>CM044306.1:68782487-70032487 GCA_024291935.2 Okapia johnstoni | reverse complement strand
GAGTTCCAGAAAAACACCTACTTCTGATTTATTGACTGCAACAAAGCCTTTGACTGTGGATCACAACAAACTGTGGAAAATTCTTCAAGAGATGGGAATACCAGACCACCTTACCTGCCTCCTGAGAAACTTGTATGCATGTCAAGAAGCAACAGTTAGAACCATACATGGAACAATGGACTGCTTCAAAACTGGGAAAGGAGTATGTCAAGGCTGTGTGTTGTCACCCTGCTTGTTTAACTTCTGTGCAGAGTACATCATGCGAAATGCTGGGCTGCAGGAAGCACAAGCTGGAATCAACATTGCCTTGAGAAATACCAATAACCTCAGATATGCAGATGACACCACCCTTATGGCAGAAAGTGAAGAGGAGCTGAAGAGCCTCTTGATGAAAGTGAAAGAGGAGAATGAAAACTGGCTTAAAACTCAGCATTCAAAAAGCGAAGATCATAGCATCTGGTCCCATCACTTCATGGTAAATAGATGGGGAAACAGTGGAAACAGTGACAGACTTTATTTTTTTGAGCTCCAAAATCACTGCAGATGGTGACTGCAGCCATGAAATCAAAAGACACTTTCTCCTTGGAAGAAAAGCTCTGACAAATCTAGACAGCATGTTGAAAAGCAGAGCTATTACTTTGCCGACAAGGTCCATCTAGTCAAAGCTATGGTTTTTCCAGTAGTCATGTATGGATGTGAGAGTTGCACCATAAAGAAAGCTGAGTGCCACAGAACTGATGCTTTTGAACTGTGGTGTTGGAGAAGGCTCTTGAGAGTCCCTTGGACTGCAAGGAGATCCAAGCAGTCCATCCCAAAGGAAATCAGTCCTGAATATTCACTGGAAGGACTGATGCTGAAGCTGAAGGTCCAAAACTTTGGCCACCTGATGCAAAGAACTGACTCATTGGAAAAGACACTGATTCTGGGCAAGATTTAAGGCAAGAGGAGAAGGGGATGACAGAGGACAAAATGGTTGTATGGCATCATTGACTCGATGCACATGAATTTAAGCTAGCTCCGGGAGTTGGTGATGGACAGGGAAGCCTGGCATGCTGCAGTCCATGGGATCACAAAGAGTCGGACACGACTGAGCGATTGAACTGAACTTGTTAGTAGACTTCAAGAGGCTACTAAATAACAATTTTTAAATATTACAAATAGCAATCAATTTTTTGTTTGTTTGTTTTGGCTGTGCTGGGTTTTCGTTGCTTATGGCTTTCTCTAGTTCCAGTGAGCAGGGGCTTCTCTTTCGGTATGTGGGCTTCTCATTGCGGTGGCTTCTCTTGTTGTGGAGCACAGACTCTAGGACATGTGGGCTTCAGTAATTGTGGCATGAGGGCTCAGTAATTGCAGCTCGCAGGCTCTAGAGCTCTGATTCTAGAGCTCTGACTCAGTAGTTTTCCTGTGGCATGTGGAATCTTCTTGGACCAGGGATTGAATCTGTGTCTCCTACATTGGGAGTTGGATTCTTTACCACTGGACCACCAGGGAATTCTGCAGTCAAATTTTAATCAGTTTCTTCCGGGAAATGACAATTTAGGTAATGTGAAGGGAGATGATCTTACTTTTCATGCTGCATGCTCTAAAATACATATTAATAGTATTATATGTGTGTGTGTATATATATATATATATGTATATACATACATACATATATATTAAATTAAAGTACTCATGATTAATGCAAGGACACTTCAAACAAGTTAGTCATTTACAGTAGTTGTTGTTTAAAAGTTAACACTATACCAGGGGATCAGATTGTGGTTAGGATTGAAATTTCCATTATTTCATTCCCATTTTGAGTTGTTTAAAGTTCTGAGGAGAAACTTTTTTAGGCCATTTTATGCCAGCTTAAAATGGCTTTTGGGATGTGAAAAAAGATTTTTACTCAATTTGAACAAAAATTTAACAGGCCTTGCAATGAAAAATAGTATTTTGTATGATGATGTCTTTTGGACTCTAACCACATACTAGCTACAGAATGACTGAATAGGTATTCAAAAAGTACTGAAGAGAGTAAAGTTAAGTCATGAAAAGTAGTTTGCGTTTATCTGCTGTAGTTGTCTTGAGTCCAAGAATAAAAGGCATAAAGGCAGTTATATCAGCTGTAGTAACACACTGGAGAAGGCAATGGCATCCCACTCCAGTACTCTTGCCTGGAAAATCCCATGGACAGAGGAGCCTGGTAGGCTGCAGTCCATGGGGTCTCGAAGAGTCGGACACAACTGAGCGACTTCACTTTCACTTTTCACTTTTCACTTTTATGCATTGGAGAAGGAAATGGCAACCCACGCCAGTGTTCTTGCCTGGAGAATCCCAGGGATGGTGGAGCCTGGTGGGCTCCCGTCTATGGGGTCGCACAGAGTCGGACACGACTGAAGTGACTTAGCAGCAGCAATAACACACTAAAAAACCCAGAGCAGAGGAGAGTCAAGGCCAAAATTTGGACCTCTATAGTTCCATCTTGGTTTTAGCCACACTCTAAACATAGGAACTAAGTTCTTTGGAACAAAGATGAGAGGTCAGAGGGTGTCATTCTGCCTGGGATGTTTGGGAAAAGCTTTATCAAGAAAAGGACTTCTAAACTGAGTAATACACTTCACTGCTTATATGGCAGGGTCTCCTCAAGCCTTTCTGAGTTTTAGAAGAAATACATGATTGTAGGAAGTAAAGGACTTGTTAGTACTTGTCCTATTCCTTGTAAAGATATTCTTGTTTTCCATGTAAGAAATGACTCTCTAATTGGAAACTTAAGACTCACTGGATTGTAAAGTTACAGTGATCACATCAGTATGGAATTGGCATTAAGATAGACATATAGATTATTGGCATAGAATTGACAGTCCTGGAACAGATCATCCTTATATAATCAGTTGTTGTTCAGTAAAAGTGTTAGGTAATTCAGTGGTAAAAGGAGAGCCTTTTCAATATTTGTTGTGGGAACAATTGGTTATTCTTGTTGGCACTCCTCCCTTTTCTCATTGCATATAATAAAGCTATTCTTGATTTCCATAAGAGAAATGACTCTCTACTTAGAAAGTTAAAATTACTGGACCACAATGGAATTAAATTAGAAATCAACACTTTGCGTATTTGAAAAACTCCCAAATACATGAACATTTAAACAATAGACTTCTAAATGATGCTGCTGCTGCTGCTAAGTCACTTCAGTCGTGTCCGACTCTGTGCAGCCCCATAGAGGGCAGCCCACCAGGCTCCCCTCTTCCTGGGATTCTCCAGGCAAGAATACTGGAGTGGGTTGCCATTTCCTTCTCCAATGCATGAAAGTGAAAAATGACAGTGAAAAGTGAAAGTGAAGTCGCTCAGTCGTGTCCGACTCTCAGCGACCCCATGGACTGCAGCCTACCAGGCTCCTCTGTCCATGGGATTTTCCAGGCAAGACTCCTGGAGTGGGGTGCCATTGCCTTCTCCGATGTAGATCAAAAAGAAACTACTTAGGAAATTAGGGAATATTTTGAGCTTAAATGAAAAATGAAAATACAATATATAAAAATTTGTAAAATGCATCTAAAGAAATGATTAGAGGGAAAGTGATAGTTTTAAATGCTTGCATTATAAAAGCAGAAAGGACTCAAATCAATGAACTAATCTTCTGCCATAAGAAATAAAGGGCAAATTAAGCCCAAAGAAAGTAGAAGGAAGAAAAGAACAAAGATCAGAGAAGGAATCAATGAATTTTTTAAGAGACAAGTATTTGTGAAAATCAATGAAATCAGAAGCTTATCTGTGAAAAGATTAGTAAAGCTGATAAAACTTTTGTTAGACTGGTAACACAGAGAGAGAGGGAGAGGGAGATTAATTGAGAGACTGAAAGGGAGAGAACAGAAAGTCAAATTATTAGTATCAGAAATGAAATGGATGTCACAATAGATTTTACAAGCATTGAAGGATAATGAAGTAATAGTATGAAAAATTTTATGCCGGTCAACTTGACAACTTAGATAAAATGGATAAATTGCAGAAGACAGAAATTACCAAAGCTTATTCATAAAGAAGCAAATCAAATAGTCTCAAATCTATTGAATATATTGAATTCATAATTAAAAACACAAACCTTCCACACCCAGATAACTTTTTTGGTGAATTTGTTCAAGCATTTAATGAATAAGTTATCACAATCCTATGTAAACTCTTGCAGAAAATTGAGGAGTAAGGACTACTATGCAACTCATTTTATGATGTCAGTATTACCAAACCTAGATAAGATATCAAGAAAGAAAACCACAGATTAATATCCATCATGGACACAGATTTAAAAATCTTTACAAAGTATAAACAGACTAAATCCAGCAATATGTAAAAATGTCTGCATATCACGACCAAGTGGAATTTTTCTAGAATTGAAGGTTTGGTTTACCATTATCAAATCAATCAATTCATACACCATGTTATTAAGATAAAAGGTAAAAACCGTTTAATCATCTAAATAAATGGAGAAAATACCTTTGAGAAAATTCAGCAAACATTTATGATAAAAACTCTCAGCAAGCTAGGGCTAAAAGGGAACATCCTTAATTTAAGAGAGGGCATCTAAGAAAAACCTGCAGCTAACCTTGCACTTAATGGTGAGTGTGTTCCACTGAAGATCAAGAATAAAGGAAGAATCTGCTGTCATGACTTCAATTCAACATTGTAATGGAGGTCTTAGTGCAATATGGCAAGAAAAACAAAAACAAAAGGCATAGAGATTTGAGAGGAAGAAATAAAACGTTATTTGATAATAAAGTTAGCATGTATATAGAATGTTCTAAAGAATTACAAAAAAAGAAACTAGAAATAAGTGAATTTAGTAAGATTGCATGATATAAAATCAATAAGCCAATATTAACTGTGTATTTGTATACTAGCGAATAACAAGGCAGAAATAAAGTTTTATAAATTTTGCACACATTAACACAAAATACCCATAAATAAGTTTAACAAAAGCTTTGCAAGACCTCTACACTGAAAAAATATAAAAACATTGTTGAGAGAAACTAAAGAACAGCTAAATATGTAGAGAGCTATGTCAAGTTTATTGATTAGAATACCCAATATTGTGAAGATGATTACTCTCCCAAAATAGATCTATAATTTCAATGTATTCTAATTCAATATTCCTGTAGGCTTTTTTTTTTAAAGTGAAGTTGACAAGCTGATTCTAAAACTTATGTGGAAATACAGAGGACCCAGAATAATCAAAATAGTTAAAAATAAGTTGAAGGATTTACATTTCTGATTTCAGGAATTACTCTCAAGTTACAGTGATCAAGCCAATATGGTACTGGCATAAAAATAGACTTGCATATCATTGGCACAATAATAAGAGTCCTGGGACATACCACTCTTATGTGACCAGTTGATTTTCAGTAATGGTGTCAGGATAATTCAGTGGTGAAAGAATAATTTTATCAGTGGGTGGTGCTGGAACAAATGGTTGTTTATATGGAAAAATGAACTTTGACCCTTCATGCCATACACAGATATTAATTAAAAATGAATTAAGTGTAAAAATCATAACAAATTTATAAGCAAACATAAAATCTTTTAAATAACATGGATACAGCTAGAGAGTATCATACTAATTGAATTGAGTCAGAAAGATAAAGACAAATACCATATGATATCATTTTTATGTGTAATATAACATATGACACAAATGAAACTATCTGTGAAACAGAAACAAATCAGAGACATAAAGAACAGACTGGTGGTTGCCAAGGGGGAGGGGGAAGGGAAAGTAGGAATGGAAGTTTGGGATTAGCAGATGCAATCTATTATATATAGGATGGATAAACAACAAAGTTCTACTGTGTAGCACAGGAAGTATATTCAATATCCTGTGATAAACTATAATGGAAAAAAAATCTGAAAAAGTATGTATGTATAACTGAATCACTTTGCTGTACAGCAGTAATTAACAGAATTGTACATCAACCATACTTCAATAAAAATAAAAAGCAAAACAACAAAAAAGGAAAATTTTTTAAAACTTGGGTTAGGCAAAGATTTCTTTAATAGGACAAAAGAGCTTAAATCATAAAAGAAAGAAATTATAAATTAGATTTCATCAAAATGTAGAACTTTTGCTTGTATAGAAACTAGTAAGAAAGGGAATGAAAACCCATGAATGGGAAAAAATATTTGCAAAATATATATTTGATAAGACACATGCAAAAGTGCAAGGAACTTTCATATAACTCAATAATAGAAGACAAACAATTTAAATAAAAGATTAAAACATATTTTACAAAAGAAAGTATAGAAATGGTTAGCAAGCACATGAAAAGATGTGCGACATCGTTAGTTATTTGGGAACTGCAAATAAAAGCTCCATGAGATATTTTTCATATTCCCAAGAGTGGCTGAAAAGATTGAAAATAGCAAAGTATTGAAAATAACATGGAACAACTGAAATTCTCATATTGCTAGTGGAAATGAAAAATGATACAGCCTTCTTCAAAACAAGTTAGGCAGTATTTTTTTTTAAATCAAGCTAAATATACACTTTCCATATGACCCAGAAATTCTGCTTGCTGTCTATCCAAGACAAAAAACAAAACACATGATCATATATGGAGGCATTATTCATAATAGTCTAAAAGTTGAAACAACCCAATGTCAACCAACTGGTGAATGGGCAAACAAAATATGGAATATCCAAAATATGGAATACCCATACAATGGAGTGTAACTCAGCAATAAAAAGGAAAGAACTACTGATACACACAACATGGATGAATCTTAAAACCATCATGCTAAATTGAAGATGTCAGACACAGAAGACTCCACATCATGTAATTTCACTCTGGCGAAGGCAAAACTACCATTGGAGAAAGTAAATAAGTGATTGCCTAGTGCCCCAGTGTCAGGGATTGGCTGCAGACAGGTATAAGGTAACATTTTAAGCTACACCCTCTAAATGGATGAATTACAGGACTTCCCTCGAGGTCCAGTGGTTAAGACCCTGCGCTCCCACTTCGGGGGCCAAGGTTCCATCCCTGGTCAGGGAACTAAGATTCTGTATGCCTCACAGTAATACACAGCCAAAAAATAAAATAAAAAAAAAATGAAAGAAATACATGAATTATAAGTAATTTATACTTCAATAAAATAAAGAAAAATACTACAGAAAACCACTTACACAAGTAGTTGGCTTTTATTCCAGGACTCTTAAAAAGTGTTTTGTTTCAGCTGTGATTGTTTTTCTTCCTTCATGGGGGCAGCATGTGGTGGCATGCATTTTTGTGGCTAGTTTACAGGGCTTTCAGTAGTTCTGCATGTGAACTCTTAGATGTAGTTGAGCACACCTTTCCTGGAAGTATTGGAGGTAAAGTGGGATAAAAACCTAAATCCAGATCAGATTTGATTATTTTGAAAAACATTTAAAAAACAACCCTAGTTTAGGTCACAAAAAATTTATCTGAAATTTGTGACTAGCATTCTTTTCAGCAAAAATTTGCATGCTTGTTTATTTGCATTTTTGGAGATGCTATAGTACCCCCTTCTCCATGCCCCCTGCCACTCCCCACCTTGCCTTTGTTTAATGTGTTGATGAGGAAAATGATTTTTCCATCTGTTTCCACAAATGGCAACATCTTATGCTTCTAGAGAATGTAAATGTTCCTTATTGAATGACAATATTTTTTTACTCTGTGGTTGATGATTATTTTTAATATTCTAGAGGTCTAAGGCTCCACATTGAGAAGAAATAGCAAACTTTTCCTATGCTGGGCAAATAAAAGTTGAAACAGAATAGGAGTTGGATTAATGCTTATGAGAAATAATATATTTCTTGATTTCTGTGTCTTTCTTCTTTTCTTTCTCTCACTATCTTACCTTCTATCTTTTTACACACAGACACATCCCTTTATAACAGCCGTGACATTTGGAGCTAGAAATGAAGAGGACAAAATAGAAGTCAAAAGCATAACATTAAATGAAATATTTCCACTTCCATGATTTTATCCTGAGGAAAATTAAGTACATGAACAAAGTTTAAGTTATACGTTTTTCATTTCATTTTATATGTAATAGTGAAAAACCAATCGAATATTTTCTAGTGTTAACCACTCTAAATATCATATAGGGATTTTATTAAATAAACTAATGTAATTTTATACAATGGAATAGCACACAGCCATTAAAAACCATGTTATAGAAGAATATTTATTCTACTACATGTGTAAATGTTATTTTGCTAATAAGCATAAGGTCAGTGACTGGTGGGTCATGGTCAGTGACTGTTGTGGGACAAGTAACTCTGTAAGAAACAGAAAACATACCACTGTGGTGCAGCAGGAATTTCCTTCCATAGTTTTAGAATGAACCTGTGAGTGCTGGCAGCCCCCCGATGTCAGAGATCCTCTAGTACTTGCTTTTCAAAGTAATATCTGTGGACTTAATGGCATCTTTACACCTGAGTCTTGTTAGGCATGCAAAAATCTCAGCTCCCCCCCCCCACTGCACCCCCCGCCCCCCGCCAGACCTAATGAGTCAGAATCTACATTTTAACAAAAGTCCTAGGTAATTCCCATGCACATTAAAGTTTGAGAAGCCTTGCACTAGCCTGACTCTGTAAGGGCTGCACAGGTCATCAGACTTTGGGTGTCCATGGAGATCTGCACTAACTTATTTGTGCCCTCAGTCTTGTGAGTAACTGCACTGCATGATTTGCTGGTTTGGAAGTCAGTCTCAGTGGAAACAACATCAATGGAGTTCAAGACCCTGTTCTTTCCTATCTTTGAACCAGATCAGTCTTTGTCATCTGAACTTACTGGCTCATATATATGATTCTAGATCTAAAATGATTCTAGTTCCTAAAACTGTGTTCACTGAGACACTGGTTCATTCATTTTCTCATAACCATTTATTAAGTCTAGCTCTATTACAGGCACTGGGGTTGCAGTAGGGAACCAAACAAAATCTGTGCTCTCACGGGGTTTATGTTGTAGTTGATTTAGTATTAACAGGTTAAAATATAAGAGATAAGTGGGATTTGTGGCTATATATATTAACTGAAGTTTCTCACATGCTTTAATATACTACTGTATATTTCTAAGTTACTAGGAGGTGGAGGGAGAAGGCAATGGCACCCCACTCCAGTACTCTTGCCTGGAAAATCCCATGGATGGAGGAGCCTGGTAGGCTGCAGTCCATGGGGTTGCTAGAATTCGGAGACGACTAAGCGATTTCACTTTCACTTTTCACTTTCGTGCATTGGAGAAGGAAGTGGCAACTCACTCCAGTGTTCTTTTTTTTTTATTTTAAATTAGTTTATTTATCTATTTTTTAACTTTACAATTGCATTTGTTTTGCCATACATTGACATGAATCCACCATGGGTGTACATGTTTTCCCCTTCCAGAACCCCTCTCCCACCTCCCTCCCCATCCCATCCCTCTGGGTCATCCTGGTGCACCAGCCCCGAGCAACCTGTATCATGCATTGAACCTGGACTGGAGATTTGTTTCACATATGATAATTGACATGCTTCAGTGCCATTCTCCCGTATCATCCCGCCCTCGCCCTCTCCCTCTCCCATAGAGTCCATAATACTGTTCTATTTATCTGTGTCTCTTTTGATGTCTTGCATACAGGGTTATCTTTACTGATTAACTAAATACCATATATATGAGTTAGTATACTGTATTGGTGTTTTTCTTTCTGGCTTACTTCACTCTGTATAATAGGCTCCAGTTTCATCCATCTCATTAGAGCTGATTCGAATGTATTCTTTTTAATGGCTGCGTAATATTCTATTGTGTATATGTACCACAGCTTCCTTATCCATTCGTCTGCTGATGGGCATCTAGGCTGCTTCCATGTCCTGTCTATTATAAACAGTGCTGCGATGAACATTGGGGTCTCCAATGTTCTTGCCTGGAGAATCCCAGGGACGGTGGAGCCTGGTGGGCTCCCGTCTATGGGGTCACACAGAGTCAGACACGGCTGAGGCGACTTAGCAGCAGCAGCAGCAGCAGCAGGGGGTGGAGGCAGTAGGGTGGGCAGAGGTTGAAAATACTCTATGTAGCATTTTAAAAACTGATTTGGCTGGAGTTTCTTTATTAAGGGGATCCTAGCAGGATTCATATTTTGCAGAAAACACTTTGACAAATGTAATTCCCAAATCTTAAGAGTGAGAGTATTTCTCATAGTTGTTATTGTTATTCAGGAGCTCAGTAGGGTAGAAATCTATTTTTTCATAAAATTCAGAGATACTTATTTCTTCTCTCCTTCACCTTCAAGTAATGATACTTTACACTTATTTAACAACTAACTCCACTGATGCTTAAAACCTGCTGACATTATTCCATAATGATGTTAAGGGCAAATGAAGTGAGAGAGACTGGTATCCTTACCCACATGTAATAGATGAGAAATAGTGAAAGGAGAAAAAATATTGGAATAATAACAACTGTAGTAGAGTGTGACAGCCAGAATTCTAAGATGGTCCCCATAACCTTCACTCCTCATGCTACTCCTGTGATAACATATCTTACATGGCAGAAGGGATTTTGAATATGTAATTAACAAAATTACTCAGTTTACTTTAAGATAAAAGATTATCTGGTGAGTCTCACCTAATCACATGAGCCCTGATTTTAAAAGCAAGAGCTTTCTCAGGCTGATACATTGATTTCAGCCTGTGATATTCAGAGCAGAGAATCCAGTCATACTGGCCTGGACTTCTGACCTTCAGAACTGTGGGTCTTGTTTTAAACTGCTAAGTTTGTGGAAATTTGTTCCATGGCAGTAGAAAAGCAAAGCACAGAGCTAGAAAGTGACCATGAACAACAAATGAAGGAACTGAATGAAACCTGTGGAATTGAAGTGGTTTGCCTGATGTGAGTGTCTTAGAGGGTCTTTGTGGTTACCTCTGGTGGTAACTTCAAACAAGATGCAGTTCAGTTCAGTTCAGTTCAGTCGCTCAGTCGTGTCTGACTCTTTGCGACCCCATGAATTGCAGCACGCCAGGCCTCTCTGTCCATCACCAACTCCCGGAGTTTACCCAAACCCATGTCCATCGAGTCGGTGATGCCATCCAACCATCTCATCCTCTGTCGTCCCCTTCTCCTCCTGCCCCCAATCCTACCCAGCATTAGGGTCTTTTCCAATGAGTCAACCCTTTGCATGAGGTGGCCAAAGTATTGGAGTTTCAGCTTCAACATCAGTTCTTCCAATGAACACCCAGGACTGATCTCCTTTAGGATGGATTGATTGGATCTCCTTGAAGTCCAAGGGACTCTCAAGAGTCTTCTCCAACACCACAGGTCAAAAGCATCCATTCTTCGGCGCTCAGCTTTCTTCACCGTCCAACTCTCACATCCATACATGACCACTGGAAAAACCATAGCCTTGACTAGACGGACCTTTGTTGGCAAAGTAATGTCTCTGCTTTTAAATATGCTATCTAGGTTGGCCATAACCTTCCTTCCAAGGAGTAAGCGTCTTTTAATTTCATGGCTGAAATCACCATCTGCAGTGATTCTGGAGCCCCCCAAAATAAAGTCTGACACTGTTTCCACTGTTTCCCCATCTATTTCCCATGAAGTGATGGGACCAGATGCCATGATCTTAGTTTTCTGAATGTTGAGCTTTAAGCCAACTTTTTCACTCTCCTCTTTCACCTTCATCAAGAGGCTCTTTAGGTTTTGTTTTCAATTTATTTTACTGAAGTATAGTTAACTATAATGTTGTGTTGCTATACAGCAAATGATTCAGTTATACCTATGTGTGTGTGTGTATATATATATATACACACACACACACATATATATACACACATTCTTTTTCATACTCTTTTCCATTATGGTTGATCACAGGATATTGAATATAATTCCCTGTGCTATACAGTAGGGCCTTGTTGTTTATCCATTTTGTGTATAATAGTTTGCATCTTCTAATCCCAAACTCTCAATCCACCCCTCCCCACCTCTCCCCTTTGGCAGCCACAAGTCTGTTCTCTGTGTCTGTAAGTCTGTTTCTGTTTTGTAGTAGGTAAGTTCATTTATGTCATATTTTAGCTTGCACATATAAGTGATAGGTGGCATTTATCTTTCTCTTTCAGACCTACTTCACTTACTTTTTAAAAAATTAAAAAAAAAATGGCTGTACCATGTTGCATGTCAGATCTTAGTTCTCCAACCAGGGATTGAACCTGGGCCATGACAGTGGAAGTCTTAAACACTAGACTGCTAGGAAATTCCTCGACTTACTTCACTTTGTGTGATAATCTCTAGTTGCATCCACATTGCTGCAAATGACATTATTTTGTTTGTTTTAATAGCCGAATAATATTACATGTGTATATGCACCACATCTTCTTTATCCATTCATCTGTTGGTGGACACTTAGGTAGTTTCCATGTCTTGACTGTTGTGAACATAGGGGTGCTTGTATCTTTTTGAATGATAGTTTTGTCTGGTATATGCTCAGGAGTAGGATTGCTGGATTCTATAGCAACTCTGAGTGTTCTGAGGAACCTCCATACTGTTTTCCATAGTGGCTACACCAATTTACCTTCCCACCAACAGGATGTTTACTCCATATCCTCTCCAGCATTTGTTATTTGTAGAGTTTTTAATGATGGCCATTCTGACCTGTGTGAGGTGGTACCTCATTATAGTTCTGATTTGCATTTCGCTAATAATTAGCATTATTGAACATGTTTTCATCTGCTAATTAGCCATAGGTGCGATACCTTTTTAACTCACCTCTCTCTCTCCTGGGAACTTATCTAGCAGAGTGTTTTCCATTCTCATATGGTATGCATTAGACACAGCCCCTCCCTTTAAAGAGCTCACAAGTCTAATGAGGGGAATAGTCAAGTGCACAGAGCTGGTGTATATAGAAAGCCACACAGAGCTATGCATAGGAAGGAGAGGGTGGCCTCTGCAGTCCTTTGGTGGAAAAAATATATGCTTTTTACTAGGATTTTGGTGATTTATAATGAAACCCTATTATTACCTGCAAGGACCTCTAGGATGAGCTCATAGATGTCAGCCTGTGAACCATTGTTCCTTTTATTGATGAGGAAACTGATACCAGGACAAGAGTTGTGACTTGCCCAACATCACACTGTGGAATAGTTCAGAACCTGTTTATGAACTCTGACCCCCTGACTCTAGGGTAGCATTTCTTCTGCTGTACTTCCCTTCTTTTTCCATAAAAGGAAGCAATTTTTTTCCCTTTATCTGCGAAGCTCTGCAAAGGACAGCAGAGGACTGTTAAAAATTTCCAGACAGTGTACTGATTTAGTAGGCTTTTCTTCAGCAATTCATGAATTGGGCAGCATCTGATCTAGCAGATAGAAAGGAGCTCTGAAACGCTATACAAGGTGAGAGATTCTCAAAGACCAAAGTGAGTGGGAACATTGGGCATTCGCTGAGTGGTTAAAGCTGGGTCACTTTCCTCTTATGGAGCAAAGGGAGTCTTGGAGCCTGGTCAAGTAACTTGTGCTGATCAGACAGGCACTGATTGGTTGACTAGGCCTGCCTTTTCTGAGAGAGCCAAGGGTAGAAACTTTGTTAAGTTTTGATTTGCTGACTTGGGGCTTAGCATGAGGAACTCTATCTTGGGCCTAATCTGGCTAGTTTAACTGGCTGGACAAAACCCTTTAGTCCAGAATTGGTCCATTTCAAAGAAGAGCAACTCATTCAAACAAACTAAAATTGTAGGGGGCGCTCCTGATAATAGAACTTGGCTTCTCAATGGAGACGGAGGAACCTATTGTTGTCAGCCTACTCTTTCTCTGCCCGTCTGAGCATCTATTTCTACATCTGTTTGCTCAGAGTCCATCCTGGCTTCTATAGAGTGGAGCCTCTGAACCTAAACACTGCCCAGCTTGACTCCTCATGGTTGACTGGCTCGGTTTCTGATTGTCCTTATTTGGTATTGCTGGTCATTTGGGGGCAGAAATTGAGGCATCTGGGATCAGGTGTCCACTTTTGCCCTGTGGGTGGGCAATCTTGAAGAAGTCCATTATGGAGATTGCTAGTATAAGTGCCAAATAAGGGTGACTGTCACCTGGTTTTGTGCAGCTCTTTTAGGAAACTGCCTCTGTCCTGGCAAGACACACCATATTATAAAGATTCCATTTTCTTCCCTTCTGTTCTTTATGAACCCTGCTATTCAGAGATCAGTTATGTCATTTCCTTTATCACTTAATCTTTAATTCAGTTTTTTCTCATTGATGCTTTTGTCTCTCCTTTGATTAGACTATCTGGAGGGCCTTTAGGGGCATACATTTTATGATCCCACATGGTTCTTGGAAACTTCCCTTTCTTTATCTGTTGTAAGAGCAGCCCTAGCCTCAGTGTGTCCTGGCTTTGAGGGCAAGGACCAAACAGCCATGGCTGGAATGATGGTGACCAGATGGATTAACTCTGGTAATATATGTTCTATGGAACGTAGAACAGCTGCTTGGCTGATGTTAATGCCAGGTGATGTCCATGAACATGACGACTATGTGGACTCCAGGGTCACATTCAGCCCTCTAGCTCTTCCTGTGATTCACCCTCACTGGGGGCTGTTGAATCAGCACAATCAGGAAAAGGTACTAACACTTGGCACTGAAATTTAGTATCTCTACCAGCCTAGGGACTTCATTAACTGGAGGGAAAATCAATGGCAGGCTCTTTACAACTCAGGGCTTCCTACTTGGTGCTCCCTAGGCCATTCCATCCAAGAACGGGAACTGTGTCATCCTAGAATGGATGTTTGAGAGATAAAAATTTCTTTTGGTAGTTTTATATTGAAGAGTAACTAAAGAGCCTCTTGATGAAGGTGAAGGAGGAGAGTGAAAAAAGCCGGCTTAAAACTCGATAAAAAAACTAAGATCATGTCACCCGATCCCATCACTTCATGGCAAATAGAAGGGGAAAAGGTGGAAGCCGTAACAGGATTTCCTCTTCTTGAACTCTAAAATCACTGAAGATGGTGACTACAGCCATGACATTAGAAGACGATTGCTTCTTGGCAGGAAAGCTATGACAAACTTAGACAATGTGTTAAAAAGCAGAGACATAATTTTGCTGACAAAGGTCCATGTAGTCAAGGTTATGGTCTTTCCAGTAGTCATGTACAGATGTGAGAGCTGGACCATAAAGAAGGTAGAGTGCCGAAGAATTAATGCTTTCAAACTGTGGTGCTGGCGAAGACTCTTGAGAGTCCCTTGAAGAGCAAAGAGATCAAACCAGTCAATCCTAAAGGAAATCAACCCTGAATACTCATTGGGCGGACTGATGCTGAAGCTGAAGCTCCAGTCCTTTGGCCACTTAATTAAAACACCGAACTCTTTGGAAAAGACCCGGATGCTGGGAAAGATTGAAGGCAGAAAGAGAAGAGGGTGACAGAGGATGAGGTGGTTGGATGGCATCACCGATTCAATGGACATAAGCTTGGGCAAACTCAAGAGATGGTGAGGGACAGAGAAGCCTGACATGTTTCAGTTCATGGGTTAGAGAAGAGTCAGACACGACGTGGTGACTGAGCAACAACAATGATATTCAGAATATTTATTCCTTTTCTCTACAACCCAGACATACATCCTATATATCAAACTGATTATCATCTGGCCTTTGAAAAATAGGAAAACAATTGATTATAGATGTTTGGGAATGTCTAACCTTGGCAAGCTAGTAGCTATGATGCTGTTTGACTCCTCATTCCATTTTTGGGTAAGTATATGTTTAGTAGCATTGTCATTCTATGTTTGCTTGCTTAATTGCATCTCTGTGCAACCCCGTTTGGGGCTTCCCAGGTGGTGCTAGTGGTAAAGAACCTGCCTGCCAATGCAGGAGACATAAGAGACACCAGTTCGATCCCTAATTCTGAATGATCCCCTGGAGGAGAGCATGGCAACCCACTTTAGTATTCTTGCCTAGAGTGCGACACAACTGAAGTGACTTAGCACACATGCAACCCAGTTTATTGTGTTAAAACTGCTCTTTTGCTTTCTTTGAGTCTGTTCCACACTCATTTTTAACCTTTCTCAATTCCCATCAACTCCTCGAAACATTTTTTGCTAAGAATTCTCTTGGATTGCTGTAGATTAGATGTCTGTGTTTGGCTTCAGAAGATAGGGATTCTAAGTCTTGCTCATCTGGTAACTCAGAGTGAGCTTGGGCTAGTCCCCCTGAGGAGGTTAAAGATAAATAGCTTTGGCTATCTTGGCCTTAAAAGAGAAAACTTACTGGAAGTCACTTCTGAGCCAGTGCACTCATTTTCAGGAGTTGTTATACAAACAAGAGCTTTGGAGCAGCCAGATGTGGGTTCAGATCCCAACAAAAGCATTGATTAGCCATGTCCTCTTGGGTCAGCTTGTGAGTCTCATTTTTCTTTTCATCTTGGAAGTGTTGTTGTTGTTGTTTAGTCACTAAGTCCTGTCTGACTTTGTGACTCCATGGACTGCAGCAGACCAGGCCTCTGTCCTTCACTATATCCTGGAGTTTGCTCAAATTCATGTCCTCAGAGTCGGTGATGCTATCTAGCCATCTCATCCTCTGTTGCCCCCTACTCCTTTTACCTTCAGTCTTTCCCAGAATCAGGGTCATTTCTAGTGAGGAAGCTCTTCGCATAAGGTGGCCAAAGTACTGGAACTTCAGCTTCAACATCAGTCCTTCCAATGAATATTCAAGGTTGATTTCCTTTAAGATTGACTGGTTTGATCTCCTTACAGTCCAAGGGACTCGCACGAGTCTTCTCTAGCACCACGATTTGAAAGCATCAATTCTTTGGCGCTCAGCCTTTTTTATGGTCCAACTCTCACATCCATACATGACTGTTGGAAAAATCATGGCTTTAACTATATGGATCTTTGTTGGCAAAGTAATGTCTCTGTTTAATATGCTGTCTAGGTTTGTCACAACTTTCCTTCCAAGGAGCAAGTGTCTTTTAATTTCATGGCTACAGTCACCGTCCACAGTGATTTTGGAGTCTAAGAAAATAAAATCTGTCATTGCTTCCAGTTTTCCCCCTTCTATTTACCACAAAGTGATGGGACCAGATGCCATGATTTTAGCTTTTTGAATGTTAAGTTTTAAGCCAGATTTTTTCACTCTCCTCTTTCACCTTCATCAAGGGGCTCTGTAGTTTCTCTTTACCTTCTGCCATTAGAGTGGTATCATCTACATATCTGAGGTTGTTGATATTTTTCCTGACAATCTTGATTCCAGGTTGTGATTTATCTGGCCTGGCATTTTGCATGATGTACTCTTCATAGAAGTTAAACAAGCAGGGTGACAATATATAGTCTTGTCATACTCCTTTCCCAATTTTGAACTGTCCGTTGTTCCATGTACAGTTCTAACTGTTGCTTCTTGACCCATATACTGGTTTCTCAGGAGACAAGTAAGGTGGTCTGGTATTCCATCTCTTTAAGAATTTTACAGTTTGTTGTGATCCACACAGTCAAAGGCTTTAGCATAGTCAATGAAACAGAAGTAAGTGTTTTTCTGGAATTCCCTTGCTTTCTCTGTGATTCAGTGAATGTTGGCAATTTGATCTCTGATTCTGCTGCCTTTTCTAAATCCAGCTTATACTTCTGGAAATTCTCAGTTCACGTACTACTGAGGCCTAGCTTGAAGGATATTGAGCATTACCTTACTAGCATATGAAATGAGCACAATTGTATGGTAGTTTGGACATTCTTTGGCGTTGCCCTTCTTTGAGATTGGAATGAAAACTGACTTTTTCCAGTTTTTGTGGCCACTGCTGAGTTTTCCAAATTTGTTGGCATACTGAGTGTAGCACTTTCTCAGCATCATCTTTTAGGATTTGAAGTAGGTCAGCTGGAATTCCATCACCCCCACTAGCTTTGTTTATAGTAATGCTTCCTAAGGCCCACTTGACTTCGCACTCTGGGATCCCTGGCTCTAGGTGTGTGAGAACACCATCGTGGTTATTCGGGTTGTTAAGATCTTTCTTGTATAGCTCTTCTGTGTAGTTTTGCTATCTCTTCTTAATCTTTTCTGCTTCTTTTAGGTCTTTACTGTTTCTGTCCTTTATCGTGTCCATCTTTGGGTGAAATGTTCCTTTGATATCTCCAGTTTTCTTGAAGAGATCTCTAGTTTTTTCCGTTTTATTGTTTTCCTCTATTTCTTTTTAAAAATTTATTTATTTTAATTGGAGGCTAATTACTTTACAATATTGTAGTGGTTTTTGCCATACATTGACATGAATCAGCCATGGGTGTACATGTGTTCCTCCTCCTGAATCCCCCTCCCACGTCCCTCCCCATCCTGTTCCTCATTGTTCATTTAAGAAGGCCTTCTTATCTTTCATTTGTGTTCTCTGAAACTCTGCATTCAGTTGGGTATATCTGTCCTTTTATCCCTTGCCTTTTGCTTCTCTTCTTTCCTCAGCTATTTGTAAAGCCTCCTCAGACAACTACTTTACCTTCTTGCATTTTTCTTAGGATTTTGATCACTGACTCCTGTACAGTGTTACAAACCTCTGTCCATGGTTCTTCAGACACTCTGTCTACCAGGTCTAATCCCTTGAATCTATTTGTCACCTCTACTTTATAATCATAAGAAATTTGACTTATGTCATACTTGAATGACCTTGTGGTTTTCCATACTTTCTTCAATTTAAGCCTGAATTTTGAATTAAGATGCTCATGATCTGAGCCACTGTCAGCTCTAGGTCTTGTTTTTGCTGACTGCCTAGAGCTTCTCCATCTTCTGCTGCAAAGAATATAATCAATCTGATTTCAGCATTGACCATTTGGTGATGTCCATGTGTAGAGTCCTCTCTTGTGTTGTTGGAAAAGGGTGTTTGCTATGACCAGTGCATTCTCTTAGCAAAACTCTATTAGCCTGTGCCCTGCTTCATTTTGTACTCCAAGGCCAAACTATCCTGTTACTACAGGTATCTCTTGACTTTCTACTTTGCATTCCATTTCCCTATGATGAAAAGGACATCTTTTTGTGGTGTTAGTTCTAGAAGATTTTGTACGTCTTCATAGAACTGGTCAGCTTCAGCTTCTTTGGCATTAGTGGTTGGGACATAGACTTGGATTACTGTGATGTTACATGGTTTGCCTTGGAAATGAACCAAAATCATTCTGTTGTTTTTGAGGTTGTACTGAAGTACTGCATTTTGGACTCTTTGTTGGCTATGGGGGTATGCCATTTCTTTTAAGGGATTCTTGTCCATAGTAGTTGATATAATGGTCATCTGAATTAAATTTGCCCATTCCTGTCCATTTTAATTCACTGATTCCTAAGATACCAATGTTCACTCTTGCTGTTTCCTGCTTGACTACCTCCCATTTTTCTTGATTCATGGACCTATGAATTCCATGGTTCCTATGCAATATTGTTCTTTACAGCATTGGACTTGACTTTCATCACCAGACACACCCACAACTGAGCATTATTTCCACTTTGGCCCAGCTGCTTCATTATTTCTTAAGCTACTAGTAATTGCCCTCTGCTCTTCCACAGTCATACCTGAATGGTCTAGTGGTTTTCCCTACTTTCTTCAATTTAAGTCTGAATTTGGCAATAAGGAGTTCATGATATGACCTAAATCAAATCCCTTATGATTATACAGTGGAAGTGACAAATAGATTTAAGGGACTAGATCTGATACACAGAGTGCCTGATGAACTATGGACAGAGGTTCGTGACATTGTACAGGAGACAGGGATCAAGACCATCCCCATGGAAAAGAAATGCAAAAAAGCAAAATGGCTGTCTGAGGAGGCCTTACACATAGCTGGGAAAAGAAGAGAAGTGAAAAGCAAAGGAGAAAAGGAAAGATATTCCCATCTGAATGCAGAGTTCCAAAGAATAGCAAGGAGAGATAAGAAAGCCTTCCTCAGCGATCAGTGCAAAGAAATAGAGGAAAACAACAGAATGGGAAAGACTAGAGATCTCTTCCAGAAAATTAGAGATACCAAGGGAACATTTCATGCAAAGATGGGCTCGATAAAGGACAGAAATGGTATGGACCTAACAGAAGCAGAAGATATTAAGAAGTGGCAAGAATACACAGAAGAACTGTACAAAAAAGATCTTCACGACCCAGATAATCACAATGGTGTGATCACTCACCTAGAGTCAGACATCCTGGAATGTGAAGTCAAGTGGGCCTTAGAAAGCATCACTATGAACAAAGCTAGTGGAGGTGATGGAATTCCAGTTGAGCTATTTCACATCCTGAAAGATGATGCTGTGAAAGTGCTGCACTCGATATGCCAGAAAATCTGGAGGACTCAGCAGTGGCCACAGGACTGGAAAAGGTCAGTTTTCATTCCAATCCCAAAGAAAGGCAATGCCAAAGAATGCTCAAACTACCACACAATTGCACTCAAATCACATGCTAGTAAAGTAATGCTCAAAATTCTCCAAGCCAGGTTTCAGCAATACGTGAACCGTGAACTTCCAGATGTTCAAGCTGGTTTTAGAAAAGGCAGAGGAACCAGAGATCAAATTGCCAACATCCGCTGGATCATCAAAAAAGCAAGAGTTCCAGAAAAACATCTATTTCTGCTTTATTGACTATGCCAAAGCCTTTGACTGTGTGGATCACAATAAACTGTGGAAAATTCTTAAAGAGATGGGAATACCAGACCATTTGACATGTCTCTTGAGAAACCTGTATGCAGGTCTGGAAGCAACAGTTAGAACTGGACATGAAACAACAGACTGGTTTCAAATAGGAAAAAGAGTACGTCAAGGTTGTATATTGTTACCCTGCTTATTTAACTTATATGCAGAGTACATCATGAGAAACGCTGGGCTGGAAGAAACACAAGCTGGAATCAGGATTGCCGGGAGAAATATCAATAACCTCAGATATGCAGATGACACCACCCTTATGGCAGAAAGTGAAGAAGAACTAAAGAGCCTCTTGTTGAAAGTGAAAGAGGAGAGTGAAAAAGTTGGCTTAAAGCTCAACATTCAGAAAACTAAGATCATGGCATCTGGTCCCATCACTTCATGGGAAGTAGGTGGGGAAACAGTGGAACAGTGTCAGACTTTATTTTGGGGGGCTCCAAAATCACTGCAGATGGTGATTGCAGCCATGGAATTAAAAGACACTTACTTCTTGGAAGGAAGGTTACGACCAACCTAAAGAGCATATTTAAAAGCAGAAGCATTACTTTGCCAACAAAGGTCCGTCTAGTCAAGGCTATGGTTTTTCCAGTGGTCATGTATGGATGTGAGAGTTGGACAGTGAAGAAAGCTGAGTGCCACAAAAATTGATGCTTTTGAACTGTGGTGTTGGAGAAGACTCTTGAGAGTCCCTTGGACTGCAAGAAGATCCAACCAGTCCATCCTAAAGGAGATTAGTCCTGGGTGTTCATTGGAAGGACTGATGTTGAAGCTGAAACTCCAATACTATGGCCACTTCATGCGAAGAGTTGACTCACTGGAAAAGACCCTAATGCTGGGAAGGATTGGGGGCAGGAGGAGAGGGTGATGACAGAGGATGAGATGGTTGGATGGCATCACCGACTCAATGGACATGGGTTTGGGTAAACTCCGGGAGTTGGTGATGGACAGGGAGGCCTGACGTGCTGCGATTCATGGGGTCACAAAAAGTCGGACACGACTGAGCAACTGAATTGAACTAAACTTCCACAGTATTATATCGGACACCTTCTGACCTGGGGTGGGGGGTGTCATCTTCTGGTGTCATAACTTTTTGTCTTTTTGCACTATTCATGGTGTTCTTGCAGCAGGAATATTGGAGTGGTTTGCCGTTCCCTCCTCCAGTGGACCATGTTTTGTCAGAACTCTTTACTATCTTGGGTGGCCTTGCGTAGTGTGGCTTATAGCTTCATTGAATTGGGAAGTAGGGGGAAGATTACCTCATTGCATAGATGTTGTGATTCAGTGGAGTGATTTAGATAAAGCATGATATGCATTATACTGTGACCTCTCCCCAACTCCCCAGTACATCCTGCCCTTTGTTCACCTTTATTTTTTGCATAGCATTCATCAGTTTTTAGATTCTACATCATCTACTTTGTTTCATGTTTATCTCCTCCCACTAGCTCCACAAGGATAGATTTTTTTTGTTTGTTTTGTTCACTGCTATATCCCCCAAACCAAAAAAATAAGCATTCTATAAATACTTGTAGAATGAATGTTAAATGAATGTGATTCTTGTAGAAAAGAAAAAGAAAATCAGACTTTTTCTGCAAAGGACCAGATAGTAAATATTTTAAACTCTGCAGGCAGTACAGTCTCTGTCCTAGAGACTTAACTTGGTTGTGTAGCCTGAAAGCAGCCCCATAGACAATATATAAACAAATGAGTGTGGCTATGTTCCTATAAAATTTTATTTGCAAAAAAACACAGGACTTGAACTGGGTTTAGTCTGTAGGCTATAGTTTGCCTAGCCCTACTATAGACTCATTGAGTGGTTCTGAATTCTGATGTCTTTCCTATACGTCATTAATTCGGGAACAGCCACATTTGGCCTCCTATGGTAGGAAAGCCCATCTTGGATATTTTTTGCTTGCCCTCCAGATGCACTCTCCTCACTTCTCCCTACTTCCCCTGTCTTAGCAGGCTAACCCTAGGTAGCTATATCAACTCCCTTTGCCCTCTTGCCTCTGGTTGATTTCAGTATCTTAGAAGCACTGACAGGTATTCAGAGCATGAGAAGGGAGGGGGTGGAGGGTTCAGGGTGCTTATTTCTCAGCTCCTTCTCTGCTACAGTGGACTGGGGAAACAGTTCCTTTCCTATAGTCCCAAATCTTTACAGCTTCCAATCCCACTATTTCTTGACTCAGGATTATTGGTTTTCTTTGGTGTGCTCTCTTAGCTCTTTTCACACTTTTGTGTAAACTGTGCCTTTATTAAACTTGCTTTTCTTACCCACTTTAGAAGGAGCTGCCTGTTTTCTGCCAGGTCCCCGACTCATGTACTGTCCAAAGGAAGAAACACATAGTGGGAGCCAACTACAGCTTCCCTAATTCCCCATCCATAACTGCAGGCGATCCCAACTCTCTTGTGGCACCTTCAGAACTTTTTTTTTAATAGAGACTTTGTGTTTTCTCTTATTTTCATGCCAGCAAAGGCATATAAAAGGAAATGACTTGCCTGAGGTGGTAGATTGACAAGTGAGAAATTGTACTTATTTCTCAAATTCGTCAAAAACTAGAACAGAGTATCTGAATTTTTTAGTCCTAGACCCAGACTTTTCACTTAGTAGCCCTGTCTCTGTGGAGAAATTTTTAACTGCTTTGAGCCTCAGATTACTTATCCTCAAAATGGGTGTAATAATCCCTGATATGCATATTTGTGTATTTACTATGATTAAAGTTTAATGAAAAACTCAACAAAATTAACTCTTAGAATGTGGTATATTATCAAAAAATGTTAAGCATGAAAATCTACAGGTAGTTTTTTCCTTTCCTGTATTTTCCCAATTTCATGAATAAGTATTTATTATTTTTGTTTAGAAAAAAAGAAAAAAAGCATAGTCTCTATCAACTATACATAATTGCTCAGTAAATGAAACAAAATGTATTTAGATGCACTTTGAAAACCATGCGGTTTTTAAAGTGTCATGAGGGTTACCCTTGTGGGTTTGAAGCACTATGATTCAGTGGGTCTCCCTTTGCTTGTTGAAGGGGTGCTCCTTTTGCTAGGCCCTTTACCCTTGGGTCGTCAAAACTCAAGGAGATGTTACAGGCACACCTTGGCAATATTGTGGGTTTGGTTTCAGGTCATTTCAATAAAGCAAATATTATAATAAAGTGAATATTGCTATAAAGCAAGTCATATGAATATTTTGGTTTTTCAGCATGTATAAAAGCTATGTTTATACTATATTGTAGCCTATTAAGTGTGAAGTAGCATTATGTCTAAAAAACTATACCTTAATTAAAAAGTACTTTATTGCTAAAAATTGCTCACCGTCATCTGAGACTTCAGCAGGTAGTGATATTTTTGCTGGTGAAGGGTCTTGCCTTGCTGTCGATGGCTGCTGATTGACTGACTGATCCAGGTGATGGTTGCTGAAGGTTGGGATGGCTTATTGCTCAAAATAAGACAACATTAAAGTTTGCCACATCAGTTGACTCTTAAATGACTTCTGTAGCATGCAGTGCCGTTTGATAGCATTTTATTCACAGAACTTCTTTTAAAATTGGAGTCAATCCTCTTACATCCTGCCCAGCTTTCTCAGCTAAGTTTATGTAATATCCTTAAATCCTTTATTGACATTTCCAGTCTTCACAACTTATTCATCAGAAGTAGATTTTATCTCAATAAGCCACTTTATTTGTTCATCCATAATAAGGAACTCCTCATCTGTGAAACTTTGGTCATGAGATTGTAGCAGTTCAGCTATATCTTCAGGCTCCACTTCTAATTTATTTCTTTTGCTGTTTCCACCCAATTACTTCCTCCACTGAAGTCTTGAACTCCTCAAAGTCATCCATGAGGGTTGGAATCAACTTCTTCCACACCTTCATTAATGTTGGTATTTTGACCTCTTCCCATAAATCACAGATGTTCTTAATGGCATCTAGAATGATAAATCCATTCTAGAAAGTTTAAAAGTTGACTTCGACCATATTCATCAGAGCAATCACTGTGTATGGCATCTATAGCTTTACAAAATATATTTCTTAAATAAGACTTGGAAGTCAAAATTACTCCTTGATTTATGGGCTGCAGAATGGATGTTTGTTTTAGCAGGCGTGAAAACGACATTAATCTTATTGTACATCTGCATCAGGATCATCAGGTGCATTGCCAGTGAGCAGTAATATTTTGAAAGGAATCTTTTTCCTGAGCACTAGGTCTCAACAGTGGGCTCAAAATATTTGGTAAACCATTGTCAGATGTGCTGTCATTCAGTCTTTGTTGTGCCACTTATAGAGCACAGGTAAAGTAGATTTAGCATAGTTCTTAAGGGCCCTAGAATTTTCAAAATGGTAAATTACAATTAGCTTCAACTTCAAGTCACCAGCTGCCTTAGTCACTAACAGGAAAGTCCTCGCCTCTCCTTTGAAGCCTGGCATTGACTTCTCTCTAGCTTGGAAAGTCCTAGATGGTATCTTCTCCAATATAAGGCTGTTTTGTCTACACTGAAAGTCTATTGTTTAGTGTAGCCATCTTCATTTAATGACCTTAATTAGATCTCTAGATAACTTGTTGCAGCTTCTACATCAGCACTTGCTGCTTTACCTTGTATATTTATGTTATGGAAATAGCTTTTTTCCTTAAACCTCATGAACCAACCTCTGCTAGCTTCAAACCTTTCTTCTGCAGCTTCTTTACCTCTCTTAGCCTTCATGTAATTGGAGAGTTAGGGCCTTGCTCTGGGTTAGGGAATGTTATGGCTGGTTTGATCTACTCAGACCACTAAAACTTTCTCCATAGCATCAAAAAAGTTGTTTCTTAACATTGTATGTTAACTGAAGAACTTTTCCTTTGCATTCGCTATATGGCTAACTGGTGTAAGAGGCCTAGCTTTCGGCTTAGCTTTTGACCTGTCTCAGCTTTTGGTGTTCCTTCCTCACTAAATTTAACCATTTTTAACTTTTGATTTAAAATAAGAAACATATGACTCTTCTTTTCACTCGAACACTTATTAGAGGCCATTATAGGGGTATTGGCTGGCCTGTTTTCATATTGTTTTATCTCAAGAAATAAGGAGACCTGAAGAGGAAGTGGGCAGCCAGTCAGTGAAGCAGTCAGAACACACACATTTATCATTAAGTTCATCACCTTAAATGGGCATGGTTTATAGTACCCCAAAACAATTACAGTTCTAACATCAAAGATCCCTGATCACAAATCAACATAACAAATATAGTAATAATGAAAAAGTTTGAAATATTGTGAGAATTACCAAAATGTGACACAGAGAAACAAAGTGAGCAAATGCTGTTGAAAACAGAACATTAATAGACCTGCTTGATACAGAGTTGCCATAAACCTTCAATTTGTAAAAAAATACACTATTTTTATAGTGCAGAAAAGCAAAGTGCAATAAAATGAGGTATGCTTGTATTAGAGGTTGGCAGAGACCCTGATGCTCTGTTTCACTTTTGCTGTGGTACCTGCCACCTACCCCTCAGGTTGCCCTTTCCCTTGGGGTGTCCTAAGGGATTTCCAGAAGCACCTTCCGCAGCTTCAGGCCCTAAGGTCTTTTTGCCTCCTGCATGAGTTCAGACCCTGCTAGATAGGGGCAGCAGACACCAGTCCCTCCTCTTTATCACATTTCTTTCCCTGAGCTCATCCTCTGCATGTGCCCTGTTCCTCAGGATTGAGGGAGAATGAAAGAATGGGGCACCATGGGCATTTTTCACTGATGCTATTTTCTTGTATGTTTTTGGATGCATCCTTTCGTTTGGGCCTGTACTGCATGATTGACGGTGTCTGCCTTCACTTATCCATCCCAAAGAAATGACTTTAGTGTAGGTGTCCCTTTGATCCGAATTTTTTTTTGTGTGATACACGCACACCTTCAGATAAAATTGAAGTTCCATTTTCTTCCCTTCTTAAAGCTAACCACTGTCATGAATTTGGATTTATATTTTATATTAATGTTTTCTGATTTAGAAGTGATAGATTATGTTTATGTTCTTTTAATAGTTGCCTTTAAAATTTTAAATAAAATTTTTCTTGAAATGTATTATAGAAGTTGTACAAATTCTAAGTGTATAGCTTGATCAGTAGTAGTGTGGAGGGGGTTGTGGGAGTAGTTCATTGCAGCTTTAGGTGATAAAGAGGGGTTTGCGTCCACAGAAAATTTGAAAATGAGAAAAGCAACCAGTCTGCTTTTTATTATCACTGTACGTTCGCTGTTCTAAACAATGTCAGTGATAAAATACTCATCTTTGCTGTGATAGACCACCCTCATGGTCCCCCTTCCTTGGGATACCTCTTTAGGTTGATAAATATCACACAGTGAGCACACTCATGAACCACTACCCATCAGCGCCCTGGAAGACTCGCCTATAATACTACAGATTTGTTTTGCCTATATTTAGATCTTATATAAATGGAATAATACAGTATCTACTCTTCCAGGTTTGGCTTCTTTTGCCCAGTATCATGTCTGTGAGATTCATCCATATTGTGTGTTGCAGTAGTTTGTTTATTTCTGTTGTTGTTAATATTTCATTGTGCAAGTGTGCTGTATTTATCCATTCTTCAGTTGATTAACATTGGGGTTGATTCTATTTTTGAACTATTCTGGATGCTGCTGCTCAGAATGTTATTGTGCATGTCTTTTGCTGCACATATGTAGGCATTTTTATCAAGCATATACAGAGAAGTGGAATTGCTTATGGAGTCTATAAATGTTCAACTTTAATAGATATTATCACTTTCTTAAAATGATTAGACCTATTTTTACCCCACCAGCAATGTCTGAGAAGCTCAGGTATTCCACATGTACACTTCATGTAGTGAACTCCCCAAATTTTAACCATTCTGAAAGAAGTGTAGTGGTATTGTATTGTGGTTTTAATGTGCATTTCTTTGATCCCTAATGAGTTTAAGAAACCTTTATGGTTATTGGCCATTCGGATACTTCCTTTGTGAAATGCCTGTTCACGTCTTTTGCTTCAGTTTTAATCGAGTTGTCTGTGTAATTGATTTGCAGAAGCTATTTATATAGTTTGGATAAGCTTGTTTTTTCAGTTATATGTAAGTATTTTCCTCTATCAATGTTGTGATTTGAAGCACAGCAGTTCTTAATTTTAATGTATATCAGTTTATCAATTTTTAAATTATGTTTTGTGCTATTGTATCTTTTTTAAGAAGTCTTTGCCTACCGCTAAGGTTTATGCTATTGTCTAGAAGCTTAATGGTTTTGCTTTTTATATTTCCATCTGTAATCCACCTGGAATTGATTTTTATATGTAATGTGAGAGGGGGTCAATTTTTTCCCCAGGTAAATATCCAGTTTACCAAGTAATTATACAGTGATAAGAGTAATCATCTTGGTTTTGCTCCTAGTCTCAGAGGAAAAACTTTCAATGGTTCACAATTAAATGCAGTGTTTGCTGTAGGATTTTTGGTAGCCATTCTTTTGTAGTAGGAAATAGCAACTCACTCTAGTATTCTTGCTTGGGAAATCCCATGGACAGAGGAGCCTGGATGGCTATAGTCCATGGGGCCGCAAAGAGTCAGACATGACTGAGCAACATCCTTTATTAGATGAAGAAAGTTCCCTTCTAATCCTTGTTGGCTAAGTTAGTTTTTTCTTTTAAATCATGTGCTGATTTTCATCAGATGATTTTTTTCCTTGTTAAACTGATTTTTAAAAATTATTTTTCTATTAAATTGGAAAATTACATTGATACATTTTCAAAATGTTAAACCAGTTTTACTTTTTGGAATAAAAGTACCTTTGTCTTGATGTCTTATATTATTCTTGTATATTGTATTTTAATTGTTGCATAAATGTGGGTCTTGCCCCTGTTGCTTTGAGAACAGGGGTTTGCCTTGCACAGATTTGGTAGCCCTCTCCCAATAGTGCCGGATGTCCAGTGAGCTGTTGTGGAGGTAAAGGGCCATTAATCCAAGTAGAGTCAATCATTTTTCCTTCCTGCAGACTGGTGGATTTGACAGTTTGGATGGTGTGATTCTCCTAGTGGCTTACGAGCAGCTCAGGAATGCTGATGAAGGGTTTCCTTTGGTAGTCTCTTGTGACTAAGCAAATGAGCTCTGTAACTTAGAGAGCCAGAAGTTAATTAGTGACCCAGTATAGATAGATCCTGATGAAAAAAAGGGGATTTTGGTCTGTTAGAGTGGAGCACTAAGAAGCTTTGAAGATGAGGCCAGGATTAGGGACGTGAGGCGAAAAGTGAATGAAAGCCAGAGCTGCTGCTGCTGCTGCTAAGTCGCTTCAGTCACGTCCGACTCTGTGCGACCCCATAGATGACAGCCCACCAGGCTCTCCCATCCTTGGGATTCTCCAGGCAAGAACACTGGAGTGGGTTTCCATTTCCTTCTCCATTGCATGAAAGTGAAAACTGAAAGTGAAGTCGCTCAGTCATGTTTGACTACTAATGACCCTGTGGACTACAGCCCACCAGGCTCCTCTGTCCACTGGATTTTCCAGGCAAGAGTACTGGAGTGGGGTGCCATTTCCTTCTCCGGGGAAAGCCAGAGCTAGGGTTTATGAATAAATGTCAGTAAGGAACCAGGAAAGGCCAGAACATGAGACCTACACAGGAAGAGGGAGGGCCCAACATCTGGCTATCACTGACATCAGAGTTGCTATTGATTCACATCTCTCCCTGGTAACAGAATAGAAGAGAGAAATGCAGGAGTTGTGTGCAGCATGAATAACTGAAGCAGATCATCTGCTAGTAGGCGTTGATGGATGAGGGATTGTAGGTGTCTTGTGTTCCTTGTCCATTTTTCTTTGAGACAGGATGGAAAATCTAAAACCCCTCTGCTTACAAGCTTACTACCATAACCCAAAGGATGAATAATTTGGCAGGTAATACCATGGATAATGTTCTTCAAATGAAGTCCAATAAACTATAGACATCAGGTAAAGATGAAAGATCAGGGGCCTTCCTAGTCAAGCTGCATAAACAAGGTCCACTGTAAGTGTTGAACTTGTATGTGCTGGGCATGCTTATGATCCTGGAAAGAACTTCAGCTAGAGAAAGTGTCACTTCCTAGGCAGTCCCTAATTAGGTTGGGAGAAATGCCCAAAAGCAACCTATTGAAAGCTAAACTGTTGCAAGGCACTGTCTATAAAATATGGAAAATTCCATGGAGGCAAAAGGAAGGAGGCCTGTAGAACAGGTGCAACAGAAAACTAACCTGCCAACGAAGTTTTAGTTCTGTTTCCTCTTGAGATGAATTTAATCTTTTTTTTTTCCTCCTGTTTAGAAGCTCTGTCCTCTTTACCATTTAAGACTTAGAAACAGATACTCCCCATTCTCTCCTCACTCAAATTTTAATAGTAGGTTGAAAGTGGAAAGGAGGCTCCTGATTGTTCCGTGTCCAGGTCAGGTGTTCCAGCCATTCTGTGTTCCCTAGGAAATGTGCAGAGTGGAATGGCGAGGTATTAAAGTTCTGCCTGGTTTAAGCTGGTTTAAGCCCATTCTTTGGAAGTTTAATTATTTGAATGAAATGTTCCTGATGTGCTATACCCCTTTCTTACTGAAACAACAATAATACAACAGTGATGTCACCTGGGGCCTCTGGAGCCCAAGGAAGGCCTAAGCCTCTCCTCTCCGTTTATGCAGATTCATGGTCTTAAGTTGTACTGGATTGGCCAGATGTAAAATGCAGCCTCGTGACACACTCACACCCCTCACTTGTACCAAGGTTTTTTATTAGTAATTTTGCTACAGATTTGAGGCATGATGGAGTGGGGTAGGAAGAGGGGGCAGGAGGTTGTGTTCTGCCTGTCAAAGCCACTAGCCATCTTCCTAGCTTTCCCCTGTCACTCCCTCATGCTTTTTTGTGCCTTTTCTTTTAAAAATCCTTTTTCTTGTCACATGCAGAGAAGTTTCCCTCCCTTCTCTGAGCTCTTCGTACCAGCGATATCCATGCATTACAGGTTATGTATAACCCAGGTGAGCTTCTCAGGGAAGCTTTCCTACAAAGGAGTCTCTCCCTAAGAGATTTGGAATCAACCCCTTTTAAACCCTTTGAAGTGGGCATCATTATCCGCTTTTACACTTGAGGAGACTGAGGCTTGGAATGAGTTCATGAATTACTTAACACCACAGGGCCATGATCCTAAATAAGATTGCTTGATCCCAAATCCTATGCTGTTTTCACTATTTCATGCTGCTTTTAAGGTCCTCATAAGGATTTCAAAGCCCTTTACCTACATGACCTCTCCCATCATCAATTAGGAAGAGGGTGCACTTAGCTTTCATACCATATTGTTGTACCTTAAGTCACTTTGTTTTATTAAAGTCTGTGAGTAATCCCTTTTTAAAGAGGTTAGCTCCTTTTTAAAAGAGGAAGCTGAAGTTGGAGAGGAAAATGACTTGGCTAAAGTCCCACTACTGGTAAAGAGCATATTTAAGTCTAAATCCTGGGCCTTTAACTTCAAGTCCACTGCTTCCTATACTCCCACTTGGAAGAAACCAAAAGGTTGGAAGTTTGTAGAATATTGCTGATTTCTGCTTGGTTTTTCAAGATAATGTTTAGGCTAGAACAGGAAGGATAATTGGCTAAGTCACACATGTAGGTTTATCCTACACCTGACCCCAGGGCCCAGCTCAGGTTTGAAGCTGTGTCATCTCTAGGAGTAGCAATGTGTATTGAACCTTGGGAAGGCCAGAGGAGACCTGAAATAGCTGGACTTTCACGCTAATTTTCTTCCCTTTCCTTGGCTTTTTGTGAAGCTGAGTTTGTCATTAATCAGGCTGTGAAGCATAGGAAATTTAAAAAAAAAATGCCATGGGAAAAAGCTCTTATTTATTTAAATCGGGGAAAATAAACAACTCAAAAAAGACTGAACTGTGTTTCCAATATATGGATTTGATTACCTGGCTGTGAACAAGGGGACCTAGTCATTTAAAATTAAAGTTTAGATATTTGGTGAGTTTGTTTGATCAGTAAGTTGTTCTGGGTGGGGCCCTGGGATGATCAGGCTTCCTTCATCTTCTCTCTGTACATTCTGAGATGCTTAATTGTTTTAGTTGTTTGATGTCACTTTTTCATGAGGGCCAGGGTAGGGATGAGTCAGAGAAGCCCTCCATGTCTATCCTACAGGTTTGAACATTTCTATCCTTATAATTTTAGAGCACTGGTGAAATGATAGCATTCGAGCAAGGGAGTCCTGGGTGTCTGTCTGCAAGAGTGACCATCAGACCACCTTCCTCCCAGCACCCAAATGTGCCAGCACATTAGCTTTTGCCTTTTTGTGGTGAGCATCCCTCAGAAACAGCCCTTATCCAGCTGGGAGCAAAGATTAATACTTCGTTGAGACAGTGGACCAGAATGGAGGCCATAGGAAGCTGTGGATATTATTATTGTTCTCTAGGGAAGCTCATAGAAGAGAAAACCTGGCAATGAATGCATAGGAAGCAGTAACTGGCGGATATAATTCTGGCAATATGAACACTGGGGCATATTGTTCAGCGCTTGCAGTTGAATTGCAAAATAAAATCCGGGTGGACGGAAGACCCCTCTTCCCATGAACTCATGCCCTCTCTTCCCTCAAGCTGCTGTGTTTACAACAAGATTCTTTGTTCCTCTGCTACTGATTAATTTTCCTCAGGTGCAGTTCTGGTCACATCCTTTTCTTGTTTTAGAACCTGGAGGGGTTCTCTATAGAATAGAGTGAATTTGGCACTCAAGTTTACCATCCTCTCCTTGATTTTTTCACTTCTGCCTTTCCACATGTCACCCATGCTTCCGTTTTTGTGCCCTGCATTTCAGCCACTGTTTTCCCCATAACTTCTTTCCCTGCTTTTTTAGTTCATGTCTTTTTTTTTTCTTCTCTAAATACCCCAAATCTCATCTTTGCATACTGCCATTTTCCTCATGATTTTAGAACACTGGTGAAATGATATTTCCTTCTTTAATTCCTCTCCTCAAACTAGACACCCCTTCTTCCTCCTCTGGGCTCCCACAGTACTGTGTCTTTCTTACCATAATACTCACCACCTTCCACTTTGTATTATAGTTGCTTGGTAGGGTTTCTTTCATGCATGTCTTTACCTCATATATTCTTTGAAGTCAGGAGTACAGTGATTCCTTATTGTGTCTACTCTAGGGTCAGGCAGGATGTCTTGGGCTGAGTGGTCTTCCTAAAATGTTTGATAAATGAATGAGAGGTTTATTGAGGCAAGGGTTAGCAGTCTTTGGCTAATATTGGCACCCAGTGGTTGCTTCTGTCTATCTTTCCCTTCCTTCTCTATTTTACTCTCTTACTTTTCCCTCTTCTTTCTTTACCTTCTCTTTTTCCTCTTTTTTTTTCTTTGTGTCACCTGTTCCTAAGCCTTGGTCTCTAAATAGTTCTGCTGGGCATACCTGATTTCTCCAAGTGGTGATTTCTTCTGTATGAGGAGCTTTCTATGGTTCCAACAATATATTTTTGGAGTTTTAAATATTGAAGTATAATTGATCTGTAGCACTGTGTTAGTTCCTTGGACATAATATAGTGATTAAATATTTCTATACATTGCAAAATGATCACTGTGATAAGTCTGGTTACCATCTGTCACCATACGAAGTTACTGAAATATTATTGGATGTATTCCCCATGTATATTTCATGCTTATGACTCATATTTGTACCTGGAAGTTTGTATTTCTTAATCTCTCTCACTTATTTTACTCATTCCTCCACTATCCTCCCCTCTGACAACCACTTGTTTGTTTTCTGTATCTGAGTCTGTTTCTGTTTGTTATATATGTTCATTCGTTTTTTTAGATTCTATATCTAAATGACATCATATGATATTTATCTTTCTACTTCTGACTTGTTACATTTAGCGTAGTATTCTCTAGGTCCATCCATGTTGTTGCAAATGACAAAGTTTTCATTCTTTTTTATGACTTAGTAATACTCCTAGAGCCAGACATCCTGGAGTACGAAGTCAAGTGGGTCTTAGGAAGCATCACTATGAACAAAGCCAGTGTAGGTGATGGAATTCCAGCTGAGCTATTTCAGATCCTAAAAGATGATGCTGTTAAAGTGCTGCACTCAATATGCCAGCAAATTTGGAAAACTCATCAGTGGCTAGAGGGCTGGAAAAGATCAGTTTTCATTCTAATCCCAAAGAAGGCAATGCCAAGGAATATTCAAACTACCGCACAATTGCACTCATTTCACATGCTAGCAAAGTAATGCTCAAAATTCTCCAAGCCAGGCTTCAGCAGTACATGAACTGAGAACTTTCAGATGTTCCAACTGAATTTAGAAAAGACAGAGGAACCAGAGATCAAATTGCCAACACCTGTTGGATCATAGAAAAAGCAAGAGAATTCCAGAAAAACATCTATTTCTGCTTCATTGACTATGCAAAAACCTTTGACTCTGTGGATCACAAGAAACTGTGGAAAATTCTTCAAGAGATGGGAATAACAGACCACCTTACCTGCCTTCTTTGAACCCTGTATGCAGGGCAAGAAGCAACAGTTAAAACCAGACATGGAACAACGGACTTGTTCCCAATTGAGAAAGGAGTACGTCAGTGCTGTATATTGTCCCCCTGCTTATTTAACTTATATGCAGAATACATCATGAGAAATGCCAGTCTGGAAGAAGCACAAGATGAAATCAAGATTGCAGGGAGAGAAATATCAATAACCTCAGATATGCAGATGACACCATCCTTATGGGAGAAAGGGAAGAGGATTTAAAGAGCCTCTTGATGAAGGTGAAAGAGAAGAGTAAAAAAGCTGGCTTATAATTCAACATTCAAAAAACGAAGATCATGGCATCTGGTCCCATCACTTCATGGCAAATAGATGGGGAAACAATGGAAACAGTGAGAGACTTTATTTTCTTGGGCTCCAAAATCACTGCTGATGGTGATTGCAGCCATGAAATGAAAAGACCCTTCCTCCTTGGAAGAGAAGCTATGACCAACCTAGACAATGTATTAAAAAGCAGAGGTGTTACTTTACCAACAAAGGTCCGTCTAGTCAAAGCTATGGTTTTTCCAGTAGTCATGTATGGATGTGAGAGTTGGACCATAAAGAAGGCTGAGTGCTGAAGAACTGATGCTTTTGAACTGTGGTGTTGGAGAAATCACTTGAGAGTCCCTTGGACTGCAGGGAGATCCAATCAGTCAATCCTAAAGGAAATCAGTCCTGAATATTCATTGGAAGGATTGGTGTTGAAGCTGAAGCTCCAATATTTTGGCCACCTGATGCAAAGAGCTGACTGATTAAAAAAGACCCTGATGCTGGGAAAGATTGAAGGCAGGAGGCAAAGGGGACAATAGAGGATGAGATGGTTAGAAGGCATCATTGACTCTATGGACATGAGTTTGAGCAAGCTCCGGGAGATGGTGATGGACAGGGAAGCCTGGTGTGCTACAGTCCATGGAGTCTCAAAGAGTCGGACACAACTGAGCGACTGAACAGCAGCCACAGTACTCCATATATATACATGTATATACATATATGTGTGTGTATACACACACAGAATTTTCTTTATCCTTTCATTTGCTGATGGACACCTAGGCTGCTTCCATATCTTGACTATTGTAGATAATGTTGCAGTGAACATAGGAGTGCATGTATCTTTCAGAATTAGTGTTTAAATTTTTTTCAGAAAAATACTCACAAGTGGAATTGCTGGATTATATGGTAGTTATATCTTTAATTTTTTGAGGAACCTCCATACTGTTTTCCACAGTGGCTGTACCAATTTATATTCTACCAACAATGTGTAAATGTTTACTTTTCTCCATATCCTGACCAGCACTTATTGTTTGTGGTCCTTTTTTTAAATGAAATTTTAAAATGTATTACTTTGGTTTAAAAAAAATATTTATTTATTTATTTGGTTGCCTTGGGACACCAAATCTTTTGTTTTGTATGGACTCTCTAGTTGTCTGTGTGTAGGCTCTGGAGCACGTGGGCTCAGTAGTTGTCCTGCAGCATGTGTGTGTGTTAGTCACTTAGTCGTGTCCAACTGTTTGTGACCCCATGGACTGTAGCCTGCCAGGCTTCTCTGTCCATGGGGTTCTCCAGGCAAGAATGCTGGAGTGGATTGCCATTTCCTTCTCCAGGGGATCTTCCTGACTCAGGGATGAAACCTGTGTCTCCTGCATTGCAGGCCCTGCAGCATGTGGTATCTTAATTCTCTGACTAAGGATCAAACCCAAGTTTGAGTTTTTTTCAAATTCAGTTTTGTTACTGTTAATCTGTCCATTCATATTTTCTTTTTCTTCCTTATTCAGTCTTGGAATATTGTATGTTTCTAAGAATTTATCTGTTTCCTGTTGGTTGTCCGTTTTATTGATGTATAGTGTTTGTTATTTTTTTTTTGTAGTAATCTCTTTAATGTTTTGCATTTCTGTGGTGTCAGTTATAATATCTCCTCTTTCATTTCTGATTTTCGTTATATGGCCCCTGTCTCTTTTTACATTTTTTTGGCCAAAGGTTTATCAATTTTGTTTATCTTTTCAAAGAACCAGCTCTTAATTTCATTTTTCTGTTTTTTTAGAGTCTGTACTTCTGCTATGATCTTCATTACTTCCTTCCTTCTACTAACTTTTGGTTTTATTCTTTTTTTCTAGTTTTTTAGGTGTAAGATTAGATGGTTTATTTGAGATTTTTCTTGTTTCTTGAGATAGGCTGTATTGTTATAAACTTTCCTTTTAGGGTGGCTTTTCTTGTGTCCCAGGGAGTTTTGGTTTGTTATGTTTCCATTTCCATTTGTCTCTAGATTTTTAAAACATTTCTGTGATTTTTTTCAGTGACCTATTAGTTTTTTCAGTGACATATTTTTTAGTCTCCATATATTTGTGAATTTTTGCAGTTTTTTTTCTTGTAGTTGATTTCTAGTTTCGTGCTGTTGTGGTCAGAAAAGATACTTGGTGTGATATGCTTGGCATGATTTCAGTCTTCTTAAATTTATTGAGACTTGTTTTGTGGCATACTTGTGATCTATTTTGGACACTTTTTTTCTGTACATGAAAAGAATGAATATTCTGCTATTTTTGAATAGAATGTTCTATATCTAACTATCTATCTTAACTCCATCTGGTATAATGTGCTTTTTTTTTTTTTAATAAATTTATTTATTCTAGTTGGGGGCTAATTACTTTACAATATTGTAGTGGTTTTTGCCATACATTGACATGAATCAGCCATAGGTTTACATGTGTTCCCCATCCTGAACCCCCCTCCCACCTCCCTCCCCACCCCATCCCTCTGGGTCATCCCATTGCCCCAGCCCCAATCATTTGTCTCATGCATCGAACCTGGAATGGTGTTCTGTTTCACATATGATAATATGCATGTTTCAATGCTATTCTCTCAGAACATCCCACCCTCACCTTCTCCCTCAGAGTCCATATGACTGTTCTATGCATCTGTGTCTCTTATTCTGTCTCGCATATAGGGTTATCGTTACCATCTTTCAAATTCCATATATATGCATTAGTATACTGTATTGGTGTTTTTCTTTGTGGCTTACTTCATTCTGTATAATGGGCTCCAGTTTTATCCATCTCCATAGAACTGATTCAAATGTATTCTTTTTAATGGCTGAGTAATATTCCATTGTGTATATGTACCACAGCTTCCTTACCCATTCATCTGTTGATGGATATCTAGGTTGCTGCCATGTCCTGGCTATTATAAACAGTGCTGCTATGAACATTGGGGTACATGTGTCTCTTTCAATTCTGGTTTCCTCAGTGTGTATGCCCAGCATTGGGATTGCTGAGTCGTATGGCAGTTCTATTTCCAGGTTTTTAAGGAATCTCCACACTGTTCTCCATAGTGGCTGTACTAGTTTGCATTCCCACCAACAGTGTAAGAGGGTTCCCTTTTCTCCACACCCTCTCCAGCATTTATTTCTTGTAGACTTTTGGATAACAGCCATTCTGACTAGCGTGAAATGGTACCTTAATGTGCTTTTTTTTAAGGTCTATGTTTCCTTATTAATATGTGTGGGTTTGATGTAAAGGGGTATTTAAGTCCCTTCCTGTTATTTTGTTATGTTAGTTTCTCCCTTTATGTTTGTGTTTGCTTTATGTATTTGGGTGCTCCTTTGTTGAGTGTGCATATATATATTTACTACAGTAGGTCTCCTATACATGGACAAGTTCTAGTCCAAGAGTGCATTTGTAAGTCCAGTTTGTTCATAAGTCCAACAGATTTGGCTTGGGTACTCAACTAACACAATCATCTATGTAGTACTATACAATAATAGGTTTATAATACTTTTCACACGTATAATACATTAAAAAAAACACAAAAAATAAAGAAAACATCTTTTACAGTTTGATACCTGCAGAATACAGTACTGTACAACAGATGGCCTACAGGTGCTGACATCAAGTGAACAGTCAAGAAGAGTTCACTGACTGTAGGATGGAGAGGAGGTGGGAGATGGTAGAGCTGAAGGATCATCAGCAATTAGGAGATGGAGGCAAGCCACAATCTCACCCTCACCTGATACTGATGGCACAGTTTCTGGTTCCTTGATGGATTTGATTCTATCTACCCTCTTAAAAAATCAATTCAGTGGTGTCTGGGTGGTGGCTCTTTTTTTCTCATCATAAATGAAAGGGTCGTACTGGATTGCATTCTGAATGGCTGCTTTAACCTTCATGTACCATTTTACCTTTAGGTCTTGTGCCTCAAACACTAACAGTGTCTCCTAAAATAAAGAACATCCTCTTGTCAATTCCTGTGTTGTGAATCTCTTTGGTTTTTCAGTTCCTTCTTCTTCCTTTTGTTTCTTTTCATCCTCTCTCTGGGCCTCCGATTCCATCAGGTCTCTATTAGTAAGCTTCCTGTGTACAGCATGGAGTTCAGTTAAGTTGTCCTCTTGCAGATCTAGCTCCAGCTTCTTGCTGAAGGTCACTAAGTTGCTGAAGTCCTCTTTAGACTTCTCGTTGACCTTTTCAGATCCACAAAAATCATGAACAAACTGTAGCAAAGATCCTTCCAAGCCCCATTCATGGTGATGGCTGTAACCTCACACCAAGCAAAGTCAGTGTTCTTTTTTATGGCCTTGTGGATGTTATAGTCCTTCCAGAATAGTCACAAGATTGTTTGTTCCTGATTCACCAGTGCTCTTACTGCCCGATGAAAAGTGTGACATAAGTAATATTTCTTGAAAGTTGCTATAACTCCCTGGTCCCTAGGTTGGATGAGTGATACTGTTATTTGGTAGCAGATGCACTATTTTGACAATGAAATGAAAGCTGTCCATGAATAGGGGAGGCCCAGAAAAGAATGTTGAATGGGATGTCCTTCTCCAAGCAATATCTCTACCTCCAGGATAAAGTGGTAGGAAAACCAGTCTTAGAAAATGACCTGTGTTACCCAGGCTTTGGGGTTACTCTTCCACACAACATGAAGGGAGCCCTTGGATGTTTTTAAGGGCTCTTAGGTTCTCTGCATGATAAACTAAAAGAGACTCAGCTTCATTTCACAAGAAATATTGCCACCAAACAGCTGAGTTAGCCTATCCTTTGCTGCTTTATGGTCTGGCATCAATTTTTCCTCCTTAGTGATATAACTTCAGTCTGGTATCCTCTTCTAGTACAGTCCTATCTCATCCACATTAAAGTCCTGCTTGGGTAAATTTGCGCCTTCGTCAATAATTTCTTGAAGCATTTTAGGAAATTCCTAGGCAGCTACTGTATCTGCACTCACTGCCTCACCACTTGCTTTTATATTGTGAGGGTTGGCTCTAGCCTTGAACTGATGAAACTAGCCATGGCTGCCATTAAAAGAAGTGCCCTCTGATTCTTCCCTGTATTTTTTTTTCAAGTCATCATAAAGGTTTTTAGCTTTCTCTTGAATCAACATTAAGCTGAGCAGAACTTGACACTAATGCTGATCCTGTATCCACGCATTGATAAATTTTTCCATTTTTCTCTATCACTTTCCATGCTTCTTTGATACTGTTGTTGACATGATCAGTACAGCAGACTTCACACATTACATGATATTATCCTTATTCTTTAGAATTAGTGCCCATGGTTGTAACAATTCATGTTGTAAGAATGAGCGATATCTACCATCTTTTTGCCTTGCTCCCCTCTCTCAATTATTTTCACTTTTGTTTCCATCACTATTGTTTGGTGCTTCTTAGCAGAACCAGCTGCATCACCACTGCTTTTACACTTGCTTCGAGATGTCCTGGACTTGAAGTAAAGATACTGTACTATTGTACTCTATACAGTACTGTACAGTAAAGTACAGAAAAGCACAACCACTTCTACAAGATGCATGCGCATGATGATGGATGCCAGACACGTGAACTCACTCACGTGACTGGACATGTGAATGCACGTTTGCATCTTTGAAAGTTTGCAACTTGAAGATTTGTATGTAAGAGACTTACTGTATTATTATATTTTCTTGTAGTATTGACCTAGTTATCATTATTGTAATGTCCTCTTTGTTTCTTTATAGAGTCTTTGTTGTAAAGTCTATTTTGTCTGTCTATCTATATGGTTATTTTAAGTTGATCTCTTAAATATGAATCCATTCTAACAACCCTGCATTTTTACTCCCCAAGTGATGTTTAGTGTTTTTTACATTATACTTTACATATTTTTGTTTTGTGTATCCCTTAACTACTTAAGTATATCCCTTAACTATATTATAGATATAGATGATTTTTATTACTTTTGTCTTTTAACCTCTCTGTTAGCTTTACAAGTGGTTGATCTACTTATAGATGTGTGTTTTACTGTATGTTTGCATTAACCAGTGGGATTTTTCCTTTCATAAATTTTGTATTTGCATTTATGGTCTTTGCTTTTCCACTTAGTGAAATCCCTTTAATATTTCTTTTAAAGCCAGTTTAGTGCTACTGAGCTGTTTTAGCTTTTGCTTGTCTTAAAACTCTATTTCTCCTTCAAATCTGAATGATAGTCTGGTTCAACAGAGTGTTCTTGGTTATAAGGTCTTTCCCTTTCATCTCTTTAAATATATTGTGCTGTTCCCTTCTGGCCTGCAAAGTTTCTGGTAAAATGTTGACCAATAGTCTTATAAGAGTTGCTTTATACATAACTAACTAGTTGCATTTGACTTCTGCTTTTAAGATTTTCTCTTTAAGTTTTGCCACTGTAATCGCAGTGTTTCTTTGCATGGATCTCTGGGTTCATCTTATTTGGGAGACTCTCTGTGCTTCCTAGATCTGCAAGTCTAGTCCTTTCCAGTTTAGGAACGTTTTCACCTATTATGTCTTCTAATAAGTTCTCTTCCCTTTTCTCTTTCTGGAATATCTATAGTGTGAATGTTAGTATGCTTGATATTGTCCCAAAGGTCTCATCCTCATTTAAAAATTTTTTTCTTTTTCTTTTCAGATTAGGTGATTTCTACTACACCTTCTTACAGTTTGCTGATTCATTCCTCTGTACCCTCAAATCTACTCTTGATTCCTTATAAATAAAAAGAGTAAAGTATATTTATTTGTTTCAGTCATTATATTCTTCAGTTTCATTTGGTTCCTTTATATATTTTCTAACTGTTCGTTAAACTTCTCACTGTGTTCATCCATTCTTTTGAGTTTGTTGAATATCTTTATGATTATTACCATGAACTCTTTATTAGGTAGATTATCTCCCCTTTGCTTAATTCTTTTGGGGTTTTATCTTGTTCCTTTGTTTGAAATATACTGCTCTGATTCTTCACTTTGCCCAATTTGCTGTTTTTATTTCTATGTGGTAGGTAGATCAGTTATGTTTCCCTATTGTGGAGAAATGGCCTTATGTAGGAGATGTCCTTTGGGGCCCAGCAGTATATTCCTCTCTGGTGAGAGCTATATGCTCTAGGGGCACCCTGTATGTGGCCTGCATGGGCCCTTCTGTCCTGGTGGGGACTACTGTGGGTGCACTGATAGGTGGGACTGGTTCCTGGCCCAGTTAGCTGCCAGGCCTGCCTCACGTGGAGGTTGCTGGGCTGCTGCTACACAGGGCCAGGTTCTTGTGTGGCTGGATATGGAGCTTTGGGGGAGGGGCTGGGGCTGGTTAAGGCCCACTGGTGGGCGGGTCAGGCCCTACGCATGCTGGTGGGAGGGGCCCTGTCCTAAGGTATCCAGCTATAGGGCCCATTGTGGGGTCCTTGGGCTGGTGAATCCCTGCTGGTAGGGGCTGGGTCCCCAAGTGGCTGGCTAATCAACCTGGGGCATCTTGGGACTGATGCTTACTTACAGGTAGGCAGGTAATCCTTGGTACTTTTAGGCTACAGGTAGGACTCCAAAATAGTGTGTGTGAGCAGTAGTACACTTGTGTTAGAATGGTCTCCCCCAAGTGACTAGCACCTGGTTTATGTCTCCTAGAGAAGGCCTAGTTGCTTCCTGCCTCTCTGGGAGCCTCTGCAAGATCAACAAGTGAGTTTGATCTAGGCTTCTTTCAAGTCACTGCCTCTGTGCTGGGTCTTGGAGTATGTGAAGTTTTGTGTGCACCCTTTAAGAGTGGCATCTGTGTTTCCTACAGCCCTTTGACTGCCCTATATTTAAGCCCTGTGCCCTTCAAAGCCACATGTTTTGAGGGGATTATCTTCCAGTGCAGGACTTCCAGGCTAGGGAGAACCTCTGCAATTGTGATTGTTTTCCTTTTTGTGGGTTGCTTACCTGGGAGTGTGGGTCTTGACTATACTGTCTCTGCCCCTCCAACCCATGTCATTGTGGTTCCTTCTTTATATCATTAGTTGTGGATTTTTTTTTGCTTGTCTCCAGGTCCATTCTCATTAATAGTTGCTCTGTAAATAGTTGTAATTTTGGTGTGGCTTTGGGAGGAGATGAGCTCAATGTCTTCCTATTCTGCCGTCTTATCCACACTCCAAACAAATTTTAAAGCAGAACAAAGAAACTGTAAAGTCAACAAGGTCTGGTATCAGGAAGATAGGACCTTTTTCTGTAGGATGCTTGTTTGCTTTGGAGAGTAAAACGTGCATTTGTGGAGCATTCTCTACTCTCCTCTGGAAAGCAGCAAGCACTCTTTGTTGGCCAGTGTTTGTTTCCCTTCAGTAGAAGGTTAAGCATGGAGGAGGCAGATGGTTACAGCACTGAATAGCAGCCAAGCTGCTTTTCTTACAAAGATTGTTCTACAAATCTCACCTCCTTCAGCAGTCAGGGTTACTGGATATAATGGTTTGGCTTAAAGAAGCAGGAAACCAGCAAGGTGCTTAGGGAAAGCTAGGTTGGACTTGACTGTGGCTTTGCCACACATTAGGGTGTATGTGTGGGAGCCTGGCAGCATCTAAGGGGCTTAGTTTCCCCTTCTGCACAGTGGGAGAAGGGATTGGATAATCTCTGGAGTTTCCTTTAGATCAAAGTCTTCAGAATTCGTGATTTGAGATTCCAGATCCAAGAAAAGACTGCCATGGCTGGCTCAGACTGAGCCGGGGCCAGGAGGTGGCAGCATCTGCCCTGTTCAGAGCCCATAGCCTCAGCTGCAGCCTTGGGTTCTGGCCCGTTACTGCTGTAGAGCTGGGGTGGACATCATGCTGCACTTCTGATTGGACTCTTCACTTATGTCCCACTGCAGGTGGTTTGTAGTTTCCTGGGTCATGACTGCCAGCAGACTGACAGGCCCTGAGTACAGGAAGCACTGATTGCTCCCTCTCTGCTTGCGTCTGACTTCACCTGGCATGACACACAGAGACCAAGGCACACTCATCCCCAGTGAGGCCCTGGTGACGGGCTCATATCCGGGCAGCTCTCTGGAGCTCCTTGACGCAGACTGGGATCTCCCTAGGGCAAATGAGAGCAGCCTCCATGAGTAAGTGCCTGTGTTCGCCCACACTGAATTTATGCTCCTATCTCCCAGGGACCCCTGTGCTGTTCCTAACAGATGTATGTGCTCATGGCAGAAACGGAAATGCCTGATGCCTGGCATGACTGATCCAAGCACAGAGAAAGTGACTTGGTGAGCTCCCTCAACTCATGGGGGAGCTTTTACTAAATGGGGATGGATATAGACAGTGAAAATACAATGGAATGTTTGTATTGCAAGGGACCTGTGAGATGATCTAGTTCAGTCTGCTGGGCATCACTCAGGAAGCTTTTTAAAGATAAGTAGCTCCAGCCCCACTGAATAAGGATCTCTGGTGTTGGAACCCTGGAATCTATATTTTTTAATAAGCTCCTCATGTCTGTCTTAGAGAAGGCAATGGCAACCCACTCCAGTACTCTTGCCTGGAAAATCCCATGGATGGAAGAGCCTGATAGGCTGCAGTCCATGGGGTCACTAAGTCGGACACGACTGAGCGACTTCACTTTCACTTTTCACTTTCATTCATTGGAGAAGGAAATGGCAACCCACTCCAGTGTTCTTGCCTGGAGAATCCCAGGGATGGCAGAGCCTGGTGGGCTGCCGTCTATGGGGTCGCACAGAGTTGGACACGACTGAAGTGACTTAGCAGCAGCAGCAGCATGTCTGTCTAATGTAGCTGGCCTATAGAAAGGCATTTAAAATCCTCCATACTATCTAGTCTGTAACAGTGCATTCAGAAAGCTAATTAGAAACACAAATCTAAGGGTGAAGCCTAGCACTGTTTTAACAAGCTCTCCGGGTGTAGAGGTGACCAGGTCATCCTGGTTTGCCTAGAGCTTTCTTGGTTTTAGCCAAGACTCCGATGTCCCAGGACCTCCCTCAGTCATGGCAACACCAGATGGTTGGTTCCTTCATGAGGTGACTTTTGTGCATGCTAAAGTTTGAGCAGCACTGGAAGCAAAATTTATTTCCCAGTTGAGGAGATGGTGGCCAGAATGGAAGCAGTTTGCTCATGGACATGCAATGAGCTAGTGGAAGAGATAGGACAAGGCCTCCAGGCCAGCATCCTTGCTATTCTTAGAAATGCTTTGCTGTAAGTTTCTGCCTCACTATTTCTTACTTTCTGCTAGGAGCTAACCCTGGAGGGGCTCATTATGGAGTGGCCATATTCAGGGTTAATAATCTGTATTCTGTGGCCTAACTAGAGTGAGGTGTGCAACAATGACAGGTTCAGGTGCCATCAGACTTTAATGAATTCTTCCAGGGCTTCTCTTGGCTCAGGTGGGGAAGGTGATTTACAATTTAATGCATTTTCATTTGACCATAATCCCTGGCATATCAGCATTATTGAGATGGAGAATCCTTGAGAAGGGATTATAACCCAGGGGCTTTGATCCAACCGAGTCAGGGTCCTTGACAGCTCTGCTACCTGTAGGGTCCCCCCAGAGGCCCTGTGATAAATCCTAGATGACTCACTTTGTTCTGTCACTTTTGGCTGACAAGACATAACAGGCTGTGCCTGATTATCAACACCAGTTTTGATTCATTTATTCCAGAGTGCCCACTACATTGCCAGTTAGCTGGGAATGGAGTAACAGTCAGCAGGCTCTTGTGATACAGTGGTTTTCAGACTGGAGCATGTGGCAGACTCACCTGGATGGCTTGTTAAAGCCCTACTGCCAGACCCCACCTCCAGAGTGACTGGTGATTGGAACATTATTAGTATTTCTAAGTGACTTTATCATGTGATACTCATTATTGATGTCACCAGCTTGGTCTTAACTGTATAAGGTAGGGCACTAGATGATTTCTAAGGAGTCTCCTGGCAGCAGAAATTTTTACTTATGGACAAAGAATATATGTCTTGATATGTAATATGCTTTCATTATCACTATCCCCCTTCCCCTCAGCATCTGGTATATAGGCTAATATTTAAAATCTCACAAATAGAGAACAGTTCTTTTGATGTAAAGGTTTAGCATATAAATATTATTATTATTATTTTAAGATAAATGTCATATAATTTAAGATTTTTCTAGGCGTTACACTTTATCAGTTAAATTTTTAGCATAATTTGCAATAAAGTATGGGAAGAAATCTTCTTTAATCTTATGTTGTAAATGCAAAAAAAAAAAAAAAGAGTTTTCATATATGGCATGACCTCAGATATATAAACACATCCTGGAAAGTAGTTTTCAGTATCTTTATCTTAGTGGTTCTAGGGGATAAAAGTAGGAGATATTATTTTTATTATTTGTGCATTTGCATATAAATATTATTAACATATGAATATCTGAGTCTCAGAGAAGAAAGAAAACTAACATCTATTCAGAACCTCTTGTATCAGCTATCACAAGAACAGAAATATTAAGCCTTTTGTACTTAAAACCTCTTAATCTTGGTGCATGGTGCCAGAGTCTCCTGATATCCTTCTTATCTCCATGGCCACCCTTCTCAACCCCCTTTACTAGCTCCTCCTCTTCCTGACTTCTTAGGATTGGTATGCTCAAAGCTTGGTCTTAGACTCTCTCTCCCTGGGGAATATCATCAGTTTAAAATCCCGTTAGTATGCTAGTGACTCCAAATTATACCTTCAGCGTAGACCTCTCGTCTAAGCTCCAGCTGCTTACCTGACAGCTTTACTTAGATGTCTGCAGATAGCACATATGAAACATGCCTAAAACCATATTATATATAAAATCTACTTCTCTATCTCCATGGTCTGTTCTCCAGTCTGTGCTCCCACCATCATCTGTCTTCTATGAAATACACTGATCTCCTTCTACTTTATTCCACAGCGACCAGATGATGCTCTTAAAATGAAAAGCAGACAGTCTTTCCCATACTGAAACCCTTTTAGAGACTCCCCATTGCGGGAGTGGCTCTTCCCAAGTGGCACTAGTAGTAAAGAAACCGCCTGCCAGTGCAGGAGATATAAGAGACGTGAGTTTGATCCCAGGGTTGGGAAGAACCTCTGGAGAAGGGCATGGCAATCCATTCCAGTATTCTTGCCTGGAGAATCCCATGGACAGAGACGCCTGGCAGGTTATGATCTGTAGGGTCACAAAGAGTCGGACATGACTGAAGCAACTTAGCGCACATGCATTCATATTCCTCACAGTGGCCCACAAGGCCTGCAGGAGCAGGCTGTGCCACCCTTCTAGCCCCATCTCATGCTATGTTTCCATGAAGACCACATGCTCCAGCTGTATACTTTCTTTTGGTTTCTGGAACACAAAAAAATTTGTTACACCTTTGGATGTGTTGTTGGATATATTCTTCTTTCTATTTGAATGTATGTTCTTCCACTGTCTTGGTGTGGCTGGCTCTTCATCTTGCAGGTTTCAGCTTAAAACGTCATGATCATCAAGCATCCTTCTCTGACTATACCTTTGTAAGCAGATGTTCCATGACTTATCATTTCCTATTTCAGCTTCTTGTTTACATCTGTCTTTGACCTTACAATCTGTACTTATTGTATGCTTCTGGTCTGATTATGTGTATCTTATCTTGCTTCCTCATTGGGGTGTGGACTGTGTAAGGGCAGGGAGTTGATGGTGGGAAAGAAGCTGGCTTTACTGTGTGGTGCCCAGAGCAGGCCCTTAAGAGAGTGAATGAATGTATCAGATTCCATCTGGAGAGTATAATAGCTCTGTTCAGGGATACCAACCATGGGCAAGAAAGAAAGAATGGAGGAAGAGCTAGAAGGTTTCAGACATGAGGAGTCATGAGCATTGCCAGCAAATAACGGGGCCTCTGAATTTTGCTTTAGACTGGCATGGCTTCAGGTTTCTCAACTTGCCTGGAGCACAAGGTCTAGTCATGAGCCTGCTTGGGAACATTTCACAGACCTTCTTACTGGGGGTCTTATTCTTATTCTTATTCTTATTCCTGAGCATCTCAGTGGCTTCTCTTGTGGTCCTACATGAGGTGGCAGTATTTTAGTCCATCACAGATCTGTACCTTTTGGAATGAGTTTAAAGAAAGGAAGACCTCGCTTGTGCTGGAGAAGTGCTCATGCAGAGTGGGCAGACAGTTCCTGTCTCTCCTTGACTGTCTGCCTCTCTTGTGCCTAGAATACTCAGCCAAGAAAAAGTCCCATATCTCAACAACTAGTGGGGTCGCACAGAGTCGGACACAACTGAAATGACTTAGCAGCAGCAGCAGCAGAGAGGGCAAGAGATATGAAAGTTAGTATTGTGCATATGAGGAGCAATAGGAGGAAGCAGTGGGCTTCCCTGGTGGTTCAGATGGTAACGAATCCACCTGCAATGCGGGAGACCTGGGTTTGATCTCTGGGTTGGGAAGATCTCCTAAAGGAGAGCGTGGCAACCCACTCCGGTATTCTTGCCTGGAAAATTCCGTTGGCAGAGGAGCCTGATGGGCTATACAGTCCATGGGGTTGCAAAGAGTCAGACACAACTGAGCGACTAAGCACAGCACACAGCACAGGAGGAAGCAGTAGGTTCTGACTGAGGGAGTAAGAGAAGATTGAGGATGCAGAGTTCTGCTTTGAAAATGACATGTCAGCTTCTTAGCTAGGTCTGAGCCTGGGTATGAGTACCACAAGGTGTCTTGGTGTCTGGTTATCATTTATTCATTCCTATATTCCTGTAGTCATTCATTCCTTCATCAAATATTTACTGAGCACTTGTGATTGGCACTTTCCTAGGCACTATGGAGACAAAGATAAATTGGATACAATTCCTTCTCTTGAGAGTCACAAAACTCATTACAATCATTATGGTAAGAACAAGCATAGCTGTATGCATAAGTCCCTGTGGGAACACAGAAGAGGAGTCCTAACTCAACCTGTATGGTCAGAGGAAGCTTCTGGAAGGAATTAACACCGAAATTGAAACTTTGAGCAGAAGTTAGCTAAATGGAGAATAGGGGAAGGAAGTGCAGAAGTGTATTTATTCACTCTGTAATTATTGATTGAGCCCTACTCTTTGCCAGGCACTGATAGTATCTCCTTCTTTCGGAAGCTACCCAGTAAACAATTGAATGTCTAAGTACTAAGCTTGAGGGGTGGGGAACAAGGAGCTATGGGAGAAGCATAGTGTAGTGCTAAGCATGGATCTGATCAGACAGAAGTGGAATTGTGTTTTTTTTAAATTTATTTATTTTAATTGGAGGCTAGTTACTTTACAGTATTGTAGTGGTTTTGCCATACATTGACATGGATCCGCCACAAGTGTACATGTGTTCCCCATCCTGAACACCCCTCCCACCGCCCTCCCCATCCCATCCCTCTGGGTCATCCCAGTGCACCAGCTCCGAGCACCCTGTCTTATGCATAGAACCTGGATTGGCAATTCGTTTCTCATATGATAATATACATGTTTCAATGCCATTCTCCCAACTCAACCCACCTTCACCCTCTCCCACAAAGTCCAAAAGACTGTTCTATACATCTGTGTCTCTTATGCTGTCTTGCATATAGTGTTATCATTACCATCTTTCTAAATTCCATATATATGCGTTAGTATACTGTGTTGGTGTTTTTCTTTCTGGCTTACTTCACTCTGTATAATAGGCTTCAGTTTCATCCACTGCATTAGAACTGATTCAAATGTATTCTTTTTAATGGCTGAGTAATATTACATTGTGTATATGTACCACAGCTTCCTTGTCCATTCATCTGATGATGGACATCTAGGTTGCTTCCATGTCCTGGCTATTGTAAACAGTGCTGTGATGAACATTGGGGTACACGTGTCTCTTTCAATTCTGGTTTCCTCGGTGTGTATGCCCAGCAGTGGGATTGCTGGGTCATATGGCAGTTCTATTCCCAGTTTTTTAAGGAATCTCCACACTCTTCTCCATAGTGGCTGTACTAGTTTGCATTCCCACAAACAGTGTAAGAGGGTTCCCTTTTCTCCACACCCTCTCCAGCATTTATTGCCTGTCGACTTTTGGATAGCAGCCATTCTGACTGGTGTGAAATGGTACCTCATTGTGGTTTTGATTTGCATTTCTCTGATAATGAATGATGTTAAGCATCTTTTCATGTGTTTGTTAGCCATCTGTATGTCTTCTTTGGAGAAATGTCTGTTTAGTTCTTTGGCCCATTTTTTGATTGGGTCGTTTATTTTTCTGGAATTGAGCTGCAGGAGTTGCTTGTATATTTTTGAGATTAATTGTCCGTTGCTTCGTTTGCTATTATTTTGTCCCATTCTGAAGGCTGTCCTTTCACCTTGCTTATAGTTTCCTTTGTTGTGCAAAAGCTTTTAAGTTTAATTAGGTCCCATTTGTTTATCTTTGCTTTTATTTCCAATGTTCTAGGAGGTGAGTCATAGAGGATCCTGCTGTGATTTATGTCGGAGAGGGTTTTGCCTATTTTTCCTCTAGGAGTTTTATAGTTTCTGGTCTTACGTTTAGATCTTTAATCTATTTTGAGTTTATTTTTGTGTATGGTGTTAGGAAGTGTTCTAGTTTCATTCTTTTACAAGTGGTTGAACAGTTTTCCCAGCACCACTTGTTAAAGAGATTGTCTTTTCTCCATTGTATATTCTTGCCTCTTTTGTCGAAGATAAGGTGTCCGTAGGTGCATGGGTTTATCTCTGGGCTTTCTATTTTGTTCCACTGATCTATATTTCTGTCTTTGTGCCAGTACCATACTATCTTGATGACTGTGGCTTTGTAGTAGAGCCTGAAGTCAGGCAGGTTGATTCCTCCTGTTCCATTCTTCTTTCTCAAGATTGCTTTGGCTATTCAAGGTTTTTTGTATTTCCATACAAATTGTGAAATCATTTGTTCTAGTTCTGTGAAAAATACCATTGGTAGCTTGATAGGGATTGCATTGAATCTATAGATTGCTTTGGGTAGTATACTCACTTTCACTATATTAATTCTTCCAATTCATGAACACGGTATATTTCTCCATCTGTTTGTGTCCTCTTTGATTTCTTTCATCAGTGTTTTATAGTTTTCTATATATAAGTCTTTTGTTTCTTTAGGTAGATATATTCCTAAGTATTTTATTCTTTTTGTTGCAATGGTGAATGGTATTGTTTCCTTAATTTCTCTTTCTGTTTTCTCGTTGTTAATGTATAGGAATGCAAGGGATTGCTGTGTGTTAATTTTATATCCTACAACTTTACTATATTCATTGATTAGCTCTAGTAATTTTCTGGTGGAGTCTTTAGGGTTTTCTTTGTAGAGGATCATGTCATCTGCAGTGAGAGTTTTACTTCTTCTTTTCCAATTTGAATTCCTCTTATTTCTTTTGCTGCTCTGATTTCTGTGGCCAAAACTTCCAAAACTGTGTTGAATAGTAGTGGTGAGAGTGGGCATCCTTGTCTTGTTCCTGACTTTAGGGGAAATGATTTCAATTTTTCACCATTGAGGATAATGTTTGCTGTGGGTTTGTCATATATAGCTTTTATTATGTTGAGGTATGTTCCTTCTATTCCTGCTTTCTGGAGGGTTTTTATCATAAATGGATGTTGAATTTTGTCAAAGGCTTTCTCTGCATCTATTGAGATAATCATATGGTTTTTATCTTTCAGTTTGTTTATGTGGTGTATTACATTGATTGATTTGCAGATATTGAAGAATCCTTGCATCCCTGGGATAAAGCCCACTTGGTCATGATGTATGATCTTTTTAATATGTTGTTGGATTCTGTTTGCTAGAATTTTGTTAAGGATTTTTGCATCTATGTTCATCAGTGATATTGGCCTGTAGTTTTCTTTTTTTGTGGCATCTTTGTCTGGTTTTGGTATTAGGGTGATGGTAGCCTCATAGAATGAGTTTGTAAGTTTACCTTCCTCTGCAATTTTCTGGAAGAGTTTGAGTAGGATAGATGTTAGCTCTTTTCTAAATTTTTGGTAGAATTCAGCTATGAAGCCGTCTGGTCCTGGGCTTTTGTTTGCTGGAAGATTTCTGATTACAGTTTCGATTTCCATGCTTGTGATGGGTCTGTTAAGATTTTCTGTTTCTTCCTGGTTCAGTTTTGGAAAGTTGTACTTTTCTAAGAATTTGTTCATTTCTTCCAAGTTGTCCATTTTATCGGCATATAGTTGCTGATAGTAGTCTCTTATGATCCTTTGTATTTCTGTGTTGTCTGTTGTGATCTCTCCATGTTCATTTCTAATTTTGTTGATTTGATTTTTCTCCCTTTGTTTCTTGATGAGTCTGGCTAATGGCTTGTCAATTTTATTTATCTTCTCAAAGAACCAGCTTTTGGCTTTGTTGATTTTTGCTACGGTCTCTTTTGTTTCTTTTGCATTTATTTCTGCCCTAATTTTTAAGATTTCTTTCCTTCTACTAACCCTGGGGTTCTTCATTTCTTCCTTTTCTAGTTGCCTTAGTTGTAGAGTTAGGTTATTTATTTGACTTTTTTCTTGTTTCTTGAGGTAAGCCTGTATTGCTATGAACCTTCCCCTTAGCATTGCTTTTACAGTGTCCCATAGGTTTTGGGTTGTTGTGTTTTCATTTTCGTTTGTTTCTATGAATATTTTTATTTCTTTTTTGATTTCTTCTGTGATTTGTTGGTTATTCAGCAGCATGTTGTTCAGCCTCATGTTGGAATTTTTAATAGTTTTTCTCCTTTAATTGACATCTAATCTTACTGCATTGTGGTCAGAAAAGATGCTTGGAATGATTTCAATTTTTTTGAATTTACCAAGGCTAGATTTATGGCCCAGGATGTGATCTATCCTGGAGAAGGTTCCATATGCACTTGAGAAAAAGGTGAAATTCATTGTTTTGGGGTTAAATGTCTTATAGATATCCATTAGGTCTAGCTGGTCTATTGTATCATTTAAAGTTTGTGTTTCCTTGTTAATTTTCTGTTTAGCTGATCTATCCATAGGTGTGAGTGGGGTATTAAAGTCTTCCATTATTATTGTGTTATTGTTAATTTCCCCTTTCATACTTGTTAGCATTTATCTTACATATTGTGGTGCTCCTGTGTTGGGTGCATATATATTTATAATTGTTATATCTTCTTCTTGGATTGATCCTTTGATCATTATGTAATGTCCTTCTTTGTCTCTTTTCACAGCCTTTATTTTAAAGTCTATTTTATCTGATATGAGTATTGCTACTCCTGCTTTCTTTTGGTCTCTATTTGCGTGGAATATCTGTTTCCAGCCCTTCACTTTCAGTCTGTATGTGTCCCTTGTTTCGAGATGGGTCTCTTGTAGACAACATATAAAGGGGTCTTGTTTTTGTATCCATTCAGCCAGTCTTTATCTTTTGGTTGGGGCATTCAACCCATTTACATTTAAGGTAATTATTAATAAGTATGATCCCATTGCCATTTACTTTACTGTTTTGGGTTCGAGATTATATACCCTTTCTGTGTTTCCTGTCTAGAGAAGATCCTTTAGCATTTGTTGGAGAGCTGGTTTAGTGGTGCTGAATTCCCTCAGCTTTTGCTTGTCTGTAAAGCTTTTGAGTTCTCTTTCATATTTGAATGAGATCCTTGCTGGGTACAGTAATCTGGGCTATAGGTTTTTATTTTTCCAGCACTTTAAGTATGTCCTGCCATTCCCTTCTGGCCTGAAGAGTTTGTATTGAAAGATCAGCTGTTATCCTTATGAGAATCCCCTTGTGTGCTATTTGCTCTTTTTCCCTTGCTGCTTTTAATATTTGTTCTTTGTGTTTGATCTTTGTTAATTTGATTAATATGTGTCTTGGGGTGTTTCGCCTTGGGTTTATCCTGTTTGGGACTCTCTGAGTCTCTTGGACTTGGGTGCCTATTTCCTTCCCCATTTTAGGGAAGTTTTCAACTATTATATCCTTGAGTATTTTCTCATGGTCTTTCTTTTTGTCTTCTTCTTCTGGGACTCCTATGATTTGAATGTTGGGGCGTTTAACATTGTCCCAGAGGTCTCTGAAGTTGTCCTCCTTTCTTTTCATTCTTTTTTCTTTTTTCCTCTCCATTTCATTTATTTCTACCATTGTATCTTCTACCTCACTTATCCTATCTTCTGCCTCCACTATTCTACTGTTGGTTCCCTCCATAGTGTTTTTGATCTCATTTATTGCATTCTTCATTATGTATTGACTCTTTTTTATTTCTTCTAGGTCCTTGTTAAACATTTCTTGCATCTTCTCAATCCTTGTATCCAGGCTGTTTATTTGTAACTCCATTTTGTTTTCAAGGTTTTGGATCATTTTCACTATCATTGTTCAGAATTCTTTGTGAAGTAGATTCCCTATCTCTTCCTCTTTTGTTTGGTTTAGTGGGCATTTATCCTGTTCCTTTACATGCTGAGTATTTCTCTGTCTTTTCATTTTGTTTATATTGCTGTGTTTGGGGTGGTCTTTCTGTATTCTGGAAGTTTGTGGTTCCCTTTTACTGTGGAGGTTCCCCACTGTGGGTGGGGTTGGATGGGTGGCTTGTCAAGGTTCCCTGGTTAGGGTAGCTTGTGTCTGTGTTCTGGTGGGTGGAGCTGGATTTCTTCTCTCTGAATTGCAACGAAGTGTTCAGTGGTGAGTTTAGAGATGTCAGTGGGTTTGGTGTGGCTTTGGACAGCCTGTATATTGATGCTCAGGGCTATGTTCCTGTGTTGCTGGAGAATTTGTGTGGCATGTCTTACTCTGGAACTTGTTGGCCCTTGGGTGGTGCTTGGTTTCAGTGTAGGTATGGAGGCCTTTGATGAGCTCCTATCAATTAATGTTCCCTGGAGTCAGGAGTTCTTTGGTGTTCTCAGGATTTGGACTTAAGCCTCCTGCCTCTGGTTTTCAGTCTTATTCTTACAGAATCCTCAAGACTTCTCAATCTATACAGCACCGATAATAAAACATCTAGGTTAATGATGAAAAGTTTCTCCACAGTGAGGGACACACGGAGAGGTACACAGAGTTACATGGAGAAGGGAAGAGGGAGGAGAGAGATAGAGGTGACCAGGAGGAGAAGAGGGGAATCAAAAGGGGCGAGAGCAAGCTAGCCAGTAATCACTTCCCTATGTGCTCTCCAGAGCAATCCAGCCAGTAATCTCACTCTCAAGTAAAAATGAGTACTGAAGATTGGGTTCTTAAAGGTACAAAATTGATAACAAATACCAAAAAGCAAAGATTAAAAATCTAGGGTAGAGGTTACATTCTCAAAAGTACAGTATTAAAAAAACAAAACAAAGTCACAAAAATTATATAATACATATATATGAAGTTTGCTTTAAAAATAGGGTCTTTTTTTTTTTGCAAGCTAATAGTAGGTTATAAAAATGAAAATTAAAAGAGTAATAGAGGACTTAAAAAATAAAAAGAAATTTTTTTAATTAAAAAAAATGATAATGGTAAAAATATTTCTAGGACTTTCTCTGGAGCTGTTGTGGACAGTGTGGGGTCAGTTCATTTTCAGATAGTTCCTTGATCCGGCTTATACTTCTCAAGATCCATAGGCCCCTTCCTATGTAGTTGGTGCTAACTACAGGGTTTTAGTCTATTGCACTTGTCACTTCTAAAGCGGTTCCCTCTGTTTATTTTAGCTTCTTCTGTTTGCTGGTCTCTTCAGTGTCTAATTTCCGCACTGACACATGGGCACGGTGGTGGTCACTTTTTTTATGCTCACTTGTTCAGTCGTGCTGTGGGGAGGGAGGAACACTGCAAACCAATATCACTGGCGGGTGTGGGGAGTGCTTGCAGTTTCTAGGTCACACTGGGTTTGCCCCTGCTCACAGCGTGTGTGCTTTCCCAGTCTGTACTGCTCAGGCTTTAGGTTGCTCTACTGGGAACTGTCTGAGGCAGGCCCTGGGTTGTATGCACTTCCCAGGTCTATGCCACTCAGGTTCAGGTTCTCGGGTACTCCACAAAGGGGCAGACTTGGTTGGGCCTGCATTTTGTGCCCTTCCCAGGTCCAAGCAGCTCAGGTGACCAGGTGTTTGGCAAGCACAGTCACCCCCAAGTTGGAGGCTGTGACTTATCGCCTCCCCTGTCCCAGCTGCACGGTTTTCTGGGTGTACAATGGGTGCACCTTCTCAGGTGTGCCGAGTGTTTCTTCTGGGGAGCTGATCTCTGGCTGTGACCCTCCTGGCAGATGTCAACCGTTCAGAATCCCAAGAAGTCTTGGTTAGCAACGAAGTCTGTTTGTAGTTTGGTAGATGATGCCTCTCTGGGGCCGTGATTGCCCGCTTCCGGCTCTGGCTGCACCCCCCCCCCCCCCGCCTGTCTCTGGTGGGGGATGGGCGTCTCTGCAGCCGGCTAGCTCTGTTCAGCCCTTTGTTCTGTGAGCAGGCCTCGAAGTGTCTTAGGTTAGGGCTTTTCCAGGGATAGCTTTCCCACAGTCTGGGTTGCTATCTCAAGTTAGTACCCTCAGATTGCCCTCGGGGCATTCAGGCCCAGTCCTTACCCTAAGCAATGCAGCCCGTGCCTCCCTGGCCAGCCCCTGCTTGCTAGTGGCGGATGCAAGCGTCCGGGCTGCTTCTCCGCTGGGAGTTGCCATTAGGCACGTAATCTGTGGGTTTTAATTAATTAATTAATTATTTTTCCTCCTGGTTATGTTGCCCTCTGAGAGTCTGAGGCTCACCACAGACCTGCTGGTGAGAGTGTTTCCTTGTGTTTGGAAACTTCTCTCTTTTTTAAGACTCCCTTCCTGGGACAGATCTCCGTCCCTACCTCTTTTGTCTCTCTTTTTATCTTTTATAGTTTGTCCTACCTCCTTTCGAAGATGATGGGCTGCTTTTCTGGGTTCCTGATGTCCTCTGCCAGCATTCAGAAGTTGTTTTGTGGAATTTTCTCAGCGTTCAAATGGTCTTTCGATGAATTTATGGGGAAGAAAGTAGTCTCCCTGTCCTATTCCTCTGCCATCTTAGGACTGCCCCTGGAATTGGTTTTAAATCTAGGCTTTTACCACTCACTATGTGACGTGAGCAAGTTACCTAAAGTCCCTTCACTTCAGGTTTCTTATCTGTACAATGGGGGCAGTGATAAACACCTACTGTTGTTGTGAGGCTACAGTGAAATTTTTATATTAATGCATTTAACATGAAGCCAGCACATAGTAAACAATAAATGATAATTGTCGCTGTCATTATTAGCATTGTAGTAAATTATAAATTAACCTCAATGTTTTTTCCTCACTTCCAAGTAAGAGAATTCAATTTCATTTTCCATTTCCTTGTTGCTTACAGTGTCTCTTCATGGGAGGAGTATACATCTCAGTCCAATGACAGTGAACTTGCCTATGTGACATAGTTTGGTCAACAGGTGTTAGCAGAATGTCATGTGTACCAAGTCTGAGGAGAAGTTTATTAGAAGCATTCTATATTTCCAAAAGAATGTCATGTTATAGATTGGGGCTGCTCCATCAGTCTGGGTCCTGAAATGGGAAGACTCAGGGAAGAGCATGAAGCCACTGTCACATAACATGGGAAAAAAGTTAAGAGCTAGTCATAAGTCATTAGATTTTGCAGTTGTTATTGTAGCAAAGATGACTGATAATATTATCATCCTTTCATAGGAGAGGAGAATTAAGGAAGATTCTTTGGAGAAAAGTGTTTTTAGGTTGAGCCCTGAAGATATTCTGAATACTCTTTTGACGTAGAGAATCTGGATGGGGAGTATTCCAGGTGGAGGGTAAAAACCTGTGATGATCTTGAATTCAGGAGGAGTGTTGCTCATTAGAGGAATGGAAAAGAAGTTGAGAATGGTTGAAGAATGAGAAAGGGAGAGTGGAAATAAGTACATTGGAGAGAGAGTTGGGGCCACATCGTGAAGCGCCTTGTAAGCCATGATAAGAAATTGGCAATTTTTCTCTAAAGATAATGAAAGACCATTTCATGATCTGCTTTTGCATTTTAGAAAAATCATGCTGACTAATTGCACAGACAAGGTTAGTGAGGCAAGGAGACTTAAGTCTGGCAGAAGTCCAGGAAAAGGATTATGGGCATGAGACAGAGGAAAGTGGATAAATGTGAAGTGTGTTTAGAAAGACATGACAAGTTCTTATGTGAAATATGAGTATACGGAGTCAATGATAAAGCCCAGAGTTAGGTGGGTGGTGTTGATGGAGAACATAGATAGGAAAGGAGCATTGTAAGGGAGGCACGTGAGGAATATGTTTTGGCTGTTTGGGTTACAGGTACCTGAGAAATATTGATATTCCTTCTAACAACAGCAGTGTGCCCAGCTAAAAACTACACTCTACCACTTTTCTTATAGCTCAGGAAAGGTGAAATGTCAAGAGGAAGTGACGCTGCCAGTGATATATGAAAATGCAAACTTGTTCTGAATTCTCCAGCAGATTTCAACTTTTCACTCATTGGCTCGAACAGTGTTGTATGTCATCTTAGGTTTGGTTTGTGTTCTCCACAAACATTTTTCTTGTGTGATAGGTTACTTTTGTTATGCTGTAACTTGCTCTTTTTTTTTTTTTTACTGAACACTGGTGTTCAAGCTGGTTTTAGAAAAGGCAGAGGAACCAGAGATCAATTGCCAATATCTGATGGATCATCGAAAAAGCAAGAGAGTACCAGAAAAACATCTGTTTCTGCTTTATTGACTATACCAAAGCCTTTGACTGTGTGGATCACAATAAACTGTGGAAAATTCTGAAAGAGATGGGAATACCAGACCACCTGACCTGCCTCTTGAGAAACCTGTATGCAGGTCAGGAAGCAACAGTTAGAACTGGACATGGAACAACAGACTGGTTCCAAATAGGAAAAGGAGTACGTCAAGGCTGTATATTGTCACCCTGCTTATTTCACTTATATGCAGAGTACATCATGAGAAACTCTGGGCTGGAGGAAGCACAAGCTGGAGTCACAATTGCTGGGAGAAATATCAATAACCTCAGATACGCAGATGACACCACCCTTATGGCAGAAAGTGAAGAAGAACTAAAGATCCTCTTGATGAAAGTGAAAGAGGAGAGTGAAAAAGTTGGCTTAAAGCTCAACATTCAGAAAAGTAAGATCATGGCATCTGGTCCCATCACTTCATGGCAGATAGATGCGGAAACAGTAGAAACAGTGGCTGACTTTATTTTTCTGGGATCCAAAATCACTGCAGATGGTGATTGCAGCAAAGAAATTAAAAGATGCTTACTTCTTGTAAGCAAAGTTATGACCAACCTAGACAGTATATTGAAAAGCAGAGACATTACTTTGCCAACAAAGGTCCGTCTAGTCAAGGCGATGGTTTTTCCAGTGGTCATGTATGGATGTGAGAGTTTGACTATAAAGCAAGCTGAGCGCTGAAGAATTGATGCTTTTGAACTGTGGTGTTGGAGAAGACTCTTTAGAGTCCCTTGGCCTGAAAAGAGATCCAACCAGTCCATCCTAAAGGAAATCAGTCCTGGGTGTTCATTGGAAGGACTGATGTTGAAGCTGAAACTCCAATACTTTGGTCACGTGATGCGAAGAGCTGACTCATTGGAAAAGACCCTGATGCCGGGAAAGATTGAGGGCAGGAGGAGAAGGGGACGACGGAGGATGAGATGGCTGGATGGCATCACTGACTCGATGGACATGGGTTTGGGTGGACTCAGGGTGTTGGTGATGGACAAGGAGGCCTGCCTGGCATGCTGCGGTTCATGGGGTCACAAAGAGTCGGACACAACTGAGCGACTGAACTGAACTGAACTGATGTCTTAGAATCCATCCATGTTGTCACATACAGACCTAGATCATTCTTTTTAAGAGGTGCCTGGTATTCCAGTATGAATTTATTACTGGTCAAGTGATCATTCTCCCATTGATAGATATATATAGAGTTAGGTTTGTTTGTTTCCAGGTTTTGCTTATACAGCAAATGTCATGAGGGCATCTTTGTACTTGCCTCTGTTTTGTAAGAGCTTTATAAATCTTTCTTACAAAAACTATCTAACAAATAATGCTTGAGACAAATGGAATTTTGTTAGATTGTTTTTGTAAGAAACATTTACAAATAATGCCTGAGACAAATGGAATAAGAAGTATCAGCAGATAGGCATGTTTTTAGTTTTAACAGATGCTGTCAATTGACCTTCAATGTTGTATTGATTTTTGTCTCCTACTAGTGAAGCAGCAGAGTAGCTGCTTTGCTATATTCTTCTCCCACATGATATTGTACTACTTAACATTTAGATCATCTGTAAGTTTATATTTTCGTGTCTATTAGCAAGATTGTGCATTTTATATTATTTATTTCTCATTTGTAAATCATCTATGAACTGTTTGCTCATATCCCCAGACAGTATTTTTTAACTAGGCTGTTTTTTTCTTGTTGATTCTCCAGGGTCTTTGAAAACTCTGGATACTCGTCCTTTTTTGTATTTACAAATGCTTTATTGCAGTTTTTAAATAATTATTTAGTGCTATATTTTAGTATATAACATTTGGAAAAGTCAGATTTATTTATCTCTATGATTTTTACTTTTGGCATCCTTATTCCCAAGGACATCAAAATATTATCTTATATTTTCTTCTACTTCTTTTACGGCTTTCTGTTTTACATTTTATTCCAACCTAAAAAACTTCTAATCCTGAAGTTATTTTTATTACTGTGTGACATAGGTATGTAACTGTTCTCCCTCCTCAAAGAGAGAGTTTCCTGCTCTAATATCACTTTTTCAGTAATCCATCTTTTTCTACTTATTAGAAATGCTCTGTAATTTATCAAATTTCCATACCTACAAAGGTCTGTTTCTGATTCTCTGTGTGTTCCATTGATCTATATCTTACAATGATAGATGGGTTATGTTTATCTCTTCAAATCCATTCTCTACCCTTTTTCACCCTGCCAATTGCCCTGCTTCCCAGGTGGTGCTTGTGGTAGAGAACTCGTCTGCCAATGCAGGAGATGTAAGAGACGCTGGTTCTTTCCCTGGGTCCGGAAAATCCTCTGGAGAAGGAAATGGCAACCCACTCCAGTATTCTTTCCTGGAGAATTCCATGGACAGAGGGGCCTTGCGAGCTACAGTCCATGGGGTCTCAAAGAGTCGGACACGACTGAAGCGACTTAGCATGCACATGCATGACTGCCCTGGGAAGCTGTGTGGAGTACATGGACTATATTAAGAGACACTACTACACTTGGACTTCTAGGTGGATTTGGCCAATAAGGGGCCTCCAGTAACAGATGGAGGGAGTGAGCAAGAAAGATTGGGGCATTTATTCTCCTGGCTGTCTTCCTGCAGGGTTGCTCTTTAGGCTGGCTATGTCCCATGCTATGGAAGGGCGCACATCCTCACAACTCCTTTCTTCTAGATTTTGGATTATGGATTACCTTCCTATGGGGTAATGGCCCCATTGTTGCATGTTCTGGCATAGGGATGGCATTCTTCTTTGTGATTTCCCTAGACCCTATCTATACTGTGTGAATAGCAGGTGTGTAAATAGTCCCTTTATCAACATCCCCCTCCTCTCCCCAGAATCATCCTAATCCAAGTGTGCTCTTAGTCTCTTACTGGGACCCTGAATGATACATTTACTTTGAGATTCTGATTGGGATTGAATTGAATATATAGATTGTTTTGGGGAGAGATGAAATACAATATTAAATCTCTACATAAACATGATTGGTCTCTACTCATGCCTTTAAAAACTTTTCAGTAAGGTTTTATGTTTTTTTTTAAATAAAAAAAATGCTTTGCATTATTTTTGTTAGGTTTATTTTTAGGTAGCTTTTTATGTCATGAGTAAGGTTTTTCTTCTAAAATATTTTAAATTGATAAATCCTAGTTTATAGAAAAATCATTGATTTTTGTGTAGTGATCTAAGTACTTTGCTAAACTCTCTCATGAATTCCAATTATTTTCCAGTTGATTTTCTTCAGTTTTCTAGGTATATAATCTAATCTGTGAATAATAGCAGTTTTATTTTCTTTACAATTTTTAAATAACTAATTTCTTTCTTTGACAGTTTTTCTTCTTGGCACTGTGTTGAATAATATCAATGACAATAAACATTCTTTTCTTACATGATATTGATAAGTGTCTTCACCTGATTAAGAACTTTACCATCTATTTCTCATTTGCTACAAGTTTTCAGAATAATAAACAGCTGTTGACTTGTATTAGCTACTATTTTTTAAATCAGCGTGCTTTTTATGAGTCCACAAATACACTTTATATACTTTTGAAAAGTATTAGTACATAATAGTAGAAGAGATATTCCAATTTAAAGACAGTATTTGAAGTGGATTTTCAGAAAACAGGTTAGGAACCGTGGAGTCGGAAATGCTCTCAAATGTGACTTCCAAGAAAAACCCATAATAGCAACAACCATATAGTGAGTGCTTACTCTGTATTAGGCACTGTTCTAAGTGATTAAAGAAAAACTTTTAATTTTGGTATAATTTTGGGTGTGTAGAAAAGTTGCAAAAAATAGTACATAGAATATAGAATATTAATATACTCTTCATCAAGTTTTTGTAAATGTTGACACCTTACTGTAACCATAGCACAGTTCTCAAAACCAGAAAACTGACACTGATGCAAGACTAATAACTAATCTACAGACCTCATTTGAATTTCATCAGTTTTCCCACTAATGTTCTTTTTCTGGTCTAGGATCTAATCCAGGATTTCACACTGAATTGGCACATGTCTCTGATTCCTTCAATCCGATGGTTTCTTGGATTTTCTTTGCCTTTCATGACCTTGGCACTTTTAAAACATCCATGCCAATTATTTTGTAAAACATCTTTCATTTCAGGTTTGTCTTATGTTTTCTTTTGAGTAGATTGATGTTAATTCTTTGTCAAGAATACCACAGAGGTGATGTGCCCTTTTTAGTGCATCATAGCTGGGGACATGTTATTGGTTTGTCATAATACTGGTAATGTTAACTTCAACCATATAATTAGGATGCTGCCTGCCAGAATTATCCAACATAGAAGTCATTCTTTTCCTCTCATAATTAATAAGAATTAACTAATTTATTAATTTGTAATTAATTACTGTCTCATGGGGGAGATACTGTCCTGTTTCTCATTGTACTTTTTCATCTACCATACTCTTATATTTTCTGCTCTTTGTCTTTCATTGAATTCTGGATATTGTTACAGATTTATCTTCAAGTTCTCTAATTTTCTCTTCAGTTATGTCTACTTTACTACTAAACACTTACTGTATTTTTTTTTAATAAATTTATTTATTTTAGTTGGGGGCTAATTACTTTACAGTATTGTAGTGGTTTTTGCCATACATTGACATGAATCAGCCATGGGTTTACATGTGTTCCCCATCCAGAACCCCCCTCCCACCTCCCTCCCCATCCCATCCCTCTAGGTCATCCCATTGCCCCAGCCCCAAGCATTTGTCTCATGCATCGAACATGGAACGGTGTTCTGTTTCACATATGATAATATACATGTTTCAGTGCTGTTGTCCCAGAACGTCCCACTCTCACTTTCTCCCTCAGAGTCCATAAGACTGTTCTGTGCATCTGTGTCTCTTATTCTGTCTCGCATATAGGATTATCGTTACCATCTTTCAAATTCCATATATATGCATTAGTATACTGTATTGGTGTTTTTCTTTCTGGCTTACTTCACTCTGTATAATGGGCTCCAGTTTCATCCATCTCAATAGAACCGATTCAAATGTAATTTTTTTAATGGCTGAGTAATATTACATTCCACAGTTTATTGTGATCCACACAGTCAAAGGCTTTGGCATAGTCAATAAAGCAGAAGTAGATGTTTTTCTGGAACTCTCTTGCTTTTTCGATGATCCAGCGGATATTGGCAATTTGATCTCTGGTTCTTCTGCCTTTTCTAAAGCCAGCTTGAATATCTGGAAGTTCACGGTTCACATATTGCTGAAGCCTGGCTAGGAGAATTTTGAGCATTACTTTACTAGCATGTGAGATGAGTGCAATTGTGCGGTAGTTTGAGCATTCTTTGGCATTGCCTTTCTTTGGGATTGGAACGAAGACTGACCTTTTCCAGTCCTGTGGCCACTGCTGAATTTTCCAAATTTGCTGGCGTATCGAGTGCAGCACTTTCACAGCATCACCTTTGAGGATTTGAAACAGCTCAACTGGAATTCCATCACCTCCACTAGCTTTGTTTGTAGTGATGCTTTCTAAGGCCCACTTGACTTCACATTCCAGGATGTCTGGCTCTAGGTGAGTGATCACACCATCGTGATTATCTGGGTTGTGAAGATCTTTTTTGTACAGTTCTTCTCTGTATTCTCGCCACCTCTTCTTAATATCTTCTGCTTCTGTTAGGTCCATACCATTTCTGTCCTTTATCGAGCCTATCTTTGCATGAAATGTTCCTGTGGTATCTCTAATTTTCTGGAAGAGATCTCTAGTCTTTCCCAATCTGTTGTTTTCCTCTATTTCTTTGCACTGATCGCTAAGGAAGGCTTTCTTATCTCTCCTTGCTGTTCTTTGGAACTCTGCATTCAGATGGGAATATCTTTCCTTTTCTCCTTTGCTTTTCGCTTCTCTTCTCTTCCCAGCTATCTGTAAGGCCTCCTTAGACAGCCATTTTGCTTTTTTGCATTTCTTTTCCATGGGGATTTTCTTGATCCCTGTCTCCTGTACAATGTCACGAACCTCTGTCCATAGTGAAAGAGATGGGAATACCAGACCACCTGACCTGTCTCTTGAGAAACCTGTATGCAGGTCAGGAAGCAACAGTTAGAACTGGACATGGAACAACAGACTGGTTCCAAATAGGAAAAGGAGTACATCAAGGCTGTATATTGTCACCCTGCTTATTTAACTTATATGCAGAGTACATCATGAGAAACGCAGGGCTGGAAGAAACACAAGCTGGAATCAAGATTGCCGGGAGAAATATCAATAACCTCAGATATGCAGATGACACCACCCTTATGGCACAAAGTGAAGAATAACTAAAGAGCCTCTTGATGAGGGTGAAGGAGGAGAGTGAAAAAGTTGGCTTAAAGCTCAGCGTTCAGAAAACTAAGATCATGGCATCTGGTCCCATCACTTCATGGGAAATAGATGGGGAAACAGTGGAAACAGTGTCAGACTTTATTTTTTTGGGCTCCAGAATCACTGCTGATGGTGATTGCAACCATGAAATTAAAAGACAGTTACTCCTTGGAAGGAAGGTTATGGCCAACCTAGATAGCATATTTAAAAGCAGAGACATTACTTTGCCAACAAAAGTCTGTCTAGTCAAGGCTATGGTTTTTCCAGTGGTCATGTATGGATGTGAGAGTTGGACGGTGAAGAAAGCTGAGCACCGAAGAATTGATGCTTTTGAACTGTGGTGTTGGAGAAGACTCTTGAGAGTCCCTTGGACTGCAAGGAGATCCAATTAATCCATCCTAAAAGAGATCAATCCTGGGTGTTCACTGGAAGGACTGATGTTGAAGCTGAAACTCCAATACTTTGGCCACCTCATGCGAAGAGTTGACTCATTGGAAAAGACCCTAATGATGGGTAGGATTGGGGGCGGGAGGAGAAGGGGACAACAGAGGATGAGATGGTTGGATGGCATCACCGACTCAATGGACATGGGTTTGGGTAGACTCCGGGAGTTGGTGATGGACAGAGAGGCCTGGCGTGCTGCAGTTCATGGGGTCGCAAAGAGTTGGACACGACTGAGCGACTGAACTAAACTGAATATTACATTGTGTATATGTACCACAGCTTCCTTATCCATTCGTCTGCTGATGGACATCTAGGTTGCTTCCATGTCCTGGCTATTGTAAACAGTGCTGCAATGAACATTGGGGTACACGCATGTCTTTCAATTCTGGTTTCCTCTGTGTGTATGCCCAGCAGTGGGATTGCTGGGTCATATGGCAGTTCTTTTCCCAGTTTTTTAAGGAATCTCCACACTGTTCTCCATAGTGGCTGTACTAGTTTGCATTCCCACCAACAGTGTAAGAGGGTTCCCTTTTCTCCACACCCTCTCCAGCATTTATTGCTTGTAGACTTTTGGATAGCAGCCATTCTGACTGGTGTGAAATGGTACCTCATTGTGGTTTTGATTTGCATTTCTCTAATAATGAGTGATGTTAAGCATCTTTTCATGTGTTTGTTAGCCATCTGTATGTCTTCTTTGGAGAAATGTCTGTTTAGTTCTTTGGCCCATTTTTTGATTGGGTCGTTTATTTTTCTGGAATTGAGCTGCAGGAGTTGCTTGTATATTTTTGAGATTAATTGTTTGTCTGTTGCTTCGTTTGCTATTATTTTGTCCCATTCTGAAGGCTGTCTTTTCACCTTGCTTATAGTTTCCTTTGTTGTGCAAATGCTTTTAATTAGGTCCCATTTGTTTATTTTTGCTTTTTTTCCCAATATTCTGGGAGGTGGGTCATGGAGGATCCTGCTGTGATTTATGTCGGAGAGTGTTTTGCCTACATTTTCCTCTAGGAGTTTTATAATTTCTGGTCTTACGTTTAGATCTTTAATCCATTTTGAGTTTATTTTTGTGTATGGTGTTAGAAAGTGTTCTAGTTTCATTTTTTTACAAGTGGTTGAACAGTTTTCCCAGCACCACTTGTTAAAGAGATTGTCTTTTCTCCATTGTATATTCTTGCCTCCTTTGTCGAAGATAAGGTGTCCTTAGGTGCGTGGATTTATCTCTGGGCTTTCTATTTTTTACCATTGATCTATATTTCTATCTTTGTGCCAGTACCATACTATCTTGATGACTGTGGCTTTGTAGTAGAGCCTGAAGTCAGGCAGGTTGATTCCTCCAGTTCCATTCTTCTTTCTCAAGATTGCTTTGGCTATTCGAGGATTCTTATATTTCCATACAAATTGTGAAATGATTTGTTCTAGTTATGTGAAAAATACCATTGGTAGCTTGATAGGGATTGCATTGAATCTATAGATTGCTTTGGGTAGTATACTCATTTTTACTATATTAATTCTTCCAATCCATGAACACTGTATATTTCTCCGTATATTTCTCCATCTGTTTGTGTCCTCTTTGATTTCTTTCATCAGTGTTTTATAGTTTTCTATATATAAGTCTTTTGTTTCTTTAGGTAGATATATTCCTAAGTATTTTATTCTTTTTGTTGCAATGGTGAATGGTATTGTTTCCTTAATTTCTCTTTCTGTTTTCTCATTATTGGAGTATAGGAATGCAAGGGATTTCTGTGTGTTAATTTTATATCCTGCAACTTTACTATATTCATTGATTAGCTCTAGTAATTTTCTGGTAGAATCCTTAGGGTTTTCTATGTAGAGGATCATGTCATCTGCACACAGTGAGAGTTTTACTTCTTCTTTTCCTATCTGTATTCCTTTTATTTCTTTTTTCCGCTCTTATTGCTGTGGTCAAAACTTCCAAAACTATGTTGAATAGTAGTGGTGAAAGTGGGCATCCTTGTCTTGTTCCTGACTTTAGGGGAAATGCTTTCGATTTTTCACCATTGAGGATAATGTTTGCTGTGGGTTTGTCGTATATAGCTTTTATTATGTTGAGGTATGTTCCTTCTATTCCTGCTTTCTGGAGGGTTTTTATCATAAATGGATGTTGAATTTTGTCAAAGGCTTTCTCTGCATCTATTGAGATAATCATATGGCTTTTATCTTTCAATTTGTTAATGTGGAGTATTACATTGATTGATTTGTGGATGTTAAAGAAACCTTGCATTCCTGGGATAAAGCCCACTTGGTCATGATGTATGACACTTACTATATTTTTAATTTCAAAATCTCTTATTGGTTCTTTGAAGGAATTACTCATTTGAAAACCTTTTATTCCTATTTTATTGAAAAAATGTATATTTGTTTTGAGGATCTTAACTGCATCTTGGAAAAGTCCTTTAAATTTTTTCTATTAATATTTCCCTCACGTAGAACTTCTTTGCATTATTGGAGAGTTACCTTTTATGTTCACCTTCATCTGATATTTAGTAGTTCTTGGTTCTCATTCATTTTTAGTGACAACATTCTTCCCTGTGACCCTGGGACATGCTGATTTCTTTCCAAGTAGCTAGATGCCCTCTCAGCTGGTGTCATCAAGTATTTCTTGGCATGGCAGGTAAGACAATCTCCTGTGCTTCCTGTCTTGGTGACCCATCAATTTCTCATATTAGTCTTGCATTGTCTTCCCAGGGAGTATTAGTATACCCTGTTATATTGAGTTATAACATGCCGTCCTTTCTACTTTTTCCCCCCTAGTATGCCTCTCAACTTCAGATATACCAAATTTTCTCTGTTTGCATGTATTTATTAAAATAAAATTTTAGGGGTTTAAGGTAGAATGATAGGGAATTTAACACTTACATGACACTTACTTTGCCGACAAAGGTCTGTCTAATAAAAGCTATGGCTTTTCCTGTAGTCATGTATGAATGTGAGAGTTGGACTATAAAGAAAGCTGAGCGCCGAAAAATTGATGCTTTTGAACTGTGGCGTTGGAGAAGACTGTTGAGAGTCCCTTGGACTGCAAGGAGATCAAATCAGTCACTCCTCAAGGAATATTCAGTCCTAAATATTCATTGGAAGGACTTATACTGAAGCTGAAGCTGAAGCTCCAATACTTTGGCCACCTGATGCGAAGAACTGACTCATTTGAAAAGACTCTGATGCTGGGAAAGATTGAAGGCAGGAGGAGAAGGGGACGACAGAGGATGAGATGGTTGGATGGCATCACCAACTCTTTGGACATGAGTTTGAGTAGTCTCCGGGAGTTGGTGATGGGCAAGGAAGCCTGGCATACTGCAGTCCATGGGATTGCAAAGAATCAGACACGACTGAGTGACTGAACTGAACTGAATGTATGCTATGTACTAAGTACTTAACATGCACTAGCTTATTTATTCCTTGCAACATTTCTGTGAAGTTGGTATTCCTTATCTACATTTTATAGATCAGGAGAATGAGGCACAGAGATACTAAGTGGCTTCCCCAAGATCACAGAACCAGAATACTGCCAAACTGAGGTCTTTAAATCAGATAGAAAGCTTCCTCTTGCACTTCTCTCCTTATCAGCCAGTGGGTCCAGCAGCTTCTATAGCCTGAATGTCCCAAGGCAACATCCTACCACTCACTTAAACCCTATAACCATAGTGGGTGAAATTTTAAGAGTTGCAATTAGTTCTGCTAATATAACCCACATGACCCTCAGGAATGACAGATTGGATTTTGGACCTTATTCTTCCTGGCTCTATTTCTCTGCTTCTATTACTGCTCTAGGACGGTGTTGTTGAAATAAGATTATTGTAGGAGTCAGTTCCTTGTGAGACCTTAGGAAAATAATTTTTCCTCCTCTGAGCCTGTTTTTCTCATCTTTTGTAAATAAGTAGAGGATTGAGGGTGAAATTCATAGTGTGTGAGTGCATGCTCAGTTGTATCCGACTCTTTGCGACCCCATGGACTGTAGCCTGCCAGGCTCCTCTGTCCATGGGGTTTTCTAGACAAGATTACTGGAGTGGGGTTGCCATTTCCTACTCCAGGGGATCTTCCTGACCCAGTGATCGAACCCATGTCTCTTGTGTCTCCTGCATTGGCAGGCAGATTGTTTACCAATTGCGCCACCTGGGATAGAAGAGGGAATTTTAAGATTTTTTTTCTTCTCTAGCTCTAAGGATTCTCTGACTCTATAATTCACATGTACTCATTTTTTACATTGTGTTTTGATTTTTAAAAAAATTAATTAATTTATTTTTGGCTAAACTGGGTCTTCATGGCTTTGCATGGGCTTTCTCTTGTTGAGGCAGGCAGGGGCTACTCTCTTGTTGGGGTGAGCAGGCTTCTCATTGTGGTGGCTTCACTTGTTGCCAAGCACAGGCTCTAGGTGCATGGGCTTAAGTAATTGTGGCATGTGACCTCAGTAGTTGCGACTCCTAGGCTCTAGAGCACAGACTCAATAGTTGTGGCACACAAGCTTAGTTGCTCCACAGCATGTGGGATCTTTGCAGACCAAGGATTGAACCCATGTCCCCTGCATTGACAGGTAGATTGTTATCTACTGTGCCACCAGGGAAGTCTGTGTTCTGATGTGTTTTAATCTCCATTTATTTACTTATCTTTTTGTATGAATCAGTCTAAAAATTCAATTAATACATTAAATTTTTGGATACTGTATAAGTGCTTACAATGAAAAAAGTGTCTGACTTTCCACCTTTTATCCTCCTAAATATTACTCCCTGAAGATAACCATGCCTGACTGTCTCTGGTTTTAGAGTTCCTGGAGGTTATTTCCATACCTCTTAATAATGTATGTATTCCCATTACTTGATTTATGAGCTCCAGAAGGAATCTATTGGGCCCTACTTTGAAAGATAAGGATGTACCTCCCCTCTGAAGGTGAGAACCAGCTCTATGATCTCAGCTAAATCCCATAGGTGGTGCCTCTGCAAGATGGGAAATTCCCCATGTTTGGCTGCTGAGGCAATGTGGGTACCTTATTCAGGTTTGTAAAGATGAAAATGTTACCACAGCGAGGCACTGGAGGCAACTTATGACTGAGGAGGGGCTTTCTACCCTGGGGAATAGTGGTTTGATTTTTAAAGAAGTTAATCAAGAGGAAGTATAGTGATTATCTCAGATCAGTATATAGTTTATTGCTCTCAAGAGGGCCTTGTGGCACTGGGGAGCCAAGGAATAGGAACTACTTTACTACAATTCATGCTCTTGTTCCAAGCAGTGGGAAACAGCAAGGTTATCTGAGATAGCAATAGCTGAGCGTCCAGAAGTTCTCTGGCTATGCCCAGTGACTGGTACAGGGAAATTTTTGACCTATGCCATCACAATAGGTTGAGTTTACTGCTTCCTGTTGGGGACCAGGAGAACATCCTTTGGAAACTTTGGGCATAGGGACTGTGGATGGGAACTGGGAGAGGTGGCTGCTCTCTGACAATTAGATTGTGCCACAGGAGACCTGGAGAGGAGTAGGAACCACAGAGAGGACAGTCTTACAGCTCTGATAATCTTTCTTACTAGGGTGGTCTTAGTAGTTCAGACTGTTATCACATGCCTGTCACCTGTCAAGCTCTACTCATTTAAGGGTCATAGCTGCCACTGAATTTTTACATTGGTATTCACTTCTCTGTGAGGCAAGGGCCTTCATCCCTCAGAGTTCCATCACTAGTCCCTTCACCTCACTGCTGTCATCACCTATAACTCAAAGACTGCTATCACACACAGAGTGATGCTGGGACAGTCCTGTGGACCTCAGCAGAAGGGAGACTGGGGGAAGGCCACACACTTGCCTGCATCTTCCATCCTGCATCCCACCTCCATACAAACCTGAATGGCTGGTAGCAGTAAATTAAGGTAATTACAGAGTTAGAGGTAAAATGGTGATGAACCAATGCTTGCTTTGACTTTTTCTGTAGTCCAAGGGGGAAAAACTCAACCAGGTAATTAAACTTTTCACTGGAACTCCCCTGATACCTAGCCTTGCCTCCTGTGCTTCAGTATTCTTCTTCACCTCCTTTCTGAAAGACTTTTTCTGTTATCCAACATAAAACTTCCACCTTTTGAAAACAAAAAACTCATACCCTGTATCACAGAAATTGATCTCATCCCAGAATCTACTTGTTTCACTATACCTAAAACCAGGGACTTGATCTGTAACAGCGTAAATAGTATGGGAAAGAGATACTTGGGTGGGATAGTCCAGGGTTGAGTTTGACACTCCAAGGTCTGATGCCCACTGGAGATCCATCATTGTGACTATAGGTCCCTCCTTTATTCCTTGTCTTCAAACCTGCACATGTGCGTGCATGCACACACAGACACAGACATCTCACAGAGACACACAGTATTTCTCTGAAGCCGTGGTATAAAGGAAAAATAAACATTATCTTTTCTGCAATATCATCTACATAGATTATGCTGTCAGGAGCAGAGAGTGCTGTATCAATTGTTCTTTCTTCATCCTTCCATGTGTCCCAGGTCCATTGCTCTAAAGAGAAAGGTGGTCAAAGACGTTGGATATTTTCTTTTTTAATAATAATATCAAATTATAATATTAGTGATTGATAATGATGTAATAATCATTTAATAATCTTTTAAAATAATCATTTGACCTGAACGAATTCTTAGATATGATGTCTTCCTCCCTCAGTCTGTAGCAGTCATCTGGAAGTGATGGTGGTGGTGGTAGCAGTAGTATTCCACCTACACATATGAGCTGCTCTCATGCCACAGCACTCCCTGATGACTGGTATATTACCTTGTTTTATACATCATGAAGAGGAGACTCATAGAGGCTTTCTGGTACCCCCAGAGTCAGGTGTGGTAGAGCCAGGACAAGAACTCAGATCTAGCGAGTTGAGGCCTAGAATTCTTTCTACCACATTAACGTGGAAGACAACATCACTGAATATATATCTTGTTAAAATAGATTACGACTCCAGTAAAGAAGAAATTAGTGTGAGAATGTACTAGACAGGAGAATCTAGAGTTTAAAATAGATCAAGATATCGTTAAATTTTATTTTCTAAGAGAACCTAAGGAAGAAGGATCCTGTCTGTTAGCTTGGTATAGGAGGAGTTATTCATACTCTTCAGCCAAATTTTATATCAGGTACTTTGAGGATTTTAGTTTATCTAAAGACAGGAAAGGTCAGATTATGATCCCAGCATTCTGTGATATAAAAAGTTAACAAAACACGTAATATGAAGTATGGAAAGTGCCTTCCTTGTTTACATGGTGACTCAGGAATGATAGAGTCATGTAGCAACACAACTGATCTTATTGCTGTAGTGTATCCAAGGTCATTGAGTTAGCCTGGCCTTGCAGCCACAGTGAAAAGGAGTACTTCATTTCATGATTGTAGAAGATGATTGGCCATTATCAGGAACAGAGTACTCATCAAATTCTCTGTGAGGTTAAACAAATGTAAAAGGAAGCTTAAGTGGGTCAAGAAAAAGAGCTGTTGGCTGACACTGAAGAGTCCAGAAAGGTCAGATACACCTGGGAAGTGAGGGCTCATCATCTGCAAGACTGATAAAAATTTTAAAAGGTCGGAAGTTTGGTTTGTACAAACAGACAATTATCTGTAAGAATGATAGTTGAGGACTTAAACTAAGATGATATAACAGATTCATTTTGAGAGAATGGTCAAGGAGGAAAGTTTCTGTGATGATTGTGCTGTGCATTTGATTAATGATCAGAAATAGCCAGGACTTGGCATTCATCTGGATCTCTCAAGGGAAGCCAGATACAGTAAAGGATTTTGAGGAAAATAATGTCTGGTCAAGCAGTACCTTCTATCTCTGACTCACCTCTCTAGTCTAGTCATAGTCACAATTCTTGATCTGGAAGCCCTTATCAAAAACTATGGTAGTATCCATCTCACAGGTTGTTGTAAAAATAAAATGTATATAAAATATGTATGTGTATGAAAGGGCATGGCAACCTGAAAAACCCTCAAATAATATCATTGCTGTGCTTTGTGGGGACTCTCAAGGAAAGGAGGTGAGGAGGCAGTGTGGTATTTTGGTGAGAGCTGTGACTTTGGTATCAGGCAGTGGGGGTTCTGATCCTTGACCTATAGATAAATCACTCAACATCTGGAGTCTCATATTCCTCATCAGTAAAATGGGAATAACAGAGCTTACTTGCACAGGTGTATGACTTAAAGCCAAAATGAATAACTTACGGGAAGACTGCAAGTGCTAAAGCACTGTATGAGTGCAGGGAATTATAAATACGATTATTACCACTTGGGTCCCCGGTTTATGGGTTTAAAATTCAATGACAGAGAAGAGGAAATACATGAATGATTACCCTCAAATTATACTCTTTCTTCTTGCCATCTATCACCAATAAATATTTGATTTACATTTGAAATCTTGCAACCCTGAAAGCCATTAATCCAAATAAATGCTCAACACTCTGTAAGGCAAAGGGTTTCCCAACCAGAGCCTCTACGTGCTCTGTGACATGTGCCTGGCACATGTGGACAGACTCATTTGCTGCTGGTGCTGTTTATAATGACCCACCCCTCAGACAGTCAACAGCCTGGCATTGGTGGCCATTGTGCATGCAGCAGCTTGCAGCAATCTATAGGTAACTACAGAGGAAGGACAAGCCATTGTCCTTTGTTGTTGTTAACTCAGTCATGTCCAACTCTTTGTGACCCCATGAATGGCAGCATGCCAGCCTTCCCTGTCCTTCACTGTCTCCCAGAGTTTGCTCAAACTCATGTCCATTGAGTTGATGATGCTATCCAACCATCTCATCCAAATGGATATATGAATTTGTGGCTTGATAGAGAGGTCTGGGTTGGAGAGAGACATTTAGCAATCATCATCATATAGTTAAAATGATTATCTAAGGAGAAAAGTGGGGTACAAAGAGTAGCACGTTCGAGAAAAACCCTGAGTACACCGATACTGAAGCATTGTGCTGGAGTTAAAAGAGCTGTCAAAAGAGGCCCTGAAAGAATGGTTGGAAAGATAAGAGATGAACCAGGAGTGTGTGTGGTCTCCTAGAAATCAAGGAATAGCACTTCAAGATGGAGAAGGTGATCATCAGTATCACATGCAATAGCATACAGGGGGAAAAAAAATATTCCAAACTGCCTATGGTATGTGAGTCATCTAGTGGTCATAGAGTTGGTTCAGTAGAGGAAGGATGGGAGTAGGAAACAGAGTGGAATAAGTTGAAGTTCATAGAATAACTGTGACCATTCTTTTAGAAGTTTACCTAAAAAGAGAGGGAAAAGATGAGATCGTAAATGGAAATGGATCCAGTAGCAAGGAAGATTTCCTCTTAAGGACCTTAGCCATCTGAGCATATTTTCAGTATAACAAGAAAGAGAGGTATACCGGAAAGGGAAGTTGGAGATATAAACTGAGAAAGTTTGGGGATATAGCAAGACTTTAGAGCCTGGAGAGGGGGTATGGCCACCAGCACCATGGATAGATTGGCCTTGGAAAGGAGAACATATTATGGATGATAATGGGAAGAAAATTTTTAAGAGGGGTATGAGTTTTAATAATTGGGTTGGGAAATCTTTGGGAAAAATACACATTATAGTTTGGTTTCACAGAAGTAGGAAAGGGCAGGGACAAGGTTGGAAAGTTGAGGACATAATACTAGATAACTATTTTTTCTCATGTGGCCAGTTATTTCTAGTTGGCCAGGAATAGACTATGACAAAAAGGATGAGTTGCTGAATGGCACATGGCCCAAAGGCCTTAACCTTTTCCTATTTTTGAGGTATAATTTACTTGACATAAAATTTACCTTTTAAAAGTGTTTTTAGCCCATTAACCGTTGTGCATCTATCGCCACCACTGTCTAATTCCAGAACATGTTAATGACCCCCACAATAAACCTATGCCAGCTAGCAGTCACTACCTATTCTCCCATCCTCTGATTCGCTGGCAACTGCTGATCTATTTTCTTTCTATAGATTTGCTTGTTTTGGACATTTAATGTAAATGGAATCATGTGATATGTGGTCCTCTTTGTTACCAACTTCTTTCACTTAGCATAAAGTTTTCAAGGCTCATCCCTATTGTAGCATGCTTTATTCCTCTTTATTGCTGAATAATCATTCATTGACAGATTCTCCACATTTTGTTTATCCATTCATCAGTGATGAATATCTGATTTGTTTCATTTCTGGGGTACTGTGATAATACTCTTATGAACATTTGTATATAAGTTTTGTGTTGCACATATACCTAGGAATGGGAATTGCTTTGTCATATGATGTTTAACTTTTTGAGGAAATGCCAAACTGTTTTCCAGAGTAGCTCTGTACTATTTTATTTTCCCACTAGCAGTATAGGGTTCCAGTTTCTCTATATCTTCATCAACACTTGCTATTATTAATTTTTAAAATAATAATCTTTAAAATTGTGTATTTAGGTGACATTATATTTCTGTGAACAGCAGCGTCCCTCCCATTCCCAGGATAAATTGGGGAAAGATGGTTACTCATTCTACTCTCATTATCATGGGGATAACCACTGTAAAACTCATAGGAGATGATGGCACTGTTGTGAGGGAAATAGCCAGGACAATAAATGTCATATCACTTCAGACAGTTATGCCTTTAAGATAGGCAAATAAATGCCTGTGGAGTGGCCACTGTACCATTAAAGGAAAAGCAGCCTCAGGGATAGCTGCAGGCTGAATGCGTTTCACAGATCCATTGTTATTTCTTTTTATTTGACCTCTGACCCTGGGTTCTACCTCTCATTACTTTTTCAGGATCTGGCATATATTTGGGCTTGAGGACTTGAGGGACATTTTGAATAATAGCCTTTTTTTTTCCCCCCTGCAGTCAACATAGAACTGAGCCAAACACTGAGTATGGACGAGCAGGTTCAGGAATGAGAGGGTTTTTCTATCACTTTATGGCCAGCACACCAGCGCTGGTTTCTCCTTTCCTGGCTGGTGTTGGAGGCTGGCTAGTGGCCCCCATGCACCTTGCCTCTGGTTGAGAGTTTTATATTCTCTTGGACCCCTGACAGGAGTTAGGCGTCTATTCACTGCACCTCATGGGCCAAGCAGTATTGGGAGGATATCAAGAGAGGCAAGAAAAACCTAGCACTGAAGGATAGTCTGTCTTCTGGGATATGTGCTCAACATGAGTGTGGAACCCTGAGTATGACAGCAGGAATTTTAACCAGCAGAGGAATTAAAGCAGTAGGGATTAGGGTGCAAGTGTGGATTAAAAACAGTAGAAATCACTTTTAAAAACACTGTGCTGCATACTACCGCCAGCATAACCATAGAAAGGCCCATTCTTCCTTCTTTTTGCTCTCTTCCTCCTTCTCTTCCTGTTTCCTTCCCTCCCTCCCTTCCTCCATCCTTTCTTTCCTCTCTTTTCCTTTCTTTGTTCTGGGACATGAACCTGCCAACATATCTTTGCAATCTATCAGAGCCTAGATTTACACCACTCAGAAGTTTTGCATGGCTGTCACCTCATTAAGGTATTTATGTCCTGGCAGAGGCTGAACTTGAATCTACCTTGAAGGTGTAATTGTGTGTTGCTAATGTAATGGCTGAAGTTGCCCATGCAAAGAGTAACATGGAAAAGGTCACGGGAGGAATGCAAGGTCACAGAGCCACCTGAAGTGTGCTCAGGGTTGATTTGCTCATTTCCTCCAATCCCTGGGAGGAGAAGTCTCATGATGTCAGGTAAGACTTGCAGAGGGAAAGAATTCTAGTTTGGCCTGTGCAGATGGGAATAGAGAGGAGTTTATTGTGCTTTCCAACTGGCTGAAACCTCACTGAGAATCTGAGCACATGCAGCAATAGCCCCAATGCAGAGACCCATAAATATGGATAAATCTAGGAGAGAGTTGCCTCTCCCCTAAAGATGACATATTGTTTCCCCAGCATTAGCAGATTTATCTGCAAAACAATATAAGAAGATTTTTTTTTTCCAGAATAGATACAAATCCAAGCTTGCTCTCCAGTGTTCAGTCTACTTCCCAGATTCCTTGGGGGTATGTGGCATGAGAGATGTGGCTATACCCAGCACTGTGATGCTTTTCTTCTCCTTTCACCCAGGCGAAGGTGGCTGACAGGGGTCACCCTGTCACAGGAGCACTCTGCCCCCTTAGATTATATCACATTTATGGATTCAGTGAATATTTATCTCACCCGCCGTGAGATGTATCAAGGGGTTTCCCAGGCGATGTAAGAGATGCAGCTTTAATCCATGGGTTGGGAAGATTCTCCTGGAGAAGGACAAGGCAACCCATTCTAGTATTCTTGTCTGGAGAATCCTATGGACAGAGGAGCCTAGCAGGCTACAGTACACAGGATCACAAAGAACCAGACATGACTGAAGTGACTAAGCAGTAGTAGCATGAGATGTATCAAGTGCTGGGGGTGCTGCAGGGAATAAGGCAATCATGAAGCCTGCCCTGGTGCTCATCCGCTAGCACAGGATACAGGCAGTTGCAGGGTAGTAAGTGCTACCATGAAGGACAGAACAGGGTTCCAGGGCTGCACAGAGAAGGGATATCTCACCCAGAGCAGGTAGCACAGGGAAACCTTCCCAGAGGCAGAAGACCCTGCAAATCCTATATTATTAGAATCATGAAAGAAACTTTAGAATTCATCTTGTCCAATTCTTGCAACAAGGAAGAAATTGAGTCCCAGAGAAGTAAAACCTCGTTTATAAAAGCTGGTAAGGGGAAGACCAACCAAACTCAGGCTTCTTTTCTTTACCCTATTATTCTGTTCCAGAAGTAGATGTTCTTCTGGAATTCTCTTGTTTTTTCCATGATCCAGCAGATGTTGGCAATTTGACCCTTGATTATGCCAAAGCCTTTGACTGTGTAGGTCACAACAAACTGTGGAAACAGACTGGTTCCAAATTGGGAAAGAGATGGGCTGTAATATTTAACCAGATACATCACCTTACCTGCCTCCTGAGAAATCTGATATGCAGATCAAGAAAAGCAACAGTTAGAACTGAAGACATGGATCATGCTGGAGCTGAGGCTCCAATAATTTGGCCATGTGATGTGAAGAACTGACTCATTGGAAAAGCCCCTGATGCTGGGAAAGATTGACGGCGGGAGGAGAAGGGGACGACAGAAGATGAGATGGTTGGATGGCATCACTGACTTGATGGACATGAGTTTGAGTAAACTTCAGGACTTGGTGCTGGACAGGGAAGCCTGGCATGCTGCAGTTCATGGGGTCGCAAAGAGTCAGGCATGACTGAATGACTGAACTGAACTGCTTTTGTTTCATTAAAGTTGTGTGATTCTCTTTCCATAATTTGAGTGTTGAGCCAACTGAATTTTAAGACATCAGATGAAAGAGTTGATGGGGACCACAGTATTGCTATTAATCACATAATTGACATTAGAAATGATGATTGTCCTTTAGATGGAGGCTGAACTCCATTACTAGGCAGAGCTGTCTATCCTGTCCTAGAGGTAATGGAGCTGAGAGAATTCATGTACCTGTGGATGCCTCACTTTGAAGAGAAGGAGGAGAGAAAAGGGCTAGGCTACCCTCCCCAGGTTTGTCTTCCAAATGTAGCAGTTGGATGGGCCACTCAATATACCTCCCAGGGCACAGTGAGTGATAGGACAGGAGGAACAAGGAGTGCTATGTTAATGGGAAGAAGGAAGAAACACAGACAAAAGGAAGAAATACTCTCCCCAAACTCACCTTCCATACTCAATTCATTTGTCCATCAAATATTTTTAAGCCCCTTCTTTTTATCTGTGCTATATGACAAGGATATAATGATGTTATCTTGGCTACTAGAGAAATCATGACCTTAGTAATAAGTAGTATTTTCTTTGAAATCTAACATTGGGAGAGGAGGAGTTACTAAACATAAATTCTAAGCAACTCAATCAATGGTTCACACAGTGCCTTCTTCTGTCATTTGAGTTTGGAAAAGAAATCCACATGGGGCATCCCTTGCTATTATAATGCCTTCATCTCAACTTTGTGTAATCCAAGTCACCATGAGATGGTGAAAAAGGAACTGAGTTCTGTCTTTCCGTGATGAGAGTGAAACAATTGTTTCCCTCTTCCCTGTGGCTGCCAGCTGCTCCTGTTATGCAGTCATGACACCATTCCCTGTTCCATCCACCTCCCTTAGTACTCCTCTTCCAGTACAAAGCTTCTCTTCTCATCACTCTCCACCCCATAAAGAAGGACCACCAACCTTTGACTCAACTCGCCTCCAAAATTTCAGTGACTTGTCTCTTTCTTGGAGTATATATAACTGATGTCACAGACTCCTCATTTTGGAGTTGTTTCACTATTATGTTTGTTGACCTTAATATTAAGTGAGTTCTCTATGGTCTTACTTTTGCCTCCCCCAAAAGGAAACTTTGAGATAAAAATATAGATTCAAGTTATTTATTTAGGGGAGGGAAGCTTCAGGAAGTACCAGTAGGGGAGTGAAAAAGCAATAGAGGGAAGGGAACCAAGCCAACCGAGTATGGCGTAATGAGTAAATCACTGCTGTGGAACCTGGGGCTCTATTCCCAGACCCTGAGAAAGCCTGTGTGCAGTGTGCCTCAGAATTATCTTCGAAGGCTGAGGAAGTCAGCATATTTATCCACAGCTCTCAGCCCTTGCTTGGTAAAGATCGCCCCTGGGGCACCAACTGCCAGAGCAGACTGGAGGCCAGAAAATGCTTTGAAGCAGAGAAACAATGCAGAAAGCCATCCACATGGGAAAAACTGTATGGTGACCTCTGGGGCAAGCTGGGAATGTAAGCAAGGCACTGACCACCTAGGCTATGTCTTTGCTAATCTCTTAATCCATCCTTTCTTTCATTTAAAAATATCTACTGCACTTATTGCACTTTTCAATTTTATATTAATTGGTCAGTTCATGTGTCTAATACTAGTCTTATTTGCTACGGTATACCCAATACTTAGCTCAGTGTATGGAACCTGGTAGATCCTCAGTAGCTATTTGTTAATTCAGAGACTAAATTAATGAATGAGTCCATGCCTCTGTCTTAGCTTTCTGTTCTTGGGGCGTGTCTGGGACTACCTCTGGGGCTTTAATTACTGCAGTAAGGGAGGAGGGAGGTTTGAAGCTATACCAACCTCCTCTTAGGTAGTTTTTTTCCTGAAAATCTCTGTGGGAGTTGGGCATGGCTGTCATTAAAAAAGTGTGCCTTCCCTGTTCTTGTACTGTAAATCTGTGCTTAGTCACTCAGTCGTGTCCGATCTTTGTGACCCCATGGACTTGAGCCCACCAGGCTCCTCTGTCCATGGGGATGCTCCAGGCAAGAATATTGGAGTGGGTTGCCATGCCCTCCTCCAGATAAAATCTTTAGGGAGACTCTAAGATCCCTTCAATAGCTCACTCATTTGACAAGTATCAAGCAGCCACTAAGGATAATATACCATATTCAGAGCCAAAACATTTACAAGAAAGGTACAGGATATAAGTCTTGTCCTTACAGAAGAGCTTACAGTCGAGTTAGGGGTAATAATATAACCAATATGAATTACAAAACACCTTATAATCAAGAGATGGATTGCACATCTCAGACTAAGAATTAAGTAGTTGTAGGATTCAGAATCTTCAGGGGAATTCACTACATACAGGGGAGTAGAGCAAGCTCTAAACTTGTGATGAAGCGACCTGGGTTTGGGTTCCTTCTCCATTACTAGGCTCTAAGACTCTTGAGGGCACAGACTAAAGCTGATCCTGGGAGAAGAACTACTCATATTTGGAGCCCACAGAAACTGCCTCATTCTCTGCCCCAAGGCTGAGGTGTATGGATTACATTAATGGTGCTGATGCTCTCTGATTTATAGTTGGCTTTGACCAATGGAAAACCCAGTTGGTGGGAGGAGAGAGAGGCCAGGGTATTGGCATACCATGGCTCCTTTTCTGTGGTTATCTTGGCTCAGCTACTGACTCTTTCTCACTGTTTCCTTCTGGGATCCATTTACCTGACCTTCTATCTTTCCTCTGCACAGTTGAAACTCTGTTGAATTTCCTACCAACTCAATGGGATGGGGGTTCAGAAAAGATTAATTTTATTTCAGGGATAAAAATAATATGAAATTTCTTATGTTCTGTTTTGTGGAATAAATTCATACCTGGTACACATGGGATCCCCATCTAGGACTACTAAGAATCCCAGTGTAAAACATATCTATACCACAGATTGTTTACTGGCATACAAGTAAGACTGGTTGGTTTTGAGGAAATCGCTTCTCTGTTGGAAAACTGGTAGGCAGAGATGTTCACATTTCTGAGTGTGAACTCCTGGAAGTCACTGCTGATTTGGGGAACACCGTTCACTAGTGATGAAACTGTGTTTGAAAGGGTGCCAGAGAATGCTTTAAACCTTCGGGTTGATATAAGGTGGCTTATTCAGTGTTTGGAAGGAAGATAATACAAGTGTAGCTTTGTTAAATTACACTGACAATATTAATTTCTCTGAAATTCCCTGGAGGATACAGAGACATTTGAAATTCATAGAAGGAGAAATTTAAGGCCCTATCTCTGATTTTATTTTTGAAAACAAAATATAATCTCTTTCTACGATAAAAAGACGTCAGAGACTGGTATCACCAGAGTCCTTAATAAGAAAACTATCTCCTAAGGGTTATGATGAGCAGAGAACAGATGTCTGGGGATGATTTTACTGGCAGTCTTTCCAGCCAGGGCACACGGGGTCTTAAAACAGAAGGTAGACTGCCAGAGAGAGGAAGAGGCCTGCACCTTATTTGATGAGGCTGCTAATAAGGGGTGGGCTGTATGTATATGATAGGCTACCCCATGCTGTACTCCTTATTGGAAGAGGTTGTAGCCTCAGGCTCCAAGTTCCATCAGATGAGTCCAGAGAAGTCCGGATGAGTATAGGGACCACCACACCCAGGTTTGGCCCAGAGTCTAGAGCAGGGTAATGATTTAAAAGGTGTAGAATGAATGGTTGGACATTCTATTGGGATGTGCCTGGTGGTTCAGTGGCCAAGATTCCATGCTCTGAACACAGGGGGCCTGAGTTCAATCCCTGGTCAGGAAACTAGATCCCACATGCCACAAATCCCACATGCTGCAACAAAGATAGATTCTGCGTGCCGCAGCTAAGACCTGGCACAGCCAAATAAAAATAAATAAATATTTTAAAAAGGAAAGACTTATTAATGAATAAAAATATCTGTTGAGCACTTATTTCCTATTAAATGCTTGTCTAGATTTTGGGGATATAATACAAAAGAGGCAAAATGTCCCTGCCTTCATGAAGTGTGTATTTTCCAAAAGTGACTCAATATTGTTAAGATAGCATTTCTTCCCAACTTGATCTGTATATAGCAACTATGTGAAAAGATGCTCAACCTCAGATATCATCAGGGGGTTACAAATGAAAACTATAATGAGATATCACTACACACCTACTGGAATGGATAAAATCCAAAAACCTGACAACACTGAATACTGATGACAATGTGGGACAATAGGAACTCTCAGTTATTGCTAGTGAAAAGGCAAAATGGTACAGCTACTTTGGAAGGCAGTTTGGCAGTCTCTTACAAAGCTAAGCATAGTCTTACCATGTGATTCAACACTTGTGCTCCTAGATATTGACCCAAATGAGTTGAGATCTTATGTTCACATGAAAACCTACAAGTGATTATTTATAGCAGCTTTATTCATAATTACTCCAAATTGGAAGCAACCAAGGTATCCTTCAGAAGGTGAATGGATAAACAAATCATAGTACATTTGTACAATGAAATATCGTTTGGTGATAAAATGGTATGAGCTATCAGGAAGGCCAAGAAAAGATATGGAAGAAACTTAAATGCATTTTTGTTAGTGAAAGAAGCCAGTCTGAAATTGCTACATATGATTCCTACTGTACGACATTCTGGACAAGTCACCATGTTGGAAGGCAGTCCCAAGTCCATGGAGATGTTATATGATGGTGTTCCAGACAATGGTGCCAGCTAATGTCCCAAGTGACAGCATCAACTATTGGACACATGAGTAATTCTTCAGGTAATTTTAGCCCCTTGATGTCAAGGCATTCAGCTTTCTAATCTTATAGCTGAGGACCCACATACTGTGAGGAGAGGCAAAACCATCCCCACATTGCCTTGTCTGAAATGCTGACACACAGAATCCATAAGCATAATAAATGCCTGTTTTGTACCACTAAATGGTAGAATTATCTGTAATGAATGACTGAAACATCATATCTCTTGTATTCTGGCTACCATTTAATTAATTCTTAGATGGTGGCTATGAAGGAAGACTCAGAAATAAAAATATTTAGAAAAGAAATTTACTGGCAGAGAAGTACAAGATGGTAAGAAGGACTGTCTCTCCAAATTATAAGAAACTAACAAACTAAATTTTCTGTTTGTTTCCTATGGCTGCCATAAAAAATTATCAAGAACTTAGTAACTTAAAACAACATCAATGTATTATCTTGAGTTCTGGAGATCAGAAGTTCAAAATGGGTCTCAGTCTCAGTAGGCTAACATTAAGGTCTCAGCAAGGCTGCATGCCTTCTGAAGGCTCTGGAGGAGAATCTATTTTCTTGTCTTTTGCTTGTTTCCCAAGACAGCTCACATTCCTTGGCATGGATACATTTTCCATCTTCAAAGGCAGCAATATTGGGCCAAGTATTTCACATGCTGCTGTCTCTTTGGGTCTCTCTTTTATGCTTCCTACTTCCATTTATAAGGGCTATTGTGATTTAACTGGAAGCAATCAAAATCGGGGCTTCCCTCGTACCTCAGTTGGTAAAGAATCTGCCTGCAATGCAGGAGACCTGGGTTAGATTCCTGAGTTGGGAAGATCCCCTGGAGAAGGAAATGGCAGCACTCCAGCATTCTTACCAGGAGAATCCCATGGTCAGGGAAGCCTGGCGGGCTACAGTCTATGGGGTCACAAGAGTTGGACATGACTTAATGACTACACCACCACCACCTATAAAATCCAGGAAGATCTTCCCATTTCAAGGTCAACTAATTAGCAAACAATTCCATCTGCAACCTTAATTCTCTTTTGCTCTATATCCTTACATATCACAGTTTCTGGGGATCAAAACAGACGTTATTGGGGGCCATTATTCTGCCTTTGGGCAGACTTGGCCCAAAGTTTCAAACTAGCTTTATAATTGGTGGATGGGTAGGTATTTCCATTCCCTAAGGTGGTTGAGAGTGTTTTCACACACTTTTGTAGCCATCTACAGACTTTCCCTGTGATAGGTTCCCAATAAATGTTGATTGCCTCCCCCTCCAAAAAAAGTACAAAAGCAAGCATATTCACGTATAAATTATATTGTTCTGTGGAGAAAGAATAATTAAAATGACATGCAGTGCAATCTGAAACTCACGTGGGATGCAGAAACCTGCCCTTCTTGTTCTTGTTTTTCTCAGTGAGCTCTAGAGTAACTTTGTGAAGTAGGTGGGATGGATCTGTTATCCATGTTTTACAAGTGGGAAAGGAAGTTGCAGGGAACGTGAATGACCTCTCTACAGTCACCCAGGGGTCACTATAGAGCTATCCTTGAATTCTGTCTCATGTTTCCAAATCTAATCCTTTTCTTCTATATACTCTGATGCCCAAGGATCCCATTGGTCTCTTCCTATGAAGATGGATTCCCTGCATGTGTCAAAATCTTATATTTTCTTTTGTTTTCCACTTTTCATCCTTTTGTGGCCTAAGGGATTTCTATTTCCCCACTCTGTTCTATGATTTAATTTCCAGCCTGTTCTTCATATGAAGCTTGTAAGTTTGGGGCGTTGTCAGGGACCTGCCAAGAAAAGTCAGCACAGAGCAGCTGTTTGTTTTTTATCTTTCCACTATTACTAGCATATGGTCTAAATTTTATTCTTTTATACCATTGTGTTTGGACTGGCATAGGTGATGAAATCTGAACTTATTCTTAAGTCATGACCAAACTTCCAGTTGTCTTTTAGGATTGTCAAGGAGCAGAGAAAAACAAAGTTACCAACAACCCCCTCATTTGAGCATTTACTAATATAACCATCCATCTAGTTATTTAAAAATATTTATTGGACATATTTGGAGAAGTAGAATTGTTCACAGTTATTCAGCCAGTTAGCAGCATAGATGGAATTAAGACCAAAAAAGAGATGGAATTAGAACACAGTCATCTTCCCTACTTGTACTCAGCACCATCACCAGACCATTAACAGAACATCATTCCAAGATGGTGTGGTCAGGCTGTGAGAGCTGCTCATCTCCATCAGTCTTCAGAAGTCATTTTCTAAACACTTTCAAATTCAGGCACTTGTTGACTTTGGGAGATCCTAAGGTACAGAGCAAAAGACAAAGGTTGGGGTGATATTGGGGTTTGAATCCCAGTTCTACCAGATATTAGTTGTGTGCAAGTAAATTAAATAATTCTGAATCTTACTCTCTTCTTTGTCTGATGAGAATAAGATAACTGTCTTTCTAACACAGTTGTGAGGAATAATGATGTGGTTCATGTGTAAACGTGAAAAGTATGTGATACATACCAAGAACTCAGTAAATACCTGCTTCCTCCCTTCTTGCTGTCTGCAGCATATTCAGCTACTCCTCAGCCCTGTCCCTGAGGAGGAAAACCCTGAGGGTAGGTCAGGCATAACTGGTAACTGAAATTGTAGTCTCGGTTCTGCTGTTGCCCTGGATAAGATGCAGCCTTATTCTGTACATTTTATTTTTTTTTTTACATCTTTAAAAATGTGAGTAGTCAAGCCTGTTACTCCTAACCTCACGCGGTTTGATAAATGTGTTGAGCTCCTTGGACTGAAAAATCTGTGAAAGTGAAAGTGAAGTCACTCAATCGTGTCCGACTCTTTGCGACCCCACGGACTGTGGCCTACCAGGCTCCTCTGTCCATGGGATTTTCCAGGCAAGAATACTGGATGGGTTGCCATTTCCTTCTCCAGGAGACCTTCCAGACCCAGGGATTGAACCTGGGTCTCCCGCATTGTAGGCATATGCTTTACCATCTGAGCCACCAGGGAAGTCTGTAGAATGATTAAAAAAAAAAAGCAACCGGAGGCTTGGCTTCTAATATCTCTATTGCAGTGTGTAGAAAATAAGCAACCAGAGCAGCTTGCCAGTGACTAAAAACTGTAAATATTTTTGTCTAAAACAAATTTAAAATTGGTCAAAAAGCATTTGCTGAATCGCTCCAGGAGCTGAAATCTCTTGTCAACCTAGTTACTATCATTAATAGACAGGTACTGAACCACAGCCATGCTCTAGACAGGCTATAAATAAGAGTATTTAAACACGGCCCCTTCCCAGATCTACAATTAAAGGAGATTGAAAAACAGGACAAGCATGCATAAATGAGAAATGTACTAGGGGGAGAAGGGGCGTGGAATTAGACTCAGTGCGAATCAGGGTATCCTCTGAACACTGCATATGCCGTGGGACTCAATGTCTCAGAAAAGAGAGGGGGCACTGATCCAAAAGAAAGCAGTGAAAATGATAAAATGAGCTTTGAAGGAAAGTTAAATACCTTGGGTTGATTCTGATGCAGAAGAAGAGGTTAATGAGACTGTGGCTGTCCATTGTACACAATACACATTCATCCAACTCTCTAATATTTCTTTCTCTACCCCTCTGCCCCTGTTGTGGTCAGTTTCTAGTTTTACCAGACTGCAAGTCCTCTGAGGACAAAAATCATGTTTGTCTTTGAATGTCAATCCTCTGGCGCTTGTGCAGAGTAAGATTTCTATTGCATGTTATTGGACTAGTGAGTTATTATAAGGGAGGGTGAATATAGAGTGGTGAGGCCCACAGCTTGCTCAGAGGAATGAGAAAGAACTTTGGTTGCTCACGTAACACATGCTACTGCCTTCCCCACCTTTCTGACAGCATGCAGTTTATTTCTGTGCTGAGGTGGGGATTACCTCACCTTTAGCCAGTTAGTTTAATCCCATCTTCCTTGCCTGGGTGTTGATCTAAGTGAAAGTCTCTCAGTTGTGTCAAATTCTTTGCGACCCCGTGGACTATACAGTCTGTGGAATTCTCCAGGCCAGAATACTGGAGTGGGTAGCTGTTCCCTTCTCCAGGGGATCTTCCCAACCCAGAGATCAAACCCAGGTCTCCCACACTGCAGGTGGATTCTTCACCAGCTGAGCCACAAGGGAAGTCCAAGAATACTGGTGTGGGTAGCCTATCCCTTCTCCAGAGGATCTTCCAGACCCAGAAATTGAACCGGGGTCTCCTGCATTGCAGGCAGATTGTTTACCAGCTGAGCTACCAGGGAAGACCAGGTGATAACTCAGGCCTAAGCTAATAATCAGTGCATGATGTACCTTGGCTACTTTGATTCTTTCAGGTTTGTCTAAATCAGAGTGAAGATTATTAGTCTGCTCCAGGTTTTGGAGAAGAAATGTTTCAAGTCTGTCTTTTCCCTGTAGATGATGTAGAACATGAATATTGTATTGGAATCACCATAATCACTTTGCTTCAGTCAGAGATGAAGCAAGTACATGAATAAGGGTGAAACCTGAGAAATGGAACACAATTCTGAATCAGACGACCCTGAAGACAGCTCTACATTGTGCTTCTCTGTATGAATCAATACATTTCCTTCATGCTTAAGTCAATTTGATTTGAATTTTTATTAATATTCATAACATAGTGCATGCTAAGTGATGCAGCTGTAATCCTGCCATCAAAGTTGGAAGCTGAGTGGCAGTGGCATGGTGGTTAGGAATTTGGGTCTAGCTCCACCACTCCATCACTAGCTCTGATACTGGAGAAGTTATTTGCACTTTCTGAGACTCAATATTTCTCATACATAGAATAGGGTAAGGATAATAAGCTTGTGAGGATTAAATGAGATAATGCATATCACTGCTAAGCATATAGTAAGAGTTCAGAGTAAAGTAGCACAATAGTATTGATATGAACTACACCACTTTGAAGGATCCTACCTGAGATTTTGAGTTTAAATGACATATCCTGAGTTATAAGTGAACTTGTCACAATTCTCTTAGGTTCACTCACCTAAAGTTTTTTGTGTCTACCTCTTAGAAGGTCAAGTCAACTCAAATGGTTAATTAATAACAACAAGGTCCATCTTATTGTGCTTTATTCGTTGTATTTAAGTTAGGTATTGAAGTTAGTTAACAGAACCAGTGAATGGAGTAGAGACATGAGGATCTCTCTCTCTCTCTCTGTTTGTTTATTTATTTATTATAAGGAATTGGATAACACAATTATGGATGCTGAACAGCCCCAAGATCTGCAGTAAGCAAGCTGGAGTCCCAGGAAAGCTGGTGGTGTTAGTTCCAGTCTAGGCTGAAGGCCAAAGAACCCGAATTGCTCATGGTTTATGTTCTAGTCCAAGGTCAGGAGAAAACTGATTCAAGTCAGCAGAAGGCTGAAGTTCCCTCTTAGCTTTTTTTGTTCTATTCAGACCTTCAAATGGTTGGATGAGGTCTACCCACATTAGGGAAGGCAACCTGTTTTACTTAATATATCATTTCAAATATTTTAATCTCATCCAGAAACACCCTCACAGACACACCCAGAATAGTGTTTGACCAAGTATCTGGGGACCTTATACAGTCAAGTTATACATAAAAGTAATGATCATGTAATCCAAAAATGTTTATTGAATATCTGTATGTTAGGTGTTGTTCTGGGCACTAGGAATATGGGAATAGAACAGTGAGAGAGAGTGAGAGAAAGGAAGAAAGAAAGGACGGAGAGAGAGAAGAGAAGCAAAGAGAAGAGAGAGAAGAAGGAGGGAAGGAAGGAAGGAGAGAAAGGAGGGAGAGAAGGAGAAATGCAGAAAGGAAGGAAATCCCTAGCCTCATGAAGGTGTTTTTTTTTTTTTTTTTTGGTGAAAGTTTCTTCATAGTTTAGCAAGTTCTTTCTCTTTATTGTCTCATTTAGTCCTCATAATAATCCTGTGAGGTTCTTTTGACAAGTTTTATATCTTCACCATACAAAGGAAAAGATAGAGACAAAGAGAGATTTATTTGTTGACCTGGCCAAGGTCACAGAGCTCCTAAGCAGTAGAAACAAGACTTGAATTGAAATCTTCTGAATCCAATGTAATGTTATTTTTACTATACTGGATTTTCATATACCTGTTCAGCCACAGAAGCTGCGAAGTTGAGAAGAGTCCATTTGCAGAATGTCCTGTCTCCATTCTGCAGTGTGTTTAGGGACAGACAGTGCAATACAAAGTGTCAAATCATGTGTAATTACTATTATTACTCTTTCGCCAACACACTCTAACAGCCTTTCTTGCCTTTGTCCAACGGGCAAATGCATTTGAGAAACGCACTTGGGTTGGCATCAGTTGACCACTTAATTCTCAACTGAAGGCAAGCTCTTGCTTTGTTTAATGGCTCTCAAAACATTGACATGCATGGGAGCACAAAATAGCACTCTTTCTTGTTTTTCCCTCCTTCCTAAACTACAAGAAATTATTTAAGGAAGTTTTAATGAAATGCATCTGTCACTTATTAAGATGGATGGCTGCAGTGTAGCTTTCCATTACTGGAAATGGCAGAATCAAATTAGGAAATAACAGTCCTCAGCATCTTCTCCAACTGGCTTTAGCATAATGTGTTGGGAAAAGTGCCACCTCGGCAGAAAACTGCTATTGTGTGGGCCAGGGTTCTTTCCCCAAAAGGGTTGTGTTTACCAGTGAGGTTCCTCTTCTCCTTGGCAACTGAAATGGCTGGGTTTGAGAAGCAAGATTCCTTGTCTAGGACACCTTGCCTTGGTGTTTGGAGATTGGGGCCTCTATTTAACAGCACCCATTTAACAAATACTGGATGTCTACTATGTGGCCAGCACTCTTGACTTTGGGGTTTCCAGAGAGAGCAAAACCATGTTCCTGTTTCATGTTGCTACTACATATGGTGAGGACACAGTTAATAAAGTTCAGAAAGTGTTTTTGCTAACAAGGTAATAAAGCCAAGCCACAAAGTTAAGAGTAGGTGGCATTCCATGTTCGATGCATGAGACAAAGGCTCAGGGCTGGGGCAATGGGATGACCCAGAGGGATGGGATGGGGAGGGAGGTGGGAGGGGGGGTTCAGAATGGGGAACACATGTAAACCCATGGCTGATTCATGTCAATGTATGGCAAAAACCACTACAATATTGTAAAGTAATTAGCCCCCAACTAAAATAAATAAATTTATTAAAGAAAAAAAAATTAAAAAAAAAAAGAGTAGGTGGAGGAGGAGTTTATTAGGAAGAATAAAATCTCTTTCACAAGTCATGAAATCTGGGCCATTATTTCAGGATAACTACTGTATTTTATGTCTCCAGAGGAAAACTGCAATTAACATTTGTTGTTACTGTTGTTGTTGTTAAAAAGAATTTTTGAGATCATTTAATTCATCTTCCATCTAGATAAAGGAGTCTCTTTTTCAACAACCTGATAAATGATAGTGGACTTGTCACCTTTTCCTAAATACATCTAGACTCAGCTTGTATTTCACCAGGAAGAAGTCAAATCAACTCAAAATATCTGTTAATCCTTATAGTCTTTCAGCAGATAGTTATTGAGCCTCTTTTATGCACTAGGCATTGAGGAGGAAACAGTGAACAAAGTGCAGGACATCAGCACACTGTTCATTTTCATAGCACTTTATCCTTATGGAGAATTTTCACACATGATTTTATCCTCTAAACCATCCTGCAAAGTAGGCAGGACAAGTATAATCAAGATAGGAAGTTTATGACTATCCTTAGTGCTATTCTCTAAATATTTCTGGCTTTCTGTTTTCTGAGCACAGCCCTTTTAAGTAGCTGTGCTGGTGTGACATGCTCTGGCCAGTGAAATATGAGGAAGGATCATGTCATCAATGGAGAGGTTTTAAGGGGACCTTTCCCTTCCCACTTTTGTGGTGATCAGGGTGCCTGTGTTCCCACCACTGGCTCATTGAGGAAACATAGTGAAGAAAGATCCCTTGTGCCCCACATTGGATGGGTAGTGTGAGCGAGAAACTAAACTTTTGTCATATTAAACCACTGAATTTTTCAGTGTTATAACTGCCTCCTAACCTGGCCCCAACTATTAACAAGGTTTCATCTAATCAGTTTTCCTCACTGTGAGCTTACTCGCTTGTGAAACAATTTAGCATCTCAGAGACAGTCCATTCCATTGCTAAAATTTCTAAGTGTTGGGAAGCTCTTCTATAAAAATTGAAATGAAATCTGATTTCCCATTATTCCCCCCTGACTCCTCAGTCTTCCCTCTGGAACATCAACAGAGAAACCTACACCTCCTTCTACATGGCTGCTCTTCATATAATATGACAGGTGTCATGTCTTCTGTCAGAGCTCAGCTCTCCAGGAGAAATTAACTGATACCCTTAAACTGGCTCTTTGATGATATGGTTCCCAGATGCCTCATTATTCTTGTTTCTAGTCTTTAGATTCATGTAACTTAACACTGTAGCTTTTAAATGGGGAGATCATACTTTCAGGTGTTTTATGTTCACATCTACTACGATGAAACCTCTTTTTTTTTTTTTTTTTATGCTCAGGTACTATAGCTAAAAAACTTAAAAAAAAGGTTTGGTAAACTTTTAAGACAAATTCAATCATATACTTTCTGTTTAAAACCCTTCAATAGCCCCCCATTGTGTTTAGGATAAATCACTTACAAGACTATAGGTGATCTGACCTTACCTTCTGTTTTCGATTTTACTTTCACTGTGTTAGTCTTTTTTCTGTTTGCCCTCTGATCTGTTCCTTTCCCTCTCTGCATTATAATGGGGCTGACAGTGCATTCCAGGGCTCTCATTTTGGCTGGATTTTACCTCGGTTTGGCCTACCAAAGACACTGGTGAGGGAGGAGGGGTGAGCAGAGTTATTTCTACTCTCCAACCACTCCACCTCAGATAGTGTCTCCAGAAATGGCTGTTGTTTCCTCTTCTCCTTCTGGCTCCAGTTCCCACTGGGCTGTCATGACCACCATAGCCCTACTCCTGACAGTTAGTCCCCATTGTGCTGTGGCTGTTAAGATCTTGCCTGCAGAGACTGAGTGAGATTGCTGTGCTGTACGAACATGCAGATGGGACAGATTATTGGCCAGGGCATTCTCTAGTGCTAAGGTGGCCACATGACAGTTAGCCAGTTGTGCTGACCTTGGGGATGACTTTGACTAGGGATGTTCTGGATAGGGGATACAGGCTCTATCATGTGTGATGGTGCCACTGCCTCCCATAAGTGTATAGACTTCCCTTGCTGGTCACTCAGTTGATTTCAAGGGACCCTCCATGTGGCCGGGGGGTGTGGGAGAGGGATTATCACCTCTGATGCTGTTGCAACTAGCAAGGTATTGAGGAAAGGAGAGACTATCTCCTCTTGTAAGTAGGATATTCCAGAGGGCCCAGGTTTGGCCCTAACCTTTAAGTACTATTTCCATCTCAATAAGGAGGCCTCTGTGGCTATGCTGAACCTGTAAGATGCTGCTTTGGTGACCCAAGACATAATGGGCAGCTGGCTAAAACTTGGTCTGGTAAAGCTGAATAAAATCTAGGCTCAGGGCCTGTGAGAGCTTCCATGCATCCCAAGAGGAATCCATTATGTGGCCAACAGTTGCTGTTTTAATATTGTATAGTATGAAGCTGAAGAATTTCTTGCACTGGAAGCCCATAAGCAATTAATGGCCATCATGGGTGGTCCAAAAACTTCAGGAAGGGGTTGCTAATGCCTGTATAGTGGAGGAGTCTCCAGAGGGCACTAAAGGGATTGCCTGTTGCATTGCAATTTGAGTAGATTTTAGAGACTTTTGTTATAAAGAGCCTCATTCAAAGTGGGCTGATTTGTGAGTAACAACATAAGTGGGATTTAGTAAAATTTGTAAGTGAGGAATATGTTGCCTCCAAATTTGAATAGATCCAGCAACTCTTGGGTCTGCCTTAAATCAGTGGGTACAGATAAGTGAGGAGTTGATTCCTTGACCATGTAATGCTCAGAAATGTTGTTGAGGTTGTAGAGCTTTGAATCTTTTGTGGAGCAATGACTCAGCCCTAGTTGGAAAAGTCTATGACGTATGTTTGTATCTCCTGTGTGAATGTATCCTTTGAATCTCTTCAAAGGAGGAAGTAGTCAGTGTGGTGTCATACTTGAGTTCTGGAGAAAATGGAATGCAGTTAAGATCTTGCCTGCAAAGAATGAGTGTGATGGCAAGGCTGTTGAAAGACCCTATGGGGAGGTAAGCAAAAGTTATTTTGTGTTCCTTCAAAGAGGAGGGCATATTTCCATTGAAAGTCTATCAATATGAGCAGTGAAGAGAACATATTAGCCAAGTCTATAACAGCATAATACTTTGCAATTTCTGATTGAGTAGAGTCAGTAATATCAATGATATTAGATATGGGAACCTTAATTGAAGGAATTATGATGTTAAGGTTAGGGTAAACCACTGCTGAGTATCATTTGTTTTTGTCAGGTTTGACAAAACCCTCCCTCCTGGCCAAATTGGCTTATTAAAGAGGGAGACAGTGGAAACAATGACCCCTTCCTTCAGTAAATCTTGTGTAATGGCTTTTGATTCCAGTAGGTCTTATTTCAAAATACATTACTCTGTGTTAACCACTTTAACCAGGTTCAATGGAGGTGTGGAGAGGCCTATGGGATCCTTTTTTGTGAAACCAACTCCAAGTGCCAAAGACTTTGTTTATTCAAACTTAGTGCTTTTCGAGTCAAGTGTCCTTGCTCCCTATGGGATATTTTAGGGAAATGAGTGCTATGACCTTGGGGAATTTAGGTAAGACAAATAATGCTGATGGTTAAGGTGAGACATTGCTGTTTGCCATATATTTTAATGTCCTGTAACTTCTTTAAGTGCATAGGTGAGACCTTGTTTAAATTTCTTGGGACCCCCTGGTATCATTGTTACTTGAGCTCAGTATTGACTAAGGCCATGAAGATTTGTCAATTGTGGGGATACCAGTGAACCACTAGAGAGATATAGTGGCAAATTGTCCCCAGGTGGTGGCTTATACCTCTGGGAGATGCTGAGTACCTAGCAGGTTTGTGGCAGTTGCCACTGCCTAAAATCAAGGCATTGGGTAGTGGGCTCTTGGGGTGTCGGGCATGAGGGTCATGGAGGTCTGGAGGCAACTTACTGTATATCTATGTGGCCTGGCATTGGATACCCTGTAGCTTTTGCATAGTTTGCTATAACAAAGCTTGTATCTCCTCAGGGGTTGTGCCCAAGATTAAATGATTAAGGAGGTCTAGACTTCAGAATCTCCAATATTAGGCCTTTTGATCAAGTTGTTTCTTTGGGGGAGGCTGATTGCCTGGAGGTCCTTTGTGAGGCAACAAATAATGCTAGGCCATCTGTTGCTTTCTTTCTTTGTTATAAAAAATAGTGGCAGCCTGGTTAAAAGGCACAAGTAAGTCTTCTTGATTCTTTGGGGGTGCTATTTAAAAAAAATGTCTGATACAGAATCAAGAGGCCCTGCTTGCAAGTAGCAAGTGCTTCTGGTTAATTGGGATATTTCACAAAATAATAATAAATACATTGCACCATGTCAATTTTCCATAATAGCTATTATTCTTTTTTCAAGTTTTTTTAGCTATTGAAAGCAAAAGAATTTACAGTGGTGGCAGGGGGATGGAGTCATTTCCCTGGTGTGAAGACCCAGTGGATGAGAGGAAAGACAGCTCCCTGTTCTAGTGTGCTGTGGGAGGGTGTGTATTATGGTCCCTTTTCAATAGATCAGTGAGTTGCTCAATAAATTATTTATTTGGGAGTCATGAAGTATGCCTGCCAATTAACAAATCTCAGCAAATGTTAACATTAATTCTTAGCTGTGTTCAGTCTTGGTGTCAGTACAGTTGCTCTGACTCTTTGTGACCCCATGAACTGCAGCACGCCAGGCTTCCCTGTCCAGCACCAACAACAGGAACTTGATCAAACTCATGTGCATTGAGTTGCTGATGCCATCCAACCATCTCATCCTCTGTCGTCCCCTTCTCCTCCTGCCTTCAATCTTTCCCAGCATCAGGGTCTTTTCCAATGAGTCAGTTCTTCACATCACGTGGCCAAAGTATTGGAGTTTCAGCTTCAGCATAAGTCCTTCCCATGAATATTTGGGACTGATTTCCTTTAGGATTGACTGGTTTGATCTCCTTGCAGTCCAAGGGACTCTCAAGAGTCTTCTCCAACACTACAGTTCAAAAGCATCAATTCTGTGTTTGATATAACAATTAACTGTGTTACAGAGGTGCAATAGCCAACTTTTCATCTTCCCATTGAATAAATTCTTAGAGTTACTTTTCAATTTCCAATAGGACAAATCACAGACTTCTGTTTTAGTTTCTCTTTCTTTCCTCCACCTGAATAAAAGACTTTTGAGTAGTTATACAGAACTCTTTGGGGGAGGTCTTGCCCTGTCTTGTCTTTAAGTTTTTCCATCCAGGGAATTCCAGCTAGTGTCAGGAATTTCACCCACACACATAATCTTACCCACAAATACTACTTGTTGTGTTGACTTACAAGGCTGTGCTCCAAGGTGGGGTTGGAATGGCTGCTGAGCATGCTGAAAGATGGTGGTACGCAGAGTCTTTGGTGATCACTTTTTCAATTTTCCAGTAATGTATAGTTTCCTGTGGCCCTTCTGGGGAGTTAGGATGACATATTCTGGTATGGTTTCATTAGCATCACAGAGCATCACACATTTTCCCTCTCCAGTGCTGAGATTCAGGATCCTTTTTTCTGACGGAAGCAAAGCAGCAACAGAGGCGCTTTCAGCCACACAGAGACCTGGTGATCCAGGTGTCCTGTGGGGCTCGTACCTTAGTGCACCACATACTTATTTGTTCTTGCTACATGAGTAACCACCAATGGCACAGTTGTATGTTTATTCCTGAGTGTTCTTTCGAGAGTCATTCTCTGAGCCAAGAGTTGGTTAGACTCAGCTAATGGTAATATCAAGACACATGGTTCACTCTGAGACACAAGGATAGATCTGGGCTGTGACACACCGCCCAGAGTAACTTTGAAGAAGGCACTAATCCCATTTAGGGATTCCTGTACCTAACTGCCAATTATCAAAGTTTCTGATTTAGGTCAGTTAAATCTTATAACAGAGTCTTAGTAGAACTCAACCTGTGCAGCGCCAACTAGCTCAGCTCAGAGTGTAAGCGTATCAGCAGGCCACAGCAGAGCTCCAAGGTCACACCAGCTAGCAGGCAGCAGCTACAAATGCATACTTCTTCACAGGCAGCCTTCTATTTTGTCTATGGTTAGGTTGGCATTTATCATTCCTTTCTGCCACCTCTGTCACCACTCTGCTCTGGACTGCTGGTTTGCTGTTAGGGTCCTGGATAGCCAGCCTCCTGAATGCTTCCATTCATTCTCTGCATTATATGGTACTATATGGCACCCTGTTATCAGCTGAATGCTCAACACAGACAGCTTTGTACCATGTAATTTTTTCTCTTTTGACTTCTTTTTCTCTCTCTGACCTCACACTGAGAATGTGAGGTCTTTGAGGGTGAAAACATCTCTTTTCCTCTCTATATCTTCAGAGTCTTTACATAGTGGTACCCCCATCAATTCTGGTCTTTGTTTTAGCTGCGCTGGGTCTTCGTTGCTGCGCAGGTTTTCTCTAGTTGCGGCAAGCCAGGACTACTCTCTAGGTGAGATGTGTGGGCTTCTCACCTTGCAGAGCATGAGCTCTAAAGCGCTGGCTCAGCAGTTATGATGCATGGGTTTAGTTGTCCGGAGGCATGTGGGATCTTCCTGAACCAGGGATGGAACCCATGTCCCCTGCATTCACAGGTGAACTGGGCCACCAGTGCTGTGCTTAGTCGCTCAGTCATGTCCGACTCTTTGCAACCCCATGGACTGTAGTCCGCCAGGCTCCTCTGTCCATGGGGATTCTCCAGGCAAGAATACTGGAGTGGGTTGCCATGCCCTCCTCCAGGGAATCTTCCCAACCCAGGGATTGAACCCAGGTCTCCTGCACTGCAGGTGGATTCTTTACCATCTGGGCCACGAGGGAAGTCCCCAATTCAGGTCCTTTTTAATGATAGTGAAGGTGACATTGAAGTCTACATTGTGCCCATTGCATGCAAATTGATGTCTCATGGGGTTTCTCTTCCTGTATCCACTCAGCCCCACCCTCCTGCCTTAAGATAATCAATGAGCTGACAATGTTTACTCATTTGTGAGCTCTGCTTCTAGGGCTCTAAAGCTGTAAATGACTTATCATTTTCAGATCTTTTTTTCAAACCTGATACTCCTAAAGTCCCTAAAGCAAGTATAACCAGTTCTTAAGCATTTACAAGGTTTTTCTCTTGCATGAGAGCAATCATGTTGCTGAGTGAGTTCTTCCTTCTGCCTGGAGGGGCTTTGTATGAAATGGAACACCACAAAATGAGGGCTTTTCCATGTGCCTCGTCCAGGTGTGTGAAAGAGCAGGGGACCCTCATCCATGCAACACTGCACAGAATGGGAGTTTAGCAGATGATCCTTATTATTTGTGCCCAACTTCTTTCTAGGAAGAATTCAGGATAGTTTACAAATAAAAATAGGTTAATCATGAGAAGTAAAAGAGGCAAAGAAAAAAATGTAAGCTGAAAAAGACATTAGTGCAGAAATGTGCAGTGTGATCCAATACACTTGTAAGGGCGGGTCATTTATTTGCTTCTTGCTTTCTTGCAGGACACTACAAATTGGAACTGTCACAGGGTCACAGTTCCCTGAAGTTAAAATAATACAGTCAACTGTGAAGAACAATTGTTGTTACTGAATCCAGAGAGAAACATCTCCCGAGGATTTCCATAAAGAGAATCCCTATAGTAAACAATGTTCTCAATAGAGTTCTTAAAATAGATTCAGTAGTGGGTTTCTTAGGGTTATATTTTATCATGGCCCAAATGTAGCCTTAGAAAGGGAGGAGGATATTTTGGGGAAAAGAGACTTCCTTTGAGTAAGGGGGGCAAGGGGGTGGGTGGCAATGGAGAGTCCTGAACTAGACCAAGGCAGGACTGGGCAGGGCTAGGCCAAATAGGGCTGGCTGGGCAGAATTGAGCAGAACATGAACTGGTTTGGGCAAGGCTTAGCTGGGCAAGATAGGACAGGACCACACAGTACTGAGCAGTACTGGCTGTGCTGTGTTTAGCAGATGTGAGCAAGGATGCCTAGGCTGGGCAGTTCAGAGCAGACCTAGATAGGACTTCTAGAGCTGAATGGAGCAGGGCAGAGTCAGGCAAGGTTGGGCAGAACAGAACAATACTGAGCAGATCTGGGCAGGGGACAAAAATAGAAGAGGACAGGGTCTCAGACTCTGGAAGGAAAATGTCCTCTGTTCCCAGTGGCCTCTAGAAACTGCAGCCACAGAGCTCATCCTCCCTGCAGGAGGGAGGCTGCTTGCCTTATTTACATTATGGATTGTTGATCCCTAGCAAGAGTAGATCCCCCTGAGGTCTCCCCTGAGGATACTGGCTGGATTGTCATCTCTGAATGAATAGTATCGTCATGGTTGGGGAAGACAATCTGAATCTAATATATCCTCTCATGGAAGGCCCTTCTTCCCTGGAAAAGTCCTTGTCCTTCAAGACCCAATGTAAATGGCATTCTCTCTGTGCCGCCTCCCTGATGCTTCAGTTCTGTAATTTGATAACCCTTTATCTACATCAACCAATATTGTTGTATCTGTGTCATTACTAGTATTGGTTGAAATTCATCCTTTCTTTCCTGTTTGTTCATCATAATGGAGTGAAAGTGATGTTATACAGATGATCTCTAATTTGGCACACTTAGTAACAAACTGATTTGTAGTATGCTTCACAATTAATATGTTAGGACATCTCTATTGGAGGAAATAAAGTGGGGTGTGAGGCCTGGTCATGTCCCAGGTCTCAGTCTAGTCCCTGTGAAGGCTGCCAAGTGTGGTTTCTTGGCTTCTTGTAGGAAAGAATTCAAGAGTGAACCATAGTGAAGTGAAAGAAGGTTTATTTCAGGGAGATATACTCCATAGATAGAGTGTGGGCTGTCTCAGAAGGCAAGAGGCCCAGGGTATGGGGTTGTCAGTTTTTATAAGAGTGGTTAATTTCATAGGCTAATGAGTGGAAAAATTATTCCAGTTATTTTGGGGAACGGGCAGGGAATTCTAGGAATTGGGCCACCTCCCACTTTTTGGCCTTTTATAGTTGGCCTCAGAACTGTCATGGCACCTGTGGGTGTGTCATTTAGCTTGCTGATGTGTTAGAGTGAGCATATACTGAGCCTCAAGGTCTAGGGGAAGTTGACTCATCTGCCGTCTTGGACCTAGTTGGTTCTAACCTGTTTATGCCATGTCCTCAATGACTGTGTCATTCTTTTAAAGGTTGTGCCCTGCCCTCTTCCTATCTCATCTCTACTGGGAGCCATTTTCATGGACTAAGATAGATTTGACTGCAGGATCAGGAACTAGAGCTGGAAGGATCATTAGGAAGTCTTAGTAGGAAACTGAGACCCAGAGAGGATAATTGACTTACTGGAAGTCCCTCAGAGAGTTCAGGAGAGAACCTGGACAAAATTCTTTTGACTCTTGGCCTGATGTTTTCCCCTGAAAGACTTTTCAAAAATATGTGACTTTATATCTCAGTGTGCTCTGGATTAATGGCTCTGAAACCAGATTTTCAAAATGTGCGTCAGTAACTCCCAGGATCTGGGGATTTGTAGAAACTTCTCTGGAATGATACTTCCCAGCCTGAACTTCCAGTCCTTTCCCCCTGTAATCCTATAGCTTCTCCAGGGGAGGCTTCTCTTTCTAATGAGGAGCCCCTGAAGTTGAGTGAAAATCACGAATAAAAACATCCAGATGAGCCTTGTGGAAAGGGGATAGACTCTAGAGTCAGACAGACGTGGGTTTGAATCCCAGTTTCATAACTTGAGTGGATCATTTACCATCCATGAGTCACAGTTTTCTAATCTGTAAACTGGAGGTAAGAGTACCTACCTCATAGGACTATCATGAGGAATACAAGGTAATAAATGTAAAATGCCTAGCACAAAGTTGGGGCTTCATAGACACATTTTTGTCATGCTCCTTAAAAGAGCCTTCAGATATAATTTTGTAGTCTGTTCATGTCTGGGAGTCAGTTCAGAACAGCAGGCTGCTTAGGAGTATAGACTCTAAAGTCAGACCTCAGCCCTAGTTAAAGCTTTGTTGTCATATAATTATAGGCTATGTCAACTTGCATAGGTGAGCCTCAGTTTTCTCACTGTCCTTCCTTTATAGAATTATTTTGAAGATTAAATGAAATACTGCATGCACATGGTTCAGCAGTGCAGTGCTTAGTATTCATCAATGCCAGCTATCACCAGCAGTATTATTACCCTATTAAAACACTTGAGACAGATGACAGTGAGAATCTTCCAAAGACTCGGGCTCCCTACAGCAGACTAGCAACTCCTCCAGCTCTATCACCAGGCCTACTGAACCCTGCAGACTCCTCCTGTCTCTGGGCTTGATATTCTAGCCATTATGAAAATGGAGGGGGCCTCCTGGCAGGTGCCTCTCCCTCCCTGGATGTGGTGAACCTCACTTCTATAAAGCCTCAGAAGCACATTTGAAAACTTATACCAAGTGCAGAGACCCTCTCCTGCCCCCTTTCCTAACTCAGGATGTCCCCAATCCTCAGCCTTCTCTTTATTCTCCTAGGGCTGCTGCTCTAACGCCGAACCACTGCTCTGAGGTACTAGAAGCTGGCCCAGTACATGCCCCCATGGAGCCTGCTGGAGTAGCTAAGACTGAGAGGAGGGGCGGTGTGCAGTGAGCACAGATGTGAGGAGCAGCTGTTCCTCCAGCTCCTGTTCCCAGCCCCAAGAGTCTATTCCTCCTTCCTCCTGACCCCTCAGGATGGGAGTTCACTGCATTCTATGCTCATTAAATGTTTATCTGGGTAAAGCTTCAAGCCCTGGATTAGGCAGTTCCTGGCTGGGAAAACCTGCACCACTAACAAGGGACAGCCAAACAGGGGCTGGGGGTGGGATGAATTAAGAAGTAATCCTGGATTCGGCGTTAGAGCAGCAGCCCTAGGAGAATAAAGAGAAGGCTGAGGATTGGGGACATCCTGAGTTAGGAAAGGGGGCAGGAGAGGGTCTCTGCACTTGGTATAAGTTTTCAAATGTGCTTCTGAGGCTTTATAGAAGTGAGGTTCACCACATCCAGGGAGGGAGAGGCACCTGCCAGGAGGCCCCCTCCATTTTCATAATGGCTAGAATATCAAGCCCAGAGACAGGAGGAGTCTGCAGGGTTCAGTAGGCCTGGTGATAGAGCTGGAGGAGTTGCTAGTCTGCTGTAGGGAGCCCGAGTCTTTGGAAGATTCTCACTGTCATCTGTCTCAAGTGTTTTAATAGGGTAATAATACTGCTGGTGATAGCTGGCATTGATGAATACTAAGCACTGCACTGCTGAACCATGTGCATGCAGTATTTCATTTAATCTTCAAAATAATTCTATAAAGGAAGGACAGTGAGAAAACTGAGGCTCACCTATGCAAGTTGACATAGCCTATAATTATATGACAACAAAGCTTTAACTAGGGCTGAGGTCTGACTTTAGAGTCTATACTCCTAAGCAGCCTGCTGTTCTGAACTGACTCCCAGACATGAACAGACTACAAAATTATATCTGAGGGCTCTTTTAAGGAGCATGACAAAAATGTGTCTATGAAGCCCCAACTTTGTGCTAGGCATTTTACATTTATTACCTTGTATTCCTCATGATAGTCCTATGAGGTAGGTACTCTTACCTCCAGTTTACAGATTAGAAAACTGTGACTCATGGATGGTAAATGATTCACTCAAGCTCATTAAATCAGGTCATGAGCTCCCCTCTGCCCCCTCACTAGTGGTTGAGGCAGGAGCATGTGGTGGCAGGGGAGACCAGATCCATAATGTATTTGGAGAGCCACTGGCAAGGCTGTACCTACAGGGCAGGAAGGGCCTCCAGGAGCAGCCTCCTTGACCACCCCTGGGGGAAGGTCAGGGGACCAGCAATGCACTTTCCTTCCCTTGGCTGGCCCTCTGGGGGCTTGCAGTGACTCTGAAGGTTGATGAGGTCCCAAGCAAGATATAGACTTTAAAAGAAGGCATCTCCAGGGGCCTGTGAGACACAGTGAAATGAAGCCACTGCCTTGGAAATAATTTTCATGTACGTTATATATGTATCATGTGGACATCTACAGTACATGCCTATGAGGTGCTCAGAGCACATTTACATCCCTAATTTATAGATGGGGAAACTGAGGCCTAGATAAAATGAGCGAAGGGCCTGATGTTGCTAAGTGAGTCATGCGGGGCCAAGACTGGAACTAGAATTTAGGTCTTCTGACTGTAATCAGTGCTTTTTCTAAGGGAGTCACCTGCTCCAGGCACCTTCACCAGAGGTCTCATCTGCTCCTGGGGAAGGTCCTCAGGGAGACCCTAGTAGCTGGGCTGGGATGTCAGCGCTTGATATGATACGAGTGCTGGGAAGACTGATTGGGGAGCAAGAAAAGCAGCCTGGCAGCTTGGGTAATCAGTTACTGCATGGAGCCTGTTTCATCCTCTGAAGAATGGGTACAAAAAGACCTGTCCTCCAGATATGCTGGGATTCTTGTGAGACTAAAATTAAGTGAGATGAGTGTGAAAGTGTTTTGTAAATTGTAAACAGCCATAAAAATGAATATCATAATTAACGCAGAGGCAAGGAACCAGGTTGGCAAAACTTACCGAGGAAAAACAACAAGGTAAGAAGAAAGGAGAATGTTAAAATAGGGCTGGTTTTCTTTTCTAATCTCCTATCTTCTGCCTGTAGGCTATCTACACTTTGTGTGTGGGGGGGTGCTGACATTATTTTATTTGATCCAGCTATTCCAAGACTAACTTTAAGATGAAAATGGTTTTATGAGATAAAACCCCAACATATATTCATAACTTTCCTTGAACTTCAGATTTTAAGCATGTTATTATATTGATAGTTTTAATACTACTTTTTCTACTACCAAGAATACAAATTAGGTATTTATCTGTTTGACACTAGGCATTAAAATAAAAACAATTTAATTTGGAAGTGCTAATATAATTTGCACACAGATACCCCTTAAAAATCATGCCTTAAAAATGTCAGACTTACCTTGAACAAGTTTTAGTAGGAATATATTGCAAAGCAGAGGGAATAAATGCATCATATAGAAAGCTGTAAAATACAGACACACTACAGACATCAATTACAAATGCAAGTTTAGACTCCAATAAAGGAGAGTAACTATGTGGTGAATAATTATTTTAAGTATACATATAATTGGGATTACCTTTGTCTTATACAAAATGTTGTAAAACAGCAAAGACATTCTGTCATGAAAATGAATACTCGTTAATACTCATAGAATACTATTGGAGGAGGAAAGACTTTTGCAGTGGTTGCTTAGAAAGATATAAGGGAATGGGCCAATATCATTAACTGTTACCTGAAGAAGGAACTGAAGCCTGAAGAACTTAAGTAACCCGCCACTGTCATTCACTAGCAGGGGGATTGTGTAGCCCAAGTGCCCTGACTTGCCAGTTTATGCACTGGTTGTGTGTGCTTGGTAAGTTGCTTCAGTTGTGTCCAACTCTGTGCGACCCTATGGACTACAGCCAGCCAGGCTCCTCTGTCCATGGAATTCTCCAGGCAAGAATACTGGAGTGGGTTGCCATGCCTTCCTCCAGGGGAATCTTCCTGACCCAGGGATCAAACCTGTGTCTCTTGCCTCTCCTGCATTGGCTGGTGGGTTCTTTACCACTAGTACCACCTGGGAATCCCTCAAGTTTAAATGCTACTTTTCACTATTAGTTTTTTTAGGAATATCACCTGGTGCTACAATCTCCCTTTTTTCTTTTTAAATCTCATTTGTAGAGGTAAATATTTCCTCCTGTCCAATTAGTTTCATATTATGTTGCAAGGAAACCCAGGGTTCTGTGACTGTGACTTTTCCGTGGAATGTGAGCATAGAAAGGACTAGGGGCAGGGAGTGGTGGTAAATCAGCAGGTTCCTTCATCTGTAATCCTCCTTTATCTAGAAATTCGTTGTTTTTGTTCAGTCACTCAGTTGTGTGCGACTCTTCGCAACCCCATGGACTGCAGTACGCCAGGCCTCCTTGTCCTTCACCATCTCCTGGAGCCTGCTCAGACTCATGTTCACTGAGTCGGTGATGCCATCCAACCATCTCATCCTCTGTCATCCCCTTCTCCTGCCTTCAATATTTCCCAGCATCAGGGTCTTTTCTAATGAGTCAGCTCTTTGCATCAGGTGGCCAAAGTATTGGAGCTTCAGGTTAGCATCAGTCCGTCCGATGAATATTCAGGATTGATTTCCTTTAGGATTGACTGGTTTGATCTTGCAGCCCAAGGAACTCTCAAGAGTATTCTCCCAACACCACAGTTCAAAAGCATCAATTTTTTGACACTCAGCCTTCTTTATAGTCCAACTCACACATACATACATGACTACTGGAAAAACCATAGCTTTGACTGACAGATCTTTGTCGGCAAAGTAGTGTCTCTGCTTTTTAATATACTGTTTAGGTTGGCCATAGCTTTTCTTCTAAGGAGCAGGTGTCTTTTAATTTCACGAAAGCAGTCACCATCTGCAGTGATTTTGGAGCCCAAGAAAATAAAGTGACAGCACTGTTTCCCCATCTATTTGCTATGAAGTGATGGGACCAAATGCCATGATCTTAGATTTTTGAATATTGAGTTTTAAGCCAGCTTTTTCACTCTTTTCTATAACCTTCATCAAGAGGCTCTTTAGTTCCTCTTAGCTTTCTGCCATATCTAGAACTGCTCCACTACTATTTGTCGTCTAGCCTGGATATCAGAAAAAATTTGAATTTAAAACGAGGATTCCACTGCCAAAAAAAGAAAAATATGAAAACCACAACTTAGGGGAAGCCATGCCCCTTTTATTGCCAGTTCTGGGGCTTGAGGGTCAAAGGTAATAGTGAATAGTGAATAGGTGGTGGTAGCTGTTGTTTCCAGTTGAGAGTTGGAGAGGAGGTCTCAAAAAATGAGACTGCAAATATTCTCGCTCCAGGTGTGAATCTGGAGAAGTCAGGAAGCACCTGCCTTTCCCAGCTGCTCTGGGAGGTTCTGTTTGGCTCAGGGAATCCAGAGCAGCAGCCAGGGGCTACCTCAGAAATGAACAGGCTGTTTTCTGAAAATAGGACATTTGGTGTCTTTAAGGCAGTATACCCCAGCTTCCCACTTTGAAAGGGAGCAAGATTACAGAGATGTTCAGAGCTGAATAAAGGTTCAGAGATTTATACTGTCAAGTGGTCCTAAACTCCATGTTTGGGGGTCCAAGCCTTTTGTCTTAGGATCTCAAAGCACCTGGCATTAAGTGTGATTACTTCAGCTGTGCAGAGTGAAAATAGAGACAAGAATGAACAGAGCTCGAGGGATGAAATAGTGAGGGAATGGAGAGTCATGAATAAATCCTGGACTACAGGACACCTTGAAATGTTGTTGGAAATTTGATGGGATTCCTTCCCTTTTCTTTCCTACCTCCTTGTAGAGCTTGAAATAAGACAAGGGAGATAATGTTTTTGGAACTGAATTTTATTTCTTATTCCTCAAAATATTGCCAATGAAATAATCCTAAAGTGGGTGTTAGATAATTATTAGGAAAACTGAAAAGCAAGCATTGCACCCTTTGAATAATTTGTGATACAAAATATTAAAAAATACACGTGCTTCATTGTTTACATACCAGTTCTAACCCCACCAATTTATTGATAAAGCATTGATAAGAGATCCAGCAGATGTTGCTGTGAGGATAAGCAAAAGGAAATGAAAGCTCAAAGTCCAAGAAAAGGGGGGTGGTGGTGACAAGTTTATGTGCAGTTTATATGGACTATTTTATTTCACCCTCACAATATCCTTTAGACAGTAGATTTCATCATCTCCATTTTATAGGTAAAGAATCTGAGGGTAGAAAAGTTATAACTTTTTTAAGGTCACATGGTAAAGAAGAGAAAGGGTCAGAATTTGAATTCCAGTTTAGCTGACTCTGAGGTCCATATTTTTTTTTTTTTTAATCACATCATGGATGAGTTTTGATTTGAGGCTAAAGATCAATGCTATTAGAATTTTAAACATGATTAGGACAACAAAAAAAGATATATTCTTTTGGAATAGGCTTAAAAAGATATGTGCAAATGCTATATGAATAAAAACATGAAACACTTCTGAGGGACAAAAAAGTAGATTTGAAGAAGTAGAAACACATCCTTTGTTCTTGGATAAATATCTCAATATCATCAATATAATATGTTGGTTCTCTTTAAGTTAACATATAAATTTGACATAACCACAACAAAAATGCTAACATCCTTTTTTTTCTGTAGCCAAACAAGCCTATACTGAAAGTTTATGTAAAAAATAAACATGAAAGAATAGCTGTGTGTGTGTGTAGTGAAAAGAGAAGAGAGAAGGAACCAGGCTTATTAGATATTAAACACACTACAAAGTCTCTATAATTAAAATAGAATAGTACTGGAACATACATAGACCAGTGGAATAAAATAGAAAATCCAGAAGCAGACCAACTACGTACAGAAATTTAATATACATGATAAATGTGGCATCTAAAATCACTGGGGAAAAGATAGCTATTGTAATGAGTAATATGAGGCAATTGGATAGCCATATAGTGAAAGATAAAAATTAGATTCATACAGTATGTATTAATAAACTAAAGATGGTTCACAGGGAGAGCAGAACTTCTGGCTATGGTAGCATCAAGAAATCGACATATCTTTTTCCCCTCAAAATAAGTATAAAACTGGAAAAAAGTTTAAGAAAAATAATTTCAGGACTCTAGAGATTGACCAAAGGCAGACAGAATTGAGATGCATTTATTTGTGAAAAACTACAAGAGCTTTGGATGAAAACATCAGAGTCTGCAACCTGCATTCCAGGATTGCTATCATCTTTCCACCATCATCCCCACCTCCCCACATAGATTTGTTGGCAAGAACTGTGGTTTTGCCATTGGAGAATTGGCCAGTAAGAACAATAAGTTTTGCTGCCAGGGAGATTGAACTTAATAAGGAGCAGAGGGCAGGAAATCTGGGTGTTTTCAGTAAAAGTACAGAATTCAGTATAAAATGAACTGTGGAAACCTACAACTCTACTAACTTAGGTATGTTGTGTTTGCAGAGATAGACTGAACAAATAGTGGATCATCAGATATTTAAGAAGGAAATTCTGGAAATGAGAGTCCACAGTTCAAAGGGCTCGGTAAGCTCTCCACCTACCCTTGAGTCACTGTGAAACTAGGTGTAGACTAAGGAGAGTCTCAGGAGAGTCCAGTGGAAAGTGAAAGTCAAGGCAGACTTGAGAACTGGCTGAATGTTGAACTCTTCCTAACCCATAGATAAATTGGCAGAGGGGAGGGTGGACAGTTTCAGAGATCAGAGTGTTTGAGAGCAACCTCTACTCAAATTGTTGGTTGCCCTCAATCTATATAAGCCATAGAAAGCCAGGTTAAAAAATGAGGAATAAAAAACTGATGAGAGATATTAGTGTTTGTTCACCATGGCAAAGAAGAATTTTGCAGCTTAACTCAAGGCATGTTAACTGCTTTCATTAAAAACAAAAGAAAACCATACCTCAGGGGAAAAAATCATAATTGAGAAGTGTTATAAAATACTATCTACATTTTTTTTAATGAGGCGTGCAAAGAAACAGGAAAGGATGATCCATACTCAAGGAAAGAAGAAGCCAATAGAAATGGATTCTGAGTGGGCCCAGAAAATTAGTTTAGCAAACAGAATCTTAAAGAGCTATTATACATTTAAAGAATTAAAGGAAAATATGATGACAGTGACTCAGCAAGTAAAAATTTCAAATAGAGAAAACAATAAAAAGAACCAAATGGAATTTTGAGGATTGAAAAATACAATAATTTTAAAAAATCACTAGGTTTGCTCAAGAGCAGAGATGAAATAGCAGAATAATGGATCAATGAAATAAATCATTTAATGAAGTTACCTAAGCTGAAGAGAAATTAATGGAGCCTCAGATACTGCTGTGACAATATGAAATATACCAATTTATCTGTAAAGAGAGTCCCAAAATAAGAAGAGAGGAAAGAGTGGAACAAACATTTATGAAATAATAATTGAAAACTTCCCAAATTGGATTTTAACAATTAATTTACAGATCCAAGAGGCCAAACTAATCCCAAGCAGAATAAACACAAAGAGAGTCTATCTCAACACAACATATTCAGTGATAAAATTCAAAGACAAAGACCATCTTGTAAGCAATAAGGGAAAAATTGCCCATCATATACAAGGGAATAATAATCTAATTAATGTCTAACATAAGGTATATTGACATAACACAAAAGTGCTAAGAGAAGAAATAAATATAAACCAAGAATAATATATCCAGCAATACTATCCTTTCAATATGAAGACAAAAATGAAGATTTTCCCCGATAAGGAAAAACCGAGAATTTATTGCTAGCACACCTTTCCTGCAAGGAATTCAGAGGAAAGCTCTTCGGACTGAAAGACAATGATAGTTGATGTTAATTGAATATATAGGAAGAAATGAAGAGTGCCAGAAATGGTAAATGTGTGTATAAAGTGTAAAGAGTAGAGAAAATTAAACTATATTGAAAGCAAATTTGCTACATTTTCCTGGAGGTAAGATAGTATTAACTTGAACTAGATTATGATGAATTAAAGAAATATAATACTACTGTTAGAGTGACCACAAAGAAAATAACTGAAGAAAGTATAGCTGAAAAATAAATTGATCAACTAAAATGGTACACAAAAATTATTTGTTTAATATAAAATCCACTAAAGGTGGAATAGAGAAACAAAAGAAGACAAAAGATGTAAAGATAAAAATAACAAAGTGGTAGATATAAATACAAATATATCAATAATTGCATTAGATATAACTAGATGAAAAACTCCAATTAAAAGGCAGAGGATATCAGATTGGATTTAAAGATTAAGATTCAACTCTATGACACTTACAGGAGAGCCATCTTAGATTCAAAAACACAAATAAGATCTAAAGAATGTATCATGCAAACTATAACCAAAGAGAACTGGAGTGGCTATGAATAATATCAGACAAATTAGGCTTGAAGACAAGAGGGAAATTTCATAATTATACAAGGGTGAATACATTAGGAAAATATTACAAACACCTAACAGAAGAGCTCCAAAATACCTAGTGGCAGAATTGGAAGGAGTAATAGACAATTTTTAAAAAATTATTTATTTTAATTGAAGGATAATTACTTTACAATATTGTGGTTTTTGCCATGCATCGACATGAATCAGCCATGAGTGCACATGTGTCCCCCCATCCTGAACTCCCCCTCCTACCTCCTTCCCCACCCTATCCTTCTGGGATGTCCCAGAGCACCGGCTTTTGAGTGCCCTGCTTCATGCATTTGAGTGCCCTGCTTCATGAATCAAACTTGCGCTTTTCATCTATTTTACATATGGTAACATTCATATTTCAATTCTCTTCTCTCATATCATTCCACCCTTCCCTTCTCCCACATAGTCCAAAAGTCTGTTCTTTGTATCTGTGTCTCTTTTGCTGCCTTGCATGTAAGATTATCATTACCATCTTTCTAAATTCCATCCTTTTATTCACAGATTCAGCAAACATTTGGTGACTATTTCTTCTTAAGGGGTTCTAAATCAAATGGGGAAAGGGAGTTATGAAGTAATAATTACAATATAATAAATGTGTTCTGAAGTTTTCTGAACATAAAAGAGAATCTGACATAAAAACAAATAAGTCTTCACCAAAGGGGATTAAACACCTACTATTTGTCTGCCCCCTCCATAGATTAACTCAGTGGATTCTCAGAATCTTTTGTTCACCTTACAGGTGTGCCTGGGTTCCACAACCAGCAAGTGACTTGAGGCATCATTTCATCCAATTCTGCTGACTTGAGACTCTGCTGCACTCTCAAGTGTCGGATACCTGCCAAAGGTAACTGTCTCCTAGAGCTTAACTCTGCTCATATATAAGATTGGTGAACAGTTTGATTTAAAAAGTTATTCTGATTATAACTAATACCCTGGGGGCTTTTAGAGGAAAACAAGCCAGTGTTTATTGGCCTCACATGACTCTTTTAGCCTTAGAAGCTAGCTTCTGTTCTAAGGAAGCCTGGTTTCCCCATCTTGCACCTGGTTCTCAGCCCCACACAGCCAGGCTCCAGCAGCTGGCCCCAAAGGGAGGTGCAAACACAGGCTCCAACTTGCAGCTTACCCATTCTCTGGACATTGGCTTTGCATCAGCTCTGCTTGCAGGGCTTTGTTTAATTCTTGCAAACCTGCTGACTTTTTTTTTTTTTTTTTAAGTACTGGATACTTAAAGTTCAGTAAAGAATCTGGAAGAAGGAGTAAAACTTTTATCCATCACTGCCCATGTTAGTACAAAAGCAGCTGTTAATTTCCAAGCCAAGATTGTGCTGGAGCTGGTCTTCAGTGGAGTCTGGAGCCCAGGGGTCCTAGGAGCCCTGAGGGACTGCAGAGCTACCTGTTGCTTTAGCAAGCATTCAGACATCGAGGCGTAAGGCAGGGGCCTAGTAGTGGCGGGATAAGAGACACAGGCCCCAAGAGTCAGTCTAAGGGGCCCTGCAAAAATGCTAACTTTGCAAAGTGTGGCAGAGAGAGAGCACACAACCTGGTACCTTGCCCTTTAATACAATGTGCCTTTCTTACTGTGCCACCAAGTACCTCTGGAAGGAGGATGCCAGTGGGAAGGCACAGTTGCCCATGCTGTTCCTGATAGTTTGCGGTTCATGTAACCCTTTTGAGTATATTCAACCCCCAACTTCACCTCTTATAAAAGCTCCCAGTGAATGATGAGTGAGCATATCTCAGGTTGGAAGAGAGAAGCTCACACTGTTCCAGGAAGAGAGAAGTGTATGTAGAGATCAGGAGCATGAACTTGAAAATCAGAATAAGCACTTTCCCAATTTCACCTGAGTCACTTATTATCTGCCCAAGCTTGGGCAAGGAACTTAAGTTTCTCTAAGCCCCAGTGATCTATGCCTTCATGTGTGTGCTCACTTGTGTCTGACTCTTTGTGACCCCATGGGCAGTAGCCCATCAGGCTCCTCTGTCCATGGGATTTTCCAGGCAAGAATACTGGCGATGGGGCTAAAACTACCTACCTAGCAGTTTGTTGTAAAGAATTAATGAGATGACATTTAAAAAGCATAAAATACAGTGCAAGCGCTTGTTGAATCATGGCTGTTATATGAGTAAAGGACTCAGTGTTACCCTAAGAATAGACTCAAGGGATTCTTCAATCTTCAGTGGACCCCAGACTAAGCATCCATGCATATTAGATCTTCTACATGAACCCACACCTTCTTTCTCTTCTTGGGTTTGGATGCATCTTAATGACCCTAAACTACTCAGATTAAGCATTTTTCTTTGCCTGGAATTTTCCCTGACCCCTACCAGGCAATAAACTCCAGGAGGGCACAGACTATATTTTTCTTTTTGCATTCTAGCATCACTTATAGTGTGTGATGTAGGAAGGTTCAATATGAGCAGAACTGAATTCAGGGTACAAGTTTGTCCCTTTCTAAGTCAGGGTCAGGTGCCTGCTGGAGGAGGTAGAGTCAATGCATCATCTGTGCCTTTAACAGAATAGGATCCAAAGGAAAGCAAACACTTATTCCTTCAAGCTTTGTCTGAGCTGAGAATACCTTTGGGTGCCTTTAGGTAGATATAAGACATTAAAGGGAGAATAAAAAAATTAAACGAGAGAAAAATAAGAGGAGAAACAGGAAGAGGAAATGTAGATTTGTAATGGGCCCATTATAGATCCAGAGAAGGCAATGGCACCCCACTCCAGTACTCTTGCCTGGAAAATCCCATGGACAGAGGAGCCTGGTAGGCTGCAGTCCGTGGGGTCGCGAAGAATCGGACACGACTGAGCGATTTCACTTTCACTTTTCACATTCATGCATTGGAGAAGGAAATGGCAACCCACTCCAGTGTTCTTGCCTGGAGAATCCCAGGGACGGGGGAGCCTGGTGGGCTGCCGTCTATGGGGTCGCAGAGTCGGACACGACTGAAGCGACTTAGCAGCAGCAGCAGCGGCATTATAGATCTTTGCTGATTGAACAAAAAAAATTATTGCTTGATTGAATATGAAAATGGAAGAATAGAAAGTAAAGAAGAGTATTAGGGAAAGGACAATCAAACAGTGCCTCTTAGGCTCATGTCTACCTCTGTGGAAAGACTTGGCTCTGTGCCATGCAGTAAACAAGCTCCAGTGAGGCTTCAACAATGGGAGGAGGAGAGTATGGGGGCTGTGGGGCTCCAGCTCTGGAGTCAGATTTTCTGATCGTGGGCTCCCAGTTCCAGCAACTGGCCACTCAGCTAGTTATTTTTAAAGCTGGTTTTCTGAGTCACACAATGTGGATAATAACAATTTCTTTTTGTTGCAAGGATTAAATGAGATGATGAGTGTAAAAGAAGTTGTCAGACTTCTTGGTACATAATAGTTCAGTTCAGTTCAGTCGCTCAGTCGTGTCCGACTCTTTGTGACCCCATGAATTGCAGCACGCCAGGCCTCTCTGCCCATCACCAACTCCCGGAGTCTACCCATGTCCATCGAGTCGGTGATGCCATCCAACCATCTCATCCTCTGTCGTCCCCTTCTCCTCCCGCCCCCAATCCTGCCCAGCATTAGGGTCTTTTCCAATGAGTCAACCCTTCGCATGAGGTGGCCAAAGTATTGGAGTTTCAGCTTCAACATCAGACCTTCCAATGAACACCCAGGATTGATCTCTTTTAGGATGGATTGATTGGATCTCCTTGCAGTCCAAGTGACTCTCAAGAGTCTTCTCCAACACCACAGTTCAAAAGCATCAATTCTTCGGTGCTCAGCTTTCTTCACCGTCCAACTCTCACATCCATACATGACCACTGGAAAAACCATAGCCTTGACTAGACGGACTTTTGTTGGCAAAGCAATGTCTCTGCTTTTAAATATGCTATCTAGGTTGGCCATAACCTTCCTTCCAAGGAGTAAGCGTCTTTTAATTTCATGGCTGCAGTCACCATCAGCAGTGATTCTGGAACCCAAAAAAATAAAGTCTGACACTGTTTCCACTGTTTCCCCATCTATTTGCCATGAAGTGATGGGACCAGATGCCATGATCTTAGTTTTCTGAATGTTGAGCTTTAAGCCAGCTTTTTTGACTCTTGTCTTTCACCTTCATCAAGAGGCTCTTTAGTTCTTCTTCACTTTCTGCCGTAAGGGTAGTGTCATCTGCATATCTGAGGTTATTGATATTTCTCCTGGCAATCTTGATTCCAGCTTGTGTTTCTTCCAGCCCAGCATTTCTCATGATGTACTCTGCATATAAGTTAAATAAGCAGGGTGACAATATACAGCTTTGACGTACTCCTTTTCCTATTTGGAACCAGTCTGTTGTTCCATGTCCAGTTCTAACTGTTGCTTCCTGACCTGCATACAGGTTTCTCAAGAGACAGGTCAGGTGGTCTGGTATTCCCATCTCTTTCAGAATTTTCCACAGTTTATTGTGATCCACATAGTCAAAGGCTTTGGCATAGTCAATAAAGCAGAAATAGATGTTTTTCTGGAACTCTCTTGCTTTTTCGGTGATCCAGTGGATATTGGCAATTTGATCTCTGGTTCCTCTGCCTTTTCTAAAACCAGCTTGAACATCTGGAAGCTCACGGTTCACATATTGCTGAAGCCTGGCTTGGAGAATTTTGAGCATTACTTTACTAGCATGTGAGATGAGTGCAATTGTGCGGTAGTTTGAGCGTTCTTTGGCATTGCCTTTCTTTGGGATTGGAATGAAAACTGACCTTTTCCAGTCCTGTGGCCACTTGCTGAGTTTTCCAAATTTGCTGGCATATGGAGTGCAGCACTTTCACAGCATCATCTTTCAAGATCTGAAACAGCTCAACTGGAATTCCATCACCTCCACTAGCTTTGTTCGTAGTGATGCTTTCTAAGGCCCACTTGACTTCACATTCCAGGATGTCTGGCTCTAGGTGAGTGATCACACCATCGTGATTATCTGGATCGTGAAGATCTTTTTTGTACAGTTATTCTGTGTATTCTTACCACCTCTTCTTAATATCTTCTGCTTCTGTTAGGTCCATACCATTTCTGTCCTTTATCGAGCCTATCTTTGCATGAAATGTTCGTTTGGTATCTCTAATTTTCTGGAAGAGATCTCTAGTCTTTCCCAATCTGTTGTTTTCCTCTATTTCTTTGCACTGATCGCTGAGAAAGGCTTTCTTATCTCTCCTTGCTATTCTTTGGAACTCTGCATTCAGATGGGAATATCTTTCCTTTTCTCCTTTGCTTTTAGCTTCTCTTCTCTTCCCAGCTATGTGTAAGGCCTCCTCAGACAGCCATTTTGCTTTTTTGCATTTCTTTTCCATGGGGATTTTCTTGATCCCTGTCTCCTGTACAATGTCACGAACCTCTGTCCATAGTTCATTAGGCACTCTGTCTATCAAGTCTAGTCCCTTAAATCTATTTGTCATTTCCACTGTATAATCATAAGGAATTTGATCTAGGTCATACCTGAATGGACTAGTGGTTTTCCCTACTTTCTTCAATTTAAGTCTGAATTTGGCAATAATCAGTTCAGGATCTGAGCCACAGTCTGTTCCCGGTCTTGTTTTTGCTGACTGTATAGAGCTTCTCCATCTTTTGCTGCAAAGAATATAATCAATCTGATTTCGGTGTTGACCATCTGGTGATGTCCATGTGTAGAGTCTTCTCTTGTGTTGTTGGAAGAGGGTGTTTGCTATTACCAGTGCATTCTCATGGCAAAACTCTATTAGCCTTTGCCCTGCTTCATTCTGTACTCCAAGGCCAAACTTGCCTGTTACGCCAGGTGTTTCTTGACTTCCTACTTTTGCATTCCAGTCCCCTATAATGAAAAGGACATCTTTTTTGGGTGTTAGTTCTAGAAGGTCTTGAAGGTCTTCATAGAACTGTTCAACTTCAGCTTCTTCGGCGTTACTGGTCGGGGCATAGACTTGGATTACTGTGGTATTGAATGGTTTGCCTTGGAAACGAACAGAGATCATTCTATCGTTTTTGAGATTGCATCCAAGTACTGCATTTTGCACTCTTTTGTTGACCATGATGGCTACCCCATTTCTTCTAAGTGATTCTTGCCCACAGTAGTAGATATAATGATCATCTGAATTAAATTCACCCATTCCAGTACATCTTAGTTCGCTGATTCCTAGAATGTCGACGTTCACTCTTGCCATCTCCTGTTTGACATAATAAGTCATTATGGTACATAGTAAGTGCTCAGTAAATTATATAAATTATGTAAATGTTGATTTTTTTTTCTGAATGTCCCAGGCCTGACTCAGAGAGTTGGGGGAAAGTGGGATGAAGGGGAATCTTTGGATATAGGGTAATATGGCCTAGAACAGATCTTCTCCTCTCCCAGGTTATGTTCATTGAGATACCCAAAACATTTTTTACTATGGATCTAAGGAAATTAGTCATATGGAGAGACAGAAATAAAGATGGCAGTGGAGAGAATGGTCTTGGAGTCAGAACACCTGTGTTTTCATTTAAATCCCACCACTGCTCAGTTTTGTGACCTTGGCAAGTTCCGTAAGCTGTCTGGGTCTCAGCCCACTCATCTGCAAAGAAAAGAATTGGTCTATAAGGCCTTTTTTTTCTATAGCAGTCATTGACTCTCATATCCAGCCAAACTGAGCTGAAACATTTTTTCCCTTCTTTTCTACATTTGCTTGTTACCCTATCCACTTGGCTGGGGGCTACAAATTGATTAATAGACAAAGCAAACCTCACCAGACAGGCTCTTTATAAAGAGAACTGATGGCTGAATAAGTACAAGTTATATCTAACACTATATGTTTAAGTACTTAAGTCTAAGAACCCAAAGATTTCTGGGGCAGAGGTAGCTGAGAGGTGGGAGTGGGCATGAGAAATACAGAGCTTCCTTAGAATCCAGAGCTTGATCAGGCAGGAGTGTGCACTGGCTCCCTTCTAAAATACAAGCAATGAGTGAATAGGACAGGGTTTCCCATCTCAGGGAAGAGAGAACCAAGAGCAAACCACAATATTGATTATATATACCAAAGGGTTGTCTGATGGAGGACAGGAGTGAGCTGTCTGATGGAAGAGGACTTAGCCTCCCATGGCACTCCAGGGGAGAATGACGGCCAACAGGGCAAATTGCAGACTTCAGGGTAATGTAAGAAAACCCATCCATTTCATTAAAAGCAGGATTTGGAAAACTTCAGTAAAGGGACAGATAGTATTAATAGATATTCTAGGCTTTATGGGCCATACAGTCTTTGTCATAGTTACTCAACTCTGCAACTGTAGTGTTAAAGCAGCCATAGACACTACATAGTAAGCATGACTGTATGACAATAAAATACTATTTACAAAAGCAGATGGCAGGTCAGATTGGGTCCATGGTCCATAGTTTGTTGACCCTGTCATTAGAGGAACCCTTCCCTTACAACCTCTCAGGGAGGACAATGTTCCAGTAGAGGTTGAAAGACTGCCTTAATAGTGCCAACGTGTGTATCCTAATTAGCTGTCCCTCAGGGTCCCTTTTAACAATAAATCCTGTGCTTCTTAGAGGGCAGACATAAGGTGAGATCATGGGGTCCTGAGTGTCTGAGAGGAGGCAGAAAATCTTGGAAGGGAAAGTGGGGGTTAAAAAGGCAAACTCCACAATTAACCTGGAGCTGCTGCAGTTTAGGTTTTGACACTTCAGTTTTGATTTTTTTCTCTTTGAAAGAACATTGGAAAGAATTTTATGTTCTTATGATTTGGGAAGATTTGAAGGGGATCTTGTAGAAATGTTCAATTACTAATATTGCAGATGGGAAAAAAATTCCTCTTTCTGTCTTCTGATGTTTTGGTTCTTCCCTCAGTCCATTTGCCCAACACACACACACGTGCACGCGCGCACACACACACACCCTTCACCACTCACTTGTTGTATTCACATTTTTATGCAGACCAGTTGGATATAGAACAGGTATCTAAGAACCCAAAAGTAGCACAGCCTGAGCAGAAAGCTGTAGTTCTGTTTTACCCCATGGCCTCCTTTTCATATTTTGCTCCTCCAGAATACCATGCCCTTCACTGATTTCCTTCATAATCTGTTTGATCTTCCTTAAAAAATATATCATGCCTTGGAAGCAGAAGGAGGGTTTTGGGGTTGCTGGAGGGACTATTAAGGGTACATACACCAGGCTGCTATTATCTGATTCCAGGCCACCAGGCTCTACTGCGTGTGGAATGTTAAGATATAGCAGCTCTCTGTGGACCCTGTAACAAGCCACTGATAATCCTAGTCTTTGTAAAGCCCTGCTAAGGTGGAGCCACACAGGATTCTAGCACTTTACAAGGCTGTCTCTCCAATCAGGAGCCAGCCAGGCATCCTTACAGAGTTGCACTGTATTATCTTTCAGTCTTGTGGCATAGCTGACTGCACATTTCTAACATCTCGCCTGCTGGACACTGGCATTTCTGTTATTTTAGCATCTGCAGTGTTTCAGAGTAGAAATATGTGGAAATTGGGGGCCACACCATTTGGGTTCAAGTTCTGACTCCATCACTTAGTAAATATGAGCCTTGGGCAAGGGAGCCTTGTGAGACTTTAGGTTCCTGCTTGCATGCTCAATAGCTAAGTTGTGTCCAACTCTTTGCGGCTCCATGGACTATAGCCCATCAGACTCCTCTGACCATGGGAATTTCCCAGGCAGGAATACTGGAGTGTGTTGCCATTTCTTCTTTCAGGGGATCTTCCTGACCAGAGGATGGAACCCATGTCTCCTATATTTGCAGGCGAATTCTTTACCACTGAGCCACCTGGGAAGCCATTTTGGTTAACCATTTGGGAAATGCAAATTTAAAAGTGAGATAAAACAAAACTGTGCCAAGTACAGTAGATTCTTTTTATTTGTGGTAGTTATGTTCTGTAAAGTCACAGCAAACTCTGAATTAGTGAATACTGAACTAGTACTCCTACGGGAAATGCAGAGTTAGGTTCCTGTGAGCCTCTGAACACAATAGTTTAATTAATATATCAATACATAACCTTGTTTCATTTGTGTTTATATTTCAAAACATTTAATGTATAGTATTGATGCATTAACATTAAACTCATGACAGTAGTACTGTAACTCATGTCAGAGTGCAGCCTAACACATTTATTTCCTCTGCCTTCTTGCTGTGCAGCACTGCAGCAGTACACTTGGGGACTGTTTTAAACAGTAAAATCACTAATACAGAGCACAAAACATGAAAAAGGTGACTCTAAATAGATAGCAGAAAGGGCACTGGTTTATAGTATGAGAGCTGAAACCAAAATAACATCTTCTTGTTTCACCTCATCTGGAAATGTACATAAAACTGTCTGATGCTCTGCAGGTCTGTGAGTGACTGAGAAAGTACTGCAAGTATTGTTTTGGGTGTTACAAATAAAATTTAAAAAGTAGGACAGTTTGCAAATATCAAATGTATAAATAATGATGACTGACTGTACTTCAGATTTATCATGAGGATCTATTGTGATAACATCTAAAGGACCCCATCTAGTGTGCAAAGCCCTCCACGTTCTATCTTCTGTCTGCTTTTCCTGTCCTTTCTGTGGATGCTGTCTGACATATCCCCAATTTTCCAGTCATCCTTGCTGTTCTCTGGTCATGGAAGGCTGTTTTTTGCTTCTATGCCATTGCACATGCTATTTTCTGTCTAAAATGCCCTCTTTGTCTCTACAAAGGTAAACCATTATTCTACTCAAGGGAGGTTGATAGGTAGGAAATGTGGTCTTCACACATTCTGTATATTTGCCTCAGAATAAAAGCATTTGACTTTTTAGATATATTTTTAAAGTAATATGTAAATAATGGGACAAACACATGAAAATTTCCTTTCATTAAGGACCAGTTTCTTCTGATTCACCTCATCATCAGCTGTCACAGAACTTCAGTCTTGGTGCATGCTGTCAGTATCAGGGGTTGGAAAGAAATTCCTGCTTCATTTTTCCTGGCTTTTATACTCAAGATTTGGGGAACTCTTACTCTCAGCCTGTGGTTTCCATCCTTGACCTGAGCTTTTATCACTTGAGACCTTTTAGAATGGTAAGGTTGGAACAGGCATAATCAAAATAGCATCAGAAGTCAAAGTCAATCCTTTATATCCCAGAATGATAGTCCAGCCCTCAGTCTTGGTCACTCCAGATCAGAGCTGGACTTCCAAGAGTGTTTTGGAATCTGTAACACAGTGAACCCCATGAGTCTGGATCCCAGGTAATTGCCTCTGAGCAGCTTGGCTAGATGTCCCTGCCAGGTGGGTTTGGGCTCCCATCTGTTCTGCCTACTCTTTGGACAGGCCTGCCTCATTCTTGCCTTGTTTCATGCCTGCCTCTGTCTGTTCCTGGGGCTTGTTTTGTGTTTGTTTCATCTTCAGTATAGCCAGGTAATTTCCAGCTGCTCCTGGCTTCTCCCACCTGCACAGGCTGCCTTTCTGCCACCCTTCCTGCCAAGACTCTGACCATGCCATCTGACTGCAAGAAGAGGTGGCACCGGGTAGTGAAAGAACACTGGACTGAGAGTTAAACAGACATGGGTTCTGGCCCTGTTCCCACCTCTCATTATCTCGGTATTGTGCAAGTCCTTTATTTTCCTTTGCCCCAGTTTCCCCGTCTATAAAATGAAAAGATTGACCAGATTGTTGAGGGCTTTTCCAGCATTCACATTCTATGATGCTATGAGGTTTTTGGAAGAGAGAAGGGTAGGATGGACCTGATTTGTCCACAGGTGGCAAAACTACCTTTGACTAGCTCCAGGGCTAATGAAAAATCTGCTCCATGACTGGTTGAAAAGGTCCATCCTCCTTTTCCACATTTCCTAGGCTTTATGGTGACAATACCAGTGTGAATGCTGTTGACAAAAATAAAAATTGGGCAAAAGAAATAACAATATGGAGAGTACATTATTTGGTTTTCAAAGTAACCTCACATTCATTTGTTGTCTTTCGAAAGAGAAAAGCCTCTCAGGGTGTCAGTAAAAGCCTTACTTATCACTTTTCTAATGCTGTTCGGTGGTTTAGAGGTTGGCTCAAAAGGAAACTCAAGCAGCCAAATTCTCATGAATCAAAGCAAGAAAATGTTCACTAATTGGGGGCATTTATAATTTAAAATAAATGCAACATGTTGATAATGATAAGGATGGTGATGGTGGTGATGATGATAATGATAACAGTATTCAGCATATACAGAGCATACAGTATCTAGCATATACATTGTATGCTAGGTCCTGTGCTAAGTCTATATACATAGGAACTCATGTAATCCTTAGTCATATTGTATTATCCAAGGTCACACTAATATTGTATAAACAAAAAATCCAGATCTGCTTAGGGGACAACACTATGTGAGTAATAACAGTATTTTACATTTACTCTCAGTTCATAAGCTGTTGCTCATAGATGATACCATTTCTGATTTGACTTTTGCAACAACTCTAAGACATGGAGAGGGTAGATGTATCTCATGTTATGGATAAGCTTGTAAGCTGAGATTCACAAAGGTAAAGTAACAGGCCAACAAGCTCCTCAGAAAGAAATGATGAAAATCACTTCAGGGGACTTCATTGGTGATTCAACAAGGACAATTCCATCATTGTGATTTGCACAACAGCAAAGAAAATAAAGTGTTCTCTGTTATGTTGCAAAAGCACTTGCTTAATTGCATGTTCTTTGGCTATGTTGAAACCTGATTTGAAAATATGTGAGACTGTGAAAAGTCCTTAAAATTCTTTTAAAAGAAAGCAGTTCCAGGGATTTCCCTGGTAGACCAGCTGCTAAGACTCCAATACAGGGGGCCCAGTTTCAATCCCTAGTCAGGGAACTTGATCCCACCTATCTTAAGTAAGAGTTCACATGCTACAACTAAAGATCCCGCATTCTGCAACTAAAGATTCCACATGCCGCAACAAAGATGGAAGATCCTGTGTGTTGCAGGTAAGACCCGGTGCAGCCAAATAAAGAAAGAAATAAAAAATATTTAAAAAGAAAAAGAAAGAAAGCAGTTCCCCTTCTCTTCCATGACCTTGGGCTTGTTGATTGTTGTTTTTTTTTTCCCCTGGTGGGACTTTGGCCCTGCCTGCCCAAATCCCCTGGGTCAGCAGAGCGGGGTTTATAGTATGATTGCAGATACTGCTGCTCTCTACCCCTTAGTGATTGCTGCTTTTTTACTGAGTTTTTATTTGAAATCATTGACCTTGGAATTTTTAGGCCTGCTTAATCTCTAGTCTGTCTTGCCTTGGCTGCAGCCAACCCTTAACCCAGGTGCTGTGCAGAGTGGGGTGATGGGCAGTGGAATGAAGTTGAGGCTGGGGCTCTTCTTCTTACCACACTGCTTTCATTCCCCCCGAGGTCAGCCAGAGGGCTCAGGCAAGAATAAAGGATGATCTCAGTGTGCTTGCTTCCAGTTTCTACATTCAGGAACTTTATGAACTCATTCTTTTCATCTTTCTTCACATTTCTGCTTTGTCTCAGCTTGCTACCATGTGCTTTTCTGAGTGACTTTCGTATTATTTCATCTTCTAGGTCATTCAAAAGGATGTTAATCATTTAGAAGGATGGGAGCTTTACCTACCTGGAGAATGCTTTATCCTGAACTCATTGAAAGTCTCTTTGATTTGCCAAAGAAGCAAGAAAATAAAATCTAGACTAAGTGGGAAAATATTCTGTGTGAATAACGTATTTATAAGCTCTGGGTGTTATATCAAAATCTCCACATTGTGGAGAAGCCTGCTGCCTGCTCTCATTGGCAGAGCATGTGGTTACCTATATAGTGTGTTTTAAAGTTTGCTAGAAAAAGCTTCCTGCCTCTAAATATGTTGCCTTGGACACTGCCATTACAGATACATGATTTAGTATTAAATAATTTTGCCCTCTGTGTTCTTGTGGTAGGGGTGAGAACATTTTTTAAAATCGGAATACTCCTAAGGTGATTTCAGCTTGAATTGTGTTTGGTTAATCGAGTCTGGATTGAGTTTTACCAGGTGTAGTAGATCCCGCTGGTACCACACCCATGTCTGTCTGTATGCTTCTCACTGCTACTGAAAATATCCCCAATCTTGGTCCCAGGGCTTTTTCAGGCTATGGGAGTATGTTTGGCATGTGTTAGGGCAGGCCAGTGTGCTGGAGAATTAATGCCCTACAGGGCTTAATTCTCCCCCTACCCCCTTGGTGGGATCTTTCTGGTGTGTTCTGCACGGTGTCCGGGACTTCCCCAGTGGGACTAAGATCCAGTTCTCCACTGGATAGATGACATACTGTTTTTGGCTTCCTTCTCTTCCCTGTGTTGCTTCCCATCCACCTACGGGTGTTTCCTGGGATTACTTCCTAAATAAACAACAGTTCAGTCCTTGTCTCAGGGCTGCTTTTGGGAAAACCCAAACCTAGATACCAAGAAATGGCAGAAAGGCACAGTCCACAAAGCATGAAGGATCCAGGCTGCTTCTTCCAGTTCCAACATCATGACTGTGGTTTTCAATGTCATGGTGGCAAGAGAGCTGCTGCCCCTTCAGGCATTAGGTCCATGTTTCAGACAGGAAAAAGGAGATGGAAAGCCAAGACAGAAATGAAGACCTTCTCTATCAGAGGTTTTGCCATTTTAAACAGGAATGGATACCTTCTCCAGGATGTTCTGTTTGCACTTTTTTTGTCCAAATTGTGTCACCCCCTCCAATTCCCCTCTACGGTGAATACTGGGGAACTAAGCAGTTAGCTGAGCATATGACCCTACCAAACAAAACTGGCACTTTCAATGTAAAATAAAAGGAGAAGATGTTGGGTAGGCAAGGAGCAGTATTTGTCATAGAACTTAATGTCTTATAATGTGTCATTAGCATCTGACTGTGGCATGGTTTTTTAGATCCTGAAGCTCAAAGTATCTGACTAGCAGCATTGGAATCACTTAGGAGCTTGTTAGAAGTGCAGGATCTGAGGCCAATCCTGGACCTGCTGTATCAGAATCTGCTTTTTAACAAGACTTCTCCCACCAACCAGGTAATTTGTATGCACAATCAAGTTTGAGAAGCCTTGTCTTAAATCACTTTCCTTGGTGTTGAGATAAACAAGGGCATCCCTGGCTGTGGGCATCCTTTCCTTGGCCTTGCCAAGTGCCTTCTCAGTGGTAAATTTCTGTGGAATGATTGACTAAGTCATGCCAACCCAGGGTTGGGGGAGAAGCTTCCTCCCTCATCCTTCCACCTCATCCCTCTCCCCACGTACTTTGCATCTCTCTTTTTTGTATCATAGTCAATTTTGAACTTCTCTCATTGTTCTCTTGGACCACAACTATCTAGGATCTTATCTCATTCATCTTGGCATCATTCCCACTCCATTCTCTCCCAAAACCCAGCTGAGTCCTTTGCTAGGTTAAATTGAGCTGAATGAAACCTTCTTCTTTATCTAGTTCCACCTTTGTTTTTTTCGTTGCTTTGACTATTCATTTACACATTCCTTTTCTTAAAATAAAGCAACTCCCATGACTAACAAGGTAGTGTTTTCTTTCTGGATTTTTCTAGCATTGTTTTAAATGACTGTGGTATTGCATAAATAGAAATGTGTAGTGCAGAGATTTCAAACATTTTTTGGCAGCAGGATTCTTTCTGCAAACATAGAAACTAAATGTGTGCTCAGATTTGAGGCAAGCTGGTGGTGGTTTGGTGAAGTGGTGGGGGCCTTGACTCCCATCTGTGGGCCTCCCCCACAATGCCCCGTCCAACTTCCATAGTCCTTATGTGTTTTTGATCACAGTCCACTTGTATGAGGCAAAAGACTCCATGGTCCACCCAGTCCCTCTTTTGGTGATGGATAGGAGTTGGAGAGGATAAAAAAGAATTGGAGAACAAATTGTGATAGATTTGTTGCTAGTGAGAAATACTTATTACATATTATTCACATTATAAAAGAAGAAAGTGAGAATATAAAGTCTATATATGCTTAAACAGTGCCTTGTGATTTTAAAACAACTCAGTGATTTTATCACACTTTCTTTGACAGAAGTTCAAATTATTCCAGTGGCACAAATTCACAGGCAGCACATAACACACTGTGTCCTTATAAAAGCAAATTAGCCCAGGGATGTGGATGATTAATGTTAAACTTTAATTATTGGAATAATTATAGGCCCCAAATACTGTTAATGCAACCATATATCACTACACACTGTAGGATTAACTGAATAATTGATAATATTCTAATATAAATGAAGAGCTTTCCAGGTGGCTCAGTGGTAAAGAATATGCATGCAAGGCAGGAGATGTGGGTTTGATCCCTGGGTTGGGAAAATCTGCTGGAGAAGGAAATGGCTCCAGTATTCTTGCTTGGGAAATCCCATGGACAGAGGAGCCTGGTGGGCTACAGTATGTGGGGTTGCAAAAGAGACAGACAGGACTTAGTGACTAAATAACAATAATAATATTAATGAAGCTAAATGAGCAACAATTCATATTTTGAAAAATTAAAAGTAGCAGCTCTTGAAAACCTCACCAGCTCACGACAGTGTGGTAATCTTGTTGCTAGTAGAATCACCTGGAGTATTGTTTTGCATTGAATGCAATTCACAGTGGCACTGAGTACCTGGTGCTAAGAAAGCTGACTTCCTGAAGATTATTGGAGTACAATTTCCTCTAAGGCATTGCAGTCATAGTTAGCTGGAGTTGGGAAATGCAGCCAGGCTTTGCAAAGTGTACTCACTTTTTAGTGGATACTGAATTAAACTCCTCTGCAAACTCCAATAATGAGCCATTTTTAGTTTATGAACGCTAACATTTAATAACCTCAATAACTCATTTTGTTACTAAGTACCCCAGAGTCCCATGCCATGATGAAAGTCTATAGAACAGCTCATCATTCCCTGAAGGAAAGGAGACCTCTTGCATTCATCAGGCTTTGACACTCACTGCTGTAAAGAAGTGGAGACAAGTTGGAAAAATGCTTTGCTTCCCTCAAAGGAGCTTCCTTCATTATGTCATGCTGCTGAAGATAGAAGCTAAACTTACCAGATGGGCTCCCTCAATGGGCCAGGCATGCATTCGTGTCCCTGCAAACTCGCCTTGATGTGGTGTGACTTGCAGGGAAGTAACTGGTGTAGCTGCTGGAGGTTCGTTAGTGGAGTCCCCGAAGGCCCTGGGAAGCATGTCAGTGGGACAGCTTCTGAGTGAGGGTTCCTTAATGGGCTGAGCTGCTTTACTCTTTTGCGTAAAGACCAATTTAAAAGCAGTTCAGTAGTGCTGCCGTTTCTCACCACCTTTGACTCTAACCACAGAAGTTGCCTATGGGTCTCCTGGGTGTTCAAAGACCACTTTTCAAAGTGGCCTTGACTTGGTACATGAGAGCAGTAGACACTTTATAGATATGCCTGTTCATCTGCAGGGCTTCTTGTCTTTACCTTTGACCATATCTCTGGTGGGCTGCCAGTGAGACTTGCCCAGCTTCAGCAGGCTTTGGGGAAATAGAAGAAGCAGGAAGAGGGCAGACCTAGGTCAGTTATGGATAGCAGGGTGAGTAGTGTTGGGGTCAGGTACACCTATGCTTAGAGAGCAGTGTCTAGGTAGGATCTCCAAAAGGAGTTAGTGCCAGGAAGCACTAGTGGGAGAGAAAGGGCAGTGTCCCAGCTTGTCTTTAGTTTGATTTGCCAGGAGCAGAGGCCATCCCAAATTTTCTCAAAAAGTGAGATGTTCATTTAAGACCTGATGGAAACCATCAGTTTTTAGGGGGCATTCTGATGCCCCACTATTAATGACTCACATGTCAATTCCACACAGTCTGCTTCCTAGTTGGAGAGGGAAGCTGATTGGCTCAGCCCAGCCTGGGGATGGGCCTCTCTAGAGTCGTGTTCATTTCTTATCTAATCAACCATGGTCATGACCTGTGTCCCATAGTAATAAGCAATGCTTACTCTTGGTTGTGGACCCAATCAGAAGAAGGGGGAAATAGAGGAAGATAGCATCCCTAGTTCACATCCATGGGAGAGAAGACTGAGAACTAGTATACACACAGTTGGGCTGGCAAGAGACCGGCTCAGAGAAGCCAGTCAGTGGAGAGCAGATTTCAGAGGAAGGGTATTGACTAGGCGGAGAGTCCTATAACAACAAGGCTAAGTTTAGCCCTTTAAGAAATTAGGAATAAGGTGTGGCTTGGTCACTGGACAAGACAAAAAAAGCAGTTATTTGAATAAGATTCAAAGTGATTAGCATGAAAAGCAATTGACAATAAGCCATCTGAGCTAAGCCATTGAGATTCCTCTTGTTGCTGTTGTTCAGTCGCTAAGTTGTGTCAGACACTTTGCCACCCATGGACTGTAGCACAGCAGACTTCTTGTCCTTCACTATCTCCTGGAGTTTTCTCAAACTTAGGTCCATTGAGCTGGTGATGCCATCCAACCATCTCATCCTTTGTCGCCCCCTTCCTCCTCAGTAGAACCAAAATTTGTCTCTCCATCTGGGTAGGGCTCAGTCAGAGGTGTTTAGTCACCCCTGGGTCTGAATAAGGAAGAAAGTCAGGGAGAGAAGACCAAGCAAGACAATGCAGATGTGAAATGATGAATCAGATAGGACTGGCAAGTGGGTATTGCCTGTTATTTTGATCATTAGGACAACTGGAGCAGGTCAGTTAGATGTAATCTATTGCTCAGAGATTGATCTGCCTATGATTGATTTGATCTGTCACAGAGACGTGATTAGGCTCTAAGATACCAAAGGCTTCTTCTTGATGTCGCTAAAAGTCACAGGCCAGGACACTAACCTGTGTTGGCTGAAAGTCAGAAAGAACTAAATGGAATGGATACTGTGTTGGTTTGGAGCCCCTGAATGGCCTTTTAAAAGGACTGCATTGATACAAATTACCCCAAAAGTTTTACTTTCATCTTCCCTGGCCAAAAAGGATATTTAAAAAGACAAGAAAATATTAGGCCAGCAACAGGTGATAAGACCACCACATGCTAGTTGTAGGAATAGCTCACAGCCTTCTTCCCTAATGTACTGTGCTTCAGCAAACATGGGGCTTGCTGTGAAATACATAGTGGTGAACTGTTTGCTTTGATCTCTCTTGTTGTTTCTTCTCTTTTCAGTAAATGTGAGATTGTTTATAGTTTCTGGGAGAGAGCTGTCACTCTTTGGTGTTTGAGAAGGGCTTTTATTGTGTCTGTGCAGCCTCTTATATCATGCCTCATGAGGGATGAGAGCAGACCGAGCTTTTCTGTTGTTCCACAATGACATATGGACACAGTGAGAGGCCGTGTGGCCTCATGGGGCTGGGCTCTCCCATTGGCTGTGGATCTCAAGCAAATTAAGATCATATTTTCTCTGGATAACACCAGTCTTCTAGACCCTACCTAGTCTGAGTCATCTAAGGTAACACTTCAACATGTTTTCCTTGGACATCACTGAGGCTGTTTGCTGGATATTTCTGATTCTCCACCTCGTGGACTTTCTCATGATAGAAGAGGTCCATATGGCTGTTTCCAGCCAGAGTCATGAGTAAAAAGGATGTGACATTTCTAGGTTGGAACTTTTTCGTTCAAAACCCTCTAATTCACAATAGTAGCTCCTCCATAGCCTGGATCCCTACATGATTATGATAATCAGAGCTCTCTGCTGACCTGAAATAGATATGGATTATGAGATTATATGTCATCGTTAGTGAGATTTTTTGTTGTTGTTATAACAGCATAACTTAGCTATCCTGACTGATATATTTTCTTTATGGGAATCAAATTCTATTATTACTTATTTTACAAAACTGTTAAAAGTTAGTTGTAAAAAGAAAAAAAATCACCCATAATTTGCCATGCCCAATAAGTCTATTTATAAATAAATCTATTTATGTTTTCCTCCACTTTTTTTGTTTGTTTTGTATTTGTAATTTTTGCTTAGTTATAGCATAGGCATGAGTTCAATTTTGCATTCTGAATTTTTTCATTTAATTTTTATCAAAACCTCATGCTTATATAGGAACCTTGTCTGTTTTATTCATCCCAGTATCTCTCCTTGGCACCCCATGTAAAGCCAAGCAAATAGTATGTGCTTAATAAATAATGGTTGAATTAATAATTCTAGCTACTTTTCTCTTAGTATGATGATTATTAGAAGATATCTTATGTTTGACTAGTCAGTAATTGCAGATATAGTTTCAGAACTGAAGTCTGTTTACTAGTAGAGATTCATTTTTGGAAAGAAATCTTTATTTTATTTTTCCTCTTTTCAGCATTAGGTTCAAACTCTTTCCCTGGTTCCCTTGGAAGTTCATTTTCTCCTTCTGTGTGTGTATTAGTTGCTCAGTTGTGTCCGACTCTTTGTGACACCGTGGACTGTTGCCTGCCAGGCTTCTCTGTCCATGCAATTCTCCAAGTAAGAATACTGAAGTGGATTTCCATTCTCTTCTCTAGGGGATCTTCCCAACCCAAGGATCAAACCCAGGTCTCTTGCATTGCAGGCGAATTCTTTACCACCTGAGCCACCTCAGCTCTGGTCCTCAGTCTTGGATGAGACCTTTTGGCCACTTGGAGAAGCTCACACAGAATTCAGAGTGTCCAGTGTCTTAAAACTATGCCTGGTTCTTCTTCTAGTTTGATGTATGAGCCAAGAGAAATCAAGGAATTCCCCAAGATTCATAGTGCCTCTGAGAAGCAAGATGGTGATTAAAATCCAGTTTCTTGAATACAAATCCACAGTCATTTGAATGTTTTTTCTAGATCACACTCCCTGCTCTTGTCCCAGGGTAAGATACTCTGGCTGTGAGTTTCCAAATGTCTTAGCAGTAAGCATCTTCTAATGACTAGCTTCAGCTCAATTTATGATTTTTCTCCTACCTTCTTTTCCTTCTCTTGCTCCTCCTGCTCTTTTCCTTCCCTCTCTCTTCTCCTTCTTTTCCCCCCTTCTTTTTGACCAACTGAATGCCTGACTTAACTCTGTAGGTCTCAATCAGATCCTCCAGTTTTGAGATGTGTCACACTGCCTGGATTTGAAATGCTGTTTTTATTACTGCTTTTCTTATATAGAACTCAAACCCATCCTTATCAGTGTTACTCACTTTGCCATTACCAGAAACTGGGAATTTCCAGAGGAGGGTCTTGGTGCTTTCAGTGTCTATCTTGGCCCTTTTGTTTCTTCCTTCATGATCTCACTTTCCTCCCTCCTCAACTTAAGTGCCCAAGTTATCAGCAAGGTGACCCAGAGCAGCCCATCTTATCAAATATGTCTTCATGGCTTCCATTATCTCCTGTCCACTCTCACTAATTCCCACATCCTATATCACCCTTTTTGAGTTGAGCTTTCAGTTTTTTTCCTTGTTCATCTCTGCCCATCTCAGTCTATTCCACCATACTCCATTTTCTGTCTTGTGAGGTCACCCAGGATTTGATACCATGGACTTCTTAGTCAGATATCCAAGTTCAAATTCTGTAACAAATTTTGTTACCTTTTGTAGTCTATTGTTGGGAATTTACCCTCTCTGAGCTTCCATTTGTGATCTGTGAAATAGAGATATTATTACTTTCCCTCATAGTGTTAGTGTGACTCTTAAATGAGATAATACATGAAAATTATTTTGAAATATGCTGGTCCATAATATGTGCATCAGACCATGTTAGTTATCATTGCTGCCACACTTTAAATCTTCCTACCTCTGTTTCCCCCCGACTTGTTCTTAACTGCTCTTTTGCATCTTCTGTACTCTAGATGAAAATGATATAAGGTAGAAGAGATGTGCTTGCTCAGTTGTGTCCAACTCTTTGTGACCCACGGACTGTAGCCCACCAGGCTCCTTTGTCCATAGGATTTCCCAGGTAAGAATACTGGAATGGTTCGCCATTTCCTCCTCCAGGGAATCTTCCTGACCCAGGGATTGAAGCCATGTCTCCTGCATCTCCTGCATTGGCAGACGGATTCTTTACCACTGTGCCACTGGGGAAGCTAATGACATAGGGGAGAAGTGGCAAAATTATAGCTGTAAGCTGAGCAAGAGGCCAAATTTATCTCAGTGAGATACGTTAATTTTGGAGGGAAAAATCACTGGTTTGAATTCCAACTCTTATTTATTTGCTGTTTGACCTTGGGCAAATTATTTTGACTCTCTGGGCCTTAGTTGTTTTGTCTCTGTAATGGAAATAATGATTCATACCTTTTCTCAAAAGGCCACTGTGTGATGTGATACACACACATATACACACAGATACATTTGTATATGCATATACATATATGACTCATGTGACTGATAGACTATCAATATTCATTTCTGCCTCTTTTTCTAAATTATTTAACAAAAAGGGAAAAAATTTTGGATTCATTGTGATTTAATCGATAGAGAGAAGCACTTGTCCTTTTGGGGATATTGGAGAAAATTTATAAAAAGCATGAGAATTGAGACCCTTGTGTCCACTAGGTGCAAAAAAGGCAGTGATCCTGGTGATTACCTGGGAAAATGTTCAACCCTGGCGGATATCTTAAGTTGAAAGTCTCTGCAGCCCCCTAGTGGCTGTTGATAGTAGCGGATTCATAGTTATTGACAAATGCCTAGAGTCAGTTTGACTTTGGACAAGAATTAAATAGAGAAATAAGGAAGGGCTGTGGTGGGGAATGAAAGGACCTGTGTTTTAGTCTTTTTAATATGTCACATAGAAAATTATTCTCTCACTAGTGTGCATGCCAGTGAAATATGATGAAAATCAAAACATATTTGCTCACATACTAGGAAGCTATTAACCTTCATACCCTTTCCTTCCTCTTCCCTTTTCTCCCTCCTTCCCTTTTTCCACCAAGGTAAGAGCATCATTTCTTCTATGAATCAGGTCATACTTTGTTGCTCAGTGAGGGAGAATTAGCTTCACTGTGTGCACCAAAGATTGTAGTTTTGTTTACGATTCCAGTGAACCACTTGTTATAAACACAGCCATTATCCAGGTTCTGTAATAGCTGCTCAAGAGAGATGAAGAGAGAGACCGGAGATATAGCCCTGACTTCTCAGGGCTATAGAAATGGCCTGCAGTTTTGAACTGTCACTCCCAGGACTATGAACAGGAATGCCAGACCATTCTTTCTAGCTAAGTCACTCCTAGGCTTCTTAGGCTGTTACTCATAGATGGGTATGGTTAAGAGCAGTGGTTAAGAGGCATGAGTAAAAGCTTGGGAGGCACGTAGGGCTATGTGATCCTAGGAAAATCAGTTAAGATCTCTGCGACTCAATTTCCTCTAAAACTAGAGTTTAAAATATTTACCTTGCAGAGAGTAAAGGAAGTAACACATATTTAAGCACCATTCTGAGAAAACACGGTGTGACTGCGGTCTGAAATATTTGTTGTAGCTGAATCGCAACTCAGGAAGATCGCGAGCCACTTTCATCCTCCCCCGTAAGCCCCCCCCCCCCCCCCAAGTGCTCCTCCCGACCTCCGCACCATTTTATCCTGTGTGGATGGTGGGATCACCAGGTTCCCCAGGAACGCGCTCAAATAATGGAAGGGTCAGAGAAGACTCTGTCTAAGGGCCCTAATCCAAGCCCAGAGTTGGCAGTGTCACACTGCCCCTCCCTTCTCCCCTCCCCTGGCCTCCAGTTTTATTCCAGAACTGCTTTTCCGAAGTCGGATTCGTTTACTCCCTTAAATGGGAAATTAGAATACTTGATTACAAAGGCCTCTTCCAGTCCTACTATTTAGCTAATACACTCTCCTGTTGACACAGAAGCGACATAGGGCAGGGAATCTGGCAGAAGTGGAGCGAGAGAGGGAAGAGGGGTGGAGGGAGGGTAAGGCGGGCTCTGTGCTTTTCTCAATGAAAGCGGGGTGGGGGGGAGGGGGCTCTGCAGATTTGCATAAGAAGTCGACCTCGCCGCACCATTGGCTGGCGGGCGAGCGGGGCGGGGCGGGGCTGCGTGGGGCCCAGCCGTGGTGAGGAGTTGGCATTCGAAACCCCGCCCCCGCCTCGGCCCGGCCCCTTCTCGGCGCGCACTCGCGGCTCCGCCAGCTGCAAGTGGCGGGCCACCAGGCAGATGCGATAGAGCGGCTCCCGGGGCTGCAGCGGCAGTAGCAGCTGGCACCCTAGCTGCCGCGGCCCAGAGGGTCGCGGGGCGCAGAAACGACTTCCGGCCACCTTCTGCCCAGCCACTGAAGGCGCTGGAGCTGCCGATGAGTGAGGAGGGGGCAGCAAGATTTCGGGCTTTTGGTCCTTGAATGCTTTCACTCCGCTTCTGCTGCCGGGGCCGCTTTGGTGCCTGAGAACTCTGAGACCAGACGCGGGAGGAGAGCAAGGACGATGTAAACTTGCGCGGCGGCGGCCTGAACCTCTGCACCGCAGCGCGACGGCTCGATTCAGGTCCAGAAGTTCAGCTAGTAGTGCAGTCCGAAGACCTCCCGCTGCGGAGGATCGCAGGAGGGTGCGCGAGAAAACAGCTGGTGCCCTCGTTTCCCTGCTAGACGCGGAAGAGGAGCTCAGAAGAGCCGACAGCAGCTCAGGAGGCAGCCAGGACACCAAATACCAGCTTGGAGCCACCGTTCCCGGCGTAAAAGTTGCAGAGGGTCGGAGGCCACTCAAGAGTGGACAGACCACAGCTCAGGCCGCGAGGGGCAGGAGAGGACGGTACCTAATTGTCATCTCCCTTCAACCATAGTAGTCTCTCTCATTCCATTCCAAAGCGCGGCGATCAACGGACGGGGGCGCGGCATTCTGCGCGGCGCGCGCGAGGCATAGGGTCCCTAGCTGCTGAGCCCTTCGCGCTTCAGGGTCTCTTGACACGCCCCTGAGCTTCCAGCCCTGTTTTATTGAGATTCCTGCTCTCCTCCTTGCAGTTGGAGAAAAGGAAACCTAGTGCACGGACAGTCCCCCAAGATCTGGTGGAAGGAGCCTGTCAGGGCCAACGACTGTTAGGAACCCCTTCTCATCTGAGGAGGAGCGGAGGGTGAGGCTGGATCCCGAGGAGTCGCAGCTCTAGCATAAACAGTCACCCTTTGGCGGGATGGGAGCCACAGGGCTTCTGTGGCTGCTGCTATTGCTGCTGCTTTCACCGGCAGCCTCAGGCTCCGGGACTGGGACCGAGACCGGCCAGCGCATGGGCTCTCCGGCCACGGGGCCGGCCCTGCAGCCCCGGGAGCCGCTTAGCTACTCGCGCCTGCAGAGGAAGAGCCTGGCGGTGGACTTTGTGGTGCCCTCGCTTTTTCGCGTCTACGCCCGGGACCTGCTGCTGCCGCCGCCGTCCCCCTCGGAGCCAAGGGCTGGCCGGCTGGAGGCGCGCGGCTCGCTAGCTCTCGACTGCGCCCCACTGCTTAGGCTGTTGGGGCCACCACCCGGGGTTTCATGGACAGCAGGCGCCAGCTCTCCCACCCCGGCTCAGGCACGGACGCTGTCCAGGGTGCTGAAGGGAGGCTCGATTCGCAAGCTTCGGCGGGCCAAGCAGCTGGTGCTGGAGCTTGGAGAGGAGGCGATCCTTGAGGGCTGCGTCGGGCCTCCAGAGGAGGCAACTGCGGGGCTGCTTCAGTTCAACCTCACTGAGCTCTTCAGCTGGTGGATTCGACACGGCGAAGGGCGGCTGAGGATACGCTTGATGCCGGAGAAGAAGGTGTCGGAAGTGGGCAGAGAGGGAAGACTGTCCGCCGCGATCCGCGCCTCCCAGCCCCGCCTTCTCTTCCAGATCTTTGGGACCGGTGAGCAGCTCCCGCCTGAGTGGTTCGGGATTTGTTTTTTTTTTTTTTTTTTTTTACACACATCAATTTTGCAGCCACTGTCAACTAACCCCGATTTCCAAAACCTTATCCCATGGTTCTTAGCTCTTTTTCCTCCTTCCTCAAACCTCCTTTCCCAGTTAGACTATATTTTCTTCTTGAACGCAGTCACTCCCCAAGGGACCCTCCCTTCCTTCTCAGCACCAAGTCGGGGAGGGTGGGGGAAAGTTTGGTAGAATGGTAGAATGACTTGGTAGAATGACTCTCTACTGACAGACACAGGGTTGCAGCCAAGATTGGATGTCCTTTATTTGGGGCTCCTAGGACAGTTGAAATCCCTCTGTTACTTCTGCATTCTGAGAGCTTAGTTCTAGATCTCAACTGTTACCTTTCTTCCTTTCCCTTTGTTACTCTTCCTGGCCTCCACAAATTTGGGGGATGTGATACACTTTCTCAGGGAATATAGAATTCCTTATTATTGAATCCCACCCAGCTATCCTCTTCAAATGTTGACTTACCTAGGAATGGCCTCTTCTTCATTAATTCATTCTGCTCTCCACCTAACCCCAGTTCCTGTCCACTCACAGACTCTTGTTCTTCCTCTCAGATGTATTGGGAGAGCCACCGAGGAACTAAAGGACAGGCAACGGAATGGAGGGAGATGTGGAGAGAGGGACCAAAGTAGCCAAGATTGTTTTCCTTTGGGGGAGTCACTCTGAAGCCAGGAAGAAACAGCAGCTGATTTCCCTTTCTCTCCCTGCCCCCAATTCCTTCCCTCCAGTTCTTAGCTTGAGTATCTGTGGTAGCAGATCTGAATGCCTGTTTCTGGAAGGCCCATTTCTCTGCAGATCTCCCTGCTGGAGACTCCTGAAATGAGGTTTATATTTCATTTACTCTCATTTTCTTCCCATATTCACTGAGTTTGGGTTGTGTATTTAGGCACTTACTTCTAACTCTTCCCATAATATCCTTTGACTGGGAAAACCAGGTGGTTTTGAATGGATGTTTCTTTTGTAAGACCATTGGGGAAAGGCTTGTGAATAAAATATAAAATGTAAATGAATGAGAAAGCACAGAAGAGAAAGCATGCCTTTTAAATGCCTACACCAATTTCATTGAGTAAAACCTGGCATCTTTTCTATCATTCCCATTGTCAGAAATAAATGAAATTCTCATGCTCCACTGGTTACTAATGTCTCTGTATTAATTGGAGGGAAAGTATTGAAAAAAAGCCTATTATAGAGCTACAAGTATCTCCCCTGTTTGTCCCAACACACACACACACACACACACACACACACACACACACACACACACACACACACACACACACACACTCCCACATATACCCAATAGTCTCATGCAGGGATATTCTGAAGCTGAGGTTTCTCAGTCATTGCAGAGAAAATATACCGGTATGTGGCCCCCATGGGAAACAGGGTATGGATGCATATTTCAGCATTAGCACTAGTGGTATTGGCACCTACAATGACCCCTTTATGCTCAGTGTTGGAATTTATACTAGCCTGTGGCAAGGGACAGGATCTGATGAATTTGATAGTGCTTTCTGTGAACTGAGATAGAGACCAATACTGTTGTCTCACCACAGATACTTTTGTAAAGAACAGCTGTGCTTTAATGTTGTCTTGGCTTCCATGGTTTATACATGCAACATTCTCTTTTAGAGCCTAATGGTTGTGTAATGGAAATAAAAATTACTTCTCTGGGAATGCAGATTTTCTCCCACTTTCATGTCTCTGAGCATCTCTGAAACTTTCCTATCATTTCTTGTTATATAGGCAGGCCCTAGCAGTCTAGATGCTGATGATATAGGCAAAGGGGTCCTTTCTACAGCTCTGAACTTACCTACGATAAACAAGCAGGTTGCTTGAAGTTATCACTGGTGCCTCTGGAGAGTCACACGCTTAATGCTTTTGAAGAATATACTCCAGTCAAGCATTAGATTAGGAGTTGGAGCTGCTGAGTGAGGGAGTTTCGTGTAGAGATTAGTGTGCTCTGGGAGCTGCTCTGCTACTGGCTATAGGGAAGCACAGTGAACATCCCAAATCCTCCCTCAGCAACACAGTCCATTTGGCAGCAGGACAAAGCCCTTATGCATCATTTGACACATCTAGCAATGCTAGTTTTAGAAAGAGCCAGGATTCTGCCATTAAAAGGCTAGAAATTTTCGCCAAGCATTTTTCAGCAGTATTGGGATCAAATGATTATTGATGGGATCAAATAAGACACTAAGTGTAACTGAATGAGCTCCCCATGACCTCCAGAGAGACAGACAGCTTATTGAAAAGCACTTCAGGCCTTGTGGTGATCACACTTGGAACAGGGTGGACTCTCCTGCTCTGAGACATATGCTGTCTGCAGTTAGGCAGCTGGCCATGCAGGACTAGCTTCTCGCCTTATCATTGCTTCCCCAGCCTCATTTAGATACAGTCTCTACTGCAGACTTCCTGTGGAGGGACTGGGCACACCCTTCTGTATCATGTTTAATGTTTCTGGCAACATATATTATTGTGGTTTCATTCATTTTCTTGTATCAAAATTGAAGTTTATGTTCTCACACTTGGAACAATTAGTCACACTTGGACTAATTTTGCTATTTATCATGTTTGAGGAAATGGATTTATTTTTTTTATATAGACTCTGACTTACAGAAAAGGCGTTTAACTTTTCTGTGACATAGGATCTTCAAGTAAGTGAAGGGAAAATAGGCATAGCTCAGTAAATTTCTCCCTGTTTCTGCTCGAGTAACTGATGGTCTAATCTATAGGGGAATGGTCTTGCTGGTGGGGCTGTCTATGGGGAAGGAAGTGGAGGGGATGGGTCTTCTGCCAACCCTTGTTTTGAGGGGCCTGGGGTAGCCCATTTGTCTCAGAATAAAAGTAGGATACCAAACCTGAGCAGACCATGACTAGGAATGTGGTAAAAAATGGAAAAGCACCTAGTTAGAACAAACCATACCTTCATATCACTTGCAGTTTGGGCTATCTGAGAGAACAAAAGGATGTCTGAGAGACTTTATAATGCATGACATATTAATGGTATTTCTTTGAGGGTTATTGTGAATTCATAAATGGAATCAAGGTGTGAAAAGTCTGAAGTAGTTCCCCAGAAGACCCATTCATTGAAAAGAGGTACAGAGAGTTACTGGGGCTATACAAATGGTGTACACTATCTTGGGACAGCCCAAACCTCAAAAATGATGTCTTCCTGGAGACTACCACATTTCCCATAGCTCTATTTTGTAACCTGTTGTGTAAATGTCTTGACATCTTGCTTCTGCCATCCTCCAGGAAGAAGCCTAGAGGATAATGGTCTGTGGGATAAGAGAGCTTGTTTCATTGTTAATACCTGCCTTCTCATTCCAGGAAAGGGGATATATGACTTGGGACTTTATATGTACTATGCAGAGGCCTAAGCAATTTAGAGTAGGTATATACAATGCAATATTCTTGACCCTTGACCTCACATATCCGTTAGTCCCTTCCTATTTCATTTCTGGAAAGGGCAAAGAGAGGGAAGGAAGATAGAGAGTAAATTGGAGCTCCCAGAAGGGATATCAGTTATTGGAGGTGAACTGGGAGAGTTGGAGTTAGTCCAGAGAAGAGCAGAGAGCTGATTTAAGAGTTGAAGGGACTGACTTATGACAAAAGATGAAAAAAATTAAATATATATGGCTGGGCTGAGTGGTGATGAAGGGAAAGCCATGGTAACAATCTACAAATCTCTGAAGAGGGAGAGTGGCAGTGAAGGGGAAGAGTTATTTAGTGTGGCCCACAGAAGTAATAGGATGAGACTTGCAGAAGGAAACTTCAGGTTAGATATCAGGGAAACCTTATTTTCTGAAATTGATATTCCTCTGACTATGGAATGGAATTCCAAAGGAGCGAAAGAGTAAGGTGAGATGTGGGTCAGACAAGCCACAGCATTCATAATTAATCAGTTCTATATTTTCAAATGTTGAGAAATGCAAAAGACAAGAGAGCTAGGATGGAGAACAGCATCAGGAGTCGGGGTTTTGGGGATACAGTTCTGGTGTTACCAGGGGGAAGAGAAAATAATTGCATATGTATCTTTGAAGTTTGTGGGAAGTGCTTACAAGAACATTGTTGGTATCTTGAAACATTATTTTGAAATTACTGAGTTTATTCTTCTTTGTCCCTAGATTAAAGAGAGTGTTTTCTGGGGTTTTTGTATATTCAGTAGGGGGAGTCATACTCATCCAGTACTATGCTTTGAAGATATTCATGTGTGTGGCATTAAGTCATTGGGCAAGACAAAAAGTATTTGGGTCTTGAGAAGATGAGATCAGTTCTAGATTTGGTGAACTCCTATTGGCTACTGAAAACCCTTTGAAATGCTGAGAGTATGTACAGCTGTTTGCAAGATGAACTTCTTCTAAATCCTGTTGATCCTTTCACAAATTTACAAAAGAGAAAGAAGGTTCGTGTGAGGTTTTATGTGGAATGTGGGAGGAGAGTGGTATCATTAATAAAAATGAAAGCTTTTATAAGGCAGTTTGTCTGCAGAAGGTGAGGAGGGACTGGCCTGCGGGTAGGAGAAAAGAAGGAGAGTTGTGTGAGCAAAAGTTGCAGCCTACTGCCGCTCTCAGGATTACTGCCTGACAACACTTCATAGAAATTTGCCCAGTCTGATTTGGAAAGGACATTTTGCTTTTTAAAATAATCATTATTAATGTCCTATTACAGTTGTATGGGACTTTATAATTTATAAATCATTTTAACATTTGTTATTTTTACCAATCATACAGTAGGAAGGGCAAACATTTGCTTTATTTTGTAAGTAGAGTAATTGGAATCCAGAAGTTTGATAACATTGTTTCAAGGTCATTTAGGTAGAAAGTTTTAGACCTGGAAACTTTCATTTATATGTTGAAAGATTATGAGTTGCTAGAGGGTGTGTTAGAATACTGACTGGGACCACATATCCTGCCTTCAGATCAGAGCTCTTTTCACTAAGGGAATCATCTCAAGGTGCATACTATAAATAACCAAGACATGTAAATAGACAAAAAGCTTTACATTATCTTTTTCAGAAGGTCATACAATAAATATTTGATGGGCAATAGCCATGACTTGGAAACATTTCTTAAAATCTTTAAGGCCTGGTTTGATCAGTTGAAAATGTTTATAGTAAATAGTTCCTATCTCAAGATCGTGTCCCAAATATTAAATTAGGTGATGCATGTAAATCTTAGGGCTTTCCTGATAGCTCAGTTGGTAAAGAATCCACTTGCAGTGTGGGAGACCTGAGTTCAATTCCTGGATTGGGAAGATCCCCTGGAGGAGGGCATGGCAACCCACTCCAGTATTCTTGCCTGAAGAATCCCCATGGACAAGTGGGCTGCAGTCCATGGGGTCTCAAAGAGTCGGACATGACTGAGCGACTAAGTACAGCACATGTAAATCTTAAGCCAAAACCTGAAACATCATAAACTGCTCCATCAATATGAACAATTATGTTTTTTCCAAGAAGCAGCAGCACTCCAGCATCTGGTTGTGCAGCTTGTGCACGCTGGAATTACAAGGGTTCCATATACATTTTAGCCTATTTGAATGGTGCCATCTGGAGTTGTGCAGTCCTCATGTGTGGCAATACCTGGCAGCCCTGGCAGCAACTGTGATACTGTATATTCCCCATACAACTAACTTCTAACTCCTAAGAGATGAGAGGTGAGATCCAGAGGAAGTGGGGAGTGACCAGGATGACAGTTTCTATTGTTCCATCATGGCAGACCTGTCTTTGCCCGAAATGTAGATGAAAAGAGGTGTTGAGGTGTGGCATTTACTTTATTCCTATTAACTCTTATCCTCTTATAGGCCTTTTGACCTTGGATTCAGTCCAGAGAATCAAGTGGCATATTTACAATCCAATTCTTTTTTTTTTCTATAGAAATAAACAAAGTCTTAACTTTGTGAAAGTATGGAAACTAATGCTGAGGAAAAAAAAAAGATCGAGGCATTACAGAGCAGTAGTTTTCAGTGGTGGATCTTCCCTCAGAATGATCTGTGCAGTCCAGGCCTTACCATGTCCACAGACATACTGGACCACTGACCTCTGGCAACTCCTTTATTGTAATTAGCTGGAGCTATGCACTTCCTGTACATTTCTAGCCTCATCATTCATTATCAGATGTGTACTATGCTTAGTCGCTCAGCCATGTCCAACTCTTTTGGACCCCATGGGCTATAGCCCGCCAGGCACCTCTGTAAATGGTGATTCTCCAGGCAAGAATACTGGAGTGGGTTGCTATGCCTTCCTCCAAGGGATTTTCCAACCCAGGGATCAAGCCCAGGTCTCCCACATTGCAGGTAGATTCTTTACCATCTGAGGCACCAGGGAAGCCCCCCGTTGTCAGATGGAGAGATGCAAAGTCATAAGGTTAATAGACATGAGCCCATGAAAAGCAGTTAAATCTTTGAAATTCCATGGAGACACATAGCCCAGAGACTTGAATGGGAGGCTGTCTTAGGAAAGTACCTTAACCTAAAATAAGTTGTTAAGCATCCACACTGCATTTTATAGGTGGCGTTTTTATGTGAGCCATAGATGAGCTGCTGCCTCCAAAAAATGCACATGGATATCATCTCTGCTTGAGAGTAGATGAACATGAGTGTTGGTGAGGATGGTTATAGGTCCAGGGGACATGTAGAGAAAATAGCAAATAGCTAGTAAGGAGCCCTGTGAATGCCTTCTTACTTAGAGCCATTGCCTTGTCCTCCAACCTAGGGTATGGCCAGTGTTTCTTAACCTAGTGATTACCTGGGTTCTTTCACCCAGTCAAGGTGTGAGATTGGAGCAGTTCAAAGCAAATGTTGGCATGGTGGTGAGATAGTAAGGGGGTGGGAGGTATCCCATATGTTTTTGGGTGAGGCAGACTTCTCAGAATAGCTTTTGTTTTTCCTCAGTAAATATTATGGTTAATTTTCCAGCAGGACTGTTCTTAGCTTAGGTCCTTCTGCAGGGAAATTTTATCCAATTCATTTGGTGATACAACATAGACATTCCAGAAAGTGGGAGGCTCAAGAACATGTCAGGAAGAGAGCTCCTTTGGGGCAGATACACCTAACCACATGGTTAATTAAGAGACTTTGTTCCTTGAATCATCCTTTTCTGGCTCAATGACAGCAGGTGCATGAAGAGGTAGGCAGTCTGAATTCCCTAGAGTAAGGAGAAGGCTAAAGGGTAGGTATGAAAAAAAGTATGAAAGTAAAACAAAGGAAATCTAGACAGGTTTAAAGGAAATCAAGCAGATAACCAAAGGAAATCAGAAGGAAAATTTAAACCATTGGTTATGGTTTTTTCTCTCACTTATATTTTATTCAGTTTTCATCAGAATATGGATTTGTGAACTTGGGCATGGGTGGAACTTCTTTGTAGATCATTTTTACATTTTCAGCCCATGTAATTAAAATAAATATTTTTTTTGGTGAACAGAATACTGGATTAGGAGCTAGGAGGCCTAGATTCTATTATGATATTAATCTTCATTGGATTTGAAATCTTGTGCAGTCCCTTAAACACCTTGAGCTTCTGGGTTTTTGTTCCTAAAGGAGATGACACAGATCTTGACTACCTCACAGAGTTGCTGTGAGCATTGTATGAGATAACCTGTGTGAAAGGCTCTAGTCTAGATTATTCAGAAATAAATATGTAAGGCAGTAGAAAAACTGAATACATAAGAATCGTGACAGGTGCTAAGATTCTGCTTTATCCATACATGGGTCCCCCAACCTTTGGCATTCAGAGCAGCTATGCAACATCCCAGACTTTGAGGCAGGCCGTAAGTTTCAGTTAACAGCTCAGAAGCATTGCAAGTGTTTGTAAAGCCCCTCCCCAAGGTTCCTAAAGTGAGGTTGTTTCATTGAAGTCAGTTTGCTCAATTTCAGACTTTTCTGGAAATGGATCTCTGGTAATGGGACATAGGACCTGTGTTTTAGCATCAGAAAATGATTTGTTTTTTAATTGAGGGATGACAAATAAGGTGGATTGAGTGTATTGATCTTGTGTACAGCTTGATGATAATTCACATGTACAGCATCCATATAATCATTACCCAGATGAAGATACAAAACATTTCTAGCATCCCCAGAAAGTTCCCTCCTGTCCTTTTGCAGTCTGTATTCAACCTGTAACCAAGATAACCATCCTTATTATCCATATCATTGATTAGTTTTGCCTATTTTTGAATTTCATGTAGATGGAATCGTATCATATATATTATTTTGTGTCTGACTTTTCTTACTCAGCATGATTTCTGTAGGATTCATCAGTGTCATTTTGTGTGCCAACATTCATTCTTTCTTTTTCTTAATTTGCTGTGTTGTATTCCTTTATATGAATACAATACCATTCATTTATACATTTTCCTAACAAAGAATTGGACTTCTGTAAAGTCAAAAGTAAAAGGTCCTATTCTAAATAACGGGTTGTTGTTGTTCAGTTGCTCAGTTATGTCCAACTCTTTGCGACACCATGGACTGCAGCACACCAGGCTCCCCTGTCCTTCACTATTTCCCAGAGTTTGCTTAAACTCATGTCCATTGAGTTGATGATGCCCTCCTACCAGGTCATCCTCTGTCATCCCCTTCTCCTCATGCCCTCAATCTTTCCCAGCACCAAGGTCTTTTCCAATGAGTTGGCTTTTTGCATCAGGTGGACAAAGTATTGGAGCTTCAGCTTAGCATCAGTCCTTCCAATGAATATTCAAAGTTGATTTCCTTTAGGATTGACTGATTTGATCTCCTTGCAGTCCAAGGGACTCTCAAGAGTCTTTGCCAGGACCGCATTTTGAAAGTATCAATTCTTTGGTGCTTAACCTTCTTTATGGTTCAGCTCTCACATCCATACATGACTATTGGATAAACCATAGTAGAATAAGTAAAAGATCTGGGATTGAAGCCCTCTTATACCATTTATTGGCCCCAAACTACTTATTTTCTTCTTTGAATTTCGGTTTTTCTTATTTGTAAAGTGAGAAAAATAATATCCATCTCCCGAGTCACTGTGAGAATAGGATAAGGAATATAGTAAGTCCTGACACACAGTTGGTATTCAACAAGTCCTAGTTTTTTTCCCCAGTTCTTGGTTGCATTTCTTCCATTGGTGGCCAGAATGGATGCTTCAAAAGCTTCCTAAAGCAGGGAAAGGGAACCCTGTTACAAGTGAGGTCATTAACTCAAAGAGGGAAAAGTAGCAACCAAGGACTATGTAATCAATTACATGTAATAACCCTTAATAATTTCATTTTAAATAAAATAATTTAAATAAAATACAAATATTTCCTGCGCTCAGTCTTAACTTTAACAAAATATTCAAGTAGCAAATCAAAATTTCAAAACTCTTTGGTTTTATATTCAAGTCAGTTAAAGAGAGAAAGGTTGTAGAAGGGACAGAAAAAAGTGGGCAGAAGCACAACTATATTTATATAAAGAGAGATAAAAATGAGAATGACAGAGATATTAAGTGGGAAAACAGAGAGGAGTGTATAAGAAGAGGTAACCCAGGAAAATAGCAGACAAGGATTATTTTCTGGATATGGAGATGCATAGCAATATTAAAAGAAACCAGAAGAGTGACAGAAAGAGAGTAGGGGGAGGGGGAGGGAAGGAGGTGAGAAGGAACACTTGATTATTTTTGGCCTGGAAGGATTATTTTTGATCTGGTGTCTGAACTTATGACCAACATTATATAATGGTTATTTTCAATTTTATTGAAGTAGAATTCACATACAATAAAATGCACCTATTTTAAGTGTTTTGTTTGATAAATGTGTACACCTGTGTAACCACATTCCTAATTAGTATACAGAACATTCCTATCAATCCCTGAGGGTCTTCCTTGACATTTTGCAATGAACCCTATACTTCTTGCTCTAGGGAATATCTGATTTGATTTGTGTTGCAATAGATTTGTTTTGTCTGTTCTGTGGATGAAAACATACAGGATATTCTTTTGTATCTGACTTATTTCACTTAGAATTCTAATGTTTTTAGGATTTTTTTGTGTAGTTGGTGTGTATTATAATAGTAGTTTGTTTCTTTTTATTCATCTCATTGTATGAACATACAGTTGATTCTTGAACAACTTGAGTTTGAACTTAGAGGGGGCCCACTTAATGTGTGGATTTGTTCAACAATAAATACTACACAGTCCACAGTTGGTTGAATGCACTGATGTGGAACAGATGGTATGGAGGAATTAAACCCTATATTGGAAGGGCCAAATATAAATTATATGCAAATTTTCAACTGCAAGGAGGGTAGGCCTTCCTAACTTCTGCATGGTTTAAGGGTCGACTGTATTACAATTTGTTTATCCATTCGTCTGTTCATGGACATTTAGATTGTTTCCAGTTTGGGTCTCTCATGACTAAAACTGTTAAGAACATTGTGTGTATAATTCACTCTGAGGACATATGTTATAAATTCTGAGGACATATGTTATAAATTCATAATCCATTATGAAATTGTTGGGTTGTGTTGTGAATGCATGTTTAACATTATTAGAAATTGAATAACCTTTTTCCCAAGGTATATGTACCATATTTTGTTCCCATCAGTAACGTATGAGAGTTCTACTTGCTCCATCCACATCCCTCAAAATATTTAGCATTGCCAGTGTGTGGTGGCATCTCATTGTGGTTTTAATTTGTATTTCTAGGTATTGGTTATTTAATATTGCATAGGAAATCACCCCCAAAGTTAGTGGTTCAAAAAAATGATAAATAAGTATCTTTTATAGTTCCTATGAGTTAGGAATTTGGGAACAGTTGACTTGGTGATTTTTGCATGGAGTCTCTCATGAGCTATCAGCCAAAACTGCAGGCATCCTAAAGCTTGACTGCGGCTGCAGGATTTGCTTACAAGGTGCTTTATTCACATGACTGGCTATCTGATGCTGGCTATTGGTGGGGTCTCAGTTCTTCACCAGGTGATCCTCTCCACAGGACTGTGTCCTGGTGTCTGGTTTCACTCAGACTGAGCATCTATTGAGATGATCATGTGGTTTTTCTTCTTCTTTGATGAATGTGAACTACAGTATTTAATTTCCAAATGTTGAATTAGCTTTAAGTTCCCTGAATAAATCCCACATGGGTATGACTTATCATCCTTTTTACATATTGTTGGATCTGCTTCCTAATACCTGGTGAGAATTTCTTCATGTTCATGAAGGTTATTGGTATAGTCTTCTTTTACTATCTTTGACGGGCTTTAGGGTCTAGGTATTGCTGGGATCATAAAATGAATTGGGAAGTGCTCCCTCTTCTTCTGTTTTTCCTGGAAGAGAATTGTAGGTTTTTCTTTCTTGAATTATTTTTGGTAGAATTCAGTACTGATGCCATCTTGGCCTGGTATAGTCTTTGCTGGAGGATTTCTAAATACTAAATATATCTATTTAATACTAATTAGAGTATTATTCAGGTTATCTGTTTATTTTTTAGTGAACTTTAGTCATTTGTATCCTTAAAGAAATTGGTTCGTCTAATTTGTTGAATTAATACAAGTTAGGTTGTTCATAATATTCCCTTATTTATTTATTTTTAATGTTTGTAGGCTCAGTGGTGATGCCCTTTCTTTTACTCTTGATGCTGGTAATTTGCATCATCTTTCTCTTTTCTTTTTCATCATTCTGGGTAGAGAATACCAATTGACCAATTTCATTGAATTTTAAAGAAAATGATTCTTGTGATATTGATTTCTTCTATTATTTTTCTTATTTAAATTTCACTGATTTCTGCTTTCATTTTATTGTCTTTCTTTCATTTTGTTTGCCTTGGGTTTAATTTGCTCTAATTGTTTCTAGTTTCTTAAGATCATTGATTAGAGATTTTTTCACCTCTATTTCAAATACAATCATGTAATGTTAAAATTTCCCCCTAATAATTACTCAAGCTGCATTGTACAAATTTCAGTATATTGTAATGAAACTTCATTTACATTCAATTAAAAATATTTTCTAGTTCTTTAACCTGTAGTCATGTATAAGTAGGTTTTATTTCTGAATACTTGGAGGATTTTCAAGATATCTTTCACAGATTTCTAGTTCAATTCTGAAATGGTCTGAGAACATACTTAGTTTGATTTCAATTATTTAAAATTTGTTAAGGTTTGTTTTATAGCTCCTGTCTTGCTGAATGTTCCATGTATACTTGCAAAAACCATATTTTCTGTTATTGTTAGGTGTAATGTTCAATCAATGTCAGTTAGGTCAGTTTGGTTAATAGTATTGTTTGGTCTTTTATATCCTTGATTGTCTCTCTGTTTATTATGTGTATTGCCAATAGAGGAGTGCTAAAGTCTCCAGGTTTTTATTTGCCTCTTTCTCCTTTCAGTTCTATCATGTTTTGCTTCTCTATCTGAAGCTCTTATTATTAGGTGCCTGCATATTTAGGATTGGTATACATTCATGATAATTCAACTCTTTGATTTATGTAATGTCTCTTTTTATCTCTGTTGGTATTCATATATTGAAGTTTACTTTGATATTAATATAGCCATCAGCTTTCTTTTGATTAGTATTTGCATGGTATATCTGTTCTGTCCTTTTACTTTTATTTTTTTTAATCAGCCACAGGTATACATATATCCCCTTCCTTTTGAACCTCCCTTCCATCTCTCTCCCATCCTACCCCTCTAGGTTGATACAGAGCCCCTGTTTGAGTTTCCTAAGCTGTACAGCAAATTCCCACTAGCTATCTATTTTACATATGGTAATTAAGTTTCCATGTTACTCTTTCCATACATCTCACCCTCTCCTCCCCTTTCCCCATGTCCATAAGTCTATTCTCTATGTCTGTTTCTCCATTGTTGTCCTGTCAGTAAATTCTTCAGTACCAATTTTCTAGATTCCGTATATATGTGTTCAGTTCAGTTCAGTCGCTCAGTCATGTCCGACTCTCTGCGACCCCATGAATTGCAGCACGCCAGGCCTCTCTGTCCATCACCAACTCCCGGAGTCTACCCAAACCCATGTCCATTGAGTCAGTGATACCATCCAACCATCTCATTCTCTGTCGTCCCCTTTTCCTCCCGCCCCCAATCCTTCCCAGCATTAGGGTCTTTTCCAATGAGTCAACCCTTCGCATGAAGTGGCCGAAGTATTGGAGTTTCAGCTTCAACATCAGACCTTCCAATGAACACCCAGGATTGATCTCTTTTAGGATGGATTGATTGGATCTCCTTGCAGTCCAAAGGACTCTCAAGAGTCTTCTCCAACACCACAGTTCAAAAGCATCAATTCTTCGGCACTCAGCTTTCTTCACCATCCAACTCTCACATCCATACATGACCACTGGAAAAACCATAGCCTTGGCTAGATGGACTTTTGTTGGCAAAGTAATGTCTCTGCTTTTAAATATGCTATCTAGGTTGGCCATAACCTTCCTTCCAAGGAGTAAGTGTCTTTTAATTTCATGGCTGCAGTCACCATCAGCAGTGATTCTGGAGTCCAGGAAGTAAAGTCTGACACTGTTTCCACTGTTTCTCCATCTATTTCCCATGAAGCGATGGGACCAGATGCCATGATCTTAGTTTTCTGAATGTTGAGCTTTAAGCCAACTTTTTCACTCTCCTCTTTCACCTTCATCAAGAGGCTCTATAGTTCTTCTTCACTTTCTGCCATAAGGGTGGTGCCATCTGCATATCTGAGGTTATTGATATTTCTCCCGGCACTCTTGATTCCAGTTTGTGTTTCTTCCAGCCCAGCGTTTCTCATGATGTACTCTACATATAAGTTAAATAAGCAGGGTGACAATATACAGCCTTGACGTACTCCTTTTCCTATTTGGAACCAGTCTGTTGTTCCATGTCCAGTTCTAACTGTTGCTTCCTGACCTGCATACAGGTTTCTCAAGGACAGGTCAGATGGTCTGGTATTCCCATCTCTTTCAGAATTTTCCACAGTTTATTGTGATCCACACAGTCAAAGGCTTTGGCATAGTCAATAAAGCAGAATAGATGTTTTTCTGGAACTCTCTTGCTTTTTCGATGATCCAGTGGATATTGGCAATTTGATCTCTGGTTCCTCTGCCTTTTCTAAAACCAGCTTGAACATCTGGAAGTTCACAGTTCACATATTGCTGAAGCCTGGCTTGGAGAATTTTGAGCATTACTTTACTAGCGTGTGAGATGAGTGCAATTGTGCGGTAGTTTGAGCATTCTTTGGCATTGCCTTTCTTTGGGATTGGAACGAAAACTGACCTTTTCCAGTCCTGTGGCCACTGCTGAATTTTCCAAATTTGCTGGCATATCGAGTGCAGCACTTTCACAGCATCGCCTTTGAGGATTTGAAATAGCTCAACTGGAATTCCATCACCTCCACTAGCTTTGTTCGTAGTGATGCTTTCTAAGGCCCACTTGTGTTAGAATACAGTATTTATCTTTCTCCTTCTGACTCACTTCACTCTGTATAATAGGTTCTAGGTTCATCCACCTCATTAGAACTGACTCAAATATGTTCCTTTTAATGAGTGAGTAATATCCCATTGTATATATATACCACAACTTCTTTATCCATTCATCTGTCGATGGACATCTAGGTTGCTTCCATGTTCTAGCTTATTGTAAATAGTGCTGCAATGAACAGTGGGATACAAGTGTCTCTTTCAATTTCGGTTTCCTTAGGGTATATGCCTAGGAGTGGGATTGCTGGGTCATATGGTGGTTTTATTCCTAGTTTTTTAAGGAATCTCCATAGCATCTTCCATAGTGGCTGTATCAGTTTACATTCCCACCAACAGTGCAAGAGTGTTCCCTTTTCTCCACACCCTTTCCAGCATTTATTGTTTGTAGACTTTCTGATGAGGGCTATTCTGACTGGCAGCAGCAGCATTCTGACTGGTGTGATGTGATATCTCATTGTAGTTTTGATTTGCATTTCTCTAATAATGAGCGATGTTTGTCTTTTTACTTTTAATCTATGTGTTTATGTAAAGTGAATTTCGTGTAGAAGACATATTGTTGGATTTTACGTGTCTTTTTAAAATTAAGTCTCACAATGTCTATCATTTACTTGGTGTGTTAGACACGTATATTTAATGTTATGTTTGATATGATTGGATTTAGGTCTACCATTTGTTATTATTATTTTCTCTTTCTGTTTTTTGTTCTTCTGTTATCCCTTTCCTGGCACCTTTTGAGTTATTTGAATATTTTTTAGTTTTAATTTTTGTCTTCATTGTATCTTTTTATATTATTATTTTAGTGTTTGCTCTTGGGATTTTATATATGTATGGGCTTTCACAGTTTATTTTGAGTTGACATTTTAGTACCTCAGGTAAAATATAGATGGCTTACAACTATGTGCAAGGTTTCCCTGATAGCTCAGTTGGTAAAGAATCCACCTGCAATGCAGGAGACTCCAGTTTGATTCTTGGGTGGAAAAGATCAGCTGGAGAAGGAACAGGCTACCCAGTTCAGTATTCTTGGGCTTCCCTTGTGGCTCAACTGGTAAAGAATCCACCTGCAAATGTGGGTCACCTGGGTTCGATCCCTGGGTAGGAAAGATCCCCTGGAGAAGGGAAAGGCTACCCACTCCAGTATTCTGGCCTGGAGAATTTCATGGACTGTTACAAAGAGTCAGATATGACTGAGTGACTTTCACTTTCTACAACTACATATGTCCTTTTATCCTCCCCCTTAGTGTTACAGTTGTCATATATGTTTTATCTACATAACTTAGAATCCTGCTAGACAGCAGTTTTAAGTTTTTCTTTCAGCAGTTATTCATATTTTAAATAAGAGGAGAAAACTAGTCCTTTATATTTACTCAGATATGTAGCATTCTCTTGTTTTCCTATCTTTATTAAAATTTCAATTTTCCCTATTTTATCATTTTTTATCAACCTAAAAATCTCGCTTTTATGTTTGTTTTAGAGCAGGTCTTCCGGTGACAAATTCTCTTAGTTTTTCCCTTATCTTAGTGTCCTTATTCCATCTTCACTTAAAAAGAGTATTTTTACTGCTCACAGAATTCTGAGTGGACAGTTTTTTGTTTTTTGTTTTTTTTGCTCTTCACAGTTCTGGTGATAATTCTGTCATTAAATTGTTCTTCCTTATATGTAGATATTTTTAAGATTATTTGATTCTGTCCTCTTTGCAGTTTGTTGAGATTCTTGATCATATAATATGTCTTTCATGATATTTGAGAAGTTTTCAGCCATTATTTCCTTATTTTTTCCCTTGCACCATTATCTTTCTCCTCCTCTCTGGTACTCTAATTGCACAACTGTTTGACCTTTTGATACTGTCTCACATGCTCCTGAGGCTCTGCTCAGTTCTTTTTTCAATTTGTTTTCTTTTAGTTCTGCAGATTGGACAGTTTCTATGATCTGTCTTCAAGTTTGCTGAATTTTTACTCTGTTATCTCCATTTTATGGTAATTTTTTATTTTAGATATATTTTTTAGTTTAAATTTTCCATTAAAATTTTTCTGTTTACTTACTGACAACTACCTTTCCATCTATTTTCCAGATATTTATGTTTAAGTCATGGAACATAGTTATAATAGCTTCTTTAAAGTCTGATAGTTTCAGCATCTTACCATCTTGTTATTGGCATCTGTTGATCATCTTTCTCCTTAAGACTTCGTCCTTTTTTTGTTGTTGTTCTTTATATATTGAGTAATTTTAGGTTGTTCTCAGGAAAATTTGACTAAATGTTCTTTGGTTTGAGACTTGAGTATGGTTTAAACCTTAGTTTTGTCCTTAAGGCCTTTGCTGTGTTGCTGTAAGTCTGTCCACATGTGTACTGCTCACAGGTGAGCTGGAACCTGCAGCCAGTTTCTTTATAGAATTAGCATATTTCCTTCTCCATCTCTCTCTTCTTTTAGATTTTCCTTAAACTCATACCCACTTGTACTACTGCAGCACAACTCCTTTAACTAAGGTTGCCTCCAGGCAAAACAGAGATAATAAAGATAAACAAAACAGGGATTCCCTTTACACTCTTAGGCCTGAAGGGGTCCCTTCTTGGGCCCCAGCCCCCCACCCTCTACCCCCACCCCCCTGACCTCCTCACCCTCAGCCTTCTGGTCTGAATGATAACGTTTGTTATAGGATTTCTATTAGAGTTTGGCCGTTGACATCACCAGCCAAGCTAACTCTCCTGAGGACTTATCATGAATTGAGAGAGAAAAAAAGAATGTCAAAGATACATATTCTCTGGATCACAATGCCCTTTACCTGGCCTTTTGGCTAGAAAGAAAGGATTTCTCCAAGAATCCTTAGGAGTTGCTTTCCAAGTTTTTACTTTTACTTTCTTCCTCAATATTCCTGGTTTTATTTACTTTTTGAAGAGTCACTTGATAGTTGTTTTTGTATTTTGTCCAGAGTTTTTGGTTGTCAGCCACAGGGTAATAGGATTTAGTGGACTTACTCTGTCTTGGCTGCAGGAGAAATTTCCTTGTTCTTTTAAATCACTTTCCATCTACAATATTTTTCTTTCATCCATTAATATTTAATGTTGTGCCATTCTTCTGTATTTAAATTTGCTCAGATTCTGTTTGCTGAAGGTATCCTTATTTTGCTTATATTTCTGAAGATTTTCACTGGATATACTTTTAGGTTGACAGCACTTTAGTATTGTCCTATTGTTGCATGGTTTGTCTTGTTTCTGATCAGAAGTCAGTGAAATTTTTATCTCTATTTCCCCTTTTGTTTCCCTTCCCATCATCCCATGGTTGCTGTAGGATTTTTTGTTTATCATGGAATTTCCACAGTTTGATTATAACGTATCTTGTGGGTTTCTTTGTGTTTTTCTTGCTTGGGATTTGCTGAGAGACTCTCAATTCTGTAGGTTTATATTTTTCATCATATTTGGAAATTTTTCAAGTATTTTTTTCTGTTCCCTCTTCCTAAGAATCAAATTATAATTATGTTATACAATTAATGTATTTCCACATTTCATTAAGGGTCTGTTCACTTTTTTCCAGCCCTGTTTCTCTCCCTACTTCTGTCTGGTAGTTTTTTTGCTTGTCTTAGAGTTCATTCCCTTTTCTTGTACAATGTCTAATTTGATGATAAACCAGCCCATCTAATATATTTTTAGTTTAGATATTATATTTTTTAGCTCTAGAATATCTACTTCCATTTGTGTTTCTTTCTTCATTATGTTTTTAAAAAGCCCTTGAATCTATTTATAATAGCTGCTTTAAATTTCTTTCTGAGGCAGTCTGGTACTATGGAAAAGAGCATAGCCATTAGAATCAGATTTCCTGGGTTCAGATCTTGGCCTTAATGCCTGAAAGCTGGATTGATCATAGGTAAGTTGCTTACGAACCTTACTGGGCTTTAGTTTCCTGAAAATGGTACAAAGCGATTATCTCCCTTAGAGGACTATTTTGAAAATAAATGAAATAATACCTAATGTTAAAACAATAGTACCTTGTACATAATAAGCACTCAATAAACATTGACTCTTATAACTTTTTAAAGTTTCTTTCTGCTACTTGAATTATTTCTGTCATTTCTGTGTCTGTTTCTATTGACCAGTTTTTATTTTAGTTAAATGTCACATTTTCTTTCTACTTGGTGTACTTAATAGTTTTTTATTGGATGGTGCATATTATAAATATTACATTGTTGACTGCATAGATTTTGTTGTCTTCATTTAAAGACTGTTAACTTTTGTTTGCCAGGAAATTAATTTTTCTTGCCCATAAATTTGATACTTTCAAGGATTATTGTCAAGCTTTGCTAAAGGAGTTTAGAGGAGCCTTTATTCTTCTGTTAAGTTAGTTCTCATCTTAAGGTTTGATCTTTCTAGGGTCTCCATTGAAAGTCTGAAATGTTCAATGAGGTTCTTCTTTCTGGTTAAAGGAAGGATATACCAATCTGAGCAGGAAGTGGCAACCCACTCCAGTATTCTTGCCTGAAGAATCCCATGGACAGAGGAGCCTGGCAGGCTACAGTCTATGGGGTTGCAAAGAGTCGGACACAACTGAAGTGACTTGCCACACATACCCATCTGAATGCCGAGTTCCAAAGAATAGCAAGGAGAGATAAGAAAACCTTAAGTGAACAATGCAAAGAAACAGAGGAAAACAATAGAATGGGAAAGACTAGAGATCGCTTCAAAAAATTAGAGTTACAAAGGGAACATTTCATGCAAAAATGGGCACAATAAAGGACAGAAATGGTATGGACCTAACAGAAGCTGAAGACACTAAGAAGAGGTGGCAAAAATACACAGAAGAACTATACAAAAAAGATCTTAATGACCCGGATAACCACAATAGTGTGATTACTCACTTAGAGCCAGGCATCCTGGAGTGTGAAGTCAAGTGGGCCTTAGGAAGCATAACTATGAACAAAGCTAGTGGAGGTGATGGAATTCTAGCTGAGCTTGAAAATCCTAAAAGATAATGCTGTTAAAGTGCTGCATTCAATATGCCAGCAAATTTGAAAAACTTGGCAGTGGCCACTGGATTGGAAATGGTCAGTTTTCATTCCAATCTCAAAGAAAGGCAATGCAAAAGAATGTTCAAACTACTGCACAATTGCACTCATTTCACATGCTAGCAAGGTAATGCTCAAAATCCTTCAAGCTAGGCTTTAAAGTATGTGAACCGAGAACTTAACAGATGTACCAGATGTACAAGGCGGAATTAGAAAAGGCAGAGGAACCAAAGATCAAATTGCCAATGTCCATTGGATCATAGAAAAGCAAAGGAATTCCAGAAAAACATCTACTTCTGCCTCATTGACTACACTAAAGCCTTTGACTGTGTGGATCACAGCAAACTGAAAAATTCTTCAAGAGATGGGAATCCCAGACCCCTTTACCTGTGTCCTAAGAAACCTGTATGTAGGTCAAGAAGCAACAGTTAGAACCAGACATGGAACAGTGAACTGGTTGAAAATTTGGAAAGGGGTATGTCAAGGCTGTATATTGTCATCCTGATTATTTAAGTTATATGCAGAGTACATCATGTGAAATGCTGGGCTACATGAGGCACAAGCTGGAATCAAGATTGCTGGGAGAAATATCAGTGACCTCAGAGATGCACATGACATTACCCTAATGGCAGAAAGCAAAGAGGAACTAAAGAGCCTCTTGTTGAAAGTGAAAGAGGAGAGTGAAAAAGCTGGCTTAAAGCTCAACATTTCAAAAAATGAAGATGATGGCGTCTGGTCCCATCACCTCATGGCAAATAGATGGGGAAAAAGTGGAAAGTGAGAGACTTTATTTTCTTGAACTCCAAAATAACTGCAGACGGTGACTGCAGCCACAAAATGAAAAGACAGTTGTTCCTTGGAAGAAAAGCTATGACAAACCTAGATAACATTAAAAAGCAGAAACATTACTTTGCCGACAAAGTTGAAGCTGTGGTTTTCTCCAGCAGTCATGTATGTATGTGATAGTTGGATCACAAAGAAGGCTGAGTGCCAAAAGAATTGATTTTTTTGAACTGTGGTGCTGGTTAAAACTCTTGAGAGTCCCTTGGACAACATGGAGATCAAACCAGTCAATTTTAAAGGAAATCTAGTCCTGAATATTCATTGGAAGGACTGATACTGAAGCTGAAGCTCCAGTACTTTGACCACCTGATGCAAAGAGCAGGCTCATTGGAAAAGATCCTGAGCTGGGAAAGATTGAGGGAAGGAGGAGAGGGGTGAGAGAATGAGTTGGTTGGAGAGCATCGTAGACTCAAAAGACACAAGTCTGAGCAAACTCCGGGAGATGGTGAAGGACAGGGAAGCCTGGCATACTACAGTTCATGGGGTCACAAAGAGTTGGACAGGACTATACGGCTGGACAACAACAACAACAACAAAGCATTTTCTAATTCAGTGTGAGCTGCGGAAGTTGTTCAGATTGCAGTTCCCTCATACGTTCTTTTCCCTTTAGCTATTGTTTACCCAGCTTTGTGTAATCTCATCCTATGAATGCAACTTAATACTCAGCCGGAGACTCAAGTATGCCATCACTGCTGATGGTGATTGCAGCCGTGAAATTAAAAGACACTTACTCCTTGGAAGGAAGGTTATGACCAACCTAGATAGCATATTGAAAAGCAGAGACATTACTCTGCCAACAAATGTCCATCTAGTCAAGGCTATGGTTTTTCCAGTGGTCATGTATGGCTGTGAGAGTTGGACGGTGAAGAAAGCTGAGTGCCGAAGAATTGATGCTTTTGAACTGTGGTGTTGGATAAGACTCTTGAGAGTCCCTTGGACTGCAAGGAGATCCAACCAGTCCATCCTAAAGGAGATCAGTCCTGGGTGTTCATTGGAAGGACTGATGTTGAAGCTGAAACTCCAATACTTTGGCCACCTCATGCGAAGAGTTGACTCATTGGAAAAGACCCTAATGCTGGGAAGGATTAGGGGCAGGAGAAGGGGATGACAGAGGATGAGATGGCTGGATGGCATCACTGACTCGATGGACATGGGTTTGGGTAGACTCCAGGAGTTGGTGATGGACAGGGAGGCCTGGAGTGCTGTGATTCATGGGGTCACAGAGTCGGACACGACTGAGTGACTGAACTGAACTGAACTGACTGAGAGACTCAAGGGGACTCCTGTGCAGTTTTATGGAGTGTTTTATGTCTTTCTCTAGATGTCTCTTCTCTGGTTTGCTCCCTGATAATTCAAGCTGCCTCAGCTTTCCCAAACTCTGCTATTACCTCAGGCCTGTGAGACCACTGTGCTCTACTTGGATTCTTCCTTCCTATATCAAGGGCTTCCTTGGTGACTCAGATTATAAAGAATCTGCCTGTAATGCAGGAGACCCGAGTTTGATTCCTGTGTCAGGAAGATCCCCTGGAGAAGGGAATGGCTACCCATTCTAGTATTGTTGCCTGGAAAATTCCGTGGACAGAGGAGCCTGGTGGGGTATAGTCCAGGAGGCTGCAAAGAGTCGGACATGACTGAGCGACTAACACTGCAGTTCACTTCCTGTTTCAAAGTGTGGTAAATTCCTCCAGGCAGCAAATCAGGGCAATGCTAAGGCCTCCCACATTTTCTTTTCCTTCTCTCAAAGATTATAATTCTTTGCTACTGAGTATCCAAGAAAAATAGTTTTTTCATATATTTTGTCTAATTTTATTGCTTTTTATGACAGAAAGGCTAGTCCAGTGCTTGTTTAGTACTCCATCATGGCTGGGAGTCTGTGTGATGAATTTGGAGATCAGGGTCATAATGGCTTGTCTCTAAAGACACCATATAGGTGTTTATGAGAGAGCTCACCAAAGAGAAATCAGACAGAGGTATTCTTTTTCGGATATCTGTAAATTTGGGCTTTTGCCTGAGGAAATGCTATTTATTGGTTTGGTTTTTATTGAGCACTTACCGAGTTGAATGAAATACAGTCTCTTCCTCCAGGGGAGTTCACAATGAGTTGGGGGAAAAAGGCAGACAAGGCATTGTAATAAATAACTCCAGTGAAAAGTAGCACTCGAATGGTGAACAGATGATGCAAATGGTTGTAGTGGTTCAGTGGAGGCTTGGAGAGGTCAGTTCCTGCTGGGGTGATTGGGAGCAGGTTCATTCTGAACCTCCAGATCTCAGAAACCATTCCTTTATAGTCTGATGAGCTCCAGTTGTTCAGTGTATGATGGGAGTGGTGAATTTCCTCTGAGACAGGAAATTATATCTCTGAAATTTTAGGAAGAATAAGCTTGTTACCTTTTGGCAGGAAGTCAAGTCAAAGGATATCTGCTGAGAATGATGGTTTTCTTTTGGGATTACAATAGAAGTGAGTTAGAAAATAGTCCAGAAGGAGGTGATTTAAGAGGTCTTAGAGTGAATACAGGGCTTCCCAGTGAATACAGTGCTCAGTGATAATCTGCTTGCTAATGCAGAAACTGCAGGAGATGTGGGTTCGATCCCTGAGTTGGATAGAGCCCCTGGAGGAGGAAATGGCAACCCACTCCAGTATTCTTGCCAGTATAATCCCACACACAGAGGAGCCTGGCAGGTTACAGTCCGTGGGGTTTCAAATAGTCGGACATGACTTAGCAATTAAGCACTCAGCAGAGTGAGTACATAATTAGACTTGAAAAAGAGAATGGCAAAGGACTTTCAAGTTGGGAAGATGAGACCATAACACAAAATAATGCCCAGAGGAAGAACAACTGGTTAGAGAGAGAAAGAGAGACAGACTGATTCTGTGTGTGTGTGTGTGTGTGTGTGTGTGTGTGTGTGTGTGTGTGTGTGTGCGTGTGCGTGTGATAGTAGGACTAGCCAGAACAGAAAAGTCTGAGGAATATTGGGAGTTGAGAGGATGGGTGCTGAGTCAGATACTCTGAATTAGAGGTGGGGCTGGCTTATTGAGTCAGGAATTTACATTTGATGTTGAAGAATCAGAAAGTGTTTAATTCGTGAGTAGGGGTGATGCATGTTGATTGCCTGTTCACTGCAGATTCTTTAGGAAATATAGTTTGGTCATGCGTTTCAGGCCTGGACCACAGGGAGAGCTTGTAGTTGGATTTGAGCCCTGAGAGGCTGTACCCTGGCTCAGGAGTGAGGGACTCAGAGATGCCCAGATATAAGAGGAACAAAAAGGAAGAAGTAGAAGGTCTAAGGTTTTGAGCCAGGGACCCTGTAGACTGGTAGTGTTGCTGATAAAGCAGTCAGTTGGAATGAGGATCTGGTCTAGGGGAGAATGACTGGCATGATAATAGTTGTAGTGGGCATCCATCTGAGGATCAGGTTATCTTGTATGCACTGAAGATATAGAGTAGAAGCAGGAACAGGTGAGAGGTCCAGGCAGAAGATATGGATATGGGAGATATTGATATGGAAGGAAGGTTACACCTAAGATTTAAGAAAGTTCATAATTAGGAGGTGGAATAGAGTCAATGACGTCATCCCAGAAAACTTTCTTACAAGAAGGGGGAGAGGCTACTGGATTGAGTGGTTTGATGGAAACTGAAGGAGGAAGATGTTCCACAGATGAACTGGAAAGGTCGCTGGGTTTGGCCAAGAGCTTTCTGGAGAACAGGCATATGCACAAGGAAGTTTAAGGGCACTGTTAAAGGAATCAGAGCAAAATGTGCTTACATAGTAGTTAAATAAGTCTATCATCTGTGAAAGGAAAAAGGGAAGAGAGAGAGACTGAGATGTCAGTGATGCTAAAAGGTTGAGCAGAATGAAGAAAAAGTGTATTAATGATAGATGAACCTTCTTAATGTTGAAAATCAGAAGGGGAAAAGCTAAAGAGAAAGGAGATTTCAGGTACCAGAAAGAAGGTATAATTTTGTAGCAAGACCACTCAACCTAAGCATTTCAGCCTCTCATACAAGCCTCAGATGCCATCCCACTCAGGCTTGGTCTGCTCCTGCAGTCTGTTCTTGGATAGTGTTCCTGAAGTCTCATCCTTTAAAATATTTCTGGAAGATGGGGAATCACGGTTTTATGAGGCTGCCCTATTTTTGCTGGACAGATATGTTGAAAAAATATTTAATACTGGCTAAATTCTACTGCTAAGTAACTTAATACTAATGGTAATAGCTACCATTGAAGTTCTCACAGATTACAATATTTAGTCCTCACTATTACAAGGTTGATTATATTATTACTTTCATTTTCAGATAACTAAGGCTCAGAGAGATTAAAGTTACTGGCAAAGGTCACATAGCTAAGGAGAGAAGGCTCTGGTATTTAAATCCCAGCCAGTTTAACTCTTGTCCGTCATTCTACTTGATGACTGTCATTCTTTCCCTAGTATGAGGGCCTTTTACATCAGTCATTTATCCTACATATGCTGGATCATTTCCTTTGTCTCCTCCTTCTTTTCTTTCTTTTCCTTTTCTCACCTTGTTTCTTTTTTTTTTTTTTTTAACAATTGTTAATTCAATAAATAATTATTGAGCAGCTTCAGAATATCAAACGCTGTGCTAGGTGCTGCACAGACAGCAATGAATAAAACAGACCAGGGCTTTGGCTTCATGGGGTTTGTAGACTGGAGGGAAGCATTTTAAGTATGCAAAGTAACGAATACATAAAATAAGAAATGATGATGAGTGCTAAGAAGGAACCATACATCCTAGCTTCCCTTGTCAACCGTCTTCATAAACTCTGGGTTTTGGAGTGCTCACTGTGTTTGCTTATTTACTCCTGACATCTCCTTTTAAGGGGTATCCTTCAAAGGAGGACAACTTCTGCTGTGATCTGACCATTGTGGATCACGTTGAGGCAATTAACTAGGAACGCTTGTGTTACTGAAGCTTAGAGGTAGGAATGGGCAGAACCGCAGGCCAGGGTGACTGGAGAGGAGACAGATGTACAGAGGGCTATGCTGAGATGAAGGATGGAGAGCCCAGAGTGGGGCCAGATGGTCTCAATCCGTTCCATGAAGTATGAGCAAAGGTCATGCTGAATAGATCATGAAACCGTGTGTCCCCTTCCATTCCATAGATCCTGCCTTTCCCTTCACGCTCCAGCCTCTCTGTACCCACACATCTGCTTGACAAATGCAGCTGAGGAGGAAAGCACTGAAAACACATGTGTCACAGTGGGCAGCTAAGGTTGGAAATGTGCTACAAGGAAAGTTTTTTCCCCTTCCCCTCTTCCCTCTTTGTTTCCTTCCCTTCTAGTCCCCTCCTTCAGCTCTCCCTACCCCTCCCCTTTCTCCCTCCCTCTTTCCTTCTTTCTTCCTTCCTTTTTTTTCTTTCTTTCATAGTATTAGTCTTAATATCATAGTTTGGAAAACTGTAGTTGAAGAAAAATGTCAAGAAGTACAAATGCGGATTTGACACATCGGACCTTTCTTCTCTTCAGAACAATAAATGTCAAATAGCTTAAAATGACAGCAGGATGGATAGGGATTTTTTATGTTCTTAAATATTTAGAAACATAGTTTAGATTTATGTCTAATTTACATGAAGATTCTGGCCTATGAGAATCATAAACATTTTTAAGGAAGCAGCATAAGCCGTGATGTTTACATTTCAGAAAACAGACAGTGTTTTGAAAAAGCATTCTGAAAAATCAGAAGAAAATGAAGTGGTGATTCCTGATAGATAATGAGAATGCTTGATAACATCAAGAAAGTATTTTGTGACCCAAAATTGTGTTTGGGTTTTTTATATCTGTGTGGTGTGGTTTGGTAGCATTCCAGGGAAAGATCCACAATTCACATGGCCTGTTCTTTGATTAAGTGAAAAATATTATATATATGCATTTTTACTTGAATCACTTATCCCCATTTTACTAAAGACATTTTATTGTTAAAACAGAAGCAGGGGAAATTATCTTGCTCCAGCTGTGTAATTCCTGATAGAAGTATAATCCTTCAGCCTGGAGTGTCATTCTGTAGTCTACCTCATACTCAATTATCATCAGAAGCAGCAGTATCTCTTTCAGAGTGTAGGCTCTGAAAGGTGTTTGTTTTTTCTTTTTTTAAAGAATGTTAGTTAACCCATTCACTTCTGAAATGACACAGTATTTCAGTGTGTTAAGAAAATGGACTCTGAACTTAATTCTGGGTCTGGTACTCAATTCCAGAACTTATTATTTAAAAGTTCATAAAATAGTGAGACAACAACTTACTTTTCTGCTCTTGGAAGTCTTATCTATAAAATAGAGATTATGAAATAATAGTGATTATAATAACACTTGCTTTATAGGGTTCTTATGGGAGGTAAATGAGATAATTAAAAGGAGTTTAGCGTAGCACCTGCCACATGGTTAAAGGACTGAAAATATTATTTGTTATCTTCTATTTTAGTGTTATTGTTGTTTTATTAATAAAAGCATCCCCTAACATTTTTATGTCTTTCTTTCTATATCATCTTTGCTGAAATTTAGCTATATTCAAAATTAGAGTTTATCCTGTATAAAATACAATTAAGCAAAGGACCCAAAAGAAATCTTGAAATGTTGTAGACTAAAGCAGTCTGTTCGCTCAAAGAACTAAAGTCATCAGAAAATCAGTGCCATTGCATTGTGCATTTCCTAAGAGTTGCATATGGATCCAGCAAGTCTCTTCTTTATTTAAGTTTAATGTCAAATATTTTAATTAAGTCATGAAGATTGTTTCTAAACTCTTTAAGATATTCATTATAAGATCTTTTACTTTCATAGCAGAAAAAGTTCTTATTTCTGTAATTAACTATGAAGTTTGAAAAACTTGATAAGTTGAAGCAGTGGAAGGAGGGAAGAGTTTTGGACCAGGAGTCATGGGATTGGGTTTTCATCTTAGGATGTGCTGACTTGTCCTATTTGAACCTAGGGAAATCACCTAAACTTTCTCAGTCTTAGTTTCAGTCATGTGAAGTAAGTGAATTCTAATTTCTACTATCCCTTTCCTGTAAAAATTATGTGATTCTAACCTATTTCCTGGAGAAGGAAATGACAACCCACTCCAGTATTCTTGCCTAGAGAATCCTGTGGACAGAGGAGCCTGGTGGGCTGCTGTCCATAGGGTTGCATAGAGTTGGACACGACTGAAGCGACTTAGCATGCATGCATGCATTGGAGAAGGAAATGGCAACCCACTCCCGTGTTCTTGCCTGGAGAATCCTAGGGATGGAGGAGCCTGGTGGGCTGCTGTCTATGGGGTCGCACAGAGTCGGACACGACTGAAGCGACTTAGCAGCAGCAGCAGCAGTGACCTATTTCCAGGGCTGGTTTTGAAGTGATACTGGGAAAATCCTATTTCTATAAACAGTTGCAGGCTTAATTAGAATTTCACAGAGCAGTGGTAGGAAAGGATAACCTTCTCTGATTCTTATGTGTTTAGTAACTAGCAGATTATGATAAGTGTTGTTTACTGCTAACTGATATGCCTAGAGACTATAAGATTAAATAAATTTATTTTCATTTATACCCCAAAGAAAAACCCAAGTTTTTTGGGTGCTTTTCTGAATATGCAGAACATATCCAAGATACTCTCTTCTGGTTTTCTGTTCTATTAGGGACCAGCTGTGTGGACAGAGGTGATAGATAAGAAGCTAGATAGATAGACAAGCAGATAACTAGTTTGATCAATACTTATTATTTACCTACCTTCATGCATTAAAAGCTGAACTTATTCCTTATTTAGATAGGGTTTATATTAGGGGCAAAATTGAGAAATAAGGGAATATTTGATTCATCTATCTCAGTGTGAAGGACAGGAGGTATGGTACATTTAATATGGTATATTAAGAGGACTACTTAAACAGATCCTTTCCATCTTTAATTACCCATACCCCAATGAACACAGTGTGTGTTTTACAAGTTTATTCACTCACATTTAATTTTTTTAAATTGAGGTATAGTTGATTTACAATATTTTACTAGTTTAAGGGGTACAACATAGTGACTCAAAACTTTTACAGATAACACTTCATTTTTGTATATTTTTGCCTCCTTTGTCTTAGATTAGTTGACTGTTAAATGTGTGGATTTGTTTCTAGGTTCTCTATTCTGTTCTGTTGATCGATGTGTCTATTTTGTGCCAGTACCATAGTGTTTTGATTACTGTAGCTTTGTAGTTGGGGAGCATGATACCTTAAACTCTTGATCTTTCTCAAGATCATTTTAGTAGTTAGAGTTCTTTTGTTTTTCCATACATATTTTAAAATTATTATTTTTTTAGCTGTGTGAAAAAAGCCATTGATATTTTGATAGGTGTATTGCCTTGGGTAGTATGGTTATTTTATCAATATTAATTCTTCCAATCCATTAACATGGTATATACTTCTTAATGGCTTATTGACTCTTTCCTTGACGTTATTCTCCATTCAACAATTATTAATAGAAACTTGTGTGTTTAGAACTTTGTAAAGTTCTATAGGATAAAAGACAGTAATTATAAAATGTGATTCCTGACTTTAAATAACTTATAGTCTAATAAGAAAGACCAAAAATATGGGACTTGGAGTCAAAAGTTGGAGATTCAATGCTTGAATGTATTGTAAAAGCTAAGGGTCTTGGGGCAAAGAACAGTGAGTAGGGAGTTAGTGAGTTGAGACTTGATGGAGCTGAGGCTTGATGGCTCCTGGAGATGAGTGGGTTCTGGATAGTCAGGATGAAAGAAGGAGACCATTCTAGGTGGGAAGAATAGAATATGGAGCTTGGAGTGAGGGCTGCTCAATTCAGTTTGGTTAACTCAGCCAGCTCTCCTGGATTACCTAATATGAATGTCATGCTCTCCTGGGACCTTTCTGTTTGGAGAAGAGATTTATTAGAAAGAACGGTTGGATGAACAAGATGGGATCAGGTCATGACAGGAGAGCCCTGGAGAGCAAGCAAGAGTGTTTAACTTTCTCAGCAAGAAATAGGCTGCCATGAATAGGTCTAATATGAATAGCATTTTAGGAAAATGAAATTGGTAAGAATTTGCAGTCTGTATTGGTATTGCAAAGACTGGAGTATTCTGAACAGACACTATACTGAACTGACAGTATTCTGGAGTAGAGGGTGAGGAAATATTTTGAAAGTGGGATGGTGGAGAAAAGGATGAGTCCAGAAAAACTTAACAGACTTTGGTGTCAGAGGCAGAAGAGGGGGGAATCCAATTTTTTTTAGAGCTTTTTGCCAGTAGGATTAGAATAACAATGGTTCATCTGATATGAAAGAAGAATTGGGAGATAAAAGAAATTGGGAGGAAGAGTTGAGTTCTTTTGGCACATGGGGAGCTGAGATGAGAGCTCACTCAGGGCAGCAACATTCTGTAGGAAATTGGAAATATGAGACTAGAACTCATGTAAGAAGTCAGGGCTAGGCATGGGGATTTGGGAATCATCAGCACAGAGACTTATAAATTATGCACTTTGCTTAGAACTTAATTTCATGTTTTTTTAGAAGATAAGAGAAATGAAAAGCTTGCTGAATTATGGATTATGCAACTGTATTAAAAGTAATTCTCCCTGCTCCTCCATCTCCCTGATGATTTTTGTGTTCTGTTTTTCTCTCTGATCCACTCACCCTTCCCCTAATACTTTATAAACTGAGGGACACAATAACCTCTATTTCTGTCAGATCAGAAGATTGTCAGTGAAGAGATTAAGGTGATTGGGAATGTTCACTAGAAAATGTGCAATCCTCTTGGCACCTTCTCCAATCCTTCAGAGATCAGAGAGATACAAATTTTCTCTAGAGGAAAGCAACCATTTATATTTATAGGCGGAAATGTTTAAAGAGCTAAATTTTCAGTTCCCTGGACAGCCCTGTTGTTTGATTTGCAGCTTTTCATAAGTAAAGCAGTGATTCTCAGCAGAGACAGAGCTGCTTGGCAGATAATTTAATCAGATGAAGTAGGGTTTTCAGACCTGGTGGATGGACTTGAATTTGGGACTCCTCTCCTGGCATTAGCAGTTTGAACTGACTTTGCACAAATAGCAGGTATAGAACTCAGAAGTTGAATTTACTTTATCCTCATCATCCTCCCCTTCAAAGAAAAAAAAATTCTCAATAATTTGCTTAAATGTTCTCAAACATTACCTGACACAGGGAGTATCAGACTTGACTTTAGAAAAGGTATTGAGGAGAAAGAAGTTGGAGAAATAAGACACATGGTGCTAACAGTTATTGAACATTTATTATATGCTGGGCATTTTATAGTCATTCTCGCACTTAATCTTCAGAGCTGCAAAAGATGGATATTTATTTTAACCTCAGTTTCACAAATGAGGCTCTGAGAGGTTATATAATTTGCCCAAATCATGCCACTAGTAAGTGACTGAACTGGGATTTGGATCCTGTAACTGGGATTAGAAAAGGCAGAGGAGCGGTTTTCTCAGTAAAATGGGAAAATGCCTGCCTCACAGGATTAAATGAGTTGGTAGTAGAGTAAATGTTGAGTTGTTTGCACAAGTGCTATCAATCTAGAGCCACTGCTGATCTTTCCTGTAATTCGGAGAACCATTGAGAGGAAAAACTACCATGTCCACTGCTTTGGCAAAACCTCAGATGCGTGGCCTCCTGGCCAAATGTCTGCGATTTCATATTGTTGGAGCATTCATAGTCTCCCTGGGGTTTGCAACTTTCTATAAGTTTGCTGTGGCTGAACAAAGAAAGAAGGCATATGCAGATTTCTACAGAAATTATGATTCCATGAAAGATTTTGAGGAGATGAGGAAGGCTGGTATCTTTCAGAGTGCAAAGTTATTTGGAATATAAAGAATTTCTTTGGGTTGAGTTCCATGGAAGTTTGTCACTTTCCTGTGTTCCTGAACTATGGAACTATGACTATCTTGGGTGAGAAATAGTCTCTCAATAAATAAACAATTAACAAATACTGTGGAAAAAAAAAGAAAAGGCAGAGGAACCAGAGATCAAATTGCCAACATCCTTTGGATCATAAAAAAGCAAGAAAATTCCAGAAAAACATCTACTTCTGCTTTATTGACTACACCAAAGCCTTTGACTGTGTGGATCACAGCAAACTGTGGAAAATTGTTAAAGAGATGGGAATACCATACCACCTTATCTGCCTCCTGAGAAATTTCTTTGCAGGTCAAGAAGCAACAGTTAGAACTGGACATGGAACAACAGACTGGTTCTGAATCAGAAAAGGAGTATGTCAAGGCTGTATATCATCACCCTGCTTATTTAACTTGTATGCAGAGCACATCATGTGAAATGCTGGTCTGCATGAAGTACAAGCTGGAATCAAGATTGCCAGGAGAAATATCAATAACCTCAGATACACAGATGACACCACCCTTATGGCAGAAAGTGAAGAAGAACAAAAGAGCCTCTTGATGAAAGTGAAAAAGGAGAGTGAAAAAACTGGCTTAAAAGTCAACCTTCAAAAAATGAAGATCATGGCATCTGGTCCCATCACTTCATGACAAATAGATGGAGAAACAATGGAAATAGTGACAGACGTTATTTTTTGGGGCTCCAAGATCACTGCAGATGGTGACTGCAGCCATGAAATTAAGAGACGCTTGCTCCTTGGAAGAAAAGCTGTGACCAACCTAGACAGCATATTAAAAAGCAGAGACATTACTTTGCCAACAAAGGTCTGTCTAGTCAAAGCTATGGTTCTTCCAGTAGTTGTGTATGGATGTGAGAGTTGGACCATAAAGAAGGCTGAGCACTAAAGAATTGATGCTTTGAACTGTGGTGTTGGAGAAGACTCTTGAGAGTCCCTTGGACTGCAAGGAGATCAAATCAGTCCATCCTAAAGGAAATCAGTCCTGAATATTCATTGAAAGGACTGATGCTGAAGCTGAAACTCCAATACTTTGGCCACCTGACGCAAAGAGATGACTCATTGGAGAAGACCCTGATTCTGGGAAATATTGAAGGCAGGAGGAGAAGGGGATGACAGAGGATGAGATGGTTAGATGGCATCACTGACTCAATGGACATGAGTTTGAGCAAGCTCTGGGAATTGGTGATGGACAGGGAGGCCTGGCGTGCTGCAGTCCATGGGGTTGCAAAGAGTCGGACACGACTGAGTAACTGAACTGAACTGAACTGAAATACAGCATATTTAAGAACTGTGGCCCAAGGAGAAAGGAGTGGGGAAGAAAGAGGAGCAGGTAACAGTTCTTCTTAGAAACTAACAAGTTTCTGGGGATTAGGAGGCAAGGGCAGGTTGATGTGTGGCCCTGGCCATCTACCCTGGTAAACTACATAGTCACTTTTTGGTCCACAGTCATCACAGGTTCAGGGCTGTCTATTCAGAAGCCCATTTCCACTGACATCCCTTGGTTGGCATTTCATGTAGATGCTTTACTCCCCTTCCCCTTTCCCTTTGTTCTGAAATCTAATACATGAATGAATGGATGAATTGACCTATCCTTAGGGTAGACAGAGGTGCAGAGGACCTGTTATCTGGGCAAGACAGGGAAATTGGACTGGGCCAGGGCTCCTCAAAGGACTCCAAGATTAGTCAGTGCATGTTGGCTACAGCCTTCTAGAGAAGTGTTGCTAATAGTCAAGGAGGAGGCAAGGCCAGCTGTGAAGATGAATTGAGATGATGCACATGAGGCAGACTTGGCACATGATCAGTGCATCCTAGATGTTATTTGTATCGTGATTATGCTTGTTCTATTGAGATCAGCTAAAATACTTTTGTCTGCAAATAACAAAGACCCAACTAAAAGTAGCTGAACAGTCTTATATAGTGAGAATTCAAGAGCTGGTGTGTCTCTAGGGTTGGTTAATTCAGGAGCACTTGATAATCTAAAGGACCCAGATCCTTTCTGTCTTTCCATTCTGTCTTCCTCAGGGTGTGTGGTTGCAGAAACTAGGCACCTTCACATGCAGCTGAAAAAGGGCAAGCATTTGTCTTTTGTTCTTTCACAGGAAAAAGGAAAACTTTTCCAAAGACTACCTAAATCAAAAAGAAATCTAGAAGAAATAACACAATTCACATAGTCTCAAACTTGACTTTGTGTCAGAATCACTGGGAGAGCTTGTTAAAACAGACACTGCTGGCCTGCATCCTCAGAGCTCCTGGGTCAGTATGTCTAGGGTGAGCCTGTGAACTTGAATTACTAACAAGTACTCTGTTAGTGGATCATGCATGCATGCAGGCTAAGTTGCTTCAGTCGTGTCCGGCTCTTTGAAACCCTATTGACCGTAGTTCGCCAGGCTCCATTGTCCCTGGGATTCTCCAGGCAAGAATACTGGAGTGGGTTGCCATGCCTTCCTCCAGGGGATCTTCCTGACCCAGTGATTGAACCCTTGTCTCTTATGTCTCCTACATTGGCAGGTGGATTCTTTAGCACTAGCGCCACCTGGGAAGCTCCTGTTAGTGTATTAATATAGGGACCTGACTTAATAACCATTGCCTTAAACTGTTCAGCAATCATGTCTCAGGTCTAAAATAGTGCTCATGAAGTACATAGATCTTCCAAACCTGATCAGAGTTGAGACCCTGTTAGCAAGAAGGAAGGGGAAAAATGGCTGATGGGTAGTCAAATCATCATTTTTAATTTTTGGAGTTACAGAAGATTTCACGTAAAGCTTTTGTTTCCCTCTGGGTCATATTTTGTAGAGGGCTTTCCTTTCATTTAGGACAATCCCATATAGCGTCTGGATTATCAGTTCAACTCAGTTGAAGATGGGATAAAATTAACTGTCATGTTGTTACATAAGCTCTTGGACAGCAAATATTAAGATTAGCAGACTCCTGAGGTGGTGGTGGCTGCTCCTCCTTCCCTTCTTTGTCATTCTCGTCATCTTCCTCTTCTTTGTCTCTACAAACTTTGACATCATATTAAACGTCTATATTTCAGAGGACCAAATTCTTCCTTGTCCTGAACGTGTCCACTCCAAAATTCCCACTTTGGGGCTATGCAGCAGCAAAGGCTAAGGGTTTTACAGCTGGTATCTGAGCAGTCACAGGCTCAGTCATCAGGGAGCTTGACGCTGTGGTTACTTCTAAATGAATGCTTATTATTGATGCTAATTGAACTTGAAGTTAATGAAAAAGGATTATTTTATAGGGCTTAAGTTGAGGCCAAAATTGTTATTACAGGTTAATTATTCTCCTTAAAAGACACTATTAACAGCCATGATTGTTTTTTATCAGCTTTTTCTCTAGCTCTGAAAGAGATTTCTTCGAAGGCAGATTCTTGATATAATTATTCACCTCATCTAATTCTTAATCACCAATCATTTCTCTCCAGATAAAGGTTAATCAAAGGTGTATGAATTGGATATTCTGCCTTAATTGCATTTGATCAGTTTCAAAGAAACCCTTTTCTCTTCCATGTTTCATTAGAAATGTGGCCTTTCTCTGTCCTTTTAAACCTAAACCTGGAAGAAGGAATCAAAATGGGCTCACGGAATAAAATGGACCTGTTCTGCTTCTGGTGTCAGTAGGAGATGGACAACTCTGGGTGTGTCTGGGGCCAAGGGAGGGTGCAGGAGAGTGTGTCTCTGTGGGTCTGTTGTTGGGAATCAGCAGCATAGAAATGAGGTCTTGTTATTCTTTTCCCTTGCCGGAGGCCTGCTCCAGCTAGTCCAGGGGTTCCCTCAGGATGGACGGCGTTGGCGTAGAGAAGAAATAGCGAGACTAGGCAGGTGGGAGGCAGCGTCAGCATCTGAGCTTTATTTTTCAAAGGGGGCTTTTTATATCTTAAGTTGTACATAGAGGAAAATGTAAAATGTGGAGTCATGCCAAATTAGCTCAACGGGTCAGCAGTTTTTGGCCTTTATCGAAACCAGGATACTTTTTTGTATATCTTATTTACAAAAGTCTCATGTTGTTTACATCATCTTCTGGCCTGGAGGCCTGCTAACATCTTATGACTCTTTATTGATAAGGGTTGATCAGCCAGAACACTTTTTCTAAAAGTATTTTTGTATCAGGCACAGAACATAGCAGAGCTACATTTTTTTAAAGAATATAGACACAGTGGATTATGACAAAGAAAGGATTCATTAACTCAAAGTTTCAAAGTAAAGCCTGTTTTTTATAATCTATCTTTTGCCTTGAGCTTAAGGGAAAAGAATGTGGTCCCATAAAGTCATGGTATGGCAGGCTGAAACAATGTAGCACCAAGGTCAGTTCTTTCACAAAAATCACCAACTAGATTAACAACTGTCTTATTATTTTTATATTAAGGCTAAACCTTTATTTTTATAAGTCTCTAACTACTATACCTTTATTATATAGGCTCAGGGCATTAAGAGCAAAAACATAGCAAGTAAATATAGACTGAATAACAGTTTTATAAAGTAATATTTCTTATGTTTTTCCATTAGGCTTTCTCCCCCTCGAAGGGCTCTGTGCCCATGGGGCCTTTTATGCGTTCAGGCTCTCAATGCTGTTTATTGTTGAGGGGCAGTCATGTATACTAGTTCTAAAGGTACAGGCACATTTGTCAAGCAAACTAAAATGCTAGCAAAAGGAGCTCAGATTAAAATACTCTTTTTTAAGAATAATCTTATAGAGTGCCATGTTTGAGGGGCATGTTTGATGTTTTTAAATTGACCTGGTTAGAAAGGGATCAGGGAAGGCCTTCTGCCTAAGTCACAGAAATTAGGGAGAGCAGGGCTATTATAGCAAGCAAGCCCAGAAAGATATCATCTTTAAGGTGAGCGCCGAGGCAGCTTATCAAAATCCCCAAAGCCTGAGTTGCCTTCCTCATCAGGTCTTCTCCTCATGACCTTGTCATGGGTGGGATCTCATGTGCTGGCTCCTGGCATTCCCTTACTTTCCTTCCCTTTACTACATCTTTTTATATGGGGTTTCAGCCTTCAGCATGTGAATTTGGGGACAACACATTTTGATTCATGTTGACACTCAATTCACCATCACAGCTCTGTGTTTTTGTTAAACTATTTCCTCTTTTAGGTGCCTTTCCATTCCGCTCCAACTGGGGAAATGCTCTTCATACCTCAAGTCTCTACTTAAATTTCAGCTCTTCCAAGACATGTAGTCACTGTAGCCCCCTCCTTGCCTCCTTCAAGAGAGATTTACTACTTCAGAGCTGTGAGTGCATGCCTTGCCTGGCCATTTCTATGGCAGTGTCTGTTTGCATCCCCTCTGCCATTCCCATAATCCCATTGCAGGGAACAGTTTGTGCCCCCCTTCCCCCCAAATGGGACATTTAGCATAGAATTTGTGCCTGTCTTCAGAATGGAGAGGCATATGCTAGAATCTTCTGGCACCAAACACAATGCCTGTGAAATGCATGGAAGGCCAGGAAAAGCCACAGGTCCATAACCTACAGCTAGCCCCTCTTTTCACTCCTGCCATTGGCAATCCTGGAAAGCCACTGGCTCACTCCTGTGGTCCTCCTCTCAGATATCCATTGATCATAAAGAAAGTCCTGTGTGTGTTAGTCGCTCAGTCGTGTCCAACTCTTTGCGACCCCATGGACTGCAGCCCACCAGACTCCTCTGTCCATGATAGTCTACAGGCAAGAATATTGGAGTGGGTTGCTATTCCCTTCTCCAGGGGATCTTCCTGACCCAGGGATTGAACCCACGTCTCCTGCATTGGAAGCAGATTCTTTACTGTTTGAACCACCAGGGAAGCCCCAAAGAAAGTCCTAGGAGAGCCAGTAATTTGGCTGATAAACCAGTAATTGAGGCTCACAATTAACTGTTGAATTGAGATGGTGAGGGACCCACTGAATTAAGCCTCTGGAAATACTGTTAAGCTGCAGATATTATCTAGAAGGAGAAACTATGGCCAATCATGCAATACTGATTCACAGAGCCCATGATTTCTTTTCCACATTATTTAATCAGTCACCCAGTCGGTTTCCAAAGGAATGGTACAGGAGCTGGGCCACGGTTTAGCAAGGTCAACAGCCACAGCACAGACTTTTTTGGAGCTTCAGCTTCCTTTTCAGTTTTTGTCTCTCTGCCAAGACTTTCAGTCATATAACTTTCAACTCCTAGCCCATTCTCTTTTAGAGCAAAGCTTTGTCTTTTAACCCTTGTTCACATTGTGTCTTTCAGAATGAGAAAAAGACCTTCTAATGGAACCCTGATTCACTCCAGTGTGGTCTGCCTTCCCAGGTTGTCACTTATTCACAGAGCAAGATGACGAGGAAGAGGCTATCCTGAGTAATTACTTTCAGGGCTAATTGAGGTTTTAAATCATCCTAGAGAATTAGGATCAACCAACAGTCCTCATGTGTGCCAATGTAACTTGCCAACCCCAAATCCCACCTTATCTCCAGGCTTAAAAGCCACATTAAGTTTTAAGACCTGATTCAAAAATGCATTATGGATAATGATGGCCCCTTGATATTAAGTTTTCAGAAAGGAGTCTGGGCATATGATTTGACATGTTGAGGTTTTACCACTGATAGAAATATTAGTTTTTATAGGTTCCATTGATTATTAAGCAAATACTGTATCTTTCTATAGAAAATATTTTCTCAAAAGTGCATTTTAAGAGGAGTGTGTGTAAATGGTGTGTGTGTTTCAGTGTGTGTGTGTCTGTGCGTGTTTGAAATATTGTCATACTTAGATACTGGCATTTTCCCTGTCTTCCTCCAAAGGGAAAAGCAAAATACTTGAGAATTTAAAAAATTTGAAAGTCAAAGAACATACTGCATTAAAAAAACACTTAGGAATAAGAATGAAACATTGGATAACATTAGAGCACCCTGATTTTTTAAAATTTTAGAAGAAAATATCCTGACTAGAAGTCATGCTACTTGGGTTCTCACTGGTCTCTCACTGCTTAATTAGGTGATCTTAGATAAGGTATTGCGAGTTAAGTGCCAACACTTTGTTGGTTATTTTTCGTTGTGTTGTATTTTGAGTTGAGTTTTGTTTCCATTACTTATATCACCCTCCTAAGCAGCCCTATGAGGAAAGTATGGATGCTTTTCCCATTTCACAAAGGCTTAGAGAGGTTAAGTCACTTGCCGAAGTGGTAGTACTAGACTCTGGCTCGGGCCCTCGGGCCCTCAACACCCACCATCAGCCACCATGCTATGCTGCTGTCTTGAGTCTGACAACACCATCCACAGCAAGTGCCTCCTGTGAGCCAGGCATGGGGAAAGGGATGGAGAGGTGGCCCCTGTTCTCAGAGCTTGCATATCAAGACAATCAAGACAGTTAAATTCTCTCTGGGTTTCTTGATCTTCTCTTATAAGAAAAGAGTTCTGGTCCTTGATATCCCTTCTAACCTGAAAGCTTCTGAGCATTTAAACTATTTTCAATGACTTCTAGTCTTCCATTCCTTTATTAATATTAATAACATTGTACTTTTATTGGATGGGTGTCATGTGCCAGGCATTCTGCTAAGGATTTTTATAGGATTACTGAATTTAGTCCTCATACCGAGTCCAGGGAGAGACTGTGGATGAGGAAATGGTGACTCAGAGAAGTTACTTCGGCCAAGGTCATGTCATTTATAAATGGCAGAGCAGAATTTGAACCCAGCTCTATTAGCTCCATGATCTTTCCCATGTAAGCAACTTCTTGAGCTACTGTTCTGGAAATTTAATAAGCTGCATTCTTATGACAACAGATATCATGAAAACAAAATTCTAGGTAACTAAGCAAGCTGGAAGCCTGGGCCACAGCCTGCTTATTATAGGCAGCACTGTACACCAGAGAATTCAGACCTAAACAGCTTCAAATGTGGGGTTTGGTTTGTTTGAAGCTGAGAATCAATCTGGAAACCTTTACAGCAGTTAGAGTTAACATTTCACCATGGTGAATTGAATTTTGGAAGTTGTTAGTTATAAAAACAACAACAATAGCAAAGGACTGATATTTATACACCTCCTTATAGGTTTCCAGGCCTTTCCGCATCCATTATATCATTTGATAAGAGGAAAAGAAGAATAGAATAAGTTAGAAGCCTGCAAATATATGAAATGATATTGAGTCTGCCAAAGAGAAACTCAGAGCAGGAGAAAAAGGAGCAGGGTCACTTGTCAGAAGTAGACAGGCTTATCTTTAAATACCTGATCACGATGGTGGCTGAGCAGTAGATAAATGTAAAAAGACCATGAAGCTGAGAATAAATGGAGCAATCTTTTTCTGAATGGAAAGCAGCTGAAATTCCAGAGCCAAGGGAGGGGAGGGGTGGAAACATTCAGAAGTTATTGCCTTAGAGGAATCCCTAAAGCTGTCAGACAGCAGGGAATGAGAAGGCCCATCAGGAGTGGCCCAGAATAGATGGAGCTATAAATCAAGGAGAAGCATTAGAGCCATCACAAGGCACCACGGTGCCTTAATGCAGAATGGGCTGGAGGACTTTATAAAAGCTGGGTCTCCTTGGCTCTGGGGCATGATGGAATTGACCGTGTCAACCTTGGGAAGGCTCAAAATTCAACTCGGTTTTAAAAATGGACCTGAGGGGTGGCTTAGATTATTCTGAAGAGGCACAATTCAATTTTTCTCTCACCAAAGAGCCTATTTAAAATAAAAAGATTATATTCTGTTGGGAAATAATGTGTGTGGGAGCAGAGGAGATGTTCTGGGTATTTAGGCTTATGTGTGTTTGAATTCCATCAGTGCCCATAGAAGCAGTCTGGAGTGGTGCTGGTGGCAGGGATGATGTTTGTTCCAAGTCCCAGATAGGCCACCAGTTATGTGACCAATCCCTTCAGCTCTCAGCTCTCAAGCTTCCCAAACCTCAAATTTATCATCTGTAAAATGGTGACAATAATATCTCAATTATAGTTCATCATGAGGATCAAATGAACTGAGGATTATAAAGCACTTGATATAAGGTCTAGTGCATAGTACATTACTAGAAGCCATCATTGGAGACAGAAGTAGGCATATCTCTCCATTCAGGAATCACAATTAACAAATGAAGAGTGTGGAATAAATCTTTCTCGAGTTATGCTGCATAGATAACCTCAGAGTCTTGTTGCTTTACAAAATTGCTGTATTTCTCAATCATGCTGCATCTTGGTGCCATGGGTGGCTACTGTCTGCTCCAGGCAGTCAGGTTCAGATCTACTTCACGCATATTCTCATTCTGGGATTCATGATGAAGAGGCACCTCTTATCTGAGCCTCCATATTCTCATGGCAGAGGAAACAAACGGAAGAGAGCTCTCAGAGCTTCTACTTGGAGCTGGTACCTCACCACTTCTCCATACATTCCAATTGCCAAAGGAATACTAGGCCAAGGCCAACACTGATGGGGCAGGCAAACATATCGTCCCATAGTGGATGGGAAGGGGAGACTAAATATTTGCAGGACCATAATAAGAGTCCATCTCAAGGGGACCATGGCTGTGTGTGTAAAGTCACCTGACTGGATCAGGAGGAGATTGATTGAACTCAGTCAAGACACTGTTTACCTAAGAAGGTAAACAGTGGATGTGCATTCAGAGAATGGGCTTTTGTGGAATCTTACTCTTGGTTTTGGCGTTGTGTGGAGAGAGGCTGGATGTCAGGAGGGCTGTGCCTGGTTCTCCCCACCACTGTTGCCCTTAGGTCTTACTGCATCTGTGGCTCCACCTGTGACATGGCAGTGACTTCCCTAACTTACCCTTCAGCTCTCAGCTTTCTGATGGCAGTTCCTGGTCTGTGTGAGTTGATGGTGAACCAGTGTCTCCTAAGCAGTTGGATATAAGTGTTCACACTTCTTCCCAGGCAGCATCAGAATCCAGTGGTTTCTTATAATTTTCCCCAGAATCATAAAATATCCTTCTTTATGGGCCTCAGACTTGTCATTTTTAGATGAGAAATGGCAGAGTGATCTCTAAGGCCATTTATAGTTTCTATGGTTTTTGACCATGATGATTTGACAAGTGTTTAGGAGGCATGTATGAAATACTTGATCTGAAACTTCCTAATATTGATAAGTGTTAATGGCAACATTATGCTCACTAAAGCTGTGCTGTACTACCCATATTACTATAAAAAGAGTAATTGTCACCCAGCACCCTTTCTAGGTCTCCTGTTACCCTGGGGTGCTGGTTTCTCTTACATCCTCTTTCAAATCTGCTGAAAGGCTTCAGGGTGTCATGAAAGTATGCATGATTGATCATTAGTTCCTCTTTACCTCCCAAAGAATGACTTTTAAATACCACGATGTGACAAGCTTGAAAAGGAAGACACTTAGGGCAGGAAAGCCCCTCTTCTTCTTTTTCCCAATTTGATAAATATTTATAGAGCACCAAGCCCCATGCTTACATTTATGTTCACTTATTTAACCCTCAAAAACACCTTCTAAAGGAAGTATCACCATCTTACAGATGAGAAACCTAGTTCCAAAGAAAAGAACTTACCGCAGTCATACAGCCAGGAATGGCAGATTTAGGCTGCAAACTTACGTCTATTTGATTGCAGTTTCCATTCCCTTTTATTACGTTTTGATGAGATGTGACACTGAGCTAAAGTTGGGGGTCTCTTTCTAAGACCTGAGTCTGCTTCTGGCCTGTGTGGCCTGAGGCAGAACTCTGATTCTATAGAATTGAGGCAAGGGAACATTTACCTACTGGGAGACTTTTGTTTTCAAATCTAGTTCATAGTTTACTAATTCAGTGACTTTAGATTTGCTACTTTATATAACAGGATTTATGATACCAGCTCTGCCTACCCTGCTGAGATTCTGGGAGAGTCTGAAGAAATAATAAATGTGAAGACACTTTGTAAACTGTTTAATATTATTCAAATATAGGCATTGATGGTAGTTCTTCTTAGAAGGAAATGAGAACAAAGCTGACTACCACTTCCCCTCTTAAAGAAGATTCTGCCTGAAAAGGAAATCCTACCCTGCGAAATGTTTGTTTTGAAGTTTCTAGGATGCAAGAGAAGGAGTATGAGGTCTGTAGCTACTTTTGAGAGAACAAAAGGTAGAATTTCAAACTCACTGGTAGAAAATCCAATGCACAGAAATCCAGATTTTCACCAAAGGCCCTCAGGGATTCAGGCTCAGGCTTTTTTGGCATGGAAACTCCCACTTTTTCATCCTAAAACAGTGCTTAGGCTAGGAATTAACAGAGGTTACCAAAGATGACATGGTCCCTTGATTCTAGTGACATGCAGTCTGATTGGTTCTGGGAAAAGGCACACTTACACAACACAGTTCAGTCACAATACAGAATGTTATGGGGTATTGGATCTGTCACCAGAGTGAATGTCTAGGTAAGATAGCAGGTGGAGCTTGCTTCTCTCCTACTGTAGGTAGGTGCTCTTTATCCTACCTCAAAGTTTAATGGCCTAGAAATTCTTGTTTAGAGGACTAAAAACCTCAGGATGTATATGTTTTTGGAAACATTGCTCTATAATATTTGTAAAGCACCCTGTTGTCTTCTTTTATCAGTTTATTTGCACAATAGAATCCAGTAAGAGCTGATCAGCTGGTGGTTGTTCTTTTCCCTTAAGAAGCTGGGTCATAAAGAGATGAAATGACTGCTTGGTCATCTATGCCTAGGAGTATTTGAGTCCATCTTCATCAGAGAGTCTTTACCTTACCTGACTGTCTACCCAATGTGTTCCTCCTTCCCTCTCTTTCTTGATAGATCTTGATTTCCTTCCTTCTCTTCGCTCTCTCTTCCACAGAGAAACCATTGTACAGCTTTGCAACCTTTTGTTCTATTCAAACGTGCTTTTTTGTGTTAACAAAGTAAAAAGACAGAACTTTTTAAAAAGAGGCTGCCAGATTAGTGTTTATTCACAGTCAGTTTTTGGTTTAAATTAACTTTTACCGAGTGGTTTTCAACCTGTGTCCAGAAATGGAAATGCCCCCTCTTTTGATTCCATTATAGCTACTGGTTTTCATTAGTTTTATACATTGAGATTCTCTTAGGACTTCACTTGACAAAATGTGTACCAACAAACAGACTGCGTGCAAATCCCTCTTTTATGCCAACAGTGAGTTTCCCAGGAATCAGTAGGAAATGCTAGGATAGGAGGTTAGCGTTAAGATTTTTCTAATGGTGATGAAACTGTTTTAGAAATTGACATGTAACTTGGTATTTTTTCCAAGTGCTTTTCAAATGAAAGTATAAAAGATGTAAAGATTGTGGGTATAATAAAAGGAAATCCTTTTTGGGAAATTAATATGAAGTTTTGAATTTGACTTCTGTGAAATTAGTGCTCCAGAGCTACTATGGCAAACTGAAATAAGCATTCATGATTCCTTTCAGGTAAATTGCAACCTGTTTCAAGACAGCTAGAGCCCTGTACTTCTGAGTTCTGAATTACTCCAGGTTCAGTAACTAGAGCAGCACAGCTCCTGGAAGTTCTAACACAGGATAAAGTCTGTGCTTATTTTGGTTGAACAAAGGGCAAAGTCCATTTCAAAATAGGTGTTACAAGATGTTGATTTGTAACAGTTGAGAATTAGTCCAGAATTGCTATATTGTATCTAAAGGTTTGTATTACTTGAATCCCGCTTTGAATTATCATTCCTTACCCCACCTCCAAGGTAAGAGAAACCCAAGTAAGATGGTAGGTGTTGCGAGAGGGCATCAGAGGGCAGACACACTGAAACTAAAATTACAGAAAACTAGCTAATCTGATTACATGGACCACAGCCTTGTCTATCTCAATGAAACTAAGCCATGCTTTGTGGGGCCACCCAAGACGGATGGATCATGGTGGAAAGGTCTGACAGAATGTGGTCCACTGGAGAAGGGCATGGCAAACCACTTCAGTATTCTTGCCTTGAGAACCCGATGAACAGTATGAAAAGGCAAAAAGATGAGACACTGAAAGATGAACTCCCCAGGTCAGTATGTGCCCAATATGCTACTGGAGATCAGTGGAGAAATAACTTCAGAAAGAATGATGGGATGGAGCCAAAGCAAAAACGATACCCAGCTGTGGATGTGACTGGTGATAGAAGCAGAGTCCGACGCTGTAAAGAGCAATATTGCATAGGAACTTGGAGTGTTAGGTACATGAATCAAGGCAAATTGGAAGTGGTCAAACAGGAGATGGCAAGAGTGAACGTCGACATTCTAGGAATCAGTGAACTAAGATGGACTGGAATGGGTAAATTTAACTCAGATGACCATTATATCTACTACTGTGGGCAAGAATCCCTTAGAAGAAATGGAGTAGCCATCATGGTCAACAAAAGAGTCCGAAAGGCAGTACTTGGAAGCAATCTCAAAAACGATAGAATGATCTCTGTTCGTTTCCAAGGCAAACCATTCAATATCACAGTAATCCAAGTCTATGCCCCAATACCAGTAATGCCGAAGAAGCTGAAGTTGAACAGTTCTATGAAGATCTACAAGACTTTCTAGAACTAACACCCAAAAAAGATGTCCTTTTCATTATAGGGGACTGGAATGCAAAAGTAGGAAGTCAAGAAACACCTGGCGTAACAAGCAAATTTGGCCTTGGAGTACAGAATGAAGCAGGGTAAAGGCTAATAGAGTGTTGCCAAGAGAATGCACTGGTCATAGCAAACACCCTCTTCCAACAACACAAGAGAAGACTCTACACGTGGACATCACCAGATGGTCAACACCGAAATCAGATTGATTATATTCTTTGCAGCCAGAGATGGAGAAGCTCTATACAGTCAGCAAAAACAAGACCAGGAGCAGACTTTGGCTCAGATCATGAGCTGCTTATTGCCAAATTCAGACTTAAATTGAAGAAAGTAGGGAAAACCACTAGTCCATTCAGATATGACCTAGATCAAATCCCTTATGAGTATACAGTAGAAGTGACAAATAGATTTAAGGGACTAGATCTGATAGACTGAGTGCCTGATGAACTATGGACAGAGGTTCGTGACATTGTACAGGAGACGGGGATCAAGACCATCCCCATGGAAAAGAAATGCAAAAAAGCAAGATGGCTGTCTGAGGAGGTCTTACACATAGCTGGGAAGAGAAGAGAAGCAAAAAGCAAAGGAGAAAAGGAAAGGTATTCCGATCTGAATTCAGAGTTCCAAAGAATAGCAAGGAGAGATAAGAAAGCCTTCCTCAGCGATCAGTGCAAAGAAATAGAGGAAAACAACAGATTGGGAAAGACTAGAGATCTCTTCAAGAAAATTTGAGATAACAAGGGAATATTTCATGCAAAGATGGGCTCAATAAAGGACAAAAATGGTATGGACCTAAAAGAAGCAGAAGAAATTAAGAAGAGGTGACAAGAATACAGAGAAGAACTGTACAAAAAAGATCTTCACGACCCAGATAATCACGATGGTGTGATCACTCACCTAGAGCCAGATATCCTGGAATGTGAAGTCAGATGGGCCTTGGAAAGGATCACTATGAACAAAGCTAGTGGTGGGGGTGGAATTCCAGTTGAGCTATTTCAAATCCTCAAAGATGATGCTGTGAAAGTGCTGCACTCCTTATGCCAGAAAATTTGGAAAACTCAGCAGTGGCCACAGGGCTGGAAAAGGTCAATTTTCGTTCCAATCCCAAAGAAAGGCAATGCCAAAGAATGTTCAAACTACTGCACAATTGCACTCATCTCACATGCTAGTAAAGTAATGCTCTAAATTCTCCAAGCCAGGCTTCAGCAATATGTGAACTGTGAACTTCCAGATGTTCAAGCTGGCTTTAGAAAAGGCAGGGGAACCAGAGATCAAATTGCCAATATCCACTGGATCATCGATAAAGCAAGAGAGTTCCAGAAAAACATCTATTTCTGCTTTATTGACTATGCCAAAGCCTTTGACTGTGTGGATCACAATAAACTGTGGAAAATTCTGAAAGAGATGGGAATACCAGACCACCTGACCTGTCTCTTGAGAAACCTGTATGCAGGTCAGGAAGCAACAGTTAGAACTGGACATGGAACAACAGACTGGTTCCAAATAGGAAAAGGAGTACGTCAAGGCTGTATATTGTCACCCTGCTTATTTAACTTGTATGTAGAGCACATCATGAGAAATGCTGGGCTGGAAGAAACACAAGCTGGAATCAGGATTGCTGGGAGAAATATCAATAACCTCAAATATGCAGATGACACCACCCTTATGGCAGAAAGTGAAGATCTAAAGAGCCTCTTGATGAAAGTGAAAGAGGAGAGTGAAAAAGTTGGCTTAAATCTCAACGTTCAGAAAACTAAGATCATGGCATCTGGTCCCATCACTTCATGGGAAATAGATGGGGAAACAGTGGAAACAGTGTCAGACTTTATTTTTTGGGGCTCCAGAATCACTGCAGATGGTGACTGCAGCCATGAAATTAAAAGACGCTTACTCCTTGGAAGGAAGGTTATGGCCAACCTAGATAGCATATTTAAAAGCAGAGACATTACTTTGCCAACAAAGGCCCATCTAGTCAAGGCTATGGTTTTTCCAGTGGTCATGTATGGATGTGAGAGTTGGATGGTGAAGAAAGCTGAGCGCCACAAAATTGATGCTTTTGAACTGTGGTGTTGGAGAAGACTCTTGTTAGTCCCTTGGACTGCAAGGAGATCCAATCAATCCATCCTAAAGGAGATCAGTCCTGGGTGTTCATTGGAAGGACTGATGTTGAAGCTGAAACTCCAATACTTTGGCCACCTCATGCAAAGAGTTGACTCATTGGAAAAGACCCTAATGCTGGGTAGGATTGGGGGCAGGAGGAGAAGGGGATGACAGAGGGTGAGATGGTTGGATGGCTTCACTGACTCGATGGGCATGGGTTTGGGTAGACTCCGGGCGTTGGTAATGGACAGAGAGGCCTGGCATGCTGCAACTCATGGGGTCGCAAAGAGTCGGACACAACTGAGCGACTGAACTGAACTGAAGTAAGAAAACATTAATATAGTTGTGTTAACACTGATGATTAGCTAAGGTTCCTTTTTTATGGAAACAAAATTGATTGAACTGTGTGCTCAATGCCTCCAGGCCAACCCTTCACACCCAGGAATAACCATGATAATTGGGACATTGACTTGTGTGACCAGAACCCAAGGCATCAATACTTCTTGGTCAGCAACTAGCTGAGTCACCGATTTGTCTGAGTCTCCAAGAGGTGGTAAACCACCAGTGAATCCTCTTCTCATAGTCATCTTTTTGGATGTGTCTGTATTCAAATGCTGGAGAAAAACATACCAAAAATTCTTTATGATTACCAGACCTGACATCCTCATTTGCCAGAGGTTTTCCCATTAGTCATTTTAAGCTCCCTGTGAAATCTAAACACAAGGATGTTTGTTTCTTTTAAGATAAATGTCTTTGAACATAGTTGCCCTTCCAGTAAGTCTGAGAAAAGATTGACTGGATGAGTTCTAAATTAAAGGAAGCTACCAGAGCATGGGGCTTTCCCGGTGGCACAGTGGTAAAGAATCTGCCTGGCAAAGTAGGAGACACAAGAGACACAGGTTCAACCCCTGGGTCAGAAAGATTCCTGAAATAGGAAATGGCAACCCATTCCAGTATTCTTGTCTGGAAAATTCCATGGACAGAGGAGCCTGATGGGCTACAGTCCGTGGAGTCACAAAGAGTCGGACATAACTGAGCACAGGATAGCACCAATGAATGAGACAATAGAAACAGTAACAGACAGGAAGGATTTGGGTATAATGGAAGATGCAACATAATGGGGTTGTCAAAACCGTTTCTACTCCAGAGTATAATATATGAAGAGCAGTATCTCCTAACTTGGGAAATTGTTTAAAATGCAGAATCCTAGGCCCCACCCCACCTCTGCTAAACCAGAATCTGCATTTTTATAAGATTCGCAGGGTGGCAGTTTAAAAATTGGTCCCCAAATCTTTGATACTTTCATTGAAAGATGAGGAGCCTATGTTCTGTCTCCTTGAATCTAGGCAAGTTTGTGACTGTTTTTACCAGTAGTTAGTTATTGCAGAAGTGACCCTGTGTTATCTTCTGAGAGTAGGTCAGAAATGGCCATGTAGTTTTCTCCTGAGATGTTCACTGTGAGAGAAACTAGTGATCATGTAAGAAATCTGAGAACCCTCAGAAATTCAGTAATACACTTTGGTAATCTGTCTCTGCTAAGCCTAGTCTTCCAGCCACCCTTGCCAAAACGCCAGATGAAGCCACCATGGAACCCTCCACACTAATACATCCACCAGCTGAAAAACCACCAGGTGACTCTATTTGGTGTCATAGGGATTGGAAGAGTCACCTAAGCCAAGTCCTGTCTAAATTTCTGAACCATTGAATTCGTGAGATGTAATAAAATGGTTGTTGTTTTAATCCACTACATTTTTTTGTGGCAATTTGTTATCTAAAATGTATCTGTGTCAGATGTACTGTACGCCTAATAAACTTTTGAGACTCACTAGACAAATGACAATAACAAATCACTCAGAGAGGCATTAAAAGACGTGTCAGATGCTAGGGTGGGTTAAGATGTTCCTGATTTCAAGTGGGAAGGCTTTTTCAGTCTTTCTTGTCTTTACTATGTAAACCACAAAAAGTCTTACAAGAAGAATTTGAAAACTGGCATCTATTAAGAGTCTACACTGCCATGCATTGAACTAAATGCTTTACTGTGTTGTATCAGCTATTCTTCGTGCAGCCCTATGAGTGAGGTCTAATTATTCCTATGTCATAAATGATGGAACTAAAGCGAAAAAGGTTATATAACTTGTTCAAGGTAAACTATCATAAGTTAATGTAGGTCACTCTGATTTGGATTTCCCTTGATGGTACATGGTTTTCTCTTCATGGCTGTGGTTGAGATGTATTTGCCCTCAGGCCAGACAATGTACTGTGAGCTAAGGGCACTCTTTTTCCCTCCTGGGAGGAAACAGACATGGCTGTAAATAGCCTGAGTTTTGAGTTTTATCTTTTTTAAAATCCAATATCTGATGAAAGGGCTAAACAAAGACCAAGATTCAGGTAACTAGAGAGATATAGGACTAGGGTGCTGCGAACATGTGTTGAATTGTTCTTAGGCAACAGGTAGGTTCAAAGGTACTTAATTGGCTTAAGAGAAAATTCTATCTTTATCTTTGATGAGTAAGTAGATCTGAGCCTAGATTTTAACTCTGTTGAATTGGAGCTTCTCTGTATTCATCTCTTGGGAGAGAAAAGTATTTCAGTTCAGCAACTTCTGTTGAGTGCCACTGTGTCCTTGGTGGAATTCTGGCACTGTTGGAGGTAACACTGTAGTGATGAAAGAGATTCAACACCCCTGTCAGGAATTCCTCATTATGCACTAATGAATATTACTGAGCAGAGACGAGAGGATGGACAGTATGGGAAAAGCAAGGAAGATTTTCTAGAGAAGTTGGCCTCAGATGGGCCTTTGCAGATTTCACCAGACAGAGATGAGGTTAAGAGCATCCAAGGAGGGGGACACTTAAAGCAAAGCCCTCAAATGAGGAAAAGACCAGTAGGATTGGGGAATAGCAAAGAGACTTCAGTGGCTAGAGTTAGCTTCAGGCTTTGCATTGTGTGCATGGATGGGGTGGGGGTGGTGTGGCTAGGACAGGGAACCCCCATCCTGTTGACATTCCTAACAGGGAAATTAGGGATTCTTTAAAACTTTTTATAATGTTTGGATATTAGCTGGAACTGCCAGATTCAGCAAATAAAAAAAATCCAGGATGCCCAGTTACATTTTAATTTCAGATAAATATGTTCCATATGATATTTTGGATAGTTCAGTTCAGTCACTCAGTTGTGTCTGACCCTTTGCGACCCCATGGACTGCAGCACTCCAGATGTTTCTGTCCATCACCAACTCCGGGAGCTTGCTCAAACTTATGTCCATTGAATCCGTGATGCCATCCAACCATTTCATCCTCTGTCATCCCCTTCTCTTCCTGCCTTCAGTTTTGCCCAGCATCAGGGTCTTTTTCAATGAGTCAGTTCTTCACATCACATGGCCAAAGTATGGAAGTTTCTGCTTCAGCATCAGTCCTTCCAATGAATATTCAGGACTGATTTCCTTGAGGATGGACTGGTTGAATCTCTTTGCAGTCCAAGGGACTCTCAAGAATCTTCTCCAACACCACAGTTCAAAAGCATCAATTCTTCGGCACTCAGCTTTCTTTACAGTCCAACTCTCACATCCATACATGACTACTAGAGAAACCATAGCTTTGAATAGATGGATCTTTGTCGACAAGGTAATGTCTCTACTTTTTAATATGCTGCCTAGGTTGGTCATAACTTTCTCTCCAAGTAGTAAGCGTCTTTTAATTTCATGGCTGCAATCACCATCAGCAGTGATTTTGGAGCTCAGAAAAATGAAGTCAGCTACTGTTTCCACTGTTTCCCCATCTGTTTGCCATGAAGTGATGGGACCAGATGCCATGATCTTAGGTTTCTGAATGTTGACCTTTAAGCCAACTTTTTCACTCTCCTCTTTCACTTTCATCAAGAGGCTCTTTAGATCTTCTTCACTTTCTGCCATTTGGAGAATTTTGAGCATTACTTTGCCAGCGTGTGAGATGAGTGCAATTGTGCAGTAGTTTGAGCGTTCTTTGGCATTACCTTTCTTTGGGATTGGAATGAAAACTGACCTTTTCCAGCCCTGTGGCCACTGCTGAGTTTTCCAAATTTTGCTGGCATAAGGAGTGCAGCACTTTCACAGCATCGTCTTTGAGGATTTGAAATAGCTCAACTGGAATTCCGTCACCTCCACTAGCTTTGTTTGTAGTGATGCTTCCTAAGGCCCACTTGACTTCACACTCCATGATGTCTGGCTCTAGGTGAGTGATCACATGGTCATAGTTATCTGGGTCATGAAGATCTTTTTTGTATAGTTCTTCTGTGTATTCTTGCCACCTCTTCTTAATATCTTCTGCTTCTGCTAGGTCCATACCATTTCTGTCCTTTATTGTGCCTGTCTTTGCATGAAATGTCCCCTTGGTATCTCTAATTTTCTGGGAGAGATCTCTAGTCTTTCCCATTCTATCGTTTTCCTCGATTTCTTTGCATTAATCGCTGCTGCTCCTGCTGCTAAGTTGCTTCAGTCGTGTCTAACTCTGTGCAACCCCATAGACAGCAGCCCACCAGATTCCCCTGTCCCTGGGATTCTCCAGGGAAGAATACTGGAGTGGGTTGCCATTTTCTTCTCCAGTGCATGAAAGTGAAAAGTGAAAGTGAAGTCGCTCAGTCGTGTCCGACTCTTAGCGACCCCATGGACTGCAGCTTACCAGGCTCCTCCATCCATGGGATTTTCCAGGCAAGAGTACTGGAGTGGGTTGCCATTGCTTCTCCGATTGATCACCGAGGAACGCTTTATTATCTCTCCTTGCTTTTCTTTGAAATTATGCATTCAAATGGGTATATCTTTCCTTTTCTCCTTTGTCTTCACTTCTCTTCTTTTCTCAGCAATTTGTAAGGCCTCCTCAGACAACCATTTTGCCTTTTTGCATTTCTTTTTCTTGGGGATTGTCTTGATCACTACTTCCTGTACAATGTCTTCAAGCACTCCTTCTATCAGGTCTAATCCCTTGAATCTATTTGTCACTTCCACTGTATAATCATAAGGGATTTGATTTAGGTTATAATTGAATGGGCTAGTGGTTTTCCCTACTTTCTTAAGTCTGAATTTTGCAATATCATGGTCTGAGTCACAGTCAGCTCCTGGCCTTGTTTTTGCTGACTGTATAGAGCTTCTCTATCTTTGGCTGCAAAGAATATAATCAATCTGATTTTGGTATTGACCATCTGGTGATGTCCATGTGTAGAGTTGTCTCTTGTGTTGTTGGAAAACGCTATTTGCTATGACCAATGTGTTCTCTTGGCAAAACTCTGTTAGCCTTTGCCCTGCTTCATTTTGTACTCCAAGGACAAACTTGGAGTACATTTTATAGTCCAAGGACAAATTTCGGAAACAGATATGCTAAAAATGTATTCTTTCTTTATCTGAAATTCAGATGTAATTGAGCATTCTGTATCAGACAACTTTAGTATTAGGAAAACATAAATAGCCCTTATTCCACAAATGAGGTGAAACCTACTTGGTTTAATTTAATTTTTCTAATAAATTAAAAAATTATCTAATTTTTATAAATAAAAGGAATTTCTGTTTAATCCAGTGTAATAGTTTATATCAAGACATTATTTTCTTTATACATTATTTTTTATTTCTTGTTAAAAAATGACCTATTTGCAACCTGTCACTTAGTTTCCTATGTCTGCCTTTATTCTCTTGATTTTAAGACTTTCAAATGTGACACTTAGTTTCAGAAAGTATTCTCCTTCAAGCTAAGGTTTGCTGTTCGGGACACCGAGGCTCTCATATTGATAAACCTTTATTGTCCTTTGCATTTCCTGGAAATGTTTATGCATTTAGACAGCCTCAAAAAATGTCCCTGCGTGCAGATGGCAACATTGAGTGGGAGCTGTGGTGTGATGGGGGGGTTCTTCACCAGGCTCGGGATCAGGTAACACAAAAGGGCATACCCCATACCAGGACTCACAGGACTGAGGAGCCTCTAGTTTCTCCCTCCAATTTGATGGCATAGAAATTATAGAGAATTTGAGGTTTGAGACCAGGGAAAGGGGAGGAGGACATGCAATGAAGATAATGATTAGAGTGATACATTTTGACCTGGAGAAGGTAAAGGGGAAGAGGGAAGGTGAAGAAATAGGAAAAGTTTCATGGAAGAAATGACATTGCAGCTGAGCATTAAGAAGTTAAGCAGAAGTTTTACCCTGTCCCTTGCCTGTGGAATCTCATCCACTCTCCCAATTCCATTGTGTTACTCTTGTAAAGACTACAATTTGGCCCAACTTGTAATAGCACATGGAGGAGTCAGGGAGACAGCCAGCAGCCTGTTGTGTCTGGATGAGCTGGCAGGGGAGCCTGCCCCATGGACACAAAAGTTTGCCGTGCCCAAAAACGGTACCGTGGCCTTTGCTCCAGGGTCAGAACGGTTCAGCCCCATGTATCTCCCTTGCTTCCTGTAACATAAGAAATGCTGCTCTTTGAAACTTGATAAAAGCACCGACCTGCCAATCTGAAGACAGAAGATCATAATTAATGATAATAGCTCTGTTTTAATTATAGCTATTTAGCAAGTTAGCAGAACAATACCAGTAACACAGCTCGACATTGAATGGGTCGGGAGCAGCCTGCTGTTCCTTCAGCATTCATGTGGTGCCCCTGAAACTTGCAAGGTTCAGCTCCCTGTAACTGGAGGGACTGCAAGGGAAGACTAAGCAGCCTGCAACTTCTTTAACCCAGTGAGGTCATTCTTCCTTGCTCTCTTCCAGACTACTTGCATCTCATGCCAGGTGCATCTGGCTTGAGACAGTGGCCTCTGAGCCTTCAAGGTTGAAAACAGACCCACATTCTCTTGGGGTAGAGGCAAGAGAGATTGTATGTAGATCCCAGTGAGCCCCCTTTTAAATCATCCATTCTTGGCTCAGCATTCTGTCCTGGCCAGACTGAGCATCCTAGAAAGGTAGCCCTGGAAGGGACCTTAGAGCACCTCCAATCAAATTTCTTAAGACCAGAAGAGCTGCTCTACTTGAAGGGGAGGGGTAAGAATGCCAACAAAATCCTGCTCACCTCACCTCCATCTTGCCTCTCATTATAGCCCCTGGTTGCTCCATGGAACACTGAAGACTCCTTGAAGAAGATGTTCATTACCTTCATTTTTAAAATTGTGAGACTAGAGGAAATACAGCTTTCCTTTGTGTGTGTGTGTTCTCAGTCATGTCAGACTCTGTGACCCTACAGACTGTAGTCCATGGGCTCCTCTATCTATGGGATTTCCCAGGCAAGAATACTGCAGTGGGTTGCCATTTCCTCCTCCAGGGAATCTTCCTGATACAGGGATCAAATGTGTATTTCCTGTGTCTCCTGCCTTGCAAGCAGATTTTTATTTATTTATTTTCCACACTGAGCCATCGGGGAAGCCCCACAGCTTTCCTACGTCTAAGCAGTTAGATTCAGTTAGATTCAGTAAGAATTAAAATGCAGATCTCCTCCCTGTCAGGCGTGTGCTCTTATAATAAACGCACCTAAGTTATTCTTTCAGTGCTGAAAATCCAAATCCATGTATCCCCAAGGACCTATAATAGAGGAAAGGAGGAGCATACGTAGGTCTTATGGTGGAGAGAGCCCCTAAGTCAGTGACTTTTAAGCTGTGTTTCACAAGCAGATAGGAGAATCATTTTGTGTGTATGCATGTGTGTATGACACTTATGGGTGCCTTTTTTGATTTGTTGAGAGGTCTATAGTTTTCATTAGATTTCAGTAAGATTGATGACCTCCAGTATTTAAGAACTACTGCTTGATATTTCTCTGCAAGTCAATGAAGGGCTGTGACAAAACTCAAGCTGCTGGAACTTCTCTGATTGTCCAGTGGCTCAGATTCTGCACTCCCAAAGCAGGGACTCCAGGTATGGTCCCTGGTCAGGGAACTAGATTTCACATGCTACAACTAAAAGAATTTGCATGCCTCAACTTAAAAAAAAAAAAATCACACAAAAAACCCCCAAACCCAGCTGCTGCTTCCTTTATATATCATATCGGCGCACCCTCCTGCCCTGGGCCATATCAGCCTTCCTAGTTGGTTTTTCCTACTTCACGACTAATTCCAAGTGACCACAATCCAGTTGAGATAGAACCTGACAGGCCGCAAAGGTGTGGAGTAGAATGAAGAGGAGCAGATTCTTCCCCATGGCAGCCAGGGGGAGTTGGCTCTGAGAGATGACAAAGTGGCCTTGTCATTAATGAGGCAGATACCTCTCCAAGGGTGGGTCTGCAGAAAAGACAGCACTTCCCCAATCTCTTATGACAAGACCCAGTCTTTAACAGATGCTGAGGAAATCTATAGGATGGGGTTTCTTGGGTCTGCCTTGAATCTGCCATGGCATGTTGACGGTCAGAGGAAATCATCACAGGTGATAGAGAGTTGATTAGCATCAGATGACTATGAAGTAATAAACTGTCCCTTTGAGGTGATTCAGGTGGGCTTTCTTCTCTGACAAATTCAGACATGAAGTTTCAGTCTTGTTAGTTACCAGATTACAGGAAACGTACTGGCTGCTTCTTACCAAAGGGAAGAGAGTTTCTCCCTAAGACTTTGGTCTGGCAATCTTCCTTCCTCCTCTGATTCATAAGTGGGCCTGTGTTTGTTTCCCAGGAATGATAACTCTGTTGCTTTTGAGAGTGAAAGGACAGAATAAGATGGTGCATTAGAGCCACCCCATCTTCTGAACTGAATAAATACACCATTGTCCTCGAAACCCCAACTTTCTATGTTGTCAGTCTCCTGGGACCTGGTTTGGGAGGGGAGGGGAGGGAAGGCGTTAGACCAAGGAGCTGGAGCAGAAGAGTTTAAAACAGGCTGTCCAGTCACACACCATTACCAGTCATTGATGAGGTAAGGATCTTGCAGCAGAGTATAAATCACCTTCATCACTGAGTTTGCAGGTTAGTTCAGCTGATATATATATATATATATATATATATATATATATATATATTTTTTTTTTTTTTTTTTTCATTGCAAGACCTTCTTAAAGGAGGATGCAGTGTTTTGCTGCTTGCTTGGTATACACTTCTTATTCCATCATGGACTGGCACTTTGAGAAGCACTGGTTGAAAGTAAAAGTATTTCCTCAAACTGCGTTATCTAGAGGTTGGAAGTTTGCCAGGCCAGTTGCTCTCAGGATCCAGGAGAATTGATTGGAAGAGGGCTTCTTGTCCACTGGGTCAGGTCTGTGTAGCCTGGTGCTACCATGCAGGCCTGAGGTACCTGTGAATAGTAGCCCTTCAGGACCATACATGGGAAAGCTGAGTGCCCTAATCATTGAGTGCAAAGGACCTCATAGTCCTGGAGTCATTGTTAGCAAAGGATGTTGAGTAGAATTACCTTCCTTGGGGGCACTGGAGCCCACTAGGGTGACACTACTTAGCATTAGTCCTGTTTCTTGCCTATTCTCTACTTAGCCCCTCTGCCTAGGCTCTGCCCAGCCAGCCTGCTGTGTTCTTGTGGAACTCCTCACTCTAGCCTCTCTTCCTGCTCCATCTACCAACCTTGTCTTCCTGACTCTGGATTCCTGGCTGATGTTGTCTCCTGATGCCAGTTTTCTCATAGACCAGTGATCTGGTGCCCCATACCCTTGCCACTGTAATGGTTCCCAGGCTCTCAGCCCAGCTGTCTGCTGGGCTTGGTGCCCTGTGTTGGGTTAGCTCCCCTACTTTGAAATTCTCTTTACTCCGTAATCCTATGGCCAAAGAGTTCATTCATCATAGTTATTAGCAAGTTTTTCATTCTCCAGAGTGGACTGGAAATTCCAAGACCCCTGTTAAGACCTGGGTCTGCTGGTAACATCTAGATCTGAGCTGGGCAAAGATGTGTTAGAAAACGCCCCAGCAGGACAGTGAGCTGGGCAAAGTTGTGTTAGAAAATGCCCCAGCAGGATAGTAAACTGGGCAAAGTTGTGTTAGAAAATGCCCCAGCAGGATAGTGAACTGGGCAAAGTTGTGTTAGAAAATGCCCCAGCAGGACAGTGCAACAGACTTGGCAGAGAACAAAACTGAGGCTTGGGATTAAATCTGAGGTTAATGGCTTACCAGCTTTTGGAGCTTACTCAAGTCATGTAACAACCAAACTTCAGTTTCTCAATCTGTAAACTATGGACAATCACAGGGACGTGTTAGGACAAGAGATGCAGTGAACACACACTTAACACAAGGGTTGGTTTATTATAGTTTCCATTATTATCATTCAACTTCCCAAAGATCTAATTTCTCTAAAGACTCACAACTTTCTTCTCTGTTTTTTCTCTCTAGTTTCTGCACCTTCTATACTCCTCTGAAGCTCCACACTAATATTTCTCAGAGGCAATCAAGTCCCTTTACAAATGGTAAACAGGTAGTTTCCTGGTAAACAAAAAGCTGTGTACTTGATTTATCCTGCAATCCAAGAGAATGAAAGAGACGGCTTTTTATTCTGCACAATAGCAGAAAAACCCTTCTCACCAAACAATACTCTCCTCAAGTTGTCTCCCAAGTTGAGGTGGATGGGATAATCGCCCATACAGACTGCAGTAAGCAGGTTGTCCCCCAACCCCTGCCCTCTGATCCAGTGGTCATGTTTCTCCTCTGGGCCTTGGAATGAGACCAGTGTCCTGGTGCTGGGTAGGAAGAAGAGGGGCTTCCTTGCCTCTGCTTCACTGGGAGCCCCATCTGGTCATGCCTCAGGGAATGGCAGCCTCCTGGGTAGTCTGGCACATCCTCCTACCACTGAGCCAGGGGCAACCACAGGAGTAGCCTCTGTGTAGAAAGAGTGCTGAAGTGCCCATAATTTGCCTCTGCATTCTGTGAAATTTTTGACCAATTAAATTAATGGTGGACTAGGGCCTCAGGAATCAACTGGATAGCTTAATGAATGAATGAACAAATGAGGAATTATTTATTTAATGTCTACTGTACGTGAGACACCATTCTAGGCACTAGGAATACAGTGGTGAACAAAATGGGAAAAAATTCCTGCTCTCATGGTGTTTATATTCTAGAGGGGAGAGCAGGCAATAGACCAAGAAATACATAGCATATCAAGGGGCAGTAAAAGTTTGGGAGAAAGTGAAACCTGGGAAGAGGGTGGATAGTGATGGTAGTGCTCATTTACATAGGATGGGCAGGGCAGGCTCTGTGACCAGTGATGTTAGAGTAGGAATGGAAACAACGTGAGAAATGGAGCCGTGAGCATGCCTGGAGGAAAGATCTCTAGGTAGAAGGAAGAGCAAGCATGAAAGTCTGAGGTGGGAGGAGTATATTTTAGTCCATATCAGCCTCTAACTTCAGCTTTAAAAGAAGCAAAAAGTTACGTATTTATTTCCAACATGTAAGTATGACCCCACATGGGTCAAAGGAGGCACTGATCTTTGAGCAAATTACTTCATTGGACCTTAGTTTCCTCACTTATGATGTGTTGATAAATGCGCTAGATTAGGTTTGCTCCTTCTGTAAGATGGAGTTTAGAGACTGCTTTTTGTTATGGGTACTGGGAGGCTATAAAAGCAGAGAATATCTGGGATCAAGGCATTATACATAACGGTGGTATCTTCGTTGGCTTCAACCCTTTAACCTTCATATCTGGTAAAGGGACACTCAGTAATATTTGCTGAATGACCTCTAAGTCAGGAAGACAGATGAGGGATGGGAAGAAAAGCTAAACTCAAGAATGAAGCAGGCACTTGGGAAGGGAAGTGCTGGGTGGTTAGATTTGATGACCTTTCAGGTCACTCTCAATCCTGAGAATTTAGTTCAGCTCCAGGGCTTGTTTGATACAGGTTTTGATGTTTATCAAATTATCTCAACATTTAGCAGCAGCTTAAAGCAGCAAACATTTATCAACTCACAGAGTTTTTAAGGTTCAGGAATCCAGAAATGACTTAGCAGTGGCTCAGACTCCCCTGAGGTTGTAGTCAGCTGTCAGTCAGGGCCAAAGTCACCTCAAAGCTGGAGCAGGGCTGGAAAACCTGCTTCCAAGATGGATCCCTTGTGTGGCTATTAGCGGAGCCTTCAGTTCCTCATCATGAGGGCCTTTCCATGGGTCTGTTGGAGTGTCCTTCCAGGAACAAAGACCAAAATGAGGATCGGGACTAGGGCAAGGCAAGCTCTGGCTCTGCACCTCATAATGGCAGCTAGCTTCCCCCAGCATGTGTGACTCAAAAGGGAAAGATCAAGCTGGAGGCAGTAGCACTTTATTCTATTAGTTGAAGGCCAGTCCTTAAGTCCAGCTCACATTCTAAGGAAAGAGTGTGTAAGAGTTTGTGGACTTTAAAAAATTACTACATCCACTTTTTAGCCATGGGAGCCTCATCAGGTTGTTATCTTTCCATCCTTGGAGTGCTCATTTTTAGCTCTTAGCATACTGTTCAACATATGCAAGGGATTCAGTTAGTGCTCATTTGTTTTTCTAGGGGAAAAGGCTAGACTGGGTGAACAAAAGGCTGAGTGGGTGGTCAGATGTTTAAAAACACATGAATCACACCCAAGAAATCATAATTCAGTTGATATTAGGTGAGATTGGAGCACAGATACAATTTTTAAAAAAATATATTTCTTATTGTGGTAAAATACAAATAACATAAAATTCAACATTTTAATCAGTTTTAAGTGTACATTGACATTTAATGCATTTGTAACATTGTGTAACCAACACCACTATCCATTTCTAGAAGTTGTTCATGACCTCAAGCAAATTCTGTGCTCATTTAACAATAGCTCCTCATTCTGCCCTGCCTTCATCCCTGGTAACATCTGTTCTATTTTATGTCTCAATGGATTCAGTTTATTTAGATGCTTCATATCTGTGGAATCATGTAACATTTGTCATTTTGTGTCTAAATTATGTCTTAGAAAATGTTTTCAGAGTTCATTCGTGTTGTAGCATGTGCTATAATTTCAGTACTTTCAAGGCTGAATAATATTACGTTGTATGCATACACCACATTTTGTCCACTAATCTGTTGATAGACATTTGAGTTGTTTCCACCATTTGGCTTCTATGCACATTGGTGTACAAGTATCTGTTTGAACCCTTACTTTCAGTTTTTGGGGATGTAAAGCCAGAAGTGAAATTGCTGGATCATATGATAATTCCACATTTAACTTTTTGAGAAACTATTGTGTGTTTTCAAAAGCTCCTCAGGAAATCCTGAAGAGTGATAAAGACTGATTATAAGTGAGGACTTCTAAGGAGGTTCATCTGATGGGAGGGGAAGGACAGAACTAGGAGTCAAGGCAGCTCTTGGTAGTTAAGTCCATGGTATTTGTATCTGGACAAACTCACCTCCAATATCACTTATGAAGTTTCCCCCGATACTAGAATACCCCTATGCAAGTCCACAATTCACTCTTGGCTTCTGCCTTTGGCTTCTTACAGAACTTTCTGGAATGATTTCCCCATATGTGTCTCAGCTTCCTTATGTGCCCTAATCATTGAGTGCATGCTCAATGCCATGTCATGCCTGCTTTCCTTCTCTCTTCCTGGCATGTTGAAAAATGACATTGGTAATTTGGAGACACACTCTCTGAAGCTGCTTGAGCAGTATAAACAGTTTTCTCCAGATGTGTGTGGGCCATGAGTTCCTGACCATGATGTGGTAACTGCTTTAGGTAAGCGCTCCAGCAGTGTCCCTTACTGTACACATCTGAGTTTTCTCATCAATATTTGAGTTCCTCTCAAGAGGGATGGAAGTGTCTGATTTGATATGTCTGATATTTCACTTAGTCCCTTTGGATTCAGCTTGTCATTGCCAAGTTTTCTTTCAAGTATGTCAGCCTTTGTCATACCAACAGAGCATTTTTTGTTGTTCTGGACTTCAGTTGACAGATGTCAAGTGAGGCTTGGTTCTGGGTGGTAGGGGTGGAGACCAGTGAAGGAAACCATATGAGGTTTCCAGATGAAGAAATAATCTTACAATTTTTTAAAACCACAAAAGCAATCACACCAAGTGTTTTGGAATGCCCAAATCTTGGGGCAGTGAGACAGGAGGATTTGTACATACATTTCTTTGCCTCATAAATTTGGTCAGTGGTTAGCGGGTGCTTTGAGAACAGAGCAATTTCTATTCACAGTTGAGGAGGTCATTGTGGAATGGCCCTTTTTGGATCCTGTGTTTCTCTACTGCTAAATTTTGGCCATGCAGAAAAAGAGCTTCTAGAACAAATCAGGTTTCCATGACACATGAGCAGATAGCTGCTTTATTGGCCAGAGGCCATCACTTTGTTGGGAACATTTAGAGAGTCAGGCTTTTGAGGCCCAATGCAGAGTGGTAGTGCTTCCCAGGCAACTGTGATCTGGGTGGTAAGGAAACAATGGGGGTTCTGAATTATTCTGGTGATGTTTCCATGTCACAGGCACCCCAGAAGGGCAACTGTAGTTCAGTTGGCTGCTGCTCTGCTTAAGACGTGGCCCCTGGGAGGCATCTGCTTCTTCCTCTCTGGCTTCCATTAAGATGCTGCTTTGACTCCTGAGGCTCAAATCTCTTCCTAGAGTTTGGCTCTAGGCATCATCTGGTTTCTGCCTCTGGGCAGATTTCTAGCTTCTTGGTTTGCTCCACTGATTTTAGTTGCCCCTCTACTTCCTATCTGAGCTGGAACCACCATGTGAACACAGTTGTTATTTCTGTCTCCCCAATTACCACTAGATTTTCCTTTCTGAGGGCCTGTATGTGTTAACTGTCAGAGTTCTGGTTGCACTTCAGCTTCTGTTGCTCCCTTGGCATATGCTGACCTGTTGTTTTGATAAAACGTCAGAGTCAGTGTCAAGGGCTGCAACCTAGAGTGGACCCCAGCCATGCCCAGTGTATGGATGGAGGGTGTATGGATGGGGACACAGCAAGTTGAGGAGCCCACACAGTCTAAGTCACTTCCAAAGTAGACTTTGGAAATCCTCTGGAGCTCTTTCTTCCAAGGAGAGATATTGTGTATCTCTTAAACGACTTACTTTTTTAAAAATTTTGAATAATTTTATTTCTTTATTATCTTCAATCATATTCAAAGTCTTGAAGAGTGGATATTTGCTGGTATTAAATAGTAGAATTTCAGTGTGTTGCACTGTTGACCGTTTATACATGGATCATCTATGTCGCACATTATTTTTTCTATTGAAAATACGTAAGGGAATTCCCTGGTAGATCAGTTGGCAGAGAATCTGCCTGCAGTGCAGGAGACCCAGGTTCAATCCCTGTGTTGGGAAGGTCCCTGGAGAAGGAAATGGCAACCTACTCCAACACTCTTGCCTGGAAAATCCCATGGACAGAGGAGCCTGGAGGGCTACAGTCCATGGGACAACCTACTTTTGACATTTAAATGTGCTAGCCAGCTTGAAAGTGAGGAGAAGTGCTGGTTTTGAACAAACCTATAGCAAGGATGAGGAAGAAGAAAATTTTAAAACTACATAGTTATAAGAGACTTTACTGATTACCTAGTTTGTCTACCTGTGTTGTCTCCTCACCAGATGAGAGAACAGGCCTAGACAGATCACAGGATGTCCTTAGTGTCATACAGCTTTTTACCAGTCAGCTTTTTCCCCTGGCTGGTTCTGTTCTTAAATTCTTTGTACTTTCAACGTTCTTAGCTCTTCTGAATTAGAGATGTTCTGGAGAGACCAGTTCAGTCAACCTCCTGTCATTATTTAAATATTTTACTGGGTCTTCTATGAAAGTATCTAGAACTTCATATACAAGAGAGGCAGCTAGAGAGTGTTAATTTTCCTGAAGCTTGAGTCAGAGGGTCATAAGATTGTTATCAGCCCTGTATGTAATGATATAAAACCTGGGGCTTGGAGGGCAACAGGCTGCATGATTTCTTTGGCAAGGAGGGGGTGTTAGAAGGCAGGCCTCTCTACCAGATATGCATGGTTTTTCTCCAATCTATTGAGGCAGGTACTATCATGATTCTCACATTTTGATTGCTTTCTTTAAAACTAATGCCAAACTTCTGTCAGGATTGGTCTAGCATATTCTGTGAACCAGGGCTTCCCTGGTGGCTCAGATGGTAAAGAATCTGCCTGCAATGCAGGAAACCCAGGTTTGATCCATGGGTCTGGAAGATGCCCTGGAGAAGGGAATGGCTACCCACTCAAGTATTCTTGCCTGGAGAATTCCATAGACAAAAGAACTTGGTGGGCTACAGTCCATGAGGTCACAAAGAGTCAGACACAACTGAGTGACTTTCACTTTTTGTGCTGTGAACAAGTTGTGTGACCTTGGACAAGTTGCTTTCCCTCTTTGGGCTTCAGTTTTTCTCCTCTGCAAAACAAGGAGAATTGATTGTTTAGGGGTCCATGATTTCATGAACCATGCAATATCAATAGCATTCACTGTAGAGTGATCTCAAACCTCTTTAAGCACATCTTCAATTTCTACATGTCTCACAGCCTTTTTATGGCCAGCAATGTAGTTGGAACCATTGGTTGAGAGTTAATTCCAGAATCAGAGGTTTTATTGCTCTTAGATGCTAGACCTACTCTGATTTTACTTTTCCCTTTTCTTGTTGCCTGTGTCTAATGGACCTAAGCTTCTCACTGCCATGTGCTTAGCAAAAAACCAGTCTTGGACTTCTGTCTTTGGAGGACTGACTAGGCAACAGTGGGAGGATCCTCATAAGGGAATGTAGTGACTGATCCCATGAAGCCTGTCCAGGACATTCTGTCCAGTAGAAGTTAAGGGGTCAGTGCAGGAGAGCTGCATGGATATATTATGGTCTTCATTCTATTTGGAGTTAACACCAGGGGAGCCTGGATTAGTCTAGATACAAATTTCTGCTAGACCAGAGGAGACCTGTAGTGGTAGTTGGCTGAAGGCTTGGTTTCGCTGGTATCTCTCTTCGGCAGTCAGGTCTCCTATTCCTCTCCACTTGGCTTCTACAAACTTTCCTAAAACCAATGAGCTCTTTACTGACTGAGCAACCAGGGAAGCCTAATGAGGTCTGTACCAAGGTTCACGTGTTTTGACTAGTCACACCTCTCTGTTCCCACACGGGACTGGAAAAGGAACATGAAATACACCTATCCAAAAAACTGAAGGCTGAGGTGCAGTACAGTCCTGGAGTCATTATAGTTGATCCCCTTTACTCCAACTGGTTATTTCGACTGCCTTATAATTTGGCATTGCCTTGTAGTTCTTGTGAGCAATGAGGGGTGCTCTTCATCACAGACCTATAGCAGTTAACTCCTCTTACAGGGGAATTGGGAAACAAATGTTAATCAGTCTTGCCCTGATTTTTTTCCCCCTAATATTCTACCAAAACAGAAACTTAAGAAATAGATAAAGAAAATTCATTAATAATCCCTAGAGCTAACCAGAGCTATAAGTTTGAGGCACATCTTAGGCATGTTTCTTTGCAGAAGCAACATATATTTGCATATTTTTATTTATTTAAAATTTGATTACATTTTCCACATCTTTAAAATATTTTTGTAAACATGATTTTAATAAATGCATAATATTTTATGAAATGTATCACAATTTGCTTAACTATTTCTCTAATGGTGGATATTCACCCTAAATTGTTTTCAAGTTACTTTTGTTTCATTTGCTGGTATACATATTGCCAGTTTACTTCACCAAAGGTTTTTTAAATATATACTTCCACCAGCAATGTATGAGAATACTCAGCTCAGAGTACACCATTATTGTAATTTTGCTATTATTGCAGATGAAGATCATTATTATCTCATTATTATTTTAATTTGAAATTCTTTGATAACCCATCAAGTTGGGTATTTACCATTTGGATTTTCTCATTTAGAATTTTTCTGTTTCCATTCTTTGCCCATTAATCAATTGGGATCTTAGTGTTTTTGTTTCATTTGTTTGTTTTTTGGTGTTTGTTCTTTGCTTATAATCTTTGTTGCAGATATTATTCCTTATTCATTGTCTTTTAATATTGCTTATAATTTTTGGCATACAATTCAGTCTAACAGTATTGCCTTAGTAATTCTTTTGATTTTAAATTAGAAAGTCTTTCCCCTCAAGAAATAAAGTATTGCTTTATCCAGATTTTCTTCTTTATTATTTTATTTTTAACATTAAGCTCTGATCATATTGAATTTCTTTAAGTGTAGGATCTAAATTGATTTTCCACTGAGTAGTTAACCAGTTCTTCCAGTATCAGTTTTTAAATAATCTTCTCTACTGATTTGTGATACTTCTTTTTAACTTTTTAATAAGATTTGTTTCTGGCCTATTTGCTTTTGTTGTTGTTGCTAATCTCTCTTAGGGGTAATGTTGGGATTAGTATGCAGTTAGGAGGTCAAGGGACAAAGAAACACATTAATCTTACCTTTTAGCTTAACCACTTCTCCCTTGTGGGGTGCCTAAGGAAGGTATAGGCACAGAGGACAAGCAAATTAATATTTTATTATTAGGTGGGGTAATATACTCTACACTGTAATATGGATGCTCCAGTTGTCTCTTGCTACATAAAAACCACTCAAACTTAGAGGCATGAAATAGCTACTTTATTATGCCCATGGATTCAATGAGTCAGGAATTAGAAAGGGCACTTCAAGGATGTCTTGTTTTTCTTCCATGATATGGAGACTTTAGCTCAGCTTCAGCTTTAGCTCAGAAGACTCAAAGGCTAGGAGAGACTGATGGCTGTGGGTGGAATCTTCTGAGTGATTTGTTCACTCACCTGCCTACTGATTGAAGATGGCTGTCAACTGGGATCTCAGCTGGGGCTGCCAGTTAGAATACCTACTTGTGGTCCCTCCAGGTGCCTATGTGGGCTTCCTCATAGTGTGGAGACTGAGTTTCAGGAGTGAGTGTCACTGGAGAACCAGGCAGATGGTTTACTACCTTTTATGGCTTTGCCTCAGAAGTTATTGTCATTTCTGCCATAGTCTCAAACCTCTCCAGATTCAAGGTGATGGAAGGAGTGTCAAAGTTGCATTATAAAGAGAACATGTGGGATAGGAGATCCTGTTGTGGCCATTTATGGATGAAGTGCATTGCCAGAGCAGGAGTCTTTGACAAACTGGGCTAGAACATGAGGCTTAGGGTATCTCTCCTGCTTGATATTCTCTTCTCTCAGATACACACATGGTTCATTGCCTCAATAACTTTGAATATTTGCTCAAAGCCACTTTCTTAATGAAGTCTCTCCTTACCACCGTATTTAAATTTGACCTCACACACATCTTGGAACTCTTTTTTACCCTTCCTCGCTTTATCTTTTCCTCAGTAATGCTTATCATCATTAAACATGCAATCTCATTAACTAAGTTATTATGTTATTATTTATTAGTTATCTCTTCTGCATAGAATATTGCCTTGACAAAGGGGGAATCTTCGTCTCTTGATGTTTATGAGTGTCTCATAAGTGCTTAGAATAGTGACTGGTACTTAGTAGGTGTTCCAGATTATTGAATGAATTAATAGATGAATGAAGGGCAGGGACTTCTCATCCCTTTCTTTCTCCTGGCCACCTTACTTCTTGGGGCTCCTTTTGAAGCCAAAGGAGACAATCAACCCATCTGTTTTCCTTCCTTTTCCTGGCTTCTGGAATACATACTCCCACCTTCCTGCTCTAACTCTATAATCTTTCTGCTCACTGCTCCCCCCTTAATGAGTAGTCCTCGGTCTGTTCCAGCTGAAGCATGGGGAGTACTCTTCAGGCTCTGGGCCTCCCAGGTCTGTCATACCTGCTTCTGCCACCCTTGCTCTTCACCTGATTGCTCTTCACCTCAGGGCCCATGCCTTCTCTGTCTTCACCCCCCAATGGGAACTAAAGGCACTGTTGTCTGGGTAGCTGCCTATTCCTCCATCCTCACCAACTGTGACTGTGTCACCTCCTTCCCCCACACTCCGCACACAAGGAGCACAAGGACACTTTGTCCTCAGGACAACCCTGGGAGGCAGGAAGGCCAAGTTTGGAAGCCTCCATTTGTAAACGAGGGAATTGAAGAGCCAGTGTAGTAAAAGAGCTTGCTGAGGTAACAACAGTGGCTAGACCTCAGATGCTTTCACTTGGAATTCTTGTGTCTCCACTTCCCTTTGATGTGGTAATGGTTTTACTTTGTGATTCTGAGCCACTTCTCAGTCTCTTTGTGTTTCAGTTAGGGCTTCCCTGGTGGCTGCAAATACAGGAGACCCAGGTTTGATTCCTGGGTCGGAAAAACCCCCTGGAGGAGGGAATGGCTACCCAACTCCAGTGTTCTTGCCTGGAGAACTCCATGGGCAGAGGAGTCTGGCAGGCTTCAGTCCATGGGATTGCAAAGAGTGGGACACAACTGAGCATCTTAACACTCCTTCACCTTCAAAGGGAATTACAAAACATCCTAAGTCATAAGACAATTGTAAGCCCTCAAGTTGTCAGGGACAAAACAGCATTGTTGCAATTCATCGATCAGCTGAATAGCAAGAGCAGAACAACAAAATGGTTGAATATCTCTTCAGGACAAATGAACCTTGTAATTTGATCAAATCACCTTGCAGAAATATCATTTTGACTGTACTTAATATGGAAGTTTACATACCAAGCAAATGACTGTTTTGGTTATGATATTTCTACTCCAGCTACCTTCAGTCTTGAGAACATTTCCTTACAATCTCTTTTTTTTTGTTTTGAGGACTCAGCTTCTTTGAAGAAATGTAAGGACACAAGAAAATAACTTTATTTTGCCTTCTTTGATGTGCTCATTTGAGTTCTGGGCCTCAGTGAAACGGGGACTATTTTCTAGAAGGTTTCCCTTCAACCTATCATTCTGCTGTTGTTCAGTGGAGTGGGCTGCAGGCTTTCTTTATGTAAATATATTAATCTTTTTACCGCCCTGGAAACTGTCATCTAGTGCCAGCCAGATAATGAATTTTGCCCTTCAAATATTGAGCCAGTGTATATATTTTTGCCGAAAGGTAGAAACTGGCTTGTTTGCAAGTGGCAAAATTGCCTAGGAATGCACAGTTGTGACAGGCACCCTGGGTTTACATTACACACTGCTGCCTATGAACCACAGATGCAGAGAGCTCCCAAGAACCCCACCAGGATGCCTGGTACACTTGTCTTGCCCACATAGCTGTTGCAAGAGTTTTGGATTTTCAGACAGGTGACTTGTACTCCATGTGGCATGTTTTCGATAGGTTTTAAGGAATTTTTTCTTCAGTCCCTTCTTTGTTTCCATCTTTGTCAACTCCTTTAATCAAGTAGTTCTTTTCATCTGCAAACTCTAATTCCTCTGCCTGTAGGTTCTCCCTAGTCCCTGGTAAATCTGCATATCATAGTGATCAGCCTGGGGTGTAGGGATGTAGCTCATAAGTTTAGCCTGTAAATAGAACTGGAGTTGAAGCTCCTTATTGCCATAGAAATTAAAAATTCTTCCACTCCCATGTAGTTTTGGTCCTTAGACAAGGTCCGCTAAACCCGTCAACTCCTAGCGGGCTGTGAAAGCCTTGTGCGTGCCACACACTGAGCTGGCACCTTCTCTGAAAGGTGGAGATGCTGCCAGCTCTCCCTGCTCCACACCCCCAGTGTGTTGCTCATCACACTGTCAAAAGCCGCTCTGTAGACACGAACAGGTTTCACTGCCCTTCCTTTCACTCCAGTTACCAGAGAGTTGGAGTGAGTTCAGTTCCTGGAGCTGAGACAGAGATGGGAGATGACGTGGAGAAGGAAGACCCCATCTCCTGAGGATCTGGGTGACCTCTTTCCACTTGCTGAGGAGCAGGAGTGGGAGAACACCCCTCTACAGCCTCCAGGCTGCTCAGAGTCAGGCTGCCTTTTTTCCTGCATCCTTGTCTTTCTGTGCCCTGAGAAGGACTTTGATGTTGCTGTGTTTCCAACAATAGTGGAAACAATTGTCTATTTTTCAAAAAGTAAAGAACTAGTTTACTGCCAAGCACCAGGCTAGATGCTAAGGATACGATGCTGAATAGATTGGTCCCTGCCCCCAGAGAACTTTGGGCCCTTGATCATCTAGAGACCTGGTTTCAAGTTCTGAGTTCTCTCTTACTGGCAGTATGACTTTGGGCAATGATAACTATATCAATAACAATTTTAACTTCTATTTTGGAGCAGTGGCGTATGCTAGGAAGAATAATAGGTGATTTCACACACATTATCTATTTAAGTAAATTTGTCTCTTCAACTCTCAGTTTCTTTGTACCGGACAGACTTTTTGCCTGGCTAGGTTTTCCTTCACCACAATCCCTACCCTTATGCTCCCATGGCCATGGTCGTGTGATCTAGGGATGGATATCTGAGCAAAGAGGGGCCAACAGTTTCTTATCCTGGCATTTGGGGCTACCCCAAATGAGTTGTGTCAAATGAGTGAGTTGTGTCAGGAGAGAAAAAGAGAATGTGAATCTATGAGTGTGTGGGTATGTGAATTGTTACATATCAAACTGAGGAGTCGCTGAGGAGCAGAGGAAGTCAGTTCACAGATGAAAAACAAATAAAGCAGATTGGCAGAAAGGTGGAAACGAAAGAATGTGAAGGGTCGTGGGAGTTTCCCAGGCCCAGGTACCAGTGTGCTCTGGCACCAGTGTGCCCTGCTCTTTGCCTGTTTGTGAGCTCTCTGAGATAACCTGAGTCCTAGCAACATCTTCCCTTTTTGGGTGGAGCTAGTAAGAACTAGCACTCTAGCCACTGTAACAAGAAGTCCTGAATAGTGCATTTCTTTTATGAAAGGAGAATTGTTGTCAGAGTTAATGAGACCATGTGCCTGAAGACACTTTAAGGATATGTTTGAAATGCATGGGATTATTGGATAATGAGGATGACCATGATGAAGGCAATGATGAGGATGGTGATGATTACTATCATACAATGATAGACAAGTGAAGTTCTCTGTAAGGAGTAAGATGACAGTTTTCCAATAGAGGTCAAATGATGCTGGTATTACTTGATGTTGGGTGGAATAGATCAGGATTTGGTGCTGGACCCAGTGGCTTCCAGGATGACGTAGGAGCTGATCTAGGTGTTTGAGTTCAGTGAGAAAGAAGCTTGCTCCAGGGAAGCAGCTGCATTTCCTCTTGAAAGGCTCAGGAAGTACTATAGTAGATCTGCCAGAAAGGGTCTCCCTCCCACCTAGGAAAGGCAGGGTATGTTTCCTCCTTCCACTTCTGGCAACCCTAACTCTAACCCCACTGACTTGAAATAGCTCTCGCCAGCTGCTCAGTAAGAGTGGGGGCTAAGTAGCAGTCTCACTGAGTGCACATGCCCTGAGAAGCTCACTTTAAAGTGGCAAAGAAGTCACAGTCATGTTGGGTAGATGTCACTGAATTAGCCACCAACTCTGCCAACTTAATTGTCAGCAGCAGAGTTCTGTCCTGGACTGTCAGGGGCAAACCCATTGAACTTAGTAGCATCAGGCCAGAGTGTCGTCAAGAGTATTCAGCTGACATCTCCAACACTTTTGATGGATATCAGCCCTGCTTGACCTCCAGTATCCTTCAGGGTTGAGGATAGGAGGTGTTTGTTGGCACAACGTGACTTGCATGAACTGCTGGCTTTATACACATTCCTTCCAGGAAAAACACTGTAATTTCTCCCAAGATGGACTTGCCCTCTCAAGCTACAGATTCTCCCATTATTAAAGACACCCTGGCACCTGGGACCATTAGAGAAATGTGAAGCATGATTTTTTCTCCCAATCCAAAGAATTTAACCTCTTCTCTTCGTGTTCTCTTTGCTCTTTAAAGTGAGAGAATATATGTGGTAAAGTGCCATGCAAACACATTGCTTCATTGAACACACATATGTATTGATAGACTGTATGCCAAGCTCGGTGTTAGGATTTATCAATGCACTCGAAAGAGAAAGACATGATACTTGATATCATGAGACTTGCATTCTAGGGGCAAAAACAGAGAAAAACTATGCAGAAAAGCAATGGAAATAATCTTATATTGAAGTGACTGTTTTGGAGGAAATAAACCAGGGGTAGAGGTAGAGAAAGACAAAAAAGATCAATGCTTAATTCAGGAGGTCAGGGAGTACTCCTTTGCCAAAACCCAAAAGAGAAGGAGCCTGTCTTCTAGAGAAGAGGAACATTTCAGATAGAAGAAACAGTGTGGGCCAAAGCCCAGGGCAGACTAACCAGGTGTGTTCAAGACATGAAATATGGCCCGTGTAGCTGCAGTGTGACAGATGTTGGAAAGACTGGCAAGTGTGGGTAGCTAGGGAGATGAATGCAGACTCTTGTCAGACACACATGGTTTTGTTTGAATCTCATCTCTGCTGATAAACTAGCTAAATGATCTTCTGCAAGCACTTAACTACTCTGTGCCTCAGTTTTCTTATCTGGAAAATGGGAACAATAGTATGTATATCTTGGGTTATCATAATTGCGCAAAGGGATAAAGCATTGTTTCTGTCCAAGTCTTCTGAGAAGCAGATGCCAAGACAAGATTAGGTGTGTAGCAGATTTATTGGGAGGAATGCCTTGAAAGAAAAAGTAAAGGAAGCCAGAAAAAGTGGTTGGTTTTCAGATCTTGATGCAGGTCTGACATCTACAAAGGCAAGCAAGCAGAAGGAAGGCATTCCAATAAAGATTTGGTCAGGCCAGAAGGGAGCCCTTGAGCCAAAGCTGCTTGTTGGCAGACTCTCACCCCTCAAAGGGCAGGGCTGATAGTAATATTATTATATCACTGCTCTTCTGGCTGAAGCATGACCTTGCTGTGGAGCCAGAGGAATGGCTGCTGAGGCTTTTGGTCAGCTGTACTCCTGTAACAGGAGATCTGAGCAGTGCATTTTCATGGCTGCTAACAGTATATGCCTTAGTAGACCCTCTGGTGCATAATAGATGTTAAAATTAAGTGTAGATTTTGCTAATAAATTATTACTACCAAGAAATCTCAACAATAACTGTTGTTATCTTGTTTTCTTGATTTTTTTTCTCCTCTGCCTACATTTTTCCCTAGCCAGCTGGTAGAACTTCTGGACATTATCCATCCTTATGTATGAGCAAAGGTGTTCCTGATAAGAGAGAGCCGGTAGTTGCCATATGGTCGGATTTGAGAGACACCAATAAAATTGTTTGTTGTTATCTAGTCACTAAGTCCTGTCTGACTCTTTTCCAAGCCAATGGACTGTAGCCCACCGGGCTCCACTGTCCATGGGATTTCCCAGGAAGAATACTGGAGTGGGTTGACATTTCTGTCTCCAGGAGATCTTCCTAATGCAGGGATCGAACCCAGGTCTCCTGCATTGGAAGGTGGATTTTTTACCACTGAGCAACCAGGAAAGCCCTCCAATAAAATTACCTTTTCTTAACAACAACAACAAAAAAACCCCTATCACATTACCAGAAGTTCCATCATTAAAAATTTCTTCCTTTGGATAAGCCTCAGATCACAGCTCCCAAATGGGAAGATTTCAAAGGCTTATCCTTGTCATTCTTTCACTCTTTTTTCCTTTTCAACTATTTGAAATATTGCTTAACCTCTGCTTGAAATTCTCACCTTCCTTTTCATGAGTCCATGTTGTTTTGAGTCCTTTGTTAACATCTTTGAGTCATATCTATATTCTCTGCTGTCTTCTTTTTCTCATCCTTCTCAAAAGAACCTTATGGCTCTCTTAACACACTTTCCCTCAGAAATCTCCCCTGACTTCAACTAGTTACAGTTTTACTTCTTCCTTTCTGGTTTGGATGCCTTTTATTTCTTTTTCTTGCCTAATTGCTCTGGTTAGGACTTCCAATACTATGTTGAATAAAAGTGAGGGTGAGTATCCTTGTCTTATTCCTGATCTCAAAGGAAAAGTTTTTGTTTTTAACTGGTGAGTATGATGTTTGCTGTGGGCTTGTCACATATGGTCTTTATTGTATGGAGGTATCTTCCCTCTATACCCACTTGTTGAGAGTTTTTATCGTAAAAGAATGTTGAATTTTGTCAAATGCTTTATCTGCATCTATTGATATGACCATATGATTTTATCCTTCATTTTGTTAATGTGGGTATCATACTGATTAATTTGTGGATGGTGAACCCACACTGCATCACTGGAATTAATTCTCACTTGATCATGGTGTTTGAACTGGGAACACGATTGTCAAAATCAATGTCTCTTTTATCTCTTCCAAACTTCATATCACATCTTTCAACTTCGTATGGTCATTTCTCCTAAAAGAAGTCCTCCTACTAACTCAGTCTTAACATGACCAAACCATCTTGTCCTCCCCTTAGTCTTTTCCCACTTCTGGATTTCCTGTTCACTCATGCTGAAACTTTGGTCACTTCCATCTTCTTGTTCACTTGGGCTTGAAATTTGGGGTAAGTCATTTATGACTTTCTCCTCCCTTTCCCCTACATTTCTAGTCACTCTTGAATCTTCTATTTATTTTTTCACAAATGATTACTCTCTTCTTGCCTGCCTCTCCTCCATTTATTTGGAACCATCTGTTGTTTATTTAATACATACAGGGAAGTCATGTTTTTAAAGTTCTTGAAATGGTTTTTTTTTTTTTTTTAACAACTTCAGCTTCTTTCAACCTTCTTTACACACATCTCTAATGCATAGGTGTGGCTCTTGAGTGAGCAAGAGGCCAATTTCATCTTCACGGTGTTTCTTGCAGTCCCAGCCTGGATCCTACCCAGACCTGACCCCTTGCTGAACAACCTCTTGTCTACATTGGACCCTCCAGACCCTGCATCTTCTTGTCACTCCTGTTACCGTCTATAGGGGGGTCCTGTCTCCAGTACATGGCCCCTCTAGTGGGACATGGATGCTCTGCATCCTGCCCCATCCACTCAAGTTGTTAAATAAAACAAAGTGGGCATTTCCTGTGAATGTCAGAAAGTTCAGCTTCATAAGACTCATTGTTTCTATGTAACCCCCTGTTAACACATGAGAGATACTTTGTGAAAAGGATAGTTCAACTTTGGTTTTGAATTATTACCTCAATGGATGTTCCTCATCTTTAATTATATGCTGTTATTCATAAAATGTTAGAGCTCCTATGATTCCACTTATGTAACATTATTAAAATGAAAAAATTATAGAGTTGGAGAATCAATTAGTGATTGCTAGGTGTTGGGGATGGGAGCGAAAGAGAGGTGGGTGTTGTTACAAAAGGGCAACGAGAGATCCTTGTGGTTATGGAAATGTTCTGTACCTTGACTGGTGGTGGTGGATACAGGATGTGATAAAATTGCATAGAACTAACCACACATACATGTACATGTACGCACACATGAGTACAAGTAAAACTGGTAGAATCTGACTAAGACTGCTGGATTGTATCATTGTCAGTATCCTGGTTGCACTGTTGTTAGTTGTACAAGATATTACCATGAGGGCAACAGGGTAAAAGGTACCCAACAGGATCACTCATTATTTCTTGCAACTACATGTGAATCTACATTTACCTCGAGATAAAAAGTTTAATTAAAAGAATGTTAGCACTCCTAATTCTAATTCTCAATGGTATTTGTTGAACTGAACCATTTATTCTTTCAGCCAGTTCTGTCTCGTAGGAGTAATAGGTTTCATGGGGTTTTGTTCACTTAATTAGAGAATGTTTCCACTTACTTTCCAAAATATACTAGTTTCTCCAGTGTTCTTATTTTTATAATTTATAATTTTGTAGACATCACTTGTACCTCCCCTAGTGCTCTTGCACATAGACTGAAGAATCCCAATAATTTAGAGCAACCCCAGTGTTCCTTTTACTGTTGAAACTGCTTGTCTCTGGTTTCCCACCTGTGAATTTTTTGCTTTCTAAAGCGTCAGGGATCAGATCACACTCAGCTACAGCCCAGTGGTGTTTGTACCATGATTTGGTACAGTCAGAATGAGATCTTCTGTTTGGTTTTTATTTTCCCTTTCCCTTTTTTTCTTTCCTATGTTTTTGGCTATAGAAACACATTACATAGAAGCCTTTGGGTTCCAATCATGGAAAGACTCCAAGATGAATTGCATGGGTTTTAACTGAGAACTCTGAATTCTTGAAGTTGGGAGAAAACTCCTCCTGCTGCTTTCCCCACCTAATCACATAGTCTCAGAGGATCCTGTGATTTCTTCTCATCAGTTTGCTGATTTAATACCCAAAAACTTGTCATCTGCAGAATGTGAACATGTATTGCACATCCATATTCTCAGTAATTTATAAACAGTAAATAATCTTGAACCCAGTTCTAATCCCACAGATTCACACCTTCTAGGTGTTTCCTACCTCAGGTCACAGTCCTGAATTTGCTAGATCACATCCGCACAGTTCTCTGTCCAGCACGTGCAGTTACACAAGAACAGTTAAGATTACCTGGCTGAAAGGTAAAACTAAGAAATGCAGTCTTAACTTACTATAGAATCCTAGAGGCAGAAAAGACGTGAGGTCACCTTATTTCCAATTAAGCATTCCTTCTAACTCATGAACTTCACTTGTTAGACATTCTTTCTTATGTTGAGTTCTCAGCTGTGTGCCCTCAGGAGGGACACAGGTCCTTCTACCTATGATGTGTCTCTGCAAATTGAAACCCCTGTCCCCTCTGTGTAACACCTACACACACCTTCAGCCTTTTGTGCATGTCAAAGGGAGACAGACAACATCACCAGTCCTTATTTACCCACTTAAATGGGAGGTGTGATTTGGTGAAAGCAGCCTGATGGTGGCTTAACATCCATCTGGGTTCAATATCTGTTCCTGTACCTACTAGCTGGTGACCTTGAGCAAATTACTAACTCACCCTCAGACTGCTTCTTCACATGTAAAATCCATCTCAGTAGATAGGGGAGAAGTAAGTCAGGACCTGTATGTAAAATGCCTGGCACACAGTAGGTGCTTTCAGTATGACAACTTACATTACTAGCAGTAGCTGTAGTAATTTACTGAACACTTATTATGAGCTAGATTCTGTACCGAGCACTTTACATGCAGTATTTATTTTACTCCTCCCAACAATCCTATGATCAGTTCAGTTTAGTCACTCAGTCGTGTCCGACTCTGCAACTCCATGGACTGCAGCACGCCAGGCTTCCCTGTCCATCAACAACTCCCGGAGCTTGCTCAAACTAATGTCCATTGAGTTGGTGATGCCATCCAACCACCTCATCCTCTGTTGTTCCCTTCTCCTCTTGCCTTCAATATTTACCAGCATAAGGGTCTTTTCCAATAAGTCAGTTCTTCACATCATGTGGCCAAAATATTGGAGTTTGAGCTTCAGCATCAGTCTTTCCAATGAATATTCAGGACTCATTTCCTTTAGGATTGACTGGTTTGATCTCCTTGCAGTCCAAGAGACTCTTAAGAGTCTTCTCCAGCTCTATTATAATTTCCTACTTTACAGATGAGAGATCTGGGGCTGAGTTAAGTCACTTACCCAAGGCTGCATAGCTGGAAGGTGGTAGAGCCAAAATTCAACCTCAGATTTTCTTGATGCTAGAGGAAAGAGTCCTGACCTACAGCTCCGTATCATCCGTTTTTGCCCTTGCTCCATCAGAGAAGTTCAATATATTAATCAGGCAGTCTCCTCACATCTTTCGTGGGTTGAGAGGGCATATCAGTAAAGAGAATATGCATACTTTAACTGGAAGGAGTCACAATACCCCTCACTTGATGTTTATGTAATCATGAATTTAAATTAATGTCATCTGAATTAATGGGGTCACACATTAAAGAAACAAAACATGATCTTTAGGGTACTTTTGATTTTAAAATTTGATGATTCTACACACATAGAAAATTACAGGGAAATAAACAACTAAATAATTGAAGAGTTGGAAAGACTAAACGGTTTTGATGAGGATTGGCCTAGGACCTGTAGAGCCATGGACATGCAAAGTAGGCGGGGCCTCTATTCTCTCCAGTCCACTTAGAGCGAGAACCAGAACTTGTAAACTCCTGCAACCACTTATTTAAGGGAAGCAGGGAGACTTCTGTCAGTGTGTTGATTTCTACTAATTAATTTTTAGGAGCTCTTCTGTTAATTTTTCCTGAAGTTCAAGGATGTGATCCTTGAATATTGACCAATTAATTAAAGGTTATATATGAGCCTATTAATCAAGATGCTTATCTTTACATTTCCTTTTTCCCAGCAGCATGAGACAGCAGTCTTCACAGCAGGATGAAGAGGGTAAATCTTCCATTGTTCTCAAGAAATGAGGATGGCACTGCATAAACAGATAGGTCACTTGGGCATCTAGGTGCAGCCTGTGGGACATGAGCCCAAGATTCAGACTGACTGAGGCATAAGTTTCTTTGCCTGTGGGTCTTTCTGTGTTCAAGTGTGGAGAGGAAATGATGATAGCCTTACTACAGGGTGACTGTAAAGATTAAATGTCATAATGTATGTTAAGGGCCATGGTGCATGCTCCTTCATTGGTTCATTTCATAAATATTTACTGAGCCCCCTGTATGCCAGGCCCATGACAGGCACCAGAATTACAGTGGGTTACATTGTTTACAGGGAAAATAAGGTAGGTTGTTCCTGTCCTCTCAAAGACCTCCAGTACAATGAAGAAGGCAGACCAAAAAAAAGTCACAAATAAAATATATAATTACAAAATATGATAAAGGGCATGGAAAAGAAAAAGAACTATAAAAATGAATATGCCAGGGGCTAGGGAAAGGGAAATGGGAAGTTGTTGTTCAGTGGGTATAAATTTTCAGTTATAGATGATAAATAAATTCTGGAGATCTGCTGGACAGCACTGTATCAGTAGCTAGCAATCATGTATTGTGCAGGACTGTTAAATTTTGTTAAGAGAGTAGAGCTCATGTTAAGTGGTCTTGAACAGTAAAATTATATATATATGTATATGCTTAGTCTCTCAGTCGTGCCCGACTCTTTGCAACTCTATGGACTATATCCTGCCAGGCACTTCCATCTATGGGGATTCTCCCAGCAAGAATACTGAAGTGGGTTGCCATGCCCTTCTCCAGGATATATATATATATATGTATATATATGTATGTGTATGTATATATATGCACATATATATGTATTTGATATGTATATATATATATATAAACTAGTGTCAGTTCACTATACATATATATGTCACTATACATATATATGTCAGTACATATATATGTACATATCATATATATACATATATAAACTAGTGTCAGTTAAGTTCAGTCGCTCAGTCATGTCTGACTCTTTGAGACCCCATGGACTGCAGCACTCCAGGCCTCCCTGTCCATCACCAACTCCTGGAACTTGCTCAAACTCATGTCCATCGAGTTGGTGATGCCCTCCAACCATCTCATCCTCTATCGTCCCCTTCTCCTGCTTTCAATCTTGCCCAGCATCAGGGTCTTTTCCAATGAGTCAGCTCTTTGCATCAGGTGGCCAATGTATTGGAGCTTCAGCTTCAGCATCAGTCCTTCCAATGAATATTCAGGAATGATTTCCTTTAGGATTGACTGGTTTGACCGCCTTGCAGTAGAAGGGACTCTCAAGAGTCTTCTCCAACACCACAGTTCAAAAGCATCAATTCTTCTGAGCTCAGCTTTCTTTATGGTCCAACTCTCACAGCCATACATGACTACTGGGAAAACCATAGCTTTGCCTAGATGGATCTTTGTTGGCAAAGTAATCTCTGCTCTTTAATATGCTGTCTAGGTTGGTCATAACTTTTCTTCCAAGGAGCAAGTGTCTTTTCATTTCATGGCTGCAGTCACCGTCTGCAGTAATTTTGGAGCCCAAGAAAATAAAGTCTCACTGTCTCCATTGTTTTCCCATCTACTTGCTATGAAGTGATGCAACTGGATGCCATGAGCTTTGTTTTTTGAATGTTGAGTTTTAAGCCAGCTTTTTCACTCTCCTCTTTCACTTTCATTAAGAGGCTTTTTAGTTCCTCCTCACTTTCTGCCATAAGGGTGGTGTCATCCATGTATCTGAGGTTATTGATATTTCTCCCAGAAATCTTGATTCCAGCTTGTGCTTCATCCAGCCTGGCAGTTCGCATGATTTACTTTGCATATAAGTTAAATAAGACGGGTGACAATATACAGCCTTGACATACTCCTTTCCCAATTTGGGACCAGTCTGTTATTCCATGTACAGTTCTAACTGTTGCTGCTTGACCTGAATACAGGTTTCTCAGGAGGCAGGTAAGGTGGTCTGGTATTTCCATCTCTTTGAGAATTTTCCACAGTTTGTTGTGATCTACACAGTCAAAGGCTTTGGCATAGTCAGTAAAGCCAGAAGTAGATGTTTTTCTGGATCTCTTGCTTTTTCTGTGATCCAATGGATGTTGGCAATTTGATCTTTGCCTTTTCTAAATTCAGCTTTAACATCTGTAAGCTCTCAGTTTGCATACTGTTGAAGCCTGGCTTGGAGAATTTTGAGCATTACTTTGCTAGTGTGTAAGATGAGTGCAATTGTGTGGTAGTTCGAGCATTCTTTGGCATTGCCTTTCTTTGGGACTGAAATGAAAACTGACCTTTTCCAGTCCTGTGGCCACTGCTGAGTTTTCCAAATTTGCTGGCATATTGAGTGCAGCACTTTAAAGCAACATCTTTTTAGGAGTTGAAATAGCTCAACTGGAATTCCATCACCTCCCCTAGCTTTGTTCGTAGTGATGCTTCCTAAGGCTCACCTGACTTCAGACTCCAGTATGTCTGGCTCTAGGTGAGTGATCACACCATCATGGTTATCTGGGTCATGAAGATCCTTTTTGTATAGTTCTTCTGTGTATTCTTGCCACCTCTCCTTAATATCTTCTGCTTCTGTTAGGTCTATACCATTTCTGTCCTTTATTGTGCCAATCTTTGCATGAAATGTTCCCTTGATATCTTTAATTTTCTTGAAGAGACCTCTAGTCTTTCCCATTCTATTGTTTTCCTCTAATTCTTTGCATTGATCACTGAGGAAGGCTTTCTTATCTCTCCCTGCTCTTCATTAGAACTCTGCATTCAGATGGGTATATCTTTCCTTTTCTCCTTTGCCTTTCACTTCTCTTCTTTTCTCAGCTATTTGTAAGGCCTCCTCAGACAACCATTTTGCCTTTCTTTTTCTTGAAGTTGGTCTTGATCACTGCCTCCTGTACAATGTCACAAGCCTCCGTCCATAGTTCTTCAGGTGCTCTATCAGATCTAATCCCTTCAATCTATTTGTCACTTCTACCTTATAATCATAAGGGATTTAATTTAGGTCATACCCGAATGGTTTAGTGGTTTTCCCTACTTTCTTCAATTTAAGTCTGATTTTTGCAATAAGAAGTTCATGATCTGAGCCATAGTCAGCTCCCAATCTTGTTTTTGCTGTCTGTATAGAGCTTCTCCATCTTTGGCTACAAAGAATACAGTCAATCTGATTTCATTGTTGACCATATGGTGATGTGCATGTGTAGAGTCATCTCTTGTGTTGTTGGAAGAAGCTGTTTGCTATAATCAGTGTGATGTCTTGGCAAAACTCTGTTAGCCTTTGCCTTACATCATTTTGTACTCCAAGGTCAAACTTGTCTGTTACTCCAGGTATCTCTTGGCTTCCTACTTTTACATTTCAGTCCCCTATAATGAAAAGGACATCTTTTTTTGGTGTTAGTTTTAGAAGGTCTTGTAGGTCATCATAGAACCATTCAGCTTCAGCTTCTTTGGCATTACTGGTTGGGCAGAGACTTGGATTACTGTGATACTGAATGATTTGCCTTGGAAACAAACAGATCATTCTGTCATTTTTGAGACTGCACCCAAGTACTCCATTTCGGACTCTTGTTGACTATGAAGGCTACTCCCTTTCTTCTAAGGGATTCTTGCCTACAGTAGTAGATATAATGGTCATCCGAGTTAAATTCGCCCATTCCAGTCCGTTTTAGTTTGCTGATTCCTAAAATGTCGATGTTCACTCTTGCCATCTCCTGTTTGACCACTTCCAATTTGCCTTGATTCATGGACCTAACATTCCAGGTTCCTATGCAATATTGTTCTTTACAGCATTGGACTTTACTTCTATCACCAGTCACATCCACAACTGGGTATTGTTTTCGTTTTGGCTCTGTCTCTTCATTCTTTCTGGTGTTATTTCTCCACTCTTCTCCAGTAGCCTATTGGACACCTATGGATCTGGAGAGTTCATCTTTCAATGTCATTTCTTTTTGCCTTTTTATACTGTTCATGGGGTTCTAAACTCGTGTATTTGACTATAAAAACAGTGCGCATATACCACTTGTGAAGGAGCTCATATTATTAAAACATTTCTAATATTTCCTCGTACAGAGAAAGTGGTAAGCAGTGGGTGTCAAGTAAAATAAATGTGTATGAATGTAAGGCTTTATTCTAAGAAAATAATTATGGGATGTGCAAAGATTTAATTGCAAGGATATTTAACCCAGGGTTATTAATCTGAAGTTGTAAACAACCTAAATGTCAAAGAGTAGATGACTAAGTTGTTGTTATTTGTTGTTCAGTCACTAAGTCATGTCTGACTGTTTGTGATCTCATAGCACATCAGGTTTCTCTGTCTTCTACTATCTCTTGAAGTTTGTTCGGTTTCATGTTCATTGAGTTGGTGATGCTATTTAACTCTCTAATCCTCTGCCACCCTCTTTTCCTTTTGCCTTTAATCTTTCTCATTGGAAAAGACCTGGATGCTGGGAAAGATGAAAGGGAAAGACTAAGTAAATGATATTAATTTATGAAATAAAAGAGAACTCAGGGAGTGTTAATATAGATTTTGCATGTAGTGAAGGCTCTGAGGATGTGAAAACTGATATATGAAGGCTGAGAAAGACCCATCCTGTTCAGGTTGTGTGGGGGCTTGGGGTAAGAGGAGAACTTTCTGGTCAAGGGAACAGTAAATACAAAGGCTGGGAGGTGGGGAGAAGCCAGACAAATTTGAAAGATGACCCCCAAGCAAAGAGAACACAGAAGAGGCTGGGGAGCCAGGCAGGGTCTGATATTGCCTGATCTTCAGGCTATAGGAATGAGTTACTTAAATGAGTTTATTCCACACAGGATGGATGAAAAGCCTTTGAAAAGCTTTAAAGTGGGAGGATGGCACAATCTGATATACATGTTAAGAAAACTGCATAGATGGTTGCATGGAGGATGAATGGGGAGAAGGGAAGGGGTGTAGCCAGGAGGCCAATTGAGGGGCTGCTGGACCAGCATAGGTGAAACGTGATGGCAATTGGGCTGGCGTGGTCCAAGTGTGAAGAGCAAATGGGGGGCTCTGAGATATTGTTTGGAGTCAAAACCAACAGGACCTGTGATAGACTGGGCATCTGCTGAGAGCAGGTAAAGAGTTAAGAGTGAAGCCTGAATTTTTGGTTTAAATAATAGGAAGAACCAAGGTGTCATTTACAAAGATGGGGAAGACTGGTTTGTGAGGAGAAACAAAAAATTCAGTCTGAATATGTTGGATTTCTATGAAATATCTAAGTGGAGAAATCAGACAGACTGTGGAAGCATTAAGATTGGAGGTGTAAGTTTGGAAGTCCTCAGCCATATTGATGGTGCTTATAGTCTACATCAGTAAAAGTTGTTTTACATTCCCACATAATAATAGCAGCCACAAGTTTATGCATTTTCTCTATTTTGTTCTCAGTTCCAGCTGTCAAATATACCCATTAGATTGCATACCATTAGGAACTGTAACTGAGTGACTTAGGACAGGGAGAGTATTTATGGAGGAAGGTTCCAGAACTGTTGGACATCTCTGCTGGGAGTCTGCTCCTCCAGTCCTGACTCTTACAGCTTGGATTTGAGAGATCTGTCCCATGGTGTGAGAGACCTTCTCCACATTTCAGAATGAATCAGCAGGCACTGTCACACTCCTTGACCCACCTTGAGTGGCCAGTCTTGGTGAATCTGGGTGATGGTCAGTGAGGCTGCCAGCCTTATTACAGCCAGATTTACAGCCAGAGGTTAGGAGGCCACATAGATCTCACTGCAGAGAAGGTTCTCAGCCTTGCCACTGACACACCCCATCTGCCTGTCTTATTGTCACCTGGGTGGAAGGCTGTGGTGCTCAAGGAAAGGTAAGAAGGTTTATGAGTTATTAATGTATTACTATCTTAGCTAGCTTAGCATATGACTCTCCATGGAACCAAGCTTTGTGCCACAGGTCACAGGATAAACACTACATAATGGGCTGGTGTTCTTTCTGCTGTAGAAGCACCTAGGGGAGTGGAAGAGAAAAATCGATGATAGTTTTTGCTCTGTTCTGCAGATATGGCCAGACCAGAGTAATAAAGTGAAAAAAGTTCTCCAGGGCTGAAACACAAGACAAGGCAGGTTTTAGTTCGTATTCTCCCTCTTATTTCCTCTCTGCCTGTTTACTTCATGTGCCCTGAGCACCCTGAACCTCAGCTGGTCCATCTGAGGAACAGGAGCGATCTCCTCCTGATCTGCCCTTCTCCCAGAACTGTCTTAAAGGTCAAACGAGGCAACAGGTGACAGTGCTTTGTTAGAGTGCCACAGAAATACGCGAGTTCTGTTTTCATTTATTCAGGTACTCCCTTGCCCTCATGGAAGTGATTGTCGTTGAGGAGGCTAAACACTGAGCAAATACTAGCAAGTACAGACATAGAAGGGTCCCATTTGTTTATTTTTGCTTTTATTACCAATATTCTGGGAGGTGGGTCATAGAGGATCCTGCTGTGATTTGTGTCCAGAAAAATAAACGACCCAATCAAAAAAATGGGCCAAAGAACGAAACAAACATTTCTCTAAAGAAGACATACAGATGGCTAACAGACATAGAAGGGGCAAGAAGAGATGTCCTTGGAGACTGTAACAAGGGGCTGGGGTGCTTCGTCTTGACCAGTGGTTCTCAAAGTGTGGATTCTGGGCAAGAATCACCTGGGAACTGGTTAAACATGCAGATTTCCAGGTCCCATCCCGAACCTAAGGAATCAGAAAGACTAAGGGCTTGTGTTTTAGCAAGCCCTTCCAGGAGATTCTGACCCCTGCCAAAGACTGAGAACCACTGGTCCAGGCATTTAGGGAAGGTCTTCATGAGAAAATGAGCTCAGTGAAACCTGAGAGAGAATTAAATTTGGTCCAAGAAGAGGGAAGTATGGGGTTAAGAATACTGTTCCAGAGGAAGGTCCTGGCACAAGTGAGAATGTGGTCTTTTTGAAAAACTGAAGTCGGTCAAGTGTGGTAGAAGCAACGGAAGAGCAAGTGGAGAAGGACATGAACAGAGCAGCCAGGTGGAAAGGCCCTTGTAAACCTGGGGAAAGATTTTGCAGTTTATGTTTAGGTCAGTGGGGAGCCATTAAAGGGGTTTGAGCAGGGAAGGGCTTTTTCTGGTCAATAAGTGCTATTGTAATTTTAAAACATTTCCTTACAATCCAATAAGGCAGTTAATTGTCTTAATTAGAATTACCACTCTAATTCAGGAAAAGACACAATGTAACTACTGGGCCAACAAATGAAAATATATTCACCTCTAATTGTGTGTTTGGCACTGTGCTAGGCATGACAGAAAGGATGCAGAAAAAGATGTCTCCTTTCAAAGGATTGAGAACCTGGGTGAGGAGACAGATGAAAATACACACACAACTCCTAGTGAAGAATATCTTCACATTAAATCACTAATGGCCTGGGTTGGCTGTGGCAGGATTCCAGAGACTAGGTAGTTAAGGAAGTACGGGGGCAGTAAGACAAAGCTTTCTGGAGAAGGTGGGTATAAAGCTTAGCAGGGCAGAGGAGGAGGAATTGGGAGAAAGTGTAGGGTCAGGGATTGGCAAAGACTCTTTCCGTATCCTGAGGAAACAGCCTTGATAGGAGTTTGCAGTTCACGTTTGGAAATACTGGAAAATATGCTTGGAGGAGCAGGCTGAGACGAGATTGTGCTGCCAGGCCCACAGAGGGGAAGCCCCTAGACCATCCTGACCCCAGATGAAGCCATCGTTGGGGTTGTTGGCAGGGGCCCTGCTGGAAGACCTCAAGCAGGGAATTGTGGCCATTTTCTGCAATCACCACTGAGAATATCTTTTCTCTCTCTCTTTCCCAAGCTCTTGGGCATCCTTGATAGTTGACTGTTTCACGCTTGTTTTTAAATTCTTTTATTGCAATAAATTAGTCATAGAAAAAGTCACAGCATAAAGAATTTTACCAAATGAACATACCTCTGTTACACCCACCATGATCAAAAGCAGGACATGGCAGCACCTTGAAATTCCCTGTTCCTATCATTTCCCTTCCTGGTGTGTCTCTGTCCTAGAGAATCACTGTCCTCTTTTTGTATCTTATGTACTCTTTGTTTCTGGCTTCCCTGATGTCATACTTGTAAGATCCATCCAGACTGTTGCCTGTAGTCATAGATTATTCCTTCTCATTGCTGTGTGCTCATCTGTTGTGTGAATGCATGACTAACTATTCATTCATTCATTCATTATACCACTGATGAACATTTAGGTAGTTTCTGTTGTGAAGTTAAAATGCGACAAAATAATACCTCATATCAGAGCTATCAACTATACTTCAGTTTTGAAAAAAAGAAAAATGTTTATGGAGAACTTCATCTTGTGGCAGGCACTTACAAGGTATTTTACATCCTTTGCCCCCTGTAATTCTTTCATAGCCTTGTGGAGATAGGCACTCTTCTTGCCCCCATGTGAAGATGGGAAACTGAGACGTGACTGGCCCAAGCCACCTCCAGGTCCATGCTCATGATTCATGAGTGTGTCATGGATAACATGGAAGCCAGGAGGCTGAGCTCTGATCTGTACTCTTTGCCACCACATGGCTGGCATCAGATGAGCACAACCAGTGGCAAGGGCTATGGAAGGATGGGCAGACCGGGAGACATTCCCAGGTGGGCTGTGGAGGGGGAGATGGAGTTTGAGTGGGACCTTGAAGAAGGGGTGATACTTACGCAGGTGGAAAAGAGCAAGCTGGTCCTGGGAGATGGGTGACCAATCTGAGTGCCTTCCTAGGGTGGGCAAGGAGCAGAGGTTGATGGGGGTCTGGGGAGTCTGCCAGAGGAGGTGAGACCCTGGAGAGAGTAGACATATCCTGGTTATACTCGGAATACAAACCCTGGGAGGATATTGTGGCAGATCGGTCCACCCAAGTGCTGCCTGAGTTGATATTGACCAGTCCAGGTCTCTGCCACTTGGCCACTGCTTGGCTGTCTGGTGGCCAAATCTCTGTGGCCCTGACTTCTGCCGTCCCTATGAGTTCAGCTGTGGCCCACCACCCCCCGGACCGGCCTGCCTTTGGAGAGGATGCTCCATCTTGTCCTCCTGCACCTGTTGTAGGATCCGATCTTCAAGGCAGCTCAAAGCCCAGACCTGCCTGAGCCTTTTCCTCCCCACAGACCTAAGAGCGTAACCTTCTTCCCATCCTGGGGAACCCTCTGGACAACAAACAAATCCGTTAACACTTATTGAGATTTTAGAGGCTGGGTACTAACACACTGTGCAGAAAGCCCTGCAGGCTAGCAGAAACACTTGAAAATTCTCTGCTCATCCCCCTTTCACCACTAGCAATTTGATAATTATTGTGAAGACCATATGGTTTGAAAGTCCATCATCTGCATAGAGATATTCCTTTCCTTCTTCCTTGTATATGTAGCTCAGTGGTTCTTAAACCATCTTGTGAAACCATCTTCTGAACCAGGTGGTATATATGAAGCAGAGCATGTATGCTGCACTTTATAGACAATTTTAAGGGATTTTCAAGTATAGTTTTTTCTCTATGCAATTTGTACCTTTTGCACTGACTTCAGAATTGAAGTCCCATTGTATTGCTGACTTGGCTGGGAAGAAAAGCTTCCTTCTGCCCCCTCCCTGGGGAACTAAGGCACACTCATGCTCACTGTCTCTGAGTCCCTAGGGACCCTGCAGCTGCATACCCAGTCTTACCAGCGACTTGGACACTTCTTGGAGACTTGGAAATTCTTGCCACTTATGGAGGGATTTAAATCCAGTTGGCTCCTGAGCTGAGCCTATAGTTTTGGAGCCAGGAGTCTGTCTCCCCCGCTAGATAATGCGCTCATCTGAAGGCAAGACTGTTTCTTCTTCTCCACTCCTTTTCTTCTCCCTTCTCCTCTTCCTCCTCCTCATAGCCCCACCCTCTGAAGTCCATATTTCCACCATGGAGCACAGTGCCTGGCACAAAACAGTTATTGTGTAACTGATAAATGAATAATGAATAAATGAATTCTGATAAATGAATGAATGAATGTCATTATTTGGCTTCAGAGGAAAGTTCACTCATTTTTTTTCAGTCTGGGATGTTTGGAACTGGATTGTCATTCACCTTTCTGTCTTTTTCATTATTTCCGAAAGCACAAACTCAATTTAGGCTTTCGTGAAAAATGAAGAACATTAGACCAACCTTTTAAAATTTCTTGGTCAGTATTTCCTGCTCGCTTGTACTTCATGGTGCTGTCATCACTGGGTAATTATAACATTAAGTATGTACCTGATCAGCAAGTTGCTTTTAATTAAAATCCCCTGTTGGTTTTCTAGCACCTCAGGGCTCCTGGAACATTCGTTCAGCTCCTTGGGCTGCTGGCAAAGTTTCAGCTCCAGGGGGGAAAGGAGTAGACATCCAGAGGTCCTGGTCAACATATTCCCCCTACTTCCAGCTTTAGTACATTGCCTGCTATGGTGAGCAGCTCTGTTCACCTCCAGAAGAGAGATAACTATTCATAAGGGAGTTCTGAGGCCCCCCAGAGAATGGGAGGGAACCCCTGGAACCAGAACTTTTCTGGGCAATTCCTGAACCACATCCAACCTGAGTGAGATTCTCCCCTGTGGCTTAGCTGGTGGGGCCACTTGGCTTCTCTTCGTATGTCCCGTGCAGGGGGAATGACAAGGATGTCAGAGCTGTTTCTGCTCCTGTTCCCTTCATGTGTGCTTATAGATTCTATAGCTCAGCAAGAGTGATTCTAGAGGTAGGTTGACCTGCTTATAAATCCTAGAGCAAATGATGTTTTCCAAACTTCATTTCCTCATCTGTAAAATGAAAATAATAAAATCAATCTCTTGGAATTCTTGTGATGAGTAAATGTTATTACAAAAAGAGCATCACATAGTTGCTGACATATAATAACATACTCTCACTAAGTGGTGTCTGTGACTGTCATGACAAATTACCACTACTGCCATTACTACAACCACCACCAGTAATAGCAGAAGTAGTATTTCTACCCAGTAAAGAGGTTGCCCAACTTTTGGCAGTCTTCAGAGGAACATGGCATCCCTTTCTTGCAGTGTTGAATGTCCTTTAATGCCAGGGAGAGGAGGTGGCCGTTGGGCCACTCAGAAGACTATGAGTGGAAAAGGAAGCCATTCATCAGGGTAGACGGAAAGGCTGTGGAGACTGAGAAAGTCTTAAATATGGAATAATATCAACTTTTTGACACCAACATATGTGCCAGCAAAATTCACTAATACTTAAAATAAATGCCTATTTCTTTTTGCCAAAGGATTATGTCCCCCTTACAATATAAACTCAGACGGTAAAGCGTCTGCCTGCAATACGGGATACCCCGGTTCGATCCCTGGGTCAGGAAGATGCTCTGGAGAAGGACATGGCACCCCACTCCAGTACTCTTGCCTGGAAAATTCCATGGACAGAGGAGCCTTGTAGGCTACAGTCCATGAGGTCACAAAGAGTCAGACACGACTGAGTGACTTCACTTTCACTTTACCATATAAACAGAGAATGTAATGTATTACTGTTTTATTCAATAAATATTTACTGGACACTCACTGAGTATCTAGTAGATGTGATAAATATTTATTCAGTCACTCAATGACATACTGGGTGCTTACTCTGATTTGGGTGTAGGGGAGTTGGTGATGGACAGGGAGGTGCTGCGATTCATGGGGTTGAAAAGAGTCAGACACAATTGAGCGACTGAACTGACTGACTGAACTGACTGTACAATGGTGAGTTGCTGTGCAGAAGGAGGAACTGAGGCACGGAGAGGTCAGGAGCCTTCCTTCAGGGGACATAGCAGCAGGTTACAATTCATTTCAGGCTTCCTCTCACTTACCTTGGATCCCTTTCTGCTGTAGCGTACTGATATGTCCTTGTTTTCAAGAGGATTGCAATACTTCTTATGGGACAAAAGTTATAAGCCACAGATCATTGAAAGCAATCATTCATTCATTCAACAAATATTTATATCCCTACTATCATGGCATCTGGTCCCATCACTTCATGGGAAATAGAGGGGGAAACAGTGTCAGACTTTATTTTTTTGGGCTCCAGAATCACTGCTGATGGTGATTGCAGCCATGAAATTAAAAGACGCTTACTCCTTGGAAGGAAGGTTATGGCCAACCTAGATAGCATATTTAAAAGCAGAGACATTACTTTGCCAACAAAAGTCCGTCTAGCCAAGGCTATGGTTTTTCCACTGGTCATGTATGGATGTGAGAGTTGGACGGTGAAGAAAGCTGAGCGCCGAAGAATTGATGCTTTTGAACTGTGGTGTTGGAGAAGACTCTTGAGAGTCCTTTGGACTGCAAGGAGATCCAATCAATCCATCCTAAAAGAGATCAATCCTGGGTGTTCATTGGAAGGTCTGATGTTGAAGCTGAAACTCTAATACTTTGGCCGCCTCATGTGAAGGGTTGACTCATTGGAAAAGACCCTAATGCTGGGTAGGATTGGGGGCGGGAGGAGAAGGGGACGACAGAGGATGAGGTGGTTGGATGGCATCACCGACTCGATGGACATGGGTTTGGGTAGACTCCGGGAGTTGGTGATGGACAGAGAGGCCTGGCGTGCTGCAGTTCATGGGGTTGCAAAGAGTCGGACATGACTGAGCGACTGAACTGAACTGATGTGCCAGGTTGTAGGTGACGGATGAGATAAGTTCTTGTTTTCATGGAGCTTATATTCTAGAGGGAAAAACAGGCAACCAATAAGCATATGTATATATGTGCAAGGCAACTTTTCATAGTAGTAAATATTGTGGAAAAAGTAAAACACAAGAGACTAATAGGAGCAGGCCATAGAATAAGACATTACATTTCCCAGCTCCTGATTTTCTTACAAACATAGCCCAAAATGTATGATCCAGTATACAAACACTAAATGTAAACTAGAGCATTGGTGAAGGTTTCCTTTATGAGGTAGCATTTCATACAAGTCTTGAATGAGAAATAGGGGCTATCCATTGTGTTAAAGAGAGTCCTGACATGGTAAAGAAAGCCAGGGCAAAGGTCTTTTAAGAGAATTTGGAGAGCCAAATTTCCCCAAATCTGTCTTGGAGTACACGTGTGAGATGCTCCTCAATCAAAGCCTTCTGGGAAAGTATTTTAACAGTTTTAGGAAATTAAAACTAGAATTTCTTATCCAGGACTGAAGAGATGCCATGAAGGGCTGGGGAATGCTTGCAAAACAGGTATCTGTCTCACTTTTTATAATCCAAAGTGTCCCAAGCTTACTTGACCATCAGTTCAGCCTCTCAGTCCTGTCTGACTCTTTGTGACCCCTTGGACTGCAGCATGCCAGACTTTTCCGTCCATGACCGACTCCCAGAGCTTGCTCAAACTCATGTGCATCGAGTCTGTGATGCCATCCAACCATTTCATCCTCTGTCATCCCCTTCTCCTCCTGCCTTCAATATTTACCAGCATCAGGGTCTTTTTCAATGAGTCAGCTCTTCACATCAGGTGGCCAAAGTATTGGAGTTTCAGCTTCATCATCAGTTCTTCCAATGAATATTCAGGACTGATTTCCTTTAGGATGGACTGGTTGGATCTCCTTGTAGTCCAAGGGACTCTCAAGAGTCTTCTCCAACACCACACTTCAAAAGCATCAATTCTTTGGCACTCAGCTTTCTTTAGAGTCCAACTCTCACATCCATACATGACTACTGGAAAAACCACAGCTTTGACTAGATGGACCTTTGTTGGCAAGTAATATCTCTGCTTTTTAAAATGCTGTCTAGGTTGGTCATAGCTTTTCTTCCAAGGAGCAAGCATCTTTTCATTTCATGGCTGCAGTCACCATCTGCAGTGACTTTGGAGCCCCCCAAAATAAAGTCTCTCACTGTTTCCACTGTTTCCCTGTCTATTTGCCGTGAAGTGATGGGACCAGATGCCATGATCTTCATTTTCTGAAGGCTGAGTTTTAAGCCAAATGTTTCACTCTCCTCTTTTACTTTCATCAAGGGGCTCTTCAGTTCCTCTTCACTTTCTGCCATAAGGGTGGTGTCATCTGTGTATCTGAGGTTATTAATATCTCTCCCGAAAATCTTGATTCTGGCTTGTGCTTCATCCATCCCAGCATTTTGCATGATGTACTCTGCATGTAAGTTAAATAAGACGGGTGACAATATACAGCTTTGACATACTTCTTTCCCAATTTGGAACCAGTCTGTTGTTCCATGTCTGGTTCTAACTGTTGGTTCCTGACCTGAATACAGGTTTCTCAGGAGGCAGATGAGGTGGTCTGGTATTCCCATCTCTGTGAGAATTTTCCACAGTTTGTTGTGATCCACACAGTCAAAGGCTTTGGTGTAGTCAATAAAGTAGAAATAGATGTTTTTCTGGAACTCGCTTGCTTTTTTGATGGTCCAATAGATGTTGGCAATTTGGTCTCTGGTTCCTCTGCCGTTTCTGAATCCAGCTTGAACATCTGGACGTTTGCAGTTCACGTACTGTTGAAGCCTGGCTTGGAGAATTTTGAGCATTATATTACTTTGCTAGTGTGTGAGATGAGTGCAATTGTGCGGTAGTAACATTCTTCGTCATTGACCTTCTTTGAAATTGGAATGAAAACTGATCTTTTCCAGTCCTGTGGCCACTGCTGAGTTTTCCAAATTTGCTGGCATATTGAGTGCAGCACTTTCACAGCATCATCTTTTAGGATTTGAAATAGTTCAACTGGAATTACATCACCTCCACTAACTTTGATCATAGTGATGCTTCCTAAGTCCCACTTGGCTTCACATTCCAGGATGTTTGGCTCTAGGTGAGTGAGCACACCATCGTGCTTATCGGGCTCATGAAGATCTTTTTTGTGTAGTTCTGTGTATTCTTGCCACCTTTTCTTAATATCTTCTGATTCTGTTAAGTCCATACCATTTTGTCCTTTATTGTGCCCATCTTTGCATGAAATGTTCCCTTGGTATCTCTAATTTTCTTAAAGAGGTCTCTAGTCTTTCCCATTGTATTGTTTTTCTTTATTTTTTTTGCATCAATCACTGAGGAAGACTTTCTTATCTCTCCTTGCTATTCTTTGGAACTCTGCATTCAAATGGGTCTATCTTTCCTTTTTTCCTTTGCCTTTAGCCTCTCTTCTTTTCTCAGCTATTTGTTAGGCCTCCTCAGACAAGCATTTTGCCTGTTTGCATTTCTTTTTCTTGGGGATGGTCTTGATCACTGCCTCCTTGTACAATGTCACAAACTTCTGTCCATAGTTCTTCAGGCACTCTATCAGATCTGATCCTTTGAATCTCTTTGTCACTTCCACTGTATAATCTTAAGGGATTTGATTTAGGTCATACCTGAATGATCTATTGGTTTTCTTCAATTTAAGTCTGACTTTTGCAGTAAGGAGTTCATGATCTAAGGCACAGTCAGCTCCCGATCTTGTTTTTGCTGATTGTATAGAGCTTCTCCGTCTTTGGCTGCAAAGAATATAATCAATCTGATTTTGGTATTGACCATTTGGTGATGTCCATATATAGAGTCATCTCTTGTGTTTTTGGAAGAGGATATTTGCTATGAACAGTGCGTTCTCTTAGCAAAGTTCTGTTATCCTTTGCCCTGCTTCATTTTGTACTCCAAGGCCAAATTTGCCTGTCACTTCAGGTATCTCTTGACTTCCTGCTTTTGCATTCCAGTTCCCTATAATGTAAAGGACATCTTTTTTGGGTGTTAGTTCTAGAAGTTCCTGTAGGTCTTCATAGAACCTTTCAATTTGACCATACAATCAAATTTATTTTCAGAACTCCTATTAACATCCCCTAGAATTAAGGTACCAAGGACCACTCTTTGGGAATCATTCCTGAAATAAAAACTCAGGTTTTTATGGGCCATAGTGATCAGTAGCTTCAGCCCTGGGATCCTAGGGTGGATGATTCACCACTTGTGCCCACGATGGCTCACCCTGATGATCCTCTCCAGTGACTCAAACCACTGAGTGTCAACTGTGCCTTTTTCGGCCGTGATCCACTTGCTATTAATTTCACTTTGTTAGCAGATCTAGGGAGAGTCTGGAGAGAGGAAGTGAGTAGGCAAACATTCATAATCCACACCCCTGCCTCTGCCACACACACACCACCACACACACACACCAGCCTAGCTGTGACTGAGCTGGTTATGAAAATGCTTTTGGGCCTTAGACAGTAGCCTGGGAACCTCCAGTACCAATGTTCTGAAGGGGTTGATATCTACAGCCTTTGAGAGGCCTTTCCTTGGGAGGGGCAGCATGTGTGTGTGTGTGTGTGTGTGAGAGAGAGAGCGAGAGACAGAGACAGATAGACAGAGACACAGACATAGAGGCAGAAATCAGTGTGAAGATGAGTGTATTCTTTGTTATACTTTGAGGCTAAGTTCACCGTGCTTCTTTTTTCCATAGGGCCTTTGCATATGCTGTTCCCACTACTTAACATGTTCTTTCTTCTCCATCTAGAGGAAAAACTACTGATCCCTCAGGCCCATGCAAACCCCAATAAATCCTTCTTATCCTTCAGATAGCAGTTCAGGGGTTACTTTCTCTAGAAGGTTTCCTTGACCTTTACCAGGTCCTATATATTAGATTATCCATTCTGTGTTCTCACAGCACTTGTGGATTTTTTTTTCGAAAGTGTCTCTCATAGTTGAGTTTTACCTTTCTTTGTGAGATTAATTGGTTGATGTCTGGCTCCCCACTAGATAGTAGGCTTCATGAGAGCAGGCACTGGGTCTTTGGTGCCTAATGATGTGCTTGGCGTACAGTTGGTGCTTCATGGTAACTGTGTGTGGGATGAGAGAATGCTGTTTGGTCACCAGTGTGTGTTATATCTCTAGACAACACATTCCATGGTCCCAGGGTTTCTGTTGACTTCTGGTTTTGGTTAGTGACTATTGCTTGTGTCCATTATACTGACAAATTGTGAGAAGTTTTGTTCTTCTCTAGGTAAATCAATGAGCACTTTAGTTTTTACAAAGGTGTTGGCCAGGTCTCTACAATGTGAATTTCCCTCAATAATTAAATCTAAAGGCAGAACTTAGACTTCACTCTACCCATCCTTTGCTGTAAGAGTGTGTGATAACCACATCCATCAGCTGCCATCCATGCAATCCCGTTTGCAGTTTGTTCCTTCCTTTCTTCCTCCCTTTTTTCTTTCCTTATTTCCCCTCTTCTTTCTTTCTATCTGTCTCTCTCCTTTCTTATAGCACTTGCATAGCCACCTTCAGGAGTCCAGAAGTTGTATACACATACACACAACTCTTGGAGGAAATTGTATGTGTATGTGTGTACCTATTGAATGGAAGTAGGTGCAGAGTAGGGTGCAATTTCACTCCCAGTAATTCCAGTTCATAGTTGAAACCAACTCTGTGTGATGGTGGGGCACTAAAATCCTTCTCAAGGACAAGCCCCTTGCCCTCCACCCTCAGTCACATTCCTCTTCTCTCCACCTAATGTAAGTGTTTCAAGTGTCAAGTCCTGTTTTCTTTAAAGCCTAGTCATCCTTACCTGTTCACCCTTCCCTGGACATTTGGTCAATCTATGTCCTTGGTATTTCACACAGTGCAGAGGAGAGATTGTGAACCTAGCCTCCCAAGAGGTTAGAAGTCAGAGGACTTCCCTTTTATCATTTTCTCCACCTTTAATGTTAGAACATTTGCTAAAAGTGTCCATTCCCCTCCTCATCCCACTACCTGAATATCTGGATTTTGAGCCCAAAGCTCCCTAGATATAACTTACTTCCACACTTGCAAGAGAGGAGTTTGCTTGGAACTAGATGTGAAAATGATGTTTCCACAGTGCCAGTGGCTCAGGGCACACTGTTGTTGTTGTTGAGTCTACCCAGTCAAATATGGCACTTGGCAGAGCTGCTGTCATGGAAATGAGCCCTGCTTGCTCAGTACTGCCTCAGCTTCTTCTCTCCCCAGTGATTGGTCCATGCTGTGGAGGCCTGGAGGATGGTGGTAGTCAGATCCTGCCCTGTTGCTGTTGGAAATGTCTAGAGCCCTTACTGCCCCTTACCTGCAGCTGCCCCTAATCCAGAAGCATGAGTGTCTATCCTTGGAGTGTTGAATGGTAATTGTGTAGTGGGTGAGAAAATCCATTGTTAAGTGAGAAAAAAAAAAAAAAAAAAACCTGACCCAGAGGATGTAGCTGTGCACCCTTGGTGGTGAGCTCCTAACAGCCCCCACCCCACCCCCTCCCAGTTCAAATTCACCCTCCAGTTTCTGCTTTTTCTGAGATGTGATTTTAGGGCTCTTTTGAGTTCCTGTGCTCAAGTTTCCTTCCATTCCTTCTGAAAAATCCCTTGTTACCCGAGGTAACTCATTGCAACCACAAGAGTCTGTCTAGATAGAACCTTTCCTGTGCGCATTCTCAGTTGTTCAGTCATGTCTCCAACTCTTTGAGACCCCATGGACTGCAGCCCACCAAGCTCCTCTGTCCATGGAATTTTCCAGGCAAGAGTACTGGAGTGGGTTGCCATTTCCATCTCCAGAGGATCTTCTCAGCCCAGGAATCAAACCCTTGTCCCTTGAGTCTCCTGCATTGGAGGGTAGATTCTTTACCACTGTGCCACCTTCACTTTCACTTTTCACTTTCATGCATTGGAGAAGGAAAATGACGACCCACTCCAGTGTTCTTGCCTGGAGAATACCTGGGACGGCGGAGCCTGGTGGGCTGCCGTCTGTGGGGTTGCACAGAGTCGGACACGACTGAAGCGACTTAGGAGCAGCAGCAGCACCTGGGAAGCCCCAGAACCTGTCCTAGGATTCTTAGTAGATTCTTTGTTGTAAATATAACTGTCGTGTTTTTCCTTTTAGACTGTAAACTCCAAGAGGCAGGTTTCAATTCATAGTCATCTTTCTAGCTTCTGATTCAAATTTGTTAGAATAAAGAGAGAGAAAGAGATGGAGGGGTGGAGAGAAGAAGAGGAGTGGAGAGAGGGAGGGAGGGAGAGAGGGAAAGAATAAGAAAGGAAAAAGAAGGATGGAGGGAAGAAGTGGGGGGAAGCGGTTTTAGGAGCTACGTGACGTTTACAACCTGCATGTCATCATACTGTAAACCATGGTTGGGTAAGAGTGAGGAGGAGGTTTGATGAGGGTGAAGAGTAGTTATTGGCTGAAGAAAGGCTCAACAAGCCCTTGATTCAGAGCAGAGTTTTATTTTTGGAGAAATTAGTTTTGATGGATATTTTTGGAAGTTGAGAAATTGGAAGTCTATTTCACTGCCAAGTCTGTCTGTTTCAATTGGCAAACAGATTTCTTCACCATATTTTGTGTTTCAGATGGTGCTGAAATGAGCAGTGCTGGTTGGGCTGTACTGACTGGGCTGGTTCCTCAGTAAAGCTCTCTGAGACTCATCAAGTACAGTCCCCATCAGAGGCTGCCTGCTATTCCCCAGAAAGCCAATAGAGGGCTCTCAAGAATACTGAGCAAAATCGAGTGGAAGTCATCACCCAGAGAGGTTTGTCTATAAGGGCAGTAATTATACTTACCTAACACACTAATGGATAGAACTGGATTCAGATGGTAGAGGTGAAGTGAAGGAGAACCTGTCATGAATGCAATAGAGTAAGTTGCTGCATTGGAGGGAGTTCAGATTAGATTAGCTTGTTTACAGATGTATATATTATGCTAGATGTGAGCTGTTGTCTTGGGGGAAAAAAAATCACTTAATTCCTCTAGGCTTTACTTCAAGAAAATGATAGGGTGCTACTGAGATAGAGCCTGGCTTTCTAAGATTTTTGCAGGCATAACCTTAATATTATTATAATTGGTGAAAGCCACATTCAGAAACAATCTAACAAAACATGGCCTACTGTTTTGTTAAAGGAAGGGGGTTAATGCTGACCCCCAAAACAGGCCTAATGAAATGGTCCTATTATACATTTATATTAATAGTTGAGTGCAGTAATGAGCTAGAGACAATATGGTGAGTGGTGAGAGTGAAAGATGACATTAATTATAGCCAAAAGAGAGCTTCCCTGGTTGCTCAGATGGTGAAAAATCCACCTGCAATGCAAGAGACCTGGATTTGATCCCGGGGTCAGGGAGATCCCCTGGAGAAGGGAATGGCTGGATTGTTGACTTTAGTTAGTAGCTAATCACTTTATTTCTCTGAATCTCAGTTCCTTCACCTCTGAAGTTGGGTTAATACGAATTTCCTTGCCTACTCCAAAGTGTGAAGGTCAGATAAGATGGTGCAGCAGAAATACTTTGCCTATTGCAGTGTCACACAAGTGTTCATTTATTGCTAGATGCACTAACTTGCATGGTACTAATTTAGTGACATAGTATGTATGAATGCCTTGAGTCCTTTCTTTCCTGAACTGAAGATCTCATATGAACTACGCTATAGCCATAGTTTTTCTTTGTAATATTCTTTCAATAGAAAATAAATTAGGAAAGAAATATTTCTGAAGTGCAGAGGAACAGGAAATAAATTTGCAGATATTAGAACTGGCCAGGAGACCAAGCAAAATCATGTGATTTATACTCAGTCTTGAGACTGTGTTTGAAGTAGGAAGTAAAATTTTGGGGGATCCGTTTATTTATTCATATATTCATTCATTTCAGTTGTTTGACACTCTAGGAATACAATTTTTGAAATTAGGGAAAGAGCTAGAGTCTTGCAGTGGGCTTGTCTACCTATCCATCCCTTCAAGCATATGTTGAGATCTACCTGTTTGCCAGACACCATGTCAGATGCAAGAAGCAATACAAAGATGTCCTAACCGTGATTCCTCCATTCAAGGAAAGCATAACACTCTGTCTGTCACTTAGTAAATGAAATAGAAATAGAGATAGATTTTGTTTTTGTTGTTTTAGGATTAAATGAGACATGGATGCCAAGGAGGTAATATAGTGATTAAGAACAAAAGCTATGGAGTCAGACAGCTCTGGTTGTAATCCTAGATCTGCTAAGTAGACTGACTTTGTCCTTGAATAAATTATTTGGTTTTTCTAAGTCTTTGTTTCCTCTTGTGTAAATCAAGTTAATGCTGTCTCTCTTGAAGAGTGGCTCTAGAAATTGCATGACCTGATGTATGTAAAGCACAGTGAGTAGCATATAATAAACTCCCAATACATGGTAGTTATTATTGGACTCATTATTATTGTTGTAGAGAGTCACAATACCAAGCCATGCTAGATATCATAAGACAGACCAGGGGAACCTTGGAAGTTCAGAGAAGGGAGCATTCAGTGAAGGTCTTTTGGGGAATGACCCTTGGGACACTTAAAGGATAAAAGAATTTTCCATTGGCAGATAAGGAAAAGGTCATTCCAGAGGAGCAAAAGCCCATCCCTTTGAGAAGGATATGAGCAAAGTAGGGAAGCAGGAGAGAACATGGCAAGTGCTGGGAATGGCGAGACATTCATTTTGCCATGAACAAAAAGCTCATGTTATGATCTACTTAATGTATTCATTCCGACTTTGAAATTTCCATAAAGATAGCTTGTCATGTTTCTCTGTGTAGGAAATTGCCTCAATTATCCTAATGTTTTGCTGGTCTGAATTGGAAGGCAGTTACTTGAATCTTGAAGATGATGACATTTTTCTTCTGGAATTCTGAGCTACTTTTTCCTCTGCCAGTTTTCCATCTTGCTGGGCCACCCACCCTACCCAGTCATCCAGGATCTTCATTTATTTAAAAAAACTTCATTCGTCTTTCTTAATACATATATAATATGTTTATTGAGAAGAAATTAGAACACAGAGAAAAACTGTCTTATAACCCCCATGGTATTTGTATCAGCCATCCCCACAAAAACACATTTTTATACTATAGGTACAAACGGTATTCAATGTGACTCTCATTTAAAGGCCATTTGATTTTTGAAGAGGCATAGAGCTTCAAAGTAAATTACTTGGAATTTCAGGCATCCATAGGCACATATGGAAGTCATTTTGGGTGGTAAAAATGGTACCAGATACTTAAAAAATAAAAGTGTATTATTGACCACTTACATGCAGACATTGATTTTATTTTTACTTTTAATATTTTTATTGAAAAATAATATATATTCCATGAGATACACATTTCTTTAGTGTACAAATTAGTTTTGACAGTTGCATATACCTGTAGAACCCTTATCCTTCCTTACATTACCATCACCACAGAAAGACCCTTCTTTCCCCTTACCTGTAATCCCTCCTTCATAGGCAACCAGTCATATTTCTTTCATATAGACTCATTTTGCCTGTTCCAAAACTTCATGTAAATGAAATGATACAGTATGTGTTTTTTTGTGTCTGGCTTCTTTCATTTAGCATAATATCTGTGAAATCCATAAATTATGTATATCAGTTTATTTCTTTTGATTAGTATTATTCCATTTATAACTATATCAAAAATTATTTATACATTTTCCTGTTGACAGACATTTGAGTTATTTATAGTTAACTCAGTTATTTAGAGTTATTATAAAGTTCTTATGCACATTTGTATACAAATCCTTTATCTATCATTAATTTTTAGCAACTTGATTATGATGTGTCCTGGTGTAGCTGTCTCTGTGTTTATTTTGCTTTGGACTCATTGAACTTCTTAGATCTATAAATCAATGTTTTCCATAAAACTTGTAGAATTTTTTTATTATCTCTTCAAAATTTTTTTTCTGATCCAGCCTTTCTTTCTGTTGCATATATGTTACAATACTTAATATTTTCACATAGATCGCTGAGATTATGTTCATTTTTTTCTTGTCATCTTTTTCTCTCTACTTTTTAGTTTGGTTAGTTCCTATTGCTTCATATCAAATTCACTGATCTTTTCTTTTGCAAAGTGCCATCTGTTGTTAAGCCCATCCAGTGAAATTTTCATTTTGGATATTGTATTTCTCTATTCTAGAATTGCTGTTTGGTTCTTTTTTTCACTTACCATTCCTCTATTGTGATTTCTTCTTTGTTTTCTCATTAAATTTATCTTTTTGTTTTAATCTTTGAACAAATTTATAATATCTATTTTAGACTCATTGACTACTAACTTATTCTTCTGTATCATTTCCAGTGTGTTTCTACTGACTGATTTGTCTCCTGATAATGTATCACATTTTCTTGCTTTTTTTTTGCCTATCTACTTATTTTTTTTTAATTTTATGCTGGGCATTATTGTTGCTACATCATTGACTGCCTTGATTTTGTTGTCTTCCTTGATAGTTTTGTTTTGTTCTGGTAGGTGGTCACTCAGTTCAATTTTTTTGAGGCTTATGTTTTAAAATTTCTTAGTAAGGACCTTTAACCTAAGGCAAGCTTAGGCCCACTGTTAAGGCATGAACTTTCTGAGGTCTATGCTGAATTAACTGAGGATTTTCCAGTGTGTGGTGAGGACTCTAATGTCTCTCAGTCCTGTGCAACCTTCATTAGACTGAAATACAATCTCTAAGATACAAGGGAAGAGTTATCCTCTTGTGCTTTTTGTTTCTTTGGTAGATGTTATTTTCCTGGCCCTGTGAAGTCTTTCCTGCACATGTGCAGTGTAGTGTTCAGCCAAAGACTAAAGGAGACTTCTCTGCAGTTTTATGGATCACCTTCTTGGTATAGCTCCCTCTTTTCTGGTACCATATCCCATAATTTCCAATGACTTCAGTACCCCTGAACTTCAATATCTGTCTCCTGGGCTCAGCAGGATCATGTTTGAGTTTCCCTGTGACAAGTGCCTTTAGGTAGAAAACTGAGTCCGTTGCAGGCTTATCTCATCTGCTGTCCTTTTCCCAGAGATCACAGTCTTTGACTGCTCGCTGTCCAATTTCTGTAATACTGATTTCATATGTATTTTTCTGGTTTTGTAGATGTTTTCATTAACTATTTAGCTCCATACTAGTTATTCTATCCCAACCAAGTGAAAGACCACACAAAGTAGTTCATTTTGAATATGGAGAAATAAAATATCTGCCTGCAATGCAGGAGACCTGTCTTTGATCACTGGGTCAGGAAGATCCCCTGGAGGAGGGCATGGCTACCCACTCCAGTATTCTTGCCTGGAGAATTCCATGGAGGAGCCTGGAAAGCTACAGTCCATGGGATGTTGGACACAACTGAGAAACTAACACTTGCACTTTTCACTTTTGCAAGACACTCACCATGGATTGTCAGAGATCACTATATTACTATGTTATCACTATATTATCAGGGAAAGCTGGAATAATAGCAACATTTTTCATCTCTGGATTTCTCTAAGCCTACCACAAAGTCTTTTCTAGAAAGTATCTGTAAGCAGATTATGGTGATAAATTGCTACTCATGGACACCAAAGCATATTTCATAAACAGGCAACAGATATCAGGGTTCTAAGCTTTGATTTACTATAGTAGTCATTAGTAAAGTTCATCCCTGGATGCTTTTGGTCAGGTGGGGCCATGAAACTAGTTCAGGACAATGAGTTGTTAGTAGCAGCAATGTGTGTTAATTCTGAGTGAACAGTCACTGCTTTCTGAGTTTCCCAGTTTCTCTTTTCATTATGTTATGGTAACTGGCAATTTGTTCAAGATGATTCTTCTGTAAACTATTGTCTTTGAGTGATTAAGATGAGCAGAGACAGCTTCTTAACTCTCAGTGGACAGGTGGCATGAACAAGAAATAATCCTTGTTTTAAACTACTGAAATTTGGGGTGTGTGTGTTTTCATGATGTAATTATCCTGAACGTTAGAGAAAACTTTGATAAAACTTGATTGTCTTGTGTTGGTTCCCCTGAAGCATCCTGAAATGAAAATTAGCATGCAAGTTACTTGTTATTTAAGAAGTGCTCCCAGAGGAGACTTCTAAAGGAGTAGGGAAAGTGGGATAGGGAAGGGAAGAAAGGTGTGATCTCAGGCAAAATTCCCTTAGATGGTACTGCAGCCTGATTTTACAGGGGAATCCTGGAACTTAAGTTATGTCTTGGTGTTTTCCCAACTCAGAGCAATGGAGTTAGGCTTTATTATTCCTGCACATAGCCAGAGTTGGGGAGGGGAGGCTGCTGCATGTGGATTCAGTAGAAAGGTATCTAGGTGAAGTAACACTGGTGTGGTCCATACTGTCATCACAAGGGAGGAAGAAAAGGCTGTGAACCTTCATTTCCAGTTTTGTACAAGAAGACTCATAAATTTATCTCCTAAGAATGTGGCATGGAATAAATGCATTGTAATACTATTTGAGGATAGAAATGCTAGTGGTTGCATAATTCTCAGATGGAAAGGCCATTTCTTCCTTATGTCAGTATGTTTTGACTGTCAATATATATTCCATAGTAGAGCCGCTGAATTTTCCTCCCAAATATTTCTAATCTCTCCTACTTTCTCAGCTTCTGAATCAACTTAGAATAAAATAGAGTTCAAGACTTGCCTTCAGCTCATGCTATTTATTATTTGCTGACTGCCAGCAGGGTACTTAGACCTTTTTCCTATACAAAAAGACATGGTCAAAATTGCTTGTTTCCTTGTCAACACTTGAATTACCTCCTCAGTACCCAGCCTGCGTGATGGATGCCTTCTTATTTGGCTTAGATTATGATTTGGGGGAGCTTGTCTTAAGGGGAAATTTTTCTTAACTAAGAGGGTTGAATAAGTACAATGCTTTTTCTGCTCTTTTGAAAGGTAGGGCACACAAAAAGATGTGTGCTTTCTTTGCTGTAGTTGATGGTACAGTTAGTGCTCAAGGTGGATTGAGGAACTCTGATCTCTGTGGTTTTGGTGTAGGTGATGTGGAAAGACTTCTCAGTTAGGTGCAATAAAGTGATTTGGGGTCAGTTGCCAATTCTGGAGTGTAGAATCATACCCCTCTTTTTCTTTCCCTCCTTTTTCTGTGATCTCCCCTTCCCATACTCATACCCCTTTTATTTGTTGACGTGTCTGGACAGACTATTTCCTGTTGCAATCTCAGTTATTCATCTTAATCTTTAACCTAATAGAATGTTTATTATGTTGGTATTGTAGCTGATATCTAAACCAACTTCACTATTAACTTTGGCAAATCTTTACTGTCCCTTCCCACTCTGTCTAGTTTCTACATGTTAGTGTTGCCCTAATTGTTTAGAGTTGATCCTTACTCTAGAATTTTCTGCCTCCAGCTCTGTCAACCCATTTATCAAGATAACCTATCAAACCAGTTGAGAAAATTGATGAGACTGACTATTTGGCATTGTGTCAAGTCCTCAAAACCTGGCTCACTCAGCTGAATTTTTCACTGTTTACACTAACTGGGTGGGTACCATATAGATGATAGACATACCATGTAATTAGAACTCTCAGTCGGAAAGAAGCATTCTTCTCACATTGTCCCCAGACGGCATTAGCTGAGAAGTCAGTGGTTTTGACCTTACCAGATATGTGACCTTACTGGACACATTATCTAATTTTACTAGCATTTTGTAATTTCACATTCCTGATGTGTATATTAGAACACTTTTAATAATATATCAAATATTTGCATGGCCTTTTGCAATTTACAAAGTGCTTTTAACTGGGCTAGGGCATTTGTGTAGGTCCTAGAATGCACATGTTTCTCTCTCATGTACATTTTATATATTACACCCCTCCACAGACAACCGATTTTGGGTTTCTTGATTGTTATTCTGTTGTGTACCCCTTTGAGAGATCTACCCCTTTCTCTTCACCTCCATTCCCTAGTTCTGATGTGTTGAGCTCTGTCTCTGCTTCTTGGACATGCTCATCCTTGTGAAACCTCCTGCCAGAAAGTGCCCCGTAATCTTGCTTTGCCCTCTCCCTTGCTGTCATTTGTCCAGAGTCCTATGGAATTGACTTCCGAGCATCCAGAATTCCAACCTAGTCTTTTCATGATGTTGAGCAAGGTGTTTTACATAACAGTCCCTTGCTTTTTCCATTTCCACAGAGATGACAAGGCAGACAAAAGACCTCACCTCTCAGTATAATACTGAAGATTCACCCTTACTCAAGGTTCCTTTCCTGTTGCTAGAGGTTCTTCAAATAGACTGTTAAGTACATTGAGATATCTGAATGATAAAACATTACCCAGTTGAGAAGCAATGTGAAACCACAACTTTTCCAGCAGTCTCAGAATTAGGCATGCACTGAAAATGGTTAGCTTTTTCAGGAGATAGTGGCCATTAACCCAGACAGATGCTCACACAAACTATCTTGCACTTGCTGGATAATAATGAGCACTATTAAATATGAATGAACCCATTTGTCCTCCTGGCTTGTGTATCCCATAGAAAGTGATACATATATATAGGGCCATTTAGCATCTGGGGAAGCCACAACGTAGACAGGTTAAATGATTTTTATCAACAACCAAGGTTAACCGCTAGGTCTTGAACCTTGGGAAGGCATTGTGTGTGATAGACTTGTGCTGCAAAAGCTGTAAGTTAGAGTGAGCATGGGATGAGAAGTCAAAAATATAAACTGACTTAGGTCAACAGTGTTGGGACACAGTGCACATGGTCAAAACAGAAGAGGAGCTGATTAGGAACTAGGGTTAAACTTATAGTGGAGTTGTCATTCTTAAGGGCACAGAGGAAAGGAGATCTGAAGCATGCTTCTCAAAGTTTAATATATCTAACTGATCTCTGGGAATCTTGTTAAAATGCAGATTCTGATTCAGGAAGTCAGTGTTGAGGCCTGGAATTCTGCACTTATAACAAGCTTCCAGGTGATATTGATGCTGTAAGTTACTGGATCACCTTGAATAGCCAGGGTCTCAGTCCCTAGCCTTGGGACTGGAGAAGACCTTGTTTGAAGAAGTCCAGTAGGACTCCTGTTGAAAGCCCCAGACCTAGTTCTAGGGTTAGAAAGTAATGGCTGTCAATGGGGCATATTAGCTTATGCCACATCCTGGGAATTGGCCAGTGATTTTTCTCTTAGACTGCATAAGCAGCAACCTTACTGTTTGAAGACTGTGAATTTCCCCCCACCCGCTGCAGTTATTAATTCAGTTGAAAGGAGAGAGAAATTTTTGCTGTCAGTGTCTTTGTGAAGGACAAAGTGTGTCTTTGTTCACAGAGTTGAAAAAATGACTGAAAAAAAGTTTTCCTGAAGGTATTTACAGCTAAGAGCCCCACTAAAACATCCACTACACATTGAATAGAGGGGGTGATAGGCTACACAAACACTTTGTCTCAGCAAATTGGAGCCAAGTCAGTGTTAAACTCTCAGCAGCCAGTGGCTCCATGCTACTTCAGTTTGCCAAGGGAGTGATGAAGGATGCCAAGATTGGAAAGCAGAGCCTTGGGAGAGATAGCAAATTATGGCATCAACTTAATGGAAATCTCAAATCTTCACCCAGAGGCTGACAGCTTCTATGCTCCCATCAGCCCAGAGTATTTTCTGAGACTTGTAGCTACAGAGAAGAGAGACCAAATCAAGGAATGGGAAAGAGCCTCACAGATCAGGGCCATACCAGGCTGAGGAGTAGGTATATAATAGCTTGCAGCAACAGACTTCAGATAATCTAGATAAGCTTTGTACTGGTATCCTGGGATTTTCCTAACATGAGAACTTAGTAGTAGTAGGATGGATTCACTATTCATTGAGAATTAATCTAATGAACAATATATTTCCTTCTGTAGTTGGAAATGATCTTAGTAGTGGACTCACCTTCTTCATAGTAGTGTAGATCTGTAATCTGATTTTAAATAAATTGTACCCAGAACAACTGTGATGAGCCTTAGGCATGTACAGCCTTGCTTGGTAATGATCTCAGGCTCTATGCAGTAAGACTGAGGGTAAGGGATGTTCTTGCTCTCTGATCTTACAAACAGACATCTGGTCTGCTTCTTACCTAGCTCTCTGGTCTTGCGAGGAACACCAGAATTTACAAGCTCCGCTCCAGTAGGCACTAAGGGTAGAGCGGGTTAGTTTAGCCATATACACCCTTCATCCCAGGGCTCTTTGCAAAGCCAGTGGTGGGAAGCTTTCTCAGGCTGTGGAGCTAACTTCTTAGAAGAGACACTGAGTCATCTCAGATGGAATTTGAGGCTGGCAATTAAGTCCCTGACCCTGCCCTCAGCCAAGAGAGCTCACTAAACAAATTAGACTAGAAATAATAACTAAAAGCATCTCTAATATGTAAACTCTGCAAAGCACTCATCATTTGATAGCAGTCCATAGGCAGAGAAGACCTGTACATTAGTGAACATCACATCATTACAGCGAACTCTGTGGAGAAAGTGTGTTTTCTATTGGAAAGGTTTGGCTTGCTCCTTCTTAGAAGGTCAGTGTGTTTTGCTTTAGACAGTGAATCACAAATTAGGGATTTTGAACAAATTCCTTAGCCTCTCTGGATTGTGACTCCTTACGTATAAAATAATCTTAGAATCCTACTTTTTCAGCTCTGATATTTTAATTTTCCTGTGCTGGACAAAAACTATAAAATAAAAGCTGCTTCTGAACTGTGTGCTGTTCTGAGACTGTTACCTGACATCTCTAAGTCCCTCTTTTCCTTCTAGCAGTATTTCCCCCATCACACTCACCAATATGCTCATTGGTTGAAAGATACTGGATTGAGACCAATTTCTCTGTTAGTCTCCATCATTTGGATTTGAGTTCATTTATTTGGAAATCAATCTCTGTAAGAAAATAGAAGCTGAAGGCAAACCTTTCTGAAATGTCACACCATTAACATGACCCCTTAGACGATTTAAAGTTTGACATCTGATTAATATCAGCATAGCATGTGCCTGTAGACTTGAAGATATGAACTTAGTTAAAAGCATTCTGAGTGGAAGTCCAGTTCTCTGTTTCTTACAGCAAAGTAACCAGTCAATGCCCTCAGTCAATGCTTGGGGTCCCCAAGAGGTGGCAGGTAGCTGGGGAGAACAAGATCTGACTTATTGCACTGATTAATCATGGAGGGCAAGGCAGGCATTGCTCTGGTGTTGAGTTTTCTCCCAAGAGTGTGAGAACATTATTCTCCTCATTCCTTGCGCACCAGGAACATTTGCTGCTGCTTCAAGCACAGAAAGGGTTGCGTAAACATTTTAATATTGCATGAGGCTTGTATAAGACTGACTGAGTATGTGAATGTTAAACCCTGACACATAAAGAGACAGACATAGAGAGAGAGAGAGAGAGAGAGAGAGAGAGAGAGAGAGAGAGAGAGAGAGAGAGAGAGAGAGAGAGAAAGGGAGAAAGAGCCTGGTAAAGACCTAAGATTGCCTTTTTTATCAACTGGAGAGATGGTCTGTTGTAACTCAGAACATTTTGATGATTCTTATTGTAGAATTTGTTATGGTGATATATTGAAGCCCATGATAAATCAAGCCTCAAACGTCACAAACTAGAGATGTTTCTGTTTTTGCTTGATTTTTTTTCACACCCAAAAAAGATCTTGTAAAATCCCAACCACTCTGTCTTCCTTTTCCTTCAAGAGTTTGGAGGTTTATAGTTGAATTTCTACTGCCATAGATGGGGAAGCAGGCTTCATATAGATGGTAGAACTGTGGTGTGTTTGTCCTTCCTATGGAACTGTAGACTATGGTGTGTTTTTCCTTCCTACAAAATTATAGGGTCGTGACAGAGCTTCTGGGGAGGATGTGATAAGGCAGCACAGGGCAGGCCAGTCACAGGTGGGTATCTGTCACCTGAAAGGGCCTCAGGGAGGGCAGCTATGTGAGGAAAACCTATTTTTTTTTGATTTAGCATTCACTGAGTCACAAAAGCAAGCCATGGATCACCAGGCATCCTTAGAAATGATTCCTCAGCCTCCCAAACATCTTTCTTTTAATCACTGTCTTTCAAGCTCCACCACCTCTGCATCTAACTGCTCTTTTTTGTTTTGATTTCTAGCTTGTAACTATTTGTTGGATGCTTCCATGTTTCTTCATCTCCTTCCTAGTCCAAGTTCAAATCATCTCCTGCCTGAACCATTCATTGGCCTCATTTTCATCTAGTCAATCCCTGGTATGCAATAGTGATCTTAAAAAATTTAAACATAAAATTATCTTTTCAAAATAAAAACCTATTTCCATTACAATCATGATTAAAATCACCCAGTGATCTCTACTAGAATTCCTTTACACAAAAATGATCTTTAAGCTGGAGTATATGGTCCTTCAGATCTGGCTCCTGCCAACTCTTCAATTTCAACTGCCACCATTCCCTGCTTTGCACTTCATTGTTCAATCCTATTGCTTTACATTCCTTGAAGTACCAAGGTCCCTTATTCCTCTGGCTCTTCACACACACATTGTGATATTTAGCTCTCTGCTTCTCCTTCTCAAATGTAATTAGCACATGGACTGAACCATGCCCATCTTTCTCATTGTTGTTACCAGTGACTAACAGAGAACGTGGTCATATGATAGTCACTCAGTACATATGTGATAAATTAATGGATGGACAGATGAAGAGATGAAACAAAGAAGAGTCAATGTCTAGAGAAAACTTTTTCTACTATAGCTCCTTCCACATACAGTCATTGAATGTAGAGATAGATGCCAAACTGGGAAGAACTTCAGGGAGAATATAGCTAACCATCTCACTATATAGGTAAGGAAACCAAGTCAGGTGATTCACTCAACATCAGACAACAGCTAGTGGGCCAAGACTAGAATCAAGGTCTTCCGCTACCTGTTCTGATAATCCTATATCCCTTGATGTATCTCTAAAATTTTCACATTTATCAACTCTTAGAACTTTCGAGCTGGGAGGAATTTCTTTGTCATTTTATGAGTAGGGAACATTGTTGAGGATCAGAGAGGTAAAGAGGCTTCCTCCAGGCCAGTTTTTGCAAATTGCCCAAGTCCTAGAGAACAGGATGGACACTAGTCAAGCAGAAATGAGCCAGTTCTTGAGCCAATAGCACATGACTTTTGACTACTCATTAGGCCAGGATGGTACCCCTAGCAAATAGAGTTCAGATTCATTTATGCCGGTTTCTCATTTCCTCTGCTCTCCCCTTGCTGAGAGCTGGTTCTGCTTTTGTCTTCCCTTTGCCTAACTGCTGTGGCACTGTAGTACCCTTGGCAGGTCCTGTAAATTGCCAACAGATTCTGGGTAGTGGTTGAGAATTCCAGTGGATTTCAGAATTCAGAACTCAAAATTCAGGTGGAATTCCAAATCTACTGCTTGGGCAGTGGGGAGCCTTGCAACCACTCACCTTCCTGTGCTTTGATTCCTCCCTTGACTGAATCAGGAAGCATCCAGGGTCTGGGAGGTGACTTTACTGGATTACTGTGAAAATGTGCATAAGAGCCTTTGGGCTCATTAGGGAAAAGGACATTGTAAAGAAGAAGATGCGATTTAAGGTTTATAAGCTTAGCAAATAGGGACTGAGAAGCTTTCTGAGATTCTTTTGCTTACTAATAGACCATGAGGAATGTCAGGAGAACATGGAGGATAGTCACTTTGGAGTGACCCATTAGCCCTCACATTCCCTGCCTGTGCTCATCTTTGGGGCAGGGGCAGTTCAGACAAGATTGATTTTCATTTGCTAGAACTTAATCTGGCCAGCAACAGGAGACTGAGTTTCCCTCTGTTTCCCAAGGTCTGAGGAATGGTAACAACAGAGAGAGATCAGGACAGTTCAGTTTGTGAGATACATTCCAGAGGTCTTCCCATTAGTTCTGGGAAGATGTCAAGACCTGAGTGGTCTAGAGTAACTTAACTCCCCAGGACTCCTCCAGATGTACTTTATCAGGATTGGGTGGCCAAGACTGGGGTGATGGTTACTTCCTTTTCATTCTCATTTGTAGGGGCTAGTCTTGGCCCTTTCAGGGAAAGAGGACTGAGGAAATTCAGGGATCAGAATTTCTTAGTGAGAAGCCCCAGGGTCCTAAATTCAGAGTTTCTTTACTTTTATCTCCTATGAAAGATAAATTTATCCAGATTACTGCTAGTCCTCCCAGTCTTCCCAGGAGGTAGATTCTTAGGGAGAGGGGTGCAGTAACAAAGAGAATGAAAACCAAATAGGGTGGGAGAAGGCAGAAGGTGGGGCCGTGGTGAGTACCTTCCATTACTCTCATGATCTGGCACCACTAGGTGGATAAACATAAGGTAGTCTCTACCTGGTGCCACAGATGTTTATTATATCACAGTTTTTTGTGGGTCAGTTGTCCAGAAATGGCTTAGCTGGATGGTTCAGGTTCAGGGTCTCTCCTGAGATTGTTGGTCAAGGCTACAGTTATCCATAAGTTTGACTGGGGGATCAGCTTCCATGATGGCTCATTTTTGGCTTCAGTCACTCCATATGCATACCTCTGAGTAGGGCTACTTGACTGAGCTCATGACATGGTAGCTGGTTTCCCCTAGAGGAAGTGGTCTATAACCTAATTTGTGAGTCATATGCTATCATTTCCACCACATTCTATTCATTCAAAATGAGTTGCTAAAAAAGAAAAAGGAAAAGAAAGAAGTGAGTTGCTAATTCCTGCTCACTTTCAAGGAGAGAGGAATTAAACTCCATCTCTTGAAAAGAGGGGTGTTACAGAACTTGTGAACAGCCTGTTATGCAAGGGTTCTCAATCTTAGAGACAGATGTTTTCCATCGTCATGCCAAGTGAATGTGGGCATTGGAATTTTCCGTTCCTTACCTGCAGTAAGGAATTTTTTGTTCTTCACCAACCCTAAGAAAGACACATTGCATTGTGGCCCACTGAGGTAACATCATGGACCAGGGAGGTGGATGGTGTAGAGCAAGCCGTCACTTCCGGTAACATCTTTCTGTGCCCGGCTGACTGTGGAGAGTTTACCTTTCAGAGTGAATGTTCTTTTAGCAAAAGAGAACAAAGATATACAGTGTTGTAAATCAGCTGTACTATAATAAAAATGATAATAATTATTAAAAAAAAACAAAGGTACATACATCTTCATGCTGCATTGACTTGTTTTAACCCTTTCCTAATACCTTGACATAAGTGCTGCCAATTAAGTGGTAACATCAATGTGACATGGCAGTGAATTTTTCTGCATACAATAGGGGGATATGAAAACATCAGGGGGGTGGGAGTCTAGGACTTCACACAATCATCCCTCTCATGGTGATAATTGATAATGCTCAGAGAACACTTAAAATGAACCAGGCACTATTTTAAAGTGTTAACTAATTTTCTTCACTCAGTAATTCTCTGAAATAAATGCTGTAATTCATTTACAGATGGGGAAACGGAAACAAAAAGAGGGTGTATATCATATCCAAAGTCAAGTAAGCAGCAGAATGGTTTTGAGCCCAACAGCATTTGGTTGCTGAATCTGGGCTCTTACATATAAGTCCTAGAGGTTTTACACATAGCCTTGAATGAAAAAAACAACAACAACAATGACAGGGGAATAAGGCAATGTTTCTGGATTTGTAATGTGAGTATGCACCTCTTAGAGTCCTGGGAAATCTGTTAAAATGCAGATTCTGATGCAGTAAGTCAGTTGGGAGCTGAGATTCTGCATTTTTAACAGATTCCCTGGTGATGCTGATAGGGGCTAGAGAGGGTGGGAACATTTTGAGTGACAAGATGTCCCTTCCCTTTCTCAGTTCCTTTGGGATAAAGGTTCTTCACCAAATCTGGACTTTAGAATCACAGGGGTGGAGTGGAGGAGGGAGATATTAAAGAAAACAGAAATGAAAGCAATTCTGCCAATGTTCCACCTTTAGAGGTTCTGATTCACTTAGTCTGGGGTGTCTTCCTGGGGAAACAATATTTTTAGAAGCACTCCAAGTGACTGCAGCTAGGATGTAGAACCAATACCTTAGGGATAAATCTACAGTCTGGGACAAGAATAGACTTATTTCTTTTGTCAGAAGCTGTGGCACAGGGTCCCTAAGATGAGGGCTGCCCTATGCTGGGCCAGGCATTATTAAACCCTTTATCTGCTCTGGAGCTGCTGAAGGGGTTAGGAACAGAGTGGCTCAGAGCTGCATTTCTTATGCAACAAAATATTCTTGGAGTAGAGCACTAATGGGCTGCCTTGCTTTGGAGGAGAACAGCAGGTCCCAGGCTGGAAAGCCTGTGCACTGTTCTGGCCAGCACACATTGGGGATGCAGTGCACGTACCAGGCTGGGCTTTCTCTAACGCCTCATTTTGCATAACACTTTTTGTTTTCATTATGCCTAAATTTGGCCTGCCCAGAGTGCGTGATTAAAATGAAAACCTTACTCTAATAGGGCTCAAAAAACTGGAGAAGGAATCTAAAAATAGGCCATGGAAAAGGGGAAAGCTCAAATGGTATAACGGCCAAGTGGGTTCAAACACACACTTGCAGTAATTTTTCTTGAAGAGACAAAAGAGTGGTGACATCCATGCAGGTGTTTGTGTAATCCAGGTCACATCCAAACTCCTATCTGTTTTACAAATTCAAAGCCCAGGACAAATGGAAGCAAACAGTAATAGGAGATTATAAAAGAAATAATAAATCTTACTCCCTGCTTCTTGCCCAGTGGAGTTTGGTGTGCTGCGTGGGTGCTTGTAATGCACTTTCGTTCTCTGCAGAGAAATACTGGATGTTTGGAAGAAACATGTCCTTATCTTTCTAACACAAAGCCTGAGGAGAACTGCCCATGGGCACCTCGTTTCTAGTTTAATTCCTTGCTTTCTATCTATAATTAAATAACTCACTCTTAAGAGCTCAGCTTAAATTTAACTCCCTGTAGAAGGTGTCCCCTGGCCTGAGTTAAGTTCCTTAGCTCCAAGTTCCTGACAGCCCCTCCATTTCCCCATTAGGAGACTTGTTTCTTGTTTAATCTGTGTTTAGCTCAGCCCTACACCTTCATGGCCTTTTACAGTACAAGACACTTATTAGATGCTTAGTATGAATGAATGAGTGAAGTCTTGAGAAAGACATTTAAATTCTCTGGGCCTCTGTGTTCAAGTCAGTAAAATAAGGTCAGTTTTCATTCCAATCCCAAAGAAAGGTAATGTTAAAAAATGTTCAAACTACAGTACAATTGTGCTCATTGCACATGCTAGCAAGATGATGCTAAAAATCTTCAAGCTAGGCTTCCACAGTAGGTGAACTGAGTTTGGGCAGATGGCTTCAAAACGCTCTTTTTCTTCTGACTCTCCATTTAAAAGGCTTTACTTTTTCTGGCCTCATAGTTCACTCTGCAGGGACAGAGTGGTTGGCTGGACAGAGTAGTGGCAGAATGCATGATCTGGCCTTGTTACTAAGAGGAGCAGAAAAGATCACTAGAAAAGATACCATCTTGCAGCCACATTGTGTATTCATTTCACAACTCGTCCCCTCACCAAATTCATGCTGTGTGACCTATGATTTATTCTAGTGGCTTGTTGTTGAGTGTGTAGGCTCTGGGGTCATCAGTTCAGTTTAGCTGCTCAGTCGCATCTGACTCTTTGTGACCCCATGGACTGCAGCACACCAGGCTTCCCTGTCAATCACCAACTCCCAGAGCTTGATAAAACTCATGTCCATCAAGTCGGTGAGGCCATCCAACCACCACTTCATCCTCTGTTATCTCCTTCTCCTCCTGCCTTCAATCTTTCCCAGCATTCAGCTCTCTTCCAATGAGTCAGTTCTTCACATCAGGTGGCCAAAGTTTGGAGTTTCAACTTCAGCATCAGCCCTTCCAGTGAATATTCAGGAATGATTTCTTTTATGATGGGTTAGTTTGATCTCACTGCAGTCCAAGGGACTCTCAAGAGTCTTCTCCAACACCACAGTTCAAAAGCATCAATTCTTTGGCGCTCAGCTTTCTTTACAGTCCAACTCTCACATCCATACATGACTACTGGAAAAACCATAGCTCTGATTAGATGGACCTTTGTTGGCAAAGTAATGTCTCTGTTTTTTAATATGCTGTCTAAGTTGGTCATAGCTTTTCTTCCAAGGAGCAAGTGTCTTTTCATTTCATGGCTGCAGTCACCATCTGCAGTGATTTTGGAGCACAAGAAAATAAAGTCTCTCATTGTTTCCATTTTTGTTTCCCCATCTATTTGCCATGAAGTGGTGGGACTGGATGCCATAATCTTAGTTTTCTGAATGTTGAGTTTTAAGACAACTTTTTCACTCTTCTTGTTTGCCGGGAGCCAGCTCACGAGATCCCACCCATGGCAAGGTCATGAGGAGAAGGACTGATAGAGCACGGCTTCTCAGGCCTCAGGGATTCTCGGAAGGCTGCCTCAGCACTCACCTTAAAGATGATATCTGTCTTTCTGATGTTTGCTACAATAAACCTCTTCTTATTTTCTGTGACTTAGACAAAAGGCTTTTCCTGATTCTCTTCTAAAATAGATCAATCTGAAACCTTAATCAACAAGGCCCCCGAATGGTGGCACCCTATTAGATTATCTAGGATATAGAGTATTTTAATCTAAACTTCCCTTGCTAGCATTTTAGTCTGTTTAACAAGTGTGCCTGTGCCTTTGGAGCTAATGTGCACGACTGCTCCTTAACAATAAAACAGTATTGAGAGCCTCCGCACAGAAAGCCCCAGTGGGCACAGAACCCTTCATAGGAAAAAAGGCTTATTAGGAAATATAAGAAATATTGCTTTATGAAACTGTTTATATTTACTCACTATGTTTTTGCTCTTAACGTATTTAGCCTATATAATGAAAGCATAATAGTTAGAGATTTATATAAATAGAAGTTTAGCTTTAATACATATAATAAGATAATTATTGATTTAACTGATGATTCTTACTTAGAGCTGACCTTCAGCTTGCTGTTCTATGACTTTATGGAACCACATTCTTTTCTGTTAAGCTCAAGGTGTAGGATAGATTACCAAAAACAGGTTTTACCTTAAAACTTTCTGTTGATGAATTCTTTCCTGCTGTGCCTGATACAAAAGTGTTCTGGCTGATCAACCCTTATCAATAAAGAGTCACAAGATGTTAGCAGGCCCCCAGGCCAGAAGATGATGTAAACAAAATGAACTAAGATTGCAAACGATGTCGATAAGGGTCAACACTGTTGACCCATGAAACTGATCTGGCATGACTCTACACTTTACATTTGTTTCTATGTACCACTAAAAATATAAAAGCTGTCTTGAAAACAATAAAGTCAGAAGACACTTGGAAACACCGAGACTCGCTGTATCTTCTCATCCTGTTGCCAACGCCGTCCATCCTGAGGGAACCCCTGGACCAGCTGGAGCAGGACTCCGGCACTCGTTCACTTTCATCAAGAGGCTCTTCAGTTCCTCTTCACTTTCTGCCATAAGGGTGGTGTCATCTGCATATCTCAGGTTATTGATGTTTCTCCCAGCAATCTTGATTCCAGCTTGTGTTTTATCCAGCCTGGCATTTTGCATGATGTACTCTGCATAAAAGTTAAATAAGCAGGGTGACAACATACAGCCTTGATGTACTCCTTTCCCAATTTGTAACCAGTCTGTTGTTGCATGTCCAGATCTGACTGTTGCTTCTTGACCTGCATACAGATTTCTCAGGAGGCAGGTCAGGAGGTCTGTTATTCCCATCTCTTGAAGTATTTTCCACAGTTTGTTGTGATCTACACAGTCAAAGGCTTTGGCTTAATCAATAAAGCAGAAATAGATGTTTTTCTGTAATTCTCTTGCTTTTTCTATGATCCAAAGGATGTTGGCAATTTGATCTATGGTTCCTCTGCTGTTTCTAAATCCAGCTTGAATATCTAGAAGTTCACGGTTCATGTAGTATTGAAGCCTGGCTTGGAGAATTTTGAGCATCACTTTGCTAGCGTGTGAGATGAATGCAATTGTGCAGTAGTTTGAACATTCTTTGGCATTGCCCTTCTTTGGGATTGGAATGAAAACTGATCTTTTCCAGTCCTGTGGCCACTGCTGAGTTTTCCAAATTTGCTGGCATATTGAGTGCAACACTTGAATAGCATCATCATTTAGGATTTGAAATAGCTCAACTGGAATTCTATCACCTCCACTAGTTTTGTTTGTAGTGATGCTTCCTAAGGCCCACTTGACTTTGCATTCCAGGATGTCTGGCTCTAGGTGAGGGATCACATGATAGTGGTTATCTGGGTCATGAAGATCTTTTTTGTATAGTTCTTTTGTGTATTCTTGCCAGCTCTTCTTAATATCTTCTGCTTCTGTTAGGGCCATACCATTTCTGTCCTTTATTGTGCTCAACTTTTCATGAAATGTTCCCTTGGGATCTCCAATTTTCTTGAAATGATCTCTAGTCTTTCCCATTCTATTGTTTTCCTCTATATCTTTGCACTGATTACTGAGGAAAGCTTTCTTATTTCTCCTTACTATTCTTTGAAATTCTGCATTCAAATGGGGTCTTGCTGCTAAGTCGCTTCAGTCGTGTCTGACTCTGTGCGACCCCATAGACAGCAGCCCACCAGTCCCCCGTCCCTGGGATTCTCCAAGCAAGAATACAGGAGTGGGTTGCCATTTCCTTCTCCAATGCATGAAAGTGAAAAGTGAAAGTGAAGTCACTCAGTCATGTCCAACTCTTAGCGACCTCATGGACTGCAGCCTACCAGGCTCCTCCATCCATGGGATTTTCCAGGCAAGAGTACTGGAGTGGGTTGCCATTGCCTTCTCCGACAAATGGGGTCTTATCCTGGCTCAAATCCTAGGCCTTACTCTGCCAAGCTGTGTGACCTTGGGCAAATTACTGCTTACCTCCCAGTGGCTCCATCTTGCTCCCTGTAAAAGAGAGAGGATAATTTTTCCACTTTATAAGGTTCTTATGAGGAGTCAGTGAGTTAAAACACAGAACGTACTTAAAATGATGCAAACAATAGAATGGTAAAGCTGAGAGATCTCTTCAAGAAAACTGGAGATACCAAGGGAACATTTCATATAAAGATGGGCATAATAAAGGACAGAAACAGCAACGACCTAACAGAAGCAGAAGAGATTAAGAAGAGGTGGCAAGAATACACAGAACTGTACAAAAAAGGTCTTAATGACCCAGATAACCACAATGGTATAGTCACTCACCTAGAGTCAGACACCCTGGAGTGTGAAGTCAAGTGGGGCTTAGGAAGTATCACTACGAACAAAGCTAGTGGAGGTGATGGAATTCCAACTGAGTTATTTCGAATCCTAAAAGATGATGCTATTAAAGTGCTTCACTCAATATGCCAGCAAATTTGGAAAACTCAGCAGTGGCCATAGGACTGGAAAAATTCCATTTTCATTCCATTCCCAAAGAAAGGCAATGCCAAAGAATGTTCAAACTGGCATAAAATTGTGTTCATTTCACATGCAAGCAAGGTAATGCTCAAAATCCTTCAAGGTAGGCGTCAGCAGTACATGAACCAACAACTTCCAAATATGCAAGATGGCTTCAGAAAAAACAGAGGATCCAGAGACCAAATTGCCAATGTCCGTTGGATCATAGAAAAAGCAAAAGAATTCCAGAAAAATATCTACTTCTTCTTCATTGACTACACTAAAGCCTTTGACTGTGTGGATCATAATAAACTGTGGAAAATTCTTAAAGAGGTGGGAATACCAGACCACCTTACCTGCCTCCTGAAAAACCTGTATGCAAGACCAGAAGCAACAGTTTAGAACCAGCCATGAAACAGCAGACTGGTTCAAAATTGGGAAGGGGATATGTCAAGGCTGTATGTTGTCATCCTGCTTGTTTAACTTATATGCAGAGTACATCATGCAAAATGCTGGGCTGGATGAATCACAAGCTGGAATCAAGATTTCCAGGAGAAATATCAGCAACCTCAGATACACAGATGACACCACCCTTATGGCAGAAAGTGAAGAGGAACTGAAGGGCTCCTTGATGAAAGTGAAAGAGGAGAGTGAAAAAGCTGGCTTAAAACTCAACATTCAAAAAACTAAGGTCATGGTATCCGGTCCCATCACTTCATGGCAAATAGAATGGGAACAAATGGAAACAGTGACAGACTTTACTTTTTTGGACTCCAGAATCACTGTAGATGGTGACTGCAGCCATAAAATTAAGACACTTGTTTCTTGGAAGAAAAGCTATGACCAACCTAGACAGCAGATTAAAAAACAGAGGCATTACTTCACTGATAAAGGTCTTGTACAGTCAAAGCTATAGTTTTTCCAGTAATCATGTATGGATGTGAGAATTAGATCATAAAGAAGACTGAGCACCAAAGAATGGATGTTTTTGAATTGTGGTGCTGGTGAAGACTCTTGGGGGCGTCCCAGGTTGTGCTAGTGGTAAAGAACCCACCTGCCAATGTAGGAGACATAAGAGATATAGGTTCGATCCTGGGTCAAAAAGATCCCCTGAAGGAGGGCATGGCAACCCACTCCAGTATTCTTGCTTGGAGAATCCCATGAACAGAGCAGCCTGTTAGGCTACAGTCCATAGGGTTTCACAGAGTTGGACATGACTAAAGCAACTTAGCATGCATGTACAGATGATGCTCGAGAGTCCCTTGCACTGCAAAATCAAACCAGTCAATCCTAAAGGAAATCAGCCCTAAATTTTCATTGGAAGGACTGGTGCTGAAGCTGAAGTCCCAATACTTTGGCCACCTGATTCAAAGAGCCAACTCATTGGAAAAGACCCTGATGCTGGGAAAGACTGAGGGAGGGGGAGAAGGGGGCAACAGAGGATGAGATAGTTGGATGACATCACCAACTCAATGGACATGAATTTGAGCAAACTCCAGGAAATAGTGAAGGACAGGAAAGCCTGGCATGCTGCAGTCCTTGGGGTTGCAAAGAGTCAGACCCAACTTAGCGACTGAACAACAGCAACAGAGTAGGCAGTCAATAAATATCAGCTTTTTTTTTTTTTTAAACTCTCTTTCTCTTGTATATTCCTGTCTCTGTCCCTGAGTCTTTATTCATGAGCTCCCACTCCTCTACTGAAATCTGATTCAGCTTTCAAGGCCCAGCCCCTCATAGACCATAGATCACAGCCTGTAAAGCTGGGAGGAGCCATGCAGATAATTAAATCCAAATAACCTCATTTTACAGATGAGAAATCAGAGGCACAGAGGGGCTCAGCCAGTTGCTCAAGGTCTGAGAGTTGGCTGGTAGAGCACCAGCCCCGAACCCCAGGGACCAATCCTGCAGTCCTGGTTTTTCTTCTGACATCGGGGAGCCTCCCTCTTTGGAACTCAAGGCTCTTCATTTTGATGTCTTTCCTTCTGCTTGTTCTCTTGTGACATCTTTTTTAGTAGGATGTGATTAGTAATCACTTTTAGAATACACTTTCTTGCTTAATCTTACATGCTCATGTGTTAAGCAGGTTGTTTTGGTCCATAGTTGGTATCACTAATAATAAGAATAAGCTATATTGGATTCAGTTCAGTTCAGTTGATCAGTCGTGTCCGACTCTTTGCGACCCCATGGACTGCAGCACGCCAGGCCTCCCCATCCATCACCAACTCCCTGAGTTTACTCAAACTCATGTCCATTGAGTCAGGGATGCCATCCAACCATCTCATCCTCTGTCATCCCCTTCTCCTCCTGCCCTCAATCTTTCCCAGCATCGGGGTCTTTTCAAATGAGTCAGTTCTTTGCATCAGGTGGCCAAAGTATTGGAGTTTCAACTTCAGCATCAGTCCTTCCAATGAATATTTGGTACTGATTTCCTTTAGGATGGACTGGTTGGATCTCCTTGCAGTCCAAGGGACTCTCAAGAGTCTTCTCCAACACCATAGTTCAAAAGCATCAATTCTTCAGTGCTCAGCTTTCTTTATAGTCCAACTCTCACATCCATACAAGACTACTGGAAAAATTGGATTAGGACACTGTTATTTATAAAGTACTTCCGGATACTGTTGCTATTGTGATGTAACAATGCTAAGAGGCAGGGATTAATTTTTATCTTCTCCAGAGAAGAGGAAGCAGGTTTAGAGAAAGGAATAGGATTGCTCAGAGCCATCCAGCCAACACAGGGGAACTCTTCTGTTTGCAAATGGCCCTACTTGGCCTGTTTGTAAATGAAGGAATCTGTTACTTAACATTGCATGTGGATTTGTCATGTTTCCTTCACTAGAAGGCCTGGGCCATGTGTTAAGAATTATTTATATTTACAAAGAGTCTACAGTAATCACAACAGACTCACAATATGTGTTTGTTGAAGAAATAAGTGACAGTTTTCACTGCTGCTTCCATCCCTAAAGAGGTAGGGTCTGTCCAGATACACACATATTGTTGGCTGTGCAGTGTTAATCCACCTTCTGTACTTCCCGATCTGTGATCACTCTATTCTTCTGTACAATGTGGTTAAAGCTGTTTGTCTTCTTTCAAATTTTTGATAATGCTTTAAGAGCAGGCTGACAACTAAACTTTTGTGGACTCCTCAGGCTGTTTCAGCATAATCCCAGGAGAGTGTGTTTGGGAGCCTCAAAGGCTCAGTCTTTGGATAGTCTTTCAGGATTGTGTCAGGAAGCAAAACCTGGGCGGGGGAGGCATGGGCAGGAGGTGGGAGGGAGGCACAGGACTAACCTACTCCCACACCCTGTTCCCTCAAACTTTAATTCCATCCTTGTTTCATGAATTAATGATGACACTGCCACCTTAATATTATTCATTAAAGCTGTTGATTCCACGCAAGTCGGCATGGCCTCCTCTCTGAATCCCACAAGAGAGACCTCTCCACAGTCTAACAGCAGAAAGCTTCCGAGAGCAAACCTTTCTTCTCTCAGAGCACAACCAGCCCAGGAAGGGGTCAGTGCAGCATCCAGGTGCCTCCCTCGCCTTCGTGGTCCCCACAAAGAGATCTGTTTACATTAGACAGATGGTGGACCAAGAGTACTGGGGTTACTCAAAGACTTGAATGAACAGCCCCTACCCCCTCCTTTTTAAATAAATTAGGAAGATCTGTAGTAACATAGAAAATTTTAATTGAATCCAATGGGGTCACAAATTTAAATGCCCGTAGGTGTGGGTGATTATGCAATGAAAGAATGTAAAAAGCTCAGCCAGAAAAAATAGGAGAAGCTGACTTCAGTTAAAGAGATCAGGCTTAGGTAGACCTTGCCCTATGGGAATCTGGAGCGATAAATAAAGACTTTGCTTTTAAGTGTTGGCAAGTGATGTAAATAAAAACAAATTAAAATGACACAAAAGACTGTAGGATAAGCAAGACTTTGGGGGCAGGATGCAACCTTGACTACCAGTTTGAGATATTGGATGGGGTGACCACATTCATGTGACTGATACCAAAGGCCCTAGCCTTGGGAGGGAGAGAAACTTTTGAACATGTTTTGGAGGTCAGAAAGTTTTTGCTATGCACTTCTTTTTTTAAAGTACACACTTAAGTGGGGTTTAGTGGTGACTTTATAAAGAAATGTAGGTACTATGTTAAATAATGTACAAAGTTTGACATCCTCATGGCACTGCAGACTGGCTATTATCATCCACAATTGATAGAGAAGAAAATAAAGACTAAAGAAGCCTAAGTTACTTATCCAAAGTCACCTAATTATTGTGACAGAGAACTGCTATGCCAAAAATATCTGTGGTTCTAGACACAGTTTACAAAATACTCTAGATTTTTATGGTTCTCTGCTTATAGCCTGCGACATGCCAGAAAGTATGTTATTGTACGGCTGGATCTGCTCATGTATTATCCTTTCATTCATTCCAGGTTGGATCAGAGGGTCTCTAAGACTTGAAATTCTGTGGTTCTGGGACATAACCACCGCCACTAACCACTGCCACTAACATTTCCCTGCATTGACAGCTTACTAGTTGCCAGGCTCTGTTATGTGCAATTAATTGCATGTAATTCTCACACCAGTCCTATGACATAGGTATTAGTCCCATTTCACAGAGGAGGAAACTGAGGTTCAGAGAAGTTAAATAACCTGCTCAAATTCATGCAGTTAATAAGGCAGACCCAGGATTGGGGCTAAGGTATGTCTTACTCTTAACCCCTGAGCCAAGGTGAGGTGCAGGGTTGGGGAGAACGGGTGTGGTCTATCTTCCCAAGAGCCTGGGAAGAGCACTACTGAACCACAGCTCCAGCACTTAAACATTAAATACAGTGTGACCTGGGTGTTCATTGGAAGGACTGATGTTGAAGCTGAAACTCCAATACTTTGGCCACCTCATACAAAGAGTTGACTCACTGGAAAAGACCCTAATGCTGGGTAGGATTGGGGGCAGGAGGAGAAGGGGATGACAGAGGATGAGATGGTTGGATGGCATCACTGACTTGATGGACATGGGTTTGTGTAAACTCTGGGAGTTGGTGATGGACAGGGAGGCCTGGCATGCTGCAGTCCATGGGGTTGCAAAGAGTCGGACATGATTGAGCGACTGAACTGAACTGAACTGATATGTTTCAGGGTGTAATAAAATTGAATGTGTTCTAATCAATTCACATGTAAAATCAAGTCAATTTTTCCTACCATTCCTTATTCCAGTTCCTGGTTAAACTTTAAAAGTTTTATGTGAAGTGAAGTGAAAGTTGCTCAGTTGTGTCTGACTCTTTGCAACCCCATGGACTATACCATCCATGGAATTCTCCAGGCCAGAATACTGGAGTGGGTAGCCTTTCCCTTCTCCACAGGATCATCCCAGCACAGGGATTGAATCCAGGTCTCCCACATTGCAGGCTGATTCTTTACCAGCTGAGCCACATGAACTAGTTTTTCTTGACCAGTAAAAACTTTATGATTTTTCCTTTATAATAGGAAAAGGAAATAAAGTCTTCTACAAATACATCCAATCATATATTTTGATTATACTGAATAATAATTGCTGTACATTAAATGAGACTGAATTTTTCTGTGTATTAGATGTCTTACTTGATCTAAAAGTTATTCCTTTTCGTATCAATTAGAGTTCTTCCATTTTGATTCTTGTCAATATAGAATGAGTTAAAGTTTGTTACATTTTCTCCTGCTCAATGTTTTATTGGAATATTTTATTCTTGTATCATGTCAAATAATTTCTATTGATGGATTAATATAGTTACTGAGAAAATTTTGCATGTTGTAAAAATTTAAGTACTGATATTATATTAAATAAACAAATGTGTGAATTCTGTCCAATGGACCTAAACGCTTAATTGTTTAGAAAATCATGGTAAGAAAAATTGGGGGGAGTTATAATTAAATTATAATTAAATTGAGGCAATATTAGTCTATTTACTTGACAAATATTTAATTTTTAGCCTTCCATGAGTCAGACATATTTGTGGGCAAGTCAAAGATGAATAAAATTTTACACAAATTATAATTAAAAAAAATAAATACAGTGTGACATGAGCAAATTACTTAGCCTTACTAATCCCAGTGCCTCTTCTGTAAAATGAGGTAATAGTAGCACACCTACCTCTTTTACTGCTTAGTTCACCTGTCTAGGGTGTTGAGAGCCATGCTGGACAAATACTGAAGTGTTCCATGTTGTTTCATTTTCTTTTTCCATAGCCCAGAGCCTTGCTCCCTCTCCTGAGGAGTTCAGCTGCATGTCTCTTCCTCCCTCGCACCACTGGGAGGGGAGATTCAGCTCAGACTTCTGAAGAGAGGCTTAAAAGATGTTACAGAAGCATTAACTTATCCTTTCTTCCTCTCCTAAAGTTTCTTTCAGCCATGACAGCCACAGACTTAATAGAATTTCAGTTCACTAAAGTTCTATTAGTTCTTGGTATGAGTTATAGAAGGAGGTTTCCCAGGCAGCTGTTTATGGGACTGGCAGGGTAACAGCTACTTGCCACACAATTATGGATTAAAGGATTCCACAGAGAGAACACGCTCAGGTAGTTTAGATGAGGGCTCAGGGCTGGCAGGGCAGGTGTGGCTTACACGGGTGTGCTGTAGAGTTCAGCACTGGTATAGGTAAAGGTTGTCAAACTACAATGGAGCATTAAACAGGGCCTCCCAGTTTTTGAGGAGACATACAATCATAGCTCTGCAAGTTCTAGGAGGTTGATTTTTTTTTTTAATAAATTTATTTATTTAGTTGGGGGCTAATTACTTTACAATATTGTAGGGGTTTTTGCCATACATTGACATGAATCAGCCATGGGTTTACATGTGTTCCCCAGGAGGTTGATTTTTATGCTTTTTTTTTTTTTAAATCTAAGTAATGAATTCAATACACTGTCTTGAGGGAGACCTTTCCTCCCATTTGTGATGTAACAAGAATGTGTATTCAACCTTGAGTCCTCTATAGGTTTATTTCCTTAGCCTGCTTTCCTCCTCCTCCATTTACTCCCTAATTCCTCTTACACCTCTGTCTTCAGTGCCAGAGATTCTAGCTTGTGACATCTCTGCTGTGCCCTTTTTTGAAGCTTGCTGGCCAGACTGAAGGGGATGATGGCACCCTCACCTAAATATAAGAAGGACAACACCAATCAGAGGGTGGGGGCCCCCAGAAGAGACATCTTTGTATTTCCTTTGACATCTGGCAGTGTGGAAACATAGTTGGTGCTCAGCACATGCTGGCTGGAGGAAGGCAAGAATGTGCTGTGCTCGGAATCAGCCACATTTACTGGGATGCTTGTCAGTCCTCCATCACCTCCCTGGGAAGTCTTTCCTGGTTGCATCTTCATCTAGAAATAATGTCTTCCAATCTAAAAATCTCATGAAGTTTATTACCTCTTAAGAGAGTATCACACTTTGCTTTTGTCACAAATAAGTCTTGGTTCCCTGGCAGGACAGCAAACATCTTCAAGTCAGGACTAGTTTGACCCCATATTTATTATCTATATGGTACTCACCCTACAGGCCCTGTTCCATTAATTCCTATTAGGGCTTCAACCTATACCTTTTGAGGGAATAAAATTCAGTCCATAACAGACCCTTAATATAAGGCCTGAGTAGTAGGACAGGCGTGACTGTCATTTTATCAGCATAGGATCTGAGGCTCAGAAAGCTCACAGTGTTATCAAGAGACTTGCATAGGTTGCCAGGCTAGTCAGTGTCAAAACTGAGGAGAGAACCTGTTTTCTAAAGCTTCCCATTGTTCTCTGAAGCCCTTCAACACAATTTATCCCCAACTACAAAACCCAGTGGTTTTTTCTCAGACTTTATCTCCTTGACACCATCGAACAATATGACTGCATATCCATTATTTTTTTAATGATAAATCTTTTTTAAATCGTAAAAGGAGAAACTGTACTCAAAACACCACCATCTTGACACCATTGCTCTTCTTCGTCTGTATTACCTTTCAAGTTTTGTCCTTTTATATTCATTAGACTCAGTTGTAATGAGTAAATTGGAACAGGAAATCCATGGGCTTGTCAAGCTCTTCCAATCAATGACTTGGGAGGATTCTAAAGCCGCAAGAAGATACAAGTCCAAGTAGTAGAAACTGGTTGCAGATAAACTGGTCCTTTCCCATAAGGCTGGACTATCCAGCAGTTACCTTGTTGCTCTCTTCACAAACCAGCTGGCCAATACTGGTTGCTCTCAGGAATTTTCTGGCCTTTTGTATATCTCTGGGAAGTAATCATTTGAATTCAGGACAGGGCAGCAGAAGACACACTGAAAGCCCCGTGAAGCCTATGAATATGGATGGAGTCAGACCAAGTATCATTCACATTCTGCCATGCAGCCATTCATTCTTTCATATCCTTTCTTGTTCCAGGGAAAATTTTAAAAGTCTTGCTGCCTTGCTACTTGCCAGGGGGTGACATTTATAAGATACTTAACTGACTTCTGACTCTCTGTATAATGGAGATACTAACAGTCACTTTGCAAAGCTATTTGGAAGATTAAAGAAAATAATGTGTAAAAGTTACAAGTACAACACATGGCACATAGTAGGTGCCCAGAAAACAGTGTCTAAGAAATGGATGTGTATGCTAGGCTTATGTTTGCAAATCCTTATATAAGAACATGTCCCTCATCCATATTCTTCTCTAAAACTCATATGCTCTTGGATGCAGTTAAGCTTCTGCATAAAGTTTATGCTTCCCTGGCATCATCAATAAGGGACTCGTTGGTTTGGTAAAGTAACCCCTGGAAAGGCTTTAGGATTTGAGAACGGCAGGTGATTATGGATGGGGCTAAATTATTTACTTCATCAAAGTATCTCTGGGCTTTATCATGCAGACCTGTCATAGGAAGCTGTACATAAAGATGAATAATGGATCCTTTAACTCAGGGATCTGAAAGGTCACTGGGGCTGTAGCAGATATATAAAGTTGTGTTTGCTGCATCCATCAAGATGCAATTGTATATGGATGTGATGCATGGCAGGCAGCGTGAGGCTGGACTTTTGCTTTCCACTTTGTATTCTGGCCACGCTGGGCTGCCATGTAAAAAGGCGGTGGCAATTACCTCTCTAGAGTCTCACGATGCTGTACTTAACACCATTCTTTGCAGCCACTACCTCCTACGGTGGCACATTCAGGACAGCAAGGGTTTTGGAGAATGGACCAGGGAGTGTAAGGTAATGGTATGTCTGTTTTTCCATCTGAGAGGTGTCCTAGCTTGAGCTCACTTCTTATCTCTCAGTGATCTAGGAGAATGATGGAAAAGGAAAAGAAAATGAGGCAAAGTAACTAATTCTGTCACCACCATGTGATGCACCCAGTGCATCAGTTGACTGTTGGTTGTATGCCTAAAAAGGAAAAAGTGACTCCTGCTGAGACTCCTGGGACCCAGAGCTTTAGAAAAGTCATGTGGCTTCTCTGAGTTCCACATGCTTTTTGGACTAAGGTGACTTTCATCTCTCTGCTTCATAGAGGCCAAAAAGCAGGATTGGATGACATCAACCACACGTGCCATTGTGGGCAAGTAATTCCTGCTCTGGGCCCAACATCTTTGTTCTCCAAGCTCCAGTCACACTAGTGCCACATCATCCACGTCCTGTCCGTGTAACATGTACTTAATATTTTTTTAATGGACTAATTTTTTACTTTAATAAACTTATGTTTAAAGAAGAAACTTTATATCTTTGTAGTAAAGTATACGGGAAATATTTGAAAGAATAGATAAAATGAAAACCAAGCAATGAGATTGATTTCTGTGTAGATGCTTTGACCAAATCAAAGTTTCTACACCTGAATCTTGCTCACTTTTTGTTAAAAAGGGAGCATGGTAGGGCTTCCTTGGTGGTCCAGTGGCTAGGACTCTGCACACCCAATGCAGGGGGCCCACGTTTGATCCCTGGTCAGGGAACTAGCTAGGAGTTTGCATGTCACAACAAAAAGATCCCACATGATGCAACTAAAAACACCCTGCATGATGCAGTGAAGATCAAAGACCCTGCATGCTGCAACTAAGACCCAATGTAGCCAAATAAATAAATAAAACCCTTTTAAAAAAAAAAAAAAAAGCTTGGCAAATGTCTTTAAGACATAATAGCACCCAAATGAGACTGTTTCTGAGGTACTCAGAAGGGATAAAGAGAACTGAAGCAGGAGTAGTTTTCTCACAATGTAATTTAATGATATTTAATAACTTGTCCTTGTGTCACCTACAGCATTTTCTGGCCCATCTAAAATCCTAAGATACTAACAGTGGTATGAGTCCTATACTTTGGGGAAAACCATGCTAGGAACCTTTAGTTCCCTTTCAACTCCAGATTTTTATTACTGCCATCTATTATCCATAATGATCACCTAATCAACTGTTTCTACTTCCACTTTCACTTGCTTACTGGCTGTACTAAACTGATATTTGTTTGAACCACCCACCCAGCACTTTGTACCTTCAAAAAAACTCCCACGTGCAAATTAAAAACTATTGACACTTAAATAGCAAATTACTGGAACCTGGCAGCAGGCCAAGGATGGAGCCCCTGAGAATCCCCCCTGCACACTGTTCCTGCTCCCAGCATGCCTTAAGCACTTGAGTGCGGAAGCCTCCGCTCCCTTCCTGAGGGCTGCTGCCATTCCAGTGAATAATGTTTTGAGACAGACGCAAAATCGATAGCACTAGACTCACACTGCTCCAGTTATCTTCCATTCTTTTTCATTCAACCTCCTTTGGCTTCCCTAGACGAGAGTCTGGGGAGAGATTCATCTCCTCCCTTGTTTCTTATTGTATCACTGTTGTAACCACATGAGGAGAGTGACAGATATTTCTAGGTTGTCAAGGGAGAGATAAGAAAGATGAGCCCTTTGTCGCACCTGACAACACACCATAAAGACCCAAAGTGCTATTTGTGGTTATTTAAGAAAATTAATGTTTTAATTGTCATCTTCAGCCTGCACAGATTGTAATCCTTGCTGAGAATTGCTCCCGAGTGAAGTTTAAAGTCTGAAAGTGCTTTAGGTGATTGAATTGTCTGAGATCTCTTGAATGAAGGGGAGTGGGTGTGTCTTATGGTTTCCCTGAAAATTATCTAATGTGGACCTAAGATCTTTTCCTTCAAGACCCATGCTTGTTGTTTTTACCACCATCTAACTTGAGACCTTCCTCTGTGATTCCTTCATTTTGCTTCATGGCAACCCACTCCAGTATTCTTACCTGGAGAATCCCATGGACAGAGGAGCCTGGAAGGCTACAGTCCCTACGGTTGCAAAGAGTTGGACACAACTGAAGCATCCTGGCTCCCTGTCCAAGCCTGGATGTTCCTCCTGTGGTGGGAAAGTTGTTGTGAATTAGTCATTTTGGCACAATTGTTGACTCATTTTATAGGTAATGGATCTCAGGAACAGAGAAGGTAGGCATATTCTGAAAGATCAAAAGTAGGACTAAAATGGCACCCTCACTCCTGGTGAGCACCCTAAACCCAATGCTGGCCTTCCTCCAGAAAATGGAAAGCACCAGAGGTCTGGTGGGAGCCATGAGCCCTACCTCCAGGTAAGGAAGTTATTAATATTATTAGCTTGAGGACCTCTCTGAACTTCTGTTGCCTTATCTGTCAAATACAGACTGTCTTCCAGGCTTTACTTGTCTCACCTCATAGTCATGGTCACAAGCTGCATAAGAGGTGAAGGTATGAAAGTTCTTTGTGACCTAAAGAATGCTGGGCAAAATGTAGGGCTTCAAGGACCAATACATACCCTACACCCACCAGACCCTCTATAGTTCCTAAAATCTCATTAGTTCTAGGTGGAATGAAATGGCATCAAGGAGGCCACAACACTGGCTGCTTGTGACCCTCACTCACCTGTCTGTGGGGCCAGGGCAGCAGGCATGCACTGTTAATGTTCATTTAAAAAATTCATCTGTGAATACAGTAGTTAGCTCTTAGAGGATGAGATTATTGTTCTGAAAATATTCTAACTGCTAGCTTCACACATAGGCAGTCTTTTACATTTGCAATACAGTAATGAGAAAATAAAAGAGATTTCGTTTTCCTGGTTTGCCTCTGAGTATTGTCTAATTGTCTTCAAAAACAATTGACTTGGTGTTTCTTACTCAGCTTCTAATACTCAGTGTACATATATTATGTCTCCCAGCTTACTTATCTATTTACTGCTGTTGCTTGGGGAAGGTTAATTTCCTCAGTCTAAGTTGTTTGTTCCCTGAAAATGCTGCCTTCAAGGGACACTGGGGCTGAGCCCGTGGAGATGAACAAGGAAATGGAGAGCTGTGTGATTTACTGAGGCACAGATCCACATAATGGTTTGGGCCCCCTCCCCTCACCCCTGCCCAACCTCCAAGCTTGGGATCTCTTTATCTATTTGCATAACTGTCTTAAATCTACATTTCACTAGACAACCTGAAACAATGTCTTTTTCCTCTATGAATGAGTCAATGCTGGTGCAGACAATTTATCTCTCTTAGTAGGATAAAGAGAATTTCCACATGATGGATCTGAACAAATATACAGCCATCTAAATTAATGGTTAAGAAGGTGAAGACCAGCATCCTGACAGTTCAGTGTTATTTTTATTTCTAAACAGTTAAAACCTCTATTCAATTTTCCACACTTGACTATGAAGGATACCCTAAACATGATAGTAGGGGTGGTAGACTTTTGCAAACAACCAGTTGCTATTTTAAGAAGTTAATGAAGTTGCTAGTCATTTAATGATGGTTAAACAACCAATTGAATTCAACAAACAAGGGTTTGCTTGTCCATACGCTGCTTTTCAATACTAGCTTGAGTAGCTTGAGTGAGCTGGATCGTCTCTGGCCCACTCCCTGCCCCAAGTCTGCTGCCTAATGAGCTAAGTTATTCAGAACCTCAGGTTAATGGAGTTGTGACAATGGCATATTTCTTTGATCTGAATTACGTGGACATTTGCCCAAATTACCACTTTGTTTTGCTGGCAATGACATGGCACATTGAGAGCAGCTCACTGAGTTTGCTTTAAAAAAAGATTTTGCATTTAATAAAAGCAATTCCTTACTTGTGTTAGAGTTCAAGCCATTTAGATAATTAAGAAAGAATTTCTTTGAATACATCTTAACTATTTTTAAAAATTCACTTATTTTTAAACACCCCATTTAGGTTATTTGCACATTCAAAGGGAAACAGAGAAACTGGACGTAAGCCAAAATGCAGGTTTAAGGATTAGTATAGAGGAGTTGGGTATAATTGTCTAGAATATATGTTGGACTTTAATTTTGATTTTCAACCTTCTCCTCTTTCGTCATTGTTGTTATAAACTCAACTGATAACCAAATAAGTTTCAGTGTTTTGTTTCTTTTCCCTTTTCTAGTGTAGGCACAAGGAAATAGAATAAAGATCTGAAAATCATGTTGGCAGAGAGTAATGGCAAAAACAAAGATCCTGAATAATCTGCCAACTTGATAACCAGCCCCTGAATGCAGGATTGGCTGTAGAGGGCCCATGCCCTTTACCTTTAGTGATAGGCTAGACCATGGCATTGCCCACTGCAGTCAACTGTTAAGTTTCTCCTCTCATTCAGTCTCCATACTTGACTGAACTTAAGTGCATGACTATTTTGGGAGACATGAGTGGGTTTCTTTTGTGACTGAGCAAAACATATTTGTACTTAATTAGGTTTGGGAGATTTCATTTTGTTTTGTTTTGTTGTTTAAACCAAGTCAACATTTGAAACAACTATTTTGATAGAGTTTACCTTATAGAACTAGAGGTAGGTTTTGATTTGAACTTTATTATTATCATTGTCATCATTATGATTTATGCCCTTCTAGACCTAAGTGTTAAGAAGTTGTTAATTATATCATGTCCCAAACTGACTTGCCCTGAAACTGCATAGCAGTGCAGTGGGAGAAAGAATCCTAACACAGGAGTTAAGTGACCTGGGATCCTAGCCTAGAGCTGACTCTTAAGTCAACGACTGTGACTCAGGCTGTGATTTCTCAGCCTCACTTTCCTCAATATGAAATGATGGGTTCCTGGAAGATTTCTAGAGCCTCTTTTAACTTTAATGGTCTGTGTACTCCTGGCAAATAGAGAGATGCATTTGTTTCCTCCTGGAAAAAGAAAGAAGTCAGAGATTGAGCAGAAGGAAAGAAAGCAAAAATGAGAACATTAAAGGGAGAGAAAAGGAAGCAAAAACAAACAATAGAGACCAGTTTCTATTGAAGTAGCTGTGTCATTTCTCTGATCCTTGAAGACAGGGTAGCACTGCAAAGGCATACACAATGCACAATGTAGGAGAAACCTATATGTCTTGGAGCTGAATTCACAATCATTAAAAGTAAATGAGAAAACCGAAGTGTTGCTCAGTACAGGTAGCAACTAGAATGATCTCATTCTCTCTCTCTCTCTTTTTTTAAACAAAACAGTCTCTGGAACCAAGCGATAGATGACTAGTCATTGAGCTTAAAAAATTCTATGCATTTTTCAAATTAGGTGCGATGAAGGGGAACTGCAAATTGGGAAAGCAAATGGGTTATTGTTTCCTGTGTTTCTTGTTTTCTTCTCTTTCTCTTGATAGTAGACATTTCTCACTGGTTATTACATATAGTTTTTCTTTCCCTTCATTAAGTAGGTGTGTGTGTGGGGGGTCTCCTTCTGCTTCATGATCTTTCCTAAGTTAAATGTTGTACCTGTCTTGCTATCTGTGAGTTCCTAGGAGCCTGGGTTGACTGCCTCAAGATCTGTTCCTCTCTCGGGAAGGAGTAGTCTGTGCATGTTCTTAGGGCTGTTCTTCTCTCTAAGTAGGACCCACGGGAATCTAGATGAGAGAGAAAGAGAGTGCACATGAGAATCAACAGCATGGATACCCTCAGCTGGAAGGCTCTGTTCCGTTATCATCTGTCAGAGTTGTGAAGTGAGGAGGCTGTGAGTTAGCTCCCCAAATTGTCTTGCTTAGGACCTGGAGGCCCCAAGCCTTGGAAAGGAAGTCAGTTCTTCCTTTCTGCCTGAATTCCTTAGTGGGATAGATTTGAGCCAAAGGACTTTTCTTGGATCTCAAAGAGAAAAATTGGCTATTAAATCCAATGTGGGGGAAATTTGAATGCCTCAGAGCCATAGTCCTTCTGAAAGATTTCCAGTTGCCAGCTAGAAGCTTCAGGGCACTAAATCTCAATGGTTTTTGTGGGGTTTTTTTGTTTTTGTTTTTTTTGTTTTTGCGTGGGCAGATGGTTGTTTTAAGGGGTTGTGAGCAATCTGTCCCCACTGAACTGCTGCTCCTAAAAGGGATCCTGTTCCATAGCATTTATTCTCTGTGTAGACCTAAACTTTTATGTCCAGCTCACTTTTATATAACCATGTTAGACTGCTTTTAAAACAAGACAGGGTATAAATAACAAATAAGTTAAATGAATGAATGGCTTCAAAATTGCTGAAATGATGAAGGATTTATTGGTCTGCCCAGAGGAAAGCTGAGGTCTGACCCATAGCCTTTCCTCTGGCCAGCGTGGTGGTGGCTGCACCTACCTTAGGTCTTTCCTCTCTGAGAGATTGATCCTGCTGTCTCTTGTCCATGAAATTCCTGCCTTACCTTTCTCCCTTTTTAGACTCAATTCAGGCATCACCTCCTCCAAGGGACTTCCTCCCTCTCCCGTTTTTCTCCCCACCACTCACTTCTAAGCACTATAGATGTCCCTTTTGTGGGCCATCATTCTTGAAGTTTCTAATGTACCTCAGTGAATTACAGTTGTTACTCTGCATATTTGCCTCCCCTATTTGGAGTCAGGGCCTTTTGTCCTGCTCTGCACCCTAAAAGATGCACAGTGCCTGGTACAGAGAAAATTCTGAACACAGATGTACTGACTGAATATATGAATATATGACTGTTGGCGTCATGCCTTTTGGAGATCCACTTTTACACTCTTTGTTCAGTCAAATTCGATTTGTTAATGATAGTACAATAGTATATCTTTCATTTTGAAATCTTTTATCGTGATTTTTTATCCATTTTTCTTTGGGGCCAATTATTCTCTAACTTTAAAAAAATGCAAAATTCTAAGGTTCTTAAAGTGATGCTTGGTTATTCTCTCCAACCCATTTCTTTCCCATAGCCCCATTCAGAACCAATTCAGCATACTTCTTGCTTCCCTGGCTGGATCTCAGTGGATCACTCAGGAGGGTTTTTGTTTGTTTTTTAAGTTAGACTAGAGGTTTCTGAAAATGTTTCTTCTTTGGTCAAAATAAAAAGGAAATTAAAAAAAAAATATGGAAAGAAGATCTCTGGAAGTTTTATTGATTCTATTGTTATCTATCTGGTAAGAAATGCCATGTTAAAAATAACTAGCTGGGACTTCCCTGGTGGTCCAGTGGTAAAGAATCCACCTGTTAATGCAGGGAACACAGGTTTGATCCCTGGACCAGGGAAGATTCCAGATGCTTCAGGACAGCTAAGCCTGTGTGCCACAATTACTGAACCTGTGCTCCAGAGCCCCCAAGAACTGCAACTACTGAACCATGGGCCCTAGAACCCATGCTATGCAAGAAGAGAAGCCACCACAATGAGAAGCCTGAGCACCACAACTAGAGAAAGCCTGCATGTAGCAATGAAGACCCAGCACAGCCAAAAAACCCAAAAAGCTAGCTGGTGCAGCCAAGGTTTCAGATTTCAGGTATTTTCACATCCTCACATCCCACTTGTTCAGTTGCTCAGTCATATCCGACTCTTTGCGACCCTGTGGACTGTAGCATGCCAGGCTTCTCTGTCCTTTACCATCTCCTGGGGCTTGCTCAAACTCATAATCCATTGAGTCAGTGATGCCATTCAGCCATCTCATCCTCTGTCGTCCCCTTCTGTTCCCACCTTCAATCCTTCCCAGCATCAGGGTCTTTTCTAATGAGTCAGTTCTTCGCATCAGGTGGCCAAAGTATTGGAGTTTCAGCTTCAGCATCCGTCCTTCCAATGAATATTCAGGACTGATTTCCTTTAGGATTGACTGCTTTGATTTCCTTGTAGTCCAAAGGACTCTCCAGAGATTTCTCCAACACCACAGTTCAAAAGCATCAATTTTTCAGCATTCAGCCTTCTTTATGGTCCAACTCTCACATCTGTACATGACTAATGGAAAAACCATAGCTTCAACTATACAGACCTTTGTCAGCAAAATAATGTCTATGATTTTAATATGCTGTATAGGTTTGTTATAGCTTTTCTTCCAAGGAACAACCGTCTTTTCATTTCGTGGCTGCAGTCACCATCTGCAGAGACTTTGGAGCCCAAGAAAATAAAGTCTCTCTCTGTTTCCATTTTTTCCCCATCTATTTGTCATGAAATGATGGGACTGGATGCCAGGATCTTTGTTTTTTGAATGTTGAGTTTTAAGCCAGCTTTTTTGCTCTCCTCTTTCACTTTCATCAAGAGGTTCTTTAGTTCCTTTTCATTTTCTGCCATGAGGGTGATGTCATCTGCATATCTGAGGTTATTGATATTTCTCCTGGCAGCCCTGATTCCAGCTTGTGCTTCATCCAGTCTGGCATTTCGCATGGTGTACTCTGCATGGAAGTTAAATAAGCAGGGTGACAGTATACAGCCTTGACGTACTCCTTTCCCGATTTGGAACCAGTCTGCTGTTCCATGTCTGTTCTAACTGTTGCTTCTTGACCTGCATACAGGTTTCTCAGGAGGCAGGTAAGGTGGTCTGGTATTCCCATCTCCTTAAGAATTTCCATAGTTTGTTGTGATCCACACAGTCAAAGGCTTTGGCATAGTTAATGAAGCAGAAGTAGATGTTTTTTCTGGAATTCTCTTGCTTTTTCTATGATCCACAGATGTTGGCAATTTGATCTCTGTTTCCTCTGCCTTTTCTAAATCCAACTTGAACATCTGGAAGTTCACGGTTCATGTACTGTTGAAGCCTGACTTGGAGAATATTGATCATTACTTTGCTAGAATGTGAAATGAATGTAATTGTGCAGTAGTTTGAACCTTCTTTGGCATTGCCCTTCTTTGGGATTGGAATGAAAACTGACCTTTTCCAGTCCTGTGGCCACTGCTGAGTTTTCCAGATTTGCTGGCATATTGAGTACAGCACTTTAACAGCATCATCTTTTAGGACTTGAAATAGCTCAACTGGAATTCCATCACCTTCACTAGCTTTGCTCGTAGTGATGCTTCCTAAGGCCAACTTGACTTCTCACTCCAAGATGTCTGGCTCTAGGTGAGTGACCACACCATCATGGTTATCTGGGTCATGAAGATCTTTTTTGTATAGTTCTTCTGTGTATTCTTGTCACCTCTTCTTAATCTCTTCTGCTTTTGTTATGTCCATACCATTTCTGTCCTTTATTGTGCCCATCTTTGCATGAAATGTTCCCTTGGTATCTCTAATTTTCATGAAGAGACCTCTAGTCTTTCCCATTCTATTGTTTTCCTCTATTTCTTTGCATTGTTCACTTGGGAAGGCTTTCTTATCTCTCCTTGTTATTCTTTGGAACTGGCATTCAGATGGATATATCTTTCTTTTTCTCCTTTGTCTTTCACTTCTCTTCTTTTCTCAGCTATTTGTAAGGCCTGCTCAGACAACCATTTTGCCTTTTTGCCTTTCTTTTTCTTTAGGATAGTCTTGATCACCGTCTCCTGTACAATATCATGAGCCTCAGTCCATATTTCTTAAGGCACTCTGTCTATCAGATATAATCCCTTGAATCCATTTGTCACTTCCACTGTATAATCATAAGGGATTTGATTTAGGTCATATCTGAATGGTCTAGTGATTTTCCCTACTTTCTTCAATTTAAATCTGAATTTGGCAATAAGTAGTTCATGATCTGAGCCACAGTCAGCTCCCTGTCTTGTGTTTGCTGACTGTATAGAGCTTCTCCATCTTTGACTACAGAATACATAATCAATCTGATTTTGGTATTGACCATCTGGTGATGTCCATGTGTAAAGTCTTCTCTTGTGTTGTTGGAAGAGGGTGTTTGATACGACCAGTGTGTTGTCTTGGCGAAACTGTGTTAGGCTTTGCCTTGCTTCATTTTGTACTCCAAGGCCAAACTTGCCTGTTACTCCAGGTATTTCTTGACTTTCTACTTTTGCATTCCAATCCCCTATGATGCAAAGGATATCTTTTTTTGATGTTAGTTCTAGAAGGTATTATAGGTCTTCATAGAGCTATTCAACTTCAAATTCTTTGGAATGGCATCTCACTGATTCCTTACAATAGCTCTGTGACATAGGTGAGCAAATCTTGATAGTCCCATTTTCAAATTGGTAAAGCAGATACTCAGAAATGTTCAGTGTCTTAACTACTCACAGATTGTGAGCACAGAGGCATGACTGGAACCAGGCCCTGTGACGGAATGCAGTGTTTCAGTCACTGCACTCTCCAGTGCTCTCTTCCTCCCCCACCCCTTTTTTAAAGGAAAATTCTATAGTAAGATCAGTATTCCTCCCCCGTTAGGAGCAAACTTTCTGTGCACATTTACCTCAGGGGCAGGATAAAATCTTTGCTACCTAAGTGGAATTTGAAGGATGAGTAGAATTGTTTGGGTTATTATCATCCTACCTTTGGATATTCGTGGAGACATGGCAGGTTCTAGATGTGGTGGCAGTTTATAGAAGGTGGTCAAGGATCATGCTCTGCTTCTTTTCTTTTTTTGACTGCACCGTGTGGCATCTGGGATCTTAGTTCCCTTAGTTCCATGCCCCTTGCATTGAAAGTGTGAAGTCTTAACCACTAGTCCTCCAGGGAAGTTTCCATCCTCTACTTCTTGAGAGCTTCACTATCCCTTAAATGCACATGAAACTACCTTTGCTGAAAAGACCTAGACAGTAGGATCAGGGAATTTGTAGTTTGTGATGGGAAGATCAAATTCTATATATTTTCTATCCAACACAAAACCTATATAATGTATTATTTCTAATTTCTGACTGATGATTCTCATTCCAAAAACATTTGAAACCATAATTTTCCAGCTGCAAAAAAAATAATTCTTGATTTCTTAGATTTCCTTTCAGGGGACAAATGGGGATAATTTTGTCCCTGTGGATGAACCTATAGATGAGAGTACTTGGCTATATCAAAGTGGATTCAATCTGGTAAAAGTACTGATTTCATAATAAAACACCGCAAATACTTTCATGCACATGGAAGAGGAGGACTTGGCTGCCTTATAATTACCAAAATGGTGGCAGTTATTCCCCTTCTGGATTTAGATTTCTGAGCTCATTTGCTGATTAGCTAATGTAGTAAAGGATACTGGCAGTGTGCTCCTCTCACCTTCCCAAATGAGTGCTTGGTGACAGTTCCAATGCAGTACTCTCCTTGGTCTTGATCAAGCAGTCTCACCCCTCCCACCCAGCAACTTGCTTACTGACCAGGGAGATCTAAAGTTCACCACCCACTCTCACTTACACATGGATCCTCCCACTCACTGATGCCTTCCTCTTGTGTCCTTTGGATGGCCAGGGCTAAGCCTTACTTGACTCAAGCTCTTGGGTCAGTAACTGCATGAATATACAAGTCTAGTCCTTTGGTGAAAATGAAAAATTCCTCACATTTCCCTCTCTTTTTAAATCCTCAATTAAACAAATATTTATTGAATACCTACCTTGTGCATGGTTTGGATATGAATAAGAAAGATCTTAAGGAGATTTAAAATTCTAAGAGTAGACAAATTGCTAACCAGTGCATAAGTAGTTCATTCATTTAACGAATGTTTGGTGGTACTTCTATGGCAGGCCCTGTGTCAGCATTTGGGATATATTGATAAATGAGACAGACAAGGTCCCTGCATTCAGGGAACCTACAGTTCAGAAAGGCAGAGAGACAATTAAACAAGCAGTGACAGTAAGGAGTAATAAGTGATTTGACAGGGGCAGAGGATGGGGAGCTCTGGGACCTTCAAGCCAAGAAGGCTGTTATAATCAGCTGAGTCTTAAGGGAGATTCAAACAAAAGAAACCAAGGAGTGTTTGAAAAAAAATCTAAGAAAGATTGGTGAATCATAGCAGGAAGAGGGGGATACCATGAGCAAAGGCACAGAGGTGGGGAAGCAAGAATGTGCTCAATAAATACAGAGTTACCTGGACTTGTTAGAATACAGTTGTTGTTATTCTTGTTTAGTTGCTAAGTTGTGTCTGACTCTGTGACCCCATAGACTACAGCCTGCCAGGCTCCTCTGTCCATGGGATGTACCAGGCAAGAACTCTGGAATGGGTTGTCATTTCCTTCTCCAGGGGATCTTCCTGACCCAGGGATCAAACCCACAGCTCCTCCTTGCAGGCAGATTCTTTACCACTGAGCCACAGGGAAGCCTTAGAATACAGTGCATATCTTCAATTAAGACAGTTACAGAACAAATAGTTTGTAAATTTAATTTATTTTATAAATCTTTAAAAACTGATTAAAATTTAAAGAAAAGTGGCTAGAGTAGTATTATAAACCTCCGTATTAGACTTAAATTGAAGAAAGTAGGGAAAACCACTAGACCGTTCAGGTATGACCTAAATCAAATCCCTTATGATTATACAGTGGAAGTGACAAATAGATTTAAGGGGCTAGATCTTATAGACAGAGTGCCTGGTGAACTATGGACAGAGGTTCGTGACATTATACAGGAGACAGGGATCAAGACCATCCCCATGGAAAAGAAATGCAAAAAAGCAAAATGGCTGTCTGAGGAGGCCTTACACATAGCTGGGAAAAGAAGAGAAGTGAAAAAAAAAGGAGAAAAGGAAAGGTATTCCCATCTGAATGCAGAGTTCCAAAGAATAGCAAGGAGAGATAAGAAACCTTCCTCAGCGATCAATGCAAAGAAATAGAGGAAAACAACAGAATGGGAAAGACTAGAGATCTCTTCAATAAAATTAGAGATACAAAGGGAACATTTCATGCAAAGATGGGCTTGATAAAGGACAGAAATGGCATGGACCTAATAGAAGCAGAAGATATTAAGAAGAGGTGGCAAGAATACAGAGAAGAACTGTACAAAAAAGATCTTCACGACCCAGATAATCATGATGGTGTGATCACTCACCTAGAGCCAGACATCCTGGAATGTGAAGTCAAGTGGGCCTTAGAAAGCATCACTACGAACAAAGCTAGTGGAGGTGATGGAACTCCAGTTGAGCTATTTCAAATCCTGAAAGATGATGCTGTGAAAGTGCTGCACTTGATATGCCAGAAAATCTGGAAAACTCAGCAGTGGCCACAGGACTGGGAAAGGTCAGTTTTCATCCCAATCCCAAAGAAAGGCAATGCCAAAGAATGTTCAAACTACTGCACAATTGCACTCATCTCACACGCTAGTAAAGTAATGCTCAAAATTCTCCAAGCCAGGCTTCAGCAATACGTGAACTGTGAACTTCCAGATGTTCAAACTGGTTTTAGAAAAGGCAGAGGAACCAGAGATCAAATTGCCAACATCCGCTGGATCATCAAAAAAGCAAGAGAGTTCCAGAAAAACATCTATTTCTGCTTTATTGACTATGCCAAAGCCTTTGACTGTGCATATCACAATAAACTGTGGAAAATTCTTTAAGAGATGGGAATACCAGACCACCTGACCTGTCTCTTGAGAAACCTGTATGCAGGTCAGGAAGCAACAGTTAGAACTGGACATGGAACAACAGACTGGTTCCAAATAGGAAAAGGAGTACATCAAGGCTGTATATTGTTACCCTGCTTATTTAACTTATATGCAGAGTACATCATGAGAAACGCTGGGCTGGAAGAAACACAAGCTGGAATCAGGATTGCCAGGAGAAACATCAATAACCTCAGATATGCAGATGACACCACCCTTATGGCAGAAAGTGAAGAAGAACTAAAGAGCTTCTCAATGAAAGTGAACGAGGAGAGTGAAAAAGTTGGCTTAAAGCTCAACATTCAGAAAACTAAGATCATGGCCTCTGGTCCCATCACTTCATGGGAAATAGATGGGGAAACAGTGGAAACAGTGTCAGACTTTATTTTGGGGGGCTCCAAAATCACTGCTGATGGTGATTGCAGCCATGAAATTAAAAGACGCTTACTCCTTGGAAGGAAGGTTGTGACCAACCTAGATAGCATATTAAAAAGCAGAGACATTACTTTGCCAACAAAGGCCCATCTAGTCAAGGCTATGGTTTTTCCAGTGGTCATGTATGGCTGTGAGAGTTGGACGGTGAAGAAAGTTGAGCGCTGAAAAATTGATGCTTTTGAACTGTGGTGTTGGAGAAGACTCTTGAGAGTCCCTTGGACTGCCAGGAGATCCAACCAGTCCATCCTAAAGGAGATCAGTCCTGGGTGTTCATTGGAAGGACTGATGTTGAAGCTGAAACTCCAATACTTTGGCCACCTCATGCGAAGAGTTGACTCATTGGAAAAGACCCTGATGCTGGGAAGGATTAGGGGCAGGAGGAGAAGGGGACGACAGAGGATGAGATGGCTGGATGGCATCACCGAGTCGATGGATATGGGTTTGGGTAAACTCCGGGAGTTGGTGATGGACAGGGAGGCCTGGCATGCTGCAATTCATTGGGTCGCAAAGAGTCGGACAGGACTGAGTGACTGAACTGAACTGAACTGATACACTTCCATTAGATTTTTCCAGTTCTTAGTATTTTGCTACATTCTGTGTGTGTGTGTATAAATATATGTATATATATGTATATACTTATATATTTGAAAGGGAAAACTCAGCTTTTTCCCTTTCTATTTCAGGAAAAACACAGTTCTCACCTACTGTGCCTTTCATTATCCTGTGTCTCTTTTACCTTCACAGAGAACACTTCACTTCTCGGAATATATGTGGAAGATTTTCCCCACAACATAATTTAACCTGATTCTGATACTATCTACACAAAGAGAGCATCAGATCTGACACGTTAAGGGCTCAGTCCCACAAGCCTGCCCATTCAGCACCCTCACACATAGTTAAGACCACCAATTGCAAGCCCAGGTTATCACTTGAGTTTCTCTTCCACCAGCTATAGATAGGTTTCAGTGACTCCCCCTTGGATTCAATCAGTATGCTACAGTGACTCGCAGAACTCAGGGAAACATTAGCTAACATTTGCCAGTTTGTTATAAGGGTATGATAAAGGATATAGACGAACATCCCCATGGAAGAGATGCGTAGGACAGGGTTTGTGTGAAGAGTTAGGCGCTTCCATACTCTCCGTGAGTGTGCCACTCTCCTCACACCTCCATGTGCTCACCAACCCACAGGTCCCCCAAACCCACTACTACTGGAATTTTGTAGAGGCTTCCTCACATAGGCACAGTCAATAACTCTCATTTCTAGCCCCTCTCTTCTCTCTGGAGGAATGAGGGAGATGGTGAAGCTGTAAATTCTAAACTTTTAATTATGGCTTGATCTTTCTGGTGACCAGCCACCCACCATTCAGGAGCCATACAGGAGTCCACTCAGAGTCATCTCATTAGAACAAAGGATACTCCTAGTGTTCCTATCAACCAGGAAATTACAAGGGTTTTAGGAGTTCTGTGCCAGGAACTGGGGGAAGAGACAAAATACATATTTGTGTACTTCTATATATAATTTTTTGTGATTATTGCTGTCATTGAACTGCAAGTTGTAGATACCATGACCCTGTGTCTATCTCCTAAAACCAAATAGGATTTTATTTTTACTTATTCTTTGATATTAATAAAAATAACTTATTAAAAGGTAGCTCAACTGCCCCCACCCCATGACGTTCATCATGCACATTTCACAACCCACCCCCACCAGCCCCAAGTTTCCTTTAGGGTAGTTTCATCTCCCCCTGCATCTTTCTGAGCCTTGAAATGAACAGCTGCCCAGTAGCCAGGTTGCTTGGAGAAAAGGAACAAATTTAAACAACTCCAAAGTCGTTTGCAGTCTCTGCTGGGTTGGAGCAGACAGGGCCATCTGTGCTTTCTGCTCATACCTCAGGACCTGAAAGAAAGTATTCTGAGGCTTAGGAGAAAATGACATAAAATGAATCCATTCCGCTGTTGTAGATCATAATGAAACTGAAGAAGAGGTACAAAATCAATTCATTCTTATTATAATTTCCAGATTGCCATCTTTCCGTTTGTTCAGATGTAAGTCTGATGGCTCAAATTGGTCTTTGGAATATTTAAGGAGCTTTTTTGGTCCCTTAATATTGGCTTATCAGTTCCAGTAATTTTACCTCCTAGAGTGAAATTGGCTGCTAACACTTGGAGGAAATCCGTGCTGTATTTTTTGGTAAGTTTTGCTGATCATCACCTACCAGGCTATATAGTAAATGTGCTTCTGGTTTATTTGGAAGACAGCCTTGGAGACTGAATGCTTTATCACAAAACCTCTGGTCATTCCAGGAGCTCTTCCCCAGCAGAGAGAGCCTTTGTCAAGCGTTTATCTATTTTTCTTCCTGTACAATGCCTTAGACCTCCTGTTTAGAGGCAGTTTTCCCATTTGGCAGCTGGGATAAAAGAAAAATTAGGCCTGCAACAAGCGATCCTTTTATTCCTCCTTCAGGGCCATGTGTGTGGGCTTAATAGAGAGAGATTAAGACGCAAGAGAATGGTAGAAAGAAAGATCGACTGAATTTGAAGACCCATCCCATTTTTTAAGTGTTGCAAAGTAATAATTGGAATGTGCATCTATGTTTATAAAACTCTTTGTAAAAATAATACGTATTATTTTTGAATGATGGAAAATACAGAATAAAATAATAGTCCATAAGTCTACCAACTAAATATAATTATTTTAACAGCTTAATATTTCCTGTCAGTCTTTACTTTGTGAATTTTAAACATAGAAGTGAAAATATATTACATGTAACATTTTTAAGATTATATTTTCACTTAACATTGCATAAACTCTTCATAAACATCTTTTTTAGAGGTTATATAATGGCATACCTTGTGGATGTCCATAATTTACTTTGTCATTTCTTATTTTAGGCAGCTAGTTTGCTTCCTCATTGTTCTGATTTGTGTTTTCTATAAAGATTGCAGCAATGAATATTCTTATGCAAAAAGCTTTGATGTGTACATCAGATCATTTTCTTGGGACAGATTTCAATAAGTTAAATTACTGGGTCAAAAAGTAGGAACGTTGTAAGACTATCTATATTTGCCTTCAAAGAGTTTTAAAAAATGCTCCACCAGAACAATTTATACTCCCACTAGCAGTATATAGGAATGCTTATCTCACTGAACACTTGCAAGAACTGAATATTACTCTAACAATATTTTTAATTTAATAGGTAAAGAAAAATGCAGTCTTATTTAAATTGCAATTCTTAACTTACTTGTGAGTTTGAACAATTTTTCATGTTTATTAGCAATTTGTATGTGTGCTTGTGTGCTTTTTGTTAATGTCCACAGACTTTAAACCTGCTAGTCTTGTGTTTTTCTAAATTATTTGAAGGATGTCAGGAGTAACCATTGTTTGTTGTAAAATTTCCCAGTTTGAAAGCCTTTCACATAATTTTTATGCAGTTTTAAAATTTCATGTTGTCAAAGTTTTTTCCTTTTTCTTTTAATTTTTTTAAATTGCTTTTAATCTTAGAAAGTCTTTTCTTTTCTAGAGATCCATAAAATACTACTTTGTAGTTCCATTTTTTTTGCTATAGATTCATTTGCTAAACATATTTCATTCTATTTGCTGTTTATTATGGAGAAAAGATTTGGATTGAGATGCCAAGTGAACTTTTTCCCGAATAGTTAACCAATGGCTCCAGCAGTATTTATTAACTAATCCTGCCCTCCCAAATAGACTGAGATACTCTGTTTATCATGTGTTCAATTCTTACATAGACCTGAGCCTGTTCCTGGGGTCTCCATTCAGTTCCACTGGTCTGTTTTTGTTGTCAGCATCACACTTTTCAATTTTCTTTTTCAAACAAGCTTAAAACCCTTTTAAATTATCTGTTGTAACAGAGGGATTTTAGAATAATTTTTCCAAGTTCCACAGAAAATCTATTGGTGTTCTTATTGAAATGGTTAAACCTATACATGAATCCAGCCTTCTTCAAGATTCCAAGTTCATTTTTATTTCATCAGTTCATGTTATGATCAGAATTACTGATTCATAAATAAAGCAGTAATACAAATTTTCAGATCACTTGCTGCATCCCAGTTGTTTGGAAAGAACTCTAAAATGGTGTGTTTCAAATTCCCTAAAATTTCAATTATTAATTGATTGTTAATGATAAAGTCTGTCTCTGGGTCTATATTAGACAAAACATAGAAACTAGTTGAATGTAAGTTAATGCCTGAATGAATTCAAGATTGCAGATGGGCTGTGAAAAACAAAAGATCTGGCTTACCAGAGGCCTTCAGTGCCATCTGGGCAGAGTGACTGTTACTTGGAAATCCCTGATTTCACCATGTATGATGCAGAGATTGGAAACTTAAGTATTTATTGAGCTATGCTAGGCATTTTTCTAGGTGCTTTTCATGTGTTATCTAAGAGAAGAAAATAAGGTAGAAGAAAGTAAGAGACTTGCCAGAAATCATGAAGTTTGTAAGAGGTAGAGCCAAATATAAATTCACATCTCTTGGTATAGAATCTTTTCAGTCTGTTTCTGTTCCTGTAGTCTATGCATGAGCAGGTCAAATGAATCAGTTTTTTAAGAAGATTACTTCATCTCTTCTAATTTTAATGTGTCAAAAACAGCAGATAATAACATCTTAGATATAGAGTCCCACTGATGATTATTTATTCTTGGACAAGACCTACAAGATTAATCTTTTGTCCTGATTACATGGAAGTAGTTCCACACAGATGCAGGTCAGAAAGAAGTCTACTAGGGATATGCTTGGGAACCAGAGGACTTTGCATGGATTAAAGTCCAGTCCATATCAATTGTGACTGCATAGACATGTCTCATGAAGCCTTGACCTGGCATCTAGTCTTAACAAGAGCAGACCTTCTTTAATCTACTTTCCACTCTGCCTCTCTCCATCCAGGCAAGATAGTCTAATTATGGCAGATGTGGGGTTGTGAACTGTGGTTTACTCTCCCTTAAAAAAAAATGACATTAATGTTGCTGTAATCATTCTTTAGCTGCATATATTAGAGATTCCTTCCCTAGAGCCCCAAATGCTTTGCAAATATGATCTCATTAACCCACATGCCAGCCCTCTATGGTAGGTCAACCATCCTGGCGGCATTTGGGAATTGAATTATACAGAGAGAAAGTGGGCTTTTCAGAGCTGCCTGCCAGCTGGGAAGGGATCAAAATTAACGAGGAATCTTAGAATTGTAGCGGGCCCCAGATAACACCTGGTCTAATATCCTCATTAAATAAATAGGAAACTGAGGCCCATATCACTAAAATCCAGGGTTCTCAATCATGGCTATTTATTATCATCACCTCAGTCTTAGTCTCGGTTCAGTCACTCAGTTGTGTCTGACTCTTTGTGACCCCATGGACTACAGCACGCCAGATCTCCCTGTCCATCACCAGCTCCCGAAGTTTACTGTAACTCATGTCCATTGAATCGGTGATGTCATCACCTGGGAAGCCTTAAAAATATGTACTCTTGTCCAGGTTCCACTCCGGACCAGTTTAATCAGTGTCTTTGGGACCTCCCTCCATGAATGGTTTTAAAAGCTTTGTAGATGATTCTAATGAGTAGCTAGTGGAGACTTAAGTGGATAAAAGGAAACCCAAGAAGAGAAGCAGTGCTGTACACTCTAGCCTAGGGATCTATCCATGACGTCCCTTTGTCATTTTATGCCATACAGGTTGGTTTTTGGCAAAAGTTCTTTGGTTTTGACAGTCTAGGCTGGCATATTTGAAATGGGAAGTGTTTGTAGTAATTTCATTGCTTTTCACTTCATTTCATCAGCAGAGACACGTTGTAAAGCTCTGGTAACATGATGCTAAAGTAACTGTGTTATTCCACCAAGCCAGTAAAGCAACCAGTCAATTCACTGGACAAAATCAGTCAAATCAGTTGGTGGTTGACTTAGCCATTTCAGATAGAATGGTCTGGCTAGTTGTCTAAGTGTAGACATTATTTTCCTAGACCTTGCCTTTTACAGGGAGGTGTGGTGATATTATATTCATATATTATATTATTTTTATAATAAGCTCAGTTCTGGGGAGCACTGGAGAGTTTCAGCATTAGCCTTGTAAAGGAATAGATGAAATCCTGTCCTCTGGCACTATAGGGATTAGAGATTCAGGAGTTCCTCACAGTGCTCATAGTAAGTGCTTGATAAATGGTAGCAATTTTTATGCTCACATTGCCCTGAGATATTGCAGTGACCTAGACCCAGGTCTAGACAGGCATGGATGCACATGTGTGTGCAGGCAAACACACATATACAGTGTACAGTATGGAGCATGTTTTTGGACTTACCTTTTGGAAACTTGGCTAAAGTTGAAGGTGGGAAGAAGAAACAACAATCTATTCATTCTTTTACCTCCAGGAAAAAATAACAGCACAGAAAGTGGCACTGATTGGGGAACTGGAAACACAAACATCTAAAGCTATGTCTGAATAAGAAACAGTTCAGTTCAGTCGCTCATTCGTGTCCAACTCTTTGTGACTCCATGAATCGCAGCATGCCAGGCCTCCCTGTCCATCACCAACTCCTGGAGTTTACCCAAACTCATGTCCATCGAGTTGGTGATGCCATCCAGCCATCTCATCCTCTGTCGTCCTCTTCTCCTCTTGCCCCCAATCCTTCCCAGCATCAGGGTCTTTTCCAACTCTTCACATGAGGTGGCCAAAGTATTGGAGTTTCAGAGAAAAGGCAGTTCTTTTTAGCCTTGTGTGAGTTACAGCTCTGGTGGGTCCTGTGGCTCCTGCTCTTTAGCCCTTGGCTCCTGAAGCCAAATACTCTTGAGCCCAGAATCTGGGATCACTGTCCCCCAGCTCTGTAGTTCTGAATGCCCTTTTCAGTTTCATTATCTTTGACAATAAGCCAGTCTCGTTGAAGTCCTGCCCAGTGATCTGAGTCTCACTAGGTTGCCTGTGTGCTATCTCCTATCTCTTACTCCAAAACTGATCTCCGGTCTAGTTCTCTCCCTTTGCCTTTCTTATAAGTCCCCGAGTCCCTGTACAACCTCAGGTCTCACCAGCCTGTGCATCACACAGCATCAAAAATGAAAATAAAGTGTTTGATGTTCCCAGGTCCCAAGGCAGGCTGTTGGGAATCTGTCTAGACCTCTCTGGTTTCAGCAGATATACCTCTCCCTTCCTTTCCTGATGAAGTGTGTTATATTCACTTGTCCACTGGAACATCCCCTCACTATCTGCCTCTCACAACCCACTAACTCTTCTTGTCTCAAAACCTGTCTTAACAGATGCTGTGGCTATGTGGCCAGGTCATGAGCCACATCACTGAGGCACTCAGCAAGTTACTGCACTAGGCTCCTTAAACTAAACAGCTGTTTCACCATCAGATGGTTGGATGAGCTAAACAACTGAACTAGCTGTCCATAAAGATTGGTCACAGCCTAAAGACCAGACAGAGGCTCTGGAGCACGTCTTATTAATTGTAATCACTGCTTGCTTTCAAGAAACTCTCTTACCTTCATAGAAGTCCTTAATGTCTGCAGCAACTGATGATGTGTTTCCATTTCTACAACTATGCTTACATGCCTTGGCTAACCAGTATTTTCACATACCAATTCTTTCAATAAAGGCATGGACTCTTGTCTCACTTTGGTGGAATTAATGTTTGCATAAGAGTACCAAAGATCCTTGGTGACTTTGATCCCATCCTTTGGTGTAGAGCAGAGTTGGTTATGTAGTCCCAGACACCTTATTAGCATCATTTCCTGCCTCTTCTTCAGCATGCATGCATGCTAAGTCGCTTCGGTCTTGTCCACCTCTTTGTGACCTTATGCACTGTCCAACTCTTTGTGACCCACCAGGCTCTTCTGTCCATAGGATTCTCCAGGCAAGAATACTGGAGTGGGTTGCCATTTCCTCCTCCAGGGGATCTTCCTGACCCAGGGATCGAACCCACATCTTTTATACCTCCTGCATTGGCAAGTTGGTTCTTCACCACTAACGCCATCTGGGAAGTCCCTCTCTTCCTCAGAGAACTACTGTGATGTTCCCCCTTATGGAATTCACCCTACTCTCTCAAAGCTCCATATCTTTACACTTGTTGCTTCCTCACTTTTGAATGTCCTTTTTCCATTCTCTTCCTAGCAATTCTTAAACATCCTTCAAATCTCAACCCTAATATCAACTCCTTTGTAAAGCCTTTCCTGAACTATCCTTCTCTATGTCTGAGTACATTACACGATGTATATAGTATGAGTGAAATAATTGTTTGGGCACAAGTGAATACATTTGAATGCAAATAACAAACATGGAGCCTTTGATTACCATCTGTTACTCTTGATCAATCCGTAAGTGGCTTAAGGAATGAAGCCCTGATTAATTCATGTTTGTATCTTTCACCCAGCACCTAGCACTGTGTCTAGTACATACAAGTATATAATATATATTTTCTAGATGAATAAACTGTTACCAAATGGCTCTCTGTTATGCCAATATGCTCTATCTAAAAATGGTATTTGTTTGGGTTAGATTGAACTGGCATAGAATATACAGGAAACTGGACTTCAGGAAACTTTTTCTGTCGAATCAGTTTCAGTCCCCTTTCAAAGGCTTTCAGAGCAATCCTAGGGACATCTGTTTCTGCAAACTCAAGAAACATAGGGAAGAATAGGAAACTTTTCATTTGCATTTACTTTTTGCCTGGATTTTGGGCTCCCACCACCTAGACTCCAGTCTGGGGACTGTGTGTTATTTTCCCTTGAACTCTAATTTCCTAGCCTAGTGCCTGGTACACAATCAGTGCTTTATAAATATTTATTGAATGAATAACCACATGGCGATCTCTACATTATTCAGCAAACCCTTTAGCACCATCTCTCCTAACATACATTTATTTTGGTTTAACATCAGTCATTATGAATGCCTCTCTATGCAAGGTTATTTGTTCAGATGCAACTTGCTTGCCTTTGAATTGTACTCAAAAAAGAATCTCTGATGGCTGTACTGATGTTTCATTAAGTGGCATGAGGTGCTTCTATTTTTGTAATATTTGAACTGCCATTTGTGTTGGCTCTTGGGTTAGTGAGGGCCAGGGAGGTAGCACCTGTCCTTTTAGGGCTCTGTGAAAGTTTCAGATAATTCAAGGGAAAGAAAATATTGGATGGAAGAAGGGGAAAAACTAAGTTAGGTAAAGAAAAGGAATATGAAAAAACTTCCCAAAGGACACAAAAATTGGTGGTATTCATCATTAAAAAGAGGAGCATCAATCATTCTCAGTCTCATTTTATTTTCATTGTGTGTGTGAGTGAAGGCGCAAGTGGAAATGACAATTGTGAATAATGTTTAAAAGCCACTTTATCCAGGAACAGTGAATAAGAAGGATATTTAGTTCCAGCCTTTCAGATAGGGTAAAAAAGAAATCTATCAACTCTAAAATGTTCCCCAGGTAGATGAAATCCCTCTAACTCTTTCCTGTGCTTCCTGATCTCAAGGCAATGGAAGATAAGAGTAGTCAGAACCCATAAGGAAAAGCTAATGGGGAAATCTGAGTAAGGGCCAATGGAGGTTCATGGCTGTGGTTCACAGTAAATTCTTTTTCCTGCTACAGGGTTTGTTTTCAGTCTCATCTGCTTTCTTTCTGGGTCTTAGCCTCATGGCCTGGGCAAATTCACTTGCCTTGCTTCTTGTTTTACACGTGTTTCCATATCATATGGACTCATACCCGTGTAACTCTTCTTTGTTAATGCAAGGCTGTGTGAAAGGTTGTGGACAAATGGAACTTTTGTAAACCTAATCATCTTTCAAATGTACTCAGGAGTTTTCCATTTAACAGGAGTCAGGCTTGAGTCTTGCACAAAATGAAAAAGACTTTAGCAATCCCACTCACATACCAGTTTGTCTTCACTAAAAAGTAGTTGGTTTTTTTTTTTAAGCTGAGCCTGACTTTCCTGAAGCAATGAATAGGTGTCTGCAGTTTGTATGACCTCCGTGTACTCTGCTAAAAGAGCTCTGATCTCCCCACTCCCCTCACTTACTCCCCTTGCTTGTATCCAGCCCCTTGTACCTAATAACACATGTACCCAGATATTCTGCAGTGCTTGGAGTACATAGGGCAGGTAGGGCTCATGCACAGCCCTTCAAGAAACTTGTAGCAAGAATCCAGACCTTGTTCTCCTGATTTCTAAACAAGTGCTTGTCCCTCTCTTTGCTATACCATCTCCCTATACTAGGATTCACCCCACGATGTAGTACTTCTTGCCAATTTCCAGAACACTCACCTTGATCCTCCCTTTCTCTGTTAGAGGCACATTCAGAACTGCTCTTGGTTACAGATGCTGCCTTCTTGGATTCTTCATGAATCCTTTACTTGAACTACACTTTATAAACTAAAGCAGAAGAGAGTGCTGGATGTCTTACTAAACAACTGAGAGAATGGTTTAGGAGGTAGTATAACATAGTGGAAAGGCTGGCTTGGGTTCTTGGGTTCAATCATGGTCTGATTAATTATTAGCAGTGTGAACTTTAAACCACTCTGAACCTCAGATTCCTCATCTCTAAGATGGATACATTAATACAACCTCAGAAAGTTGTGAATATTAGAGAAAATGTATATATACCTTGGTAGATGTTGAATGAATAGAAACCATCACTATCATTAGTGTTTACTAGAACTAAATAATTAAAGTTGTTTTGACCTCATCTTTATTTTATCCTCACCTACCCACTTTGTCTACCCTTCTGTTTCCTGTTATACTACTCTTTTGGTTTTTTATTTTCTGTCTCCTAACTTCCTAATTTCTCCCTCTTTCTTACATCTAATATTATGGTATTCCTATTCTCTCTTCCATGTAAGGGTCATAAAATTTGAAATCTAGATCATCTCTTGGATATTCTTGGACCCAGCTCCTGCCTGTCAGATGGGACAACTGAAGCCCAAGGGAAGGGACATTTACACTGGGTCACCAGATGGTGGAATCCTGGAGAACTCAGGTGGCACTCAGCCTCTCTGCTCCCTTATGACTCTGTCTCTGGGGGTGAACATGTGAGGGACGTCTATCCCCAAGGAGCCTTGCTAGGACAGGGATGTTACAGAGCTCAGTCTCCCTTAAGGACAGTGTTTTTCTTCTTTCCTTTCTAACCCCTCAGGAGCATTTTATATTTCAAGCTCTTTGATAAAACAAATAAACCAGCTCATCTCCTGGGGCAGAAAAGCTCAGCTGAGATTTCTCCTGAAATTTTCTTGTTGTTGAACTTGGGGTATTTAAATTTTTTTTTTGTCATTAAAAAAATCCACAGTTGCTCAGCAGGGGTAGTACAGCATGAATGAAGAGTAGAGGGCCTTTGATCTAATTTTTGTATGTGTCTGCTTTCTCAGTAATAAATCGGCTTTTGTTATGAGACAGGCTGACATTTATTGAGTTTTCTTTTCATTGGTCCATGGTGAGTTGGGAGCAGCTGAGGCTGTGTTCTCTTTTCTTAGTCCTATAGCAAGACTGTGACTTGACACCTAATTGGACACTGTTGCTTAGGTCCTTTCAATATTCCAGGCATTGAAGACAGAGAAAATTGTGTTCCACCTGAGAGAATAGCATCCACACTAAATGTCAGGTGACAGTTTAGCATGGTGGTGCCTGATATGATCCATTACAAAGGAGAGATGAACTATTGATTATGATGCTGAAAAGAGAAAAGCATATCCCCAAGGGAAAAAAGCAGGAAAAATGGGGAGCCTGTAATGTAGCAGCTATCTTTAAGTCAATGTCCTTGAGTAATGACAGATGTCTTGCACTGGCTTGGATTTCTTTGACTCAGACAGGAAGTCGAGCCCAATGCCTCTGCCATCAAAGGCAGCAGGAGTGATGATGTTAAAGCTGTTTTGAGTAATGTTAATGTTGAGGAGAATGGCTTACACAACAGCACATCCATCTAGATTGTGGTCAGAGGGCACTCTGCAAAGGGGTCTGAGAGTAAGAACAAGGGAGGGAGGGAGAACTGGCATAAAAAAGTCAAGAAGGCTCATTTTTCTGTGCTCTCAGATGGATGAGGTGAGAGGCAAAGGCACACAGAAGGCTGCCCTGGGGAGCAATAATGGTGTTTGGAGCCTTTCAGTTCAGTGCAGGTCACTGGTTCAGTTCAAACCCAAACTGCTGGAATTGTTACGGCTTGATGGCTGATGGGAAATCAAGTCCTGACTTTCACTGAGTTTCCTAAAAGTAGTCCCTGTAATTGGTCTCCTTTCCTGGAAGACTGTTGAAGGCTGGGAAGGGCGACAGGTGCAGAGCTGTCCTGAGGCCAGGGGAGATTCTGCTGGGATGGGGAGGGAATACATGATGGGTGGGCACAGAGATGAAAGGCAGTGCAATGAAGGGAGGAATATGCTTTACTCCTCTGGCCCCTGAGTGTGCAAGGGTTGCTGGGATTCTGAGGCCAACCTGTAGACAGACCAGCTTGTGAACTCTAGGCAGAAAGTTGGACTGAGTCTCATGAAGAAACTCATGTCTGATCCACTAGCCTCTTCCTCTCTCTCTAACTCACCTCTAGCACAATTCCAGAGAGTCCTAATCTAATTTCAGGGCATGAGAGTGTAACTTGTGAGCCAGCTTCTGAATCCTTTGTGTAAGCCTCCAGGCTTTCAGATTTAGGTTATTGTAAAGCCTAGGCTCTTGCAAAGCTAAAGCTTTGGCTCTTGGATTTCAGCTGTTTTTCTTTCTTTTTCTACTCCCTTCCTGATGCAGTAAATGGGGAAAGGTGGGTGTTAATAGGTAAGCAGAAATATATGGAATAAAAAGCCCATCAGTTATTATCTCGAACTGTCACCCTGCTCCACTTCATATGTGTTTCTTTCAACAATAACCCTATTCCTGGGCTTTTGAAGCCTGCACCCAGATCAGCTGGTGGACCTGCACATGGGTCCATCAGCTTCTTGTCAAGGAGAAATTCTCCCTGTGGACAATTCAGACATCCAAAAGTCCTGCCATGGTCTATTTTGTAGAGTGAGATAGGGTACAGAGGAAAGGTCCCATGAGAAACCTGGCTGAGTCTAAAATTCTATGGTTTACAACATTTTGGTTACAGAATGGGAGATGGGAGGGAAAAAATGCAACTCATTACCCATCATAATGTATGCAGGTCAGGAAGCAACAGTTAGAAATGGACATGGAACAACAGAATGGTTCTAAATAGGAAAAGGAGTACGTCAAGGCTGTGTATTGTCGCCCTGCTTATTTAACTTATATGCAGAGTACATCATGAGAAGTGCTGAGCTGGATGAAGCACAAGCTGGAATCAAGATTGCTGGGAGAAATATCAATAACCTCAGATATGTAGATGACACCACCCTTATGGCAGAAAGTGAAGAAGAGCTAAAGAGCCTCTTGATGAAAGTGAAAGCAGAGAGTGAAAAAGTTGGCTTAAAGCTCAACATTCAGAAAACTAAGATCATGGCATCCAGTCCCATCACTTCATGGAAAATAGTTGGGGAAACAGTGGAAATAGTGACAGACTTTATTTTGAGGGGCTCCAAAATCACTGCAGGTGGTGATTGCAGCCATGAAATTAAAAGACGCTTACTGCTTGGAAGGAAGGTTATGACCAACCTAGACAGCATATTAAAAAGCAGAGACATTACTTTGCCAACAAAGTTCCATCTAGTCAAGGCTATGATTTTTCCAGCAGTCGTGTATGGATATGAGAGTTGGACTATAAAGAAAGCTGAGTGCTGAAGAATTGATGCTTTTGAACTGTGGTGTTGGAGAAGACTCTTGAGAGTCCCTTGGACTGCAAGGAGATCCAACCAGTCCATCCTAAAAGAGATCAGTCCTGGGTGTTCATTGGAAGGACTGATGTTGAAGCTGAAACTCCAATACTTTGGCCACTTGATGCGAAGAGCTGACTCATTGGAAAAGACCTTGATGCTGGGAAGGATTGGGGGCAGGAGAAGAAGGGGACGACAGAAGATGAGATGGTTGGATGGCATCAGCAACTCAATGGACATGAGTTTGGGTAAACTCCGGGAGTTGGTGATGGACAGGGAGTTCTGGCATGCTGCCGTTCATGGGGTCGCAAAGAGTCGGATACGACTGAGCAACTGAACTGAACTGAACCCATCATAATAAGTAGGCAGTGTCATTTTTATATAGATGAGAAAATTTATTTGCTTTGTATATTGTAATGATTTCATGTCACTTTGCAGATGATCTGTTTCTGAAAAGTGTTCCGAGCCTGTCAATTGTGTGATCTTGGGCACATTCTCTCTCCCTCCTGGAGGTGGGGATCCTGGTTTCTGACTTGGAAGGCCCATGGGAAGTTGGTGTGCTAGAGCTAGTGGTATGTGTGGAAGAAGCCCAGAGAGTGGTTTCCATGTGTCTCTAGAACACAAAAGCTTACATGATGGGATGTATTTCTTTGAGGGGCTGGCCCTGCCAAGGCAGAGGGTAGGATGGAAAATGAGGTCCATGTTTTCCAGATCAAGCTGCTACCCTTGCTTGTGCCCAGTCCCAAAAGGGGGTGGATATGCTTTAAGTGTTTGTGTGTATGTTTCTCCTTCATTATACCTTGAACTCCCTGGGGTAGTATCAGAATCACCTCTGTCTCCTTCATCCCTGGCAGCTGCCAGACACATAGCAGATACAAAGAAATTGCTTTTGTTAAAAGATTGCGTAAAGGGGAAGAGCAGAGCATGGGGTAGTTCTGTCTTTTCTGAAGATGATGCTTGGCTACCTTGGTGTATTTTTAGTCAGTTCCTACCTGGCCTCCTCTTCAAACTACACTTAAGTGTCTAGAAAGTCATCAAAAACATTTTGCTGAGTAGGCAAGAAACAGATCTTTAACAATTAGAACTTAGGCTTCCGTGTGATGATAAGGTTAAAGCTTAGTCAACAGAAAGGATGTTGGATGTATCTGGAGAACTTCTCACCAACATCACGTTTCAAGTAACATGGACTCTTGCTTATGGCATCTGTTCCTCCTAGAATCCTTGGGTTATGCTAACTGAACCATTCATTTCAGCCAAGAGTGATGCTCAGACCTCCCCTGGGTATCCAGAGATTAGCTTTCCACACCTGGCTTCCTCTGCAAGCTCCTGACCCCCATGTGAGCCTGTCATGTTGCAGTTAGGTCCAATCAATAGTCATTTAAAGTAAGCTTTGCCCTTTGAAAACCAGCCCTAAGCACTTTGCATTCCTTCCCTGTTTGAAAAGTTCACTTTTGTTCTATGTTCAGTTCTAAAAATACCCAAGTGAGTGGGAGGCCCAAGCAGTGCAGTTCAAAGCTGTTCCTGTAGGTAAGGGTCTGGAGGGCTTGACGTTGCACTCATTGAGATGAATCCATCACTTTCATGGCTTCAGGAAATGAGCTTTGTGAAAGACAGAGTAGGAAGGTGGGCATTCTGTCACCTGGCAGTCTCAACTCAGTGGAAGACAGGAGGGCACAAGATAAGATCCTGAAAGTTGTTGAGATGCCTGAGTCAAAGAGGGCCGTCACATGTCTCGAATATATTTTTCCAAGATAGATGCAGTGTTTAGACAGTATTGACTGCAAGTCGATTGATAATCTTCTGTGTTTTTGAGTGTGTATGTGGGGATCAGGAGTCAATACCCATTGTCTTCAGGGCTGGGATGCTTTATCCATAACTGATGCTGGCTGTTTCTCAGCATGCCCAGGATCAAGGAGTTTTGTCCAAAAGCCCCATGAATAAAAGAGTGTCTCTGGGTGTGAGTGAAGTAATATACTGGTCCCCTTTACTTCTTAGCTGTCTCAAAGTGGGTAGCAGAGGCCTAATCTCTGTTTTGACTCCGTGTCTTTAGAGAATAAAGGCACAGTGAGATACATGCTGTTCAAACACTAAGCTTTTTACATTCTGTTTATCTGATTCTTCTAATTAAAGTTACCTTCTACACTTGATTGGTTTTTAAAGCCCAATATTTAGCAATTAAGCCATCTTTATTCTAACAACTGGGTGGCACTTACCTGACTGATTTAGCACATGATGTATTATCTGCTAAATGAACAACTGGCTTCTTGGAGAACTTCTTTTGCACAATTTAATATTTTGGTGGCCACTATGAATGCCCACTGAAGAATCTTCAGACAGAATTGTGTGGATTCAACTCAGGCATCCATGCAGCAGGCGTGGGGAGATCCTTGACTTAAATTAGGGATTGGGAGACCTCATTTAATCCCCATTGAGACCACTTTTCTAGAGCTTCCTCAATGTCTTTGAAGGTATGCTTTTTTCCATGTCTATGAGTCATAGCCAAAGAAGCTCGGTGGATGCTGGAAGGAAAGCTAGCCTGTCTCAGGATGCTGGCAAATCATCTCCACTTGGTCTTTCCTGAGAGCCCAGTCAGACCACCACAAGGCTTTCCTTTATTCTATGTCCTTTCAGATAGGAAGACCTATGATAGGACAGGCAGGGAGTTGGGGGGGCGGGTGGTGTCAATGTCACAATCATAACCTCTCCTCTCACCTCACAAGAGTACACTCTATTTCCTATTCATGTTTGATAGATTTTTGAAGGACAGAGTTTTAGTGTCATCTTTTCCAGGGAAATAAAGAGGAGAATGTTAAGGAGATGGCAGCCATTTTATAGAAAAAGGGTCAGTGTGTTTACCTCTTCCTCCCAGCCTTGCTCCTGCTGCCCTCCCAACAGACACACACACACACACACGTGCACTCACACACAAATGTAAATGCATGTGCACACACACATATGCAGGCACACGTGCACAGACTTACAGCCTTGCATCTTCAAAGCCAGTAAATCTGAGCCATCCAGAAATGCACATGCACTGTCCTTCTGGCTTGTTCTTACCCTGGTGGGAGGACATCTTCTCCAAGTCTAGCATTCGTGCTGAAGTTTTTTCAGTGACAGTGGCCCTTCCTGGGATCCTGGTCCAACCACAAAAGGCATTCTTTATTTGTTTGAGAGTGTTGTCAGTCTTTTATCCTCATATGTGAGTCCACAGTGATGCTTAAGGGAAGCTAAATTTCTGCCACCAAGCTGATCTGATTCACCATGAGGTAATTAGCTCTGCCACCTGACACCAAGGACTGTGGGATGCATCCTAATGCCTTTGTATTTCCTATACCGTGAAGACAAATGATTTAGGGGGTTTCTTCTGGACTTTTTATCTTTCCTGAGGACTCCCCTGGGGAAGATAACTGGAACTATTGAAGACCTGCCATTCTGTAGTCATTCTGTCATGTTTGTAAGCTTCCTCTGCAACACCTCTGTGCCTGGGCTGAGGTATCCTCCAACTGCTGGAACCCTTCTGCATCCGAGTTCCCCATTTTCACAAGGTGGAAGACAAGGCTGGTGCATGGATGGCACAGAAATCAAGGGGCCTGTGGAAATGACCCCTGAGATTCTCTTGTTCTGGGAACTTCTGGATGGGATGGTTTTGGGTGAGCTCACAAGCTTAGGGCAGTCAGAGGTGGAAGGGTCTCTGGCACCTCCGTACTCAAAGTGTGGCCAAAGGACCAGAGAAATGAACACCATCCAGGAACTTGGTAGCCTGCAGAATCGCAGCCTGCAACCTAGGCAAGCTGAATTAGAATCTGCATTTTCACAGGAGCCCCGGGTGATCTGTAGACATTGAGAGAAAATGGCCAGTCAGCTCCCTCTTCTTATGGGCTATTCTAATAACTGTCCCTCTGAGATATACTGTATTGAGAAAATGTCTACATGGGGAATGGAAAAGAAGCAAACCAGCCAAAATTTGTAGCCTGGATCTCTGACTCTGGGGTCTCTAGGTGGCAGAAGGACCAAAGAACCCAGAGGTAGGCAAAGGGATAGATGGTGGCATGAAAGGACACAGTAGGAAGGTCTGAGTGGACATAGACTTCCTTGACATCCCTTTCTCCTCTTTTCACTCCCCATAAACCCTCTGCAACTAACCTCGTGGGTGCCCACTTCTCGGCTGGATGATGATTTTAAGAGACCTTGATCTCTAAGAGTGTTACGGTGTGCTTATTTCCTAACTCCTGCCATAGAACTAAAAATAACAGTAAGCTGAAAACAGGTATAAAAAAATCTATTGAAGTTCTGGTTCTCCCATTAATAAATAATTTGATCTTTGGGAGCTTCATGTGTGAGCCCCAGCTTTGCTGTTGCCCCAGGCACATCACTGGGGAGTCAGACCCCTGCCCAGTGCACCCTTGTCTTGGCCTTGCTGTGGTTTGAGGAGACTCATTCCTGACACTAGATAAGGGATTAAAGTCTCAGCTCCATGACTCCCTCCCAGTGACAGAGCCACTTGCCAGTACACTGGGGGCCAGAACCTAGTTTCTGGGCTCCACCTGTTGAGGCACTTCTACTCAGGTCACCAGTAATCCTGTCCATGTTGGCACAGCTGGCACCTTGTAGGGGTCATGAAAATAATGTTGGTTTCCATGGCTTGACACAAACCAGGACCTGTTTTGACTTCAGCCACAACTTGGTATCTGGATGCAGATGAGAAGCAGAACTGACTCAGACTTGAAATAAGGCAACTAGTCATTCAACAACCAGCATTTCACTGTATGCTTGAGAAGGATCAGAGGGACACACTGGCTCCCTGCCAGATCCATTCAGGTCAACGTAGCCAGGAGAGAAAGGGGTAGCTCCCTACCAAAGGCCATCTTTAACCTCTAGTTAGCCATTTCTCTCAACACTGACTCTAGGTTGGGATTGGAAAGACTGAGGAGGTGGTTAAGAATCAGGGCTGCTTGTGACTTGTCAGTTTTGATGAACATCCTTCTTGCTCATGCTTAAAGAGCCAGCTTACTTGTCACAAAGTCTTACTGGCAATAAACTCTCTTTTCCTGAATTCCATTGTGTTTTTGTTTTTTCAGCAGTAAAGCTATCGCGTATCTATCTATCTGCATACATGCTTCTTCAAAGAGGCACTGAGTATAATTAAGCTTTGTGTGTGCCAGCACCATGCCTGGCAGGAGGATGATCAACATATGTCTGATTCAGAGAAGGGTTTGTTACACCATCAATCACATAGTTCACTGCTTCAAAAGTGGAAATTAGAAAATGTCTTTCTCCACTGCCTTACAGCTGTTACTCTAGTGGACCTGGGTGTTCTCTATTCTTTGAAAAGTCATGTGACTTTTTCAAAATGATCAAGAATTTGTGAAGCACCCCATGATACCAAGACTTTTCTTGCCATAAATGTTATGGCTCTCCTTCAAGGCAACACTTTCTCACCAAAACTTTCAATTACAGCAAATGTTCATTCTCATGTTCATTGGATTGTTACTATATTTTAGCCAGGAGACTAAGCAGCTCTAATTAAATTAATTTAATTGGGTCAGTACTATTATTATCCCCATTTTATAGATTAAGTAAATGTCTCAAAGTCACCCAGTTAATAGGTGGAGACACAGAGATTTGAACACAGAGAATTTTATCTAGTTGAGCCCAAGCTATTAACCACTGAGTTATCATCCGTTTAAGGTATATGGAGCTCCCCTTTTTTCTTTTTTGATTTTTCACCTCTGCTTTGACATTTTTGCAGGGGAGACTACTCATATCCTACATGGTGGAACTGGTTTCCAACTATGAATAAGAGTTTTGGGATATAACATTTTGGTCCTCCATTTCATTCTTCCAGTATTCAGCTACTTGGGAGAGGTTTCCTTCTCTCCTGCTGGTAACTATGTTCAGTTTCTTTGGTTAGCAAAATAATAAGACGGTGTCACTTTCTTTTAAGTGAAGTGTTTTGGTAACAGAAATAGTTTCAGTGAAACATGACCCTGACACCCAAATTAGAGAATGGTTTTACTCAGAGTTAATCAAGACCTGAGTGTTAGAAGGGATTTTAAAGGCCCTTTTGTCCAAATTCCCATCTAATTTATGACTCCCCTTTATAACCTTCCACCAAGCATCGTGTTGTAATTTGGTTTATCTTTTAATCAGTCAAAGGTTGCCTTGTGCTTGTTGACACTTCCAGTGATTAAAATAAAAAATCTTTTCTTTTGCCCTTTTCTGAATTTTCAGTCTGGCTTTCTTTTCTTGTCTCCCTGTTTTCTTAGAACCTATTTGTCTGCTTGACATGAATATCCAGGTTGATTACATCCGGAAAGAAATCCCTATTTCAATCATAGAATGATTAACTATGTAAATTTAAATTAACCCATCCCAAAGTCAGTATTTTGAAATCATCTTTTTGGCAACTTTTTGGTGAAGCTTGTTTCATCTAATGATTTTTCTTGACAGTGTAATTAATGCCGTCCATTTTCAGAGAGATGCCATATACACACAACAAAAGTCATTTAATTTTTGTCTCTAGTTTTTATATTTCTCTTCTGGCTTAAGGAACTGTACCTTTTGTATTTAATTGGAAGAAATTTATCAGACATGTGGCATTCTATTTTTATCTCTTAGGTTCATCTCAGAGGCCAAATGTCAGCATTTCATGGAAAAAGCACTGGGCTAGAAGCCAAAACAACTGAGTGAGTCCTAGGTTGGATTCTGCCCTGAGACCTCAGTCAAGGCATTAACCTTTGGGAATCCCCAGGAAAATGGGCATTCTTCCAGCTCTGCTCTTGTCATAGGATTATTGAGAGGCTCAAAATAGGGAATCTATGTAAGAGCACTCAGTAAATGGCAATACAGAATGGAAAATACAAGGCCAAAGCCCTGGGTTCACAGAGTGGTTGTGAAATGGATAAGTATGGAGGAGTGGAGCCAGAGAGCATGAGAACCTCAAACTCTCAACTTTACAGTTGATTCTTATCTATCTGGAGCATGTGTCTGCAGATGTTAGGGAGGGGTTGAGATTAAGTTGGCTCAGAGCTGAACATTCCTTTCAGTAAGTCATGTGTCAGTCAGAGTGTTTCAAAGTAGCACTGAGAGAATGAGCTGATAGTCACTTGTACCAATTTAATGAACACTAGTTAAATATCCTGTTTGTAAATAGCAGTGAAAATAGTATAACACAAAGGGTACCTGCACCATTTCAGGAGGTGGCATTAACCAGAGTTGTGTTGCTCCCGCCACCACTGTGCATTGTTTCCAATGGCTCTGAGGACTGTCAGGTACCACATTTATATCTTTTAGACATTTTCCTCAACAGGGTTAGCTCTCAGTTGAATATCATCCTGCCAAATTGTATTTTTCCCAATATTTTTATAACTCTGATGCCATTCTAGTTCCAAGACCTTCTCTTTAAAGAAGTCTTCACATTAAAGGTATCTTCACAGAATCTATTCCTTCTCCTGTTCCTTTCAGGATTATAAATTAATTTCTTTCTCCTGTAAGTTCTTTTTTAATGATGCTTTTTGAAAATAATACAATTTTATGAGGAAATTCATGAAACAAAATTCAGCCTATAATGCATGTAGTGTTTAATGCAATAAATAGTTCTACTGTCATTTCTATCATCCATCCCAATGGATAAATGTTTTACATGTATTTCTTTGAAAAATAATATCTTTAAGTTATCAATAATTCTTAATTTTATTCCAAAGAAACCCATCCTTATGTAGTAAGTTTTGCCTTCTGTGGGCATCAGTGACAATGCCCTTTGGGGAAATCTATAGGTGGTGCTAGTGGTAAAGAATCTGCCTGCCAATGCAAGAGATATAAGAAACACAGTTTCAGTCCCTGGCTTGGGAAGACCCCCTGGAGGAGGAAATTGCAACCCCCTTCAGTATTCTTGCCTGGAGAATTCCATGGACAGAGGAGCCTAGTTGGATACAGTCCATAGGGTCGCAAAGGGTTGGACATGACTGAGCATCTGAGCACATGAGCACCAGGGTATTTACTAATCTGTGAAGTCAGAGCTGACCTTCGCAAAAGGCAGAGACTTCCTTTCCCCAAGTTGTAGAGAACAGAGAGGAGGGTAGAAGTCACTCTAAGAATACAGGCTCCTGAGGGATCATTTGGCTAAATTTCTCTCATCAGACTTCCTTATTCCTAACTCATTCCTGAGCAATAGCTGTAGGTCCAGTGGTGTGCTGGTGTTTGTTGACACTCTGTAAAGAAAAACTTGTGTGTATAGACATATACACACATAGAGATGCACAGACGCATTTAATATACGTTTAAGATATGTAGTGCACAATTTACAGATAACAATCAATAGTTTTTCTTTGTAAATTAAACTTGATTCTCACAGAATGCTTCTGTTGATTTTCACCCATTTAAAAATTTTGTCGTCAACATACGGTTGTAATTAACAAATGTGTGGAGTTCCTGCATCAATGTTGGTTGATATTTTTATTTATGTTAACAAGTAAGACAAACATGAAACAGCAAAGATATAGGTTGGAACTCCAGTGCATTGTTACGTGAGTCCCTTTTCCCCATGTCTAGCCCAAAGCCCTCATGTTGCTTGTTAAGCCAGTCCTCTGCTTTGAACACAAAAACAGATAGGAGAACACTATTATGATCTGGGAGAGGAAAGAGCACTTGGAGAATTGAGATTCACTCTTTCCTTACATTTTATAATTTTATCAAAATTTGTGCCTGCCTGTAGTTTAAAACAGCAAATAGTGTATAAAACTTGTCAGTGAACACAGCAGTCCTCTGCCCTGATCATTTGTTTACTAGGCAAGCCAAGCCATGCCTTTCTTTTCCTCCACTCTCCCTATCATGTTACATTTTAATTTTGTTCAAATCAATATTCAGTGTTTATTGTATATGGCAAGGCAAATTAGATTCATGGTTAAACCTTTACTTTTCCTTTCATGCACAATCTTTTGTTTTCTCTAGGGATTTTGTTTTATGTTTGTTTTATTTTATATTTATGTTTAGATTACATTATATCCTTTTATATTCCCTTAGTTTCCTCTGAATTTATCACTGCTTCAACCCCAAACTCTGCCAGTTGTCTAAATGTCTTCTCCACATATCAGATGTGTTCATTCACCTGCCAATCACATCTTCTTTAAGAAATCTCTTCTGGAACCCTCTCCCCTGCTCTCAACTGGGGGGTCTTACCCTCTGGCATCCTGGGCCCTCCCTGCTGACTCATCCCAGGAATTCCCTTTGCCTGCCCTGTGTTCCACCCTTCTCTGCCAGTATGCTGCTGAATCGGGTGGAGCGCATCTCCGTGTAGCGTCCTGAGAAACAGTACCAGAAGGTAAAACACTTGAGACCTTGTATATCTGACAGAGCCATTAATTTATCTTCAGGTCTGATTGGTAGTTTTTCTTAGTATAGAATTCTAGGTTGAAAGTCATTTATCTTCAGATTTTTGAAGGCATCACACCATTGTTTTCTATCTTCCAGCATTTCTATCTAGAAGTTCAAAGCCATTCAAATTCAGTCTTTGGAATGGGATTTATTTTATTTTTCTCTCTCTGCAAGTTATTTGATTGTGTCTTTGCCCTCTGTGTTTTAAAATTTCATGACACTGTGCCTTTCGAGTTTATTTTAATATTGCTTTATGGACATCCTTTAATCTGGAAAGTCAAGTCTCAACTGAGAGACATTTCCTTGAATTATTTTGTGGTTAATTTCTTTCTCTCTCTCACTCTCTGTGTTCTTCCTTTCAGGAATGTTTATTATTTGCATGTTGGGCATCCTGGATTTGTCATTACTTTTCTCCACTTTTCTGTTCTATGTTCTGTCTCTTTATCTTGTAACCCTCTGTTGACTTTTCCCATTTTTACCATAATATTTTTAATTTCAGTAATTCTTTTTTTTGCTCTCTTAGTGCTGTTTTTCTAAATTATCCATTTCTTGTTTGCATAAATGCAGTGTATCTTTTTTTGTATCTTGTAGGATATTAAATATATTCTGAATATAAAATGTTTTGTTTGAATAATTCCTGTTAGCTTGCTTTTGTCCTGTGTGTTTGTTTGATTTCCATCTTTCACATTAGAGATTTTTCTCACATGTCTGTGAACTCTGATTTCTGCTCTTGTTAAGAACAGAGCACTCAATGCTGTCTGGAGGCTCTGAGCTTCCCATTGAGGCTTGTCACCTGTGGGCTTCACTGAAGAGTGTGGCTGGGCTATTTTGTTGGAGAAACTCAATGTTAGTGTTTTTAGGTCTTTCCTCTTACCCTGTTCATATCCCCCTGGGAAAGCCCTGCCAGTCTCCTGCTTACAGGTACAGGCCTGGTAGCTACATTTGGGAAACCCAGTGAGGAAGAAGGTTGGAGGTCTCAGCATTTAATATATAAACACCCACTCTTTCCTGCATGTCCAGTACTCTGCTCTCTACCTCTAGTTGTGCCTTGTATCCCCTGGACAGAGTGGGTCTCCACCTCTCCCAGTACAGAGAGCAAATGCACCTCTCAATCATGCTGTGGATTCCACTGCTTCTTTTTTTATTTTAATTAATTTATTTTTTAATTGAAGGATAATTGCTTTACAGAATTTTGTTATTTTCTGTCAAACCTCAACATGAATCAGCCATAGGCATATGTATAGGGATACATATATCCACTGTCTTTTGAACCTCCCTCCCATCTCCCTCCCCACCCCACCCCTCTGGGTTGATATAGAGCCCCTGGACTTTGACCAAGCTTCTTAGCTTAGCTTCCCTTCTGTCTCATACCTGCAAGGCAGTGGAGTCAACTTCTCATTCTTTTGAGGAGTTCTTCTGGGAAAATGGGGCTGCTTCTAGGCCCCCATAATGTCAGTTGAGGGTACTACTGTCTCAGATATGGTAGGTCAGTTAAATATTAGTCTAGTCGCCCATTTGTTGCCCAGTTTCCAAGTTGTTGCTGCTATTGTCCGCTTTCTCATTCTCTTTGTCCTTGCAAGTTTATACCCCCTACTCTTTCTTGCCATGGCATTTCAGTGCACGTTCATTTCATGGTACCTCTTTGTCTGTGTTATAGTTCACTGTAAATCTGTTTAATCTCTCCTCTGAAGAGGGAGCTCCTTTGAAGGAAGAGATGGATCCCACATATTCAGTAGCCTTCAGTACTTAACAGTGAGAGACAGCGTGTGCTGAAGTGTACCTATGCTGAGGTCACTTCAGTGGCCTGGCCGGCACAGGCCTAGCTGCTGAGGCCCAGTCTCTGCCCTCAAGGAGTTTATGATTGGGTGCTATTTTCCTCCTTCCAACCATAGCCTGGTTCTGATTGTTGGCCTCTCAGTGGCTAAAGAAAGAAGTCATGGTTCTAACCACAAGCTTTCCTTGCTCTCTCCTTATAGAAAAAGAAACATGGATGCATGTGAAAGAGAGCCTAGAAACAGACACAATGTCTGTAAATGGTTAAAAAAAAAAAGAGGAAGGGCTAGTGTGAGAGTGAAAATCAAGAGACCCCAGCCCCTTTCCATACCCTTCTTTACCTTTTTTTATATGAAAGAGTGTTTTCTGATTATGCAGTAATGCAAGGTCATTCCATATTTGATAACTGTTGTTGTTTAGTCACTGAGTCATGCCCAACTCTTTTGCAACCCCATAGACTGTAGCCCACTAGTCTCCTCTGTCCATGGGATTTTTCAGGCAGGAATACTGGAATGGGTTGCCGTTTCCTTCTCCAGGGGATCTTTTGGACCCAGGTATTGAACCCACGCCTTCTGCATTGGCAAGTGGATTCTTTACCACTGAGCCACCAGGGAAGCCCCATATATACAAATACACACACACATAATTTAGAGTCATATTGACTACAGTATATATACAGCTTGTATACTCACTGTTACATTGTGAGCTTTTCTCATACCACTAAATTTCCTTTGAAAGCATGATTCTTAATGATTGTAAAATTCCACTTTGTAAATGTATTTTATATTTTAAACTATTTAGGCTCTTTAAATTTTTCATTATTATAAATAATGCTTTAATTGATAACCATTTACAATATCATTTTACCCATTTCTGAGTTTAGAATTTATGCATATGGTTTACTGGGCTGTGGAGAATGGATTTTTTAAAAGAATATGTGCCTATTATCAAGCTGCTAAACATAAAAGTTGTTCTCATACTTAGTACCCAAGGATAAAGTGACTGTTTCTATAGTCCCTCACTGTGTGTGTGTGTGTGTGTGTGTGTGTGTGTGTGTGTATTTCAGGAGCAAATTTCATTTTTTAGATTTGCATCTCCATATTAAACTTTCCCCTTCTTATTTTTTTAGATGTTAGGTATCTATTTTCAAATCACTATTTTACTTTTTCCCGTAAGGTTTATAATTTTTAATTGATGATCAAGAACTTTATATGTCAATATAATTAACCTTTTGTTGTATCTTTCCTTTGGTTTCTTGTTTCTGTTTTTACTTTTGACACCTTCTGATGTATACCAATTAGTAGATTTTTATATAATCAAAGCTGACTTTCTCTCTATGCAATTTCTACTTGCTTTATACTAGAAAAGTATTCTGAGTAGATGTCCTAAGAAGGACGTGAATAGGTTTATTTCTCAAAAAGCCATCAGACTTTCCTGCAGTTGCTCAATTACCATTTATGGGACTCACATTTACTTGAAATCTACAGACTGGCTCAGATAGTTGTGAAAATTAGGCTCTTTAGGGCTTTGGCTCCCTTTGCTAAATGTGTCCATTGTTCCTTCTTCCACTTTCACAGAGAAGATATGCTGGCTGCTGGCAGAACCACAAACATTGCCACAACTATCATCAGTTCTCTAAACAATGAAAATTCCCTGGGTAGCCCCTTAAGATATCTAGTCTATAATCCACCTTAATTTGAAAGTCTTGGTACCTTCCCCAGAAGACTTGCTTAAACAATAAATAGCAAAGGCTGCTCCAGGCACCAACTGACAGCCGGACGGTAACCAGTCATTTTTCTCTCTTTGTAGCTATCTAATGAGTAATCGTTAGAACTTCCCCCAGACTGGGGCTAGAAGATGAGCAGTGTTCCTTGGAGTTACGTCCTTTCATCTTGCCTGCTTGACATCTGTGTTGACAGGACAAGAAATGCTGGTCCAGATGGCTCTAGGAGCATTATACACATGAGTGGCAGGAGTCCAGGTGTGCTGAGCAGGGAGGAGGAGGCAGGGGAGAGACTGGGCATTTCATCACTAGAGTGTACGAGAAAGAACAGTTCCAGCTGGGGTCTGTCTCTTCTTGAGAGCTAAAGTGATTGATGTTATAAACAGATTCTGAAATGCCTGTTTCACTGAGGGCCCAGAAGAAATGAATACATGCATCCTAATGACTTCATCTTTCATTATTAAGAGAGAAAGTACAGTTTGTGATGGAAAGAGCACTGTACTAGTAGTCAGAGGTCCTGGGTTCTACCCCCTCATAGGATGACCAACTGTGCTGGTTTGCCTGGGACTGATGGTTGGCCCCAGGACACAGGATGCTTCATTCTAAAATTACAGTGGTCCTAGGCACACTGAAATGGTCAGTCTCCTAAACTAGCTATGTGGCCTTGGCCATGTCATTTATCCTACTTATCCACTGTCTCCTGATATCTATCCCTGCTCTGCCTTTAAAAAATTGAAGTAAGAATCACCAAGGTATTGGGAAGAAGAGCAACATTAAATTGGGTGACCTTGATCAGGGTACTTGACCTTTAAACTAGATTTTACTTCCTTATCTCTATAGTTAGAGTAACACTAGTGAATACCTCATAGATTATTCTGAGAATCAAATGAAAAATGAAAATTATATGAAGATTTCTGATCACAATGCTTGACACATAGTACACCCTATTATATGTTAGCCATGGTTGTCATTATTAATGCATGCAGACCATTGTCAAAAGTAGACTATACTGATATCATTATTGCTGGAAAAACCCTTGAATTTAGGGAAATCTCTTCTGCCCTTTTTGGGTTGGATTGCCCTCATCCAAGAGCCAGGAGTCTGAGGGTGTACAGTGGCTTCCAGAAAAGCCTTCTGGAAACTGGGCTCTGGGATAGTTAGGACCTACACCCAGAAGCTGGAAGTAAAGATCTCTTCCTCTTCCCCTGGACATGTGTTCCAATTCTGTCAAGGATACTTACATGCTTCTTATTCAAAAGGAGGATTAAGTTGAGGTCTTGCAGGTTAGGTATATAAAGGATTTTATTTAACAATTATTTATTAAGTTCCAGCTCTAAGCCTGATACTAGTGTTAGTTGCTCAGTCATGTCAAACTCTTTGCAACCCCATGGACTGTAACCCACCAGGCTCCTCTGTCCATGGAATTCTCCAAGCAAGAATACTTGACCCTTCTGCTACAGCCTGTGACCTGTCAGGCAGAGCCAATTAGTTTCCTGAAGCAGAGGTGCTGTGAGCACCTCCAGAGGCAGCTGGGTCTCCAACATTCAATACATGTTGGGGCTGAGCTTGGTTTGATGAGGAAACATTTAATTTCCTGGTTCATGAAGCACTTGTTTTTGTTAACTCTCCTATTTCATTAGGTCTCATCCATGGTCTGAGAAAATACCTATCCTTGATGCTATCAATGCCAAGATTGCTATACAAACATAGAAATGCTCAAGGGTCACACCTCTGGGGGAAAAGCTGACTTTCAAAGTGACTAGAAAGAGATAATAGTATTTATAATCAATGTAATAATACTAGTTTGGTGCCTACTATGGGTCTGATCCTAGACTGACACTTTATATGTCATCCAATCCTCAGAGCACCCCTATATGATGGATATCATTACCCCTGTTATACAGATGAAGAAACTGAGGTTTAGCAAGGGTATACAACTTGCTCAGTGTCATACATTCTGATAATGGTGGTATCAACCTATACCCAAGTCACCTGACTCCAGAAGACATTGTTGAGGCACTGCCATAGATTCCTAGACATAGGAAGGGCCTTAGAGCTCCCCCACCCCAGTCTCCTTGTGTGGCTGGATGCCTTCAGCTAGTTGCTTAAGCCTCCCTGTATTCTCGTGTCCTCTTCTGCTTCACAGTTTAGAGACGCAATAGGGTACGTCTGCAAGAGCTGCTATATTTTAAGCACTGACATCATCTCAGTCATAACTGAGTCCTAACCAGTCCTTTACTCTCTCTCTCCTGCAACATGGATTTGGCATGGTGCTTTCTCTTGTCAGGTAGATTGAGGGCTACAAGTTGCTCTACAACATATACTCGAGAGATGACTGCAAAAAGCAACCCTCTGCTCAGCTATTAAAATAACCTTCCCTCTGTAATGGATTAGTTATTTCAGAAATGAGGCCCATTTGAAGGGAGATCATGAGATAATTGACTGTCAAGCAGTTGAGCAATGTTAAGGTCAATTGTAGTGGAGGTCAATTCATTTGAACAATGGGCTTGCTTCTGTCAGGCCTCATAATGTTGATAATAATAACTTTGGTTTAATGGAAGTGTTCAATGATGTTAGAAAAAAATGAACTATTAGACATCCAGATTAAGTATTGTCTAAACTTAGAAGGTTTTGGAGCTGGTTTGGTCATAGCAAATGTAAAATTCTCCGCTAGGGAAAACCAACTTTAAAAGAACAGCTGGATTTAATGTCAAAGACAAATGATTTTCTTTCCCCCTTTACCAATTGACTTGAATTTACACTGTGCAGACCGTGATTATTCCCTGACTCTATATTTATAGCTTCTCATTTGCATTTTCTAGAATAATTAAGAATTTAACCTAGAATGGGCCATTTTTGAGTAGAGGTGAATGCTTTCTGATTTTTAAATGAACTGTCTAAATTAGATACTAAATATACATTGTATTCTCATTGCCTCCTATTTAAAGTCCTTCTAAACTTCTGAAATCATTACTGGAACCCAAGGGAAGAGACTGCTCACCCCATCCAGAAGTCTGTTTTTTGTCAAAAGAGTGACTCTCATCCACAGAGGGTGAGCTGTTTCACAAACATTCCCCTCTACCTCGTGTGTGGAACCAGAGGACAAGCTCAGTGGTTTCTTTATTGGGGGCACCAAGGGACTCCCCAGTGAGTCCCCAGCAGACAGCAACAGGGGAAGGCAGCACTGTAGTTTTTGTTTAAATTCCATTAGAAATCATTTCTAATCTATTTCTGTCTTGTTTGCCAATGCTGGCTCATCCTTGTGCCTTTAAAGGATTTACTTCTCCAAGACGAGTGTTAACTGCACTCTCCCAAGTAAGGCTGTTCTCCAGGTCAGCTGAGAAGGAGAGAGCTACTCCTCAGGAGTGCCTGCCTTTCTGGTAGGGAGTCCTCATCCTTCTTATCACCTCCATTTGGACAGGAAGGCTGAGGCTCCAAGGATTTCTAAACCACTTCATGAAGTGGCTGGAAAAACTAGGAGTTCCACCCACATCTGTCTGCCTTAGACTTCTGCTTACTCTTCCTCTCTACTATGCTACTTCCCACAGTTATAAACAGGGCCTGGTGTCTTGGTTCTTCAGTAATGAAGCCCTGTGTCTGCCCCCTAAGCTCATTCTTTGTTAGTGGCAAGAGGCCCCTAAGTCACGTCGCCCTGCAGTTGCCAGATTCTACAATTTAACAGTAGTTCTTAAGAGAGGGATGTTCTCTCTTTGGTGGGCTCTGTGTCCCTGGGAGGCAGATCAGAGGGGCAGAGATAATTCACCAGAACTTTCTGGGAAACCTGCAGCCACAATCAGTTGTTTCTTTCCTTAGACCACAAGGGAAGGAGGGGGGAACCATCAGGCTCTGGGAGGGTGTAGGCATGAAAACAGAGGCACCTTCAGAGTTCCAGGATGGAGACAAGGGCATGCTGAGGCATGTTGAAGACAGCTCACTGATCTTACTGTCTGTAGATTAGTGAGTTGTCTTCAAAGCTCCTTGCATTTCAGGGTCCCAAACACTCCTTCCACACTAAACAAAAGTTAGCAGGGATCCCACATTTGTGTCTATAATGTCTGTTGCCGAAAAGGCAAATGCCCGTCAAACAAGGGCAACTTCTGAAATCCATGGCACTCACCTGGACCGGACCATAGTTAAGATTAGTTAGCAAAGATCACAGGAGACGGCTTTATGGAATCTGATAGGTCTATTTAGTTTTTGAGGTCTAGTGTTGGGATATCCCCTGAGATTCTGCAGTGGAGGAGCTTGGCCAACAATAATAATATTGGCTGACATTTGTAAGTCCTTACTATGTGCCAGGTGTGGCAGCCACAAGTATGACATGCATTTTCTTACTTCATCTTTACCCAATAAGGATGCAAATACTATTATTATCCCCCATGTTCAAATGAAGAAACCAAGACTTGGAGGGTTGATTAGCTTGCCTGAGGTCACTCAGATAATAAGTATGGAAACCAAGAGTCTCATGCCAGTTGGTCACTCAGACTCCAGAGACAGGCTAAACGTGTCTGTGCACGTGCAGGCACACACGTGCACTGGGCTGGGGGTGGGGCAGTGATGAAAGGGGAGAAGATTTTGCCTGCCTCACATTTGTCTTAAATTGTGCTGGGATTTCTGTGACTCTATGGAAAAAAAACAAATATGTATATGGAAATTCACAAAATGAACTGTATTTACCATCCCTTTCTTTCCCACAGATACAGGTATCAGACAAGATTCTCAGTATAAATGGTGATCAGTCATTACTATATGGACCTCTGTTTATCTGGAAGGCCAATATAAAATTCATAGCCAGAGTAAAGCAGTTATCAAAGCTAGTCCTTTAATATCAACAAGAAAAAAAAATTCATACATGACTACTGAATAGACTTGTCCTGAAGATCTAAGTAACTCTACTTTAGAATTCATCTTCCCACTTTCTGGCTAGACAGAATGAGGCCAGACATCTTGCCTGGTCTGAAAGCAGGAGTAGAATGATAGCTGAGTAAAATACTTTTAGCTTAGTCACACTTCCTGTGGCTTTCCCTCCATGAGAATGATAGGCAGGGGTTTAAAAAAAATCCTATAATACTTCCTTTGTTTTGGCTTCAAACATGCTGTTGATAACAGCTGTTACTAGTGTACAGTGTGTTTATTGTTGAGTAATTATGTTTTGCTTTCATATTGGCAAAGCTATTATTTGCACTCTTAGGAGCTGTGGACATCTTCTGTGCACAAATGAATTAATGTGACAATGGCTTTTGACTTTGGAAGCAGTGACTTATTAGTGTTTTCATTGGCACTATTGTTAAATAGTTTTTCAGATCTGTTCAGCATGACACCTATCACTAATGGGTTTCTCCAGCTCCATATTCCACAGGATGAGGTAACCCAAAGAACCAAGTTACAGAAAAGAGAGACAGAAATTAGGGACATCTTTCTTATTATTTTTAAATCCTGTCCAAATGCCATAGAGTGTTTCTGATTTAAAACAGTCAGATTGGTCATAGCCAGACACTGAAGTTCCCCAGAGAGGATGTCCAGGGGAAGACCTCCTGTGCTATATCCTGTCCCCAGAAGATTAAATCAAAATGACATCCCTCTCCATACACACGTGCATGCACACATACATACATGCACACACATGCTCACACACACACATGCATATCCACAGATCTTTTATTTCTCTAGAACTTCCTAAGTCCCTGGTGGAGGGCTCAGTCAATAATATTGCTTGGCTATTTCATTATTACTTACCATTTCTTGTACACCAGGTCCCATAGAGTGAGCTAAATCACCCACTAAATTGGATAAATGGAAAGGCAGATGGAAAACCCAAGTTAGGTGAGGGATGATGAATGTTTTCACGGAACAAGAAGGTACAATAATGAAGAAAAAGATCTTGTGTGAGGATCCTGCAGACTTGCATTTAAATTGATTAACTTCAGAAGAGAGATGAGGCTGGCAAGCAGTGAGGAGACAGGTTAGAAACAGAGAAAGGGGATGGGACATGAAAGAATTCCACTTGGGAAATAATCTAGTGCCTTCATTATGTGCAAAGTGAAGTGTGGATTGCAAAGAAAGAGAAAGACAGCTTTTAATTCTCAGAGAAGTTAAATTGTAGGACAATGTACACCAAGCATATAAAGAGGCAGTGGTTTCCACACACACAAAGGGACTTAGTAGGACATATTGAGAACAAAAGGAGACCAAGACTTGAGCTTTGAGACTCTTCCAGACAAATCTGAAATGTCCAGGAAATGGGAAACTTGAAAGTCTAATGGAGTAGGAAACGTATTTTGGACTGAAACCTTTTTAATAAGGAGAAGAAAAAAGAAAGAAACAGTAGAGGCCTGGAGGAGGTCACCCACGGGGATGAACAAGACAGAAGCAGAGCGTGGGGAGAGAAGACGTTGAGGCAAGCCCATGGTCCCATTTGCACACACACAGGGATGGGGAGCAGAAAAGAGCCCAAGGAGACTTGGTCCACAAGGTACAGATCCATGACCCTTGGCATGGAAGCCCTGGGGTCATATTACCAACCCAGACACAACAAAGACAACCCTGATCCTCAGAAAAGGCTTGTCCAGTGCCTCATTAACAGGAGCCATGGTTGCACAGTAATGCCAAATTGAGTCCCAGCCCTGAGGCCATCAGGAAGCCATTCCTCCAGCCAATATTGAACCAAAAATTAGCAACCCTTCCATGCTCCCCCAACAAGAGTACTGTGGGTAGAGGGTAAACACTATCTCTTAGGAAGGTGTGAGTGGATTCTTGAGCACAGAGAACCAAGGCCTAAGTAAGATCATGTCTGTCTGGTGCTCAGAAGCTTCTAGATCAAGGATCAGAAACTGCAGAGGGAATGCCCTATGTGCTGATAATGTTTTTTTATATTTTTAAAGGGTTGTTAAAAACAACAGCAACCAAAAAAAGAAAAAAAGCAAGTGAAAAATGTGAGACAGAAGGTGTATGTGGCTTTCAAAGCCCAAAATGTTTACTCTCTGATCCTTTGCAGAAAAAATTTGCTGACCTCTGCTCTAAAGGATTTTGGGACATTTAGGAAAAAATCCAGGTAGTGCTGACAGACCTGACAAAAAAATACACACACATACACACAAAAACAAAAAACCAGTAGCAACAACAACAAACACAGGATGCCCACAAAATATTTGAGATACTCTTAAACTGAAAAAGTGCCTGTTGTTTATCTGAAACTCATATGTGACTAGGCATCCTGTATTTTATCTGGCAACCTATGTAGAGGGCGTAAAGGGATGGTATAATAAGACCCTGTCCTCTGGAATCAGATCACCTGGGTTCAAATCTCAACTCTGCCACTCATATCACTGGACAGGCAGTTGACCTTTCTATATCTCTGCCTTGTGAGCTGTAAAATGGGGATGATGGGTTCTCATAGGGTACCTGGAACAGTGTCTGGCACCAGCTGCTGTTGCTATATCATTGTGTTCCAGGCCACCCCTCTGAATTCACCTCCTAATTCTCTCCCCTCCCAGTCTTCACTCCAGCCACAGTGGCCTCATGGCCTTTCCTGGATCTTGCCACACAGGCTCCTGCCTTAAAGTTTTTGCAACCATAGCATCCTCCGGCACAGAACTCTTTTTCTCTCTCTTTTTTTTCAATGTCACCTGCTGTTTTTGACCTCCATGCATATAAGATTCTGATCAACTGCTGTCTTCTTGGAGATCTCCCCTGGCCACTGTGTCACTCTTTAACCTCCATTCGGGTCTACTTTGTCATCATAGCTTTTACTTTTCCCTGATGTTATACATCTGTGCTCTTTGCTCCTGGTCTGCTTTCTCACTTAAAATGTCAGTTTCCTGGGTGGCTGGATCTTGCTGTTTTTATTTGTGGTTATGCTTCTAAATCCCAGTACAGTATCTGGCACTTATTTGAAGAATAAATGAATGAATGAGTGAATGATGGATTATACTTCCATACAGGGCTTCGTTCAGAGTCCTGAGGCAGTTCTAAAGCCATCAACACATGTTTTCAAGGGTCTGCTATGTGGTGGGGAATAAACAGATGGGTCTCGGTCCCCTTTTGAGTTCACAGCCTGGCTGGGAAGGCAAATATTACACAAGCACTTAGGAACAATGAAGTAGAAAATCTGAAAAGGACCATCAAAGGAAAGTCTTAAAGACCTTGAGAGCATTTGCCAGGGATGTCAGGGAAGGCTTCTCCGAGGAGGGGCCTCTGAGCTGAGTCCTGAACAAGACCAGAAGTTAGCCAGGTAAAGTGGGGAAAGAGTTCTGGTGGCCGAGGGAACAGCATGTACAGAGGCCTAGAGGCATGTTTGCAGAGCACAGAGCGGGGCTAGGAGGTTGGGGGATGTGGGCTGGGTGTCTCATGTTCAGCAACCTATCTGTCCTGCGTGTAGCATTCAGGTTTCTTTTTGTTCTGACTCCATGCTTTGTCAGCACTGCAGAGATGAATCTGGGCTAACAGAAGCCTCCTAGCATATATTTTTCAAAACTTGTGCGTATTATTCATTTTGAGTCATTTTAGCACTGGTGGAAATGTAGGAATTAGTACATCTGAAGATTAATCCATAGGTTGACAATGTGGCATAGATTCCGTGAGGGGCCCAAATCCCCTTCATTGCGATTTTCTTACATCTATTAGGAACAGCACAGGCTTCCAGCCATGACTATGTTCTTCTGTTGAACAGCTGTATGACCTTGTGCAAGTTAGTTATGCTTTCAGAGCCTCAATTTCCCCATACACAAAATGGGGAGATGGGTGTTAATTTGTGTCTCACAAAGTTAATGAGAGAATTACATGAGAAGGGATGAAGTGTGCTTGGTTTGTTGCCAGGCACAGTCAAGGCACCCAGGCATGGCCAGCTCTTGTCTCCTACTTCCCCCTTCTGAAACTCAGCCCTCTTCTATAGGCAGGATCCATTTGAGGAGAACGAAAATGTCAGGTTAGCATTTTCCACCATGTGTGCTTTGAATCTTGGTCCCCTGAGACAGTCTGCAGGCATAGATACCATAATAAAATTGGTCCCTGGAGAACACATACTCCAAACATGAGGGTTCCTTCTCAAAGCATCAACCAATGGCTTTGTCTCAGAACAGACCCGAGGATATTTGGGTATTTGACACTAGGGCTTCTTAGCCAATGCAGCCTGGGCCCTCATATAGTGCCTCTCCCTTGTGGAGAATCAGGACCCCTGACTGCAGCATTGATGTTGAAGCAGGCTGGTCCCTTGAGGGGAGCTGGGACTAAGACATCAACAGCTGACAGAAAGTGGTGTTGGCCACTAGCTTCGGAATGAAATCACTTCATTGTGGAAAACTGCTAGAGAGTCACTCACTGCCCCTCCCCACTGATCCTCTAGTCTCCCCCTCCTAAAGTTAGTGTTGTTAGAGAAGCTGATGGAGAAGAAACTTCATAACCATTCCTTCGTAGGAAACTGAGCCCCAAATCACCCACTCATACATGCTCCATACCAGCTCTGGGAAAGAGCCCATCTCATGTCCATGCTGGCTCTTGTCAGCTACTTAGGCTGAGGGGCTATTTTGTCCTGTACGTGTTATACTACTTTTCTTCAAATGAATTTAGAAGCTGTGCTAGTTAGAAAAATATAAACTCACTCAGAATCATTTTTCTTGTTGATAAATAATAAAATCAGTGGCTACTCAGGTACAACTTAACATGCTTAGGTTGGAAAAAATGTTTAGCCTGAAAATAGATCTTCATTGTCATATAGTTCCGTAACGTCACTTTAGAATATCTGGTATTCCTTCATCAGAGATGAAGAAACTGAGTCAGGGAGTGGCTGGTATCACACCTAGTCATAAAGGTGGGTGGTGTGTGTGTGTGTGTGTATGTGTGTGTGTGTGAGTGAGTGCTGGGTCACTCTTTAAACTGCCCTGTCCTTCTCCAGATCTCCTTCTACAGGGAGATGTGTCTGGGGGAGAAAGGATGTTATATCCTGTGTTCTTTTATGCCTGCTCAGGATCACCCTGGATGGCCTGGCTGTCTTATCTGATAAGCCCACTCCATGTTAGGGCTGGCAGCATCCTGCAAAGGAGCGTGGCAGAACAAAAAGAGAACTACATTCAGTTCAGTTCAGTTCAATCACTCAGCCATGTCAGACTCTCTGAGACCCCATGGACTGTAGCACGCCAGGCCTCCCCGACCATCACCAACTCCTGGAGTTTACCCAAACTCATGTCCATTGAGTCGGTGATGCCATCCAACCATCTCATCCTCTGTCGTCCCCTTCTCCTTGCACCTTCAATCTTTCCCAGCATCAGAGTCTTTTCAAATGAGTCAGCTCTTCCCATCAGGTGGCCAAAGTATTGGAGTTTCAGCTTCAACATCAGTCCTCCCAATGAACACTCAGGACTGATCTCCTTTAGGATAGACTGGTTAGATCTCCTTGCAGTCCAAAGGACTCTCAAGAGTCTTCTCCAATATCACAGTTCAAAAGCATCAATTCTTCGGCGCAGAGGAACCAGAGATCAAATTGCCAATATCCACTGGATCATCGAAAAAGCAAGAGAGTTCCAGAAAAACATCTATTCTGCTTTATTGACTATACCAAAGCCTTTGACTGTGTGGATCACAATAAACTGTGGAAAATTCTGAAAGAGATGGAAATACCAGACCATCTGACCTGTCTCTTGAGAAACCTGTATGCAGGTCAGGAAGCAACAGTTAGAACTGGACATGGAACAACAGACTGGTTCCAAATAGGAAAAGGAGTGCGTCAAGGCTGTATATTGTCACCCTGCTTATTTAACTTATATGCAGAGTACATCATGAGAAACGCTGGGCTGGAAGAAACGCAAGCTGGAATCAAGATTGCTGGGAGAAATATCAATAACCTCAGATATGCGGATGACACCACCCTTATGGCAGAAAGTGAAGAAGAACTAAAGAGCCTCTTGATGAAGGTGAAAGAGGAGAGTGAAAAAGTTGGCTTAAAGCTCAACGTTCAGAAAACTAAGATCATGGCATCTGGTCCCATCACTTCATGGGAAATAGATGGGGAAACAGTGGAAACAGTGTCAGACTTTATTTTGGGGGGCTCCAGAATCACTGCTGATGGTGATTGCAGCCATGAAATTAAAAGACGCTTACTCCTTGGAAGGAAGGTTATGGCCAACCTGGATAGCATATTTAAAAGCAGAGACATTACTTTGCCAACAAAAGTCCGTCTAGTCAAGGCTATGGTTTTTCCAGTGGTCATGTGTGGATGTGAGAGTTGGACGGTGAAGAAAGCTGAGCACCGAAGAATTGATGCTTTTGAACTGTGGTGTTGGAGAAGACTCTTGAGAGTCCCTTGGACTGCAAGGAGATCCAATCAATCAATCCTGAAAGAGATCAATCCTGGGTGTTCATTGGAAGGTCTGATGTTGAAGCTGAAACTCCAATACTTTGGCCACCTCATGCGAAGGGTTGACTCATTGGAAAAGACCCTGATGCTGGGTAGGATTGGGGGCGGGAGGAGAAGGGGATGACAGAGGATGAGATTGTTGGATGGCATCACCGACTCGATGGACATGGGTTTTGGTAGACTGCGGGAGTTGGTGATGGACAGAGAGGCCTGGCGTGCTGCAGTTCATGGGGTCGCAAAGAGTCGGACACGACTAAGCGACTGAACTGAACTGAAATGAACAGCTTTCTTTACAGCCCAACTCTCATATCCATACATGACTACTGAAAAAAACATAACCTTGACTAGACGGACCTTTGTTGACAAAGTAATGTCTCTGCTTTTTAATATGCTGTCTAGATAGGTCATAACTTTTCTCCCAAGGAGTAAGCGTCTTTTAATTTCATAGCCGTGGTCACCATCTGCAGTGATTTTGGAGCCCCCCAAAATAAAGTCTGCCACTATTTCCACTGTTTCCCCATCTATTTGCCATGAAGTGATGGGACCAGATGCCATGATCTTAGTTTTCTGAATGTTGAGCTTTAAGCCAACTTTTTCACTCTTCTCTTTCACTTTCATCAAGAGGCTCTTTAGTTCTTCTTCACTTTCTGTCATAAGGGTGGTGTCATCTGCATATCTGAGGTCATTGATATTTCTCCTGGCAATCTTGATTCCAGCTTGTGCTTCATCCAGCCCAGTGTTTTTCATGATGTACTCTGCATATAAGTTAAATAAGCAGGGTGACAATATACAGCCTTGACGTACTCCTTTTCCGATTTGGAACCAGTCTGTTGTTCCATGTCCATTTCTAACTCTTGCTTCCTGACCTGCATACAGATTTCTCAAGAGGCAGATCAGGTGGTCTGGTATTCCCACCTGGATTCTAATCCAGCTTAACCACTTATCGTTGTGATTTGGGGTCAGTCAGTTCATCCTTTTTGGTTTCAACACACACGTCTGTATAATGGTGGGTGAAAATCTCCCTTGCCTTCCTTACAAAGATGCCATAAAATAACAAGAATGTAAAACACTTTGAAAACATTTAAAGCAATTCAGCCATATTGAGGTTGCTGATGTGTTTAGGTGTTAGTACCAAAAGTAATATTTTCTTTTGGCATGTTTAGGATCACATTCATGGCCTGGAATTATAAAAAACTGACCAGAAAAAGTTTCTTTGAGTCTTTCAAGGGCATCCCGTTATAGTGCAGTTGAGTTTAAACCTTGGGAATTTGCAGTCTGAGATTGGAAATCGCCTGGGTAATGGAGAGCCATATTGGGCTTTAGAGCAGAGAGCAGGGTGACTTATTTTTTAATGTTTCCAACATGAAAGAACACAATTGATTTTTTTCCTCCTTAATCCTTCCAACTCCCTAGCTTTTATTGTTTCTAAAATAAGATAAACCAAGCAGGTGTTATTTCAGCTCTGTAAACAATCTATTTTTCTGGCCGATAGGAATAGAAATTGAGACGGAGACCAAGCTTGTGAGAGGCAGAAGCAAGGTAATCAAGGAAATCATTGATCTTAACTTAGTCGACTCCTACCACTTCTGGAAATGCTCACAGTGGTCGCGCTCTCCCACCCCGCCCCCCACTATAACTCACCCTCCAATCTTTGTCAATAACCTCATGAAAGTGTGGAGCCTCCAGCAGCAAAATCTTCAAGTGCTCTGGTTCCTTGCTCAGATCAAATCACACTCATTATTTTTTTTTTAAGATTAGTGGCTGCTCTGCAAATGACTTCACTTTCTCGATCCAAGCAAATAATTGTCAAATGATTTTATTTTAAAGCCTCAGAGCTGGGAACATGGGAAGGGTTTCATTTTATTGCACATTCTGAAGTTCTCAACCTGCTTATCTTCCCTTTGTGGGCAGAACCATGTTAGCTTCGAAAGCCTTGTCTGAGTTGGCAGACTCTTAGCAGGATGTTGGCAAAAGGAGAAATGAGACTGATGGGCCTAGCAGAGGAGACAGGCACTTATCCTGGATTTGGTATGAGCACAAGGGTTGGAACGCACACAGCCCCACTCCCTCTAACCTCAAATGCCTGTGGCAGCTGGACATGTGCAATGCACAGGGTATCTCCTTTGGCTTCATTGCAGACCCTGGCAGACGCTCAGCTAGCTGCTGCTGAAGGTTGGGCTTCTAGCCAGAAGAGCCCCAGTCCCTGTTCCAGCTCTGAATCCCCTTGCTCAGTCGTAGGTGGGTCCCTTGAATTCTTGGAGAGCAAGATTGGCATAAAATGACAAAACTGTTTTTCCTTCTTCCTACCTTTGAGGACCATTCTATGGTGTTGGTGTAATTTTGTTTGTTTTTGTTTATGAAAAGTGTTTATTAACTGCATGTAATTGAATTTTCTTGAGAAACACAGTAACCTCGATTTAGGAAGTCTCTGCCCATATATATAATATGAATTATGATAGGAAATCTTTGATATGAATTATGATAGAAAATCTAACACTACATTTTCAGTGGACAAAGATTTGAACTATTTACCCATCTTTGAAAATAAAATAAAAACATCCTCTTCCTTAGACGTAGACATTTATAGAATACAAATGCTTTTGTAAATTCCACTGTGTGTAATCCTCAGTGTGATTCCTACAATGGAAATTAAGTGGCCTGGGGCTCAATCAGGCTAAAAGACTCTTTAAGATTGCTCACATGGTCAGATGATAAGACTATTTTTCCTTCTTTCTACCTTCCAGGACCATTCTACCAAGTTAGTGTCCTTAGTGAGGGCAGAAGCAGCAGGGTATGGAGGACGAGGAAGGTCTTGATGACAGACAGACCTGGGTTAGACAGTGGTAGCTTTATGTAATTACCTTAGCTATTTGAGTCTCTGTTTCCTCATCTCAGAAGTGGGAATGACATTACCTATACCACATGAAACTCCCTATATACTTCCTTGCCTCTTTTGTGCTTTTAAAAGTCATGTTAACCAGACCCTGAGATTTTCTATTCAGTGTTTTTGGTTCTAATTTTCAGAGAAAGACAATTTTCTGCTAACAACATTATTTCAGTTCTTAACGTTTGAAACATTTACTGTAAATGAGAAATAAAAGTACAAAATATCTTCAAATTCTTAATTTCTTAAAAATTTAAAATTTCTTATATTAAAGCATTTAGTGTTTCCAATGGTGGAATTATCTTTAACAGAATGAATTGAGGTATTATGAACCAATAACTGAGAACCTACAGCTCATTAAAGAATATGTTCTATCTCAAAAAATAACACAAAACCTGAATTTCTAAAATGATCCCCAGGTGATTCATACACATATTAATATTTGAGGAGCATTGCCTTAGACCATATGCTTGGAGCACCTGCTATATGTAGGCAGCTGATTCTTAAAGTCTTGAGTGGGAAGTGCCACTCCAGAGTAGACCAAGAACTCACACGCTACCAGTGTCTCATGTGTCCTGACTCAGATATCATGGAGCATGCTGTGATATGTAATTAACAGGATAATAGATAACCTTGCAAGCCACTGGAGAGCTGGTCAACACCTAATGAGTATAGGATTGTGGGTCTTGCATCTTTTAAGAAGGAAAGTTCACTCAAGCATTCTTTCAAGCTACTGTTTTTCTCCCAGAGAAAAGAGGAAATCACAACTCACTCATTATGACCTAGCCCAGAGAGGCAAGATTTAGGACTCACTTGACTCATTTTTTTGTTTGTAGTTGATTTCATGTACTGAATAGCTTTCTGCAAAATGCCTGCCAACAGTTTTTTACATCTTAGTGTGAGTTAAGATTAATTCATCTTTTCTTTGGGTCTTGACACTTTTGAAGGGAAAGCTTGACAGTGTGTGCTGAAACTGGCTACTTTTCTATTCAAGGAAATTTAGGCGACAATAGCAGATGGAAAGATGTTTGGAGGAGGGGACATTCAAGTAGTGAGCCTTCCAAGAACTCCAAGGTCATGTTCAGTACCTAGGCCTAACCTATGAGTATTGCTGACTATTTGTTTCTGTTTTGTATTTCCAGAAGGGAAGTAGTTGAGTTGAATGGTCCCTGAAGCTCTTGGGGCTCTTTCCTGTTTTAGAAATTCTTTGTGGAGTATTTGTTGAGCATTCATTCTGTGCTGGGCCCTGTGCTGGATATTGAGGAGATGGGAAATTTAAAATGATGCTTCTTCTGTTCTCCCAGGCTGGGGTTGGAGAGGGGGACAGAGATATTCTCCTTCTCTCACTTCAGAATGGATGTACCTGGAGTGACCCAATAGTATCTCTAAAGAATATAATGAAAATTTCCACGTTTTTTTGGGTGTGAAGAAACTCATTTATTCATTCATTCATTAGTCCCACAATTTTTTTTTTAAATATCTACTACTTGTAGGTAATTCTTCCTGAGATTTGTTCTTGGGTTTGATTATGGAAGCAATCTTCCTTAAAAGCACCTGCTTCCAAAGATAAGTTTTAAAAATTTCAGACTAGTTGGAACATATTATAATGAATAGAGCACTGATTAGAAAAGAAGAACTATTTTCTCTCCAGTTTCCCAAAGGGCAGTTTGAGAGAAGTCAAATTGTAATTCTGAATAAGGAGGAGATTTCCATCAGTCAATATTGGCCACTCATGGATTTGTGACCCTCCCCCCGACACACACACACACAAAACTTGTGGAGGAGAGACAAAAGTGTCAGCCGTCACTGCTAAGGGCTTTGAGAGGAGACATGTACTTGGTGGCCTCCTAAGAATCTTCCAGCCCTGAAATTTTGTGAGAAATACAGGACTGCATGAGATTCATCTCAAGAGCTGTAGTTCTTATAGCATAACACATGTATATGGCTTATTCCATTATGTTTCTGCAGGATGAATAGAAGGGCTGGCAAATGCAAGCTAGATTCTATTTTTCTCTTACAAGTGAGATGACATTGGGAATATGGTTCAAATATAATGGACTGAGTAGGAAACATAAGAGAATTAGAATTAAAAACAACATAAAGGGCAATAGACATCTCAAAACTGGCAACTGATAAAAATTATAGGGATTTTCCCTCCTAAATTGGCCTCAGTTCAGTTCAGTTCAGTTCGTTGCAGTCTCTCAGTTGTGTCCAACTCTTTGCGACCCCATGAATTGCAGCAAGCCAGGCCTCCCTGTCCATCACCAACACCCGGAGTTTACCCAAACCCATGTCCATCGACTCAGTGATGCCATCCAACCATCTCATCCTGTGTCGTCCCCTTCTCCTCCTGCCCCCAATCCTTTCCAGCATTTTAGGGTCTTTTCCAATGAGTCAACTCTTTGCATGAGGTGGCCAAAGTATTGGAGTTTCAGCTTCAACATCAGTCCTTCCAGTGAACACCCAGTACTGATCTCCTTTAGGATGGACTGGTTGGATCTCCTTGCAGTCCAAGGGACTCTCAAGAGTCTTCTCCAGCACCACAGGTCAAAAGCATCAATTCTTCGGTGCTCAGCTTTCTTCACCGTCCAACTCTCACATCCATACATGACCACTGGAAAAACCATAGCCTTGACTAGACAGACTTTTGTTGGCAAAGTAATGTCTCTGCTTTTAAATATGCTGTCTAGATTGGTCATAACCTTCCTTCCAAGGAGTAAGTGTCTTTTAATTTCATGGCTGCAATCACCATCAGCAGTGATTCTGGAGCCCCCCAAAATAAAGTCTGACACTGTTTCCACTGTTTCCCCATCTATTTCCCATGAAGTGATGGGACCAGATGCCATGATCTTAGTTTTCTGAATGTTGAGCTTTAAGCCAACTTTTTCACTCTCCTCTTTCACTTTCATCAAGAGGCTCTTTAGCTCTTCTTCACTTTCTGCCATAAGGGTGGTGTCACCTGCATATCTGAGGTTATTGATATTTCTCCCAGCAGTCTTGATTCCAGCTTGTGTTTCTTCCAGCCCAGCATTTCTCATGATGTACTCTGCATATAAGTTAAATAAGCAGGGTGACAATATAGAGCCTTGATGTACTCCTTTTCCAATTTGGAACCAGTCTTTTGTTCCATGTCCAGTTCTAACTGTTGCTTCCTGACCTGCATAAATTGGCCTAAAGTACTATAATTGTGGAGAAGCCCAGAACACATCAGGCTTCTTTCACTAATGGGTCTCTGAGTTACCTCAGTATGTCTCAGTAGACCCAACTAGGGGAGATATTGGGAGTTGGCATGGGAGCTGATTTCTGCATAAAACCTTATCACTTGGTAGAAAACTGAGAGTTTAGTATAATTTGGATCAAGTTGTCCTCTTATTTAAAGGGTCCCAACAAAGCCAAATCTTGTCATATCACTCTCTATTTGTCTTCTAAAGATCCAGGCTTGAAGATGAATGATTCTCCTATAATTTGGGTACCTATCACCAGCATGCAGAGACTCAGTCCAAATTCTAGCTCTATGTCAGGAATGCATTTCCAGAGAGTTTTGTACACAATTCTTATTTTTCACAAAAAAATTTTAATTGTTCGAAATTGATTTCCAACTGTTTTTTAAAAATCACATCTTTAAATAAACCCAAACATAGTGGTCAACCTCAGTATTCAATATTCAATATCAATCCTGAATATTCATTGGAAGAACTGATGCTGAAGCTGAAGCTCCAATACTTTGGTATAAAGAGCCAACTTATTGGAAAAGACCCTGATGCTGGGAAAGATTGAAGGCAAAAAGAGAAGGGGGTGACAAAGGATGAGGTGGTTAGGTAACATCACCAACTCAACAGAAGTGAATCTGAGCAAACTCCACAAGATAGAGAAGGACAGGGGAGCCTGTGTGCTGCAGTCATGGGGTTGCAAAGAGTCAGACATGACTTAGCAACTGAACAGCAACAGCAACATTCTTAGCAGTATTGCCCACTAGGTAAGGGATCAGGCTATGGAGTCAAACAGACCTCAGTGAGAATCTTATCTTTGATTCTTTTTAGCAGTGTTAAATGAGGGCAAGTTATGTATCTTCTCTGGACCTCAGTTTTGTCACCTGGAAAATGGAAATAGTTCTAATATCTATGCCATAGGGTTGTTGTAGGACTAAATGAGATAATATTCACAAAGTGCTGGCAGAGTATCTGACTCATAGCAAGAAGTACTTCATTAAGATCACTTTTCTTAAACCTGATTGTTTCATAGTGGGGCCTGAGGATGTGGACTAATGTCCTAAAATCCTAGAGGTCAATAATTGACCTCAAGATTTTCACAGTCTAGGATTCCTTCCTTCTTTCATTTCTAATAAATATTTATTTAGTACCTACTCTCTGCTAGATTCTATTCTAGCACTTGGTATAGATGCATAAGATAGATACTATCCCTGCCCTCAATGGGGTTTGTACTCTGGGAGGGGAGTCAGACAGTGAACAAGTGGATAAACAAATATGTAACTATAGATTGGGATGAGCAGGGTGAAGAAAGCAAATGACGGGCAGTGATGGATCATACCAGTATATGGGAACCTCCTCTGATAGGATGATCAGGGGAGGACTTTTTAAGGAGGTGAAATCTAAGCTGAGCCTGAAGGATGAAAAAGATTCAGCCAAGCAAAGAACTACTAATCCCTCCATTAGCACACGAGGTAGACGGAGTTTCACCAGGAGTACTCGATACAAGCTGATAGTCCCAGCTTTCTTCTGATTTGTAAGGAAGTGGACTTTGCCAGCATCTGAGAGAGTTTTTATAGTTTTATTGCATGTGATGAAAAGTTCAATCATACCTCAGTTCTCTAGGGCTCAGCGTATTTTAACATGTTGCACCATGTATTAGGGTTCTCTAGAGAAACAGAACCAATATGAGATATATGTGTATGTATATACATATAAAATGAGATTTATAATAAGGAATTGGGTCATAAAAATAGGAAGGCTGTGATGTCCCATGGTCTGCCTGAGCTGGAGACTCAGGAAAGCTGGGGGTGTAAATTCTAGTCCAAGTCTGCAGGCCTGAGAACCAGGAATGATGCTGATGGTATAAATTCCAGTCCAAGGGCAGGAGAAGACTGATGGTCAGCTTAACCAGTCAGGAAGAGAAAATTCAACTTTTCTCTGCCTCTTTGTTCCATTCAAACTCTCAATGGATTGGATGGTGCCCACCCACATTGAGGAGGGCCATCTGATTTATCTAGTCCACCAACTCAAGTGTTAATCTCTTCTGGAAACACTTTTACAGACTACCCAGAAATAATGTATAACCAGATGTCTGGGCATCCCTTGGTCCAGTTAAGTTGACTCATAAAATTAACCATCACATATCACCAAGATACAGTTCTTATCTACTGCTGAAGAAATGTAACTTGTGAAAAGAGATTTAGCCTTTCTGTGCCACTTCCTAGGTAAGTGAGCTTCAGCTAATTAATCTCTGAATCTTAGTTTTCTCATCTGTAAAATGTGAGTATAGCTTCTTTTGTTGTTAGAATTGAAATTGAAATGAGATATTGCATACGTAGTGTTCAGTATAGTGCCTTAAATATAGTAGTCGTAGAGTAAAGCAAATTTTCCTGTAGGATTGTTTAAAATAGTGTCAAATGAAAGTCTCTCAGTCATGTCCAACTCTTTGTGATCCCATGGACTATTCAGTCCATGGAATTCTCCAGGCCAGAATACTGAAGTGGGTAGCCTTTCCCTTCTGCAGGGGATCTTCCCAAGTCAGGGATTGAACCCAGGTCTCCCACATTGCAGGCGAATTCTTTACCAGCTGAGCCACAAGGGAAGCTCTAAAATAGTGTAAACCACCCTATTTTCTACCTCATGTGGTTAAAAAAAGTCTTTGGCATATGTGGTGGCTTTGAAAAATGTTTGCCAACTCCTTTTATCAAAAGGTGGGATCTAATTCCCTTCTTAAAAGTGGACTTGTCTGAGTGACTCATACCTAACTAACAGAAAGCAGCAGAAGGGACACTGAGTGACTTCTGAGGCTACATCAGAAAACATACTAGCTTCCACTTGCCTCTATCCCTTTTGGGGTGCTTCCCTACTACCACTGTTGGCACTCAGACACCAGGCTGTGATGAAGTCAGGAATCTACGTGGAAAGTCCACTTACAGATACTCCAGCCACTGCCCTGGATAAGGTACCAGCTAAGAGTCAATATCAACCCCCAGACATGTGACTGAGTAAGACTTCAGGTAATTCCAGCCCCCCACAACCTTCTCATGCCCCACTGACCCTGAATGGAGCAGGAATGAGCTGCAGCTGCCAAGCCGTGCTCAAACTGAAGATTTGTGAGCAAAATAAATGTTGTCATTGTTTTAAGCCCTTTGTATTGTAGTGGTTTGATCCATAGCAACGGGGAACTGAAATATCACTCTTCCTCTCTTGGTCAATCCCATGCCCTACCATAGTGTCTTTCCTTCCACTGACCATGGGTCCAGAGTAGCAGAGATAATTAGGAAGGACATTGTATTGTAATGAGATCTTGTTTCTTGTACCAGCACCCTGCAAAGTTTTGGGCATGTAGCGTCTTCTCTGTGGGCTTTAGTTGCCTCCTCCATGTGGTGGCTTTAGACTTAGATACTCTCTCAGGCATGTGCTAGTCCCAGGGTCATGTAGGAAACCAGTATGGAAATAGGAAAAGTTACAGTCTTTAGGCATTTTGGATTGTATGTCTAAGTTTTGCATGTTGTAGTATAGAAACCCAGTGTTATCCAAGAGCCTTCTTTATGAATTTTAAATTAAAGAAAACATAATCTTAGCACTTTTGATTTGAGAGGGAGATTTTATGTCTCAAGACCTCCATGTGAATCATGAATGGGCATGGTTGGAGCCTTGCAGGTCTGTCTTAATCCAGTTGTCTAGTAATTTTCACAGAGTCCTCTTTGGAACCTGTGCCCTGAAGAGGCCTACAATCCTGGGGGGCCTGTTTAACACCTGTAAATTCTCTTAAAGTTTAAACAGAGACTGGCAGGCTGCATGCTGGCAGAGTTTTAAGCCCTCATTTGTTGAATGATTTCTGGCAGATGGTCTCTAAAGGGTGCTGTGTGTTTTATCATTTCAGTTTCTTCTGAGAAAGGATTTAAAATCAATTTAGGGGTCATGTTCGTGGACTTTGTCAAAACACCAGGCTCCAGCTCAAACAGGAATCAGTCCTCAGGGGCTCTCTAATGACAAAGTGAAAGTGATCTGGGCCCTTCTGAGGCTCCTTGTTCTCATCTCCTTCCTGTGCTGAAGGGTTGAGTTTTCTTTTGAAGTCTATTGCCTCCTTCATTTATTCTTTAATTTCATACCACTGAGGTGATTCCCACTCTGTCTTGTGCATGTCACTAACTGTCATGGGCTAGGCTTCTCTGATGAACAAAAGCTTAGCCTGCCTGAAAGGAGTTGCTTTGAAAACCAGGTCTCCAAGTCAAATATCACACCTCTAAATGAAACAGGAGAAACTCTTCTAATTAAAGAGAACTTCTAGGCAAGCTTTGGAGAAAACAAAAAAAGATTGCAGAGGCTTTAGAGATCTCAGACAGCTTATGGGATATCAATATGGAAAAATGGATTTATTTGTTTATCTAACCCCCCAACCATGCATAGGCAGATCATGAAACTCAGTGTCAGAAAATCTTAATACTGAGAGCCCAGCAGGAATGTGAATTGTTTTTCTTGGTCTGTTTAAGGCTGCTGAGATTGGATTATATCCCTGGGATGTTGGATTTTCTCTCTTTCTACCGCCTGTAACTTGACCATTATTGCAATATTGGCAGAGATGTTGCCAAAGTGCAAGAGGTGCTTGGTGTTATAAGTCCATAACTGAGGATGGCTGGGACACGAAGAACCCTATTCCTCAGCTGGCCTTTGTCCTGGCTGCAGCTGTATGTAAGGCTGACTCTCTCTCTGGGATGCTCTATCTATCTTAGAGCAAAGGAAAGGGAGAGGAGAAGAGGTTTGGAGTTGGCAACTTAATTGAGATTGCAACCTAAGGCATCTTTGCTCACCTGGCTAGAATGGGAGAGTAGGTCACGTTCGACATGCCAGAGGTCTCCTGCCTGGGCATCTCCGGCCCTGAGCTGTGGTCATTGTTTTCAGTTGGTTAGAGCACTAGACTAAGGGGCTGACATCCAGGGCTGGATCCTTAGCTGGGTAGAGGATCTAAAATGTGTATATAAAGGCTGTAGGTAAAATGAGAGCCAGGAGTGACTTTGGCAATCAATTAGTCAAGCACCTTTGTCTTATGAATGCAGAAACTGAGACTCACAGCCAGGGAGTGATTTTCCCACAACCTGTAACATAGGCAGGACTGCCCATCTCTTCTCTCAACTCCAGCCCAGGTATCAGTCCAAGTCGGGCAGCCTGTAAACAGAGGCCATTGATCACAAGAGTGACCAGAGAAAGTGTTAGAACTCGTAGCCTATGCCTGCTATGGGAAGAGCAATTTAGAGTGCTTGCCTGATGGGTATTTGTCAGCAGTACCACCTTAGGGTTAGAGATGGCACCTTACATAATGAACTTGGCCTTGAAGTCTCCTCTAGCAATAGGGACATGGGCAAAAGAAGTGCCTTCCCCAGTTCATCCATAGTCATTCAGGCCCTGCCTGAGGAGAGGCCAAATGAAAACTCAGGCCATGTCAAGTGACAGAGACTGACTGTCTCCAAGCCCCAGGGGAGCCTTGTGGCTGTGAAGTTGGTGTGCATGAGACCAATGTGCTCACTGATAGGGGAGGCAGATTTCAGTTTTGTTGTGAAAATATTTAACTTGTTTTTCATGAGTGACTGAGACCTTGAGTGCCAGCACTTTGGCTGAGTGACTCTCATCCCTACCACAGCTCCTCCTCCAAACTGCCTTTGGACCCCAGTCATGTAATTGCCAGGCCTTACCAACCAAAGTCCGTTGTAGCTATGTAGGACCCATGAAGCTTGAGCCCAATTCAGTCTATATATGTGACTACTTCAACTTGCCCCAGGGACTTTGTAAGGGAATGGAGGCTAAAGAGGCATTTGCCTTGGAAGAATCATCAGAATGACTCTCTAATTTTAATAAGGGAGTAGAGCTTGGTCCCTGCAAACTTCCCAATGACTAGATGAATGTCACTGGGGGAAACGTGTGCTGGTTAGATTTATTAACCAAGCAGCTCAACCAAAAAGTTTAGAATGAATTTGACCTCTTTTTAGATTTTTTGAGAATATTGATTGGCTTCAGTATTCAGATTATAGGAATTTTTTAAAAATCAAGCATTATTATGGTAGTGTGATTTGTCTGTTTTATTTGACATTTAATATTGACACTCTGCTTTCTCTCATTTTTAAAATGTTTGTTTCAGTAGCCCATGGAATAGTTAAGAACTGTCATGGTCAAAAGATAAGAGAACAAGAAGATAAATAAGAGTCTCTGTAAGTCTGTTGACTGTCCCTCTGTGTGTCTAACCAACTGTCCATCTGTCTGTCCTTTATCTCTCTTTCTGACTGCCCTGTGTGTGTGACTGACCAGGGTTCCCTCTCCCTCTCTCTTTCAGAATGTCTTCCCTTCTTCCATCTTTTCCTTTCTTCCTCTCCTTTCTTTTAATTGAGTAAGTGTTTGATATCCTACTATGTGGGAAGCATTATTTTTTGTTAATTCATGAAGCTGATAGAACCCAAAGTAGAGCTTAATGGTCAAATAAACTGGCCCTGCAGAGTTGGGGCTAGAAAAGTTCTCAGTGTCAGAATGGCAGATGTGAAACACCAGTCTCTGACCTCACAGAGAAATGCAATAGCTCTTTTAAGTTCACTAAACTAGAGAATGAATATGGATGGTGTAGGCATTCAATAAATGTTTGCTGAATTGAATGCAATAAAAATGATAAAAGAGACATTACAAATGCATTTTTTAAAACTTCATTACATGCACTGAAAGATGTTTTTGACATTTTATCTACATTCCTAGTTACATCATGAGTGCCAGGCACGTATGATGATAGAGTCCCTTGCACTGTTATGTTGTGAATCAGTGGCTGCAGTCAAAACCCATGCTGGCCTCCTACAATTTTGATTCTAATAGAGGATGAGAAGGAGATTTAATGACATTAAAGCAGTCGTTAATATATGGTTAGTATTCACAATACACATCTCATGAAATCTTTTAGTAATTACAGAAGGTGAAATTTTCATCCCCATTCTGTTTTTTTTAACAGATGACAAAATTGAGACTCAAATACGTTCGCTAATCTGACTCTATCACATACCTAATAAGTGGTAGGATAAAGTTGTAAATCAAGGTTTATCAGGCTTTGCAAAATATCCAACCATGTTCTTTCCACCCTATTCTGTGCACCCTTCAAGTCATATGTTACAGAAATTATTTTTTGCTATGTTGGGGTTTAAGTTATCAGTAACAACTATTCTCCCATGTTCTAACTTATAAACACTTAGTTTTGAATGAAGCTTTTCATAGAGCTTCAAAATATCGGATAGGGCAAATGATGTCCTTACGTCAGGTTACTCTTTAATGAATCAGTTCCAATAGGGGTTAAATGAGTCTATCTCCAGTAGTTCCTGTCTGACCATTTCAATTTTTCATTTGACACCCTTTCCCTATGTTGAAAGTTCTAAGATATGTGTATCCAAAACATGTCTCAAAATTTTCTTAGTCTTGAAAACCTGGGCAGCCTCCTCTAAATATGAGCAGGAACTACTTCATGAGCTGCATTATCACCACCCTGTAATTCTGAAGTGACAACAAAATAATACATGACTGTGCAAGTTAAAGAATTTGCCCTGTGGGTTCATATGCTAAATTATGCTGTCAGGACATAAACATGAAAGCCTATTTTATAATAAAAAGTAATGATACATAGAATTTAAGCATGATTCTTCTGCAAAAAGAACATGTAAATTTGTAATGTGTCATTTACTTTTCAACAAAGTCCATTTGGTTGTTCTTTTACTATTGACACAAGCTCCAACCTCTACGAGGGCCAGGGCCACTTGGGTTTTAAACTTAGTTTTATGTCTATAGCACCCAAATCCTATAATAGAACATGAGCTCCTCCCTGATCTGAGACTGCCCAAGCTATCTTTCTGTCTTCTTGTTGCTGGCAGTCTTTCTTTTTCTCAACTCTTCTCACCCCAGGCTTTGGGTCTCTGGACTCTCATTAACCCCACCAGGCTTGTATTTTTACTCTTGTCCCCTCTTGTTCCTATCGTTTTCCTTCTCAGCTTAGCTCAAATACTCTCATCAGGATTATTCTGTTCCTCTTGGCTCTAAATTCCAGGGTCTAAAGTTCAATTCCAACCATTGCCCGACCTCCTTGCATACTATGTTATTCTTGGGAATCAGCCCAGGATGGTTCCTGGTGGTGGATACTCAAGGAAGATTATGTAAAACAAAACAGATACCAAGCTGGGAAGAGTGGCAGAGGTAACACCTCTCAATAGACTTCTTTCCTGCATAAACCTTGCTCACAGCAGATGTTCCTGCCACCTGCTTGTTTTGCTCTGGACTCCCTGGTTTGTTGGTTTTTTCCCTAAAACAATGCAAGAACTGAGTACAGTTATTATCAATGTGCTTTGCTCACTACAGAGCCCAAGGGAGTCGCTGCTGCCTATAGTTTGGAGGTTTGTCTTCTAGTGGTGTCACTTAAGATTGGAATTAACGTCATTTTAGCTATTGCACTGCCTTGCTAGCTATGTAAGAGCTTAGGGCAATCATACATCCTGGCTTTTTTTTTTTACATGAAATATTGTAAAATCAGCACCAACTACAACACCCAAAACACATTCTATAGTTGTATGAGGATATTTTTACATTTTTTTTGAAAAAGTAACTCACATTCAACAGGGCATGATGAAAAAAATACAGTATATAAATTATGCATAATTATACCATGCAATGAAGTTTCTGCTAACATTTTAATGTATAGCTTTCTGATGTGTCTTCTATGCATTTATCTCTAGCTATCTATCACTTATTATATATTAATATTATTATGTAATATATTTTATTGTATATTATTAATATAATATTAGTAATAATATTATTGTATCTATCACATTATTATAGCTATCTATAACTAAATTAGAATTACACTGTTATATAATAACTTGCCTTTCTTACTTAACATATTATGAAAATATTTCTAAATCAACAATTTAAATTTCTACAATATCCTTTTATTGAATAATGTTCTATTTTAAGGAGGCCCATAGTATATGCAACAGATCATCACTATTATATATGTTTCTAATCTTTAGGTGTTTCCAGATATTACAAGGGACATGTCTTAGGCTAAGTCTTTGTGCATATTCTTCTTTATTTTCTTGGGATGTTTCTAAAGTTAGAAGCAAATCAATGGCTAAATCATTTTAAGACTTTTGATACATAAGCAATTTATACACCGAAAACTTCAAATGAGTATTACATTTCATCTTGTATTTAGCTTAGATAATTTCAGATCTTGACTCTGCTTTCTGTTGTGTCAGTTGTCACTACAAATTTCATAAACATTTCTTCCATGCCTTGTCACTGATTTTTTTAAAAAGTATTAAACAAGACAATGTCACTCATTCGGCTAATATTCACCAAAAGTTAACACTATATAAGGCACTCTGTTAGATACTGGAGTACAGGGAGTAGAAATTCAAGAGTGTGTAAGTTTTAATCTTGATCTTCTTTTATTTACTTAATATAAGATGCATCATTCCATTAATAAATAATTCAAGATATTTTATGTTATACTTGTTCCCTTTCTTAATGCACTAAATATGTTACTTTGTCAAATTCTAAAATACATTGTCCAAATGGAAATAAGAATAATTTGCCATGAATATGATTTCCTTTTTCTTCAACCTAGATTTAAAAAAATATATATATAAAAAACACAAGCTTATTTTAGCAAATTAGAAAAATTCATAAAAGTATAAAGAAGAAAATAAATGACTCATAACCAAACCATTCAAAGACAATTACTGTTAATTGGCATATTTCCTTCCAGGCATTTTCTTGGTATATTTTTTACATAGCTAAGATCATACTATATAGGCAATTTTTCAAGCGTATAATGTAAATATTTCCTCTGTTATGAAAAACTCTCTGAAACCATTATCTCTAATGAGTTCATAATATTTTATCACAGAAATAAATATATAGAATTTGACAGTTAATAGTGAAAACTCTGGAGTAAAATTGCAGAGGTTCTAGTCTGATGCTGCCATGGTTAGTTCTGATCTTGAGGAGTTACTTTTCTCTGGCGCAGTTTCCTTACATGCAAAATGAGGATAATTAGTACCTCTATTTTTTTAAGTTTCTTTAGGGAATACATGAGACAATTCAAGTAAGCTGTTGTAATAAATAGACTTGCATGTGTATAGGACTTTATTATACCCAGCCATATTCTTGCCTGGAAATTATGGACAGAGGAGCCTGGTATTACAAAGAGTAACATTAAATTTATACACACACATAGCACTTATATAGCTTCTATCAAATTCATTAAATTTATAATTTATTCAGTCTCAGTTCAGTTGTGTCTGACTCTTTGCAACCCCATGGACTGCAGCACACCAGGCTTCCCTGTCCTTCACCAGCTCCCGGAACTTGCTCAAACTCATGTCCATCAAGTCAGTGATGCCATCCAACCATCTCATCCTCTGTCGTCCCCTTCTCCTCCTGCCTTCAATCTTTCCCAGCATCAGGGTCTTTTCCAGTGAGTCAGTTCTTCACATCAGGTAGCCAGAGTATTGGAGTTTCAGCTTCAGCATCAGTCCTTCCAATGAATATTCAGGACTGATTTCCTTTAGGATTGACTGGTTTGATCTCTTTGCAGTCCAAGGGACTCTCAAGAGTATTCTCCAACACCACAGTTCAAAAGCATCAATTCTTCAGTGCTCAGCTTTCTTTATATATACTCCTATCAGGAAAGTATAAAATTTTCTGTCTCCTTGCCCAATGTTGAGCATAATTATTTTAAAATTTATTTTAAATTTAGTTTAACTCAAACTATTTAAATTATTGGTATCTTTAAATATTTTCTACTTCAGTAGGTAAAAGGTAGCATTTCACTGTTTTAATTTGCTTTCCTTTCATTACTGTTGGAGTGGAACTTTCGTCAAATATTTATTAGCCATTTGTGTTACTATGTGTGACTGTAGGAAGGGGAGGGAGGGGGAGACAGACTGACACAAGAGACACAGGGAGAGGGAGTAAGGAAGGGAAGAGATCAGGATCTATTTATTTTACAGGGGTCTTAGTTTTATACTTCTTTTTTATTTTTGTGAGGAGGAGATGTGTTGTTCTTTGGAATAGTAAGAATATTATCCTTAGTCTGACCATGGTTTATCCCTGCTGAACTAGTTTTGTTTCCCTATGATAAGTATATGTTTCTAAAGTTTTCCAAGCCATCTGGTTAATTACCCATTTTCGAATTGTGCCAGAGCATTGTTAAACTTTTAAGTCTATGGTCTCTGAACTCCATTCTTTTTTCTCAATTAAAAAAAAATCTGAAAAGATTAGCCAGTCTCCTATTCTTTAGCGCAATTTGACATCTCTGTGATTGCTCAGAGCTTCCAGATGGTGAAGGAGACTGTCTGCAGCAGCACTGTTTGTCTGGGCCTAAATGTGGGTGAGGGGAATGAATGTAAAGAGCACAGATGAATCCAGGAAACAGAGTCAGAAAGAGGCTGACACCTGGGTCAAGGGTTGGTTCTGTGCCCTGTCACACTGCTTATTCTCCAAGTCTCCCTCGTAATTGGGTACCTAACTTGTTTTTCCATGCCTGAGTTCTCACCTCGGTAACCTAAATTATACTTTATTGGCTCTCAGATTGACAATGTATCTGATCGTCTCCACTCTCTGTAAGCATCAGAACTCTACATTAAGGCCATCAACTCTTGGCCTCTCTGACATTGGTCAATAACCTGCCAGAATCTTCAGGCCCAAGCTCTCATTGCCACATTTTCTGGAGACCATCCCTTCAACCCTCCTGTCACTGTCTACACAGTTCTGAAAACCTACCCTATCCAAGTGACTGTGTATGGATTCCATGTCTTTGCCTGCTGCCCACAAAACTCATGTTCTCTCTCTGAGGCACCATATGGACTCTCCCTGAAATTTTAGAACTCAGACTTAATAGATGGGCTCAAATTTTGTCCAGCATTTCCTTTATTTACTCTAATAATAATACATTATTGTTTATGGTGATATAAGTAGCATTTACTGTATGTTTACTCTAGGCAAGGCATTGTGCTAAGTGGTCCATAAGCACTTTTTCATGAAATCTTCAAGGCAAGTATATAAGTCTGGCTCTATCATTGTTCCCACATCACAAGTGAGGAAAGCAAAGCTTAGGAAAGTTGAATAACTTGCCTGAGATCACCCTGGTGGTAGCTTAGTGTTGAGGCTGTGAGCTAATTTCTGGTCAGTCTGATGTCTAAACCCATGCTCTAAACTCCAAGATGATATGGTACCATCTGGGATTCCCCATCTGGCCTCCTCTTCCTAATCTAGTGTATAGCCCCTTTTATAAACCTGCGCCTCCTATCGCATATCTCTATAAACAATGACAATTTCAAAGCTGGGAGAGGCCTTGGATGCCATTTCATTCTCCTAGGGTGACATCAGGTTTTTGTCCTCCCTGATCATGCTTGTTAATTTCTACGTGACTTCTGGGGAGCCTGGCTGGGCTACTCTTCTTCAGTTCCCCCTTGCACTAGCAGGGTGAGCGCCTCACTAGTCAGTTGTATGTCTCTCTCTTTGCTATCATGCTCTCCTATTTGCTCTGTGAGTAGATTTTCTTCTACTCACTTCCTAGCTTTTTTCTTGCTCTCGCTGGCAGGCTGCTTCACATTCTAGAGCTTCTCCCTGTTGGTCTTATATTCATTCCACTTATATCCACCCTGAAAGGTCAGGAGCTCAATGTCTTTGTTTCGGGAGTTTCTCTAACAATTAGCAACCCACAGATATGCCTTCCTTCAGTCTTTTCACCTCACGAGTGAGTTAGCCCTATTGTGGATATAATTGCTTCTTGTCTTAAACAAAAAAAACTGCAGAGATCTACAAATCTGGGCAATGAGAACGCCACAGAGAGAACTTCTGTGTGCTAACAATTCTTGCCTCCCCTTGCTTGTTTCAGAGTCTGGAACCCCAACATACCCCCCAGTGACCCCCGGGGTACCTGGAAAAGTAGCTTTTGGTTATGTTTTATTTTTCCCATAACTTTCATATTCTGACTACAGCAGCTTCTTAGTAGTGGCAGATTTTATAGTCACAGTTTCTACTGTTTGCAAGTGTCTCCAAATTCTACTGTATGTAACAAATCATTTTGTTGAGGTAAGAATTTGAATGCCTCGTACTCTTAGGCTAGGTGTGGTTACAACTCATTTAGACATGGGTGATTTGTTGTTTCCTATTTATTGTGGCAGTACATTTTATGGAGGAAATGATATGCTGCTAGTTGACAAATGTTGGGATTCCAGAAGTCGCTGGATGCCTCCAGCACCAAAAAAATACAGGAGTTTATTTACCCTGTGTGCAAAGTGATGTGTAAAGGCCCAGGGAAAAGTGATGCTTCTTCCCCTCCCACTGCTAATCCTATTGCTGTGTGAGCAATTAGTAGGGAATTGACTTCACCTGCCTACAACACCTTTCCAGGTCATGGACAGAGCCTAGCTAGAAGTCAGGCATCCTCTTTTTACACAGTTATAAGTGATATAAGTAAGATTACCCATTTAGCTTGTGTTTCATTCATCTGGCCCAAATAGTTTTAATACTCAATCCCAGCTGCTCTCTCAGGTTGGGTCAGTATAAGGCACGCTAGCCTGATGAGAATGGAAACCTTTGGTTTACATTTGGAGACAGGGAACTGAGGAAGTATTTTCATTTCCCATCCAGAAGTTTAATGTTGTATAGACGCTGCCTGAGTGTAAACTACTCGTGTTGAACATAACCTTTTATTCAGCAGGATTTGATTCACAGGGTTTAGATTCTCATATACATGGTGCTGGTAGCCATCATGTCCCAGTACTGCCCAGCATCTCCATTGACAGCAAGACCCAGAAAGTCTTGGGGAGACAGAGTTTCACTTACAGAAAAAGAGTCCATTATCTTAGAAGCCACTCCTGGAGTCATTGCTGAAGGCAATTTCTCAGAGTTTATGCTCAAACCTTAGAAAACTCCTCCTGCCACTTTGATTGAAGGGGCAAGGGAGGGAGCCAAGCCAGCTTGGTCGGTAAATGTCATCAGTCGTGATGAGCCACTAATCCTGTCGAGACTTCTGATAAGACTCTGGTATGATGACAGATGAGGCCACGTACAGCAGTTAACTCAGTCATTTGTAATCATTACTTCTGGGCCATTCAATAACCATCCTGTGAAATTATTTTCTGAATTTCCCAGAGTACAGAAAGGAGCTAAGGTTTGCCCCTTTTCTTTGGTGAAGCATCTTAGCACTTATAAACATTTAATGGGAACTTTCTACAGTCCTGTCAGATCCAACTTTAAGACCCTTATTCACCCGCATTACTTGCTTCATGGAGGTGATGATGCAGTGTTGGGCACACTTGCTCTTTTCCTGACTCTGCCTGTGGAGTAAGCCCTGGATTCCTCTGTGGCTAACATCTCTGATTTTGTTTCAAGATGCCCCAAGGATGAGATGTAGGGTGATGCTGCTGTCTGTCACTTCTCACAATTGTGAATGTGGCCATATCTCTTGGCCCACAGCTTTTCTTCACCAGCAGTGTGCCATGTCATGTATGTGCTACAGAAGCTCACTAGCATGCAGAGATACCAAACTGTTGAGGTCCTAGGCACTCTGGGAGGCTGACGTGGACCAGCTATGGCTGAAGCTTAACCCCTACCCAAGTCAGTTGCCTTCTGGTTACCCAAGGTTATTAATATCGTTTTGTCTGTGTTGTGATATAGAAAAATGTTAGGAAGCACTGACTTAACTTCTCTGATTTTCGTTTTTTTGCTAAGTTGGGATTTTTAAAATTATCTTAACAAGATCATTGTAAGGATCAAAGGCTTGAACACACATGAAGGGGTGTTGTTGTTGTTTAGTTGCTAAGTTGTGTCCAAACTCTTTTGTGACCCACATGGACTGTAGCCCACCAGCCTCCTCTGATGATGGGATTTTCCAGGCCAGAATATTGGAGTGAATTGCCATTTTCTACTCCAGGGAATCTTCTTGACCCAAAGATCGAACCTGTGTCTCCTGCATTGGCAGGTGGATTCTTTAGCACTGAGCCACCTGGGAAGCCCTGTACAAAGAGGCTTTAAGAGCTACGATATGTTTGTTGGGTATATCACTGGCCACAGAGAGATAAGACTGTATCTTTAGTTCATTGATTGTCCCTTTGAGAATAGGATGGAATTCCACTTTTAAAAGATCTTTTCTAAGTTACAAAATTAATGTGCTGCATCTATCATTGATGTTCAAGCACTGAAATACATTTTCTATAATCTTTGGTTCTTGTGACTTCTTTGAAGCATCTACTGGAACCAAAGTTCTTTGCCTCTCTGCCCAATGAGCTGAGGGTACACAGCATCTCCTGACTTATTGACATTCACATCCCAGCTGCTGTCGAGTCTACCAGGCCAGGGTCCCATGTTCCCACTAAAGACTCGCCTATATTGCCCTTGACTGCAGGCCCATGCCCTGGGCAAAGAGCATCTCAAGTTTCTGTGGTTTTAGCATCTGTGTTCCAGGGTATGAGCTGGCTGGTGTTGGTCCACAGGGCTTCCAGAGATGACTTCTCTCAGTCCTGCAGGCAAATATCTCACAGGGAGAGAGGAACTCTCCTTCTCCTCAACAAAACTTAAGCCAAATGCTACTTTGACAAACCTGTGAAAACCAAGTCACAAAACAATATACCATAAAATGTTAACACTGGCTTTCTGGATGTGGAGGTATGGGTCATATTTATTTTCTTCTTTAGACCTTCCTGATTTTTTTCAGATTTTCTATAGTAAAACTGGAAGAGTATTTTAAATTATTTTTCTAAAAGCACTCAAGATGTGCTGCATGAAGGCAAATAACAGCTCCAACATTCCTTCACACTTGCTGGCTCCAAATTACTGCCTCTTGTCTTCAGAGCCAGGCGATTTGGAGGCGATGGAAGCCAGAAAGCAGGGGGAGGAGGCAGCAATGTGGGCCATTGAATTTCCTCTTTTCAGACATTGCTCTGGCAGCTCATTCCAGGGTGCTCATCTGTATGGTGGCAGCATGACTTTCATGTTTTCCCCAAGGTGTTTTATGGCCTTTTTACAGAGGTACTTTGAATAACTTTCTCTTGGTAACTTCCAAATAGTGAAAATGTCAGGTGACTTCTCTCTCTTTCCACTTTATTCTCTTTTTTGTTTCTTCCCATTCCTTATTGCTTGTCTCTTCACTGTCTTTTCCTTTACCTTCTTCCCTCTTCTTCACTCCCTTCCTGCTGCACCAGCCCTCTTCATTTAATATTTGTGTTTCACCAGGGGTCTCTTCATTTAATATTTAAAGCAAAATAAAACACAGTAGTGAGAAAGAAAAGATTTGATGGTATTGCCCAGGTTGTGGTGAGGGGAAAGTAAATATGAGTTTATCATTAGGAGGTCGATGGCTTTAAAACTGGTTCTAGAAGCAGTTTCATCCCTTTACTTTTCAGTTTTCAGACCTGTAACAACTAATACATCTCAATTTGATTTCACCCTTAAGATCAAGAGAAGATTGCCTGGGAAATTGATGCTTCAGTTGTGGCCCTAAAGTGAATGAGGGGAGTTAACTAGTTAAAGAGAGTGGGATGGGGTGGGTGGCCAGAGAGGGTAGGGGTCTCGATGGGGCCAAGTCTGTCTCAGTCCAGAGCATTTGCTCCTTATTTGTCACCAAGAAAAGACCTGCTGTATAGACCAACCAGCGATTCTACAGTCCCATTCAGAATCTCCTGGAGATGATGCTGATTATCCTGGAAAACAACAACCTTGAATTACCTGCAACAGAAAGACTGATCAAATCACAGACACCTGCAGCATTCTCCTAACTGAGGACAGGACTTCCTTCAGGCCACCCAGGGAGGTCCCCTAGAATTGACACTTAGAATGACTTCATCCCATTGGCAGGACTACCCTGTACCATAAGTCATGCCCCTGTGTTTTATCTGGTGCTTGACCTGTTAGCCAACCTTCCTGTAGAGAGGGAGCCTGGAATCCAGATACCAGGTCCCAGCCCCTTCCCTTTGGTGTATGATGGTGTGTTTGAGTTCTGAGGGTCTAATCCACTGTGTTTCCTTCTCAGCACATCCTCCATCAGACCGCCAGGCCTCTGACATGTTTCACACTAAGCATCCTCCCCCTGGGTCAGGCAAGGCCCTGTATCAAGGGGCAGGCATCAGGCCTGGTGTTGGCATCCATAGAAAGAGTGCTGGCTGAGCTTTAGGCCTTGGAGAGGGCTGACATAACATATACCTGACTACAGGTGTATGTTTCTAGGTGACCTTCCTGGATGATCCTATAGGAGAGACAGTGAAGAGGTTAGGGGACCCTCTCTGGCTCCCCACCCCATCTCACTCTCTTTCACTAGTTAACTCTACTTATCTACTTTAGAGCCTCAGCTCAAGCATCAGTTTCTCAGGGAGTCCTCCCCTGGCCTTAAGGATGAGTCAAGTCTCTTTTCCGTACATTCTCTTAGGGCTGTTTATCTTTCCTTTATAACACACACCAACACTGAGGTGCTATAAAGATTTGTGAGGTTGTTGGACTGCTGTCTGCTGCTGCCCCACCACACTCAGTTTACAGTCTCCTTAACCTGTGAGCTTTAAGAGGGGAGTGTTTAATTCTGCTCACTAATACATCCTAACTGTCAAGGGTAGAGCTTAGCACATAGGAGATACTGAATAAATATTCATCAAATGAAATTAATCTTAGCTGCGTCCCATTTGGCTCCAAGACCTTGAGCCATTTACTTAATCTCTCTCTGAGCCTCAGGTCTCTCATTAGAAATGGGGAGAAAATTGTGAGATTTACATGGAACAGTGATTATAAAATACCCAATATGGAGAACAGTGTAGAGATTCCTTAAAAAACTGGAAATAGAACTGCTGTATGACCCAGCATTCCCACTGCTGAGCATACACATCAAGGAAACCAGAACTGAAAGAGACACGTGTACCCCAGTGTTCATTGCAGCACTGTTTACAATAGCTAGGACATGGAAGCAACATAGATGTCCATCGGCAGACCAATGGATAAGGAAGTTGTGGTACATATACACGATGGAATATTTCTCAGCTATAAAAAAGAACGCATTTGAATCAGTTCTAATGAGGTGGATGAAAATGGAGCCTGTTATAGAGAGTGAAGTAAGTCAGAAAGAGAAACACCAATACAGTATATTAATGCATAAATATGGAATTTAGAAAGATGGTAATGACGATCCTATATGCAAGGCAGCAAAAGAGATACAGATGTAAAGAAAAGAATTTTGAACTCTGTGGGAGAAGGCGAGGGTGGGATGATATGAGAGAATAACACTGAAATATGTATATTACCATATGTAAAATAGATGACCAGTGCAAGTTCAATGCATGAAACAGGGCACTCAAAGCCAGTGCTCTGGGATAACCCAGAGGTATGAGGTGGGGAGGGAGGTGGGACGAGAATTCAGGATGAGGGTACACATGTGCACCCATGGCTGATTCATGTTGATGTATGGCAAAAACCATCACAATATTGTAAGGTAATTAGCCTCCAATTAAAATAAATAAATTAATTAAAAAGTACCCAATATAGGGCCTGTGTGCATAATAGGCACTCATAAAGTATTGGTTTTTCCCTTACTTTCTTTTTCATCCTAGAGTATTGCACAGAGCAATAGTTGAAAGCCTTAAAGGACAAAAATATATGTCTCTGTATTTCTCTTCCCTCCTCCTTTCTTTATTACTTTCTTTCATGGTTTGGTGAGGCACAGAATGAAGGGTTGGAAGATCAGAGTCTTGAGTTTTCACTAATGAGATGACTTTGGGGAAAGCACTGGCCCTGTATTTCAGTTGCCTCATATATGTGATGGGAAAACATAGATAAATGGTCTTTACAGTCCTTCCCAACTCTCACCATGGGTCTCTGCATAGGAGTCAAGGGTGACACTGACCACTGTTGTTCACAGTGCAAGATGAATGGGGGTAAGAGGGAAATGCAGCACCAGAACCAGAGAAGCAAATTAGTTTATTGGCTGATCTAGTTTAATGTGAGCTGAGTTTATTTTAGTAATACAAGTGAAGAATGTTTTAAAATATATCATCATAACTGCACAGGATTGCTAGTGTATCTTTCTTCAAAAGAGCCTGAGGGCTTTGTATGTACTGTTGCATTAATTCTCAGAGCATTTCTAAAGTTGGAAGAGAAATCATGATGAGTTCAGTTTTAAATGCAGAGAAAAAAAAAACTACAAAAAAGGTTAAGTAGCTAACCCAAGGTTGCACAGTAACATCACTGTTCCCAGGAACCCAAGTCTCTGCCTAACATACCAACCTGTTAGAGCATTCTGCTTCCAGTTTCCAGAAATGTGTCCAGCCATGGGTGAGAGGTCTTTGTGCTGAGCGAAATAGTATTTAAAGTGTGGTTTCCTGGAGGATAGACTCTTTTTTGCTGGAATGAGTGGAGTGACAAGCAGATAAAGATGGACTGAAAGGCCTGCAAGTTCGTAGAAAGTGTTCTGTCCCTCTCCCATCTCTTCATCCCACACATTGTTTCTCTGGACCAGCCAAGGCCCAAATTCGAGGCCAAGCATCAGGCCTGGTGGTTGTCATGAAAACAGTGCTAGCTGAGCTTGAGGCCCTGGAGAGCCAGCTACCCTAACTGAAGTTACGTGTTTCTAGGTCACCTTCCTGGCTGACCTGAAGGGATTCTATCATCCTCAGGAGAATGCTACAGGCGCATGCAATCTGATGAATCTTTCTGCTGTATTAAACACAATGTCACTATTTTCCAGGGAAGTCAACATCATCTCCAAGAGGTTGTACTGAAGAGTGGCATTTCCAGTTGATCCATTTATCAGGGTCTTCAGTTGAATGCTCTGTCCTGATTCTCCCTGTGTGACCTTGGGTAGGGCAGTTATGCTTTCGGAATTTCAATCTTCTCATCTGTAAAAGGGGTTAATCCACAGGACTGTTGTGAGGATTATGAGAGTGAATGACTGAAAGACATCAGTAAGTCATAAATCACAGTGATTGTGTAAGTAGTTAGTATCTACTCTTCTATGCTGGAGGTCACATCTTCTAGTAGAAGTGGGCCATGCCTTCCCCAGGGGTCACCCTGATAACTGTCACTACCTAACTAGAAATATAAGGTCAAGAGAAGACTTGTTTCTGGATAGTCTGTAGCTTCTTGTCCAACTTACCCAGAGACTACTGAGCCTGCCAGTTCCCACAGGCATGCCCTTACTTGGAAAGAGAAAGGTCCTTCATTGAGGGACTGGTTCCCTCGGCTGCCTGGGCTTTGTGTCACTTGCAGTACATTAATGATTTAGTGCCTGGTAAAGCTTTCTGAAGTCACAAGATAAAAGGCCTAGTGGTAGTTCAAAGTCTTCCTTTCGATTATTATTCTAGTCAATAGATTTTGAGGCAAGAAGATAGGATTGAAATCACAGTGGAGTAACTTTCATAGAGTACAAGCAAGCCACAGAAATGGACCCAGAACATGAAGTCCTGTTGCCCTGCTAATGGAAGCACTCAGACATGCGGGGGGTGTGTGTGTGTGACACAGAGAGAGAAGCATCAGGCTACTTGGAGAGTGATATCCTCTCCATTGCACTCCTGGATTAGTATAAATGCCGATTAGCCTTCCTCCACCGCTGAAAGCCAGAGAGTCCACCTGGGCCAGGTAGGTAGGGCCAGTAACCAAACACACCTGGAGCAGGGATTCCAGAGCAGTAGATATAGTAGGGCTCACAGGCCAGTCAGGAGCTCTTCCTTGGGATGCTGAGGTCATCTCTAGATAGGTCAAATGTAGCTACTTGGGACACAAATTCTAAAGGGGCAGCATTGAATGTCTTATTACTTTCATTATCTGGCTTTGGTTTGAATTATGAGTTACTGGTGGCCTGCACAGACATGGTATCCCTGGGGTCTATGTCCCTGATCTGGCCTTGGCCTTGACCTTGGAAAGCATGTCAGTATGTCCCACATGAGACAGAATAACAGCCTCTATGAAAAGCTTTTGCTAATTTCTTCTAAATCTGTACACTTGAGAGTTGTGAATTAAATTAATAAACTAGTTTACTTCATTGTCATGAACAACCAAGGTAGTTTGAACAACGTGTTTGGTAAATGGTCTAATGGCACATTCTGAAGTGACAGTAAGCCATGGTGGTTAAGAAGGCCCAGTCAAGTTTTGCTTTGGGCCACTCTGAATCCCAGCTCAGCTGCTCTGATGAGACTGCAGCTCAGGAAAGATGGGAAACCTTGGAGAAGGAGGGATTTGGTTTGCCCCTTTAAGAAAGGGTAGGATTTAGGAAAGCAGCAGGTCAAGAAGGACATTCTAGGCAGAGATCAACTTGGGCAAAGGTTTGGAGACTTATGTGTGACAGAATAGAATATGAAAGGATTCTGTGTGGGAAATAAGAATGAAAAAGCAAGTAGTGGCCAAAGTGTGTTGGCTTCACATTTACACACTTCAGCCATTTCTGCCGGAATCTCTTTGTAATTCCCTTTTATGTGTGGGTCTAGTATACCTTGCAGGTAACCAATCCCCAAGAGCTGGGACCACGCTGACAATTTCCTTTGTGTTCCATCAATATTCCTTAATGCTGTGCCTTGGGAAGGAATGCCTGCTTTTATTGACTGACAGATGGGGGTCACCACTGAATGAACTCAGTAGTTATACACAGGTCCTTTTGGGTACTGGGGAGAGAGGCAAGGAATATGTATTGAAACTATGACTTTCAATGGTACAAGAGAACTTTATGAGAAATAATAATTTTGCTTCAGGACTTGAGCTACCAAGAAAGAGCACAAACCTTCCTGGCAGAGGGGGGAGTGGAGTTTAGTGAAAGGTAAGGTGAAATGGGGAGCTTTTAGTTCTACTCAAATTCTGCCCTGACACTAATAGCTCTTCTCTGAATGAGCCAGCTGGAAGGAAATGTGAAAGCAAACTGCAGAAGAGTTGATTCCCTGAACTGGAGAGGAGCTTACTGAACTGAAAGTTCAGCCCTCTCATTTTCCAGACCTGGAGAAGGTGTAGGGAGGTCTGTGTGTTTAAGACAAAGGACATATCTGCTAATTCTCCCTCTTGCATCTGAAAATCACATCTGTTTTTCAGACTAAATGAACTGCCTGTCACCGCTCCAACATCACCGCTGACTCTAGTAGTCATGTAAATTCACTGAGATTTCTTTGGCTGCACAGGTGTGGGCTCAATCCTGTGAATACTGAAACCGTTTCCCTGGGCTGCCAGTCCCAGGCAGGAGCCCTCCCCTGTGCCCAGCCTTGCTGTGCCTGCTCACCACTGTTTGACATCTGGACGGCTATTTATTTGGCCACATTAAGCTTTGTTGCATGTGACACAAAATCATTGTTAAAGAATGCATTATTAAGTGTGTTTTCAAATAAGGGGGAAAAACTAGCAGGCAGTCACTGATTGTTTTATTGTTGGGAGGAAAATAAATAAGCAAAACATGTGCAAGGCAAGGCAAGAGCAGTTCCAGGGAACATTTAGAAGAGAAGCATTTTTACATTTTATTGATAGAGCTGTGTAAAACATGCTTGATAGTGAACCCAGGGCATTCATGTAAATAACCATCACACACACATAGCTCTTTATTATTTATGCCAATGCTGCTGCTGCTGCTGCTACTAAGTTGCTTCAGTTGTGTCCGACTCTGTGCGACCCCATAGATGGCAGCCCACCAGGTTCTGCCGTCCCTGGGATTCTCCAGGCAAGAATACTGGAGTGGGTTGCCATTTCCTTCTCCAGTGCATGAAAGTGAAAAGTGAAAGTGAAGTCACTCAGTCGTGTCCGACTCTTAGCGACCCCATGGACTATAGCCTACCAGGCTCCTCCGTCCATGGGATTTTCCAGGCAAGAGTACTGGAGTGGGGTGCCATTGCCTTCTCCATTATGCCAATGCAAGTATGATATATTCACTGTATTATGTACATTGGCTTAGAGATAAATAGACACACAGTAAGACGTATAATAATGAACACTGAATATAGAGACATTGCCAGTTGGCTGAAATTGGGGTAGTAGAGATTGTAGACAGTTGGCAGAGTTAATAATTAACTAGTGAATAACAGAGAAACAGCTCTTTTGGAGCACTTTTGATTTTTAGACATTGTATCCTAGATCTTCAGATAGAAGAGGAACCAAGACTCCCATTCATTTTGGATTCTGAAACAGAAATAAAAGCATAAAATTGCAACAGTGGTGTGACTGATACTTCATGTATGCATTATTTCATCTGGCCTGTACAAAATCCTGAGAGTTTGCATCCATTATTCTTGTTTTTATCATTTTTTCAGGACATTGAGATTTCACTGAGTATGTAATTGGCCTGAGTTAAACAGCTAATAAGTACCAGAGCTAATAATTTTCTCCAAAACTCAGGTTTCATTATTTGACAAATATTTATTGAGTGCCTATTATGTGCCAGGCATGGGGACATAGCAGTGGCTAATGAAGGAGAGGCACAATAAACAGACAAATATAAATATAAGAAAAATAAATGCAGATCAATGTGATATAGAGTTGTTAATGGAGTGTGTGGGCTTCACTCATGGCTCAAATGGTAAAGAATCTGCCTGCACAAATATATGTATATATGAGTAAAGAGTATATGGGAAGCCTCTGAGTTATCTTTGAAACTTTTCTGTAACTTTAAAAATATTCTAAATAAAATTTAAGAATAAAAATGCACAGCAAGAAAATTTAAAGTTGATAATCAAATACTAGCTTTGGAAAAAGATGTAATAAAAATATAACTTAATAGCTACAATATGTAATATATAACTTTTATGATAGCTATAATATGTATCTTTATTGCAATAAAGTTATCTTTCAAACTGACAATGAGAAAACAACTCAAAAAATAGGCAAAAATATTAAAGTCAATTTAAAGAATGGCAAGTTAATACTACTATTCCCCTCCCCTAGTAAATGGAAGGCCACACAAAAAGATGTACAAATTCACTCATAGTCAGGGATATGAAAAATCAAGTAACAGATATTCCTTTATACCAAACATCTTTGCAAAAACTGTAAAGCTCCTAATATCTATTATTGGTGGAATACAGGGGTAAGGGGACTCATGTATTATTAGTGGAATTGGAAATTGTGACAGCCTTTTGGGGAAGGCTGTCTGATAATCCTATTAAAATTAAAAATGCATTAAAAAAAATCTGCCTACAATGTGGGAGACCTGGGTTTGATCCGTAGGTCAGGAAGATCCCCTGGAGAAGGAAATGGCTACCCACTCTGGTATTCTTGCCTGGAGAATTCCATGGAGAGAGGAGCCTGGAGGGCTACAGTCCATAGGGTTGTCAAGAGTCGGAGACGACTGAGCGACTATAGAATAACTAGGAAGATCTCTCTGAGGAGGTGACCTTTGGGCAGAGACCTGGATGGAAAGATGGGATGATCTCGTGCCTGTAGGGCAGAGGAATTTTTAGGCTGAGACACGCTGGTGCAAAAGCCCTGAGATGGGAGCCTGCTTGTTGAGTTTAGGAATAGCAAGGAGGCCTATAAGGCTAGAGCTCCATGAGCAAGGGAAAAATGTTTGGAAATGAGATCAGAGAGAGACTAGGAGCCAGATCATGTGGGACCTTAAAGGACTAGTTCATGGCAAGAAATGTTAATGCTGTTTCAGGGCTGAAGTGCCAGTCCAACTGCTGTGTGGAGAACATACTGAAGGTGAGCAATAGGAAAAGCAGGGGACCAGCTGGGAGCTTATAGCAGCTGTCAGAGTGAGAGGTGATGCGGGGAGAGAAGAGAGGGACATAATGTAGGTAGAGCCATCGAGATTGATTGATGAATTGGTGTGGACCATGGGGAAAAATGTCAAGGATTCCTCCTTGGTTTTGGCCCAAGGAACCAGGAGAGTTTTGCCATCACTTTCTGAAATAGAGAACACCTGGGGTTTAGATTGAGCGACATCACGTGTTTATTTTTGCATGTATTAAGTTTGTGATACTTACCCAGGAATAGAATGGAGATTTCAAACTGGCAGTTGGATATATGTTCTGCTGTTCAGTGAAGCGGTTGAGCCTTGAGATATCAATTTAGTGGTGTTAATATATAGATGATATTTAAAGCTATGAAACTGGATGAGATCATTTTGGGGAGTGAGTTTAGATGGGGAAGAGACATTTCCCAAGTTACCCAACTTTTAACACCTGTAAAATAATAAAACAGAAATTCCCTCCCCCATCAAGTTTTTAAAAAAGAAAAACAGCTGAGCTTATTTACATGTCAGGCAAGAAATTCACTGAGCAGTTCTCTAAGGAATAAAATTCAGAGTTTTTAGAGCCCTAGGAAGAGTTACATGGTGGTCATGCTAATACAGATTTTAAAATCGGCACTTTGGATAGGAGAGAATGAATTCGTAAGTCTGAACATGCTTGGTTAAAGCAAATCCCTTGTTCATGGGTCAAGAGATTTTAGTGAAGTTTAAGGGTCTGGTGTCCTGGGCTCACTTGAAATTCATGGTCAGTGTTTATTGTCAGCTGTTTAAAACTACTGTGATGAAGTTTAATATTCAGCCATGAAATCTCCTGGGCAGTTACTGCTAGGAATTGGAGAATGTTCCTTTTGTACAGCCTGGAAAATGGGGAAGATCTGGTAGAGAGGAGTAGAGAAGACCTGCCACTGAAGTAGGAGACGAGGACTATGACAGCCAAGGACTGCGTGTCACTGAGATGTGAAGAATCCAAGAAGCAGTGAAGATCAGCGTGATCCAATGCTGCTGAGTGGTCCAGTAAGAGAAGAACCAAGACTCATTCATTGTATTTACAACTTGGGGTCTTTGGTGACCTTGACCAGAGTAGTGGAGATGATCCTGATTTAATTTAACTTAAGAGGAAATGAGAGAGGAAAAGTAGAGACAGAAACATAGACAGATCTTTTTAAGATACTTAGCTGTGAGGGAGAGCAGGAAATGGGAGGATGGCTGAAGAAGAGAGTGTGGGTCAGGGAAGTTTTTTCTTTTTTTTTTTAAGATGTATATATACTTGCTGCAGATGAGATTGACTTGGAAGAGAGGGGGGAAACTGTTGATACAGAAAAAAAGGGCAAACTACTGCACCAGTGGATTTCTTGGGACGTGATGAGATTAGCAACTAGGTGGAGAGGCTGCCACTGCTTAGAGTGTGGTCAGCCTGTTTTAACAGGAGAGAAGGTAACATATAAAGTTACTGATATCTCTGAATTGGTAGATTTGCTTCTCTTTTTTCAATGAAATAAAAAACAAGTTCACTAGCTGAGAAAGTGGAGGAATGGGGGTCAGGGATTGGAGGCTTGAGGGGTAAGAAAACCTTGGAAGTAGTGAGACTAGAGAGAGCGAGGGTAAATTGAGCCCACCAGGGGATTAAGAAGAATTCCTGAGCAGTCCTGAGGGTCCTCTTGAGGTTTGTGGTCATAATTTTAAAGTGAAACTTTTAAGCATCTGGTGTACTCCTTCCCTCCTCTCCTACCACCACATTCAGATGCTCAGGCCAACCATGAAGGACAAAAGGACAGGAGTTGAACTTGTTTGCAAGGGAATTATTGTAGTGGAATTATTATAGTGATGAATCCTGGAATCTAAGTTGAGGATGCAAGAGGGGTGACACATGGTAGGAAAAGAGTAGTGTCAAGAAGTTAGGGGTTTCACTGTGCCTAGATACCCTGTGGTACCTGGAAAAGACTCAGGATATCACCCCAGATCCCCCAAATCCCCTCCAAAACCTAAAACAGTCTTATCTGTAGCCAATCAAAAATGTCCTCAGTCCAGAGTACATTACTTTCCACCTCAGGTGGTTTTGGCTATCACTTGGACACCCGGAAGCCCTTGCTCCTACTTTCTCCTCTCCTTTCCTTTCTACCCCTCTCCCTCAGAGTCCAAGATATGCTCCATTTGAACCAGAGGGTCTCAGTTCACACCTTCACCCCACAAGTCTGTGCTAGTGAGATTCACTCTAGATCCTCACATTTCCAGAGGGAAGCACCAAAAACCCAAGCTTTTTTCTTGCTTAAATGGATTACTTCTTATGCGTAGCTTTTCTCTATGCTGGAAACCCCCATTCTCACCAGGGCTGAGGGTGGGTAGGGGGTGGAGATGAAGTATAAAGGGAGCAGAGAGCCTCTTTCCTGCACTTAAATGCAGTGCTTTCTTCTTTCTAGTCTACGTTTGTGCATATTCTATTAACGTTAACTAGAACCCACTTCTCTGTCAGTGCTTCTGATTTTGACAAACAACTTCATTCTTGTAGACTGTGTTTTTTCTTGGTCTTTACGCTTTCAGGTGAGGAGGCCAACCTTTTGGTTGACCTCCATTAGCTCCACCCAGCCTCATCCAGCAAATCACTATCCACTCCGGTCTGGGGACCATTTGTGAACCCAGCCTACTAGCAGAAATTCTGAGAATTCCTGTAAGCGTGGGGGTAAAAATGCGTGCTTTCTCTCCAGTATTCAACTTTGAAGGTGCTCAACTATTTATTGGTATTTTTGGGGACTCAGATGGTCAAGAATCTGCCCGCAATGTGGGAGACCCAGGCTTAATCCCTGGGTAGAGAAGATCCCCTGGAGAAGGGAATGGCTACCCATTCCAGTATTCTTGCCTGGAGAATTCCATGGACAGAGGATCCTGGCGGACTACAATATATAGGGTCACAAAGAGTAGGGTATGACTAAGCGACTCACACTTTCACTTTTCACTTTTGGATGTAAAATGGTTTAAGTTTACGTCTTTAGGAATGACCCACAGTGAGGTCCATGGCTCCTTGCTAGGCCATGACTCAGCCCTCAGAGCCCTCCTTTTGAATTATTTCAGATATTTTTCGTCCCTGAATATATAACCTGACCCTTATCCATATTAACTTAATTTGCCATCCATGCCCACTCACAGATTCATAAGTGCCTCCTGATGTTTAACCCCATCCGCTTGGTGCTTCACATCCAGCAAGAAGTTAATACCATTCCCAAACTGTATGGCTAAGAAAAATGACATCATTCTGAAACTGGGAAATATCACCTAGACTTGATCTTCCTGTTGCTTCAGAATTACTTAAAATTTGAGCTCTGCTGATGACTCAGACATAGAGATGCCAATTTTTATTCACATGTGGTTCTTTGCAAGGAGCTGAATGTCAAAGCCTTCTCATAACCTTCACACTGTTGACCCTTTCTGGAGCAGACTCTTATCTCTGACATTAGCCATTGACTAGTGGGGATGCTGAAGGGCCCTATAGAGAACTGATCACCATGAGTAGTTTGTGGGAGTCCCTGAAGGGTGGTATAAGGAGCAAGGGCTATAGCATCAGGCCAACCTGATCTGTTGACTCTGGTCTCCTGCCTGCTGGTCTTGTGGCCACATGTCAGGGCATCCAACCTCTCTCAGCCTTGGTTTCCCTGTTCTCAAAATAAGGCCCAGTAATAGTATTTATTCACAAGGTTGTTATAAGAAGTGAATGTAATCACACATTAAAGCACTTACCACAATGCCTAGTCCATGTGTGCTCAGTTAGCATTATTAATTCTTTAAAAGTCTAATAACCTCAAGCCTGCTCTTAAGTAGACCTGTGTGGTCTTGGACCTCAATTCTCTCAGCCCCAATGTCCATCTATAAAACAGAGTTGATGTGAGGATGAAATGAGGTGGCTGCTCTCTCAAACTTACTAGTATAGCATCTGACTCCTTTCAGTGCATTCCTCCTAGCCATTTTGGAGAAATGCTACAAAAGATGTATCTAGATACCAACCAATTCAATTTGTTTCTCTTTAGATCACGTGTGAGAGAAAAGTCAAAAAATCTTTTCTAGGTACTCAGGCCAGCACATCCAACTCCAGTCTTTGGAAGGCAGAAGAATATTTCTTTGGAAGGAGAGCATAGAATGCCCATTCTGTTGTAGTTACACGGACAAGTGGGCTTCACGAAAAGGCAGTGCCTATAGATAAAACAGTGGAGCAGTCTGGAAACAAAAGGCTGCTGGGACCACTCAAAGCAATGATTTTCTTAAAGCATGCACAGAGGGACTGATACTATAAGGGGATTGAAGGCAGGATAGGGCCTGGAGGAGCGCATGCTGGAAGTGATGTGGAAGAATCTGCAAAGCAAACAGGCTGAGAAATGCTTCTGCTACTGTTGCTTCCTTTTCTTTTTTCTTTTCTTCCTCTACTTCCTCTTTGTGACATCACTCCAGGTAGTTTAACACTTTCTGTTTGAGTAGCAAGTCAGGCCACTCATGGTAGAGCATGGCCTCTTGAGGCCAGGCAAACCTGGCTTCAGTTCCTGATCCCATCATTTGCCCTCTAAGCCTCAATTGCTGCATATGTAAAACTGATACGGTATTGCTTATTTCAGGGAGTCATTGTGAAATTATGCAAGTTAAGAACCCAGCATGGTGCCTCATCCATGGAAGCTGCAGAAGAAATTCTAGTTCCCTTCTTTGCCTCCTGCCCACACTCAGCCTGTCTGCTAAACAGACAGGCTCAAACTGGTCAAACTGGTCCTTCTTTTTTTTTCTTTTTTTTTAATAAATTTATTTATTTTAGTTAGGGGCTAATTACTTTACAATATTGTAGTAGTTTTTGCCATACATTAACATGAATCAGCCATGGGTTTACATGTGTTCCCCATCCTGAACCCCCTCCCGCCTCCCTCCCCATCCCATCCCTCTGGGTCATCCCATTGCCCCAGCCCTGAGCACTTGTCTCATGCATCGAACCTGGAATGGTGTTCTGTTTCACATATGATAATATACATGTTTCAATGCTATTCTCCCGGAATGTCCCACCCTCACCTTCTCCCTCAGAGTCCATAAGACTGTTCTATGCATCTGTGTCTCTTATTCTGTCTCGCATATAGGGTTATCGTTACCATCTTTCAAATTCCATATATATGCATTAGTAAACTGGTCCTTCTTTAACAGAAAAAGCCTTACCTTTAAGACATTAGCAAATAGCGATTGAGTTGGAGATTTCTGGGAAGAACTTCATAAGAGCATGCAGCCTATGTTCGTTTGATTTGTAGATATATTATAATTACTTTTCACTACATGAAACCCACTTGAGGTACTTTTAAGCAAAGGAATAATGGTGCTTTTACTCTTTTTCTCTCAATCCTTCTTTCTCTCATGCAAATCAGAAACATTAATCCTTTGTGGCTCCCCTAGACTCTCAGCTATAGGAAAACTCATCACCTAGCATTTTCCCCCCTGAAAATAGCGTAATTGTCAAAACTCATAACTTCTGAGTGCAGTTTCAACATTCTTATTGATAAGGCAATAATCCAAGCAAACAACATTAGACGAAGTTACAAGTCTGAACATAAAGTAGAGTGGAAGCATTATTTGAATATGATGAATTAAAATTCTCTGTAAAGTTGCTCAAATTCTCATAGGCAGAATAGACTTTGGAGAGAACTATTAGACCAAACCATCAAGTAGCCTGGCTTCTAGTTCTTCTACCAGACATCTTTGGCATGGCCTAGTCACAAGATTCAGACTTCTTAGATCTTACTGCCCTTGGTAGAAAATGTGGATTGAGGTCCTGAGGTCAATTCAATACTAGTGGCTCAGTCTTTTTCCCCTCATTTTCCAATTGATATCATGAAAGCCTCCTCTGAATTTTCTTTTATAAGCCATATGAGTGATAGCTAAAAGACATATCCCAAGCACAAAGATCAGTATTCTTTTTGTCTTTTTTATGTTCAGGTCAGAGTTCCTTGGAGTCACCAACAAACCTGCCTTCTCTTCCTCCCGATTCTTTTGCATGGAATCTGACCTGGATAATGAAAGATTCCTTCCCTTTCCTGTCTCATCGCAGCCGATATGGTAAGTATATTTTGATGGTTATTTGTAATGTATAGTCGCCATCTCATAATTAAAGAAGCTGTGAGTTGCAATTAGTGATGTATGGCTTATCAAGAAGGAAGTCTTTCTGTGCCCTTAGTCTTCCATTGATAGCCACCTCCATAAGACCATTGCCCCCAGGCCTGGCCTCTCCAGACTGACAGCTGTATTATGTATCCTGAAGGAAGCCAAAGGCTTTGTGGCTGCCACATCTTATCCCAGCTGCCTTTATGTGTGTGTGGTATTCCTGACTGCCCCTTACCCACCATGAGTTGTAATGCTTGTTTGCATTTTGACTATGGCTTTCTAGATACATGGTTCTAATCCATGAGTGTTTCTATAGTGATCTCTTGAGAGAGGATTATTATGAAGGTCACAGGTCTTCTGGGGCCCCTCAAGTGATTCCTTGACATTTAGATACCCCCTTAAAAGTACCTAGACATGTTCCTAGATATTATTTCAGTTCATTTGATTCTGCAACAACTTTGGAGGTAAGGAGGCCAGGTCCCATTTCATTTTTACAGATGTAGAAACTGAGCATAATAAGATCATACACAGTAGATTTTCTAACTACAGAAGCAGAATTCTTCCCTTCACTTTTTCTCCTAGGGAGCTACCTACACACACTGTTAGGCTGAGGCCAGATTTACATGGTGTAGCATTCCTCATCTTCTGTGCTCATCCTGATAGTTCACAGAAGCTGGGCCTCTGCAGAGGAAAGGGAAGGTTTGGAGGAGAGCTAATGTATTTCCACTTGGACATTTTTTTTCTTCTCTTGAACTCCTCTAGGGTGAACCCTGTGATGACAGGCACAAAGCTCTGTTTGCTTCTCACTTTAGCCTGTCACAAAGAAGAAACTCATAGAGGCTTGCCCATGATAAATAAATGCAGAGGCCTTCAGGGATGGAATTCACTCATCAGGACTGATTCAATTAAATATTTATGAACCTAGCACAACACTGAGTTCTAGATTCCCTTCTGGGCATATTTGCCTATTCTTGCCACTCGGTTTCTGCCCTTGGGCTTGAGCTTTTTAAAGCGCACCTAACAGAGATCTTCCATGTGCTAGTGTCCCCATTCATAAAGCAGTGAGTCTGGGTTCAGATTAACTGTAACTTTCATTTCAAACTTAAAAAATAAATGCATCAAAACCCCTAGGGCAATTTAGAATGGTACTCTTCTAGGATGTTTCCTGCTACTCCTAAGCCGCCCCTGGTAGGAGCGGAAGGTCAGTAGTTATCGGGAGATTCCAGATAAAAATTACTTCTTGATTTTATTTAAGCCAGACACTGAGTGTCATCTTAGGATAAGAACAGGTTTTTATAAATAATTGAAATCTAGTCCTTTGTACTGTTATTGCTTCATAAACCCAGATTTGTGATAGAAGCAGTCTTTGGATAATGTTTTTTGTATTTGTTCTCAAAGTCATTCAATATTTCCACAACTTTTATAAAATGTAATGTCCAAAAGAGTCAGGTCTACCTCCTGCATAACACAGAGGGCATTGCATTTATTCTCTCTGAAACATCCAAAAAGAGGTTTCAGGTTAAAAGAAGAAAACCACTGGAGCTTATTTAAACTGCTAGCTACCCAATGCTTGACTCTGATAAACCTACTTCCTCTCCCTGGGCCTCCCCTTCCTCATGTATAGAATGAGGGTGAGTTGGCATGCTCCAGTGGGGAAAGGAATAGATATGGGTGATTCCCAGGATTCCTTTCAGATGCTCCTTTTAGCCTGGAATCCTCAGGATTTCCCTTCTTGGCAGAGGAGAGAACCAAAACCATCAGTCAGACATTGCCCAAATGCTCAGTGAGGTACCAGACTCAATACCATCATTGCTATTGATTCACAGGGTGAGAAGAGATGATTCTTGGTTGGTGGTTCCTTGATTGAGTGCAGTGGTAATTTCAGAGCCTTTTCGTCTTCTTCCTGTATTTAATTCAGCTGAGGCCATAAGGACTTAGCTGTCCCCACCACCATCTGTGTGAGCCTGGTCTGGTGCCAGATGTTAGAGGTGATACAAAAGCAAACATGAGTGAGACTTACTCTTGCTCTCTTGGAGTTCACTGGCTATAGAAACAGTTCTGTAGGCAGTTCAGCCCATTGCCACAAAGAGCATCTTTGGGACACGGAGGCTGAAGACTAGTCCCGAGACACACAGCAGAGCAAACTGAAGGCTGAGACTGCTATCTCCTTAAGGATGTTTGCAGGGCTCAGCCTGTGTCTCTCTATGAACCAGAGGCCAGGAGGCTCACTTGTTATAAATTCACACCTTTCAACTGCCATGAAAGACATTTTAAGAAATGTTAACAACTTCATTAACTTTAAGACTTCAAACTTGGGCAGAGAAATTTGACTGGAAAATTGCTGCCCAAAGGGATAGTTCTTCAGACAGTGAGAAGTAACTAAGACTCAGCAAGTCAGTGTGGGCCCTGAGTGATGGAGCTTGGTGCTGGCTGGCTGTCCTCAGCTGCATTGTTGGGCGAAGGTGGGAGGGAATGGCTGGTGGGGAGGTAGGAGAGGGCAGCAGTGGTAGGCTTCAGCAGCACAACCACTGGCATCATGATAGATAGTGGCAGCCAGCCCTCTCAGGCAAGCTGTCCAGGACTGAATTGAGTATGGCTATTTCTCCACTGGTGTTTTATGAGAAGAGACGAGGTGGATAGAGGCTAATAAGATTTACTCACCCCAGCCTGTAATTATCTGCTTGAGGAAAAAGTTTGACCTACCTTTTTGAAGTCTCCCCATATTTCTTCTAATTTATGTTGGGGCCTTTTATGTTGTGTAAAATATATTCTTTTCAATGGCATTTGGTATCATATTCCAGCTCTTTCTCATCTTGTCTTGAATGATGGGGGCCTGCTAATTTCATCGTCAACAAACAGAGCTGCACTTCTTCCCTCAAGGCTTTGAAGAAGGGGGGTGGTGTATAAAGAAACAATTTTCTTTTCCTTTTATCATCCAGCTCTGATGCCTTAGGACTTAGTTATAGGTTTGGTTAAAGGACTGGGCTCCAACTCTCTACCCAGATAAAAATCTGTTTCATTTGGAAGCTCCAGGTAGCTAAGAGATTGCAGGGTTTTGATCACCTTGAGTTCTGGAGCTGCAAAAGCAGATCATATTCCCCCCAGCTTTAATTCATGTTTGCCATTCTGGGTTTAGGAAGAATCAGATCATGTTTTAAAGCAAAGTAACCAAAGTTTCTGCCCAGATGAGGATGAGAAAAAGAATTTTCATTTATTGGGAAAAGAAGTTTGATACTTTGCAAAACTTTTCCACACCCCCCCTTTCTCACTTAAGTGTTAAAAAATTGTGGTGGGTGAAAATTATTTTATATCCCACTTTGTAGAAATGTAAACTGAGGGCTGAAGATATTTATTAACCATGTTACCAAGTTACTGAGCTGGTGAGCATTAGAAAAGACTGAAATCAGATTTTCTGACTGCAAGTTGGGTGCTCTTTCTACCACATCAAAAAGTTAATTCAAAGGTGAAGTCCCCATTCTATAGAAAGGGCTCTCATTTCCTGGACAACCTGACCACTCAGTTGGGACTGAATGACCAATCTGATATCCAAGATCTGGGCAGCTGTAGGACCAAGACTTGATGTCCCCAAATTGAGACTATTCCAGGGAAGCCAGGGTAATTCACCTCTTCCTAGATGTGAATGTAACTGCCCCCAACCCAGGAGCATGGGCAGTCTTGCCTCCCCTACTATCGACTCGGGTTCAGTATACCAACAAGGTATATTGAAGTCTTTACCCCCACTGTCTGTGAGTATGACCTTAGTTTAAAATAGGGTCTTCGTAGATGCAGTTGAGTCCACACTGGATTAGAGTGGGTCCTAATCCAATATAACTGATGTCCTTGTAAGAAGAGAAAACAAAGATACAGACACAGACACACAGGATGAACACCATGTAATAATGGAGGCAGAGATTAGAATGATGCATTTTCAAGCCGAGGAATGCCAAGGATTGCCAGCAACCACCAGAACTAGGGGAAGTCATTGGACAGATTCTCTCCTAGAGCCTTCAGAGCATGGCCCTGTTGATGCCTTGATTTCAGACTTCTGGCCTCCAAAACTGTGAGAGAATAATTCTCTGCTATTTGAAAACAGCCATTTTGTAGTGTTTTGTTATAACCGTCCTGGTAAAATAATATAGTGCTTCATCCCTCCAGTCCTCCAATGTCCAGAACACTGAATCCTGGAAAAGAAAGGTTTCCTCCCAACATCTCAACATCAGAGCACAACAAAGTCATTGTTGGACTTTGAATAAAAGTTCTATTAAAACTTTGTCTACTTTCAAGCCCATTGGGACCCATCCAATTTAGGGACTGATGCTTTTGGAAACAAAGAAGATTAGACTTTTTAATTACTTCCCTTGCTGCTGTTACCACCATCACCAGTCTTGTTAATGTATCAATTTCTTTGATTGAAGAGACTGGGTAATTTAAATCTCTCTCTCTTAAAAAAAAAAAAAATTAAACCTACCACAGAATAAAAAATGATAAACAAAAAGCCCTCCAGCCCCCCGTGGGATACACTTCATAGCTCTGGCAGGAAGTCAGTTTGATCACATTTCTGAAATTGCATATGTAATGTGGCTGGCCGTGATCTGACATACTGCCCTCAAGAGCCTGGTATTTTCAGTGAAAAGCAGCTCCGCAAGGGAGCCCTAGTGGACCCTTGTCACGGCTGAACGCTTTCTTACCAGTTCCTCTGCCCTGATAGGCCAGGCCTTTTCCTGTTCTCTTCCCAGTCCACTCAGCCAGGAAGTCAAGTTCGTTCCTTGTCCGTACCTCTGTATTTTTCTCTATTACGTGATAAGCACAAGGCTCTGGATGTAGTCACCAGAAAGACTGAGTCCTGTAGGGAACAGCAGTACTAGCAGTCATACAAGACCAAGAGCAGGGAACATCTGTCACCATGAGGTCCAGTGACCTCCTGGGAACCAATGAGCTCAGTCTGTGGAAATCAAGTGGAAAGTAGTTGGCTTAGATGTTTTGAGGAGAGATTTGTTTAAAATGCTCTACTTGATCATATCCCTTGACTTTAAAATAAAGACACGTAGATCCACTCAATAAATACCAACGAATTACCTCTATGTTAATGGCAGACTGAAACAGAAAGGAATCAAGTCAGATTAAAAGGTAATAAAAATGGTAATAAAAGAATAATTGACCAACTGAAACAAAATCAAGAAAGGCAAGTCAAAAGAGATCCATTTAAAATGACTATCACAGACAGAGGGGGAAAGGAATTGACAAAAGGGAAAGAGTGAGATGGGTGAGGAACAGGGACAGACTGACAGATAGGCAATGTGGAGAGCATCACTCAGTGTTGTGTGGTCTCCTGGTCGTGCATTCTTTCTCCTGTTAACATAATCTCAGCTCTCACGCCTGGGAAGGTGGCTCCCCAAAGCTTTCTCTGATCTTGAGCATCATCCTCCTGAGAGCTGTTTCTGCACCCCTACTTATCTGCCTGCATCATTTCCCCCTTACTGTGTCTGTGACACCACAGAGAATGGGATAATGGATATAAACACTCTTTGAGCACTAACTGTATGCCTGGTTCTGCTCTAGGCATGGCCATGCTAAATACCAATAGCACAAGAAGTCTTGAGGAAGAGGCAGACCTGCATGTTATAAGACAGGTGCAGTAACAGAGGCATGTCCAAAGCTCCCTGAAACACAGGGAGGGAGAGCCAGTTCTGTGAAGGACTTTGGAAGTTCATGGGACATGGACTGCTGAGCTGGGCCCTGGACCCTGGGTGCCACTGAGATCTCTGGGAAGGGCTTTGCAGGCAGAGGGAATGGATGTGCAGAGGGGTGATGAGAAGCAGGTCAAGCCCAGTGACTCAGGGTAAAGATGGTCTGGGAGAGAGGAGCCTGGAGAAACAGTGACTTCTGGGTATACTAAGTGTTTAAATACGATCCTGTGTGTGAAGCATAGGTTGGAAAAGAAAGGACAGAAGGGGAACCTGGGAGAGATTTCAGCTATAAGATGAGAATGACTAGATTGCCCTTGTAGGAGAGTCTAACTTGAGTAATTGAGTAGATGGAGATCCCATCATCAGAGTATGGAGGAGGAGAAATATTTGACAAGGAGAAATGGTGACTATGCCATCTAGAGAGAGAGGAGACAATGGTGAGGCCTATACTGAACCAGTTACATTTGAAGTGCTTTCAGGACATCCAGGTAAAGAGGGTCAGTAGAGAATTGTAAATCTGTCTTGGCTTTGAGGAGAGAGGTGTGATAGACAGTCATTAGCATAGACTATGATTGAAGAGGAGCATGACAAACAGTCAGAGATGGAGAAACTGAAAAGATAGGAGGAGAACCAGAAGGCGGAACCACCACAGAAACCAAAGGGATAAGAATTTTACATGTGGGAGTCACCAACAGTGTCAAAGCTGCCTAGAGAACAAGGACCGTCATCCTGGTAGATACCCTTTCTCTTTTACATCCCCCTCCTTCCCCCATGTTTCCTTCTTTCTCATTCCATTTTCTCCCTGGTTAATTTGTTTTCCTTTCCTTGAACCTGTCTCCCTAGAGCCTACTGCTCTAGCTTGCAAAGCCCAGCTCAGTCCCTGCTTCTACCTCAGGTCTTTTCCTAAGTACCCAGGCTACCCTGATGTCTCTTTCTCCCTGTAATTTTTTTTTTAATGGAGAAAGTTGATGAAATTTTTTGATAATACTAGGGTTGAATCATCCCCCTCTTGAAATCTGAAAAGATTCTGACTTGTACAGAGAATGGTTGTTTCCTGAGCATCCCAGATTCTCCAAGAATCCATTCATGTGATACACACTCCATAAAACCTGGGGCTTTCCTGATATTTCTTATGAACCAAATTACTTTCCTAGTTTGTATTTCATCCCTTTTATGGTCCAAGTGTAAATTAGGCCACATGATAAAGCAATCATGGATGGGTCTAATTTATCCAACCCAAGGTAGAGGTGTTAAATATCACTTTTCATTTATCTGTCTATCTATTGCACATTCATTCATACAGTGGGTGTCTACAGTTTACCAAGATCTTTGCTCCTGTGCCTCATAGAGATTCTAGCCTCCTTTTTAAATTTATTTATTTATTTTTTAATTAATTTATTTTTAATTGAAGGATAATTGCTTTACAATACTGTGTTGACTTCTGCCATACATCAGCATGAATCAGTCATAGGTATACATATGTCCCCTCACTCCTGAACCTCCCTCTCACCTCCCACCCCCTACTGCCCCTCTAGATTGTCACAGAGCACCAGGTTGAGCTCTCTGTGTCATACAGCAAATTCCCACTGGCTATCTGTTTTACATAGGGTAATGTGTATGTTTCAATGCTACTCTCTCAACTGGTCCCAGGCTCTCCTTCCCTGACTGTGTCCACAAGTCTGTGTGTGTGCATCTCCATTGCTGCCCTGCAAATAAGTTCATCAGTTAGCCTAGTTCACTTTTATCATAGGTCATAGGTCTAAGGTGGTTCTAAATATCCACCTGAATGGTGCTGCTTAAATATTTGTTGTATGATTGTTTTGTATCTGTACCCCTGGGTCTGATGAACTGTCAAACCTAATAGGAAGGTTTACTTGGGAAATAAGACTTTCAGCTTTAGTAAAGATACTGTCTGCCTATTAGATTTAGTAGAGCTTCTTTTTGGAAACCGTGTAGTGAGCATTCACACCCAATGGCTAGTGACCAAATTAACCCCAAATTAGGACAACCTGCAAGGTTGTAGACCTCACTGTTCCCATCTTCTCAGCAAGAAAGTTTATATAATGTCATTCTGCATCACCTTGCATGTCTGTGTCACACTTTTCCTCATATCTTAATTATATATGGCCCTGAATCATCCTGATTCCTAAACTGGAAGCTCTTTGAGGTCAATAATCCACATCTTGTTTCCTTTCAGTCCGTCAGTTTAGTCGCTCAGAAGTATCCAACTCTTTGCGACCCCATGAACCGCAGCACGCCAGGCCTCCCTGTCCATTACCAACTCCGGAGTTTACCGAAATTCATGTCCTTTGAGTCGGTGATGCCATCCAACCATCTCATCCTCTGTCGTCCCCCTCTCCTCCTGCCCTCAATATTTCCCAGCATCAGGGTCTTTTCAAATGAGTCAGCTCTTTGCATCAGGTGGCCAAAGTATTGGAGTTTCAGCTTCAACATCAGTCCTTCCAATGAACACCCAGGACTGATCTCCTTTAGGATGGACTGATTGGATCTCCTTGCAGTCCAAGGGACTCTCAAGAGTCTTCTCCAACACCACAGTTCAAAAGCATCAATTCTTTGGTGCTCAGCTTTCTTCATAGTCGAACTCTCACATCCATACATGACTACTGGAAAAACCATAACCTTGACTACATGAACCTTTGTTGACAAAGTAATGTCTCTGCTTTTTAACATGCTGTCTAGGTTGGTCATAACTTGTCTTCCAAACAATAAGTGTCTTTTAATTTCATGGCTGCAATCACCATCTGCAGTGATTTTGGAGCCCAATAAATAAAGTCAGCCACTGTTTCCACTGTTTGCCATCTATCTGCCATGAAGTGATGGGGACGGATGACATAATCTTAGCTTTCTGAATGTTGAGCTTTAAACCAACTTTTTCACTCTCCTCTTTCACTTTCATCAAAAGGCTCTTTAGTTCTTCACTTTCTGCTGTAAGGGTGGTGTTATCTGCATATCTGAGGTTATTGATATTTCTCCCAGCAATCTTGATTCCAGCTTGCATCCCCAGTATTAGGCCAGTGTTTTGTACTTAGTTGCATTCTTAAACATACACTGGATGAAACTGTAACCTATGCTGAACAGTCCAGGGGTCAACTAGGAGTATACTCAAGTCCCTCAGTTCCCAGTCTGGAGCTTTTCTGCCCCTAGGAATCTCTATTTTAGTGAAAGGTATGGATGTTCCCTTAAGCCCTCTTACTCCTAATGTCATATTAATCAGGAAAGACGTGTGTAAGGGGAGAACATTTCCTAGGCTGGACATATTTTCATTTAGAAATAAAAGCTGTGACTTTAACTACTTTGGGCAGGCTTTTAAATAAAAATCTCAATCTAAAAAAGCACATTCAGCAGACCTGAGTGAGCTGAGAAATTTTTGTTTTGATAGCTTTGGGACATCTAAGATATTGTATACAGAGCATTTCTAACCAGTCTAGAAAGACATGTGTCTAAAACATATGCGGGAAAATGATTCATCAACAGTGAGAAAAATGAGAGGAAATCCTCTTAAAGTGAAATGTTATGTGAAGAGCTACCTCAGGGGCAGAACTTCATGACAGAAGAGACCTCAGATTAACAAGACTTTAACCAGCCCGTTTGAGTATATGACTAGAATAACTTGGTCTGTGAGATATTCACAGAAATAGTGAGCTTTTTGGCCCCACAGCAGTCTCGTCAAATAGCTTCATCTTACAGTGGGTAAACTAGACACAGAGAGGTCATTGATCTGCCCAGGGCTAGTGATTCAGACCCAGGCCACCTGCTTGGCAGAGCTCACAACTAACCCCTGCTCCTGCCCCCAGCAGAGGCATGGGTGGTGGTTCATATTTTCTCAGTACTTGAGCTACAAAGCATTTCCTCATATGTTACTCCCAAATATTGCTTTACTCATCAGTTCAGTTCGGTCACTCAGTCATGTCTGACTCTTTGCGACCCCATGAATTGCAGCAGACAGGTCTCCCTGTCCATCATCAACTCCCGGAGTCTACCCAAACCCATGTCCATCGAGTCGGTGATGCCATCCAGCCATCTCATCCTCTGTCGTCCCCTTCTCCTCCTACCCCCGATCCTTCCCAGCATTAGGGTCTTTTCCAGTGAGTCAACTCTTCACATGAGGTGGCCAAAGTATTGGAGTTTCAGCTTCAACATCAGTCCTTCCAATGAACACCCAAGACTGATCTCCTTTAGGATGGACTGGTTGGATCTTCTTGCAGTCCAAGGGACTCTCAAGAGTCTTCTCCAACACCACAGGTCAAAAGCATCAATTCTTCGGCGCTCAGCTTTCTTCACCGTCCAACTCTCACATCCATACAAGACCACTGGAAAAACCATAGCCTTGACTAGATGGACCTTTGTTGGCAAAGTAATGTCTCTGCTTTTAAATATGCTATCTAGGTTGTCATAACCTTCCTTCCAAGGAGTAAGCGTCTTTTAATTTCATGGCTGCAATCACCATCAGCAGTGATTTTGGAGCCCCCCAAAATAAAGTCTGACACTGTTTCCACTGTTTCCCCATCTATTTCCCATGAAGTGATGGGACCAGATGCCATGATCTTAGTTTTCTGAATGTTGAACTTTAAGCCAACTTTTTCACTCTCCTCTCTCACTTTCATCAAGAGGCTCTTTAGTTCTTCTTCACTTTCTGCCATTTAGTTCTTCTTCACTTTCTGCCATAAGGGTGGTGTCATCTGCATATCTGAGGTTATTGATATTTCTCCCGGCAATCTTGATTCCAGCTTGTGTTTCTTCCAGCACAGTGTTTCTCATGATGCACTCTGCATATAAGTTAAATAAGCAGGGTGACATTATACAGCCTTGACGTACTCCTTTTCCTATTTGGAACCAGTCTGTTGTTCCATGTCCAGTTCTAACTGTTGCTTCCTGACCTGTATACAGATTTCTCAAGAGACAGGTCAGATGGTCTGGTATTCCCATCTCTTTCAGAATTTTCCACAGTTTATTGTGATCCACACAGTCAAAGGCTTTGGCATAGTCAATAAAGCAGAAATAGATGTTTTTCTGGAACTCTCTTGCTTTTTGATGATCCAGTGGATGTTGGCAATTTGATGTCTGGTTCCTCTGCCTTTTCTAAAACCAGCTTGAACATCTGGAAGTTCACGGTTCACATATTGCTGAAGCCTGGCTTGGAGAATTTTGAGCATTACTTTACTAGCATGTGAGATGAGTGCAATTGTGCAGTAGTTTGAGCATTCTTTGGCATTGCCTTTCTTTGGGATTGGAATGAAAACTGACCTTTTCCAGTCCTGTGGCCACTGCTGAGTTTTCCAGATTTGCCGGCATATTGAGTGCAGTACTTTCACAGCTTTACTCATTATTATCACTTTAATTCCATGGGTCTCTGTCAGCCCAGCGGTTCTTGGTGCCCTAAAGGTTACATCAGTGTAGGGTCAGTACCATCCTGATGTGCATAAGCTCACATACAAGCTCAGTCTAGTTGCTTTACCGTCACCTGGAGAGCTTCTTTTTAAAATAATTTTTAAAATATTTGTTTTATTATGTATTTGGCTATGCCAGCTCTTAGTTGCAGCAAGTGGAATCTCCGATCTTCTTAATATCAAGAAGGGTCTTTTAACTGCAGTGTGCAAACTCTTAGTTGTGGTATGTGGGAACTAGTTCCCTGCCCAGGGATTGAACCCAGGCTCCCTGAATTGGGAGTGTGGAGTCTGAGCCACTGAACCACTAGGGAAGTCCCCTGGAGAGCTTAAAAACAAGATTCTGGGAAGTGGGGACTGTAGGATTAGGTTTGGAAACCATAGATCTTTCATTCACCTCCTAGTTGCCTATTAAAATCTCCTCTGTGACATGGAAGCAAGACATCTTCCAGCCTCTATTTGAATGGTGGGGAAGAAGCTCAGTTGGGATTGAGATATGAATTTCATTCTCAGCTCTGATTCTTAAGAGTGTTATTATTATACTGTCAGTGACTCAACCACTCTCCTTGATTCTCTTTGTCATCTGAAGAGTGGGAATGGTCATGATTCCTAATGGAGAGCATCACTGTCAAGATTAGCTGTGAGGACAGAGTTCGATGTGCTGGAGCACAGGGGAGTTCCGTGTGTTGGAGCATAGGTGCTTCCCTAGTGCTCTCTGAAGAGGAATGAGAGCTGCTCCAGTGAGAGGCCGATAGCCTGCATTTTGGTGGCATGACTCTATTTGCTAGAATACTTTTCCTTAAAACTCTTTAAGTCCCTAGTTTTGTCCTCTAGAACCTGAGAGCACTTTATCCTGAACCATGACACTCTCTGAGCTGGGATTTAATGCTGTGCAGTCCAGCTTCAAAATTCACACGACTGCATGAAAATAAACAAACTAGTTACTCACCCTCCCTGGAATAACCTCATTGCTTCCTCTGTTCTTAAACTTCCTAGCTAAATCTTTATCATCTGTCAAAATCCTTTCACCCTTCAAACTTCAGCCCAAAAGTTGCCCCTTCCATGAGCTTGTGATCCTTCCAGGCAGGTCTCTCTTATTCTGTGTTCCCATGGCTTCCCCAGGTCTGCTTATGGTGAAAGTCAGATGTGAGTAAGTCTTTCTCTCCCAACGGATTAGGAGTTTCTGAAGGTCACAGAGTCTGTATTAGGGAAGCCTGTGTTTTGAGATTGGCACCAGGGAGGAACCTCATGTTCACCTCCAACACTCAGGAGGTCCTCACCAGCAGAGACAGATGAGTGAGTGGGGAGGGCCATCTTGCATGAGGTCAAGACTTCCCAGGACCCTCAGCCTTCTCTGGTTGTTGGAGCTGCCATGCTAATCAGAGATCTCCAACAATCTAGTTTCAGGAATGATCCCATTTGGGTGGATGCCATGCTGAGCAGTGTACAAGGAGCATGTTTTCACCATGCTCTCTGGAGCTGGCGTCATTCTGTTAGAGATACCATGTTCTGCATAAATGCTTCCTGGAAATTGCAGGCAGAAAACTGGCCTAGAAGTCCAATGTGGACTTTGGTCTTAGCTTTCTGCTTCTCCAGAACCTGGGCTATACCACTTTGGCCAGGTTATTTCACCTTCCTGAGCCTTAGTTTTCCTATCTGTAAAATGAAGAGGCTATTAACTTCAGAATTTAGATTATTTCTAATTTTCTGTTCTGGAATGAAGAGCCAAGTCCCATTTTTTCAATCTGTAATATTGTTACGGCCACAGATAAGGGAAATGAGAATTGAGCTTTCTGTGCTGATCTCCCACCCTTGTGGGCATGCATGCACACACACCCTCCTCTGAGACTGTCTTTCGAGCCTGTATTTATATAATTGATTGATTGAAGGAGACTTGGCCCTTTTGTGCTGCAGCTTGCTTATAAGTGAGCTAAGCAGATGCCTTGAATTGGGTGGTTGGTTCCCAGATGCATTGTAGGGAGCATGCTGGTTGGGAGGATTTGAATGATTTCAGTTCTGGGGTCCCTCCAAGTGAATAGTGGTGTGGGAGTGCAGGCAGGGGGCAGGTCTCATAAAGAGTGTGACCAGAATGTTGACGGTAGCTGGTGGATTAACATAGAAGATGACTGGTGGGCTAAGTGCTCCTTAAGAAGAAAACCCAGAGGAGAAAGGAGAAAGGAGCCTGAGCTAGAAGTCAGGACTCTTGGGATTCTGCTGACCAGCTGGCTAGAGCCAGATTGGAAAGCTTGTTTCAGCCATGCCCAAAGGTGAAATTGGTCTTAGGATGTGATGGAGATGGATGAGATCTGAGGATCATTTTATTCCACTACTTCATTTTTCAGATGAGGAAACTGAGGCCTAGAGAGGTTAAGGGACTTGCTTGAAGTAATATCTCTAGCCAGGGCTAGAACCTAGCTCTTCTTACTCAAGGTCTAGCGTGACTTCACTTCCAAAGGGAAGCTTGATCAGCCTGTCAAAGTGAGGAGGGGATTCAACAAGGTTTCACATAGTTCTGCCTTCATTGTTGAACTTGCGCCCCTTTATTTCCGCTCTGTGGTGGCTGAGCCTGGAGCCAACTGGAGAGCAAGAACAAGGCTTGCCATCATTTAGTGACAATCAGACTGTGTCTGTGAGTCCCCGTGCCAGGTGCTTGATGTGTGTATTGCATTTAATCCTCCTCATAATTCCCTGAGGTGGCCCCTGTTTTAATCCCCACTTTAAAGTGAAAACAAAATCAAGCCACACGAAATTAAATAATTTGCCCTGAGATAACACAGCTAGTAAGTGACAGAGCCAAGCTTTCACCTTGAGCAGTCAGACCCCAGTTAGGAGCTTATGTGTCTGTTTACTCCCCAGACACCCTGGTTCCCCTCTGAAGTTTTAATATAAAACAGGGCAAAAGAGGATCTTCCCACTTCACTCCTAGACCACCCTTTTCTCTTCCCTTTGTTTTCACATAGCTTCTGGCCTGTGCACAGACTTGCTGTCCAGCAGGAACGTCCAGCAACCACCAAAAAGCAGCTTGTTGGCAGAAGAGGACTTTTAGGATGTGAGAAGCCAGGAAGCCTTATTGGAGATTATTTTAGCCATCAAATCATTGTGTAATATTTGAAACCTAGCTATGTATGCTTTTGCCAGCTTATTCCAGAAAAACGCAGTATGGGTTTTTTAGAATTTTAAAAATTGTTTTAAGGTATCATTTTACTTGTTTGTTACCCACAGCTTTGAGTGATAACAGTAAAAGTTACCAGGTTAGGAACTGGAATTTAGAACAATTCTAAACTTACCAACTGTGCATCCTTTGGCAAGCTCCTTTATGTCTCTGGGATTCAGTGTCTTCCTCTAAGATGGTCCTCAGGGTCTTTCATGATCTTGGTCAACATTTGGAAAGTTCTGGGAAATCTCTTGAGAAGAGGAGACCCCACCTTGTGCCTCAGGATTGGTGGCAGCCAAGGAAGTTCTCTTGAGCTGGATATAATTCTTAAGGCCTGATAGTATTTCAAGACTGCTGGTTCCTGGAGCTTTATCTAATGAACTGAAGTTTCAAATAGGAACCTCTATTTTATGACCTCTAAAGGTCACCTACAAGAAAATTGCCACATGTGTATGGTGCTTCATATAGTTCTTTATTGAATACACAAATCAGGCTTGTCAGGAATACACTGGCATTTGTAATACATCCCATGAATCATTACAGCCTTAGCTTAAATGTGCCAATAAGCCAAGCCTGAGGAGATGAGAGCTGGTGATTCAGTAACTGATTTTCCACCTGGCTCAGGCCTGGTGCTGCCTGGAGAGGACGCCATTCGGAAAGGGCTCCACAGCCAGAAGAGATGCCCTTCACTCTGTATGTGAAGGACTCCCTGACCAGCCATATGACCCTGGGTGTCTTTCCTGACCTGGGTCTTGTTGTTTTCACCTGTCCAATGGGAAAAACAGCCTCAAATGTTGCTTCAAGTTCTAACAGTTGACTGCAAATATCACCTTAAGACAGAAACACCAACCTTCCTGTAGTACAACAAAATACTAAGGAAATGGTTGTGTGCCATTGGTTGACTGCCCCACGTAAATACTGTTTCTCATGGTGAACAGAAAGCTGTGTTCAAAAGGGCCTTGGGGTCCCATGGAGGAAGCAGGTCAGTGGAAGCCAAATCAATCACTTCCTATGTGCAGCTAATGTGCATTGGGAATTTCTCCATTCCAAAGACATGCATCATTCTCATTGAGTCCTGCTACCAGTCCTGGAAGTTATTCTTATCACTGAGATGGCTGGGACTCAGAGAGAGGGCCCCACACTGCACAGCTGACAAGTAGCAGGACTGGAGTCAAATCTCAGGACTTGTGCTCTATCCCTGAGAAACAATCCTGATGGTGTTAAGTTGCTTAATAAGACCTATGGGCAGGTATGCATAGGAAAAGACTGCAGAGCTGGGTGGGACCATAGAGACCACCATTCAGCAAATGAGAGATTTCAGGCCCCATGTCAGGCTATCAGCATCCTGGCAGCTAAGCACTGGATCAAGAAAACTAGAGAGAGGAAAATAACCCCGAGGCGAAAATCACAATTATGTTGCCATATGTTAAACTAGTAGCAAACTTGTTAATTCTGTTTTCAGATGCAGATCCCAGGGGTGAGTATACAGTTGAATAAACTCTCCTGTGGGCCCCTGATGGTCCTAAAAACTTTGCCCATCCCACTCTCAGTTCCCTTAACTGAGACCCTTAGCCTACCCAAGAAACACAAAGGATACCCCAGAGGATATCAGGAAAAATAGACATGAACATTGAGTCCCAGACTTTAATGCCGCTGTAGGTTTGACTTTCTGAGTCATGTCCACTGGGAGTAAGACTTGGATCTTGTGAGTGTACACACTGACTCAGTCCTCACCTAGGGTATCCCAGGTCTGACTTTGTGAAGGTGGGAGCAGGACATTCTTCAAGGACAGCTCAGATGCTTTGGTTCCTGTCCGACCTCTATCTTGACCCCGCCTGTCCCAGTTCCTGTCTTGCCTCACTGCAGGTCTTGACTGTTACTGGTGTCTGTGGCTCTGAATGAGGAGAAGTCTTTCTTCTACCTTTTCAATTCATAATTCCCTGTTAGTGAGATACTGATGTCAAGGCCTTGGGGTCCCATGGAGGAAGCAGGTCAGTGGAAGCCAAATCAATCACTTCCTATGTGAGTAACCTCAGATGTGACTTCATTCCTCTAAGGTCCAGGGTCTTCCTCTATCAAATTGAGATAAGAATCCCGTTTAGTTCATAGGAATTCAATAAGATGATGATATAGGGTACCCGGCATTGTGTCTGACCATGTTAAACTCTCAGTACATGCTATCCATTATGAAATGGAAGAATTTCATAATTCCTCCATTGGAATTATTCTCCATCTCCCCCAGGGAGATCCCTCACTTGGGGCTCTTCTATAAACATACACTCCTTGCTGCCAGAGTACAGAACATAAGTCCAAGCTTGACTCCTGGGACACTTGTAATAAGTCAAAATGAAGAAGGGTGAAGTATCATGGAGTTGATAAACATGGTGTTTTTCTCTTTTTTCTATGACTCTGCTTTTCATGCTGTGGTTTTGCTTTCACTCCTTGTGTTGAGGCTGGGCAACATCATCCAGTGGGCTCCTATGAACCTGCCCAGGCTGGCACCTGCCACCTGTGGCCTCTGGAAACCAGCCAGCCTCAGAAGATATGTCTTAAAGTCTAAAGGAGGCTGTTGGTCCCTTAATTTGAGTTGTCTAAAGGAGACTTAGGAAACGAGTGGGAGGTCTCTACATTTATAGGGTTAAGATGAAGGAGGTACAAAGGATCTTGATCTAAGGGATTTGGGAAAGCTTGAGGTCAGTCTGGATATAAAGGAAGACTATTGGATTTTCTAAGTCCACCCAAAAGAAGACCCTAGAGTCCAAAGTATGTCTGTTCTCCCTGTTATGCTTAGATGGTTCCTGGAACTTCCATGCAATCTCCTTCCTGTGTCTCAGGCTGGGAAGATTCCCACCTTTGTCAGAGTAGCCACAGCTGGCTTCCTAGGCTCAGGCCTTGAGCATGATTGCTGTGGTAGTCACACACATTCCCAGAGTCCAGATTCAATCTCAAAATGCTTGGTCATTGCCAACTCACCACAGCCAAGGGAACTGAGCATCTCTCTGGGAAGGTGAGTTTTTCTGATGGGTTACTGAACAATTCTTCTGAATGGGTGTGTTTTATACTAGAACAATTTCTTGAAGCTGTTAATTCAGTTTTTGAAATATAACTCATATCCTGGAAGATTTCAGAATATGGGTACAGACTGATAAAAATGCGTGAATACACACACACACGCTCACGCTGGCAGTCATCTGTAAAATCTGCCTGAACTTTCCTTCTTAATTCTTTGAGAATCTTGAGACAAACTGAGTCCCTATGGAGTGTGATGCACAGTCCACCTCCTTTCCTGGGGAACCCATTAGGGATAAGAGCAGGCCCTCATTTAGAGGCAGACAGAGTGAGGGGACCAACAGTCTGCAGGTATGGTTGTTTTGGCCCACGGTGAGCTCTATAGAACCACTGACTTCAGAGATGGAGAGCACCAGAGAGGGGATATGCTCCATCATTTTCAAATTGCAGAAAGCCAGGTGCAAAAAAAGGAATGGAGATTCTGAGGCCCTTCAGCTGCTGTGTGCAGGACTGAGCCTGGAGTCATCCTCACTGCTCTACCAAGACCTTTCCCTTGATAGCACTTGACACTCCTCTCAGCAGGCCAATTATTTCCAGAAGATTCCATTACTTTATCTTTCTTCCATGATGGAAGTGACTTTCTATGGGTCGCAATGATTTCAACTATGTGATTAGCAGGTTCTGGAAAGTCTTTTTCTCATTGCTGTTTCTCAGTAGTTAGATTCTCCTGGTTCCAAACTGGTATGTGAAAAGTACAGTCTTGGACCTGATACAGATGAAATATAGATCTGTCCCCTTAGGGTAGTATAGAAGCCTTTATGGATATGACAAAGTTACAGACGTAGTATCTAATAATAACCAAAACATATCACTTCATAGTTTTCTCATATATTATTTAATTTGATCTGTTAGCCCTGGATTAAAATTCTGAAGCTGTGGAGGTGTGAGCTCTTCAGCATTAGCCGGCCCTGGATCACATTCTGGCTCTGCCTCAGGGCAGTCCTTTCATCTTTGTACAAGTAGAGTAAACTTTCTGAGCCTCAGTTTCCTCAGCTTTAAAGAGAAAACACAATTCACTTCTCAATTTGTTCAGCAGATTAAATATAGTGATATAAGAAATCTCTTTAGCACAGTCCCTGGCCGACAACTGGGGTTGGTGAATATTTGTTTCTACCCCTCCCCTTGGGCATGGACCTGTTCAGCCATTTTGGGTTGCTTAAGGCTAAACATTTCACTGAAGCCCTTAGTTCCTCCGAGTCCTATTTGTAAGAGAGACTCTATAGCACCCACCACCTGGGGACAGAGTCAAGGAGGGCTAAAGAGAGAGATCCAAGAAACACCCTAGACCTAGAAACTCAGAAAACGCCTAAGGAAAATGAGACTTAATCTGCCATTTTTAGAGAAGACAAGTCCCAGGTATTATTGCTCAAAAGGCACTAAAGCTAGGTCAGAATAAACCTGTGTTGAAATTTTATAAGAAATTAAATCAGAATGTAGAAAAGCCCAATCTAATTTCACCCCAAATAAGCAATAATGTTGGCTCCATTTCTATTTAAAGCACAAAGTACATCTTTGACAGCTAAAGAGAAGCTGCCTCAGAGTATGAATTTAAAAACAAACGTATTTGATAATAGGAGTATCTGCCTGGCCTGTTTTACTAGGCAGAATCTGATCCATACAGAACTGATCATCAGTCTCTCCAGAGTTCAAAAATCCAAGGATTGATGATACTTGAGGCTGGGATTGCATATTCTGTTGTCTGTTTGTGTAACGTGTGCACAGAGCACATTTGCTAGGCAGTGTCTGAGCTGGCATGCCGCCCTTCTGTCCCATGTGGAAACGAGATGACTTTAACTGGAGAAGAAAAGTCAAGACGGAGGATGGGCTTCAGAAGTTGAAGCTCTGGGAAAGGTACCAATAGCTGTCGACGTGGGGTGGAGGTGGCTACCTTCTGACTTGATCTTCTGCTAATGTGGTTGGGTCTTTTTGATCATCCCCAGAGGAGCCAGGCTTAATGGCTATACTCTTCATTGTAAGCTATATTTCATTATAAGGATAATTTTGTGCTACAAAGTACAAAATGTTGGTTTTTTCTTCTCTTTGCATTCTGTTATTGAAACTGGGGACCTAGCAAGCAAGTCTTGAAGATTAAGGCAGCCTACAATTCATGGACACCAACTCATAGCAGTAGCTCAGCCCCTAGAAGCACATAGAAAGTCTTCAAGGCTGATAAAATATGTAGGCAGCAAGTGGCATGTCAACTCAAACAAGCCTAGCTCTGCCTGTTTCAGCTTGACATTATAAAGGTGAATTGTCTGAATCGTGAAAAGGCGAGTGATATTAACCTTAGGACCAGAAGGATGGCAGCTCTGGAGAGCAGCTGGTACATAAATCTCTGCTTGTTGAGAAGTAGAAAGATACTTAATAGAAAGGTAATTGAAGGATTTTTTTCTTCCCCCCTAAACTTAGTTTGGCCAGTGTCAGTGGGAATTATTTTACTCCTACTCCAGGGCAGGGCCAGCTTCTATGGTGTAACTAAAGGACATTCCAGTGACTGGCTATCTGCACTAGATTTGGCACTACTTCTCCTCTGCCTTCTGGAATTCCCAACAGAGAACTTGTCTTGGAGATCGAGGTAACAGTAGCTCCAGAAGCAGCTATTAAAATGCACAGTGATAATTGGGAGTTAGTACCCATTAGTGGCTTCCCTGGTGGTTCAGTGGTAAAGAACCCGCCTGCCAATGCAGGAGATGTGGGTTCAATCTCTGAGTCGGCAAGATCCCCTGGAGAAGGAAGTGGAAACCCACTCCATTATTCTTGCCTGGGAAAGCCATGGACAGAGGAACCTGGCAGGCTACAGTCCATGCGATCTCAAGAGTCAGACACAACTTAGCGACTAAACACTACCCACCAAACAGATTGATTTATTAAATTAGTTATAATGCTTCTAAGAGTAGGGACTTTGGAATCTTAAAAAAGTCAAATCAAGAAGGAACTTTAGAAGACATCTAGTGTGGGTTTCATTCTGTATTTAAGGAACTTAAGGCCCAGAAAAGTAAAGTGGCTTATTCAAGGTAACCAGCAAATCAATGGCAAAGCTGGACCCTAGGTTTCTCTGGGTAATTGTTTCTAGAATCATTGAGTCTAAACCTCTTACTTATGAATGAGGGCACCAAGTTCTACATGTGAGAAGAAGATACCAACCAAATGTGAGAAGCCTGGATACCAACAAAATTCCCCAAAGTCCCATTCAATGGTCTTTATATCAAGTTTTCTCTTTCTTCACATCTCCAGGGTGAAAGGGAAATGGAGATGATGAAGTAAAGAGTGGATGACTAATTTGCTTTTTGGCACATATTCTATTGATCCATGAGCAAGCATTGAGAGCCTTCTAGGTATACAAACACCTCAGCCACTTTGGGTAGAAAATAATGATCAAGGCAAGGGAAATAGAAGGTGAGTATATCCTAAAAGTAGGGCAGCAGAAGTGAAAGGATTGGACACAGTGATGATTCTTGCAAAGAAGCCCAGAAAAGATCATACAAAGTCCCAGAGCATGACCTTTTTTTGCCTCTTCTCTCTCTCCCTCACCAGTGACCGTCCCTATTCCCTCCCCAAGAGAGAATAGAACTCAGATTAGCTATCCTAACCTTGGTGCTCCTCCATGGAGGGTGGTTGAAGGGTAGATGATATGGTTGGCAAACAGGGCTGTGAGAAGCCTACGTTCCCTTTAGCCTTCTCTTCTTATTTAGGAACCTGATAAGAATTTTTTCTGAGCATCAGTTGTGCACCAGTTGTGTGTGTAGACATTGTATTATCTTGCTGGTTCTACAGCAATCTCCAGAGGTAGAAATTATCATCCCTAATGTACAGGAGAGGACAGTTGAAGCCAGAGAGGTTAATTTTCTTGCTTGACTTAGATTCACACCTTTCTGGTTGCAAAGCCCAGCTCTGACCAGTTGACCTCAAGCCTTCTTCATGTCACCAAATAACTTGACAGGATGCAAATCTTTTCATGGTTCAACCTCTTAGTTCTTTTTTTCTACTTACCTTCTCTGAAGACATCTCTCATAATCTGAGTTATACAAAGCACACTATTTTTCTCTCTTAGTCTCCTTCTCATCCATATGGAGCTAAGCTGCCTGTGAAATTTATAGCTCCTCACACCTGGATAGGGTGAAGGTTGTGGATGATATGGAGGCCACCTTCCTGGAGTGAGGGAGTGGGGCTGGAAGGTCACATCTGGGAGACAGTTTGCTCCACTGACCATGGGCTGCTCCTTGCAGGTCTGGAGTGCAGCTTTGACTTCCCTTGTGAGCTGGAGTATTCCCCTCCACTGCACAACCTCGGGAACCAGAGCTGGTCCTGGCGCCATGTTTCTTCTGAGGAAGCCTCTCAGATGGACCTGTTGGATGGGCCTGAGGCGGAGCATTCCAAGGAAATGCCCAGAGGTAAGGGTAGAGGACACGGCAAAGTGTCCTGAATGGTCCAGGATGGGGATGGGATGTCTATTTCTGTTTGAAATTTTGTGACTTCTCCATCCCTGTTCTATCCTGTTTCCTTTGAAACCTGTTTTTAATATCTGTGCCTTTTCATGCCTTGGACTATACAAGGGAGAAGAGGCTACAAGTTCAATTTCAAGATCAATCCAACCCTTTGGATTGAAGCATTTAGAAATAGGATTTCATAGCTCTCTTTCATGCAGATTTCCCAATGTAAGATGTCGAAAAAAATGTTAACCTGTTTGTTTATTTGGAATGGTGTCATCTCTAAAACATAGGACATACAGTTAAATTTGAGCTTTAAACAACAGATGATTTTTTTAGCATAAGTGTGTCTCATGTAAGTAGTTGGGACATACTTATACTGAAAAATTATTCCAATTATCCTAAAAAATTCAAATGTAATTGTGTTCTGCATTTTTATTTGCTGAATCTGGCAATCCTAATTTGGAGTGTGTTGTATTACTGAGTTAAATGTTAGTTTCAAATCCATTAATGACTATTCAGACTGCATATTAGTTCTGTAAGGTGCTTCCAGAAGTTCTGAGCTGTTTATGAACATCCTCTTCCGAATTATCAGTACTGGAAAAGATAGGCTCAGGATACATAGTGGATGCTTGATAAATATTTGCTGAGTTTTTAGAGAGAGATACAGAGGCACTAAGACCTAATGTTTCCTCAGGTCTCTCTAAGGCAAATCTTAGAGCCCCCAATTCCTTGGACCCAGAATATTCTACTGACCCAGCATTGATAGCCTGTATTTCTAGCTTTTAGGAAGAAATAATAACTGACATAGTACTGGATTTACTGGGCATGGCAGAGTAGTATTTCCAATTGCAAAGCCCTTCCAACTGCATTGTCTCATCGGATTCCAATTTTGTGAGGGAGTCAGGGCAGATGAGAAAACTAGGGCTCAGAGAGGGGAAGCAACTTGCTGACAATCAGCTTATACATGTGGGTCTACAGGTCTAGATGTCTGCCTTGATGAGTCATAGACAGGAATATTTTCCACCTTATCATGCCTCTGTCTTTATAGCAAAAACTGTGGTGAGAGCTGCTGTGGGCCCAGTTCTTAGGGGTGATTATCTCAGACGGATGCTACTGGGAATCACACAAGGACAGGACTCAAGGAAGCTCACAAGGACTAAAAACTAGTCACTAATGCTCCCAGGCTTCCCCCTCAACCTGGAGCCCTGAACTGTGAGGCCTCTTTCTTTTATACACACTCTCCCAGGATGACCTTTTCTATTTTTGTGACACTCTTGAAATTTCTTGACTTTGATTTATATTTAAAGCTGCTTTCACATGGATACTGATGTGTAATGTGGGGTGTGTGTGTGTGTAATTGAGTGGCTCTTACCCAATAGTGCATCCAAATCTTCTGGAGAACTTATAAAAATACTGTCTAAATGCTATAACCTAAGATTCTGATTCAGTTAATGTGAAGTAGAGCCTAGGAATCTGTAGATTTTCAAACTTTATTATAAAATCAAGCATGTACAAAAAAGTAGACATAATATGTATGTGTGGATTAAAGATTACAATATGATCAGTACTTGTATTCTCATCACCAAGTGTAAGAATTTGAATGTTGTCAGTTCCTTTACAACCTTTTCTTCTCCTACCTAGATCAAAAATCTCTCCTTTCCCCAGAGGTAACCATTACCCCACACTTTATGTTTAATCATGCATTTGCTTTTCTCTATGGCCTTACCCCTTATATATATAGCCTCAAACAACATATTGATTAGATTTGAAACCTGTTGTATAAATGTAATAGTGTTTTGTGACTTGCCCATTTTAATACCTATAGTTGTGGTTCATTTTGTATTGGATCCATTACATGAAAATACCACAGTTTGTCTTTTCCACTGTTATTAGATATTTGGGTTGTTTCTGAGTTTATGCTATTACCAACAGCATCACTATCAGCATTTTTGTACATGCCTCTTGGAGTGTGTGCATGTCCAAGGGCTTCCCTAGAGCATAGAACTTGGGGTGGAATTTCTGGGTCACATGGTTCACCTTCCATTTCAATACATAATCCAATGTATTTTCCATAGTGGTGGCACCAAGTTATATTCCCTTTAGTGATGTATTAGTGCATCCAGGATTCTACATCCTTACCAGTATTGGGTTTTGCCAGACTTTGTCGTTTTTGTTCATCTGGCAGATGAAATACAGTATGTCATTACAGCTTTGATTTCCATGGGGCTCTGTTTTATTTTGTGATTGTGTAAGTTTCTCAGGTGATTCTGAGGTTTCTTGTACTATTGATGTGGACCCTTTTTCAGGCTTACTCACATTCAGCCATTGCTAGTAATGTCTCTGGATCCCAATTCCTAACCTGTTGAAACAGTCCTGTGTATACATACATTTTTGATCATAGGTTTTTTATTTGATAACTGTTGAATTATGATCAAAGTTCACTGAGATGAGGAGAGAGGGACAAGTGGCAATTATCCACAGACATGGTGGTGTCAGACTTTATAACTTTGAAAATCAATGCTTTTTACATTTTTAAACAATTTTAAAGCAGTGCCAATAGATAGTGTTTTGCCAAACTCTGACCTGTTTCTCCTCCCCTATGCTCTGTCTTACGATCTTTAGCATCTGCATGTTATGCTGAGTATAGTGAGACGGGGGGAAAAAAAGAAGGAGAGGAGGGGAGGAAGAAATACTGACTTCGCAGTGGTCCTGAAAGTGGAAATATATTGAGGGCTTTATGTTTCTAAAAATCTGGATCCCAAGGGCCAGGACATGCACTAAATGTGAACTTTCCCATTATATGAACCAGTCAGTTCAGTTCAGTTCAGTTGCTAGTCGTGTCCAACTCTTTGCAATCCCATGGACTGCAGCACACCAGGCTCCCTGTCATCACCAACTCCTGGAGCTTGCTTAAACTCATGTCCATCGAGTCGGTGATGCCATCCAACCATCTCATCCTCTGCTGTCCCCTTCTCCTGCCTTCAGTCTTTCCCAGCATCAGGGTCTTTTCCAATAAGTGAGTTCTTCACATTAGGTGGCCAATGTATTGGAGCTTCAGCTTCAGCATCAGTCCTTCCAATGAATATTCAGGATTGATTTCCTTTAGGACTGACTGGTTGGGTCTCCTTGCAGTCCAAGGGACTCTCAAGAGTCTTCTCCAACACCACAGTTCAAAAGCAGCAATTCTTCGGCATTCAGCTTTCTTTCAGAATCAGTCAGGATTTGAATATCCACTTTTTAGCAAGTGTTGCCAACTTCCATCTCTCGGAAAAATCATTGCTCTTCCTAGTGTGGCAGGATCTCACATCTCTGAAGATATTGATGGAACAATCATGACAAAAACTTCTGTGGATACACCAGTTTACTTTATCAAGTTTTTTAGTGAACAAACACACCAAAATGTAATTTAGGAGAATCTCACCATTGTCAGATACTTGTGTTTATTTTTCCTGGGGCCAAGTGGAGGGATCTGTACTCAGCCTTGATCAGTCTTAGAAACAAAAGACCAGCCTCCCAGCTTTTGTAGGGCTGCCTCTGGCCTCTGGAAGGTCACTGAGAGGTGTTCAAAATTTCCAGTAATGGACCACCTGTTGTTTTTGAAATCAGTTGATTACATTGCTACCTATTTGTTCCCTGAAGTAAGGTTGCTCCTTGTGAAGCAGTCTGATGTATCTTAATGTCCCTTGACCTTCAGGGAAAGAGGAGAAGAAGGTAAGGGAAGAGAAAATGACATGTCCAGTCCAGACAGGAGCAAAGCAAGGACCTAACTCTCAACTGTTTAGAAGCTTATTTCTCTGTCATTTTGACAGAAAGAATTGCTGTTGATGGAGATAAGAAGGAGTGATGGAGTGCCCTTCAATAGAGGGGTTTTTTACCCCCCCCCTTTTTTTTAAACTCAACATTTATTGGTTGGGTGGTATTTAGATTCTATTACAGTATTTCTTGTCAGGGGATACAGAAGGGCTAGAGAAAGGTGGTGAGATAATACCAATCATAGATAATGAACTATAGGAGTATAAATTCTGAATGATTTTAATTTATGGCCCCTGTAGCTGAGAATAATAAGGGAGATACAATGCAGAGCAGCAAGGTAATAAAAAGTGATGATCTTGATGGAACATAATATTATAAATTAATAAAATCTTGAGGAATCATCAGGTTGAGGCGTTCTGTGACTTTTTAAAAAGCGCCAGGGGCATGTTCAATGTCTACTCCTTCGGAATGCAGTCAAGGGAACATATTTTTCTTCTTCAGCAAGATAAGATTTTGATCTCTAGCTAAATCCTAGCTTTAAAATGGGAAGCAGATTAGCAGTCCCCCTCCCAAACGCCTCCCTAACCCTTCACGCAGATGCATACACAGTAAGACCAGGAGTAGACTCAGCTGGGAGGGGCTAACATTCTTTCTGTATGAACTGAATTCTCATCCAGGGCACTGATTCTCAAGTTTTTGCTTTGTTTTGTTTTGTGTAGGGGGCCTGGATGAAACTCTGCTCCTGAGATTTTTCTGTTTATCTAGGTAGCATAAATGTTTTCAAAAAGGTTGAGAAATACTGTTCTGGAGCTCTGAAATGCCTAGAGAAGCTGCCACGGGTGACAAGGGGACCACAATGGTAGAGTGGAGTCATTTAGTCTTTAGGTTCACTCCTGTTTTACCCTTTTGTGTTAGTTTCTTGTAGCTGCTGCAACAAGTAAACACAAACTGGGTGACTTAAAACAACAGAAATTAATGTTTTCTCAGTTCTGGAAGCCAGCAGTCTGAAATCAAAGTGTTGGCATGGTTGGTACCTTCTGGAGGCTCTGCAGGAGAATCCCTTCCATGCCTCTTTCCTAGCTTCTGGTGATCAGTAATTGCTCCCCTCACTTTGTCTGTATAGGCAGTCTTTAGCAAAGACCTCTGGTTTTAGCAGTTTGTTGAAGCTGGGAGAGTAGTCAAGAGAGATAGGCAAACTGGAATAGAAGAAGAATGTAATTGGAATCATACACACACACTCCAGAACAGAACGATGTTTCTTTTCACGTGTGTCAAATGGGGTGGTCCAAACTGGGACTGTCTATGTCAAGTGGTTCCCACAATCTCCCTACCTATTCTGTTCCCTCTGTCTACTATGAAGTTTCTGTTTTAAGGCAGTGGTTTCTAAACTTTATTTTATTATATTTCCCATTAGTAAAATATTTCTGAGCACTCTTGCTATGTGTGTATTCATCAGTTATATGCATATATATTTTTTCTAGCTATAAAATATTATTGGTAAAGCTTATTTTGCTTCTTACTTCTTTAAAATAAATGTAATCATGCACATTCTTTGGAGCCTCTGCAGGACATCTGTCCTCTATAAATAGAACTGAACTTCAGGATTTGCTAAGACATGTCACCCAGCCCCAGAGTCATTGATGAATCTGTCCCTTTCCGGTCCTTTAGGAAGTTGCCTGGGCAGATTTCTCCCTGTCTGTTCACCTCCCATCTCCTGAGCTATGCTGGCCGGGTACTCTCCATCAAGAAGGCCTTACAGATAGGTTTAGCTCTTGTGGTCTCTCTGAGTTTCAAAGACCATTTAGTCTCTTTTTTCAGAATCAATATGGTTTGAAGAGGAAGAAATCACTTCCTATCTAAGTACTATTAACATACTAACTCACCCTCAAGAATCAAAAGATATTTTTCTCTAAGATTACCTGACAGACCTGAGGAACAGGGTTGCAACCAAATATTTTCTACTGGCTCATCTAAAAAGGTATCTTGGTGGTGAAAAACTAGAATTCACTTAAGTGCTCACACAATAAGGATTTAGTTAAATAAAATATCGTTGTTTTTTAATTGCTAAATCATATCTGACTCTTGCAACCACACGGACTGTAGCTTTCCAGACTCCTCTGTCCATGGGATTTCCCAGGCAAGAATACTGGAATGGGTTGCTAGTTCCTTCTCCAAGGGATTTTCCCAATCCAGGGATCAAACCTGACTCTCCTGCATTGCAGGCAGTATACTTAAATATTATGCAGCCATTATACTTATGCCATGTAAAAACAATAATATGGGAAAGTATTCAAGGCCTATTATTAGATTTTTTTCAAAAGATTAAACAATGTATGTCACGTAAATTGTTTTGTAAAGGAGAAAAATGTATATGTACGTAAGAAAAAAGTCTATAAGGAAATATACTAACATAGTAGCAGAAGTTATTTCTAGATGACTCAATTATCAGTGATTTTTATTTTCTTCTGTGTGCTCTTAGTATTTTCAAATTTGAGTCCATTATTATGTATTACTTTTATAATAAGATAAAGCATCATTACTTTTTAATATAAGGGGATGAAAATTCTCATTTGAAGGTATGTATTATTGAATTATTTTAGACTTTCCTGGGGGAGGGAACATATTAGCTATTTTCTGCCACAACAACCACCAAAAAAGCCTGCGATACTGGCTGGAGTGAGACAAACAAATGGGCAAGCCTGCCTTCCTGGGTATGGTACAAGGCACCAACAGTTCACATCAGCTCACAAATCCAGAGCACCCTCTGCTGGACCCTGCTTCTGCTTGATTTATGCTTGGAGGGTTACAAAAGGTAATCACTTGTGCATAAGGTTCAGGAATTCACCCAGGGACTAAGTGCAGCACATAAGTATGAATAACATCAACACATTTCAATTCAATTCACATTCCTATTTCAATTCAATCTTTGCCCCTTCAGATGTATCAGAAGGATTTTGGGTGGTCGTGCATTTTTTTTTTTAATTGAAGAATAATTGCTTTACAATGTTGTGTTGACTACTGCCATCAGTGGAGAAAAGGGAACCCTATTGCAATGTAAATTGATACATCCACTATGGAGAACAGTATGGAGATTCTTTTCTTTTTTTTTTTTAATGGGATTTTAAACTTTACTTTTGATTAATTAATTTATTTGTTTTTATCTATGCTGGGTCTTCATTGCTGTGTGTGGGCTTTCTCTTATTGCAGTGAAAGGGGGATACTCTTTAGTTGCAGTTTGCAGACTTCTCTTATTGTGATGCATGGCTCTAGAGTATGCAATTCAGCAGTTGTGGCATACAGGCTTGGTTGCCCTGCAGCATGTGGAATCTTCCTGGACCAGGGATTGAACCCATGTCCTCTACATTGGCTGGCAGACTCCTGTGCATGGGACCACCAGAGAATTCCCATGTGTTACGTCTGAACACACTTCTTATCATACTAAGGTCAGTGGTGCTGTTTGTGGCCTCTTATCCCTGCCCTTCCCCTGGAACTCAACATGAGAGGCCACATTGTTTCCCTGATTCTGCCTACAGAAATGTAACCCTGATCTCCTGAGAAGTGAGGTCACTGAGCCTTAGGTCTTGACCTTTCAACAAGCTGTGACTTGTTATTATTTCATCCTAATGAGATTCTGGTGCCAACCTGGCAGCTGGAACTTGAGCTCCAGAGAACTTGCCTTAATGAGTTGGCATGCTTTCGGGGTATCTAGTGAAGTATTTCTTGCCTCCCCATCAGTATGGGCCTCTCCCAGGGTGTTTCTTCTGCCTTCTATGGGAAGCCTTCAGTGGGAAGGGATGGATTACGGTTGTCTGGTGATGATTATGCCCTTCCTTAGCTGACTCTAACAATCCTGCCCATGGAGCACGTGGAGTAAGAATGGAGGACAAGAATTGGAGGAAAGAGGGACCTGGACTCTCATCGCAACTCTGCCATAAGGGATGTCACTTTACCTCTCTGGGCTGTAGGTTCCTCATTTGTAAGGTAAATGTCTTAGACTAGATTATCACTAAGGCTATTTCCCACTCTGATACACGACTGTGTGTAGCCATATCCAATACAAAGGACAGCCATGTACCTGACACAGAACTTATGAGCCACAGAAATCTTCATCAGCCTCAAGAGATATACCCACTCCCCAAGATTTAGCCATGACTTCTGGAATATGGACAGTTTCATGGCTTAAGTCACTCTTCAGAGCACAGCATCAAGACGGGGCACTGCTTCTGGAAACCTATATGGCACCCTGGAGGGGAGAAAGAAGAGCTCCTTGAGAGGCTAGGAAGCCTATGGGTTGGTGTGGTGAATAAAATGGAGGCCACCAAAAAAAGTCCTAATCCCAAGAATTTGTGAATATGTTGCCTTACATGGCAAAACCCAACATTTAGAAAACCAAGATCATGGCATCTGGTCCCATCACTTCATGGCAAATAGATGGAAACAGTGGAAAGAGTGACAGACTTTATTTTTTAGGGCACCAAAATCACTGCAGATGGTGATTGCAGCCATGAAATTAAAAGACGCTTGCTCCTTGGAAGAAAAGTTATGACTAACCTAGACAGCATATTAAAAGGCAGAGACATTACTTTGCCAGCAAAGGTCCATCTAGTCAAAGCTATGGTTTTTCCAGTACTCATGTATGGATGTGAGAGTTGGACTATAAAGAAAGCTGAGCGCCGAAGAATTGATGCTTTTGAACTGTGGTGTTGGAGAATACTCTTGAGAGTCCCTTGCACTCCAAGGAGATCCAACCAGTCCATCCTAAAGGAAATCAGTTCTGAATATTCATTGGAAGGATTGATGCTGAAGCTGAAACTCCAATACTTTGGTCACCTGATGCGAAGAGCTGACTCATTTGAAAAGAGCCTGATGCTAGGAAAGATTGAAGGCAGGAGGAGAAGGGGATAAGAGAGGATGGGATAGTTGGATGGCAACACCGACTGAAGGGACATGAGTTTGAGTAAACTCTGGGAGTTGGCGATGGACAGGGAGGCCTGGCGTGCTGCAGTCCATGGGGTCACAAAGAGTCAGACACGACTGAGTGACTGAACTGAACTGAACTGACATGGCAAAAGGGACTTCACAGGTGAGATTATTCACAATTTTCCAGAAGCGCCTAATGGAATCACAAGGATCCTAGTGAGTGAAAGAGGGAGATAGGAGAGCCAGAGTCAGAGAAACTGTGATGACAACTCCAGATGAATCAGAGGTCAGAGAGAAACAGAGATTTGAAGATCACTTAATTACATGCTATTTGTATAAATTTAAAAATTCCATTTATCCTTTGAATTGTGTATTTCTTCACTAAAGCAATAATTGGTAATTCCCTACTGTAATCTACAGTGCAGGGCACTGTAGATTAAAATCTAGGTCAAGGGAACATCCAAAATCAAGGGGGTGGACACACCATGTAAAGTGACAGCACAGCAGCTGATGGTGTTGAAGATGTAGGAAGAAGCCATGAGAGAAGAAATGCAGGCCACTTCCAGAAGCCAGAAAAGGCAAGAAAAAGGATTCTTCCTCAACTTTCATCCAGAAGGAATACAGCCCCCCAACTCATTTTAGACTTTTGACCTCCTGCTGCTGCTGCTGCTGCTGCTAAGTCGCGTCAGTCGTGTCCGAGTCTGTGCAACCCAGTAGACGGCAGCCCACCAGGCTCCAGCGTCCCTGGGATTCTCCAGGCAAGAACACTGGAGTGGGTTGCCATTTCCTTCTCCAATGCATGAAGTGAAAAGTGAAAGTGAAGTCGCTCAGTCGTGTCCAACTCTTAGCGACCCCATGGACTGCAGCCTATCAGGTTTCTCTGTCCATGGGATTTTCCAGGCAAGAGTACTGGAGTGGGTCGCCAGTGACCTCCTGAACTATTCAATAATGAATCTATGTTGTTTTAAACCATTGCATGCTTGCTAAGTCACTTCAGTCGGGTTCAACTTTTTGTGATCCTATAGACTGTAGCCCGCCAGGCTCCTCTGTCCATGGAGATTCTCCAGGCAAGAATACTGGAGTGGATTGCCATTTCCTTCTCTAGGGGATCTTCCCTACCCAGGAATCGAACCCACATCTCTTAACGTCTCCTGCATTGGCATGCTGGTTCTTTACCATTCACCTGAGAAGACCTTTAAACCATTAAGTTTCTGATAATTTTTGAGAGTAGCCATAAGACACTAACACTGCTGGTCCTGAGCAAGTCTGGAGCAAAACTGATGCTCTTAAGACACTTTTCTAGAAAGGGCAGGGCTCAGAGGACTGACTGGGCCTCAGAGACACACTTCCTTGTTTTTTTTTTTTTAACCCATTGTTTTATTTTGAATTTATTACTAACAGAACTGTATAATAATAAATTTGCATTGTTTTAAGCCACCATATATGTGGAAATTTGTTACAGAAATAATAGGAAACTAATACACTTCTTATGTAAATTTGGCCAAGTCTCTTCTTAATTTCCCCACATGTAAAATGACAACGTTTAGTAGGTTACTTTTTTTTTTTCTTTTTTTCTTTTTTTAATAAATTTATTTATTTTAGTTGGGGGCTAATTACTTTACAATATTGTAGTGGTTTTTGCCATACATTGACATGAATCGGCCATGGGTTTACATGTGTTCCCCATCCTGAACCCCCTTCCCACCTCCCTCCCCATCCCATCCCTCTGGGTCATCCCATTGCCCCAGCCCTGAGCATTTGTCTCATGCATCGAACCTGGAATGGTGTTCTGTTTCACATATGATGATATACATGTTTCAATGCTACTCTCTCAGAACGTCCCACCCTCACCTTCTCCCTCAGAGTCCATAAGACTGTTCTATACATCTGTGTCTCTTATTCTGTCTCGCATATAGGGTTATCATTACCATCTTTCAAATTCCATATATATGCATTAGTATATTGTATTGGTGTTTTTCTTTCTGGCTTACTTCACTCTGTGTAATGGGCTCCAGTTTCATCCATCTCAATAGAACTGATTCAAATGTATTCTTTTTAATGGCTGAGTAATATTCCATTGTGTACATGTACCACACCTTCCTTATCCATTCGTCTGCTGATGGACATCTAGGTTGCTTCCATGTCCTGGCTATTGTAAACAATGCTGCAATGAACATTGGAGTACACGCGTCTCTTTCAATTCTGGTTTCCTCGGTGTGTATGCCCAGCAGTGGGATTGCTGGGTCATATGGCAGTTCTATTCCCAGTTTTTTAAGGAATCTCCACACTGTTCTCCATAGTGGCTGTACTAGTTTGCATTCCCACCAACAGTGTAAGAGGGTTCCCTTTTCTCCACACCCTCTCCAGCATTTATTGCTTGTAGACTTTTGGATAGCAGCCATTCTGACTGGTGTGAAATGGTACCTCATTGTGGTTTTGATTTGCATTTCTCTAATAATGAGTGATGTTGAGCATCTTTTCATGTGTTTGTTAGCCATCTGTATGTCTTCTTTGGAGAAATGTCTGTTTAGTTCTCTGGCCCATTTTTTGATTGGGTCGTTTATTTTTCTGGAATTGAGCTGCAGGAGTTGCTTGTATATTTTTGAGATTAATTGTTTGTCCATTGCTTCATTTTCTATTATTTTCTCCCATTCTGAAGGCTATCTTTTCACCTTGCTTATAGTTTCCTTTGTTGTGCAAAAGCTTTTAATTTTAATTAGGTCCCGTTTGTTTATTTTTGTTTTTATTTCCAGTATTCTGGGAGGTGGGTCATGGAGGATCCTGCTGTGGTTTATGTTGGAGAGTGTTTTGCCTATGTTTTCCTCTAGGAGTTTTATAGTTTCTGGTCTTACGTTTAGATCTTTAATCCATTTTGAGTTTATTTTTGTGTATGGTGTTAGAAAGTGTTCTAGTTTCATTCTTTTACAAGTGGTTGACCAGTTTTCCCAGCACCACTTGTTAAAGAGATTGTCTTTTCTCCATTGTATATTCTTGCCTCTTTTGTCGAAGATAAGGTGTCCATAGGTGCATGGCTTAATCTCGGAGCTTTCTATTTTGTTCCATTGATCTATATTTCTATCTTTGTGCCAGTACCATACTGTCTTGATGACTGTGGCTTTGTAGTAGAGCCTGAAGTCAGGCAGGTTGATTCCTCCAGTTCCATTCTTCTTTCTCAAGATTGCTTTGGCTATTCGCGGTTTCTTATATTTCCATACAAATTGTGAAATGATTTGTTCTAGTTCTGTGAAAAATACCATTGGTAGCTTGATAGGGATTGCATTGAATCTATAAATTTCTTTGGGTAGTATACTCATTTTCACTATATTAATTCTTCCAATCCATGAACACGGTATATTTCTCCATCTGTTTGTGTCCTCTTTGATTTCTTTCATCAGTGTTTTTATAGTTTTCTATATATAAGTCTTCTGTTTCTTTAGGTAGAAATATTCCTAAGTATTTTATTCTTTTTGTTGCAATGGTGAATGGTATTGTTTCCTTAATTTCTCTTTCTGTTTTCTCATTATTGGTGTATAGGAATGCAAGGGATTTCTGTGTGTTAATTTTGTATCCTGCAACTTTACTATATTCATTGATTAGCTCTAGTAGTTTTCTGGTAGAATCTTTAGGGTTTTCCATGTAGAGGATCATGTCATCTGCAAACAGTGAGAGTTTTACTTCTTCTTTTCTTATCTGTATTCCTTTTATTTCTTTTTCCGCTCTGATTGCTGTGGCCAAAACTTCCAAAACTATGTTGAATAGTAGTGGTGAATGTGGGCACCCTTGCCTTGTTCCTGACTTTAGGGGAAATGCTTTCAATTTTTCCCATTGAGGATAATGTTTGCTGTGGGTGTGTCATATATAGCTTTTATTATGTTGAGGTATGTTCCTTCTATTCCTGCTTTCTGGAGGGTTTTTATCATAAATGGATGTTGAATTTTGTCAAAGGCTTTTTCTGCATCTATTGAGATAATCATATGGTTTTTATCTTTCAATTTGTTAATGTGGTGTATCACATTGATTGATTTGTGGATGTTAAAGAAACCTTGCATTCCTGGGATAAAGCCCACTTGGTCATGATGTATGATCTTTTTATATGATGTTGGATTCTGTTTGCTAGAATTTTATTAAGGACTTTTGCATTTATGTTCATCAGTGATATTGGCCTGTAGTTTTCTTTTTTTGTGGCAACTTTGTCTGGTTTTGGAATTAGGGTGATGGTGGCCTCATAGAATGAGTTTGGAAGTTTACCATCTTCTGCAATTTTCTGGAAGAGTTTGAGTAGGATAGGTGTTAGCTCTTCTCTAAATTTTTGGTAGAATTCCGCTGTGAAGCCGTCTGGTCCTGGGCTTTTGTTTGCTGGAAGATTTCTGATTACAGTTTCGATTTCTGTGCTTGTGATGGGTCTGTTAAGATCTTCTATTTCTTCCTGGTTCAGTTTTGGAAAGTTATACTTTTCTAAGAATTTGCCCATTTCTTCCAAGTTGTCCATTTTATTGGCATATAGCTGCTGGTAGTAATCTCTTATGATCCTTTGTATTTCTGTGTAGTCTGTTGTGATCTCTCCATTTTAATTTCTAATTTTGTTGATCTGATTCTTCTCCCTTTGTTTCTTGATGAGTCTGGCTAATGGTTTGTCAATTTTGTTTATCTTCTTGAAAAACCAGCTTTTAGTTTTGTTGATTTTTGCTACGGTCTCTTTTGTTTCTTTTGCATTTATTTCTGCCCTAATTTTTAAGATTTCTTTCCTTCTACTAACCCTGGGGTTCTTCATTTCTTCATTCTCTAGTTGCTTTAGGTGTAGAGTTAGGTTATTTATTTGATTTTTTTCTTGTTTCTTGAGGTATGCCTGTATTGCTATGAACCTTCCCCTTAGCATTGCTTTTACAGTGTCCCATAGGTTTTGGGTTGTTGTGTTTTCATTTTCATTCGTTTCTATGCATATTTTGATTTCTTTTTTGATTTCTTCTGTGATTTGTTGGTTATTCATAAGCATGTTGTTTAGCCTCCATACGTTGGAATTTTTAATAGTTTTTTTTCCTGTAATTGAGGTCTAAACTTACTGCATTGTTGTCAGAGAAGATGACTGGGATGATTTCTATTTTTTTGAATTTACCAAGGCTAGATTTATGACCTAGGATGTGATCTATCCTGGAGAAAGTTCCGTGTGCATTTGAGAAAAAGGTGAAATTGATTGTTTTGGGGTGGAAAGTCCTGTAAATATCAATTAAATCTAACTTGTCTATTGTATCATTTAAAGTTTGTGTTTCCTTGTTAATTTTCTGTTTAGTTGATCTACCCATATGTGTGAGTGGAGTATTAAAGTCTCCCACTATTATTGTGTTATTGTTAATTTCCCCTTTCATACTTGGTAGTATTTGCCTTACATATTGTGGTGCTCCTATGTTGGGTGCATATATATTTATAATTGTTATATCTTCTTCTTGGATTGATCCTTTGATCATTATGTAGTGTCCTTCTTTGTCTCTTTTCACAGCCTTTATTTTAAAGTCTATTTTATCTGAAATGAGTATTGCGACTCCTGCTTTCTTTTGGTCTCCGTTTGCATGAAATATGTTTTTCCATCCCTTCACTTTCAGTCTGTATGTGTCCCTGGTTTTGAGGTGGGTCTCTTGTAGACAGCATATATAGGGGTCTTGTTTTTGTATCCATTCAGCCAGTCTTTGTCTTTTGGTTGGGGCATTCAACCCATTTACATTTAAGGTAATTATTGATAAGTATGGTCCTGTTGCCATTTACTTTGTTGTTTTGAGTTCGTGTTTAAACATCCTTTCTGTGTTTCCTGTTTAGAGAAGATCCTTTAGCATTTGTTGGAGAGCTGGTTTGGTGGTGCTGAATTCCCTCAGCTTTTGCTTGTCTGTAAAGCTTTTGAATTCTCCTTCATATCTGAATGAGATCCTTGCTGGGTACAGTAATCTGGGTTGTAGATTATTCTCTTTCATTACTTTAAGTATGTCCTTCCATTCCCTTCTAGCCTGAAGAGTTTCTATTGAAAGATCAGCTGTTATCCTTATGGGGATCCCCTTGTGTGTTATTTGTTGTTTTTCCCTTGCTGCTTTTAATATTTGTTCTTTGTGTTTGATCTTTGTTAATTTGATTAATATGTGTCTTGGGGTGTTTCGCCTTGGGTTTAGCCTGTTTGCGACTCTGGGTTTCTTGGGCTTCTGTGACTATTTCTTTCCCCATTTTAGGGAAATTTTCAACAATTATCTCCTCGAGTATTTTTTCATGGCCTTTCCTTTTATCTTCTTCTTCTGGGACTCCTATGATTCGAATGTTGGGGCGTTTCATATTGTCCCAGCGGTCCCTGAGGTTTTCCTCATTTCTTTTGATTCTTTTTTCTTTTTTCCTCTCTGCTTCGTTTATTTCCACCATTCTATCTTCTACCTCACTTATCCTATCTTCTGCATCCGTTATTCTACTGTTGGTTCCCTCCAGAGTGTCTTTTATCTCCTTTATTTCATTATTCATTATATATTGACTCCTTTTTATTTCTTCTAGGTCCTTGGTAAACATTTCTTGCCTCTTCTCAATCCTTGTCTCCAGGCTATTTATCTGTAACTCCATTTTATTTTCAATATTTTGGATCATTTTTACTATCATTATTCTAAATTCTTTTTCAGATAGATTCCCTATCTCCTCCTCTTTTGTTTGGTTTGGTGGGCATTTCTCATTTTCCTTTACTTGCTGAGTATTTCTCTGCCTTTTCATCTTGTTTAGATTGCTGTGTTAGGCGTGGCCTTTCTGTATTCTGGTAGTTTGAAGTTCCTCTTTATTGTGGAGGTTCCTCACTGTGGGTGGGGTTGGACGGGTGGCTTGTCAAGGTTTCCTGGTTGGGGGAGCTTGTGTCGGTGTTCTGGTGGGTGGAGCTGGATTTCTTCTCTCTAAAGTGCAATGGAGTGTCCAGTATTGAGTTTTGAGATGTCTATGGATTTGGTGTGCCTTTGGGCAGCCTGTATATTGATGCTCAGGGCTGTGTTCCTGGGTTGCTGGAGAATTTGCGTGGTATGTCTTGCTCTGGAACTTATTGGCTCTTGGGTGGAGCTTGGTTTCAGTGTATACGTGGAGGCTTTTGGATGATCTCTTATTAATTAATGTTTCCTCTGGCTTTCAGTCTTATTCTTGCAGTAGCCTCAAGACTTCTCCATCCATACAGCATCGATAATAAAACTTTTAGGTTAATGGTGAAAAGATTCTCCACAGTGAGGGATACTCAGAGAGGTTCACTGAGTTACATGGAGAGGTGAACGGGGTGGGGGTGGGGTGTTGAGGTGACCAGGAGGAGAAGAGGGGAACTCAAACGTGGAGAGAGCAGTCTAGCCAGTAAGCACTTCCCTCTGTGCTCTCCACAGCCTGGAGCCCTCAGAGAGGTTCACAGAGATACATAGAGAGGGGGGAGGAAGGTAATAGAAGTGAGCATGAGTAGAAAGGGAGGAATCAAGAGGGGAGAGAGAGATCTGGGCAGTATTCTATTCCCGAAGTGTTCTCTGGTGCCCAGAACACCCTCAGAGATTCACAGAATTGGGTTGAGAAGAGAAGGAGGAGGGTGGGAGATAGAGGTTCCCTGGGGGAGAAGAAAGAGCGTCAATAGGGGGAGAGAATAATCAAGCCAGTAATAACACTCCTGAGTAAAAATGGGTACTAAAGATTGAGTTCTTAAATGTACAAAATTGATATCAAATATGTAAAACAAAGATTAAAAATCTAGAGTAGAGGTTAGACTCTTAAAAAAATACAATATAAAAAAAAGAAAAAAGAAAACAAAATCACAAAAAGTATAAGATATATGTATGCAGTTTGCTTTAAAAATAGGGTTTTTTTGTGTGTGTAAGGTAATAGTGGGTTATAAAAATGAAAATTAAAGGTGTAATAGAGGACTTAAAGAAAAAAGAAAAAAAAATTAAAAAAAAATGATAATAGTAAAAGTATATCCAGGACTTTCTCTGGAGCTATTGTGAGCAGTGTGGGGTCTGTTCAGTTTCAGATAGATCCTTGTTCCTGCTTATACTTTTCAAGATCTATAGGCCCCTTTCAATGTAGTCGGTGTTAACTACAGGGATTTTAATCTGTTGGCCTGTCACTTCCAAAGCGCTTCCCTCTGTTTATTTGGCTTCTGTTTGCAGGTCTCTTCAGTGTCTAATTTCTGCCCTGCCACAAAGGGGCGGAGGTGGTCTCTTTAGGTTCGCTTGTTCAGTCGTGCTGTGGGGAGGGAGGAACACTGCAAACCAGTATCACTGGCATGTGTGTGGAGAGCTCGCAGTGTCTCGGCCGCACTGGGTTTGCCCCCGCTCACAGCATGTGTGCTTTCCCAGTCTGCCCTGCTCAGACTTCAGGTTACTCTGCCGGGGAGTGGGCCCTGAGATGCGTGCACTTCCCAGGTCTAAGCCGCTCAGGTTCCCGGGTACTCCACAAAGGCACAGACTTGGTTGGGCCTGCGGTTTTTGCCGATCCCTGGTCGGAGCAGCTCAGGCAGCCAGGGGTTTGGCGAGCGCACTCTACCCTGTTGCGGCGGTGCGACTTATCACCTCCCTGGTCCCCACCTCAGTTTAGGGGCGTGACTGGCTCCGGTGTGCTTTGTGTCAGTTCTGGGGAGCTGGTCTCTGGCTGTGACCCTCCTGGCAGCTGTCGACCCTCCGGAATCTCAGGCAGTCTTTGCTTAGAAACTGGAAGCCTGTTTGCAGTTTGGTAGGGGGTGCCCTCTCTGGGGCCGAGTTTGCCCCTTTCCGGCTCTGGCTGGCCCCGCCTGCCTGCTGCGTCTGGTGGCGGATGGGGCGGTCTGCAGCCAGCTAGCTCTCCTCTGGTATTGCTCAGTCCTTTGTTCTGTGAGCGGGCTGGCAGTGCCTTAGATTTGGGCTTTTCACGGGATAGTTCTCTCTCTCTGGCTGTCCCACAGTTTAGGTTGCTATCTCACGTTAGCTCCCTCAGATTGCCCTCAGTGCATTCGGCCTGGTCCTTACCCTAAGCAGTGCCACCCGCTCCTCTCCGTTCAGCCCCCACTTGCTTGTGGCGAATGCGAGCGTCTGGGGTTCTTTGCTGGGAGTTGCCTTTAGGCACGTAATCTGTGGGTTTTATTTATTTTTTCTCCCCGTTATGTTGCCCTCCAAGATTCGAAATCTTCCCCCAAACCCACCGGTGAGAGGGTTTCCTGGTGTTTGGAAACTTCTCTTTTACGACTCACTCCCTGGGACAGGTCTCCATCCCTAACTCTTTTGTCTCTCTTTTTATCTTTTATATTTTGTCCTACCTCCTTTCGAAGATAATGGTCTGTTTTTCTGGATGTCTGATGTCCTCTGCCAGCGTTCAGAAGTAGTTTTGTGAAGTTTGCTCAGCGTTCAGATGTTCTTTCGATAAATTTGTAGGGGAGAGAGTGGTCTCCCCGTCCTATTCCTCTGCCATCTTAGCCCCTCCCTCCCACACTTCCTTATAGTTATTGTAGGTGTCCTTTGACTTATTGCTGGGAGGGCAGTCTGTAGACTTCCTCCTGCACAGGGAACAGGCAAACATCTCTTTGGACCAGAAATAGAAAGAGCAGCAGCAAGAGCTGAAGCTAAGAAGTATGCAGCTGCATCTGAGGGTCTGGCTCCTGTGGGTAAGGAGGACAGAAGGCACCCAACAGAGGGGTCTGGGGAGGATCATTGCTCAAAATGGGGGAGCTGGGGTGAGGCTACGTCACCTGTGGAAGGAAGCTGTGATGCTTCCCAGGACAGTATCTATGAAGTTCTTGTCAAAGGTGGCTGGATGATGCAGTGAAAGTACACGTATAGGGCCTGTGGTGAGCAGCTGCCAGTCAGGCCCTGGGTTCTGTAGCAAGTGAAACTGGAAAGAGTTATAGTCTGTGAAGTGCTTTTCTATTCATGATCACCTTTGAGTCTTATAAAGCAACAAGACAGGTAGTGTTAGTGTACCTAATGTATAGGTTGGTAAACTAAGGCTAACCAGTAGGCTTTGAAGAGAGAAAGCTGGGTCTTTCTCATTCATTATGATGTCCCACGTTTACTCAGAGGAGACTGGGTGTTGCATTGTGATGTCCCAGGAGCCTGGCCCAAAGCCCAGTATAAAATAGACATTCACTAAATATTTCTTGACCCACAGATGGAGACTTAGAGAGATGAACTGAGTTGCTCATCTACAGAGTCCACAACGCCAGAATGTGAAAGAGTCAAATCTTGAATTCTAGTTTTTGAATACCAAATTTTATGCTCTTTCCATTATATCAAACTTGTGAAACGCAGTGTTTCCCAGGCTTCTCCTACATAAGACTCTCATTAGATGTCTGGCAGTATTCAGAAATTCAAGGCATCCTCCTCACACCAGTGATGCTGGGGGACTCCTCCTGTTCCATAACACAACCAAATTCTATCCACTGTGGGGCTTCCCTGGTGGCTCAGATGGTAAAGAATCTGCCTGTAATGCAGAAAAAGCAGGAGACCTGGGTCGACCCCTAGGTCAGGAAGATCCTCTGGCATCTGTGAAGGGCAGTGTTTTCAGATGGATCCTTGGAAGCCTGCTCTCACCCATGTCTTCTCTGCAGATGGCCAGGTCAAGGAGTGCTGCCTAAGGCAGCCACAGCATGAAGCTTGCCATCTGGGCTACATAACAATGTAGTGAGTGTGGAGTCAGGTTATTGTGACTCGATTTGCCCTTTTAGAAATATAGGGAGCACTGTGCTAAGAGTCGGGAGTGGTGCCCTTAGCTACCATGTGAACCCAGGCCTCATTTTTTCAACTGGTAAATTGAGTGGGTAGGGACTAGATAGGCTCCAAGAGTATGTGAAGTTGTCTTTCTGATTTCCTACTTCTCTTATTAAGACCTTTTATTACTGTTATCTGGATTTTTTTAGCCTCACTGATTTATATATATCAAATGGTTCAGATAAGACACATCTTAAAGAAATATGGGTTCTGTTTAAGAAAAGCTATGAACCGCTCGGAATTTATGTTTGAAGAGAGTTGAGGGAAAGTCAGGACCTTGCAAAGAGGAATAAAATAAAATTCTCTTGAGTGGAGATAACTACAGTGTAATTCTCCTTAGAGTGGAAAAATAATCTTTACTCATTTAAGATGGAGAAAGACTGGTCTGATATAAGTTGAAGAGAGATCTGGGGGGTCATTTTACTTCTGTGGTTTTTTTTTTTTCTTTACTTGTTATAAAAATCAGTGGAAATAATGCACAAGAGACCACTCTGTAAACAGGGAAACAGCATAACAGAGTAACACGTGGCCCAGCCTGATAGTGGACTTCCCAGCCATAGCAGTCTGAAGCAGGGGTTGCTGCTCTGTCTTGATTTAAGAAGCCTGACCCTCTGGGACTTCCCTAGTGGTCCAGTGATTAAGACTCTGTGCTCTGAATGCAGAGGGCCTGGTTTAATTCCTTGTCAGGGAACTAGATCCCACTTGCCACAACTAAGAGTTAGCATGCCACACGAAAGATCCTGCATACCACAAGGAAGAGCAAAAATCCCACATGCCACAACTAAGACCCTATGCAACCAAATACACAAATAAATAAATACACAAATAAATATTTTTTAAAAAAAACTAAAAAAATAAGCAATCTTGACCCTAAAAGATAGGAGGCTTACTTGGCCCAGGTATCCATGCATAACATATTTAGGACTTTTTGGACATGACAAAGAATTTGCTGAGAAGGACTGAACACATTTACATGTGGAAATACATCAGGTTCCAGAAATTGCATGGGGGTTCAGATCCAGGGTCCAGTTCTCCCATTGAAGAATACGTAAGGACCTTTTACCTGGTGCTATCGTGGTATTCTAGTTTTTCTTACCTTTAGCATTATGATCAATTTTGACTCTTTCCACTTCTTGCTTTATAATTCTTAGTACTATTTGCTAGTCATACTTAATAAAAACACATTATTGGATATCAGGTCTTAGTTAATTTTTATGGAAGATGTTATTATTTGGAAGTATGCTGGATTTACTCAATTTACGAGGCTTACTTTTAAGGAAACTGGCTGCATACATGGTGTGGAAGCTCTCTGTGTCTTTGTTGTGGTACCCTGACCTGCACTTTTATTCTCTTTAGCAACTGTCTTCTCTCTGATATGTTGGTATGGCTTCACCAGGAAGCATTGGACGAGTTATTAAGAGATATTATGCTGGCAATGAGGAATTATTTATTTATTCCTCATAAATAAAACAAGAATGGTCTACAATGAGAATGTCTCAAATGAGAGTAGCCTGTTTATTCTGAAGTAGATAGAAATTAAATTCACTTTTGTAGCAATGGCATAGACTGCTCCTGTTTAATATCTTCACCCTGAATATCACTTGTGCTACACAAATAGAAAATATTGTTCAGGTATTATTCCTCAGATCATATACTCTGCTTCACCTAAGAATTATTTTTATTCATTGACTAAGACACTGTGTTTATACCCCAAAAGTATCCATTCCAACAGTGGTGTATATTCAGGGACCCTCCGAGTATGGGAGGAATCAGTGCATCTGTTGCTATTCCTCCCTCATCCAAGCTTTTAACACTGATTCTTCCCTATTTATTCCTTAACTGTAAATTATATCAAAAACATTGAGCATATTAAAAATAGTGTAAACAAAATAATTAGTGCTTTCAAAATGAAGAATTTAGAGCAGGTAAGAGTTTCAGTTCTATGGGATTGGCAACCCTCCAGTGCAGGTGTCCAGCCCTCACACAAGTGCTTCATTTCCTTCTCTTATTTTTTCTGTCTTTGCTTTTCCCTCTGTCTTCTATCTTTGTTTTTGTGGCCTTCTTCCCTCCTCAACCTCTATATTCTCCTTAAAAGCAAATGCGTCCTTCCCATCTGTAACTCTGGACGCAAAATAGGCATGATGAGCCAGCACACAGACCGGAAGTGGGCTTCCCGTGCCAATAAAGATTAATTCAGACTTATTGTCTTTTGTGTGACACATGTACAAACATAAATTTAAGAAACATTGCTTGCTAGAGAAACAAGAAAGTTTAGCAAATTCTGGAAGTCTTGTGCTCCATGAGGAAATAATTACAACTAAAACCTCATGTAAGAAAAAAATAAGCTGAGTCAATTGGCTTCTTTACCCCTGAGGTCAAAGTCAAGATGGAAAGTCAGCGTTCTTCAAAAGGCAACCAGGTGCTTAGATGGAGTGGAAGTAGGATTCCTAATGACTCCTGTCTTTCAGAGGGATTTAGAGATTGAGTTTCTGCAGGTAATGTAATTAGCAATACTTTCCCCAACACCTCTATCAGCAGCAGGAGCAGCCCATAACTTTTTAAAAATTCATGTTTCCATAAATGCATGAGTAAAATCATTCAAACCGTTTACCCTGAAAAAGGAAAAGGGAAAATAAAGTGAAAATAGGGGAGAAACAACCAATAGGCATGAGATTGATAAGGAGCTTTCCTGTGAATACGATGAGCCGGCTCGAGAAAAAGAACTTAGCCTGCATCATAAAGGACTAAGGTTGACGCGAGGGAATATGATGACCCAGAGACCAACTAGACTATATGGCACCTCTGTGTGAGTTTGAAAACGTTACCTCCTCTGGGTGAAGGAATTAGGAAAAGATGCCTCTTCTGGCTGGGTGCAGCCAGTGCTAGAACTTGTAGCTTGGCAAGCAGAACATGAACTGACGCTCAGCCCCACTCGCCCCTTTGCTTAACACATCTGTACAGGGCACAACTCACCCAACTGCATACAATAGCCCTGTCAGTGTTTACCAAGAGCTTACTTTATGCCAAGCACTTATCATGAAAAGAGTGAAAGTGTTAGTCACTCAGTTGTGTCTGACTCTTTGTGACCCCATGGATTGTAGCCTGCCAGGCTCCTCTGTCCATGGGATTCTCCAGGCAAGAATACTAGGGTGGGTAGCCTTATCATACTATGCTTTATATGATTCTCAAAATAGCTCCATAAAATAGTTATAGAAAGAAGTATATCCATCTTTCAGACTAATAAAATAAAATTCAAAGAAATAATGTGAGGCAGGATTTCCAGCTATGGCCAAATGAAAGAAAGAGTTACTTACTCAGTTTTGTCTGACTCTTTGTGACTCCATGGACTATAACCCCAGGCTCCTCTGTCTGTTGGGATTTCCCAGGCAAGAATACTGGAGTGGGTTGCCATTTCCTCCTCCAGGAGATCTTCCCAACCCAGGGATTGAACCTGGGTCTCCTGCATTGCAGGCAGCTTCTTTACTGTCTGAGTCATTACTTGCAAATTCTCTCCCTCAAAAGCAACTATTAAGCTGGACTAAAGAGGCAAAAACACGGCTTCCCTGGTGGCTCACACAGTAAAGAGTCTGCCTGCAATGCAAGAGACCCAGGTTCAGTCCCTGTGTCAGGAAGATCCCCTGGAGAAGGAAATGGCAACCCACTCCCGTATTTTTGCCTGGAAAATCCCGTGGATGGGGGAGCCTGGGGCTACAGTACATGGGATCACAAAGAGTAGGATATGACTGAGTGACTGAATAACAACAACAACCAGGAAAAAGTGAGTGGTCTCATAGTGTAAGTTGAAATGTTCATTCCTCTATTTTCTGAAAGAGTATATGAAAAATTAACAATATTTGCTCGTTAAATATTTGATAGAATTTACCAGTGAAGACATCTAGGTTTGGGCTTTTCTCAGATATGCAGATGACACCACCCTTACGGCAGAAAGTGAAGAACTAAAGAGCCTCTTGATGAAGGTGAAAGAGGAGAGTGAAAAAGTTGGCTTAAAGCTCAACGTTTAGAAAACTAAGATCATGGCATCTGATCCCATCACTTCATGGGAAATAGATGGGGAAACAGTAGAAACAGTGTCAGACTTTATTTTTTGGGGCTCCAGAATCACCGCTGATGGTGATTGCAGCCATGAAATTAAAAGACGCTTACTCCTTGGAAGGAAGGTTATGGCCAACCTGGATAGCATATTTAAAAGCAGAGACATTACTTTGCCAACAAAAGTCCGTCTAGCCAAGGCTATGGTTTTTCCAGTGGTCATGTATGGATGTGAGAGTTGGACGGTGAAGAAAGCTGAGCGCCGAAGAATTGATGCTTTTGACCTGTGGTGTTGGAGAAGACTCTTGAGAGTCCCTTGGACTGCATGGAGATCCAATCAGTCCATCCTAAAAGAGATCAATCCTGGGTGTTCATTGGAAGGTCTGATGTTGAAGCTGAAACTCCAATACTTTGGCCACCTCATGTGAAGGGTTGACTCATTGGAAAAGCCCCTAATGCTGGGTAGGATTGGGGGCGGGAGGAAAAGGGGACGACAGAGGATGAGATGGTTGGATGGCATCACCGAATCGATGGACATGGGTTTGGGTAGACTCCGGGAGTCGGTGATGGACAGAGGGGCCTGGCGTGCTGCAGTTCATGGGGTCGCAAAGAGTCAGACACGACTGAGCGACTGAACTGAACTGAAACCTAGAAAAAGACATCACAAGGAAAAAACAAAAACAAAACTCCACTATTCCTCATAGACATAGATAGAAAAAGCCTTCACAAAATAAGCAAGCAAAATTTAGCAACATATGAAGAGGATGATACTGTGATCAACTGGAAATTATCCAAGAATACAAGGCTTAACATTCACAAAGAAATCAATATAATATATTAATAGGATAAAGGACATGACCATCTAAATAGAAACAGAAAAGGAATTTGAGAAAATCCAACATCCATTCATGATAATATCTCTCTACAGAATGGTAGTAGTAGGAAATTTCCTAAATTTGATAACAGCATCTATGAAAAAACCCACACCTAACAACATACCTGATGAAAGACTCAAAGCTTTCTCCCAAAATTGTAGAAAAGGCAAGAATGTCTGCTTTCATCATTTCTGTTCAACATTGAACCTTACCAGTTTAATAAGGACATGAAAGAAAGATGAAAGGAGGAGGGAAGGAAGAAAGGGATGGAGAGAAGGGAGAAATTAAAGACAAATTGAAAAGGGAAAAAAGAAATTGTAGTATTACCAGGTAACATGATCCTTTATTTAGAAAACCCAAGAGAATTCACATGAGAAAGCAAAAACTAAAAGAACAAAAACAATGAATTTAGGAAGATCACAAGATATAAATTGGTATACAAAAATTAATTATATTTCTGTGTTCTAACCAAAAACAATTCCCCAAAGGGAATTAAGGAATCAATTCAAATGATAAAAGTGTTAAAAAAAAAAACCCACAAAATTCTTAGGAATAGATTTAACCAAAATATAAGCCTTGCACACTGAAAGTTACAGAGCATTGCTGAAAGAAATTAAGGGATAATATAAATAAAAAGAGACATTATATTTTCATGCATTGGAAAACTCAGTTGTGTAAGATGGCGTTACTCTATAAATTGCTCTGTAAATTCAGTGCAATCCTGATCTCTTCAAAAACCCCAGCAGGCTTTTTTCCCTCTTTCCTTTCCTTCCTTCTTTTACTAAAAATTTATATGAAGATGCAAAGGACCTAGAATATATAAAACAATTTTTTTAAAAGAAGAAAAAAGTGGAGGATTTACATCATCTTCTTTTAAAACTTAAAGACAGTGTGATACTGGGGCGAGATGCATATACATCAAGAGAACAGATTTGAGAGTCCTAATGTTTATGAGCAGTTGATTTTTGACAAAGGTTCCTAGACAATTCAATGAAGGAAAGGTAGTCTTTTTAACAAACAGTGCTGGGATAATTGGATATCCATACTAAAAAAACAAAAAACTTAAACCCCAACCTCACATCATATACAAAAATTAACTCAAAACAAATATAGACCTAAATATGAGAACTAAAACTGTACAGTTTCTAGAGAAAAAGAAAGAATAAAATCTTTTATTCTAAATTGAGAAAATAAATTTTCCCTGTGACACTAACATCACAATCAATTAAAAAAAAACTGATAAATTGTACCTCATCAAAATTTAAAACTTTTGTATTTAAGACACCATTAAGAAAAATGAAATAAGCCAGACTGGCTGAAAATATTTTCAAATTATATATTACATAAAAGATATGTATAACTCTTGCAATTCAATAATAAACCTGAAAATCCAGTTAAAAATGAGAGTCATATCATCCACTTCAAAGGGATTTAGTGAAAATTAAACAAGATATGCACTGAAGCTCTCTTTTGGTACAATATTTGGCATGTAGTGAATAATATATGGCAGTGATAGTTATGATTATAAAAGTTATCACTATTTTATAAATAAGCAAGTTGAACTCCAGAGATGGTAAAGAACTTACCCTAGGACACTCAGGGTTATAAGCAGCAGCATGAACCAGGTTCTACGTGGCAGTGCCCAGAAGAATTTAGAAAATTTCAGAGTGAGCTTCACATTAGGTGATTAAAAGGCCTTCCTTTGTACCATCCCATCATTTGTGGTGACCAAGGATGCTCCACCTCCAGTATCCCTGTTCCATCAAGTTCTATTAGGGGAGGTTGTGGGGAAAGGAAGAGGAAGAAGCAGCTTGCCATTAGTGGGCAACCCTCATGGTTTCACAGTTCTCACTGGTTCCCTCAATTCTCATTAACTGCTTAGACATTATTGTAGTTTATTATCATTAGTATTTGGAATAGAGGAAAATTGGAAGCTACTTTAAATGTCTGTTAGTAAGGACTGGCCAAATTAACTATGATTTAACCATAACAAATTTAATTACAAACCTAATAGATACTTATTGTGAAAAAAATTTGGATAGGTGTATGAACTGTCATGGAAATATATTTGACATATAGTTAAATGAAAAGTGTAGATTGTAAAGCATTGTGAATATTATGGCCTCATTTTGATTTATATGATTTTTTTTTATAGAAAATATCCTAGAAGCATGTATGTGTGTGTGTGCGTGCTAAGTCTCTTCAGTCACGTCCGACTCTTTGCGACCCCATAGACTGTAGCCCGCCAGGCTCCTCTGTCCATGCAATTCTCCAGGCAAGAATACTGGAGTGAGTTGCCATGCCCTCCTCCAGGGGATCTTCCCAACCCAAGGATCAAACTCACATCTCTTATGTTGCCTGCATTGGCAGGCAGGTTCTTTACCTGTAACACCACCTGGGAAGCCTGGAAACATGCATATAAAACCATTATCACTGGTTACTTTTAGAGAGTAGGATCTTGACTGGAGAGCCAAAGGGATAATACACTTTTGTGTCATTAGAATTTTTCATATATTTCTTTTGTAATTAAAAATGAAAGAAATATAATATTTAAAAATGTTTTTATTTTAAAATTCTTATTTTTGTCTCATTTAAAAAAAGAACATTACTTAAAGTCACACAGCTAGTAAATGGCACATTCAGGATTAGAACTCAGTATCAGATCTATGCCTTCTTCACCATAACTTCCTCCTTTAGAAGGAAATTGAATGAGAAATTTTGAAGTGCTTCCTAAGCATAAAGTTATGAATCACTGATTCAGGTATCAACAGAGATCTCAAATTCTCCTATTTGGGAAATGCTAAAAAAATGTACAGTGTTCTGGAATGGTTCAGGAAGGTGGTGAGAGCCTTGTGAAGAAACAAAGGCAATGACCAAATGACTTCTGAAAGGCCCTTTCTTATTCTTTTGTGATATAACAGAATAAGGAAATACACTTATGCTGATTGTATCAAATTAGGTAGCAAACTTTCAAAATAGCAAGGTAGCAATCCTAGAAATGACCATCTAGTAATTCAATCCCTGTTAAAATAGTGGAACAAATATTAAGAGGAAAAAAATACTATCCAAGATAATGGAATTATGAGCAATAAGTATTATGGGTTTTAAAAGGACAAATCATGACAGACAAAGTTGATTGCTTTTTTGATTAGTAGACTAAGGGGATAGAGTAGATGTAATATATCTTGATTTTAGCAAAAGGTTTGATAGTGTCTCATGAAATTTTACTCAGGAAATTAATTGAAAATGGCCTAGAGATGAGCACTGTTGCGTGAACTTCAGAGTGGTAGCAGGACAGCAGAAGGGAATGAGAAACAGCGATGTATCATAGTGGGGAGATGTGGGGCAGGGAGGTCCAGGTTAGGGGTCAGTTCTATTTAATTATTTCATTACTTCTCAGGAAGAAGAGGAGGCAGCTCTTACGTGAGTGAAATTTATATTATATCTTATCTCTGTGCTTTCATGAAAAAATCCTTTGAAAGCTAGCAAGTCTACCTGGTTTCCAGTCCCAGCTATAGCCTTGGTCTGGATCCCAGAAGAAGCCTTGTGTATGCAAGCAATATCATACAGTGTGGTCCCATAATGAAATTTAGTTCTAATTCTGAAAAGTGAAAGTGAAGTCACTCAGTCATGTCTGACTCTTTGTGACCCCCATGGACTGCAGCCTACCAGGCTCTTCTGTCCATGGAATTTTCCAGGCAAGAGTACTGGAGTGGGTTGCCATTTCCTTCTCCAGGAGATCTTCCCAACCCAGGGACTGAACCCAGGTCTCCCACATTGCACGCAGATGCTTTACCATCTGAGCCACCAGGGAAACCCTTCTAATTCTGAATGATGAGTTAAACAGTCTTAGCCAAGAGCCCTACCTATCCTTGTCACCATGCCCTTATCCTTCATAGGCTTCCTCTCAACCCCTAAATACCCGGGAACACCCTAATATCTTGGAGCCCAGCATTTAACCCTAAAATCAACCCTTAGTACCTTCTGTTTGCCAGGACCATGGTAGATATAAAGGATAAAGAATGTCATAAATGCAAAAGACAGAAAGGATAGTTCATGGTTTATAGTAGGTGACAGACACATTAAACTGATAATGATCACTGCAGTAATCAAATTTAAGAACATTCTATAGAAAAATAGAGGAGTCTAAGAGTAACGTTAGATGGAGGAGAAGTGGAATTGGGGAAAGCCAGAAGGTTGTTGAGGCCCACTTCTAAAAGGAGGTTCTATTTGACCAGAGTCTTAAAAAAATATTATGTAAGATGGGGAAGGAAAGGGAAATTCAGGCAGAGGATAGAGACAAGTTACCCAACCTCCATAACTGATCTGTGTAATTCTAACAATAATCATTTCAGCCCTAAGTGTTGTGGGGAGGATAAAGTGAGGGGTTGTCTGCACAGAGAATAGAGGTTCAACAGTTGGAAGCATTATGCTGTTGATGATGGTTAAGGGTGGGGTTTGGCAGGACACAAGGATGGAAAGACATCTTTAGAACCAACTGGTAAAGAAGGATCTTGAAAGTCACATTAAGGAATACAGACTTCATAAGGTAGACAATAGGAGGACATTGATGGGCTTATAAACAGAGGCACCTTGGCCAGAACTTGTTTTACCAAGATCAGTCTGATAGTGATGGAAGAAGAATATAAGGAAAGAGTGGCCAAAACAAGGCCAGGTAAGAGGCTACTTACTAAGTATAAATGAAGACCCAAACTGGGACAGTTCCACTGGGAGTTGGAAAAAGGCTGTGAATCTGAGGTCTGTCTTAATACCTGAAGGAAAGAGAATCAATATTAACTTAATCAGATGGTTTCAGCAACTAGATATTTTGTAATGCCATTATCTGAAAAATGGAGCTCAGAAATGGAAAGAGTGGATCATGAATTTGATTTTCTGTCATCCCATGGAAAGTTTCTGTGGACTTATGCAAATTGTGTCTCAGAACTGTGGTGAGAATGCCTTTCCATCATTACTACCTTGCTTATAGAAGTGAGATTTTAATAGGCTGACACTGAGCTCTCTCTCCCAGGTCTCAGTATTTGGTAATGGGGTGGTGTTATAAGAGAAACATCTCAGGAGGTTTTACCTGGGGAAGAATCGGAAAAACTGTACTAATAAAGAGGAAATAAATGAGGAACTAAGAAAACAAAGGAGTTCCCAGAGATATTAAACTTCTCTCTTTTTTCCCTCTCTTATTTTTTTGTTTCAATATAACAAGAAACATTTTCAAAAGTCCCTCTCAGGGTGTTTTCAGCATAGAGCCAAACGTTTCATTGTTTCTCTATTTGACACATAGGCAAACAAAAGAAACATATCCTGATCTGAAACATGCAAGGTTATATATAGACTAGGTCTATTTGCTGTAATTTTTCTGCATTGTTACATGTGGAACCAAGTCTAAACTTTCACAACCCATGATGTGAAATCCAGTGTTAGATTTTGTCCTATGCTTTCCTTTAAACATTAAACAGAAGAGAGTGAAAAATAGCAGAAGAGATTGGATGATTCATTGAACCCTGTTGTGAGAAGATATTCAATATGTCTTAGACACATGACACATCTGTGAGTCACCCCAAATATAATCCAGTCCTCTTGAAATGGACCTCATGAGGTTTAACTCAGTGAAGGGAAATTGCTCCAGCACAGCTGTCATCACTGTCTGTGCTCTTCTTTGGGTAAAAGTTGCTGAGAGAATGGGGGAGGGAATGAAGGAAGATGATGAGAAGGAGAAAGAGAGAGAGAGCAATCATTTTTGGACCAAGAATTTTCTTTCAATTTCTTCTCTTAAAGCTTTGACTGATTATGTTTACTTTGACTCACCTGAAGTGATTAATAAGAGCATGGCTCCATGAAAGAATTTTGTGTCAGTGTAATCAAGACATTTTTACTTAAACTTTTTTCAGTGTCCCTAAGACATAACCACTAGGTCATTTTAGAATCATGTTTTATGGTTTCTTAGGAAGATGAATATTATGAGTTTCAAAGGGAGAAGTTAGGCACATAGTTTACTCCGCTCTGATTTATGAATTGCCCTTTAAGGAAATATAGTGACAGTTGAACATGGGTTTATGAAAAGTCAATGTTGTTCAGAGAATGTGGAATGCGTATTAGTCAAACTAACAGTCAAACTTTTTGTGAGTCCACATTTCTTTGAATATGTGAATCTCTGTTTTCTTGTCAATCATCAAACAGTTCTTAAGCACTTAGTATCTACTAGACACTATTCTAGTCCTAGTGGGAAATACATAGAAATAAGGTATGTAAAGGTATGTTACTTTTCCCAAGGAGCTTATACTTTCATGAAAGTGATGTCACAAACTTGTGGCAAGGATTTAAGTGTATTGTAAAAGTTGGTACACAGTTTTCTTTGGGGAAGAAACTGTCTTTATTTGGAAAAACAAATATCTTTATATAAATTGCTTGACGGGTAAGCAGCAGACCCCTCAAGCAATTTATACAAAATCATGGATGTCTGTGTGTTCTGATGAAAATAATGAAAAGACATTTCCTGAAAGAAGAGAGAGGAGCGAGGATTGGTGAAACCACCTTTGATAGTTTCTACTGAAGGAGTGGTTGAAGGACTGTGGGAGCTGGCATTCCTAATGTTCATTTTGAGCTTATTCATGTTCCTCTGACATAATGCTTTCTCTGAAATTATTGTTGTCCCTGCCAGCAAAACTATTGTTTTATAGTAAATATATACATTGCCCTGTATAAGTGGCCTTTTTTTCTTAAATTGGAGGATAATTGCTTTACAGTGTTATGTTGGTTTCTGCCATCCAACCATGTGAATCAGCTACAAGTATACATGTATCCCCTCCCTCTTGAGCCTCCCTCCCACTTCTCCCATCCCACCCCTCTGGGTCATCACAGAGCACCAAGATGAGCTCTGTGTGTTTTATAGCATCGGAATATATACATTACCATGTTTAAAATAGATATCTAGTGGGAAGTTAATGTATAAGTGACCTTTTTGATAGATTTCAAGGAAGGTATCAAGTTTCACCTTGGTGACAACTTGTTATAAAGCAGACATGACATTGGCACAAATGAGACAATCCAATTTGAAACCAGAAATGGTCATGAGCACCTGGGAATTTTGGAAATCTTAATGAGAATTTGAAAATTTTAAACTTCCACAAGGTGTAGAATTATAAATTTAAGCTCATCTTCCCTAAACCTCAAAGGATGAGAAAGATGGTCCTAGTTGACTTTTATATGGTATGTGCATTGAAAAGGCGGCTATAAAAGACATAGTATGAAACCTGCTGAATAAATGAGCGTTTAACAGATAAGGGCTTTTCTTACATTGGCCTCTGTTAAACCAAAGTTTCCTGTTATGCAGATTCTAAATGATGTAGAACAGCTATTTCAGTAAGTGTGTAAATATAGAGTGGTTACAAGGACCATGGAGTCAAACTACTTGAGTTCATGTCTTGGCTCCATATTTATTAGCTGTATGACCTTGGGAAGGTAACTTTATTTTTCATATGCACAATGCAAATAAAGAGTCTCCCTTACAGGGTTATTGTGAGGATTAAATGGTTATTACATGGCAAGGCCTTAGAATAGCACCTGTAAGTCCTAAACAAGCATTGTTCTTTCTATTGTTAGAGTTCAGAGGGATTTCATATTCACGTGTTCTCACAACATTGCCATAAACTATTCTTATCTCAATCATAGAAATGGAAACATTAGTTTTTTGATTTATTTATTAGTTGATAAAATTAATTTATCATCTGTAAAATAGGACTAATAATAATAATACCTACTTGTAGGACTATGATGAGATTTCAGAGTCAAAATATATATTATATATATAATATATAGATCTATATTACATATAATATATTTTAATATGTATATTATAATATAGATTATATTATACTATATTATAATATATATCTATATCTATATTATATATAATATATATTTTAAAATATAATATATATTATATAGATACAGATATATAATCTATATATCTGTATCTATATAATATATAAAATATGTATTTTAAAATGTAAAATCCCTATCCCAGTGATTAATACCCAGTACATATTGATGTCTTCCCTTTCTTTCCATAACTGTGTTACCAGGAGATAGAGAGGATCTAGGGGTAGTGAGTGCATTTGATCACATAGGAAGATGCCTACCATGAGGGCTTCATGGGAGAAGTCAACCAAATGAATGAGTAGGGTGAGCACCATGGTTTTAGTCAGGGCAATGTACAGTCTAATTCTTCTGTGCCTTTATGGTCAAAGCAGTACTTCCAGGTTGGGGCAGGGGGGCACTGTGTAATCATATTTAGGAAGAGACAAAAAATGCAAAAAATAATGGAAATGAAGATCCCAAAGAGAAGAGCACTGCAATTTGGTGCAGCTGTGCACACTCTTGACTAGAAGGAAAGTTCCAGCCTTCCTGACTTTCTGCAGCTGTTGCTATCCATACTTCTTACCAGCCCTCTTTGTCCTCTTTCTCCCTTCTCCCTTGGCCCTATCTTTATTTCTTCTCTTTTTCTTCTTCCCAGTTTTCTCCTGATGTTCTTTACCCTCTTTTGCCCTCTCTTCCTCCTTTATATCTTTCCTTGTTTCCTGCCTCATCACACACCATCTGTTGGAAAGAGGGGACAGCATTAAGCACTGGTATGAGTGTTGACAGCTTGGTACCTGGCATCCAGGGGTGGCCCCAGCCTCATAGGTGACTTCCAGATGAGAGTGACCTTCAGGGGGACAGATCAGACCCACCTTGGCCACTCTTCTTGGACTATTTGTTCTCTACTCCTCTGAACACATAGGACACAGATGACTCAGGCTTTAAAGTGTTCTTTGGTCTGTGTTCACAGTTAGTCCACGTGCTTTCCTCATTCAGCTGGCACAGCATCTCCTGGACCAGAGTTTAATCAAACAACCAGTCAGCGAGCATGTCTAGAGTCTGTGGATGCAGAACCCCGTCTGGGCCTTGGCCTCAGAGGGACCCATCTCACCTCCATTTTCCACCTTACACCAGGGACTTGACTTACTAAGGTCAAGACTTCCTTCCAATATATTAATATTAAAGGGTTGTTTATTTTATGATGTCCTGGGAAGGGTGTGTTGATCTTTTCAAAAGATATATTCTAGCTAATTATACAGAAAATGAGGATATATATAAGAAAGGGACATATTAGGGCAAAGAATAGGGCAGAAGATAGGAGAGATGAGACCAAGTGAGAAGATGGAAAGGAATATAAAGAGTGAAGATAGGAAGAGAATGAAGGGGAAAAGCATATTCCTAAGAGACTGGTTAAATTAGTTATATTAAATTTGTTATGAACACCAAGACCCCAAAATAAAAATAGATGCACCCATTCATGCATATATACATAAATACATAGATTCAGTTTTTTAAAACTAACATCTATACTCACTTTCCATGTAAATATTGAGTTAGAGTGAATTGTTAGAAATGCCTGGTCCCTGATAACAAATATTATAAATGTGAAGATTGGGTTGGCTTTTATTTTTGCCTGGAAGATTTGTGCGGTTTGTTTGCTTGCTCTTTTAACATATTGAGTCTAGTCTCAGACCTGAGAGACTGGGTAATTTTGCTTCATTTCCCTTAACTTTCAGTCTCCTGATGCAGAACACAATTTGAATGTCTCATCTTCCTGCTCATGTAAGTGTCTGGCAAGCTTTTGAGTAGTCCAGATACTATGAAGTGCTAAGTCACGGTAGACATCAGTGGCAACTCATAGAGGAGACTCGATCCCATCTCTTCAACCCACTTGCCCAAGGCAGAGGAGCCTGCTCCCAGTTGCAGTGACTTTAATCTTATACACTTGTTAATCTTATACACTACCTGGAACCCTCATTAGCTAATTTGCCATGGGACATGAAGTGCTGTCTGTAAATGCAATGCTTCTTTCTTTAAGTAGCATCGTTCCTGGTGAAATTGCAAATCTCCCTATCAGCCACTAATTCTTTTGTTTGAATGGGTTTGTTGTTCAGTCACCAAGTTGTGTCTGACTCTTGCAATCCCACAGACTGCAGCATGCCAGGCTTCCCTGTCCCTCACTGTCTCCTGGAGTTTGCGAAGTTCATGGCGGTGATGCCATCCAACCATCATATCCTCTTTCACCCTCTTCTCCTTCTGCCTTCAATCTTTACCAGCATCAGGGTCTTTTCCAACAGTGGGTTTAGAGGATCCCAATCATTCCTATTAACTACTTGCAGTAGGCTCAACATTGAATGTGCATGCTAGGAGATGGCAGGAGGGGGACTCCACAGTTCCAGAGCACCTGGATAGAGATTAAACTTTGGGCTTTATTTATAAAAAGATACCATTATTTGTCAAATAAACAATGACCCAGAAAACTTCTAAAACAAAACAAAACAAAAATTTTGGCTTTAACTTCAAAGCCTGGTAAAATGTATGTGAAGACTTGAGATAATTAGCCCCTCCTCAATTTGATTTTTTTTTTTAACTGAAAACTTTATAATCTTAAAATATAAGAGATTTAAAAACCAAAGAAGCTAAACAGTAGCTTCTGGCTTAAGGAGGGGACTAAACTTATGGGCCCTGCTTCAGTGTAGTTTATGAGCCTCTTTATCTTGGTCTGTTCTGGGGGTGAGTGTACAATAAATATTATATATGTGTATTATATATTATGCGAAGCATATAATTAAGAAAATTTATATCACTTAATCCACCCTAGAAAGTAAATATACTAGCATGAATATGCATGCTCAACAAAATAGCATTCATTGTATTTGCATATCACATCTTTAATAAAAAATTGTTAGTATTTTTTGAGGCCAGGTCAACTTCTGTACAAATACGTGGGTATTTTATTCGAGCACTTTCTTTGCCCTCTTTTGCCCATCTCCGAAGAGGGGCTCTACCAAGCTGTTGATGTCTTTCTGAAAGGGTATTCAGCACTATCTTCCAAAGGCTTGACATTTCTTTGAGAAAGGATATGTTTATTAACTCAAATTTCCTAACACTAGAAGAGATGCCAAATGAACATCTCTGCATGTAGGTGGGCAGTTCAGGGGAGCTAAGGGAAGCCTGGAGAAGTTAAGCAACTTTATCGTGGCTCTAAAGCTCTTCGGTGGGAGAGGAGGGCCTATAGCCTGGACTAGAACTTCTGCTAGCACTCTGCTCTGCATTTAAATGATGTATTGAGGCAGGAATAACCTCATTCTAAGTATTTTTGTTTCTTTTGTATCTCATGGAATTACTGCAGTCTTTTGACTCGCCTTGAGTGGATCGTGGAGCCTTGGAGCAGTGGGCAGTGGCAGGGGGCTGGGAGCAGGAAGAATCCCAGAAGCTCTTGTTTTTTCAGCCTTGTGGTTGGCCACACCTCCTACTCCCAGAACCAAGACAAATGCATGTCTTGGAGACACGCCTGCCATCCCTCCAGCTGTTCAGTTGAGTGAGACAGATGCTCTGGCCGGCAAGTGACCTGAAGTGACTGGCAAAAACTAATTAACTTGCTGCGGAACTAATAAGCTGCTGGTTTGTTTTCTCTTTCCCTAACACCAGTCACCAAAGAGTTTTTCATTAAGGGGCTGAATGCTTCCTTTGTAACCAGAATAACCTCATTAGTTACAGTCCCATCGTGGCTGGAGAGATAGACAACAAATCACTGTCTCCTCCTCAACCACCGTGACCTAACTTGTCATCTTTCATTGTCTTGCTGGGAGGAGTTTCTCTCCACCCCCAACATCCTCCATCCTTTCTTCAAGGTCTTTTAGAAATGACTTTCAAATATATCTACTTATAGTTGTTGTTGTTGTTGTTGTTTCTTGACAGCAGAGCTTTTTTGTGTCTGTTGACCCAGGCATTTGTTGGAAAGACAGTAATTCTTGCTGATCTGTGTCCATACTTCCAAATCCCCTGGCCCCTTTATCCGGTCACCTTGGATTGGTACTCTGCTATTTTAATTCAGATTTGCTATGTGATTTACAATGTTCACATCAGTTTCAAAGATATCTTAAGTCTTCACAAAACCTTATGTGCTATCCCCATTTTACAGATGAGGTCCTTGAGCTTCACGAAGGTAAAATATCCAGAATTATACTTCTATAGAAAGATGCGACTGATATAAAGACCAATTTTGACTCCAAGTCAAGTGTTCTTTCTAACCTATCACAGCTGTCTCTTGGTCCCTTGTTTGCCCATGTTATCTTTACAGTCCAGATTTTTACATTCCCCTCCTCCCACCTTAGCCCTGTTGCTAAGAAACTTGACCTCTGGAACTAACTTGAGACTTTACAGCACAAGGTGAAGATGGTAGAATCCAGAGATCCATAAGACTAGAAACTAAAGGGCTATCTTTCTGCCCAATGTGTTCATTACTGAGCCCTTCTAGGCCTCCCTGGACATAGCTCAGAATAATCAGAGGGAGAACTTGATGAGTTCCTCATGGAATCTGTTGTTATTAAGATTTCAGTGTTAGTGTACATCTTCTACAGGCTTCCCAGGTGATGCTAGTGGTAAAAAATCCACCTGCCAGTGCAGGAGATGGAAGAGACACGGGTCCAATCACTGGGTCAGGAAGATCCTCTGGAGGAAGGCATAGCAACCTACTCCAGTATTCTTGCCTGGAGAATCCCATGAACAGAGGAGTCTGGAGGGCTCCAGTCCATAGAGTTGTAAAGAGTTGGACACAACTGAAAAGACTTAGCATACACGCACGCACATCTCCTAAGATACTATTTTCAGTATCTTTCCAAGCACCCAGAAGATTGACTTGGAGAAACACGATAGAGAACTGGTATATTATAATTTACTATTCCATTGGAGTTGATATCTTTCCAAAATCATGGACCCCAGAACCATTTGATTAGGTCCACAAAATACACACTTCCCACTTTCTCTGAATTTCTAGTGATTCAATCCCACCATATTCAGTTTCTACCAACATTTCTACCATATTCCAATCTTGCCACTTTTCCACCAGCAGGAGTATCTTGAGATCACTTTTCTCCAGTCCAGACACACAGAACCTTCTTAGATTTTGAAGGTCGATAAATCAGAGAAAAACATGACTAGTTCTCTTTGGTTTTTGCATATTCCAAATAGTGTTTTTGGATATTTCTCTGAATTTTTTTTCTGGAAATCAATATCTGATCTTTAGCAGCTTTGAATCCATTTAGCTGCTTGAAGATGTCTCTAGTTGGTAGAACAAAAGAACTTGTTTTATTGGCCTACAGTAAGTTACCAATGACAGAAACAGCTAGTTTATCATCTTTTATTTATTAACAGACATCAGAGTAATTGATGAGGACTTTTTTTCAATCTCTGGTATATTTTTTGAAATGGATTGATTCTGGGGCATTTCAGTTCATTTACTGACAGTGTCTTAAGGAGTAGAATGTGACTGTAATCAATTTTCATTATCATTGTGTAGCTAATAGGGCTAAAAATAAGAACTCTTAATTTGCTATGGCATGATTGATTATCCAAGAAGAATATGGAAATAACGTCTTTTAATATGCCTGGAGAGTTATATTAGACCTTTAAATTTTTCATCCTCAAAACATATCACTTCCTGTAATTTTCTAACCACTAATAAAACAACTCAGGACTTATCACTTTTATCTGGCTCTTAATATCAAGTGATCTACAGTTTCAATTTTCATTTTCAGCGTTCCCCTGCAAACAACCTCATGGCCAAAGCTTTTCTTCTTCATAGGTTCTCTTCATCTTTGTGTCTCTTGAAATAATTCTTTGAAGCCATCCTAGATTTGGAAAACCCAAAGCAGCTTCCTAGAGTTCCAATTCTGCTCATATGTGTTCTCCTTAAACCAGAAGTAGGCCATCTGGAGTATGGGATTCATCACAAAATCCCCAAGGTGATGTGGTAAAGACAGAAATTTGGAGACTATGCAAACTCATGAGCAAAGTATTAGTCTGGGAATAAGGAGACATTGGGTCTAGTTCCAACTCTGTTCCAACTTAGTCAAGTCTTACTCTTTGGGACTGTATCTTCCTCATCTGTAAAATGAGTACTAATGCCTGTCCTGTCTTACAGGGTTGTTGGGATATGCCACTGATGGTGGTGGTAGTTTAGTCACTAAGTCATGTCTGACTTTTGCAATCCCATGGACTGTAGCCATGGGACAGGCTCCTCTGTCCTTGGGATTTCCCAGGCAAGAAAACTGGAGTGGTTTGCCATTTCATTCTCCCAGATATCTTCCCAACCTAGGGTTTGAACTTGCATCCCTTGCATTGACAGGTGAATTATTTTACTGCTAAGCCACCAGGGAAGATGACAGTGATACAGTGTGCATAAATATGCTCTATAACTGTAAAATTTTGTATATTATTTTTACTACTCCTTCTCATGTTCTTTCTCTCTTTATTTTGAATCTTTGGTTTCTTATACCTTACATCTTTCCCAATTCCTTTACTTTCCAATAAAATTTTGGTTATCTTTTGGTCCTGCCTAACAGTTATTTAACATCTACATATTTCTGGTCCCTTGGCATACATTGAAGCATTTAATCCTCACATTACCTCCGTGGAGTACTTATTGCCATGACCTACTTATTGCCATGACCTTTTACAGATAAGAGACTGATGTTCAACTTAAGATAACTTGGGTAAGCAAGTGGTAGAGTCATGATTTGAACAGAAGACTGTCTGATTCTAGGGCACTTTTCTTTAACAGAGTGTTTCTCAGGTATGAAGAAATTGCTATTTCCTGGTCTGATCTGATTAAAAGACATGATGTACTCAAAAGCTGAGCCAAAAGAACAAGAATTGGAGAAAGTCTCAAATGGATAAATTGATGACTTTCTTCCTCTTTACAGATCCATGTTTCTTGTGATCTTCAAACTGTTCAGGAAACTTTCATTATGGTAAAGGGTGGCTCATGGTAGAATACTTTTGTCATTCTCCCCATGACTTTAAATCACAGTTGCTGTTGCTGCTGCTGCTGCTAAGGCACTTCAGTCATGTCCAACTCTGTGCGACCCCACAGACGGCAGCCCACCAGGCTCCCCTGTCCCTGGGATTCTCCAGGCAAGAACACTGGAGTGGGTTGCCATTTCCTTCTCCAATGCATGAAAGTGTAAAGTGAAATAAATCACTGTTAGACACAGAGAATTTCTTACCACTTCATTAACCAGCCTCAGTCATTCTTTACTATGGGCAGGAAACTCTCAGCCAGGGAAGGTGGTCCCAACCTGAGGACTCTTCTGCTGAGGAGCTATGATAAGGAATCCCAAAATCCATTTGTAGACTAAAAAGGTAAAATGTCTTACCTCTCTAGATGCTATTTTTCAAAAATATGTAGAAGGAATAGTGAAGAACAAAATATAAATTCATTTAAGAGCATCCCTAAATTCACAGGACAGTAGAAGCTCTCTTAATTAACTCCCATTTTTACCAACCCACTATATAAATGACTCCCTCTGTAAAACATCTTGATTGATGCACACAGTGTCCTGAATACTCGAGGTCAACAGGCTACTCTCTAGCATACCTGCATTTCTTTGTGGCCATCAGTTAAGATGTTAGCTTCCCAAGAGTCCCCTGTTGTATTTGTTCTCAAAGATATTTATGGTAATTACAAAACTCAATTACAATGCAAGAAGAGAGCTATTGTTTTTATGAAAATTCAGTTGAATGCTTTGGAAAGATTCAATAAAGGCAAACCACTAAAAAGGAAGTTGCTGCCAAATGATGCAAGGCCACTGAGAAAGGCTCTGTGGGTTGTCACAGTGCGGTTCTGAGAAACGTTCTGAATGACACCCCCTCAGATTGCATAGGGCACAACTGCAAGGCAGTGCACAGAGCCTTTGCATTGGGAGTAAGATGACTATAAAAGTTTGAAGGAAGAGCATGAGTATCTTTAAGAAGTCTGCATTCAAAATTCTCTGCAAATCCTTTTAGGTTCCTGTTCTTCTTTATATAAACCCAAACGGGAAATTACAGGCAATGAGTTATGGATGTGGTGATTGTAAGAGAGATGACATGGAGGACCCAAGATCTTGGCATTGGCCCTACATCAAGATCAGTATGTGAAAATCTGTACATGTTTTCTAGTTAAAATAGAATGTTTATGGTATCCTATTTTACAATTCTCCGACTTAGCTGCCTTTTTGGATTAATATATGAACTGCTAGTCCTTGGGGACTCTAGCCTTTACTTGCTTTACGTGTTTTCAACCAGCAGATACTCAAAGTATAGACATGATTATGTCATGAAGGGTGGTCTGTGAAACGTTTGGAAGTTAAAAAGATCTGTTTTGGTGGCACTCAGCTTACTCTTAACTGAGCACAGGACTGAGTAATGCTGTCATTGTCAGAGAGAGGACCTAGATTCCTACAAACACCCATATCAGTTTCTGTGCAGTCCACACACTCTCTGAACAGCCCACACCACTGTTGTTTCGAGAGCTCCAAGTCACTAGCAGACTCTGCATTCTCCATAATTACACCCAATTTTCCAATTGAATTATCGCATGATTTAATTCGTTGGCTGCATCTGGAGAGCATCAGCATTGTGCAGCTGTTGCAGCTTCAAGAGCTAATTGTTGCTAAGCACATTAAAAGTAGCCCTATTGCAGTGCACTGGAGTCAGAAAAGGAGGGGATACAAACTTTCATTTCCCGTTTTCTCTTTGGTTGAATCATCACCCAAAGAGCCTGAGGGGTAGAAAACATTTAAGCCCTGTTAGCATGGAGACCTCTTTGGGTATGGTTACTGTCACTGGATGAAAGCCCTTAAGTGAGTCAGACATATCCAGATACCAAAATATATAGAGACCTGAAAGCTTTATTTGGCATGTCTCAGAGAATCATGACAAATAAGATTAGGTTAGAAATTAAAGGCTCTGTTAAAGGAGAGGCAGTGCATCATCGAAAAAGGAAGCCAATTGTTGATGAGGCACCAAAACATCTGAAGACCCCAAATCTTAGTTTTTGTAAGAAGCTACCATATACCTACCACCCTACCCATGTGTTAAATTCACTTTAATATGTTTCTGTAGAGCATCTACTATGTGCATAGTCACTTGAAGACTTGCTTCAGTCTGAATATCTCCTGATGGTCATCTTCAGTCTCTTGTTGTTTGGTATCTTAGAGTCGGGGATCTGAAACTCTGAAAGAAATGAACTGGATATTTTCCTTTCTTCCTTCCCTTCCTTGTTGTTCCAAGCATTTTGATTTTGACTCCAAAGAATCTTCATCCCCTGCCTAGATTTAGGGGTCTTCACATAGGCTCTATTTTTATGTGAAAGATAAAAACTGGAGGTTTATTAAAAGATACAGGGGGATATTCTGTATGAACCGAAGGCTGGCAGGGGAGGAAAACAGGCCATGGGGGAGCCATATGTAAAGGCTGAAGGGTGGAAATGGGTGACCTGAGGGAAAGAACAGAGGGACCCAAAACAGAATCTGAGGAGAGTCCAGGAGACAGGCAGAGGTGAGGTCATGGGTTTACACAATACCGCCTACTAGAGGATTAAGGGAGAGTCTGTATCCTCAGCAGTGACAGTCTGTATCCTAGAATGGTAAGATTTCAGAAGAGTGGGCTATGCCTTCTTCGCCAGGCAGGAAAGCAGATGGTGACAGGGGGACTGTTTACACAGTGGTTAGGTCCGGGCCCAGTCACCATCCTGTGAAGTTCGCAAGGCGGTGGCCCCCATCCATGCACACAGAGATTCCAGTTGGCTTTAAATTTCCCTCAATCTTAAGTAAGAAAGGACAACCAAAGACCAGCAGACTTTTGGTGATAGAGTTCTAAAAGAAAAAGTAGAGATCAAAGCCAAAACCAAGAAGCAAAACAAAGTGGGGGAGAGGATTCTCAGAATCAATGTGGAGAGCATGAATAAAACTTACACACACACACACAAATGATAACTGCAGGTAGTATCCAGGACAATTAGCTCCAAGATATAAAAGGTATACATAATAGCACATAATTGTGAAATTTTTAAAAACTAGAGAATAAGGAGAGATTGTACATCTTTCAGAAGGAAAAATGTAGATAGTATACAAATAATAAGAAATCAGAATAGTATCTACCTTAACATCTGCAATTTGACTTCACAATATCAAGAAGTCAATTGATAAATGCAACCAAAATCCCAGAGGAAAATAATTTTCAACCTAAATATTCATACCCAGTCAAAATACCATTAAATAATGAAGTTAAAGATAGTTTCATAAATGCAAAGTCTTAAAATTTTTACCTTTTAGGTACCCTATCTTAAAAAGATATGGGAAGATGTGCCACATGCAAATAAGAGAATAAAACATGGAACAGGAAAACATGGGAACCGTGAAATAGAAACAAAAGATCCATTCCAGAAGAGAAGCAAAGAGAATTCTCAGAATACTGGTGAAAGGAATTCAGTTCAGTTCAGTTCAGTCACTCAGTCGTGTCCGACTCTTTGCGACCCCATGAACTGCAGCACGCCAGGCCTCCCTCTCCATCACCAACTCCCGGAGTCTACCCAAACTCATGTCCATTGAGTCGGTGATGCCATCAAACTATTTCATCCTCTGTCATCCCCTTCTCCTCCTGCCCTCAATCTTTCCTACATCAGGGTCTTTTCAAATGAGTCAGCTCTTCCCATCAGGTGGCCAAGTATTGGAGTTTCAGCTTCAACATCAGTCTTTCCAGTGAACACCCAGGACTGATCTCCTTTAGCATGGACTGGTTGGATCTCCTTGCAGTCCAAGGGGCTCTCAAGAGTCTTCTCCAACACCACAGTTCAAAAGCATCAATTCTTTGGTGCTCAGCTTTCTTTATAGTCCAACTCTCACATCCATACATGACCACTGGAAAAACCATAGCCTTGACTAGATGGACCTTTGTTGGCAAAGTAATGTCTCTGCTTTTAAATATGCTATCTAGGTTGGCCATAACTTTCCTTCCAAGGAGTAAGCGTCTTTTAATTTCATGACTGCAATCACCATCTGCAGTGATTTTGGAGCCCCAAAAAATCAAGTCTGCCACTGTTTCTCCATCTATTTCCCATGAAGTGATGGGACCAGATGCCATGATCTTAGTTTTCTGAATGTTGAGCTTTAAGCCAACTTTTTCACTCTCCTCTTTCACTTTCATCAAGAGGGTCTTCAGTTCTTCTTCACTTTCTGCCATAAGGGTGATGTCATCTGCGTATCTGAAGTTATTGATATTTCTACCAGCAATCTTGATTCCAGCTTGTGCTTCCTCCAGCCCAGCGTTTCTCATGAGGTACTCTGCATATAAGTTAAATAAGCAGGATGGCAATATACAGCCTTGACCGTACTCCTTTTCCTATTTGCAACCAGTCTGTTGTTTCATGTCCAGTTCTAACTGTTGCTTCTTGACCTGCATACAGGTTTCTCAAGAGGCAGGTGGTCTGGTAGTCCCATCTCTTTCATAATTTTCCACAGTTTATTGTGATCCACACAGTCAAAGGCTTTGGCATAATCAATAAAGCAGAAATAGATGTTTTTCTGGAATTCTCTTGCTTTTTCGATGATCCAGTGGATGTTACCAATTTGATCTCTGGTTCCTCTGCCTTTTCTAAAACCAGCTTGAACATCTGGAAGTTCACAGTTCACGTATTGCTGAAGCCTGGCTTGGAGGAATACCTGGGGTGAATTGCAACCGTAGCATATTACAACATAGATGAACCTCAAAGTCATTATGCTAAGTGAAATAACTCAGTCTCAAGAAAGATAAATACTGTATGATTCCAGTTCTATGAGGTACTTAGATTAATAAATTCATAGAGGCAGAAAGTAGAGTGGTGCCTGGTAGGAACTAGAAGGATGGGAAAATAAGGAGTTACTGTTTAATGGATATGGAGTTTCAGTTTACGAAGGAAAAGAAAACAGCTCAGGAGATAGATCATAGTGATGGTTGCACAACAATTTGCCACTGAACTCTACACTTAAAGATACTTAAAATGGTAAATTTGATGTTGTGTATATTTTACCACAATTTTAAAAAATAATTGAAAGTGTTTGTTCTGAAAAGTGGGAATTAGGAGGAAGGGAAAACTGCTTTCTGTTATATGGATGTGTAATACTTTAATAAAAAATGTTTTAACTAAAACCACTCCAGTACTCTTGCCTGGAAAATCCTATGGACAGAGGAACCTTGTGGGCTACAGTCCATAGAGTTGCAAAAAGTCAGACATGCTTAGCAACTGAGCACACACACAGATATTAAGGCAATAGGCTTTCTAGGCAAAGGGCACTTCATGAACAAAGTCAGGAAGGCATGAAACAGCATGGGAAGAACCATAGGAAGTTGCATCTTCCTAGAGGGTGTTGAAGAGGCCATGGGAAGGAACTGGAGCTTTATTCTCTAGGGCAGTGTTTCCACAGTGTCATGTGCACTTACCTGATGATCTTTGTCATTTGAATAGTTGTACATTTACTTTTAAAGTACCTTCTATTCATAACAAATGACACTGACTTTTAATTGATGGTGGTGATAATAGTGATACAAATTCCAGAAACTAAATTAATTTTATAAATATGAGTTGGTTTTAAGAAAAATGTTAATATTAATAATAAGAGACACACAGTTGTGGCAAAAAATCATGAAGGTGACACGTGGATGATCAAAGTAGAGGAAACACTTTTTGAAGTGATAGAAAGCCCTTGATTATTTAAATGAGGCAGCATGTCCAGGCTGAGTTTTGAGTCCCACATCAATTCAGGGAATATGAGCTGCCTTTTACAGCTCTTTAAGACCTAGAGACATCTTCAGAGGCAGTCATGAGGTGAAAGTTAGAGCTTCAAATAGCAACTCTTTGTTCTAGAAGCCTTTCTATGAGTGAAAAAAAAAAGAGTTGCCATTAAAAAATCAAAGATTGAAGACCACTGAAATAGATCATTCTGGTTGGAGGTGGGACAGGGAGAAGAATTAAGGAAGAAAGGCTGAAGAAGAGGAAGACAAACAGAGCAGCTTCTGCAAGTGACTGAAGAGGAGACTATGGCCTGGTCTAAGACAGTGTATAGGGAGAGGAGGGGATAGATTAGAAAGGTAGAGCTCCTGACTGCAGGCCTAGTGTTCTACCTGGTAGCAGGCCATCTGAATTGCAAGTATACACTTATGAAGACATACACAGTTCTTAGAGAACAAACTTTATCTTCCCAAATAAAGAAGTGATGGCAAAAGTTTATTGCTTTTTTGAATCTTCCAACATTAATTACAGTATTAGGAGCAGTGGTATTAGAAACTGATTTTTCCAAGCCCAAAAGAATATGAAAGTAGAAGAGGAACCATATGCTATAATAGCAGACTAGACTTGGAGCCATTCATTCATTCACTCCTTCATTTATTCATTCACTCTATCCATCCATTCATACCACAACTGTTTATTCAATATGTATATGTGAGGAACTGTTCTATAAACTGGAGAGCTAGCAGGAAACAGAACTGACATCAGTTCCTGCTTTCCTGGTACTTATATTCTTGTAGAAACAGAAAAAATAAGTTAGTAAAACATACAATGTGTTAGAAGAGAATACATTTTTTATGACAAAACTGAATTCATGGTATCAGTACATTAAAAATTTGAAACATCTGTTAGATATTCAAGTGGCGATCTTAAGAAGGCAGACAGATAAATGGACCTGGAATTCAGGGAAGTGGTTTGGGCTGAAGATACAACTCGGAGTCTTTAGTAGGGAGATGGTATTGGCCAAGAATACATGTAGCAAGAAAAGAACTCCCAACAAGAGGATCCAAAGGCTGAGTTCTGGTGAACTCCAACAAGTTGGAGAGATAAGGAGCAACTGGCAAAAGAAATTGAAGAGAGGACAGTGAAGTAGGAAGAAACCCAAGAAGGTCCTGTGTCCTGGAAGTCACATGAAGAAAGTGTGGGAATGGGAGTGATCAGTCATGGTAACGCTTCTGATGGTCCAGGAGGAGTATCTGAGGCTGAGGACTGACCACTGGGTTTAATAACAGGAAGGTGACCAGTGACCTTGACAGGAGCATCTTAGTGGGAGGTGGGGACAAAAGCCTGATTGGAATCATAGTTGCTGAGCTCTGGTCAGAGTCAACATGCTGGATGGATGACTTTGGATGAATCATGCAACTTCTCTGGAATCAGTTCTCTCATTTGTCAAGTGCGGGTGTTTGAAGATCTCTAAAGCCTCTTATGGCTCTAAAATTAAAAGATTTGTGATGACTCCAATAAAACAGGTTATTCTTTCCATGAAACTGATACCCCAAAAGTATTTGGAATCTGAAACTTGCATATGGGGCTTCTCTTTCCTTAGAGTAAAGAAAATGGGGGTGGAAATGCAAGACATTCAGCAAACTGACCACTGAGTCTAATGTCATAGAAGCCAAGTTAATTCAGAGTTTATTTCAAGATAATGGAACACACATGCACACACACATTTTCTGACTTTTCCCACAAGGAAAGACACCTCATTTGCATTTGTATGTTTGTTTTTATTCTGTGTGTAATATTGATCCCATTTAATTAAGATTTTCAGACTCTCATTAAACAGAGTTTGTTTTGGTAATTTCCTGAAAGAGAGAGCATTTGATAGCTCCACCTTTGCCATGGATGCACTTACCTACTACCACCTGGTGGTAGCAAAAATATTACAAAATAAAGGAAAAGAGGAAAAGCAGTCTTTCTTATTTCACTGCTCCCAAGGATTGGTCCTAGGTCTCTCCAGGCAGTATTGACTTCATGAGGTCTTAAAAGCCTTCAAGGCTGTGGGAATCTGCATGACCCTATGGAGACCTGACACCTGGGACTTGGCATGGGTTCCTTATATCCAAAGCCAGTGAAACCTAGACATGTTGAATAATCAGAGTATTCCTGAGGAAATTAACCAAGTAAGTGAAGGCCCTCAAAATTAATCCTGGTTTTCTGAAACCACTTCAACTCCCTATTTAAGAACTTATCTATTCAAGCATTGTTTTTAAAATTACCTTTTTGAAGAAGTACTCTTAGAGAATTGTTTTTAGTGGAAGTTGAGTTTTGTATTTTTAAGGTCTTCCATTCATGTCAGAGACAAACTGTGAGTATATCTGGTTGCTAAAGGATATAAACTTCTTTAAATTATCAGTAAACATAATAGCTAACAACTGGATTCCTGCATGAATGGAAAAGATTCTGCTATCCCTGGGGAGTCAAAAACAAAGCAAAACAAAACAACAACAACAAAACCCTTTAATTTGAAAAAATAGTTACTGGCATTTATTCTGCTAATACAAAGACACACCCAACATAGCTATAATCTCTGAGTCTGAAACTGCAGGGAAAGCAGAGAGCAACTTTAAGCAAGGAATAAAAAAGATAACAGGGGACTGCAGGATTTCTATCACTATCGAACCTCACTGCCTCTCCTACCCTGATTTTTCTGAGTCAGCTCAGAGAAGAGAGGCTGAGTTATAAGACAGAGGAAGCCAGAGTTGTGGGTGACACCGAGAAGATAGATTCTCCCAGAAGAAGTCTATATTGCTCCTGAACAACCCTAGGATTCAATAACCAATCAAATGAGTAAGATAAAAATGCTAGAGTTTCTGTTAATAAAGAAAGAAATTAAATATCATATGAATTTAAGATCACTTGAAAGGATAACTTTACGTGGATGTTTATTTCTTGAAATAGTTTTGCATAAATGTGTAGGGTAAGGGAGTTAGAGAAGGCGAGGTTCAGAATAAGAACAAGACTGGCACTTTATAGGAACAGATCACCTTTAATGAGGAGAGAAGGGGCAGCAATCAGATTAGTGAGTTGCTGTGCTAACCCAAGAAAAGAGTAAGTATATATAGGCATGTATGTGGAAAGCTACTGTCTTAAGGGGCCCTGTTCTTCTCCAAGGTTGTTCAGAGTAGTTATCTCTTAAACAGCTGGGGCAAGGAATTCTGGAGATCGGCCAGAGGCTGGACCAACTGGGAGTTGGGTGTAATCAACCTAATGTCCATTTTTTTCTGCGGGTTGAGAGAGTTCTTTGTTTTGTGTAGAATGGTGGGGAGGACCTGGAGGGGAGTTTTAACTCCAGGCTGTTTTGAGCCTTGTAACTTTCCTTCAGATTGTATAGCATAAATTTTAAAATTGTGCTACTTGATACTGAGCAGCTAATCATGGTAGAAAATGGGAGGAAACAGGGAGGACCCAACTAATGATGAGTCATTATTAACAGACCTACTACATACTACAAACCAAATTTTATAGTTTGATATGAGAAGAAATAAGTCACTGGAAACCTGAAATGATCATAGTTGAAGCAGTGGGCAGGCCAAGTAAATTTAGTAATAGAAGTGTCAAATGATCAGTAACTTGGCATTGGAAGGGAGAAAATGTGGTATATTTGAGTGATATCATAGAGAGTGAAACATCTGGTCTTCATAAACTCCTTCATGTCACAGTGGAAAGATTCATAGACTGTGGATCTTCTGGTCTATTCCTCTACACTTTAGATGCAAAGTCAAGATCAGAGAAGTAGAATTATCTACCCAAGCCTCAAGGGAATTAGTGCAGAACCGAGACTAATGCTTCAGTGACATCTTTAAGCCCTCTGTGAAGTTTAAACCTTAAGGGATGTTTCTGAACGAGGAACTTTGGTGGAGATCACCAAGGAAAGCTGCTGTGAAGGGTAGAGGGAAGGAAAGGATCTTCAACTTTGCTATCATATTGATTTTAGAACATCCAACTAAACACCCTTGGTACCTTCCTCTTCTTTCTGTTTCTCCCGTCTCGTTCAATCCCATGGTCTCAACTCCCATCTCTAAGATAAAAGATCCCCAAATCACTTCATTCAGTCTCTTCCAGTCTCCAGTTCCATATTTCCAATTGCCTATTGGACATTTCCTCCTGGATTCCCACTAGGATCTTAGACTGAAGATGCCCAATATGAATTTATCACCTTTCCTTCAAAATATCTGTCTTGGTTCCCTGATTAGTACCATTCTTCTCCCAGACATCCAGATCTGAACTTTCAACATTATTTTTACTTCTTTCTCTTCCTTGAAAATCCCAATAAATTGCAATCTAGTTAGATGCCATCAGGGCTTCCTTAGTGGCTCAGCCGGTGAAGAATCTGTCTATAATGCAGGAGACCTGGGTTTGATCTATGGGTTGAGAAGATCCCCTGGGAATATCTTACTCCAGTATTCTTGTCTGGAGAATTCCATGGAAAAGTGTAACCTGGTGGGCTATAGTCCATGGGGTCCCAAAGAGTTGGACATGGCTGAGCGACTAACATTCACCTTTTATTAGATGGCATCATCACTGCATCTCTTGTTCCTACCCTGCTCTTAGCTCATGCCTTCATTGCGTGTACCAAGACTCTGATGATGCCCTTCCTCTGGACTTTCAATGTCCAATACCCTTTTATCAGGATTTTACTCCAGAATCTGACTTGGTTGTGTCACTCGTCTATTGAGAAAGCCTTCAGTGTCATTGTTCCAGCATATTTTCCCATTATTTTACACTGAAGTTGACTTTGCTAGATTCAGTTGTCCACTAACCCTATATATGTGGTAAGCCTTTCCCATATGCTGTTCTCTTTGCTGGTGATTCTTTCTAGTGCCAGCCCGGAACATTAAATATGTACCCATATTATTATTATTTTCACTCTTGAATATGTGTTTCAAACTCACTGTAACTCTTAAAAAATTTTTATTATTCTTCCCCAGACAAAAGGATTCTCTTCCTTGGCTTTCTCACCATTTTATCTCTTTTTTCTCTTCAGAAATCTTTACTTTTCACTTTCTGTTAGCTATTACTATTCCTGAAGTTTAAATTCCTACTAAATTATAAGCCCCCAGAGGGTAGAGATGGGTTTAACTTAATCTTGCCTAGTATAATACTTGGGGTATCATGCTAAGTAGGTGCTCAATAAATGTTAATTGAGTGAATGACTTAGTGAATGTTAATAAATAAATTTCTGAAGATAATAGGCAAATTGGATTAGAATGAAGTAGAGAGGTAGGAATGGGAAAAGATTTGGGATATTTTCATATTCTGCTGATGGTGAGAATTACACAGGTTTTTATGGTTGTTGCTGCTGCTTTTTTTTAAGAGTAGATGAAAAGGTGAGATCCAGGTCTGAGTCAGGGAAACTGCAGAACATAGCCCAGGATGAGAATGGTCTAGTGAAAAAGGAAGCTAAAAGGGGAAAGGATATACGGTACCCCTGAGAAGAAATTTATGCAGACTCAGATTTGGAGTCAACCTCCGATTATCTACTATTTATATATTTTAAGAAAATGTGCACCAGATTTTAGTGCTGCTTTGTTTGTCTCCCTATATATGCATGAGCCAGCACAATCCTGGACTTGATTTACCTTTGCTGATGTGGCTTCTTTTCTCTGAACTTATTTATGGCTGTGAGAGAGGCATTGTGTCCTTGCTGATAAAGGACAACTGAACTGTATTCTAGGCTTTGCTGCCTAGTTGCCGTACAACTCTTAGAAAGTTGCTTTCTCACCTAGCTGCCAAGTTTTCCTGAACTACAGTAAATGAGGACCACGTTTCAAAAGTAGAGCCCTAGACTGGAGGTCTCAAAATTTAATCTGTGTTCAGCCTCTGGGGTACTTGTTAAGAAAGTCTTGTTTCAGTAGGTCTGGGCTGGGGCCTGAGACTTTTACGTCTAACAAACTCACAGATGCACCACACTTAATGACAGGGTCCTTTTGAATACAGGAGAAACCCTAGAGATCTGCCAGAGATAATCTGAGGAGCATCTAAGAATACAGATACCAGTGATAGCTTCTGGTGAATGATGTCAGATTCATGATCTCCGAAGAAGATTTTAGCTTCGGGACCAGGGACCAGGGACCAGCCTTGATCACTCAAGAGCTTTTGTGTAGCAGAGTTTTATTAAAGTAAGAAAGGGGACAGAGAAAGCTTCTGACACAGACATCAGAAGGGGGACAGAGAGTGCCCCTCTCACTAGTCTAAGCAAGGGAGTTATGTACTTTTTAAATTAGTTATTACAGTAAGTCAAAAGAATGTCTCAAGGTTGTAAAGATCTTACTAGACCCACTCCCATAATTCACATTTTAAAATAACAGGATTAGCCGGAAGGTTTTCAGGAAGGAGAAACCGTCCTTAAGCAGGATACATTGTTGTTCTATAATCCCTAGAACAGAGTTGAAACTGAGTTATTTGTTGTGTAATTATCAGTTCCGGGCTTAAAGAAAAAAATGTTTTATGTGACTAAGACTAAAGAATGTAGAGGGGAAAAAAAGATGTTTGTCCTTTTCTCCTCCTTGGGAATTCCAGGCTCCTATCTTCTCCTTGAGAGACCCAGACCCCTTTCTCCTCTTGGGGGCCCCGGACTTCTTATCAACCTGCCTAGGAATTGACTCACCAAGCTCCCCAGCCAGAGGCCTGTATGGGGCCCAAACAGCTGAGTTTTTAATAAGATCCCAGCTCATTCTGATGTGCAGCTAGGTTTGAGAACTACAAATATTGTCTGGCCCACATCACCACACAGAGATGGCAAAACTGAGGACCAAAGACTATTTGAATTCCATGAAGAAAGACTGTGTTCATTTGAAAGGAGTTTTCCTGAAAACCTGCAGCCTGGTATGCTGCAGTCCACAGGATCGCAGAGTCGGACACAATTTAGCATCTGAACAGCAACATTCCTGAAAACAATTACCCCTATGCATTTTGTTACTGTAAGTAAAAGCTCCCCGTTAAAGCCACAGAAATAACTGGATCCTGTATATAATTTATTTCTTAGGTTTACTAACATAGAAAACCAATGTTTTCAATCATTTTTAGAGTGATAAATACTCTAGATTATTTTAGTTTCATCCTAATGGTAGGGGGTGGTGGTGGGTGGTGGTAAGGAATGGCCATTAAGCAATTATGTAATTCAAATACATCATTATTATTATTACCATGATGAGTGGACTCATTATAATCGAACAATAAAAGCGTGAATGACTTTGCATTGTTATTAGTGTCTGTCTCAGGGCCCCTGCCTGTCCCAGGGGCTACTGCATTCAGCAGACTGTTTCACCATGTACTGTACTTGCAGTGCTCAACTTGTAAACTACTGGATTAGTTTTCAGAATCCAGTGTGGTCATCTTTTCTTTCCTGGTGCTGACCTGTTGTTCACTCAAGATTCTTGCTTCCTCCACCCACAAATAACCTAATCTTAGGAAGCCTGTGGTCTCCTTGTATTCACCTTTGTTGCTCTCCCATCCTTTCTTTCACACCGCAACTAGTGATCCTCAGAATTTGAACCAACATTATAATCCCCTTGCTTAAAACTTGCCAATGGTTGCCTGTTTCTTCTAGGATAAAATAAAAATCCTTGGCAAGTCTTCCCAGACCCTTAATAAACTGTTCCACTTCCTTTCAGCGGCCTGATTACCAGCCAGTCTTCCTCTCCCTGTTGCCACACTGTTTTGGGCTTCTGGGATATTCTAACATCTCCAGTTTTTGGAAGCATTTAACATCTCTCATCCAGGAACTCTATACATGCTCTTCTCTGTTTGCAAGATGTTACCCAGCTACACTGTCCTCATCCTTCAGCTCTCAGCTTAAATTTCTGTTGCTCAGGGAGCCTTCCCTAATCATCTGACAAAATTAACACCCACAGTCATTCTCTTCCTTAACACCTGGTGCTTCTCCATTGGTAATAGTGATCATACCAGTAATTACTTGTTCAGTATCTTTCTTCCCTCACTCATGATAAACCCCAAAAGGACATGGCTGTCCTTTCAAAGCTAATTTCTCATTGTTCAACACTTACCTGGTTTAATAGTTGTTGGAGGAATGAGTATAAGAATCACCAGGCGTGGGACTTCCCTAGTGGTCCAGTGGTTAAGAATCCACCTCGCAAGGAAGGGGACACAGTTTCAATCCCTGGTTGGAGAATTAAGAACCTACATGTTTTGCTGTGTGGCAAAAAAAAAAAAAAAAAAAAAAATCACCAGGCGCTTGAACTGACCATGCAGAATCCTGGAGATGTAAGGGGTAACAAAGGCACTGGGCCTCCTCCTGTCTAATTCTCTGAAGGAAGGACTGCCCTCCCTTTCCCAGATCCATATCTACCCCACCCTTGCCAGTACATTTTTGAATACTCTAAATGAGTAAACTATTTTATTCCTAAATTGAACCAGCATGTTGGATCTCACTTCCTATAACCTCTGTCATAGTGGTACTCTTAGAGGATCTGTGGGTGAAGCTCTGCAGAGCCCAGAACTGTACTTTTCTGGAGATATTGTTGTGGATGCCATTAGCTACAGCACTCTGTGTCCCCTATGGAAAGACCTACTGAAGAAATGGCTCTTTTAGATTTAATATCAGTAAGAGCTTTGCATCCTTGGGAAACTGATGAGTGTTTTCCTTGTATCCACTGAATTTCTGTACCACATTTTTCTCTCTGCCAAGAAGCTCAAAATCACATTCTCAGCTCAACTTTTGTTAAGTGTGGAAGTCTCAGTTCAGTTCAGTTCAGTTCAGTCGCTCAGTCATCTCCGACTCTTTGCGATCCCATGCACTGCAGCACACCAGGCCTCCCTGTCCATCTCCAACTCCCAGAGTCCACCCAAACCCATGTCCATTGAGTTGGTGATGCTATCCAACCATCTCATCCTCTGTCATCCCCTTCTCCTACCCTCAATCTTTCCTAGCATCAGGGTCTGTTAAAATGAGTCATCTCTTCGCACCAGGTGGCCAAAGTATTGGAGTTTCAGCTTCAACATCAGTCCTTCAAATGAACACCCAGGACTCTCCTTTAGGATGGACTGGTTGGATCTCCTTGCAGTCCAAGGGACTCTCAAGAGTCTTCTCCAACACCACAGTTCAAAAGCATCACTTCTTCAGCACTCAGCTTTCTTTATAGTCCAACTCTCACATCCATACATGACCACTGGAAAAACCATAGCCTTGACTAGATGGACCTTTGTTGACAAAGTAATGTCTCTGCTTTTTAATATGCTGTCTAGGTTGGTCATAACTTTCCTTCCAAAGAGTAAGCATCTTTTAATTTCCTGGCTGCAGTCACCATCAGCAGTGATTTTGGAGCCCAGAAAAATAAAGTCAGCCACTGTTTCCACTGTTTCCCATCTATCTGCCATGAAGTGATGGGACTGGATGCCATGATCTTAGTTTTCTGAATGTTGAGCTTTAGGCCAACCTTTTTACTCTCCACTTTCACTTTCATCAAGAGGCTCTTTAGTTCTTCTTCACTTTCTGCCATAAGGGTGGTGTCATCTGCATATCTGAGGTTATTGATATTTCTCCCGGCAATCTTGATTCCAGCTTGTGCTTCCTCTATAGCCCAGTGTTTCTCATGATGTACTCTGCATATAAGTTAAATAAGCAGGCTGACAATATACAGCCTTGACCGTACTCCTTTTCCTATTTGTAACAACCAGTCTGTTGTTCCATGTCCAGTTCTAACTGTTGCTTCCCGACTTGCATACAGATTTCTCAGGAGGCAGGTCAGGTGGTCTGGTATTCCCATCTCTTTCAGAATTTTCCACAGTTTATTGTGATCCACACAGTCAAAGGCTTTGGCATAGTCAATAAAGCAGAAATAGATGTTTTTCTGGAACTCTCTTGCTTTTTCGATGATCCAGCTATGGGGTTGCAAAGAGTGGACACAACTGAGCATGTGTGGGTGTGGGAGTGCATGCACACACACATGGCTCAAGTACTTGCAGTATAACTTTGCCCTGGTGTTGATTTTCTATTCTAAATATATTTTCTCTGCTCTTGATTTATTAAATATTTATAGCTTTCTATTTTAAAGTATGAAGTCTTGTAAGCTTCCTCAAATCCTTAGTGGAATGAGTCAGGGAGATGTATGAAAGAAAGAAATTCATGAGGCTCTGAGATACATTCCCTTTAAAGTCCAGAGGGTTCCTTTCTACAGGTGGTACTGGCAGGAGCCATGAATAGCAAGAGTCCTGCTGGCAAGGGTGTTCCTTGCCATGCAAAGACATGGCAGAGCTTCTTGGAGAGGGAACCCTTATGAAACAGCTTATTGAGGTGATTTTGCCTCTGATCTCTTGCCAAAGCTATCCTCAAATGACCCAGAAGTGTGAGTGGCCCTGTCCTCCCCTTGGAGTCTGAATCCTTTTGGGGGGAGTGGCTAAATAGAGTGAGCCTTGTAATGTGTTCTGAAATTCTATATGAGAGCTAGATTTTCATTGGCATAAGTCTTCTATTATGAAGTCAGAATTAGAGTGCTTTTGTAGTCAAGAGTATAATTTCACCTACTTTCCAATTCTACTTAAGTGTCCAACATTTTCTGTAAGAATTCATTTCTGTGTCTAAGGAAAGCAGGAATGAGCATATATTCTACATGTACTGTATGCTGGATACTAGTATGTACTTCATATGAGCTGTTTTAACTCCTGTATCCACCCTGTGCACCTGGCTCATTATCTGCATTTTGTAGTCGATAAAACAAGGCTCAGAGAGACTTGCCCAGACAGAGGTTGTCCATGGTCATGCTGTAAGCAAAGAAACTGATGCCCCAGTTTCCTGCCTCCATTTTCCATCATTGCTGAGATGCTAACTATGATCAAGAGAGTTCTCTAAGTATTAAGGATGAGGTACCCCTTTAGGGAAAATGTATAAAGAAGATTCCATTTCCATAAAGCCCTTTAAGTTCTCTCCACTCACTTCATTGACATGCATATTGAGTTTTAATAGCAACCTTTTAATTTTGAGTAAGATTCACATCTTGCAGTAACACCCTGAAGTAACAATACAATCATAATCAGGATGGTGATATCGATAAAGCTAAGACACAGAACAGTTTCAACATTACAAAGATGTTTTATACTTGTCCTTTTATAGCCACAGCACTTCCCTTCCATCTCTGTTTTTTCCTTTACCCTGGCAACCACTATTCTCTTCTCCATTTCTATAATTTTGTAATTTCAAGAATGCTACATATGGACTTCCCTGGTGGCCCAATGCATGGGATGTGGGTTCGATCCCTGGTTGGGGAACCAAGAACCCACATTTGTTATTCTTATTTAGTTGCTAAGAACTACCAGCAATTCCACTCCTCAGTATATATCTGAAAAAAATGAAAACATTAATTAAAAATGTCTGTATAGTCAAGGCTATGGTTTTTCCAGTAGTCATGTATGGATGTGAGAGTTGGACTATAAAGAAAGCTGAGCACAGAAGAATTGATACTTTTGAGCTGTGGTGTTGGAGAAGACTCTTGAGAGGCCCTTGGACTGCAAGGAGATTCAATCAGTCCATCCTAAAGGAGATCAGTCCTGGGTGTTCATTGGAAGGACTGATGTTGAAGCTAAAACTCCAATACTTTGGCCACCTGATGTGAAGAGCTGACTCATTTGAAAAGACCCTGATGCTAGGAAAGATTGAGGGTAGGAGAAGGGGATGACAGAGGATGAGATGGTTGGATGGCATTACTGACTCAATGGACATGGATTTGGGTGGACTCCGAGAGTTGGTGATGGACAGGGAGGGCTGGCGTGCTGTGGTTCATGGGGTCACAAAGAGTTGGACACGACTGAGCGACTGAACTGAACTGAATTAATTAAAAAAGATGCATACACCCCAATGTTCATAGCAACACGATTTACAGTAGCCAAGATATGAAAGCAATTGAAATGCCCATCGACACATGAATTGATAAAGATGATGTGGGATGTAACAATATTACTCAGCCATAAAAAAGAATGGAATTCTGCCATTTACAGCAACATGGATGGACCTAGAGAATATTATGCTTACTGAAATTTGAAATAAGTCAAAGAAAGACAAGTACTGCATGATATCAATGATATGTGGAATCTAAAAAATAATACAACTTAATGTATTTGCAAAATATAAACAGACTCACATTTATAGAAAACAAGCTAGTGGTTACCAAAGGGGATAGGTAAGAGGAGAAAGACAAATGAGAGGTATGGGATTAATAGTTACAAACTACTATGTATAAAATAAATAGGATATACTTCATAGCATAGAAAATTGTTACAATAACTATATTATATATATATATATAGCTATATAATAACATAGCTTAGTTGTTATAATAACTTGCAATGAGGTATAATCTGCAAAAATACTGAATCACTATCCTATAAAGTTGAAACTAATAAAATATTATAAATCAACTATTGTTTTTGTTGTTTAGTTGCTAAATTGTGTCTGACTCTTTGTGACCCCATGGACTGTAGCCCACCAGGCTCCTCTGTTCATGGAATTTCCCAGGCAAGAATACTGGAGTGAGTTGCCATTTCCTTCTCTTCCTGATCCAGGAATCAAACCCACATCTCTTGTATCTCCTGCATTAGCAGGTGGATTCTTTACTGCTGAGCCACGAGGGAGGCCCAAATCAACTACACTTTTTAATAAAAGTTCCATTAGCATAAAAATAAGAACAATTCTACAACTCCCCCCCTTTTTTTACTTTATTGTCCTTGCTGTAGCTTTCAGTACTATATTAGTTAGCGATTGTTAAAGTGGACATCTTGCCTGTTCTCAACTTGTAAAGCATTCAGCATTCTTTCTTTAACAATTAAATATGGTATTAACTATGGGTTTTTTGTAGACTTATTTTATCAAATTAAAGGAGTTCCCCTCTGTTCTTAGTTTCCTGAGAGTTTTTGTCATGAATGGATGTTCAATTTATCTACTGCTTTTTCTACATCAATTGATAATGATTATGTGATTCTTCTTTTTTAACCTGCCAATATGATGAGTTAAATTGATTGCTTTTTGAGTGTGTTGAGTCAGCTTTGTATCTCTGGAATAATTCCCACTTGGTCATGGTGTGCATAGTTATTTTTATATATTGATGATTTTTTTGCTGATATTTTTGTTAAGGATTTTTGCACATATATGCAGGAGGGACTTTGGTCCCTAGTTTTCTTTTTTTGTACTGTCTCTGTCTAGTTTTGGTATCAAGATAGTTTTGGCTTTATAAAATGAATTGGGAAGTGAACCTCTTCTATTTTCTAGAAGAGATTGTATAGAACTGGTATTAATTCTTTAAATGTTTGGTAGAATTCTCCAATGAAACCATCTGGGCCTGGAGATTTCTTTTGGGGAAGTTTTTAGATGGTAAGTTCAATTATCTAAATAGTTGTCGAGCTGTTCAAATTGTTTCATATTGGGTAAATTGTGATAGTTTGTGATTTTGAGTATTGGTCTATTTTATCTACATTGTTAAACAGATATATGTGGAATTGTTTGTAATATAATCTTATTGTTCTTTTGATGTCTGTGGAATCTGTAGGATCTTTTGATTTGGTCCTCTTATTGATGATCTGCATCTTGCCTTTTTTCTCTTTGTTTTTCTTACTGAAAGTCTGTCAATTTTATTGATCTTTTCAAAGAACTAGCTTTTTGTTTTATTGATTTTTTTTTTCTGTTTCCAATTTTATTGATTTCTGCTCATAGATTTATTATGCCCTTTATTGTGCTTGTTTTGGGGCTTATTTGGGGTTTTTTCTTTCTTTTTTTGGTTTCTTGACTTAGGATTGAAGATTATTGATTTGAGAATTTTTTTCTTTTCTAATCCAAGCATTTGGTGATACATAATTCCCTTTCAAATATATTGGCTTTATCTGTGTTCCACAAATTTTGATATGTTATTTTTGTTCTTCATTTTTGTTCAATGTATTTTTAGACTTCCTTTGGGAATAATTTTTTGACCCTCAGGTAGTTTTTGACATGATAAAGCTACCTCACACCTTCTGAGCATATACTCAAAATGGAGCCTCTTCATGTTCAAAAAGATAATTTTTGACATGATCATTGTCATGACTATGATGAAACAGATTCTACCAGAGAAGGAAGTAAGAAATGAAGCCCATTAAACTCATGAAGTAGGTCATTGTAGACTCAGTTCACCTCCAGCCCAGGGTACAGTATGTACTCCTGCTGTTTTCTGCTAAGGATATCATAACAATGCATCATTGACTGGGGGGCCTTAAACCATGGAAATTCATTTTCTCCTAGTTCTGCAGGTTGCAAATACAAGATCAGAGTGCCAGCATGGTTGGTTTCTGCTGAGAGCCCTCTCCCAGGCTTCTCAAGGGCCATCTTTTCACTGTGTCCTCACACAAGGAGAGATTTCTTCCTCTTAAAAAGACCACCAACCCTATTGGATTGGGGCCCAACCCTTCATTACCCTTTTTAACCTTATTTATTTAAGCTTTCTTAGTCTTCACTATCTTAGCCCTATTTAACCTTAATTGAAACTTTATTATTTAACATTAATTACTTCCTTAATCACCTAAATTTGACCTTAATTGCTTTCTAATTTTAACCTTATTTATCTCCTAAATTACTTGAATTTAACCTTAATTACCTCTTTAGAGCTGTATCTCCATATATAGTCACTGTGGGGGTGGGTGGGACTTCCACATATGAATTTGGAGTGAGTGACACAGTTCAGCTCACAACACCTACATTCCCACCAGCCCCACATCCTGGAGACAGCCTGGTGCTCTCAGCTGTCACAGGTTCAGTTCAGCATTACTCATTTTAATTTTTTTGTTGACTTCATACTTCATGCAAAGTTCTGCACTAGACAGCACCGAGGTGGAGAAGGAGGAGTTCAGCCTTTAGGAATTTACTACCCACTCCAGGAAGAGACTTGCAGAATTCTCTACAGCAGGCAGCTCAAAGAGACAGACTCATCTCATGACTCCACCACTTACTAGTGGTGTGAGACCTCTGCAGTTCACTTATTTCCACCTTATCTGCTAATTAGAGACAATCTCTATTTTATCTGCCTAAACCATTAGGCTGATCAGATGATGTATGGATGGGAAACACAATTAAATACTTTGCAAAGTTGCCACTGGGAGAAAATGGCAATTTTTGAGGGTATGTTCATCAGTGGAGAGGAAACTGAGGCAGGGTATGTGGGATGGGACTAGATGGCGTAGGGCATTGGAGGCTATGTTGCAAGATCTAAATTTTATTCTTTAAGTAGCTTTACTGTGGGGTTCAGTGCTTGTTTTACAACTTTCAGAAGATCTTGACATCCATTTTCATTTGATGTGCAAACGGTCCTTTGGATTGTGCAGAGCAGATACTATTTTCTCAGTTTTAGTCATTAAAAAAAAAAAAAAAAAAAACAGAGAAGTTAATTTGCCAAGGTGTCACATTGGCAGAGCTGGGATTTCTGATTCCTCTTCTAGTCGTTTGTCTGTTGTCCTGCCAGCTACTGTAGAAATGCACAACCAGTCCCTGCGTGGGATCTGGAATTAAAGCCCGTTTTCATTCTCAGAAATTCACATATATTAGCAGAGCCAAAAGTAGAGGCTCATTCTTGTTACCAAAATTTCCCTGACTTATCTCAATTCACTTGAATGTATGAACAGCTTAGACTCCTACCTGGAATGATGATAAAGGCTAGGTTTACTTTGATTTGTTTTAGAGTTTTAGACTTAGTCTTTATCACCCTCTTCATGAGATATGGCCCAGGGGCCAAAATCATCACTTGTTCAATGACAGTTATTAATGAAAAATTTTCTTAAATGAATCTTAATAAACATTTGTGATGTAGAGATTGCATCAATGCTTTATAAATCTTAAAGCTCTCTATATAGCTGTAAGAGCTTGATATTCATTTATTTTTATGTAGTTTGCATATATTTAGTACAGTTTCACTTTGATCATTTTATCTATAGAGCCATTGAGTTGACTTTCTTATTTGGCTAACTTGAAAATGCTCATTTTTATATCATCTTTCACAAAGAAACTAAAGTGCCATGTACGACACAAATCACACTTTGGCCAATGTGATTTTGGGGCTTGTAATTTTAGCTCACAAGAAAAAATAGATTATCAGTGTGTAACTAGGCTATGAGTCATGTGGGGTGAATGCTCAAGTTTCCTAAAGACATAGGTAACCAAATTTCAAAAGATCACCTACGATAACTATAGTATATATTTCCTCTTCTATGTGTTTACTAAGATAGCAAAGCATTAATCTAGGAGGACTGCATACTGTAACACTGTGATACCCTGAAGAATAACATTTTAAAAATTATATTAAAATTGTAAATACCTAGTACACTCAGGTACTCAATAATGACAACCTTAATTCCATCCCTCTTTTCCTTCTCTGCTTTCAGTGAAAGCATTTTCTTCTCATTTATGGTAGTTTGAGTGTCAGAGTCCCTGAGCTACTATATAACTCCCCATTGCTTGGAATTAGAGACCCTGTACTTAGGCTTAAATATCACTTTCAAAAAAATTAAATAAAACTCTTTATCTGTGATGGCTCTATTACTAGAAAATCCCTAACATCCCCTTTTAGCTACTGTTTTATTTTTCTCCTTCTTTGAGAAGAGAGGCTTTCATTTTCTCCCCACTGGCTTGGATAGAAGCCAGAAGAGGAGGAATATCTATGATCCACTTAAGGTACCTTCCTTGTGCGTCCATAGCTACTGTTCTCCTACCATGTGCCTTCCACCTCACCCTCTTCCATGCCATTGCCGGCAGTTTAAGGTACATGTGGCTATTAAGATTCAATGAGGTTCCTGTCTAGACTCTGAATTGTAGCTGTGGTGCCTGAGGTAGTCAACTGATGAAACTACCTAAAAAATAATGTTTTACTATTTATTATTAAAGAACTTTTATAGGCACTAGTGGAGCTTAGAATGGGAGCTGCAATTGTTGAGTACACTACTGCCTCTAGGGCCCATCATTTTATAGATCTAGAAATATGAGATGACCTCTTCAGGGTCAGCTTGTTTTCAGTTAGCTTAATGGTTAAAACTATGTGTGTGGAGTCAGGCTGACCTGCATTCAGTTCCTGTCCCATCACCTGCTGCAGTGTGACTTATTGCTCTAAGACTCCATCTATAAAATGGGAATAATCACAGCACACTTCAGAGTGTGGCTATCAGGATTAACAGAAATCATGTATGTAAAGGACTGCATAGGGCCTGGCAACTCAATAATGTTAGATGTTGCTATTGAGAGATCAGTTCAGTTCAGTCGCTCAGTCGTGTCTGACTCTTTGCAACCCCATGAATTGCAGCACGCCAGGCCTCTCTGTCCATCACCAACTCCCGGAGGCTACGCAAACCCATGTCCATCGAGTCGGTGATGCCATCCAACCATCTCATCCTCTGTCGTCCCCTTCTCCTCCTGCCCCCAACCCTACCCAGCATTAGGGTCTTTTCCAGTGAGTCAACTCTTCGCATGAGGTGGCCAAAGTATTGGAGTTTCAGCTTCAACATCAGACCTTCCAATGAACACCCAGGATTGATCTCCTTTAGGATGGACTGATTGGATCTCCTTGCAGTCCAAGGGACTGTCAAGAGCCTTCTCCAACACCACAGTCCAAAAGCATCAATTCTTCGGCGCTCAGCTTTCTTCACCGTCCAACTCTCACATCCATACATGACCACTGGAAAAACCATAGCCTTGACTAGACGGACCTTTGTTGGCAAAGTAATGTCTCTGCTTTTTACTATGCTGTCTAGGTTGGTCATAACCTTCCTTCCAAGGAGTAAGCGTCTTTTAATTTCATGGCTGCAATCACCATCAGCAGTGATTTTGGAGCCCAAAAAAATAAAGTCTGACACTGTTTCCACTGTTTCCCCATCTATTTGCCATGAAGTGATGGGACCAGATGCCATGATCTTAGTTTTCTGAATGTTGAGCTTTAAGCCAACTTTTTCACTCTCCTCTTTCACTTCCATCAAGAGGCTCTTTAGTTCTTCTTCACTTTCTGCCGTAAGGGTGGTGTCATCTGCATATCTGAGGTTATTGATATTTCTCCCGTCAATCTTGATTCCAGCTTGTGTTTCTTCCAGCCCAGCGTTTCTCATGATGTACTCTGCATATAAGTTAAATAAGCAGGGTGACAATATACAGCCTTGACGTACTCCTTTTCCTATTTGTAACCAGTCTGTTGTTCCATGTCCAGTTCTAGCTGTTGCTTCCTGACCTGCATACAGGTTTCTCAAGAGACAGGTCAGATGGTCTGGTATTCCCATCTCTTTAGATAGTGATTATTAAGTGGACAACAATGCCTTGGGCTGTGATTTCTTGTAATCTCTGCTTGACGTAACTGAAAGAATTACAAGAACAATGTAAGATTATTCAATTAAAGATTCTCCTTTATGCAATACCTTAGCTTTAAAAATCCTAAAAGAAAACTCTGACTACTATATAAAGCAATTCAGTACTCCATTTAAAGAAAGATTCAAACAAATAAAACTCCTGTTGTAGGCCATTGTATATCTGTTCATTATCATAGATACCAATTTTCTATGATAATTGGTTAGAAAGCCATTTCCACTTGTTTTTTTCCTTAGACTCTTGAACTTTCTAATGCTTGCATGTAGTTACTTTGTTAAATATAATGACAAATATTTTAACTGTAGTTAATAGGCGGTAGTCCTGTGGATTGACTTTGAATGCCAGGCTTCTTAAGCATTCAGAAACATGGGTGAGAGGGAAATTCTCCCAGGGTGCCCAGGTCTAGATCTGATCCCATTACTATAGCACACATATAACTGGGCAGAGCTCTGTGTGCCCAGTTTACATAACAACTTGCAGCTTATCATGGAAAGCATGTAACTTTGCCTTCTGAATGCTCTCATGGCAGGTGTCATCCTGATTTTTATTCTGGTTCCTTGAATCTTCATTAGAGAGAATGACATCCCTGTGTATGGGGTCATTCTCTGGGGGTGTGCTCCAGCTTCTGTGGAGAGGCAAATCATAGAGTCTTGGACATACTTAAGCTATATAATGTAGGTCTTTTATTATGGTATTTTTTTTTTTACAATTTTTTTTTTGATATATGGATAGCTTCTTCAAAGCTTCCTTAATTTAAAAATTATTTGCATTGAATTGCTTGGGATTATACAGGAACTATTCAGCAAACAGGTTTTGCAGTCTGGTCTCTGCCAAAGGTTTGGTTTTAGCTATTAAGGTTCAGTTCAGTTCAGTCGCTCAGTCATGTCAGACTCTTTGGGACCCCATGAATCGCAGCATGACAGGCCTCCCTGTCCATCACCAACTCCCGGAGTCTACCCAAACCCATGTCCATCGAGTCGGTGATGCCATCCAGCCATCTCATCCTCTGTCGTCCCCTTCTCCTCCTACCCCCGATCCTTCCCAGCGTTAGGGTCTTTTCCAGTGAGTCAACTCTTCGCATGAAGTGGCCAAAGTATTGGAGTTTCAGCTTCAACACCAGTCCTTCCAATGAACATTCAGGACTGATCTCCTTTAGGATGGACTGGTTGGATCTCCTTGCAGTCCAAGGGACTCTCAAGAGTCTTCTCCAACACCACAGTTCAAAAGCATCAATTCTTTGGTGCTCAGCTTTCTTCACCGTCCAACTCTCACATCCATACATGACCACTGGAAAAACCATAGCCTTGACTAGACGGACCTTTGTTGGCAAAGTAATGTCTCTGCTTTTTACTATGCTGTCTAGGTTGGTCATAACTTTCCTTCCAAGGAGTAAGCGTCTTTTAATTTCATGGCTGCAATCACCATCAGCAGTGATTTTGGAGCCCAAAAATATAAAGTCTGACACTCTTTCCACTGTTTCCCCATCTATTTCCCATGAAGTGATGGGACCAGATACCATGATCTTAGTTTTCTGAATGTTGAGCTTTAAGCCAACTTTTTCACTCTCCTCTTTCACTTTCATCAAGAGACTCTTTAGTTCTTCTTCACTTTCTGCCATAAGAGTGGTGTCATCTCCCTATCTGAGGTTATTGATATTTCTCAAGGCAATCTTGATTCCAGCTTGTGCTTCCTCCAGCCCAGCGTTTCTCATGATGTACTCTGCATATGAGTTAAATAAGCAGGGTGACAATATACAGCCTTGACATACTCCCTTTCCTATTTGGAACCAGTCTGTTGTTCCATGTCCAGTTCTAACTGTTACTTCCTGACCTGCATATAGGTTTCTCAAGAGACAGGTCAGATGGTCTGGTATTCCCATCTCTTTCAGAATTTTCCACAGTTTATTGTGATCCACACAGTCAAAGGCTTTGGCATAATCAATAAAGCAGAAATAGATGTTTTTCTGGAATTCTCTTGCTTTTTCGATGATCCAGCGGATGTTGGCAATTTGATCTCTGGTTCCTCTGCCTTTTCTAAAACCAACTTGAACATCTAGAAGTTCACGGTTCACGTATTGCTGAAGCCTGGCTTGGAGAATTTTGGGCATTACTTTACTAGTGTGTGAGATGAGTGCAATTGTGCAGTAGTTCGAGTAGTTATTAAGGTAGCCAGACATATTTTTCTGATTCAAGCACATTAAACAGAATTCTAGTAAGTTTTAAGTCAGACCGTACACCAGCTTCTTTATAATAACATAGTAAGTATTTGCTATGCAATAACAAATAAATATAGTACAATACTTGTGAAGTGGTACAACTGAATTGTGGCCAAGAAAATTCTGCCATATGGTTCCTCTAGCTCATAAGTTTGCCTGAAATCCTGAAGCATTCTCCTGGTAACTATGGCTGCTTATACACTTAAGTCCCATGGAGTCATGAAAAATTGCGATGAAGTGAAAATTAGCTATATAACCTGTTTTAATGGGGAATACATATGATTCATCCTGAATGTGCTAAGATTATATAGAAAAGCGTACGTTTTTCTTACGGTTTTGTAGGACGATTTAATGCTCATAGATTGCATGTTGACAAAGGTAGAATGCTTGCAGTGAATCATAAGAGGACTAAATGGTGCTTTTATTGTATTTTGGGGTCTGAAGGAAACATATCTCTGAAATCATAATGGAAGTCAAAGGGAAAAGAATATAGCTTAATACATACTTTTTAACTTTACACATGGCTGTTGAGGGACTGCCTGAGATGCATAAAGTAAGATGAAGCTTCACTGAATTTACTAATTCTTCAGCTGAAGAATTCTTAAACTAAGCCCTGTTGATTTCTCCACTGAATGCTGAAAGAGAATTAATGATATTTCCCAAGCCAAATCAAAGTTTGATACTCTAAAGATTACTTCACTCCTTTTCCCTTTTTCAGCACTTTCTTTCAACTTGGGCCCTTTGCAGTGCCATCAAAAATGGAGCATGCTAAACTTTTCTGTCTTTAAACACATAAGCTCTCTTCTTGCTTAAATGGTAATGAATAAATTACTTTCTGCCACCTGACAGAAAGATGAATTGTTTGGCACTTATTATGCAGCCATCTACTTTAAGCCCTGATTACAGTTCAATTCATATTTGATTCATAAAACTTGAAGTATTCATCATTCTACCCTCTTTTCCACTTCAAAAGGTCCTGGGACATTTTTGTGTTGTAACAAACAAGACGTGACTCATGCTTTCTCCTTCCTCTCTCCTGCTGGGGTTTTAGCAGTAAACCAGCCAGAGACACGTTTGCAAGAAACGCGACTTAAGTTGGATGAATCAAATGCTTCACAATTCCCTGGCCCACTGCAGTTCACACAACCTAAATACAATAATCATCTTCATTTGCTAAATTAGGGAACGGAAATGGGCTACCTGCCATCCAACGCAGAAATTTGCAGCATCAACAGTGAGCAGTGTTTGGGGAGAGGGGGAGTGGAGAGCAGGCAAGTGTTCTTCCTTGCAAACAGCCCTGCTTTAGAATGCTTGAAATGATGTGTTATTCTCTCTGGGTTCTGTGTAGAGGGCAGCTGGGGCCGGAGAACAGAGGAGAATTTTCTGTTATAATTGGGCTAGAGAGAAATCTTTTATGATACAGGGATGTGGTGGTCTGGAAAACCCTGCTGTTTGCCTTCCGGAGTGCGTTGTGCCCAGTCTAGCCTCCTTGCGTCAGCCGGGCCTCAGAGCCACCTTGGCGCCTGGCATTAAGCATCATTAGGGGATGATGAGCACGATTACCTGACACTGGTATCTTTCTCTTTTGAAAATGGCAGCCAGGCTCCTAAGAAACAGGTCTAATAACTGCAGAGGGTAGATCACAGGTGGTTTGGAGGAGGCCCTGGGGAAGGAATAAGCAGAGGTTTCTTTGCACTGCAAGTCTCTTCTACTCCTTGGACTTCCATCATCATCTCTGCAGAGATGGAGGCCTGTCTTACTGGAAGGCAATTGTGGTTGAAACAGAAAAGTACAGTGAAAACAGCATACTGTCACGGTCTTCTCAAGCTGCTATAACAAAATGCCTTAGACAGGGTGGCTAAACATTTATTTCTCACTATTTGGGAGCCTGCGAAGTCCATTATCAGTGTGCCAGCATGGTCAGGTTTTTGGTAAGGACCCTTTTCATGGCTTACAGTGGTTTTCTTCTTGCTATGTCTTCACATGGTAGAGAAAGAGGGAGCTCCCATTTCTTATACAGACACTAATCTTGTCATGGGAGCCCCACATTCATGACCTTATCTAAACCTAATTGCCTCCTAAAAGCCTCACTTCCTAATACCATCACACTGGGGGTTAGGGCTTCAATATATGAATTGAAGGGACGCAAACATTAAGCTCCTTACACGTGTCATCGTTGTTCAGAGCCCTGTGCCGCTTCTCACTTCTTTGCCTTTGTACAGGTTTCCTCTGATGGAAATACCTTCATCTTTCTTGCCTCTCGTGGCAAACCCATGTTTAATATGCCGATTGAGGAATCCTTGAAGTGCTGCCCAGCCTTATCCTAGCTCCCCAGGTAGACCATAAAACCCCCCATTATATGCCCCAACCCAGCACATGGTCTAACTTCCCCACTGGAGCACAAAGTGCAGGGGTCTACTTCTTACAGGGAGGGGTGTGGAGAGTTGGGGTTGGGGGGAGGGAGGGAAAGTCGGATAACTCTCTGTGTCTCCAGGGCCGGGCCCTGCCCTGGTCTGCCAGCAGCAGTTAGAGAAGTCTTGGTGGCTGAATGAGGGAGTGTAGTAAGCATGAGCTTAATAGTAAGAAAAAGTGGGTTTACATGTTTACTTTGCCACTTAAGCAAATTTTCTTATTCCTCATACTCTCTGGTTATCAGTTTTCTTATCTGTTGAATTGAGGTAATTATAATTGCTACTTTTCTGGGCTATTGAGAGGATCCAATTAAACACCTGGAGGAGAAGATCTTTGTAAATGGTAAAATATTGTTTGATTTAAAACCTTTGGAAGGCATTTTTTTGGAATACATATGTACATATACACACACACATACATGCAGGGGTATTCTTCCTTCCTTCCACCTATGGATTTGTGAGTCAAACAGTTAATTTTGAAGTTGGACTCTAGTCCCTTTCTAACTATGTAATCTTTAATAATTAACTTTCTCATTTGTAAAATCAAGAAAATAAAAATAAGATGTTGGCGAGGATAACACAATATGAAAAAGTAGAATTGCCCAGCATGGTGCCTGCAGACTGTCTAGATGCCCATCCTGTTTCCCACTCATGCTCCAATTGTCACTGACCTGGCACTCCTAGTGTCCACACTGCTCATGCATGGTGAATCCCACACAGTACAGGACTACCACTTATCTTAATCTTACTTCCTCGATGGCTGGTAGACTTCTGGAGATGAGGCACCCTAGCTCACCTAGCCCCAGACTCTGCCCACAGTGAGTACCTCCCCCTAGATATCAGCTAAATGGATGTCCTTATTTATAGTGCCTGGGGCAGAACACAGAAGCAGTAAATCTTAGGTGTTGAGCGATGCTGTCTTTGATGTTCCTCCTCAGGCTAGTCCATAGGAATAGTTCCTTCAAATCAAGATCCGTTCATCTTTCTTGTAGATGTGAACACTAGAGTGGAAGATGGGCCTTCCTTCCCTATACTTCATGTCTATATTTCCCCTCTCTTCATGCCCTCACTCTCCTTAGAATTACTCTTACTCATCTACAGACATTAAACCTCTCTTTGTTACCCAGAAATATTTTTGTATAAGACCTCTGCAGGATTGATTTTGCCTTTATAAAAGAGCACAAATCAGATGCCTGGAAGGAATGTAAGGGTACCCTTAATCTCTAATCTCTAGTTGCATCCTTGTTGCTGCAAATGGCATTCTTTCTTTCTTTTTTATGGCTGAGTAGTATTCCATTGTATACATGTACCACATCTTCTTTATCCATTCATCTGTCAATGGACATTTAGGTTGCTTCCATGTCTTAACTGTTGTCAGAGTGCTGCTATGAACATACGGGTGCATGTGTCTTTTTGGATTAGAGTTTTGTCAGAATTTAAGTCCAGGAGTGAGATTGTTGAGTCATATGGTGATTCTATTTTTAGTTTTCTGAGGAACCTCGATACTGTTTTCCATAGGGGCTGCACAAACTTACATTCTGACCACCAGTGTAGGAGGGTTCACTTTTCTCCACACCCTCACCAGCATTTGTTATTTCTAGATTTTTTAATGATGGTCATTCTGACCTTTGTGAGGTGGTACCTTACTATAGTTTTTATTTTCATTTCTCTAATAATTAACAATGTTAAGCATCGTTTCATGTGACTGTTGACCATCAGTATGTCTTCTTGGACAAATGTCTATTTAGGTCTTCTGCCCATTTTTTGATTAGGTTATTCCATGATTTTCAGTGGATGGAAAACATTGCATCAGATTGCAGTTTAACCTCTTGTCTGGTTATTGGACATTTAAGTTTCCAAGTGGTGCTAGTGGTAAAGAACCCACCTGCCGGTGCAGGAGACATAAGAGATACAGGTTTGATCCCTGGGTTGGGAAGATCCCCTGGAGGAGGGCATGGCAACCCACTTGAGTAGTCTTGCCTTGAGAATCCCATGGACAGAAGAGGATGTCAGGCTATAGTCCATAGAGTTGCGAAGAGTCAGATACAACTGAAGCAACTTAGCACGCATGCAAGTTCATTCCAGATATTTTCTATTTTAAGTAATTCTGCCCTGAATGTCTTCATGGTGATCACTTTTTCATAGTTTACATTATTTTCTGAAGAGAGATTCTCAGAAGAGGAGTGTCAGGGTCAAATGCTATGAAGTTACTATTGTTTGCGATATGTCTTGCCAAATGGCTTTCTGAGGGCCTTGAATCAATTTATATTTCCACCACAAAGTAGAAGATAAGTGCTTCAACTCATTCTCAGCAGAGTTGAGTTCTGTCTTTTTTAAAAATCATCAAATTTGACAGGTGAAAAAAAAAAGGCTCATTCACAGTAAATATTATTCAGCATTTCCTAGGTGCTGGGAACTGGGTCTCCCATCAGGGATGTCAGGAGGGAGACCATTGGTTATGCTCTCAAGGAAGAATTGAAAACTAACAATTACAAGTGCTATGGGGTGTGGGGAAGTGACCCTCACCTAGCCTGGGAAATCAGGGAAGACTTTCTGGAAGGGGTGGGCTTGAGTTTAGTCTTGAATAAAGAATAATGATTAGCCAGGTGGAAAGGGCCATGAAGGGCATTCAATACCAAAAGAACAGCATGTGCAGGGGAGATGTGAGGGGGCTGGCTTATTTGAAGAACTACAGGAGATTGGATACAGGTATTTTGGATTTTAAAGGGAGTCACTTGGAGATAGAAGTTCTTGCAACCAAAAAAAATCTCTAGTGTTGGAATATCAGGCCAGAAGGCTGGCCAGTGAAGGAACGATTTAAGGTTGGGCTGATCAAGCCGTGTCTCCCCAGCCCCTCCATCATCCAGCATAGCAGAGGGTCTTTGTGCAACTCCAAACCTGGATGTAACCTTTTGTCCCATGCCCAAAGGTTGACTTCTTCATTCAGTTGCCTGCTTCATCTTGCCTTCTAGATGGAATGTGGGATCGGTGTCCTGGGATAGAGTGTGAGGTCATCTATCTCTGAAAGTTGGTCAGAATCAGGATGATGGCCAGTAGCTGGGAGGGGGAGGGCATGTGAAATGGCCACATTTCCGAGTCTCAACCTCACCTACCTTTTTAGCTCTGTATAAAAAAATAGCATCTTTTTTCCACCTTCTAGGAAGCAAAAAAAAAAAAAAAAAATCATCTAGGACAGTGTTTTTTCACTCCTCAGGAAAACATTGTAATTCCCTCCCAGAAGATTTCCTAGATCTTAAATATCAGCTCAAACATTTATGCATGAAAAATTAGAGGCCATGAATGATGCATGTGTTATGGAAACTCTGCTCGTAAATCTCCCCTCCCTCCTTTGGAAAGTCCCCCAGGATGGCAGCAAAAGCCTCATTTCCAACCCATATTTTGAAGCCACCTGAGATGAAATCTCCTATTTGTTTCCAACTTGCATGGCCTTTGAATATTCAGCCCTCTCTTGTGGCAGATGAGTCTGCTATTATCTTGTCTGAGATATTGTTCTTTTACTTGACCAGATTATAGCACAATTGTCAGTTTGCTCTTTCATAATACTACTTCACAGGGGATTTGTAAGGATTAATGAGATAATGTTTGAAAACCACTTTGAATTTGTCTGCACTTTTTCTATGGAGGCTCCAGGGTTATTGTTTCTTAGTGTTTATACTGTGTCTTCCACGTGAGAAGTTTTAAATGCTTTGTTAACATTTGGATCCATTTCAATTAGATGAGGAAGCTATTTGCTGTTAGAGCTAGAGGGGCTTTTGAGATGTTCTAGTCTTAACTCTTTAGACTTAGGGGACGAGGAAAAGCCTAAGGCCTAGAGAACCTACTCAGCATACCCTGTACCACAGAGCTGCTTAGAATAGTTGGTTCTAGAATCCAGCTGCCCTGACTGCTTGTTCAGCTCTTCAAGTCTGTAATAGAGTGAAGTGTGTCCCTCCAAATATTCATATATAGAAGTCCTTACTCCACGGTACCTCAGAATGTGGTCTGATTTAGAAGTAGGGTTATTGCAGTTGTAATTAGTTAAGATGAGGTCATTCTGGAGGAGGTTGGGACCCTCATCCAATTGCCTGATGTCCTTATAAAAGGGAGAAATCTGGACACAAGCACACATAGACACAAATTTGGACAAACTCATTTCTATAGACATAGAAATTTGGACACAAGCATACATGGAAATCCCCTGGAAAGGCTACCTACTCCAGTATTCTTGCCTGGAGAATTCCATAGACAGAGAAGCCTGGTGGACTACAGTCCATGGGGTCACAAAGAGTCGAACATGACTGAGCAACTTTCAGTTTTCATACATAGAGGGAGAACACCATGTGAGTGTGAAGACAGTCTCCACACCAAGGAGAAAGGCCTGGAAGGGATCCTTACCTCACAGCTTTGGAGGAAATAAACTTCATAATCATCTTGATTTTGGACTTCTAGCCTCCAAAATTGTTAGACAATACTTTTCTATTGTTAAGTTTGTGGTACTTCTTTATAGCAGCCCTAGAAAACTCACACAAAGACTTTCCTACTCTTAATACTAATTATTGCTGGTTAGCACATTAGGAGATTGAGACAGGAAGAAAGGGAATCACTTGGCCCTGTCGAACCCAGAAGCCCATCTGCTTATCCTCACTCACCCCAGGCTTCTCTTGGGGCTGCTGCAGTTGGGCAGCCACCCTTGCTTGATGTCCCTCGGAGGCCTTCACTGTGGGTGCAGGCACCCGAGTCAGCCCGTCACATAAGCCAGTGCCCCAGGAACTGCTTCCTGGCATTCCTGCAACATTCTTCGCCCCATCAGAAGGCAGCAGCGATGCCAAGTGAGGGCAGAAGCCCAGGGACCCTTGCTGTATGTTGTTTGACAATCCAGGAGGGGTCGTTAAATACAAATGAAGGGAGACAGGTTCTGAAAGTCTTCTTGTAAATGAGATGCTGGCAGCTCAGAAATCATTCTCCTGTGATAGAGTGATTGTGCACTAGAATGGGTTCCTAAGCCTGTCCACAAAGTCTGAGCTATATTGTTCCAGAAGCTGCATACTAGCAGCCCTACTTTTGAAGTCACAGTAACTTTGAAGGGCTCTTTCAGTGGGGTTGTCAGGCTGGCAGGCAGATTGTGGGGCTTTTAAGAAAGGAAAAGGATGAAGAATGCAATACCTCAGAATTCACACAGTAAAACAGGAAGGAGAGAACCCAGAGAGCTAGAACTTGAGTGTTCAGCACACCCTAGGAACAGTTTGGGGAGACTGTTTGTAAACATACTGGGAAAACCCAAGTACATTTGAAAATCAGGAAAGGAGCCAGCCCCAAGAAATCACAGACAATCCCAGTGGAGGCCCAGAGAGGTTAGTGAAAGTGAAGTCACTCAGTCGTGTCCGACTCTTAGCGACCCCATGGACCGCAGCTTACCAGGCTCCTCCATCCCTGGGATTCTCCAGGCAAAAGTAACAGAGAGGTTAAGGTATGTGTTTGAAGCCACATGGAGCAACATGGGGACTCCTGGCTGCCCGCCCAGGGCTCTCTACTGCGCAAACCATGCAAACTTCAGTCCATTGTTTCCAAAGCCTCACATCACTCATTTACTTGGTATTATTATAAGTCAATCTGCTTTTTAAAAAACTTACATATATTTAGCTTCACTTAAAGTAGTAATATCTGCAAAACTATGTGTTTGATATGCTAGTTATATAATTTTTCATAATACAAATTCAAATTAAATGCATAACTATTTTGAAGTGTTTATTCTTAATCATCTTGCACATCACTGGTAGTAACCACCTGTTCAAAATTTGGGCAACTCTGTACCAGGAGATGGCAGATGATAGGGAGAGGAGCACTAAGGGCAGGGCCAGTATCTTCAAATACTGGAGGAAGAGAGATAGTGGACAGGTTGATAGCACATAGGGAGGGGGTTATCTCCGGAGAGGAGGGACCTTCTTTCCCCAAAATGAGGGCAAGTGGGTTCAGGGACAGAGCAACACTGAAATGGAGGTGAAAGAAGAGGACAAAGCTCATGCCCATTCACCTTGAGTTTTTTCAGCAAAGCAGTGTGGCAAACTGATGACAACTTGAATTGAGCACAGAGCTTTAGATTTTAAATTAGAATTGTATTACAGTCCCCTAAAACTCAACCCTGTTTGTCAAAGGGTGGAGGCAACTTCTTTTAGGAAAAAGAAAAAAAAAAAAGGTTGAATTTTGAACCTCAACTGTGGTTCTTAAAACATTACTATAATTGCTGCTGGATTGGATTTTGAGGTTGACCTTTGATCAGAAACATTGGTTTTCTAAGATGAAGGCTTTCCTTGAAAAAAAAGGCTGATTTGATTACAATGAACTAGGTTGAATGTGGGTCAGAGACTAGGAGCATTTCTAAAGAACTGGCCCAGCCCCTCCCAGGAAGTTTACCATACTGATCCCAAGGAAAGGGATTGAGGAATGTGCTGAAGTAGGCTCTGTACCTGCCCCTCTCTTTGACCCCAAGGCACCTACCTGTAGTTACCATATAAGGGTAGGTCTCCCCAATCCAAAAGTGATGCCAGGAAGGTAGAGTTTCCACATGATTGTGGAAGTGCTGCCTTTTTAACTAGGAACTAGATAGAAAAATTCCACAACCTCTTGATCCCTGGAAGGGAGGAAAGATAATGGCAGTAATCATTGACATGTACTTTTAAAGAGGAATGATTCTAACACTTTTGAAAAATGGTGAGGAGGACTTTGTTCAAGACTATTGCAACGGGGAAGAAAGATCAGGCTCAACTCCAAATACGGGAAAGATAAGGGGAGACATATAGTCAAGGAGCAGGGTGTGGGGAGGGGTTCAGTAAATAAAAAGTTCTAAGAGGAGACATCAAAAGTAGAGGAATTCTTGCTGACTTAGCATGATTCTTGCTAAAGGTGAGCTTGGCAGGCTGTAGACAGGATGAGGTTCAAGGTGGAGGCTGAGTGGAGACGTGGGCTCAGGGGAGCCTGACCAAAGTTTGGTCAAAGAGAGTCTTTGTCAGTATTGAGTGTGCACCCAGTGCCAGGCCTGGGGCTATATTCTTTGATATCAGTCATCAGACCACCTTATTAAATAGGAAGAGGAAACAGGCTCATCCATTGCCCGTGGTCCATAGCCAATCAGATGTTAGATTTGATTTCGGTGTCTTCTGATGACCCAAGCCCAAAGCTCTCACCGCATAATGGTTCCTGACATCATGGGTGGACATCTCCATCCTCAGAAACATTTTTAGAAAGAGAAGACACATGTTTGGATTGTTCAATGCAGACAGGAGGGATGACCTGATACAGTTGTCTCACAGCTTCTTCAAACCCCTCCATCCCTGACTCAAAAACTGTCTTTTGAGTAAAAGTCATTTAGGTGAGGCCCAAGCCCTGGCACTCACATGGATGGTGTGGTCATACAGTAAATTAGATTTGGAGGTTAGGCTCAAAAGTGCCTGCCTCTTCCTCCTCAATATTAAATAATTTGACATCTGAGGTGACATGCGAAAAATGTTCCTAGTCATGCAAGCACTGTTTGAAGGCTCCTATTAAACTGCATGTAAACTTCTGTATTTTAGATTTTAACCCCTCATCAGATATATAGTTTGCAGATATGTTTCCCCATCCCATAGGTTACCTTTTCATTTTGTTGCTTGTTTTCTTTGCTATGCAGAAGCATTTTAGTTTCATGTCATCTCATTTGTGTTTGCTTTTGTTTCCTGTGATTTTGGTGTCGCATCCAAAAGATTGTTGCCAAGACCAGTATGAGCCAACAATACCACATTTGGATGTATATCCAAAGGAGCTGAGCTCAGAATCATGATGTATTTGCACTACCATGTTCTCTGTAGCATAATTTACAGTAGCCAAGATATAAAAGCAGCCTACACTTTGGCAGATGAAGTGAAAAAGAAAATGTGATACAGAAATAAAGAAAAAATACACACACACACACACACACACACACACACACACACACACAGTGGAATATTTTCAACTTAAAAAAAAGAGGGAAATCCTGACATTTGCAACACCATGGATAGAACTAGAAGGCATTATACTAAGTGAAATAAGACAGACACAGAAAGATAAATACTGTATGATCTTACTTGTAAGGGGAATCTTAAATAGTCCAACTCATAGAAACAGAGAGTAGAATGGTGGTTGCCAGGGACTAGGAGAAGATGGAAATGGCCAAATGACACAAAGTTTCAATTATGTAAGGTGAATAAGTTCTAGAGATATAATGTACAGCATGGTGAAGTATTTAACAGTACTGTATTGTATACTTGGAGAAGGGAATGGCAACCCACTCCAGTATTCTTGACTAGAAAATTCCATGGACAGAGCAGCCTGGAGGGCTACAATCTATGGGGTTCTAAAGAGTTGGACTAGAGGAGGAAATGGCAACCCACTCCAGTACTTGCCTGCAGAATCCCATGAACAGAGGAGCCTGGCAGGCTATAGTCTATGGGGTCGCAAGAGTCAGACATAGCTGAGCAACTAAGCACAGCACAGCACAGCACACTGTATACTTGAAATTTGTGAAGAAGATAGGTCTCAATCTCCTCACCACACACACACATACACACACAGAGTAGTAAATTTGTAGAGGTGATGGGTATGTTAATTAGCTTGATTGTGGTGATGTTTTCACAATGTATATCAAAACATCAAGTTGTATGCCTTAAGAATATACAGTTTTTATATATCAAAGATATCTCAGTGAAAGTATTGAAAAAAATACAAATAAACTGCCAGAGAGATCATTTTTGACACCCATCAACACTTGTTATGAATCCTTTATCCAACCAGTTGTTATCAGCACAGGGACTTAGTGACATATTGTGAGCCATGGTGATGTGAAACTGGAGGGAAAATGCAAAAATAAGTGAGACCCACATATGCTATTAAGGAGCTTTCTCGTCAAGGATTGAGGGTAGGGACAGGGCAGATAATATTAATAATAATGATCATTATAAAACATGAGAAGAGATAATAACAGTGGTAAAATTTATTGAGCACTTACTATGAGCAAAATACTATATCCAAGCACTTAATAGAATTCATGCAACAACAGTCCATGTGGTGGGTAGTATTATTAACCTCATTTATTGATGGGGGAACTGAGGTACAGACAGGTTAAATAACTTTCCCAAGGTCAAAAATTAAAGAAAGGTAGAATTGGAATTTGACTCCAGGCTGTCTGGTTCCAGAGTCCTGTACTAGACAGGATGTGGCAGTAAAGGGTGGGGGTTGTCCAATGAAAATTGCACAAAGAAGCTGACATTCATAAAAGTGAATATCATTTAACCAACTAGGCAAAACAAGAACAGGGAACAAAATTTCTCAAAGCCACAAGTGAGAGCACAGATACTTGAGGTCTTCTTAAAGAAAAGAATTATTCATGACACTTGTTAAAGAATGATAGAGCAGACCTTATTCAAGACTATTGTAATAGAGAGTTCACAGTACAAGAGAGAGATTTGGCTTGATCCTGAATATAAGGAGAAGTCGGAATTTATAGCCGAGGATTCCAAGGGGTGGGTATGGAAAATTAGAAGGAGGAACTATCAGGAAAAAACATGAGGAATTCTGACTAAGTGGGCATAACAGGAGTCTTGCTGAAGTCAGGCCAGGGTGATCAGATATTGAGAATGAACGATTCTGGATAAACCATCTTGACAGAATTCTTGCTAAATTGGGCTCTTAGAGGTTGAGGCCTCATTGAACTCAGAGATCATGACTAAAGTTTGGTCAAGAAGAGAATATTTGTCAATCTTTGAATCATTTATAGTGGATGGACTGTACCATCAGTCTGGAGGGGAGAACCTTGAAGAAGAGAGACAAGCCAGGTGAGTCTGCAGGGAGTGAGGGCTGGAGGATAGAGAAGGAAGGAACTAACCAAAACTGACCCTTTATTAGTGCCCCAACATTTTGTCAGTAACTTGAAATAGGTTAAATTTTTTAAAAATTTTCCAGCTTTATTGAGATATAATTAACACAAAACATTGTGTATGTTTAAAGTGTACAATATATTGATTTTATATACTTATATATTGTAAAAATGATTACCACAATAGCTTTAGTTACCACCTCCATCCTGTCACAGTGTTATCATTTCTTTTTTGTGGTAAAAACATCTGAGATCTACTCTCTTAGAAACATTCAAGTACATGATACAGTGTTATTAGGTAAAATCAATCACCATTGTATGTTAGATTTCCAAACTTCTTAATCTAATAACGATGAGTTTGTACCCTTTGAGCAAAATTTCCCCATTTTCCCCATCCCCCAACTTCTGGCAACCATGATTCTACTCCCAGTTTCTCTGAGTTTGCCTAGTTTAGTTTCCACATATAAATGTTATCATACAGTATTTATCTCTCTCAAGTGGACTTATTTCACTTAGCATAATGCCCTCAAGGTCCATCTATGTTGTCACAAAATGTCAAGATTTCCTTCTTTCTCATGGCTGAATAATATTCCATTATATGTATGTATACACACACATATGTACATGCATGCATACATACCACATCTTTATCCATTCATCCATTGACAAACACTTGAGTTTACACATCTTGGCTATTGTGAGTAACACTACAACAAACCTGGAGGTGCTGATATCCTTTAGATATTCTGTTTTCATAGTGAAATACATTAAAATTTAATCATGAGGTGGGGATTATTCTCACTGTTGAGCAAATTGAAGTTCAAGAGGTCCAGTGATACAGAGCTACAAGTGGCAGAGCTGGAGTGACAAACCAAGTCCTATGGGTGCCAGCACCCCTGGAACTAGCTGCAGCGGGGGTGCTGTCAAGGGGAGGGTAAGAAGGCAAATGGAGCTGGTGATTGGGTGTCCAAGGACCCAGGGATCCAAGAAAAGGAGGGCACTAGTTTAGGGCAAGAATGACAGGAATGGTGGAGCAAAAGTAACCCTGTCCCTGGCTCCTCCTCACTTATTAAGCTCCTTGGCATCCCTGGTGAGTCTCTTACAGTCTGAGCTGCCTGGACCAGATCTGCTGTGGTTGGAAACAAGATGATGGAGCCAGGTAGCACACTGGCTCTGCTCTGTTGCCCATTAGGCCCTGTGCTGTGGAGCTCCTCTTTTCCTTGACTTGCTGGAAGTGGCCCTGTCTCTGCTTAGCCAAAGAAGAAGCAAGTCCAGCTGAATCTGCACAAAGCTAAGTAGCTAGGTTACCATAGGGCAGAAGTAAATCAGTCTTGATAATTACATTTGGCAGTATTTGAAGCCATTCTGCTGGACAGTGCAAGTTCACTTAATGGTAAAAAATGCTGCTTATTTGTTATGGAAAAATACTGAAATCAGGCCTACTACCTGGTGTTCAAAATCTCTGTTCCATAGAGAAGAGGGTTTATTTCTTTGGTGGAGGAGATACAAATGTGTAAGATGCATGTGTTCCTATGTGATACATGCCCAACTGGGGCCCAGATGTCTACTGGCATCCACAACAAGGAAGAGCAGTGTGCGAGCCTGTGGATTGTGTTTCCATTTACCCTTCTGTTTCCAAAGATGATTTTTTACAGCAAGGGCTTATCCTCTGAAAGAAATGTCAACATCTGAAAATATTAGCTAATTTGACTTCCTGAGTAGAAATGCGAAAGGGATTGAGGCGATTTATTATGTTAAATCTCAAATAAACCTTGACAATTAAAAATGGAAAGGAAGCCAAAACTAATTAAAAGGAGAGGAGAATGAGAAATGCCAGGCATCTGGGATAAATTTATGATTGCGGTTGAACACTAAATTTAGCTCCAGGCTTCCTTTTGGCGCAAGCATTCAAAAAATAATTTGGGTTAATAAAGATTTTTAGGTTCATTTACAGAAAGCTACTGATGATGACCACAATTGTGGCAGAACACTTAGGACTAGACAATTAATTTGGGGATTGAAATGTAAATAGAACTAGAATTCATGAACTTGCTCTCCATTGATGTACCTTAACATGTATACTCACTCCACCTACCCTTTGTGTGAGCACACCCAGAGTGAGAGGAGGCAGTGCCTTCGAAGATATATGTTTGCTCTGAATTCTTTCTTCCCGAACTGGTCTGGCATTATTCTGAGGGAGATGGGTATTTGTAGACACATCAAAGAGAACCAGAGCTGGACTGTGGTAACAGCAGTAAAAACAGATTTTACTCAGGAAGAATTGCAGTAGGACCAAAGAAACATGGATAGAGGAGCCTGGTGGGCTACAGTCCATGGGGTTGCAAAGAGTTGGACACGACTTCACTTTCACTTTCACATTAATAGCCCAACCCCTCAGTAAGCACCATGTGGCCCTACCACTCCCACCCCATCCCCTTTGTGAGCTAAAATACCTGGAGAAGTAACCACCCTGGATTCCTCCACAGCAGGCCAGCCTTCAGAGGTTGAGTCTGAGAGAAGAGAAGAAGGAGGTGAGAAGAGAAGTGGCTGGAAAGAGAATGACCTCCAGAGAGAACTCCCCTCAACTGGCTCAGCACTGGTTGATCTCATGATAACGTTGGGGACAGGAGAGGAGTTATCCATGTTGAAAGCAGAATTCCTACATTTGTCTTAAGTGTGAAACCCTGAGATATGGGCATGACTGCCAGGAATGAGTGAGACCAGGAAAGCAGAGTGAAAGGACAGGGACTTTAATGATTACCCAGATAAAAATGAAAAAACAAACTTGGGAAAGGTTTCTGGTGGCCTAGTTTCTGGTGGCCTAGTGGTTAGGATTCCATGCTTTCACTGTCATGGCCAGGGTTCAGTCCCTTGAAGGAAACTGAGGTCCCTCAAACATGCAGTGTGGTCAAAGCAAAACAGCAAACTAGAAGTTAAAAGAGAAGGGGATAGGTGCAAGTTGTATTTGGAAAGGCTTATTACTTTTTTACTTTCTTCGCATTTAAAATTGAGACATTGCTAGAACACTACTGAGATGGGATTACAAGGGCACCTCTTGGGTACCAAAGTGTTAAACAGATCATTAACACGCAAGGCAGCAGGGCTGGAAGAGGAGGAAGTGTGGGTTCCGGTGTCAGGTCCCAACTCTGCCACTTCCAGGCCATGTGATCTTGGGCAAGTCATCCTGCCTGGGTCTGCTCTGGTAAGGATTCATTTTGTAGAGGAAGAACTTATGTGTCTGTCTGCTGTTTGTTCATTTATTTATCCAACCTTCCTCCCAGTAAGATTTAAGATGGCTGACATAGCCATTTAATCAAATCACTTAATAGCAAACAAGCAGGCAAAACCCCCCAGACCAGGACATTACAACTCCATCTCATTCACAGGGTTGTAATGAGGATTAAATGAAGTCCTATTTATGAGAATATTTACTTTCTTGGATGGGCACATAGTATATACTCAGTAAATGTTTGTTGAATCTGAAAATATGCCTCCACAGCCCAGGGAAGCAAGGCATCGTGGGTGTTTGCCCACAACAGTCCCAGGAGAGCTAGAGAAATAAATACCCTCTGCAGCCTCCTTTCCCTGTACAACGTCGCACACCTTCCAGCCCCTCAAGGCCTGCACCTGTGATGATGGTGTTCTTGCTGCCATTCCCCTGCAGCCCAGCCATCCCTGGAGTTTGTCAGGTGGATTGCATTTGGTCTGATGGGTAGAGTTTCCCAGCCTGACCCCTCCCATGCCCTGCCATTATTAGTGACCCAGATCATGTGAAGGAAGCTTCTATCCTTCCTTAGGAGCTGAAGCCTGAGAAATGGACTACAGCAGGTGTCTGGGAGAAGCAATAAATGGTCCCTCAAACCCATTTTTCAGTGGGGTCCTGAAGAAACTACAGTGTCAGCAACTCCAGACTGATTTTGGTATAAGTGAAATGTATTCAAGTAACGAAATACACTAGCAGACCTACAGCATGATTTTATTGAGTCATTTTTTTAATTATTGTTGAGAGGCAGAATCTAGTTACAGAGAAATGATTTGACGCTGATGCCCAGACTCCAGTTGAAAAATGAGATACAAGGTACCATTTGCCCAATGACCTTTTCCTTCCTCAGGACAATTAATAAATCTTGTTTTTTTAGAGCTATGATCTTGTCAGTTTAAATCCGGCTTGCTGACCAAACTGGAGAGAAACCATTGTCTCCAATAGACCAAGTGCCCCTGTCTGCTGCTGCCTGGAGTTGAGTTTGCTGGCTCGTGTGAGTGGAATTTTAGCTTTAACAGGCCATCACTGGAGTGGAAATAATAAACATGGAATTTGAATGAAGGGAAAGCAGAAAGTAGAATTCATCTAAGGAGAATGAAACCCTTTAAATGAAAGTACATCTTTCTCAGTAATAGGAATTCTAATGTTCTTGGAGTTGTTATTATAATAGCTTTCTCTGGAGTATCTACTACATTAGGGAATCCAAGTCAGAGCAAAGGACAAGCACTCTTGAATCCTGAATCATTTGTCCACTGAGCCTACAGTGAGTCATCTGCCATCCATATGCCTTGGTTTCTCCATCTGCGCCATGGTAATGGCAGTACTTTTAACTCTCTTACTGCCTGGGGGTATATAGAAAGATTTATTAACCTATATTTATTTTAATAGCCAAAAGAGTTATATTGGTATCTAGGTTCAACACGAATGGATCAGATATATTTTTCTATGCTCACAGTCCTATTTGAAAACCTGGTGAAAAAATGAAAAGTGAGGTTTATATGAACTAGGTCTAAAGACAAAAACCACGACTAATGTGTGGAGGCTTTAGGGAGGCTGGTTTTGACTCAACCTAAGGAAAGTTGTATGAGAATAAAAATATTTTGTTAATACAGGGGCTCAAGCGGAGGTGCCCTTCACGTCACAGATGTTTCAGGGGTCACTGGATTGTTGCTAAATTTTGGGACAGTATGAAATTTGAGATTCCATCCAGATCTAAGATTCTGGACTATAACATGGTATTCACTTTGAAAGGAAAGATGAGTGAAGGAAGACCTTGAAACAATAGTTTTTAACATTTTTCTTATGTGGGCCACCAGTTTGGGCTAAAGATCTCACAGAGCCCCTGCCATTGCCCACTTGCCACCATATAGCAGAATCTTCTCAGAAGGGAAGGGCAAAATCACAGTACTTTGGACTAGACTCTGGTGAAGGTAACAAGATTAAAACCATGCACCTTGATAACCAATGAACATTAAAAACTAGAAGTACAAATATGAGAGACGAGCCAGGAGATACAGGGACTCATCACAAACCACATAAGATGCTCAACACTTAGTAACAGTCATAATTTAAAGAGATGAAAAAGTTTTCTTAAATGTGAGGTAAAAATTTATTTCGTGCTTCAGAATCCTGTAAGATTTATGCCTTGAGAAAGAGTAATGGCTGTTTAAGGATAAAGACCTTGGTCTCAAAGGGTCATTTTGATGGTGGTAACAATAAGTCAATGGAAAGAACCTGACCTAGAGGTCAAGGGGTGAGTTGCCATTGTCTGTTCAAAGTCAGACTAAACAGTCTGAAAAACTGAAAAACCACTGAAAAACTCCATGAGAGCAGAAATGGAACATGTGTCTACCCCCCATCTATCACATGACCAGGATTCATATATCAGCTTTGCCACTTACAAGCTATGTGATTTGAGGCAAAAAAGACCTAAATTTAGCTCCCCCAGCTATAAAATCATGTTGACTCCTAGAATCCCAACACAGACAACTCACACCTCTATTCATTCATCCTACAACATTACCATGAGCCTACTATGTGTCTTCCAGGGATCTAGGCCCTTGGATTAACTCTTTTGGAGAACAAAAGAGTACCTGCATTCATAAAGCTTATGTTCCAATAACTAAATATTTCTGATAGTAATAAGTTCTGAGGAGAAAAAAAAAAAGCATGCTAAGTGAGCACTGGCAGGCAGGAGTGAGGGGTGAAGGTGTTATTTATACATATATTTATAGAGTGGTCAGAGAGTACCTTATGGATACTGTAGTATTTTAGCAAAAACATGAAGTGAACCAAGCAAATTTCTGGGTAATGGACATTTCAAACTGAGGATAGAGATAGAAATGTGAGAGTCATTGGTATTTAAAACCGTGAGACAGGATGAGCTCATGTAGAGACCATGTAAATGGACAGAGGCATTCTAGTGGGGGCCTTGGGGAATTCCAGCATTTGGAGGTCAGGGAGATTATAGTGACCCACGGAATGGCTGAGAAGGGGGCCAGTGAGGTAGAAGGAGAGCCACAGGAGAGCAGGATCCCGGAAGCCTAGAGAAGGAAGTGTTTGGGGAGAAGAGTCATTATCTGTATGGAATACTACAGATATTATGAGTACAGTGACTGAGCCTTGACCTTGGATTTAGCCTCACAGAAGTCATGGTGATCTTGACAAGAGCCATGTTAGGGGTGTGGTAGGGGAGAAAGTCTCACTAGAGTGGATTCAAGAGAGAGTAGGAAGAGGGGATTGGAGGGGATGAGTATAGACAATGCTTTAGAGGAATCCTAATGCAAATGTCAGCAGAGGCATGAGTGTAGTGGCACAGGGATGGCATTCAAGAGGGGTTGGTTTGTTTTTAGAGATGAAAAAATTATGTTCTTTGCTTATAGAAATAATCCAATAAAGAGGGAAAATATGATGACATTGGAAGGAGACTCCTGCAGCCCACTGAGGGTTCTCCCCACTTTCTAGTGTTGCCACTTCCTCTGGCTGAGAGGCACTACTCACTGTACCACTCTGGCCTAAAGGAAACACCTCAGCCCTCCCCTCAGATCTCATCAACATAACTGTCACTAGACTGGAAAATCTAAGCAAGGTGCATCCCTGGGCTTGGGAAAAAAAATAGAAAATCAATTCAAAGAACAGTAATAAGCAACAAGATTGGTATTTTGCGAGTGTGCTCCTATGCTGCAATGGAATGTTGATAGGGTCAAGTGAGTCTGAGGAGTGCTGAGTTAAACAAAGTTAAACAGACATGTGTGCTGCAGGGTTTCTTGAAGCCTTTGTTCAGTTAGTAACACCGTGAATTTTCAAGAGGGGCACCTGGTATGAAGAATTACCCGCCCCCCCAGATTTGCTGCCTTATCACATTAGTCACTCAAGACTAATGTGGTAAGGCATTTAATACTGGAAATAGTAAACTGTATCACTGGTGGCAGACTTTTTCTGTATTTTTTTTTACTAGTCACTCCGTCATGTCCAACTCTTTGTGATCCCATGGACTATAGCCCACTAGGCTCTCTTTCCATGGGATTTTCTAGGCAAGAATACTGGAATGGTTTGCCATTCCCTTCTCCAGGAAATCTTCCCAACCCAGGGAACGAACTCAGGTCTCCTGCATTGCAGGTAGATTCTTTATCATCTGAGTCACCAGGAAAGCCCTTTTTCTATAAAGGGCTAATAAATATTTCAGGCTCAGTGAGCCTTAGTCTCTGTCACAACTACTAGGCTCAGCTACTGTAGCACAAAAGCAACCATAGTTAATAGGTAAATCATAGGTGTGACTCTGTTATTTACAAAAATAAGCAACAGGCCAGATTATGCCCACCACTGAACCAGATAATCTGCATCAAGAGGTAAACTCATTCTCCTAACTGCCCACAGGGATGCCCAGTTTCTAGCTACCTCTACATGACAAGGGCTATTGTTTCTTTTCCTTATATTTAAGAGCACTCTCAAATACACTTAAATTCTTTGAAGTTTGGCACAGGAGTCCAAGACCTGTAATGACCCCTTTCTATTCCCATTTCCTTCCTATGGTCCTGTCCCTTTTCCCCATGATTGACACGAGGAGAATCCACTCTTTATGCCATTTTAACTAGACAACCTTTTGGGTCTAAATTGAAAGCAACTCTTAATAATCCACATTGTGACTTATCCAGTAAGCCTTTGACTTACTTGCAGCTCATTTCCTCACTCCTGGGAAGGAGTCAGGGAAGGGAAATGAAGCGAGCATCTACCATATTGGCTGCTTACTTTCTAATGTTGAAAGCTTCAGTGGAAAAACAAGTTTTGGAACCATATCATATAAAGAATGATCAGGAAATATTAGCTTGTTGGGCCTAGAAAAGAGAAAGCTGGTACAGTTATGGGTATATGGCAATGGGGGTGAGAGGTAGGGATACATGGCATGGTTGTGGGGCTGTTTCATGGGAGGGAAATGGAATCCAAGGGATGGAACCAAGAACATGAGGTCAGACTTAGAGGGAACAAATTTGCACTGATGATCTGGAGTCATTTTGATTCTGGCAGAGGGGTGGGGAGGTAGCATCACATACATATTCAAGCAGAAGTGATGGAGAGGATGCTCAATATTCAGATCATGGATGGGCTGGCTTTTTAGTCATTGTGGGCTGCTAAAACAAAATCTTGAGCCTGGAAGGCTTTAACAATAAATGTTTATTTCTCTCAGTCTGGAGGCTGAGAAGCCAAGATCAAGGTACTGGCAGATCCAGCTCTGAGTGAGAGCTCTCTTTCTGACCTGCAGGTGCATAGGCCGCATAGCTTCTCTCTCAGATGCATCACATGTTGAAGAGAGAGAAAACTCTGGCCTCACTTCCTCTTCTTATAAGGACACTAATCCCATCACGGGGGCCTCACCCTCATGACCTCATCTAAACTAATTACCTCCCAAAGGCCCTACCTTTACCATCAATTTGGGGTTTAGGGCTGCAAAACATGAATTTTAGGAAGACATAAATATTTTGTCTTTCACAGCTAGACAATCTTTTAAGACCTCTTCCAATCCTGAGAGTTTATGAGATTGAAATTATCAATTCAAACATGGTTTCCTCTGGGCTACCCCTAGCTTCTTCCAACAATTTTCATTGTCTTTAAACATCACCTATATTTATTAGTTGGGATGAAATATGCCTGAATATTCAAAGAAATAGAGGAAAACAATAGAACAGGAAAGACGAGATCTCTTCAAGAAAATTAGAGATACCAAGGGAACGTTTCATACAAAGATGGGCTCAATAAAGGACAGAAATGGTATGGACCTAACAGAAGCAGAAGATATTAAGAAAAGGTGGCAAGAATACACAGAAGAACTGTAAAAAAAAGATCTTCATGAAACAGATAATCACAATGGTGTGATCACTCACCTAGAGCCAGACATCCTGGAATGTGAAGTCAAGTGGGCCTTAGGAAGTATCACTACGAACAAAGCTAGTGGAGGTGATGGAATTCCAGTTGAGCTATTTCAAATCCTGAAAGATGATGCTGTGAAAGGTTGCACTCAATATGTCAGCAAATTTGGAAAACTCAGCAGTGGCCACAGGATTGGAAAAGGTCAGTTTTCATTCCAATCCCAAAGAAAGGCAATGCCAAAGAACGCTCAAACTACTGCACAATTGCATGCAAGTCACATGCTAGTAAAGTAATGCTCAAAATTCTCCAAGCCAGGTTTCAGCAATATGTGAACCGTGAACTTCCAGATGTTCAAGCTGGTTTTAGAAAAGGCAGAGGAACCAGAGATCAAATTGCCGACATCCAGTGGATCATCGAAAAACCAAGAGAGTTCCAGAAAAGCATCTATTTCTGCTTTATTGACTATGCCAAAGCCTTGACTGTGTGGATCACAACAGACTGTGGAAAATTCTGAAAGAGATGGGAATACCAGACCATCTGACCTGCCTCTTGAGAAACCTATATGCAGGTTAGGAAGCAACAGTTAGAACTGGACATAGAACAACAGACTGGTTCCAAATAGGAAAAGGAGTACGTCAAGGCTGTATATTGTCACCCTGCTTATTTAACTTATATACAGAGTACATCATGAGAAACACTGGTCTGGATGAAGCATAAGCTGGAATCAAGATTACTGGGAGAAATATCAATAACCTCAGATATGCAGATGATACCACCCTTATGGCAGAAAGTGAAGAGGAACTACAAAGCCTCTTAATGAAAGTGAGAGAGGAGAGTGAAAAAGTTGGCTTAAACCTCAACGTTCAGATAACTAAGATCATGGCATCTGGTCCCATCACTTCATGGGAAATGGATGGGGAAACAGTGGAAACAGTGTCAGACTTTATTTTTTGGGGCCCTAAAATCACTGCAGATGGTATTGCAGCCATGAAATTAAAAGATGCTTACTCCTTGGAAGGAAAGTTATGACCAACCTAGACAGCATATTAAAAAGCAGAGACATTACTTTGCCAACAAAGGTCCGTCTAGTCAAGGCTATGGTTTTTCCAGTGGTCATGTATGGATGTGAGAGTTGGACGGTGAAGAAAGCTGAGCACCAAAGAATTGATGCTTTTGATCTGTGGTGTTGGAGAAGACTCTTGAGAGTCCCTTGGACTGCCAGGAGATCCAACCAGTCCATCCTAAAGGAGATCAGTCCTGGGTGTTCATTGGAAGGACTGATGTTGAAGCTGAACCTCCAATACTTTGGCCACCTCATGCGAAGAGTTGACTCATTTGAAAAGACCCTGAAGTTGGGAAAGATTGAAGGCAGGAGGAGAAGGGGATGACAGAGGATGAGATGGTTAGATGACATCACCGACTAAATGGATATGAGTTGGATAAACTCCAGGAGTTGATGGATAGGGAGGCCTGGCATGCTGCGGTTCCTGGGGTTGCAAACAGTTGGACACGACTGAGCAACTGAACTGAACTGAACTGAATGATTGTAGGGAGGATTCATTGACTTTCAAGAGACTGAAATTAATACCAGTATTGCCATCTTAATACAACTGACTTGAGCAGGTCACTCTAATACAGGGACATTTGTTTGCACAAGCCTGTGGCTTTGTTCCCATGTTGGAAATATGAGCAGGAAGAAAAGCAAGATCTGAAAGCAGAATGATGTGGCATCAGAACATTAAATTCCTGGGGTTGTTGCATTTTGTAACAGAATGGAAAGAAACCTCAAATTCTGCATAAACAGAACACATCAGGCCTCTTTTCAGCAGAAATGCTTTTATCCCTGTGAGTATCTTTTCTCAGGGAGGTATTTAAAGTGGCTTTTAACAAAGCACCTTTTATCCCAGGTCCTCAGGAATATTTACCTATCATGGATATCTAGAAAACCTGCTGCGGGGGCCAGGTTGGATTCTGGGCCATGGTTTTTGCAGTCCTTGTTGTCAGTTTGGAGAAATTCAATAAGTGGAAACACTGCAGGAGTTTGAAAGGTCTGAGTTTAATCCCTGACACATGTCTGAACTTTAGCATGGCCTTTCTCTGCTTTTCTTCACTGTTGTAACTACTCTCATGTTACAGCTCTGCCATTGTAACATGAAAGCAGCCAGACTTGATATGTAAATGAAGGAAAATGGCTGTGTTCCAATAAAGGTTTATTTATGAATGTTGAAATTTGAAGTTCATATAATGTTCACATCATAAAATATACTTCTTTTGATATTTTCCCCAACTATTTAAAAGTGTAAAAAGTATTCTCAGCTCTTGGTTCAGACAAAAGCAAGCAGCAAGCCAGAATTGGCCCACAAGCTGTAGTCTGCCAACTTTGGTGCTTGACCTTGCAATGATGGACACAGTCCTGGCCTCATGGCACTTAGTGTTGATGGGCGAGATGCATATTGAAGAAATAATTTGAATAGTTTTTATGTAGTTGCTAATTGCATAGGAAGGAAAATAAAGGGTTAATTGGGAATTATAACAGGGAAATATTTAAATTGGGGAATCAGGAAATGAAATGAGAACAGAGACCTAAAGATGAGTAATATCTAGCCAGGAAAGAGTGGCTAAAAAAGGAAGTCTTCCAGGAAGAGGAGAATTATAAGGTCAGACTGATAAACTGAATGGTGGGTTTTATCCTTCACAGTCCTATTAGGTAAGCAAATGCTCCAGGAAGTTTTCAGACAGAATGTGGTACCCAGTGTGCTGCGGACAGTGTGAGGGAACCACCTCATCTCCAAACGTGACACAGGAGAAGGAGTTCCTTGTGCCTTCCTTACTGTCATTCTGTGTTTTCACAGATGTTCTGGCCTCTTCATGCTGCTCTTTTTCCTCCGCTGGGAGGCAGGTAAGAGGCAGTGACATTATGAAGCAGAACAGGGACTCCACAACTGAGAGTCAGGCACCCTGCGTTCTGGATTCAGTACTGCCATCCCTTGTCATGCGGTCCTAGGCACATTGCTTAACCTTACTTAAACCGAAAAATTAAGTACTTTTATACATCAAGAGTCTAGGCAGGTGACTCCAGGCCCCTTCAGAGCAGTTCATTCAAAAATAGAGTTCCATGAAAGGCCATTGGACCTGGTGACTGCTGGGTCCTCCCCAGGCCTGGCTGTCAGTAATTCTGTGAGGAGAGTCTTTTCTCCAGATCTGTCCATGTTGGATCCTGAGCTAGGAGGGAACCCAGGTCTGGCTGCTCCCAGGCAAATGGAATGTGGAAGTTTCCATCCCAGTCCTCCCTAATAAGAATCAGGGGAAAATCAAGTCATTTTCTTCAGGAAAATGATAACTGCTTCTTGTTGGCAAACTATCAGGAAAAAAGCAAAAGTATATGATTCATATCGAGGTTGTTGCAGATTTCTGTCATTTCAGTGGCACCACAGGCAATTGGTAACATAAACTAGGTAGCAGCATTGTAGCCACGCATTCTGGGAAACAAATTCACTCAGAAGGACAATGTAGGTAGTGGAGTACAGTTTATTACACCGGTGGGCCCAAGGCAGTCTTCTCTTAGCCAAGGACCCCGGCCAGCATTTGTGAAAATTTTTTGTACCCCATGTGTACGTGTCTGAACTCACCACCCCAAATTCCTTGAGACTTACATAAACAAAGGAAGGGTAAATACAATCACAATAATCCCATCATTCATGTGTTATGTGTTCAAACAGTTGAACAATTGGCCAATAATCAATAAGCCCGAGGTTACACTCCGATAGGTACAGAAAAATTTATTGCCTATCTGGAGACAGGGGTGATTAGTGTATGTTTTCTCTTAGGTGATGAGTAACCTGGATACAATCTTCAAGGTTCCCCTGTCTGGAGGGGGTCTTATCCTATTGTTTCCACAGGCACTAAGCACAGAGTTTAGAGTCCATTGGAGAGGTGGCCAATCATGATCAGCATGAACAGGCCTAAGATGGAGTCCAGGCCCTATGAATTCCCTCCTCAGCAGGCCTTTAACTTCCCAGTAAATAAGCATCCTACTATGAGAGGCTCACACCCCAGAAAATGCTGAGCCAGGCTGAGTTCCTGCCCCCTCACAACTTCAAGTGTCATAGGAGGCAACCTCAGGGCCTCTGGCCAGCTATCTCCAGCTTCCTTCTATGTCACCTTACAGCTGTTCCCATCAGAACATCTATCTGCCCCTCGTCTCTGGTGATCCAGTAAGCTTTGCATCTGGGTCTGCTGAGGGCCATCCAGGCCACAAATGCCATGACAAGGTTCTGGATCCTTTTTGTTGGAATCTGCCCAAACTGTATTCTGAGTCATCTGAACCTGACACTGCTCCCCTGGATGTGTTCTTCAGGCTTGTTCATATGACTTTCCTGCCCCCTTTGTTTTGTTTTGTTTTTTTACTTCTGGTAATCTCTTCCCATGGCTCTTTTAACTCTACAGGACACTCAAAGAAGCTGAGGGAGCACCATTTTTCTGTCCTGCCCTCTGCGTACAGCCATCACACAAATCTACAGTCACTCTTGATGCTCCCACTGAGAAAAATGGGTTATAATCTAGGCCTTGGGTTATAATTCCTCCTTCCCCCGGGAATGTCCCCCCAAGTCACTACCCTGATTTTACATCACAATTAAAGTCTTTTCGTTTATATCCTTGCAAAGTGAAAGTCGCTCAGTTGTGTCCGACTCTTTGCGACCCCATGGGCTGTATATCTTCCCAACCCAGGGATCAAACCCAGGTTTCCCGCATTGCAGGCAGATTCTATATCATCTGAGCTACCATAGAAGCCTAAGAACACTAAAGTGGGTAGCCTATCCCTCCTCAGGGGATCGTCCCGACCCGGGAATTGAACTGGGGTCTCCTGCATTGCAGGTGGATTCTTTACCAGCTGAGTTACTGGGGAAGCCCTATATCCTTGCAATAGATATTCCAAATACCCTCATAGAAGGTGGAGGAGTTATGATTATCCACTGGGACCCATGGAGAAACTGAGACATCAGAATCGAGTTATTGAATCAGGATGGAACTATGACTGGTACCCAAGATCTTGATTAAGTATGAAATTAATATTTGTAAAGTACTTAGAACCAGTCTTGGGCCTTGTTTCAACCCTAGGCTCCCCCTCTCTGGTCTTCTCTGATATTTCTGTACTGTTCACAGAGGCCATTTGCCAAGCTCTGAATTGGCTAGTTTGAAACTACTTGTAGAAGAAGCATCAGACAGAATAAATTTCTCTGCCTACAGGCAGAGCTATGTGCAAATGCAATTTTGGTTATTTTTGACTATTTTACAGCAAATTTGAGCTCCAGAACTGAGTGATTTCTGAGGAATTATAAATAGGTTACAAATCCAATTTTGAAACCTTTAACCAAATATAGTCGGTGAACCAAGCAGCCCTCTCCATTTCCACCTAGATGGATGTCCCCTGGGCTTGCCTGTTAAGGAATTTGCCAGTAAGCTTCAGTGGAGACATTTAGCCCTTTCTTAGTTCTCCAAGCTAAGCTGCCTATTTCCAAATATATGACCTGAGTTCCTTCCTACCTCCCACTAACCCAGCACCATGCCTCTGTGTTCTAATTTCTATTTTATAGTTTGTTCACTAGCCCAGCTGTTAAAGTGCCTCCAGCCCCTCCCTTTGAGTCATCTCTCCCTACCATCCACCTCTCACAAAGTTCAGCCCTACCCTTATCCACTGAGCTCTCAGGGCCACCACATCATGCCACCAACACAGCATACAAGCAATGCCTTGTGCCCAGGCAGCTCCATGGTCTCAGCAGGATGTCTCTCCTGGTCTCCTTGCCTGTATGAGAGTCTACTTCCTTCATCTCTGTCTTCTTCTTTGCTACTCTTCTGATGCCAGGAGCTACATCTTCAGCCTCAACGTTTCATTTTCCACGTAAACAATGATTTAATTTCTTTTCTTGCAGCCTTCATTTCCAAAATTTCTATGGGTTTTCTTTCTTGGAACCCCCTCTTGTTATTCCATATCTTATATTCTTTTCCACGAATGCTATTGCCTCCTTTATCTCTTTGAGTTTCTTAAAGATAGTCAAAAGCTCACTTCAGGGTATTCTAGTATCTCTATTCACTTCAGATAAGTTCTTCTGTTTGTTGTCTGCCTTTCAAGGTGTTATTCTCCCACACAGGCTGGAGGATTTTTGGTTTGTGAACTCATCTTCCACCAGAGATTTCACCTCTTGGGTATTTTAAGGTGATACCCCAGGAAAACAGTCTTGCAGCGTCTCAGCTCCAGGCTTGAAGGGAAATGGGTCCAGATCAGGCCTGTGCTGGTTTCTGGTTTAACCCCTTCTTGGGTGGCTGGTGTGGTTCCAAGCCCATCCTCACTGGTGCAAGGCAGCTCTCGGTTCTGGTCTCGTATGACTGAAGATTTCCTAACCTTGACATTGATGAACAGCTCAACACCACCCCTACCCCAACCTTCGGATGATGGCAGGGATGCAGAACAGTTTAGTTCCGCAATACCAGTGAGTACCATGACCCAACTTCCAGACGCCTAAGGGTGGTCTTGGCTTCATTGTAGGTGAAAAGCATTGGCCCTATTGCCCATTAAGGATTCCCTTTTATTTACCTCTTCTGAGGTTTAAGGAATCACTATTTGTCTAGTGAGAAGTCTCTTTCTTGGATTTCAGCGTGAGATACATATTAGTTAACTCTGATTATTCAAAGGTTGTTCTATCCTTTCCTATGTTTGGTGTGCAAAAGTGAGTTATAGACTATGCTCAATTTCCCATCTTGAACAGAAAGTTCAAGTTCAAATGCTACCTTTATGGTCCTAGCAGATCCCTGGGAGCCTGCATTTTCCTGCCAACAAAGCGCTGGTCACATTCTTATACCCCAAAAGCAGACTGATTCAACAGCTTAATCTAAAAGCCCCCTTGGTACCTGATTGTTGAGCCTCTAGCTTCCTTAATGACAACTTCTCATCTCTTGCTAAGGGATTTTTCAGCTTAAAAACATATTATCAAGTGAAAGAGCCACCATCCTATTCCTAGCAGTCAGTCCCTCATTGCCTTTGAAACATTAAAAAGTACTTAAGAGCTCACATTTTTATTTTATTACATTTGGGATTGTCCCTTATACTAAGGATGTTCTTGTTACACCATGGGCTTTTCAATTACATAGTACTCCTCTAGGACAGAGTGTAATATTTTTTTTTTGCAGAATCAGATATTTAAGTGAATTTTATTGTCAGGTTTTCTTTTTAGTCATTTTAAAGCCAGCCACTGTTTCTTAAGTTACCTCTGAGGGTATCTTATCTATTGATGACACAGCTATATCTTTTTACAGTGTTCGACACCATACAACTTAAGTGCCTGGACATTGTTATTTTAAAGTAGAGATTTTTTTGGTCTGTGAGTTTCTATGTGTCCTTTTACTTGTAGTTTTAGGTATTCCTGTATTTTGTTCCTGTATTTTGAGAACAGAGGTATGGCTTAAGTTGCCTTATAATTTGAAACAATGCTTATTTAAATAATATAAATGATATGTTTATAGTATTTTCAATTCATGCTCATTGTAGACTATTCATTGAATATTTAAATGCATAAAATAAGAAAATAAAATTTATTGATACTCTTATCAACCAAAGGCTTTTAATCACTATTAACAATTGGGAGCATTTCCTTCTAGCTTTCTTTGAATGTATGTAAGTGTGCATGTATATTATATATTCCATAACTGGGATCAGTACATGTATATACACACTATGCCTATATCTACATATGTATCATCTTTATTCTGCACTATTTTCACTTGGTATCATATAATTTTAAATCAAGAGCTAGCTGCCTTTTGCTTCCTAGATCTCTTGCAGCTCTCTTCCTTTTGTAAACTTAAAAAAAATTTTTTAAATTCATTTCTTTTGGCCACACTGCACTTGTGGGATCTTAGTTCACTGACCAGGTATCACTCCCATGCCCCCTGCAGTGGAACCGTGACATCCTAACCACTGGACTGCCAGGGAAGTCCCTCCCTTCCTTTTTTTATGAAGCGATAAAGCCATGCACTTTCATGGTGTCCCTAATAAAAGGTATTAGGATGAGAGCAATTTGCTTTAGGGTCATGCACTGCCTAGTGTCACCCCTAGTTTTCTGTACTGAGTCCTATTACACTAGTCCAGTTGCAAAGTAAACAAAAGAAAAACCACACGAGTGTATGCTTTTGAAGAGTACTCTCTGATCCTCCATTTTTTTTCATCCATTACAGAGAGGAGATAGGAGAGGTGGTCAAATTTGGCCCAGCCTCCTTTGGAAGAAACTGGCCTTGGCACCAGCAGAGCCCTCATGTGAACACTGCTTGGCCACTCTCCTCTCCACCCTCCTCAGCCCTGCATCCCCTACCTGCCCTGTCCTCTTCCTACCCCCAGAGGTGTTCTGCATCTCCTTATCTGGTGAAGAGGAGAGAGAGCTCTCTAGGAGTTTTCAAGGTTTTAATTAAACATGACACCAGCTGAACAGCAGTATGTATTAAAACTTTTATTAAAAATACTGCTAAGGTTCCACGTTAATCAGGAAGCCACATCTTCCCTTAATGGACAGAATTACTCATTAGATCATTAGAACCAGTGAGACCTCTTGGCTGTCAGATTTTTTTTCCCTAATGTAAAAATCTGTATGAGTCACTCTCATGTTAGGAATTAATAAATTTATTATTTGACTGGTTATGTAATTTTAAGAAAAGGGCACCTGGCTTTGTTGAGGTATTTCTGACGATTCCATGGCAAATGGAAGGACTCAGCACCAAATTAGCAGCATCAATTCATATTCCTATATGATTTATGATCTTTCACATGCTCTGAAGCACAACAGATATGATGGCTCTGGGAATGAGCACTAAATCTCCTTTCCCTCACCACCCTGTTGACAGTAGCTACTTAAGTAGAGTCTGATTTGTGAGGCTGGCCAGGCTTGCCGTCCACTACCTCTACCACCGCCAGTCAGGGGATTGGATTTCCAAAAGACTGTCTCTTTTCTTCAGATTTTCTTCATTTAACTTTTTATTAATAGTCTCATATTTCCCAGGTACTTTTCTGTGGCCTTCAAGAATTTCACTGACTTTATCTTACTCCCAGTGTTGGAGTGGGTAGCATCTTCATGTCCACTTTGAAGTCTGGAGGAGCTAAGACATATAGGTACTGACTGATCCACAGATATACAAACTAAACCCAATGACACAGACTGGAATGTTCTCTCTGGGGAGGAATTCTGTATCAGCAAGGCTCCTTTGGCTCTCACCAAAAAGAGTAATAATGAAAGACCTCATGGACCACTTTATGAGGTCTGACATCATTCAGGATGCAGTAGTCAGTATGCACTCCAAAACTATCCCTGGGAAGCTCCATACATGCTCTTGATGTTCCTTATTAGGAGTCAGATCTGCCCTAGTGTGCCCAGGGAAATTCTCAGGTGGCCAGCTGCCATGCCAATACTCTTCTGGAGTGTTTTCTCAAAAAATCTTTTGTCAGTAGCTAGCTTCTCACTGTTAAGAGGTCCCCGCTAGGTTTCATGAGCAACTCATAAATCCTTAACATGGCTCCAGGATTTCAGAATCTGGTCCTGATCATCCCTTCCAGGCTCTGCTTTCCCCTTCCATCTCCCATTCATCCTGAATTTCTGTCATTTCTTTAGAGATACACATTCCTCTCTTCGTTCAGTCTTCAGATATATTTCTCCCTTTGCCTAAAACATGAAAAGATGTTGCCTAGAAAAGAAAAGATGGTTTGGGGAAAGAGATAATGAATTGTTTGGGACATTTAAATGTTTGTTTGTTTGTTTTTGGCTTCATCACATCTTTGCAGCAGCATGCAGGATCTTTCGTTGTGGTGTTTGGGCTTCTCTCTAGTTGTGGACGGGCTTAGTTGCCCTGCAGTATGTGGATCTTAGTTCCCCAACCATGAATCGAACACACATCCTCTGCACTGGAAGACAGATTCTTAACCACTGGACCACCAGGGAAGTCCTTGGCACATGTTGAGTGAAGCTGACAGAAAAATATTCAGGATTCCTACAGGCTACAAAAAAATACAGGACACAGGGAATACAGGAGATTGAGACTCAAGCTGTGGATCTAAGAGTCATTTTCAAAGAGAGGGTGATTAAACTCATCAGTGGGAATATAGAGAGAAGTGCACAGGTCTCAGGATAGAGCTTCTAGTGGGGCTTGAGGAAAGAAGAATCTAGCAAAAGGGTGAGGTAGAAACAGGTTCAACTGGTGACATCAGAGGTGAGAAGAAAAGAATAGTGTGTTATGGAAAGTAAGAGAGGAGAGCTAACATTTGTTGAGTGTCTTGTAAGTGCCAACTCTCTATTGGGTGATTTGTACACTCGTATCTGAAACTCAAACCTAAAGTTCAGGTTTACCCCAGAAATGATTCCAGTGCAAAATATTACGGAGACCAGTAGGATGAAGGTTGAGAACAGTCATTAAATCAAGCTAAGGAAGTCACTGATAATTATTAACAGATGAGACCCTTGATATGAGGTCTAGTTTTTATTAGCATTTATCATCTTTGAAGTATAATAGAAGATGGAACTGAACTAGAAATACAGAGGATCTATTCTTAGTTCTTTAATTTACTAGCTAAGTCACCAATGCATTTGACTTCATTTTTCACGACTATGAAATGGGATACATTATTTTAAGGAATTTGGTCCTCCAGTTCTTTCTGGAATCCATAATCCTATCCCAGTGAATTTTACAGGAAATAAACATACCAGGTATACTGCTATATGAGGCAGAAACATTGCCTATTTTGTTCACTGTTGTGTCCACAGAACCTAAAACTATACCTGAAACATAGACAATAAATGTTTATCAGTAGATAATAAATAAAAGATACGTATCTTTTATTAATCTAAAACAAAAATATAGGCATTATCACATTTCAGAACTCGAATAGTTAGGACAATATATTAAAATTCAAACTTTAAGAATAACAGGTAAAAATTACTGATCTGCAGTACAGGAGACCCAGGTTTGAGTCCTAGGTTGGGAACATCCCCTGGAGAAGGGAATGGCTACCCACTCCAGTATTCTTGCCTGGAGAATTCCATGGACAGAGGAGCCTGGAGGGCTGCAGTCCATGAAGTTGCAAAGAGTCAGACATGATTTGGCAACTAATACTTTCATACACTTTTTCACTTCACTCAAATAAAGTGAGTATTCAAATATATTTTCATTCTAGTTAGAAAACAGTGGGAATTAGAGTTGAAATTGAGGAGCTGGGCAAAGAAGTGTGAGAATCACCGGTCTAAATTGCTCTGCCTTTGAGGTATTAAAATCAGATAGGTGTAAGTCAATCTGAGTCTTTACTAAATAGCCAAAGTATCATTAGTTAGACAGTGATCATGAAATTAGGGGAAACAAACCCAAATTGCAACAAGGACAGTTCAGTGCTGTTTCAGGCTGACCATCTGGGAAGATATATGTAAAAAGACACTTTTACATATACTGACTGTGTTCACCTTCTCCTTTTAGAACCAACTTTTTTCTTTTTGGTTATAAATTAGCCCCTGTTTATGATAGAGCATTTTAGAAATACAAAACTGTAGAAAGAAGAGAATAGGAGCTACCCATAGGCCCAGTTAGTGGAGATGCCCTGTTTTATATTTTGTAATGGTCCCTCCTGTCTTTTTTCTAGGATATTAATTTTTCATGTAGCCCCTCAAGCTAAAGCTAATTTGATCATTGGTAACCCAGCATCTGGGAGGCCCAGCAGGAATTGGTGCACTCTCCACCCACCTCCACCTTCTGGAGAACAAGGACTAGGGTCAGTTGTCTGGGTTCCCAGAATCTGAGTGGACATTCTCCTTTACCCACGCCTCCTCAAACACAGTCCTAGCCCCATTTCCTCACTGTTTGGCCGACTCCTAGTTCCTGGACTGAAAGATACCTCATCTTTGACCACAGAGTCCACACCTGTCAGTGTCCAGGGCTCTCCTGGCTCTCTGCCCAGTTCAGAATTCTCTCAGCTTCAGAGAAACTTCCCCCAGGCTTTGCTCTCAAAGCCACCACTTTATCTCACCAGACTTATTTTGTTCATGTACTTGGTTTTAAAATTCATACAAATTTTCCTTTACTTTAAAATGTTTTGTTTTTTCTTGTTTTCTTCCCCTACCACCCCATCACGTTTTCTTATTGAGGGAGGCTCTTTAAGTCTGTTACCACGCAGAGTAATCTCAAATTCTACATAAGCCAAGTAGGCAAATCTGTCTAGTGCCCTCCCTGGTTTCTAGTGTGGGTCATCCTGAAGTCAAGTTCTACTTTAGTAAAAGTGAAACTGCTTTCACATATCTAAACAGCAAGAAAAAATGGAAACTCATCTTACTATTTCCTAATATTGAGATATTATGCTTCATGGATTCTGAATGTTCGAGTATTCGTCTACTGGCATCACTCAGAAAAGATATCTGGGTGAAAGACTGATTTTTCAGTTTTCATCCAGATGTTTTAACAGTGTAAAAAGATAAGATTTAGATGCATGACTTACTTTCCATTAACAATTGTTTCTTGTAAACACCTTTTTTCTTCCATTTCTTTCTTTTGCATTTTTATATAAGACTTCATTTTTCCAGCCACCTTTGTACCCTGTCCCAGTTTTTGTTTAGAAAAATGGAGATCTCCATCTCACTGTGATCTTTTGAGAGAAGTGAAAAGTAAAAGAGAAGATCCCACCACAATTCAGGTACCCTATACCTATATATACCTGAAGTGGTGTGCTGTAGAATCCTTAACAACTGGATCTCCAGAAACGAGGGGAGATCTTATAGGTAATGTTTGCCTATTTCCTTGGTGTAAATCCACCCACCATGGCTAGTTTGAAGGTACTGACATGATTTACTGAATGTGGAGTTGGGAAGAGACACAATTTACACCATGATAAAGTATTTCTACCATGCAGATGCAATACGTGTAGAAATCTATAGCCTCAAAAGATAGATACTAGTAAATAATTAGGAAGTGATGAATTTGATGTGCTATTTACCTGTTTTTTATTTAATTGATTTAATTCAGGATTTCTCATCCTTGGTATTGTTGACATTTGGGGCTGGGTAATTTTTTATTAGGGATCTGGCTTGTGGTTATAGGATGTTCAGCAGCATCCCTTAGCCTCTACCTACAAGATACCGGTAGCATTATTCAGTTGTGACAATCAAAAGCCTCTCCAAACATTGCCAAATGTCTCCTGGGGTGCAAAATCACCCCCCAGCAAGAAGCATTGATTTTAATTGTAAGGTTTATACTTTAATTTTAATAATGGCTGTGCTGAACAACCTTTTCTCAAAATTCCTGAAAATTTAGCAGTCACTATTGCTCTCTCACTGCTCTATCTCCTGTAGAGAAGCTTGTCCAGACAATATACCGCTTTGCCATGGTCACATAGTACATCAGAGGAAATAAAAAGACGAGTATTCAACTACACTTTCTGACATTTTTGGTTTCTTCATTTAACCACTAGGTTTGTCCCATCCCAACAAGCATTACAACATCTTTCTTTCATTTCTATAAATTAAAAAGTGTCTTGGCTGACTGTCTAGTTTTCTTCCAAAGTGGACTTTGCTTTGCACACAGCCCCAGAGTTCCCTCTAAGTAAATGTGGTTTTCTGCTCAGCCAAACTGAAGAACCTCTCCTAGATTTTTATATGCTTTCCAAGGAAGCCAGCTTTGGAGTGGGAGGTAAGGAGTAGAGAGTGAAGGGTGAATGAGCCACTAAGGCAGTGATAGGCAGTGATCTAGGTGAGGAAGGGCCTGCTCTCCCAGTCTTGGGGAAGACTGTGTCCTGGAATAAGAAATTCTAGTCTGTCTCTCCATCTCTCCACTCCAGGGCTAGGGGAGTTGGAATGTGAAAATGTGAACTGAGAGCTCTGCCAATCTGTGGGGGCTGGTGAGGGGTGGGAGGACGGGGATTGGGGGAGGAGACCCTTAATGTCTCTAGGCAATCAGTTTAGCCATTGTAGTTATTTGAAGTCATCTCCAATCATCTCCTTTTCTGGGATTTTCCTGACCTCATGATACCCTCATGGGGTTTTACTCTAACCAAATACCCAATGACTCTTCACAGACCAAAATTACCTTTGGGTAAAAGCTTCCACGGCACATGCCAGCCAGGCTCAGGGGTAGCATAACCTGTGAGTTAATTCATCCCAACTTGTGAGAACAAATTTGTAAGCCAGTGTCCTTTTTGTGTCAAGAGAAATTATTCTACTCTTGGTAGAGTTTACCTAGGGAGATATATTCGTTTCCAAGGGCTGCCATAGCAAATTAACCACACACTAGGTGGCTTAAGAGGACAGGAATTATTCTCTTATGGGTCTGTAGGCCAGAAGTCTGAAATCAAGGTGTCAGTAGGGCCAGGTGCCTTCTGAAATCTCTAGGGGAGAGTCCTTCCTTGTTTCTACCAGCTTCTGGTGGCTCCTAGTGTTGTCTGGCCCACAGTTCAGTTCATTCGCTCAGTCGTGTCCGACTCTTTATGATTCCATGAACTGCAGCACGTCAGGCCTCCCTGTCCATCACCAACTCCTGGAGTTTACCCAAACCCATGTCCATAAAATCGGTGATGCCATCCAACCATCTCATCCTCTGTCGCCCCCTTCTCCTCCTGCCCCCAATCCTACCCAGCATTAGGGTCTTTTCCAATGAGTCAACTCTTCGCATGAGGTGGCCAAAGTATTGGAATTTCAGCTTCAACATCAGTCCTTCCAATGAACACCCAGGACTGATCTCCTTTAGGATGGATTGATTGGATGTCCTTGCTGTCCAAGGGACTCTCAAGAATCTTCCACACCACAGTTCAAAAGCATCAATTCTTTGGTGCTCAGCTTTCTTCACCATCCAACTCTCACATCCATACATGACCACTGGAAAAACCATAGCCTTGACTAGATGGACTTTTGTTGGCAAAGTAATGTCTCTGCTTTTAAATATGCTATCTAGGTTGGCCATAACCTTCCTTCCAAGGAGTAAGCATATTTTTATTTCATGGCTGCAATCACAATCTGCAGTGATTTTGGAGCCCCCAAAAATAAAGTCTGACACTGTTTCCACTGTTTCCCCATCTATTTGCCATGAAGTGATGGGACCAGATGCCATGATCTTAGTTTTCTGAATGTTGAGCTTTAAGCCAACTTTTTCACTCTCCTCTTTCACTTTCATCAAGAGGGTCTTCAGTTCTTCTTCACTTTCTGCCATAAGGGTGGTGTCATCTGCATATCTGAGGTTATTGATATTTCTCCCGGCAGTCTTGATTCCAGCTTGTGTTTCTTCCATCCCAGCGCTTCTCATGATGTACTCTGCATATAAGTTAAATAAGCAGGGTGACAATATACAGCCTTGACATACTCCTTTTCCTATTTGGAACCAGTCTGTTGTTCCATGTCCAGTTCTAACCGTTGCTTCCTGACCTGCATACAGGTTTCCCAAGAGGCAGGTCAGGTGGTCTGGTATTCCCATCTCCTTCAGAATTTTCCACAGTTTATTGTGATCCACATAGTCAAAGGCTTTGGCATAGTCAATAAAGCAGAAATAGATGTTTTTCTGGAACTCTCTTGCTTTTTCGATGATCCAGAGGTTATTGGCAATTTGATCTCTGGTTCCTCTGCCTTTTCTAAAACCAGCTTGAACATCTGGAAGTTCACGGTCGACGTATTGCTGAAGCCTGGCTTGGAGAATTTTGAGCATTACTTTACTAGCCTGTGAGATGAGTGCAGTTGTGTGATAGTTTGAGCATTCTTTGGCATTGCCTTTCTTTGGGATTGGAACGAAAACTGACCTTTTCCAGTCCTGTAGCCACTGCTGAGTCTTCCAAATTTGCTGGCATATCAAGTGCAGCACTTTCACAGCATCATCTTTCAGGATTTTAAAAAGCTCAACTGGAATTCCATCACCTCCACCAGCTTTGTTCGTAGTGATGCTTTCTAAGGCCCACTTGACTTCACATTCCAGGATGTCTGGCTCTAGGTGAGTGATCACACCATCATGATTATCTGGGTCGTGAAGATCTTTTTTTTCTTCTGTGTATTCTTGCCACCTCTTCTTAATATCTTCTGCTTCTGTTAGGTCCATACCATTTCTGTCCTTTATTGAGCCCATCTTTGCATGAAATATTCCCTTGGTATCTCTAATTTTCTTGAAGAGATCTCTAGTCTTTCCCAGTCTGTTGTTTTCCTCTATTTCTTTGCACTGATCACTGAGGAAGGCTTTCTTATGTCTCCTTGCTATTCTTTGGAACTCTGCATTCAGATGGGAATATCTTTCCCTTTCTCCTTTGCTTTTTGCTTCTCTTCTCTTCCTAGCTATCTGTAAGGCCTCTTCAGACAGCCATTTTGCTTTTTTGCATTTCTTGCATTTCTTTTCAGTGGGGATGGTCTTGATCCCTGTCTCCTGTACAAGGTCACGAACCTCTGTCCATAGTTCATCATGCACACTTTCTATCAGATCTAGTCCCTTAAATCTATTTGTCACTTCTACTGTATACTCATAAGGGATTTGATCTAGGTCATACCTGAATGGACTAGTGGTTTTCCCTACTTTCTTCAATTTAAGTCTGAATTTGGCAATAAGAAGTTCATGATCTGAGCCACAGTCTGCTCCCGGTCTTGTTTTTGCTGACTGTATAGAGCTTCTCCATCTTTGGCTGCAAAGAATATAATCAATCTGATTTCGGTGTTGACCATCTGGTGATGTCCACGTGTAGAGTCTTCTCTTGTGTTGTTGGAAGAGGGTGTTTGCTATGACCAGTACATTCTCTTGGCAAAACTCTATTAGCCTTTGGCCTGCTTCATTCTGTACTCCAAGGCCAAATTTGCCTGTTATGCCAGGTGTTTCCTGACTTCCTACTTTTGCATTCCAGTCCTGTATAATGAAAAGGACATCTTTTTTGGGTGTTAGTTCTAAAAGGTCTTGTAGGTCTTCATAGAACCATTCAACTTCAGCTTCTTCGGCGTTACTGGTCAGGGCATAGACTTGGATTACTGTGATATTGAATGGTTTGCCTTGGAAACGAACAGAGATCATTCTATCGTTTTTGAGATTGCATCCAAGTACTGCATTTCAGACTCTTTTGTTGATCATGATGGCTACTCCATTTCTTCTAAGGGATTCTTGCCCACAGTAGTAGATATAACAGTCATCTGAGTTAAATTCACCCATTCCAGTCCATCTTAGTTCACTGATTCCTAGAATGTCAACATTCACTCTTGCCATCTCCTGTTTGACCACTTCCAATTTGCCTTGATTCATGGACCTAACATTCCAGGTTCCTATGCAATATTGCTCTTTACAGCATCGGACCTTGCTTCTATCACCAGTCACATCCACAGCTGGGTATTGTTTTTGCTTTGGCTCCATCCCATCATTCTTTCTGGAGTTATTTCTGCACTGATCTCCGTTAGCATATTGGGCACCTACTGACCTGGGGAGTTCATCTTTCAGTGTCCTATCTTTTTGCCTTTTCATACTGTTCATGGGGTTCGCAAGGCAAGAATACTGAAGTGGTTTGCCATGCCCTTCTCCAGTGGACCACATTCTGTCAGACCTCTCCACCATGACCCATCCGTCTTGGGTGGCCCCACACGGCATGGCTTAGTTTCATTGAGATAGACAAGACTGAGGTCCGTGTGATCAGATTAGCTAGTTTTCTGTAATTTTAGTTTCAGTGTGTCTGCCCTCTGATGCCCTCTCGCAAGACCTACCATCTTACTTGGGTTTCTCTTACCTTGGACATGGGGTATTTCTTCACGGCTGCTCCAGCAAAGTGCAGCCATTGCTCCTTACCTTGGACAAGAGGTATCTACTCATGACGGCCCCTCCTGACCTTGAATGTGGAGTAACTCCTCTTAGCCCTCCTGTGCCCACACAGCTGCTGCTCCTTGGGCCTGGGGTAACTCCTCTCAGCCGCCGCCCTGGCCTTGGGTGCGGGCTAGCTCCTCTCGCCTCTGCCCCCGGCCCCCAGCCTGGCCTAGCTCTTCTCTGCTGCCACCCCCAGCCCCCGGCCCGGCCTAGCTCCTCTCGCCGCTGACCCCGACCCCCGGCCTGGCCTAGCTCCTCTCGGCCACCGCCCCCGGCCCCCAAACTGATGTTTGGCCCACATCAGTACTCTAATCTCTGCCTCCATCATCACTAGCCTTTCTTCCTATGTCTCTGTGTCTCAGATTTCCCTTTTCTGTCTTTTGTAAGGAGGCCATGACTGGATTCAGACACCATCAAAACTAAAATCATCTGCAAAACCCTGTATCCAAATAAGGTCACCTTCACAGGTGCTGGACTGTAGGACTAGGATGCATCTTTCTGAGGAACACTATTCAACCCACTGCCAGGAGATTGGGTATGAGGGTCCTTTCTTCTGCTCCACCCAACACTCACCCTAGCCAGGAAGTGAGCAAAAGGAAGCCTGGCCTTCTGTAATCTTTCTCTCTGGGTGTAGGGAGAGATGAAACACCCTTGCACTGCTTCCTTCTTCTGCCAGCTTCATGTCAGGGAACAGCCCTGAGATCTTAGCCAACAGGGACCCTTTCCAGCTCCTAGCTGTCTGCTTAAATAGAGCAGATTAAGGAAGTAGAGAGGGCTTGCAGTGTTACAGGCCTGACCTTCAAGAAGCAGGAAACTAGACCCCAAGGAACATGCTGTTTCACCATGCAATGCCCAGATCAGCAGAGATGGGGTGATGTGGCCAAGACTGGAAAAGAGCCTGTGATAATACAGAAGTTGGGGACTTGGAGGGATATAATGAAAAGAAGGGGCTTACCAGGTGACTCAGTCATAAAGAATCTGCCCGCCAATGCAGGAGACTCTGGTTCGATCCCTGATTTGGGAAGATATCCTGGAAAAGGAAATGGGAAGAGCCCTGGAGGGGGCAGAAGGTGCTCTAAGATCCCTCTGAGCACCCAAGGAGCCATCAGCTGTGGTGGCTCAGGGAGGCCTGGGCCCTTCCCCATTCTCATTCCTTTCCCTTAGGCCCTTAACTGAGAATTTGTCATCTGAGCTTTCTTGGGGTCAATTCCCCAGTGACAGTTTCCTAATCCTTAAAATTTGGTAGCCTTGGCTTTGTACCTGAGGTAGAAAGTGATCTTAAAAAGACAGGCAAATAGAGATCTTAAGCCAAAAGGCCAAAGACAGACCTGTGAGAAGGACCATGGAAAGACTAAAACCCAGAATGAATGCAGGCCCTGAAAAATGCTAGTGACAGCCCAGCAGGATTGTTTTAGCTCTGATAACTGAAAACAAGAGGACACAGGCTGCTGCTTGGGAAAGACAATGTAATATACATAACTAAGGTTCTGGGCACTGACTCCTTTTTTTAAAAAAGCCTTCCTTTTTTCCTCCCTTCTCCTGCCAGCCGCCTTCTTCCTCTTCTCTCATTTATCCTACTGTCTGCTTTCCTTCCTTGCCTCCCTTTTCCATCCGACCTTAAGGAAGAAAAAGCCAAAACACAGTCTCCAAGGGGTTGCTTTAGTGCTCTCTGTTTATTTCTCTCTCTTTAAATTTTCAGAGTCCAGCCTCTGCCTGTGCTCCTCTGGTGTCTTACACTCCCCTGTCTCTCCAGCCATCAACACGTTAATGATTCATGGCGTTGTGGTTCAGTGGAAGAGGCCCACTTGCCCAAGTCCAGCCCTCCTGCATGTGCCTCTGTCTTGTTTTCTACACTTCCCTTTGTTCACCATACTGGCTGTGGCTGGCTGGATGCTTTGGTGAGCCTGATATTCTTGGAGATCCCAAATTTAAGAGGAGCTTTAACTCTTTGAACTTCTCTCTAGTGACAAAACGGAAAGAGAGGAACGTTTATTGTCAGAATGAGGAACTTCAAAGGACCTAATAAAGGAAATTGGTTTAGGTGGCATCAGGGCGTTTGGTTTTAATATGGGGGCTGCTGAATAGGAACATGAGCTTGGATGTAGAAAATTCAGCCTTTAAAAGTAACCAGCTGAAAACAAACTCTGGAGCCATGCATGATTTGGGTATTTCACTGTAGACTAATTGCTGTTATTCAGTCACTTATTCATGTCTGACTCTTTGCGACCCCCAGGACTGCAGCACACCAGGCTTCCCTGTCCTTCACCATCTCCCAAAGTTTGCTCAAACTCATGTCTATTGAGTCAGTGATGCTATTTAACCATCTTATCCTCTGTCGCCCCCTTCTCCTGCCTTCAGTCTTTCCCAGCATCAGGATCTTTTCCAGTGAATCGACTCTTCCCATCAGATGGCCAAAGTATTGGAGCCTCAGCTTCAGCATCAGTCCTTCCAATGAATATTCAGGGTTGATTTCCTTTAGGATTGACTGGTTTGATTTCCTTGCTGTCCAAGGGACTCTCAAGAGTCTTCTCCAGCACAATTCAAAAGCATCAAATCTTCAACACTCAGCCTTTATGGTCCAATGCAAAGCAAATTAGTGACCAATTTTCAAGGAATTAAAACATAATAAAATTACCAATAACATTATGTTTAGAAGAATTAAATGGTTTTATGGTTAAGGATGCAGGTGTCCTTCTTAGAGTGCTCTTAGTCATCATTATGCACATGGTCATTATTACCTTGTAGATGTGGGCACAGGTTGGCTAACAAGAGTCCTTTGGATGACAAGCCAACAAATCAGCTTTGGCTGGATGGCCTTCAGGGATGACTCTTCCCTAGTGTGTTTAATAATGTCCTGTTCCTTGGGACATAGAGAGTTTGACATGGTGACCCCAAAGTCCTTCCAAATTGGCAATTTGACAAGCCTACTACAGGGTTCTTTACTGTTTACTTTCCATTCTATCAAAGAGCTTCCACTTGGCACAGAGATAACCACTCTTTGGTCACCAATTCTGTCTTTGCAGAAGTACTTTATACCAGTTTTCTGAATATCAATTGGATTCTTTTGATCTAGGTCATGTGCTGAAAATGTTTACTTATCCATAAAATGGGAATAGTGCAACTTTCCATGTTAGTACCAGAGGTGAGAAGGCCCAGACTCTGTACAATAGAGGTAGAATTACCCAATGCTTTGGAATATTGTTGTTGCAGTCAGAGCCTAAAGACAGCAGACTAAGTTTTTGAGGTTTCTCTGACCCCTGTGATACTGAAAACTGTGTGCTGTAGCAAAGCCCACAAAGTTTAGGACTCTAAAGACCGACATTAGAGTTCCAGGTCTACTGCTCATCAGCTGTGTGACCTTGAGCATTTTTCTCTGTCTCTGTCCCTCAGTTTGCTCTGTGTGCAGACTCAGGCCCATGACGTCTTTTCCTGGACCCTTTCTTACGCAGGGCTGCTGTGAAGACCTTTCCACATCTGAAAAAAAAGGAGGTTGGACTAGGTCAGAGGTTTTCCACCTTCACTCGTCATGCAGCTGTGGAGCATCCCTGACAGTTGGTCCTGCCCGTGAACTTCACCTGTCATTCATGTGTAGGCAGAACCCCTCTTAATACCCTAAGAGAGCAGATCAGGATGAAGAGAGAGAGAACAGCACTCTTATAATGAAAACGTCAAATGTGCTCTAATTTATGAGTAGGCATTAATCACTTGCAAGCTTTGGTAGTTTATTACTGGTAGCAAATTATGATACACTTCACCTATCGCCACTCCATGTTTGAAAACTGAAGAGATAATAAGATTTTTCCACCTCTTAAGATCTCAAACCTCATTGTGTGTCCAGACTATAAATGTAATTGTTGACTGTGATGATAACAAATGTATACAGACAACAGATCCAACAGAGTCCCTCCCAGAGCAGAACAAGGGGCTTGTCTACCTGTACCCAAGTGTGTTCACACAGGTGAGAGAATAGCACAGGGGGTGGCTATGACCTGCAGGCCAAATCTGGCCCTTGATTTAAGAATGACTGTTACATTTCAAATGGTTAAAAAAATACATAAAAAGAAGAAAAATATTTTGTGACAGGAAAATTGTGTGAAATTCAAGTCTTTGTGTCCATAAATAAAGTTTTATTGGAACACAGCCAGGCACATCTGTTTACATGTTGTCTGTGACCACTTTCCCTGCAAGAGCCAAGTTGAGTTAGTTATAATAACAACTGTCTGGCCCATGAAGCCTAAAATATTTACTATGTAATCCTTTACAGAAAATGTTCGCCAACTCTTGGAACAGCGTTCACTAATTCCTGGAATGGCGTGTGAGTTATCTTACCTCCATCCCAAATCTAGAGAGAGAATGAGAGTTTAATTCGTACTTCATCTCTTTCTCTACAAATAATTAGGGTAACTATATAATTTATTGTCCAAACTGAGACCTTTGTGAGAGTGCCTTAGTCCATTCAGGCTGCTGTAACAAAATGCCACAAACTGGGTAGCTTATAAACAACAGAAATTTATTTCACACAGAGGCTGGCAGTCTGAGATCAGGGTCCCAGCATGATCAGGTGAGGGCTCCACCCTTATGACTTAAGCACCTCCCACAGGGTCACTTCCTAATACCATTTGTTGTTGTTCAGTTGCTGAGTCATGTCCAACTCTTTGCGACCCCATGACCTGCAGCACACCAGGCTTCCCCATCCTTCACTATCTCCCTGAGTTTGCTCAAACTCATATCCATTGAGTCAGTGATACCATCCAACCATCTCACATCCCCTTCTCCTCTTGCCCTCAATCTTTCCCAGCAACAGGGTCTTTTCCAATGAGTCAGTTCTTTGCATCAGGTGACCAAAGTATTGGAGCTTCAGCTTCAGCAACAGTCCTTCCAATGAATATTCAGAGTTGATTTCCTTTAGGATTGACTGGTTTGATTTCCTTGCTGTCCGAGGGACTCTCAAGAGTCTTCTCCAGCACCACAGCTCAAAAGCATCAATTCTTTAGTGCTCAGCCTTCTTTATGGTCCAACTCTCACATCCATGGGCTTCCCTGATAGCTCAGTTGGTAAAGAATCTGCCTATAATGTGGGAGACCTGGGTTCGATCCCTGGGTTGGGAAGATCCCCTGGAGAAGGGAAAGGCTACCCACTCCAGTATTCGGCCTGGAGAATTTCATGGACTATATAGTCCCTGGGGTAGCAAAGAGTCGGACATGACTGAACGACTTTCACATCCATACATGACTCCTGGAGAAACCATAGCTTTGACTTGAAGGACCTTTGTAGGCAAAATGTTGTCTCTGTTTTCTAATACACTGTCTAGGTTTGTCATAACTTTTCTTCCATTACACAGGGCATTAGAATTTCAGCACACATCCAGACCACAGGAGAGAGTGAAAGGAACAGCGGTGTAAACTGAGACAGACCTGAGAAAGCTGGGACACATGGACACCCTACTTAAAATCCTTGGTGTGAAAAAACTCTCTAGAGTAAGTTTGTCTGGGGTGGGGACAGAAGGCTTTGGTGACCCAGACTCTAAAGGATTTGTTCTCTGGCTTCCAGAACTAGAGGAAGCATTACTGTTCAGGATTGTAGAGGATGACTCGACCTGGGACAGCTGACTTCCCCTCACTCTGCCCACCTACTTCTTTCCTCTCTTCCACACCCTCATTGTTTAGGAAATATTTCAATATTTCTATACATTCTTGCTTTTGGAGGGATAAGCTACTTATTTTCTTCTTCTTTTTTTTTTTTTAGTACATAAAAGAATATTGAACACAACATAAATGCAGTCTCTCACCTTTATTCATTTTTGAAATTAACTAAATAGCTATCATCCATCCTGTAGTTATTTGAGAAATCTGGAATGAAAGAAGTTAAAGAAAGAAATATGAAGCTGCTGTCACTTAGGCTTTTTCCAGAAAACCAAAAGCAAAATGCTAAGTCTTTGCCCCAGGCCAGAGAACTGACACAGTAGCCTGTGGTTGAACTGAAATAGGTAGTGGTTTTCAGGTGCTGAGACCTTTTGTTCCTGCAGCTAATCCGTCTCATGGGAGAAAGAAACCTGATTGACTCTGGTGGGGGCAGAAGGAGAAGTGATCTCTCGAAAAAGTCAGGGCCATATCACTTGGGACTTTATATTTCACTGTGAAATCAGTGCTTTGAGTTGTGCTTAGAAATAAGCCCACAACCTCAGCCTGTTATGAAAGATAGATATAACACATCAAGTAGCAGCCAGGGATCACAGGTCTGCTGTACAGGAGACCAGGAACTTGGTGTCTGTGCCTGGGTCTGAAACTTGGGAGCATCCCATCCCCCTTTCACATACAGGGGATTTATATTACCTTCCGACCAGTTGCACTGGGATGACTCCTAACTCAAGAGTGGAAAAAGGCCCACTGTAGGAACAGAGCTAACTCTCAGGCTAAGGGGACTAAGAAGCAGGAAGACTCAGATGCAAAGACTCAGATTTAGGCCCCACCCTCACAAGCAAGTAAGGCCGTGCCCACCCCCATCCCAGTGCTCCTTCATCCTGGATTTTTTCCCGTTGAATCTGGAACTCAGCTAATAGTCTTGGAAAACAACCACCCCTAACTCTGGGAACTGTCTCAAGGATTTTATTTCCCTGGTTTTTCGTTTTTGTTTGTTTGCTGTATCGTACTAGAAAGAAAAGGAATATGTGTATAATGGGAAAATTTGGGTTTTGTCCCTGGATGCTAAATGTACTGTATGTGACAATGGGTTTTGGGGGGGGGGGGAAATCCTCCTGATTCACTTCTAACCACAATGTATAAGTTGTTCCCTGCATTACTTTCTTCAAAGAGGCCAGCTTAAATGAACATTAAAAGTGTTCTTATTTGCTTAGTGGTTAGATAGCAAAACCACTAGCTGAGGGCGTCTTAGAGAGGACTGATGCACTGCCATGGGCTCAGGGCTTGAGTCTTCAACAGAAGCCCAAAATATACCAAAATAAATTCTAAAATTTAGTTAAATTTAGTTAAACTTAAAAGAGCAAAACACTTTTCGAAACTTAAAAAAACTATGTGTGGATAGTTATTTTGTCCTCAAATGTAGGTAAGAATTAACTTGAACAGATCTGTTGAGATAATTACATAAGAAATAAAAAATGGCACTCAAAAATGATAAACAAAATGGAAACACAAGCATATTTTCCGAAAACACATTGGAAAATAGTTGATGTATTAGATATATGTAAAAAGCCTCTTGTAAATAAAAATGAAAAGTGTTAATACCCTAAAAAGAAATATGGGCAACAATTCAAAGAAAAACACATGGAAAAGATTAACAACGAGATGAAAGATGATTTAGATTCTAGTTATCAAAAGTGCAAACTAAATTTTTTAACAATGTATGGCAGTGGATGTTAAACAATAAAAAAACATACAAATTAAGAAATTATTTTCAACTATAAAATTAATAACATTTTTTAATGATAATAACATCATAATTCCAGTGAAGTCAGGATGAAATAGGCATGTTTCCTATGCTGCTAGAAGAAATGCAGACTGATGCAATATTTTTGGAAAGCAGTTGTATAATATTTATAAAAAACATTAAAAATGTTTATATCCTTATAGAGGACAAACTAATGGTTACCAGCTGGAAGAGGGAAAAGGAGAAGGGGCAAGATAGGGATAGGAGATTAACAGATTCAAACCATTATGTATAAAATAAATAAGCTATTGGGATTTATTGTACAGCACAGGGAATGTAGCCAATATTTTATAATAACTTCAAATGGTGTATAATCTATAAAAATTTTGAATCACTATGTTGTACATGTCAAACTAATATAATATTTTAAATCATCTCTACATCAGTAAAAAACATTTTATACCCTTTAGACTACTAATTCTCTTAGGAATTTATCCTAAAATAATAATTTAAAACTTGAACACAGATATATTCTAGAGAGATCTTTAACACAGTATTTTATAACATCAAAAAACAAAACAACCCCCTGAAAACTGCTCAGTTCAGTTCAGTTCAGTCGCTCAGTCGTGTCCAATGCTTTGCGACCCCGTGAATCTCAAAATGCCTGCAAATAGGGAAGTGTTAAATATAGAGAGACTATTTAAAGTAATAGGAAAATGCTCATGATTCTATAAGTGGAAAAAGCAAGATACACAGTTGTATATAGTGTATGATTCTAATTTTGTAAAAATGATTGACAGAAAATACATCAAAATGTTAGCAGTGCAGAACATTATCTAGATGTTAGGATTATAGTTGATTTTCACTTTTTTCTTTGTATCATCACTTAAAATGAGCTTTAAAAATTTTTTAATTATGCATTTATGCCTTGCCTTATTCCAAAAAGAACTTAGGTCTTAAAAATATGAATAATTGAGCTAGATAGAATATACTAAAAATAATTAAGAAATTAAGATGAAGGAGAGAATGTGGATAAGAAAGTTACCGTGTATCTTAGAATACCCCCAGTACAAAAAACATGCCATATATTATAATATACTAATAGAGGAAACCACAGATTTGGCTGTAGGCTTCTAGCAGCCCACGTGAAGCATGAAATGCTTTTAATTACAAGTTCACAGTGTGTCTAAAGTAAAATCAAACCAATTGCTAGTCTGAAACTATGACCAGAGAGAAATGTTTTACATGGGTTCTTAAAGAGAGATGAAAACACTCAACATCGTCTGAATAAATAATCAAAGAGGTGCATTTTATGCAGCATTGCTTACATTAACCTTTAAATACTAGCTGATGTCACCATTACCAAGGTGTAAATCAGAAAAGCAATTCTGAATATTTAGCTAAATCCCTGAGTAGACTCCAGGACCTAAACCAGCCATTCTAGAATGAGTTTTGCAGGTTCTTTTTTTTTTAATTGGGGTACTGTTGATTTACAATATTACATTAGTTTCAGGTGTATACCATAGTGAGTCAGAGTTTTTATACATTATACTCCATATAAGTTATATAAAATATTGGCTATATTCCCTCTGCTATACAATATACCCTCGTAGCTTATTTATTTTATCCTTAGTAGTTTGTATCTCTTAATCTCCTGCCCATATCTTGTACCTTACCCACTCCCTTCCCACACTGGTATCCACTAGTTTGTTCTCCAGGTCTGTGAATCTGTTCATTTTTTGTTATATTCATTAGTTTGTTTTATTTTTTAGATTCCACATATAAGTGATAACATACAGTATTTGTCTTTCTCTGATTTACTTCACTAAGCATAATACCCTCCAGATGCATCCATGTTGTTGCAAATGGCAAAATTTCATTCTTTTTCATGGCTGAGTAATATACCAGTATATGCTAAACAGTATATTAAAAAGCAAAGATATCACTTTGCCAACAAAAGTCCATATAGTCAAAGCTATCATTTTTCCAGTAGTCACGTACAGATGTGAGAGGTATACCATAAAGAAGACCGCTGCTGCTGCTGCTAAGTTGCTTCAATCGTGTCCGACCCTGTGTGACCCCATAGATGGCAGCCCACCAGGCTCCCCCATCCCTGGGATTCTCCAGGCAAGAGCACTGGAGTGAAATACCAAAGAACCGATATTTTCAAATTGTGGTGCTAGAGAAGACTCTTAAGAATCCCTTAGACAGGAAGGAGATCAAACCAGTCAATCCTAAAGAGAATCAACACTGAATATTCACTGGAAGAACTGTCGCTAAAGCTGAAGCTCCAATACTTGGCCACCTGATGCAAAGAGCTGATAAAGACCCTAATGATGGGAAAGATTGAAGGCAAAAAGTGAAAGGGGTGGCAGATGATAAGATGGTTAGATAGCATCACTGACACAGTGGACATGAATCTGAGCAAACTCCAGGAGATAGCGTAGGACAGAGGAGCCTGGGATGCTATAGTCTATGAGGTTGCAAAAAGTCGGACACAATTTAGTGACTGAACAACCACAAATATTTCTCTATCTGCCTATCTATCTGTCTCTATCCATCTGTCTTTATCTACCACATCTTCTTTGTCCATTCATCTATTTATGGACACTCAGGTTGCTTTCATATCTTGGATATTATAAATAATGCTTCTATGAACATGTGGGTACATGTATCTTTTCAAATTGGTTTTTTCATTTTCTTCAGATTATACTCAGGAGTGGAATTGCTGGATGGATCATATGGTAGTTCTATTTTTAGTTTTATGAGGAACTTCCATAATATACCCACAGTAGCTGCAGCAATTTACATTCCCACCAACATTGTACAATGTTTGCCTTTTCTCCACATCCTCTCCAACATTTGTTACTTGTGGTCTTTTTGATGATAGCCATTCTGATAGGTATGAGGTGATATCTTTCTGTGGTTGTGGTTTGCATTTCTTTGATGATTAATGATGTTGAGCATCTTTTCATGTGCCTATTTGCCACCTGTATATCTTCAGGGAAATGTCTATTCAGATTTTCTCACCCTTTTTTAATTGGATTGTTTGGTTTCTTTTGATATCAAGTTGTATGAGCTGTTTTGACATTGAATTAAATGAGCTATATTTTGGCAATTAATTCCTTATCATTCATATCATTTGTAAATATTTTCTCCCATTCAGTAAGTTGTCTTTTTGTTTTGTTGATAGTTTCCTTTGCTGTACAAAAGGGTTTGTTTAATTGGGTCCCATTTGTTTATTTTTGCTTTTGTTTCCTTTGCCTTAGAAGACAGATCCAAAAAAAAAAAATTATTGCTATAATTTATGTCAGAGTGTTCTGCCTATGTTCTCTTCTGAGAGTTTTATGGTTTCTAGTTTTACATTTAGATCTTTAATCCATCTTGAGTTTATTGTTGTATATGGTATGGGAAAATGTTCTAGTTTCATTCTTTGACATGTAAGCTGTCCAATTTCCCCAGAACCACTTATTTTTTCCATTGTATAATTTTGTCTCCTTTGTTGTAGATTAATTACCCATATAAGGTTGGGTTTATTTCTTGGCTGTTCTGTTCCATTCTATTCTGTTCCATTGATCTGTGTGTCCATTTTTGTACCCATACCGTACTATTTTGATGACTGTAGCTTTGTAGTTTGGAGTTAGGGAACATGATACCTCCAACTCTGCTCTTTTTTCTCAAGATTGTTTTGGGTGTTCAAGGTCTGTTGTGTTTCAATAATTTTAAAATTATTTGTTCTAGTCCTGTGAAAAATGTCATTCGTATTTTGATAAGGATTACATTGCATTTCTGTATTGTTTTTGGTAGTATGGTCATTTTAACAATATTAATTCTTCCTAACCTTAACCTAAAGGAACTAGAAAAAGAACAAAAAAAATCCACAGCTAATAAAAGGAAAGAAATCATCAAGATAAGAGCAGAAATGAATGAAAATAAGACTCAAAAAAAAAAAAGGAAAAGAAAAGTTCAAAGAAACAAAGCTGGTTCTTTGAAAAGCTAAACAGAATTAACAAACCTTTAGCCAGACTCTTCAAGAAAGAAAGAGAGAGGGTCCACAGTAGTAAAATCAAAATTGAAAATGAAGAAGCTAAAACCAACATCACAGAAGTATAAGGAATCATGAGAGATTACTAAGAACAACCATTAATATATGCCAATATAATGCAAAACCTAGAAGAAACTGACAAATTCAGTGTTCAATCTTCCAGGACTAAACCAGGAAGAAGTAGAAAATGTGAACAGGCCAATTACCAGTAATGAAATTTAATCCATAATTTAAAAACAAACAAACAAAAAAAACCACTCCCAACAAACAAAAATTCAGGACCAGATAGTTTCACAAATGAATTCTTTCAAACATTTAGAAAAGAGTTAACACCTATCTTTCTTAAGTTATTCCGAAAACTTACAGAGGAAGGAATGCTTCCAAATTCATTCTATGTGGCCAGCATTACCTGGTTACCAAAACCAGATAAAGATATCCAAGAAAAGAAAATTGCTGGCCAATATCATTGATGAACATAGATGCAAAAATCTTCAACAAAATATTAGCAAGCAGAATCCAACAATATGTTACAATGATCATACAACATGATCAAATGGGGTTTATCCTAGGGATGTAATGATGGTTCAGAATCTATCAATGTACACCGCAGTAACAAGTTAAAGAAAAAATCATATAATCATCACAATAGATGCTGAAAAAGCGTTTGACAAAATGCAGCGTCCATTTATGATAAAAACTCTCAACAAAGTGGCCTTAAAGGGAACATACCTCAACATAATGAAGACAATATGTGATAAGCCAACAGCTAACATCCTCAATGGTGAAAAGGTGAAAGCATTTTCTTTGAGGTCACAAATAAGACAAGGATGGCTACTTTTATCTAACATAGTATTGGGTGTCCTAGACACAGCAATCAGACAAGAAAAAGAAATAAAAAGAATCCAGATTTGGAAGGAAGAATTAACACTATCACTGTTTGCAGATAACATGATGCTAAACATAGAAAATCCCATAGATGTCACCAAAAAACTACTAAAGGTCATCAATGACCTCATCAATTTTCCATACATAGAAAGTCCTACACATGTCACCAAGAAAACAACTAAAGGTCATCAATGAATTTGATAAATTTGCAGGATATGAAATTAATATACAGAAATCTATTGCATGTCCATACCCTGATGACAGACTATCAGAAAGAGAAGTTAAGGAAACAATCTGATTTATAAGCATATTGAAAAGAATAAAATACCTAGGAATAAACTTACCTAAGGAGATAAAGGACTTCCCTAACAGCTCAGTTGGTAAAGAATCCACCTGCAATGAAGGAGACCCTGGTTCGATTCCTGAGTTGGGAAGATCCCCTGGAGAAGGGATAGGCTTCCCACCCCAGTATTCTTGGGCTTCCCTTGTGGCTCAGCTTGTTAAGAATCCACCTGCAGTGCGGGAGACCTGGGTTCGATCTCAGGATTGGGAAGATCCCCTGGAGAAGGGACAACTACCCACTCCAGTATTCTGGCCTGGAGAATACCATGCATTGTTTAGTCCATGGAGTCGCAAAGAGTTGGACATGACCGAGCAGCTTTTACTCACTCACTCAAGGAGGTAAAAGATTTGTACTTGGAAAAGTATAAGACACGGATGAAAGAAATTGAAGAAGACAAACAGATGAAAAGACACACTATGTTTATGGATTTCTGCAGATCCTTGATTACCAGTTTTCTCTATAAGAAAAAGAATCATTTCCATGATCATAGGAATATAAAGACACCTGTGTACTCTGTGTGCCTTTCTGAGAGTCCCAGTGCAAGAGTACTACACCAGATTTTGTTTAATTCAGGTTTGCCCAAATTTATTTGACTAATATCTTTGCAAAATCCCCGTTGAGATCCTGATAAACCAGCCATTAGTTGTCATATTTTGCTTTGGAAAAATTCCCAGGGAACATTTATTGCCTTTAAAAGTAGAGGAACAACATTTAACAAATAATGAAAGCAGAAGCTCCCTATATAGATGGAGTAACTGTAAATGTGGTTTCTTATGGATTTACTACCTCAGTGACCTTACATTAAATCCTACTGGATTTGACTCCAGGAGTCTTCCTAGGGACTCATTCTCAACAGAAACCCCATTCAGATTTGGTGAATTGGTGACTTTGGAGGTTTGGGGGGAAATGAGCTCTGTCTTTTGAGCTTCTATCCCAACTCACTTGTCACATCTTGGCTTTGCCTTTAGCCTTCTTCTTCCTGCTGCTACAGAGCCAAGATCTAGGAAAGACAGAGCTCATTTTCCTCATTGCGTGCCATGGCTAGAGTGGCCAGAATGCAGAGCTGGAGAAGGTGGTGAGACCCTGATAGACACAGAGTAAATACATCAGGCCTCTAATTAAATTTACATGATAAATAAATAGGTTGTCTCATTTATTTAGTAAACAAATTTAGGCAGATAATGAGATTTCTACTGGAGGCGGTACAATGCCCTAGAGACATATGCCAGCTATCACCCTGTTAACATTCCGTGGTTTTTTATAGAGGGCTTATCTGAGGGCTTATCAAGCGGTTTTGTCTATAGGAGAAGGGACAAGTAACAGCAAACAAGGCACATGCTGGTACACATGGGAGTCTGTCCTTCCATTTATGGCCACAGAAGAAACCAGAGAATAGCACCTAAGAAAGGTTTGTTTGTTTGTTTGTTTGTTTTTAGGGCAGAAGGAAGCAGGTTTGTCATGGTAAAGGAAGAGAACAGATGGAACATTTTTATCTCAGTGTTAAAAATCAGGAAACTGAGGTCAAGAGAGACTGGAATTAGAATCAAGACCTATTCTCTGCTCAGGGCTCTGCTGTGACTGGAGATCTACAGAGAGCCAGGATGTTTGGTTGCATGGGACAAGCTTCCCTGAATTAGAGAGACAGGAGGTGGAGTTTCCTGTTGGCCAGTCTTGTGGCCCTAGGCAGATCACCCCATGTCTGTGTGACTTAATTTCTTTGTCTCTAAATAGAGACTAATGGTGGTGGAAGAATCACCAAATGATAGTGAGATTAGGAATGTTTTACAAATTGTAAAGCATGATGCAAATGTTTCGTTTTATTATAACATTATGTAAATAACAGCAGGAAGCAAAATGTAGTGGAAAAAACGATTTCTCTGGATTAAGAAGAGTGCTGGCCTTGAATTCTGACTTTTCATTCTTTTCTTTGTGTGAAGACGATGTTGGAAAAAATTCTTCCTCTTTCTGATTCAGGCTGCCTGTCCTTTGTATCCATTCTTGTACTCTACTTCTCTAGTTATGTCTATGAAACAAATGTGACCACTTCTTGGAAGGGAATCTTGATGCCAGACTTTGGAGAAGCCTGTTCCCTAGAATTACTGTGCAAGTGAACATTCTTTTGAGCATCAACATAGGAACTAACAAAATGAGATGGCATTGCAGTGTCCCTTTAATTTGTAAGACTCTCTAGCCCTGGAAAAACTGACAGTTACAAGACAGGTGAGAATGTATAGGATGGGGTTTCTGAACAATCTGAAATGTTCATGGCTCTTACCCAAACCCAAGGCCTGAATTTTAGGTCCTAATTATGAGACTGAGCATATAAGCTTTCTGCTTTGAATTCCCTCTCTGGGCCTTGTTATTTAAAATACAGAGGGAAAAAAATCCATTCTGCATTTACAAAAAATAAAATAAAAACACATAGAAGGAAAGTGAGTGAGATTCCCATTTTTTTCAGGATTTGGGATGGAGTTCCTAAGCTCTAGTCCAATCTCCCTCCTCCTTGAGCCTTTAGGATTGCCTTAGCTAGAAGGCCATTCCCCTTGGCTTCACCTGCATGGTGTATTGCTTCTGACACTCTTAGGCTCTTGTCCATCTCTCTCCTCCAGATGTGGTTCTGTTCATGCAGATCTTCTCCTGTATAAATAGTGCAAACAACAAAAGATCAGGCCTTGCAAACAGACAGAGCCTAATAAATGCTTGTTGAGTCAATGTTCAGCTTGAGTCTACACTCAGGGACAGGGGAGAGAGAATTGCACCATGACCATTACCTTGCAGCCCACTCTGCAGAAGTCCCATATATTCACCTAGGCCCACACTACCCTTATCCTGGCTCTGCTTTCTCTTGGCTTAAGAGATGAGGAGATGAGGCAGGATGGGCATCTAAGCCATCACTGGGCAAAAACTTAGAGCCAAATGCCAATCTTCTCAAAAGTTATTCTAATTTGAAAGGGAAGTAAGAAGAGAGAAGGAAACTTCTCCTGACTAAGGAATCCAGGGGCTGGGGTCCCTGCTTCACCCACACTACCCTACTCTTCTCTGATGGTCATCATTTCCTGGAGTTGTGGCTCTTGGTCCAGGTGATTCCCACCTCTAGTCTTGACCTGCAATCTTTAGACCACAAGACACCCGTCAGCCATATATCGCCTTCTCACTGTCTCCTCCTCCAATGCTCTGACCACAGGGAGTGCTGAGCAGAGCCTAGGGGGATGTGGGCACAGTGAAGGGGTCCTTGCAACTGTTCCCTTAGCTCTGGGACTCCAGGTGGGTTACACCAGGGCAGGCCCTTCCTCTGAGCTGTTGCTACACACAGGCTCTGCACCAGGCAGTTCTTGGTAAGGACTTAGAGCTGCGGAGAACTCGACCTTGGGGAAAGAGACACCATATGTTCACCAATACTAATTCACCCCGAGTCCTGGCCTTGATACTTGTTTCTCTCCGCCTGAGACATGAGGAAACTAAGACAGAAAGGCCGTTATGCCATCACTCAGCAGAGCCTGACAGAGCTGACCACTGCGGAGCCCGTGGGCAAGCACTTTGACTTGCTGCCACTGGGCAGCAGGACGGCATAAATAGCCCCAAACCACGTCAGGGCCTGTCTTTGTTCAGGCTGAACTAAACTGTCATATGGATGGCAACTTTCCCCTCCACAGCTGTTCAGCATAATTTAAAAATCACAGCCCTTGCACCTACACGATCGGCACCACATGTTGTTCATCTTCCTTATTATCCTAAATTAAAGCGTTGCCTGGTGTCTGGATTTTCTGCATTGACCGTAATAATGGAGCTCTAGTCTGACTCCCAGTCTAACTTTGGGAGAAGGCGTATTGAATCAGAGGGGAGTTATGTAAACCTGATTTCAAGTGGCCACAGCAAAGGAGACCTCCATTGTGGCTGGGCCTAAAATCCCAGGCTTAGGTTATAATGACATTCAGATGCCAGTGCTGGCCTTGCGGTTTGGCTACTGTGCGTGACAGAGAGAGGGAGGGCAAGAGAGGACACGGAAGCAAGTGCATCTGGGCTTCATTAGTTGCAATGTAATTTACAAAAGGCAGCTTTTCAGATGTTGGGATAATCAGCAGGCTGTTATCGAGGTAGCGCACGGTAATCATGGGTTGACATGAGCAATCCATGCTCAGTGAGATAAATGGGTTTGACTGGCAGGGCAGCGATTGGACTTTAATAAAAAACAAATTGAATTTTTTTTTCCTGCAGCTTAATATAAGAATCATCTGGACATATGCATAAAACCCACACAGTCGCAAAAACCCCTTCAGAAAGAAAAATGCCACATCGCTGGGTCTCAGAGCCAATTCCAGTGTTATAAATTCTGTGGATGTTCAGGCAGTGGTTGAGATGGGGGTGGGTGGGGTGAGGAGGAGAAAGCAATGTAGGGACCTCTCAGACTGATCCCAGCATAAATCACAAAATAATGGACAAGTAATTTAATACCATCCTGAAGCCTCAGAGTGAATCACTGTTTTTCCTACAATGAGGCTGGGCTCTTGTGGGTAAAGAACTTGAGGCTGTTGACTCCAAGAATTATGCCTTCTTTGGGAGCCATATATCCATATGCATTGCTTGGTCAAGACTGGAGTCTTCGCTGAGGGGTCTGTTCACCTTTCCTCTACAGACCCAGTATCCAGAGCATGTGGAACTGCCTTCAGTCTGCCACGTGCACCATCTCCACAGTCCTAAGAGCTCCACAGGGGCCCTCCCATGCCTCGGAGCAGCTGTTTCATAGTTTGACTAGTTGGCTGTATGCACAGTTTTTCAAGTCTGGCACGTAGCAGGTGCTCTTGGGCAAGCCTTGGGGTGGCTCACATACACTGAGTCCATTTGCAGGGCACAGAGGAAAAGGGCAAAATTTCAGCAAAGAGCACTGAGGACTTGGAGGAGGCTGTGCAGGAGGCCACTGGAGTTTCTTTGCATATAACAACACAGGTTCTCATCAGAGCTAAGCTGAGCATTTTCTCTCATGTCACCCCCATGTGGGCCAGAATGGCACCTTTTTAAAGGTCAGGTTAAATAAGCCATGAGCATCTTTAAGACACCTAAAGCTTGTGAGGACAGAACGGAGGAATAGACTTATTTTTCACTGCAACTTGATCTTAAATATAGACATTGGTACAAGGATGAGGTCATCATTAAAGATCAGAGAAAGCCTAGAATTCTAAAGCTGGAATGATCTTAGAAATAATCCATCTGTAGATGAGGAGACTCAAAGACAAAAGTACTTGTCCAAGGTCACACAGCAAATTGGCTGCAGAGGCAGGGCTAGAACCCTGGGTGCTGGGCTCTCTGGTGCTTCTCCATGTCCCGTAGAGTCCCAGACCCATTCAGCAGGGCTACCTACAGATGCTATAGAAAGGGCTGGCAAACCAGGAACTCCCCAGGGTATCTCACAGCACATAGCTGCTGCTTCCTCCAGATTGTGCAGTTCCCTGTCGATGTTGCTTAGACCCCCTTCCACTTCCCACATTCTGCTGTCCACGACTGCACCTCCTAGCATCACCAGTCTGGAGAGCACAGAGATAGCACTCAGATTGCTTGCAGGGCAGGCCAGGAGAAGAGCTTGACTAACCAGCCAAGATTTGTACTAACCAGCTGGGGGGCCTTGGGGAAGTCAGGCTCCTTTGCTGTGAAATATGGAGATGGAATAAACTATCTCTGGGGATTCCGTGGCAGTTTTTGTTTTGCTGCAGTGGAATCCTTTTATACCAGGTGAACCCTTCATTGGCCACACCCCCAAGCAGTAAGAAAGAGATGGAGTCCGGTGGTTCTGGTTGAAGGTGGGAAGAAACATGTGCCTTCTTTCTACCCTCTGCACACCCCAGCAGACCCCGAGACCCTGGAGGAGGCAGGGCAGGGGGAGTTAGAGTTCTGCCCTTGGCCTCTGAGATCTTGAAAATCAAGTGAACTTAGGGCAAAGCACATTTGTGATCTGGGCCATTTCTGAATGCACTTTGATTATTTAGGAATATATAGGCAACCCCTGCTTTTTATCAATACAACATATTTCTCTATTTCATTCATTTCACATGAAATGAAATTCATTAATTTCTCTGAAATGTACTTTTAGAGAATCAGTCAACCACACCCCTGTGCATCCACCTTTTCACAGAAGGGACTGCTGGCTCTTCCCTGCAGCTCCTGATTCTTTCTTCAGCAGTGAGATGGGCAGGAACCTATAGGCAGTCTTGAATAGGGAGGCTGAGAAAAGGTGTTCTCAAATAAAAACATCCTCGCCTCCCCCATGACACTCTGTAGCTCTCAAAGTGCGCCTTTCAGAAGCACATCAACGTGCCCGTCACTGAAGCCCCCTGCACTCCATTCTGTCTGTGTTTTTGGCGAGCCTGGCGCTAGGCAGACTTGGCTGACAGAAACACCACTCCAGGGTCACTGCACTGTAAAAGAGCAATCTTCTGCCCAGAAACTTTCCAGAAGGCTGGGAACTCACTTATCTGCTGGCAAAATTGCCAACTTGGGGATTCAGCGCCGCTTTTCTGCAAAACAGGCACTGAATTACCCTCCACTTAACAAATGGTTGCCCTACTCTCCTAAAGCTGCCAACACAAATTGAATTGTATTTTTTCATTGGTGTATACAATGGGTGTGCTCTTGCACCAGCACTAATTTCCCCCAAGCAAGATAAATGCACAGACCCAAGCCTTCCTGATTACATCCTGTCTCATTCCAGCAAATTAAATGTCACAAAGCTCCAGGATTCTTTAGGAGACCCGGTCTGATGGGAGTGGTGCCGTGGGGGTGGGGAGGCTATCATTTGGTGTCACACCTCAGCCACCACTTAGATGAGTAAGAATGATCACTGATCAAAACAATTAAAACACTCACCACTTGCCGTGAAATGAGCATCTGAGGAAGGCGGTGTTGATGGAATCTTGCAAGAAGCAAAAAGCTATCATTTGGGCAGTTTTCTTAAGAGTTGTCTTGGCATTACTGATATCCTATCGTGAATTTTTTCCCCCGCTCACTCTATAACCAACCACAATCAATTTGGCTTAATTCAGTCCTATAAAAATTTTCACCTAGAGTGGCCACTTTGTGAATCGAATGAAGTTCATCAGCAAACAAAGTTCACACAATGAGAACTGGAGTTTGATTTTGAGAGGCTCTCAGAGGAGAATTGCAGTAGGAAATAGGATTGCATTTGCAGCTGAAATGCCCCTGGTTGTGCCCGCCTGGATTCTCTGAAGTTGTCAAAGAACCGGTATTAATAATGTAACACCTGGTTTACGCATTCTCCTTTTCTCTCGGCATCTCCCATCAAAGGGCGCTGCAGCAGCTCACTTTCGTCCCTCAGGCATCCTTTTAGGAAAGGGGGTATGTAAGCCTGAGTATCATCCTCCCATTTCCCAGAGCAGAAAACACAGGCCCAATAAGAAGCTCCTGAGTACCTGAGCAGTACCTGAAAGAAGAGTGTAGCACCACCCCCCACCCCCCAACACAATGGTAGAAGCACTGAGCTCAAAGCAATTCTAGGGAACTTTTCCCTATTCCTGCCCAGAGGTCAGGCTGTTTGCACTAAGTCTTCATTAACAAGGGTCTGCAAAGGGGCAGGCACTTCATGTGAGAAACAGTCAGGAGATGTAGTTTGGAGGCTGAAATATGTGACTTTCTGGGACATTTTAATAGTTTATAGAGCCAGTGGGACCACACACATGAAGTCAAAGCTGTCCCAGAAAATTCAAGATAAATGGTAGCCAACCCAGAGGGGCTTACAATCAAAAGCAGGGAACACCAAAAAAGCAGGCAGGTGTAATAGAAGTCCATGGTAAGGATACTTAACCCCCTCATGCGCATTTCCATTTAGAAAGAGACTTCATGTTCATCTTATTCAACATGGGGCAGGGGTGGAGGTGTCCACCTCGCTTTACAGGTAAGGAGGCTCAGGGAGATGGAATGGCAAGAGCGAATCTCTGAGCACAGCTGAGGTTCTGTGACCACTGCACCACACTCCCTCTCCCTCAAGATGAGAAACAGAGGTGCTTGCTGGCTCTGCACCAGCATCAAGGGTGGCTGCAGGGAAGGTATCCAAATGGAAGGTTCTGGCCAGGGACTCTCCTCCCGTGAGGCCTTGACACTTGCAGGCCCCTTTGCAGACCCTTGTTAATGAAGATTTAGTGCAAACAGCCTGACCTCTGGTCAGGAATAGGGAAAAGTTCCCTAGAATTGCTTTGAGGTCAGTGCTTCTCACTGTCCGAAATCCTCTCCCCCATACATCCAGATCTTCCTCCTATATATCCCTCAGGTCTCTGCTCAAATGCCAACTCACCAGGGAGGTCTTTTCTCAAACCCACCCTTACCCATCAAATTTATCCTCCTTACCATCATAAAGTTTTCTCCATAGCATTTCTCATTTTTTATTTGTCAGTGTCCTGTCTCATTCCTCTCAGTCCAGCCATAAGAGCTGAGACCTCATCCTGCTTGTTACTTTATACCTCTGTCTAGATTAGGAGTTGGCTGTTTCTGTAAAGGGCCACAAAGTAAATACTTTTGGCTCTAGGGACTATACCTTCTCTGTTGCAACCATTCAGCTCGTCACTGTGGCAGGAAAGCATCCACAGACAAAGTGTAAAGGGGCATGACAGTGTCCCAGTAAAACTTTATTTATGGACGATGAAATTTGAATTTTATATAATTTTTATATGTCATAAAATATTCTCCCTGCCCCCTCAATCATTTCAAACTATAAAAAGCATTCTTACCTTTTGTATGGGCTGTACAAAACAGATATTGGGCTGGATATGCCTTCAAGCCATAGATTGCTGCCCTCTGGTCAAGAAACAGGATGATAAAATAGACTCACAGGTATGGAGAACAACTAGTAGTTACCAAAGGGGAGAGGGCAAAGAGAGAGAGACAAATTAGGGGTATGAGATTAAGAGGTACAAACTACTATGTATAAAATTAATAAGCAACAAAAATATATTGTATAGCACAGGTAATTGCAGCCATTATCTTATAATAACTTTTATTAGTGGAATATAATCTGTAAAAAGAGAAGGCACTGGTGACCCACTCCAGTACTCTTGTCTGGAAAATCCCATGGACAGAGGAGCCTGGTAGGCTACAGTCTATGGGGTCGCTAAGAGTCAGACACGACTGAGCGACTTCACTTTCACGCATTGGAGGAGGAAATGGCAACCCACTCCAGTGTTCTTGCCTGGAGAATCCCAGGGACGGAGGAGCCTGGTGGGCTGCCGTCTATGGGGTCGCACAGAGTCGGACACGACTGACGCGACTTAACAGCAGCAGCAATCTTTAAAAAAATACTAAACCACTATGTTGTACACCTGAAACTAACATTATATTGTAAATCAACTATACTTCAATAAATACTTAAAAAAAAAAACAACACCAAAACAGAACTGGGTAGCCAGGGCCTGAGGTGGGCACTGTTGTCTTGGAGGCCTGGTTCTTTAAAGGAGCACTGCAGAATGCTTGCCCCTAGAGACCCAGACAACTACAGTGCTGTGTGTTTGTTTTGGGGAAGGAATGCACTGGGAAGGCAGGGAAGAGGCCCCTCCAACAGGTGGGGAAACAAGGTGGATCAGAGACATTCCTCAAGGGAAACAGCAGAGAAACACCTGCAGTCATACATTCAAGTACCAAGTGTTGAGAGGTTCTGGGGTAGGAGTTCAAGATAAAGACAGGCATGACCTTTGCATTTAAAGTGAAAAGTGAAAGTGTGTCGCTCAGTCGTGTAGGACTCTTTGCAACCCCATGGACTGCAGCCTGACAGTTCCTCTGTCCATGGAATTCTCTAGGCAAGAATATTGGAGTGGGTTGCCATTTCCTTCTCCAGGGGACCTTCCCGACCGAGGGATCAAACCCAGGTCTCCCACATTGCAGGCAGATTCTTTACTGTCTTAGCCACAACTCAACAATTGCAAGGGGTTCATAGACATTAACTATTATTTCATTAAATTGATGGTAAGTGCTTATGGAGAAGAAATAGAAGGTAGTTATAAGGATATAATAGGTACCCAGGCTAGGTGCCAAGGAGGATGTGGGTTTGTCTGGCAAGACAAAATGGGGAGGGGTGTGCCAGAGCTGTGCAAAGGCTCAGGGGTGTGAAGGGACCATCAGGATGGCCGCACTGTGAGATGTGTGCTGGGGAGTGGGGGTGAGGACTCCCCCTGAGGGGGTGCCCAGTGCCTTAGGGTCTTGTGTGTGGTGTTGAGGAGTTTGGGTTTAATCCTGCAGTCTAAAATTTTTCACTTGAATGGTGGCCAACCACCTCTCTGGATGGTTCGGTATAAAATCTTGAATTTTCCATCAAAGCCTCAAGACCTCTCATCAAATCTGCCTCACAGGAGAACTTCCAAGAAAAGAAATTGCCATTTATACTTAGGGCTGAGCAAACCCCAGGCAGTTCTGTGATGTCAGCCGAGATAGTCTACGCAAAGTAGCAAAATTTGGAAATGATACTCTGACACAGACCTGATTTTCTTTAAAACGGGATGTGATTCTACCCATTTTGCAGGATGAAAAGTTCACAGTTGTCTCCAGAGAAAGTGAGGATAAAGTGATTTCCCTCACATTGGTTCTTAACCTATTATCACTCACTCTGACACATTCTTCAGCTGGATTTTCTTCGTTTGCAGGTGCTCTGGTTTATCAACTACCCCCTTTGCATGACTGAGCCAATGTGGGTCTCCGGATGCCTCTGAGTATGTGGCTCATCCTAGGACTCCTTGGTCCTTCTGCAGAGTATTCGTTTTCATCTTTCACTCTGAGTGGAGAAAGGAAGCCTGTGATGCCCTGCTGCTCCACGCCCTCTGGGCCTGTAGGCTCCTTCTGTGGCCCTGTTGCCATTTTTCTCTCCAACTGTCTCTTTCTCCTCTTTGGCCCCCCACCCCTATCCCTGCATCTCTGTTCCACAATTATCCATAACAGAAACAGAAGATTTTATTGTTTTTTTATTTATTTGAAAAGATTTTTTTTTTAGGTTTCCTGTTTCTCGTTTCAAAGGCTGATGAAAGAACAGTCTTATGTTCATCCCTCAGAAACCAGTAAATAAAAGTTTTTCTTTGCAGATGAACCCCCACTGGCTAAAATGTTGGCCATCTGCTCTCTACATAAGGATGCCCCAGGCCAGGGAACTCTGTCCTCATAAAAATCACTCCTGAGGAGCCAGCTTTACTGTGGAGAGAATGCAAACTCTGAGAGAGAACGCCAAGGATCCTTCCCCTGGAGTTGTAGTCACCATGTTCAGAGGAAAAACTTCCTCCAAGGGCTCAGCCTTAGATCGCTATCCTTATGAGACTGTTCCCAACTCTGTGTGAGACCCAGTGGTCTGGACTGGATGCTGTGACCCTGTGGGCCCTTTCAACCCAGAACACGTTCTCAAACCCACATACTTTCTTCTGTTCAAATGCTTCCCCTTTCCAAGACAGCACTCCCAGAATTTTCACATTCTTGAACACCTTCAGCCCTACCTGTGCAAACTCGCTCCCTTAGAGGAAAAGTCCTGAAAATAAGCTGATTTCACATTCAGATAGGGTCTTTCTGGGTAACTCATACTGTAAAGAATCTGCCCGCAATGCGGGAGACATGGGTTCAATCCCTGGGTCCAGAAGATCCCCTGGAGAAGGGCGTGGCAACCCACTCCAGTATACTTGCCTAGAGAATTTCATGGACAGAGAAGCCTGGTAGGCTACAGTCCATGGACTTGCAAAGAGTCAGACACAACTGAACGACTAACACACACGTATAGAGACAACTACATGTGTCATCACCAACTCGATGGACATGAGTTTGAACAAGCTCCAGGAGTTGGTGATGGACAGGGAAGCCTGGTGTGCTGCAGTCCATGGGTTTGCAAAGAGTGGGACACTGAGTGACTGAACTGAACTGAACATATGCACATAACAGCTCTTTTCCTTAAATCATCTTTCAGGTCTTGTGTCTCTAATATCTTGAGAATCAATCTTAGTTGTGTTTACCTTCTCTTTCTTTTTAGAAATCCATTAGAATCCTGGGTTTCAATAGTTGCTTCCTTGATATAAGGAGTTTAATTGTGCAGCTCTTAGCATGCCCTGGAGAGCCCAATGAAGATAAATAACCTTAAGTAGCCTCCCTTGGGGATGAGAGATTTGCTCTTTACCCAGAAGCTCTTGTTAAGGAGATTTGCTAATTGTTTCAACAGTGGTAGACTACTCCCCAACTAGGTAGGAGGCTCCTTCAGGGCTGCGATCATTTCTTAGCCTCTGAGGTTGTTTCCCTGGAGAGGGAAATGGTAACCCACTCCAGTGTTCTTGCCTGGAGAATCCCGTAGACAGGATTCTCTGGTGGGCTGCTGTCCATAGGGCCACACAGAGTCGGACACGACCGAAGTGACTTAGCAGCAGCAGCAGCATCAGAGGTTGTTCCCTTAAGTCCTAACACAGGGCCCAGGCATAGGATGGATTCCAGACTGTCCCCAGGAGTGCTTTTGTGCCCTCTGATTGTTTGAGCAATGGCTAAGGAACCCTATCAGTTTTCTTGCTGCCTTCATGTCCTCATCTGTAAAAGGAGACACTCTCTCTCAACCTCATTTAGGGGAAGAAAAGGGAAAGAAAGTCACATTTACTGAGCATGAGTGACATCCTGTGTTTTCCCTTCTACTATTACGCCTGATTGCTACAAAGCACATTTCAATATCCATCTCACTGTACAGACAAGGATCTCAGGCTCAGTAAGGCTTGTGTGTGTGCTAGTCACTTAGTCGTGTCTGACTCTTTGCAACCCCATGGACTGTAGCCCACCAGATTCCTCTGTCCATGGGATTCTCTGGGCAAGAATATTGGAGTGGGTTGCCATTTCCTTCTCCATCAGTAAGACTTAGTGACTTACTAAGTAATGCAGTTATGGAGTGGTAGAGATGGGACTACTCTTAAGTGATTTATTCCAGGTAAGGACCTAAAATAGCAGTGGTAAGGGTTCAGTAGGTGGTGATCACTGTTGCCATCACTGCTGTAGTTACACAAAACCAGGCTCTTGGATTTCTAAGCCCATGCTTTAAGGGTGAATGAGAGGAAACATGCAGAATTCTCTGGGGTAGGATGAGGAGCCTCATACACTGGATGAAATTCAAGTCGTTTAAGCCACATGCAGTTGCAAATTAACAGTCAATATCCAGAGAGTTTGCCAGTGTGGCTGTGTGGGTGGAAGCCTTCCTCCTTAGGGTCTCTCACTTTTTCAGTTCAGTGCTCCGCAGCTAGGCAAAAACTCACGGCAGAGCCATTTTGCAGGAAGGCTGGGGGGAAGCTTGGCTTTGGTCCTGCCATTCCCAGGACGTAACGGATGTTTTTGTGTTTTTGTTTTCTGCAGTTTCTTGGGCTGTGTGCTGGTGTAGATATTAGATGTTTCATTTAAGACTCAGTCTCACCCAAACTGTCTGCAATTTAATATGTCATAATATATACTTGGGTAAATCACCTCTGTGTCATCTCTCTCAATGTTCTGTTATTAAAGCCCATTTTTCATGGTAAAATATTCCTCCAAGAGATGACACGAGCTGCACACGTCCCCAGGTCTAGTATTTAACACTAATAGGCTGAGCCTTCTCTCTGAAACTAAACTAGGAATTGAGAACATGTAGCAGAATGAATCAGGAATGCTTTCTTAGAAATGGAATGAGATTTAGACTAGAAAGAGGATTCAGAAGAAAGCTGACATCTTACCTGAACCCTCCAGATAATTGCTTCATCTTTTCTGCTTCGCTCGAAAAGTAGAAACCTGGCAAGACTTGCCTAGGGAACAGCAAGTGACTGGTTTCAGGGAGTCTGTGCGGTGGCTGTCAGTGAGGACAAGGCATGCAAAGTTGTCAGAAATCAAGTGTAGCAATAAATTGATGATATTATGGGATTGTGAAATGTCTGTCTGTAGACATCCTTTGGGGTCAGAGTCTTTGAAATGTCACTCCTACCCCAAACAGAGAGCAGATAAAAGCCTTGTTGATTCCAGAAAGACACCTGAATACCTATTTTGTACAGGATCAGGACAGATGCTGGGCGAGTGGAGAACATAAGCTTGGTCCCATGAGTTTATAAGCGAATGAACCAAGATGGACTATGTTAGTGGGGCTGCCGATTGGCTCTTAGCAAGGCCGGTATTTTCTAGGCCCTGGTCACATGATCCCACTGTATCAATAGAGAATCAATTATCTAAGCCATAGGTAATCAATTTGTCAGCCAGGTTGTACTCTCTAGTGAGTTTTTAACGTGTGAGAATTCCGAAGGCAGTGAGACAGCCAAATGACATGATCTAGTTTCTGTTGCCTTTGGTCACAGAGCAGCTGGCTTTGCTTAAAGGCCCCTCCTCACTAAGACTTCTTTATAGAAAACACCACCCAGAGTTCCTTGCATATTAAAAAATAAAACTTTTATTATTGATTTTGATGAGAATAGCTAACATACTCACTGTGAAAATTTGAGAAAACAAAGCCTAAAAATACAGAAAAAGTACTTGTAACTTTATGACTTAGAGATGACCACGTTTGACATTTTGTTGCATGTCCCCTCAGTCTCTTTTTCTTTCTATCCATATATTTATGTTACATAGTTTATAGATCACAGTACAATTCTGTTTTGTGACTTTTTTTATTGCATAGAAATATGTCATGATCATCTTCCAGGTCATTAACTGTTCTCCTCCAACCTTATCTCCAGTTCCCACTGTATGCCTGAATTACTTCACTTAACCGTTCTCCTTTCTAGGCTGTTTCTTTCTTTTCTTGCTATTGTCAGTAAATCATATTCTGGAAACTAAATTGTACTCACCTCCATATCATTTCTATTAAACAAATTCTAAGTTTTGAATTGCTGAGGCTAAGGTTTTTGCCAAATTTTAAGGTTATTGCCAAATTTTCCACCAAAAACCTTCAACCAGTTTGCGTTCCTACCCGCAATGTGTGTGACAACTTGTTTGTCCACATTCTTGCCTTGGCTGCTTACAAGGTTTAAAGCCTTAACATGTGAGTGCTTTGAGGATGCCTTGCCCCACAGTAATATCAGCTTTCCATGTGGACTTGAGTCAGTACACCCAGGACATCTTATTTCTTGTATTGGAAGACAGCATGTCAATTCTGCTATTATTAGTGGTTTCTTAAATATGAGACAAGCTCGCAGTGCTTCCTTGATGCTCTAGTGAGTTCTGTGTAAACCCAGGATGTCCTGACCAAGCATGATGTGGACCCTCAAATCCCCGGGACCCTAATGACTGATTAGAATTCAGCCATGGTGGATGCCTCACCAACAGGCCTGGATAAATTAGACAGCTCATAAAATGATCCAGGCAGGGTGGCTCTGGCTGGGTCTTGCCTGTTTTCCTGACCTGTCATTCCTTCCTGCAAGCTTGTAGCTCAAGTAGGGGCCGCCAGGTTCAACTTGCCATAAAGGGCAGCTCCAGAAGACCCTATGTATCTAGCCATACTGGAAAAGTTCCTCAATTCAGTAAAACCTGATTTGGTGCTGATACACAAAATTGTGAGTGTCAGTAGTGGTCCCCACACATGCCTAGAGATTCTTCTCTTTCTTTTCTCTTCTTTTTCCTTCCTCTTTTCTTCTTCCTCTTCCCCTCCCCTTTCCCCTCCTTCCCCTTCCTCCTCTTCTTTTTTTTCTAATGGCTCCAATTTAATCTCTCCAAGTACTGAACTCATATGCAAAAGGTAATAAAATCCTTCTAGGAGAAAAATAGAGTTTATGTTCAGAATAACAATCTCTGTATTTTGCAAGATGCTGTGAAGTTGCTGCTGTGCGATGGGGAGGGACTGGGTGAGGAGAGGCCGGCTGCCCTTGTCTGGCTGCCCTGTTTTTCCGTGTGATAAGCTAAGCCCATGGAAAGGTGGCTGCTGGCGATGAAGAGAGCTGGGCCACTGCCTTGGGGATTCTCCACTGGATAATCTGATTGAGAAGATCCCCAGGGCTCCTCTCATTTGTTTAGGCTCTGTTGTTGCTTATTCAGTAGCTAGCAGATCTTATTTTTCCATAATTGCTTGCTTGATGCCTGGTTTCTAACACTCAGTTGGTTTTCTTTTCCTCCCTTTGCTCTTGCTACCCTCTCACTAACTGCAGGTTTCTCTTAGGCTTGCCGAACAGGGTCCTGGGATGTGTGTGTGTGTGTGTGTGTGTGCACGTGTGCTCAGTCACTCAGTCATGTCCAGCTCTTTGTGATCCCATGGACGGTAGCCTGCCAGGCTCTGCGATCCTGGGATATCTCTCCATATCTACCTATCTATCTATATCCATATCTCTATCTATTTATCTATCCACCTATCTACCTGTACTTCAGTCCCCTTCATGCTCACCATTAGGAAGCTACATGTTAGTAAAACCTAGGGTTCAATCTCCATTTCACCATTTGGGTCTTTTTGTTCATAGACTTGAAACTTCTTTGCCTCAAGTTTCATCAATGAGTTTAATAATCTTCTCTCTGAGGGATTTATGTAGGGATTAAATGAGAATATTTTAAATATTTTTAAATATTTTAAATTTTTTAAATCATTCTGCCATGCAAAGCCACAATAGCACCCAGACCCAGAATTCACTTTGTCAGCTAGAGTTGTGCTGTGCAGTCATCTTCTCACGCTCCATGCCTGGCAAGTGACCAGTAAATGGAAGCTGTCATGATGATAGTGATGATAGTGATGATTTTCTGCTTCCTTCAGAAAACAGCTTCAGGTTAGTAGGCTGCACTGTTATCCCCAAAGGGTATTCTGATGAATGTCCTTGGTTATACACATCCTGCAAGTCTGGGTCCCAGGGAGAGGGTCAGCTGTCCTGCCTCTCTGGAAGGTCCATGAGTGGTGGACCTGAAGACAGACAGTCTTCTTCTTCTTCCCAAGGAAGGGGGCAGAGTGCTTTTGAGGGTACATCACATGTCCATTGTCCAGGCAGAGCAGTCTCATAGAGATTCTACCTATACCTGTGAGAATGAAACTGGTTGCCTTACCTGAGGTGCCCTGAAGTCCCCAGCAGATTGCCAAGGTTCACTTACTCAGAGTTTGGAATTGACCTAATTATCAAACTCTGAAACTCCTGGATCCCTTCTAAAAACAGTGCTTTCCATTGATTCATCCTAGTCATTCCGACGTTTATCTGCACATTAGAATTTCCTGGGAATTTTTTAAAATTGTCAAAGCCCAGGTCTCATCCAGACCAGTTAGTCACAATCTTAGAGGTGAGGCACAGACCCCAAGGTTATTTCAAAGCACCAAGTGATTCCCGTGGCAGACCAGTTTGAGAAGCACTGGCCTAGCCTAATGTGAAAGGAAGGTGAAGACTGTGCAGTGACTCAGATCCCAGCATGGTTCGTGCGTGCCGTTATCTGGTCCACCTATAGTGCTGCCTGTCCCCCAGAAGGGTTGCTGGGAAATTCGCTATGGTGCATGTTTTGTTCCATTGATTGGATGCTGTTATGTCTTTTTCTAAGGTTTCCGTACCATGTGCATCACAGGCATAACATCTAATCTCTATTTTCCTGGGGAGAACTCAGGACATTTTGCAGATAACATAGTGAGAACCTTAAGAGAAAGTGAACCAGTGTAGACGTTTTCAATCACTTTGCCCTCAGCAGGCAGTACCCCCTTCCCTGGTCTCTCTGTAATAAAGCATGAGGCCCAGGGGTCCTCTCAGATCAAATGCTGGAAGAACCATGGGAAAGCAAAGTGATAGCAGCAAAACACACCAAAAAGTAAAGCAACAACCCAGAGATAATAATAGCTCAGCCTGTCCCTGACTCAGAGGAGAGCATCTTGAGGCCTCTGACTCTTCACTTATGAGGATCTCAATGGACAAACTGAGCTCTTCTATTCCAGGACTCTGAAAATATGGGTGCTTTTTATTATTATCATTTATCTCGTAGGAGGGAAGTGGAGAAAGAAAAGAAACAAATGGAAGACTGGACTGAGCAACTCAGGGTAGGGCATCTCCACAGATGACCTTGGTAGCAACAGGAAATCTTGGAGGAGATGAGCATTTTGCCACATTGTCTCAATAGAGCTAGGAGGCAGTGGTCTTTCCCTTTACTAGGGTGGGAAGTGGTGGTGGAGATCCTCCATGCCAGGCATGGAACTAGGTGCTCTATGAACACCCATTTGACAGTGTCTACGCCTCTATTGGTTAGATAGTATCACTGACTCAAAGAACATGAGTTTGAGCAAACTGGGAGATAGTGGAGAACAAAAGAGCCTGGCATCCTGCAGTCCATGGGGTCACAAAGAGTCAGACATAACTTAAAGGCTGAACCACAACAATGCCTCTGTTGATTTGTTTTTGTTTCAATTTTGATAGCTAAAAAGAGAATATAGGTAAGAGACAATGCCTGTCACCCACGTGAGACTGGCCTTTGAAACTCCAAGTTGGAATGGTCTGTTTCCGGGGCTCAGAAGGATTATCCCCTGAGAGGAAGTTATATTATCCTCAGCAATGAGGATAACTCCAGAAAGAATGAAGGGATGGAGCCAAAGCAAAAACAAAACCCAGTTGTGAATGTGACTGGTGATAGAAGCAAGGTCTGATGCTGTAAAGAGCAATGTTGCATAGGAACTTGGAATGTTAGGTCCATGAATCAAGGCAAATTGGAAGTGGTCAAACAAGAGATGGCAAGAGTGAACGTCGACATTCTAGGAATCAGCAAACTAAAATGGACTGGAATGGGTGAATTTAACTCAGATGACCATTATATCTACCACTGTGGGCAGGAATCCCTTAGAAGAAATGGAGTAGCCATCATGATCAACAAAAGAGTCTGAAATGCAGTACCTGGATGCAATCTCAAAAACGATAGAATGATCTCTGTTCATTTCCAAGGCAAACCATTCAATATCACGGTAATACAAGCCTATGCCCTGACCAGTAACGCTGAAGAAGCTGAAGTTGAACGGTTCTATGAAGACCTATAAGACCTTTTAGAACTAACACTCTAAAAAGATGTCCTTTTCAATATAGGGGATTGGAATGCAAAAGTAGGAAGTCAAAAAACACCTGGAGTAACAGAAAAATTTGGCCTTGGAGTACAGAATGAAGCAGGGCAAAGGCTAATAGCATTCTGCCAAGAGAATGCACTAGTCATAGCAAACAACCTCTTCCAACAACACAGGAGAAGACTCTACACATGGACATCACCAGATGATCAACACCGAAATCAGATTGATTATATTCTTTGCAGCCAAAGATGGAGAAGCTCTATAAGTCAGCAAAAACAAGACTGGGAGTGGACTGTGGCTCAGATCATGAACTCCTTATTGCCAAATTCAGACTTAAATTGAAGAAAGTAGGGAAAACTACTAGACCATTCAGGTATGACTTAAATCAAATCCCTTATGTTTATACAGTGGAAGTGACAAATACATTTAAGGGACTAGACCTGATAGACAGAGTGACCGATGAATTATGGACAGAGGTTCGTGACATTGTACAGGAGACAGGGATCAAGACCATCCACATGGAAAAGAAATGCAAAAAAGCAGAATGGCTGACTGAGGAGGCCTTACAAATAGCTGTCAAAAGAAGAGAAGTGAAAAGCAAAGGAGAAAAGGAAAGATATTCCCATTTGAAGGCAGACTTCCAAAGAATAGCAAGGAAAGATAAGAAAGCCTTCCTCAGCAATCAATGCAAAGAAATAGAGGAAAACAACAGAATGGGAAAGACTAGGGATCTCTTCAAGAAAATTAGAAATACCAAGGGAACATTTCATGCAAAGATGGGCTCGATAAAGGACAGAAATGGTATGGACCTAACAGAAGCAGAAGATATTAAGAAGAGGTGGCAAGAATACACAGAAGAATTGTACAAAAAAAGATCTTCATGACCCAGATAATCACAATGGTGTGATCACTCACCTACAGTGAGACATCCTGGAATGTGAACCCAAGTGGGCCTTTGTTCGTAGCATCACTACGAACAAAGCTAGTGGAGGTGACGGAATTCCAGTTGAACTATTTCAAATCCTGAAAGATGATGTTGTGAAAGTGCTGTACTCAATATGCCAGCAAATTTGAAAAACTCAGCAGTGGCCACAGGACTGGAAAAGGTCACTTTTCATGCCAATCCCAAAGAAAGGCAATGCCAAAGAATGCTCAAACTATCGCACAATTGCACTCATCTCACAGGCTAGTAAAGTAATGCTTAAGATTCTCCAAGCCAGGCTTCAGCAATACATGAACCGTGAACTTCCAGATGTTCAAGCTGGTTTTAGAAAAGGCAGAGGAACCAGAGATCAAATTGCCAACATCCACTGGATCATCAAAAAAGCAAGAGAGTTCCAGAAAAACATCTATTTCTGCTTTATTGACTATGACAAAGCCTTTGACTGTGTGGATCACAATAAACTGTGGAAAATTCTGAAGGAGATGGGAATACCAGACCACCTGACCTGCCTCTTGAGAAACCTGTATGCAGGTCAGGAAGCAACAGTTAGACATGGAACAACAGACTGGTTCCAAATAGGAAAAGGAGTACGTCAAGGCTGTATACTGTCACCCTGCTTATTTAACTTATATGCAGAGTACATCATGAGAAACGCTGGGCTGGAAGAAGCACAGGCTGGAATCAAGATTGCCGGGAGAAATATCAATAACCTCAGATATGCAGATGACACCACTCGTATGGCAGAAAGTGAGGAGGAACTGAAGGCTCTCTTGATGAAAGTGAAAGAGGAGAGTGAAAAAGTTGGCTTATGGCTCAATATTCAGAAAACTAAGATCATGGCATCTGGTCCCATCACTTCATGGGAAATGGATGGGGAAACAGTGGAAACAGTGTCAGACTTTTTCTTTTGGGCTCCAAAATCACTGCAGATGGTGATTGCATCCATGAAATTGAAAGACGCTTACTCCTTGGAAGGAAAGTTATGACCAAACTAGATAGCATATTAAAAAGCAGAGACATTACTTTGCCAACAAAGGTCCGTCTAGTCAAGGCTATGGTTTTTCCAGTAGTCATGTATGGATGTGAGAGTTGGACGGTGAAGAAAGCTGAGCGCCGCAGAATTGATGATTTTGAACTGTGGTGTTGGAGAAGACTTTGGAGTGTCCCTTGGACTGCAAGGAGATCCAACCAGTCCATCCTAAAGGAGATCAATCCCGGGTGTTCATTGGAAGAACTGATATTGAAGCTGAAACTCCAATAGTTTGGCCACCTCATCCAAGGACTTGACTCACTGGAAAAGACCCTGATGCTGGAAACGACTGGGAGCAGGAGGAGAAGGGGAGGAGAGAGGATGAGATGGCTGGATGGCATCACCGATTCGATGCACAAGAGTTTGGGTAAACTCCGGGAGTTGGTGATGGACAGGGAGGCCTGGCATGCTACGATTCATGGGATCGCAAAGAGTCGAACACGACTGAGCGACTGAACTGAACTGAATGAGGGAGGCAACTCCCTACATCAGAAAGAGACTATTGGTTTGTATGTCACAAAATCATCAATTGTCCTACCTCCCCCTGGTGTGTAATTCATCACTCTGCCGTGTCTGTCTGTAGTATTTTGCTAATTGTGGTGAGGGGGCGGTCTATGGCCATGCAAGCAATGGCACTGTGGACAGGGATGCATTAGGCTTTGAAAATCATCCTATGCTACAGGTAGTCTCAAGGTCATGCAGAAAGACTAGGTATTCCTGAGTTTTTCTGGTGCTTCCCTGAATCTTCTCTCAACTCCAGCACCAACCCTCCAACCCGCTGTGGTCCAGTGATCTTTACTGACTGACAGTCAATGTTTCCCTTTCATTCAGCAATCCAGGTTACCCCCTTGCAAACAATTGAAAGCATTTATATAATTTAAAAAAATATGTAAAGCACCCTACCTATCTAGCACAGAGTGCATATTCAATATAAGTAAATTGAATTTGAAATAAATTGTTTTTGGAGAGAGATGTGGGTAATTAATTGTTAAAACAGCAGATATCTTCTACTATATTCTAGGCCCTATGCCATTACAGAGGAGTCAAACTGGCCACTGCTCTTTGGGAGGCTATGTTTTTGTGAGAAAAGCATGTAAGGACCAGCTTCAATTCACAGCATGGAATTTAAAAGGCCTGTCCAGGCAGGGGGTATAATTTGCCTTTGCTCTTATCTTTGAGAACCAAGTCAAGTCTCTACATAGAAGATACCCTACCCAGCATAGACTAGCCCTTTCAGATATGTTAAGCCCTTTCCTGAGTATTGTTGTTTTACTTTGGTTGCTGGAGCACTTGTCCAGTCAGTCATCGACCCATGAATCACAGCAAGGCATCACCAACTCCTGAGTTTATCCATGTCCATCGAGTTGTTGATGCCATCCAGCCATCTCATTCTCTGTCGTCCCCTTCTCCTCCTGCCCCCAATCATTCCCAGCATCAGGGTCTTTTCCAGTGAGTCAAGTCTTTGGATGAGGTGGCCAAACTATTGGAGTTTCAGCCTCAACATCAGTCCTTCCAGTGAACACCCACGACTGATCTCCTTTAGGATAGACTGATTGGATCTCCTTGCAGTCCAAGGGACTCTCAAGAATCTTCAACACCACAGTTCAAAAGCATCAATTCATCTGCACTCAGCTTTCTTCACAGTCCAACTCTCACATCCATACATGACTACTGGAAAAACCATAGCCTTAACTAGATGGACCTTTGTTGGCAAAGTAATGTCTCTGCTTTTTAATATGCTATCTAGTTTGGTCATAACTTTCCTTCCAAGGAGTAAGCGTCTTTTAATTTCATGGATGCAATCACCATCTATAGTAATTTTGGAGCCCCAAAAATATAAAATCTGACACTGTTTTCACTGTTTCCCCATCCATTTCCCATGAAGTGATGGGACCAGATGCCATGATCTTAGTTTTCTGAATATTGAGCCATAAGCCAACTTTTTCACTCTCCTCTTTCACTTTCATCAAGAGAGCCTTCAGTTCCTCCTCACTTTCTGCCATACGAGTGGTGTCATCTGCATATCTGAAGTTATTGATATTTCTCCCGGCAATCTTGATTCCAGCCTGTGCTTCTTCCAGCCCAGCGTTTCTCATGATGTACTCTGCATATAAGTTAAATAAGCAGGGTGACAGTATACAGCCTTGACGTACTCCTTTTCCTATTTGGAACCAGTCTGTTGTTCCATGTCTAACTGTTGCTTCCTGACCTGCATACAGGTTTCTCAAGAGGCAGGTCAGGTGGTCTGGTATTCCCATCTCCTTCAGAATTTTCCACAGTTTATTGTGATCCACACAGTCAAAGGCTTTGTCATAGTCAATAAAGCAGAAATAGATGTTTTTCTGGAACTCTCTTGCTTTTTTGATGATCCAGTGGATGTTGGCAATTTGATCTCTGGTTCCTCTGCCTTTTCTAAAACCAGCTTGAACATCTGGAAGTTCACGGTTCATGTATTGCTGAAGCCTGGCTTGGAGAATCTTAAGCATTACTTTACTAGCCTGTGAGATGAGTGCAATTGTGCGATAGTTTGAGCATTCTTTGGCATTGCCTTTCTTTGGGATTGGCATGAAAAGTGACCTTTTCCAGTCCTGTGGCCACTGCTGAGTTTTTCAAATTTGCTGGCATATTGAGTACAGCACTTTCACAACATCATCTTTCAGGATTTGAAATAGTTCAACTGGAATTCCGTCACCTCCACTAGCTTTGTTCGTAGTGATGCTACAAACAAAGGCCCACTTGGGTTCACATTCCAGGATGTCTCACTGTAGGTGAGTGATCACACCATCATGATTATCTGGGTCATGAAGATCTGTTTTGTACAGTTATTCTGTGTGTTCTTGCCACCTCTTCTAATAAATCTGCTTCTTTTATGTCCATACCATTTCTGTCCTTTATTCAGCCCATCTTTGCATGAAATGTTCCCTTGGTTAATAGTTAAGAAATAAGTTAGGAAAAAGAGCAATCTTTTCTCTGCCCATAAGCCCTCCCTTCTCATAAATTAGGTCCACATTCACTCCAGTGCGTATTTTGTGAAGTACCATGCTCAAATGTGAACACTGTACAGGTGAAACATTTCAGGAATCTAACGCTCTCTTTTTTCCCTTCTTCACTTTCCTGTTTCTGGTGGTCACATTACTAGGATGTAATGACCTTATCAAGGAGTGAAATTGTTCTTCCATACTCAGCCCTGGGAAGACACCATCTGGAAGATGGGCATTTGGAGTCTCTACATTTTAAAGAGGAAATTGACACATTCGTGCTTAGATAAGGTTATAGGCCTGGAGAAGGGGCCACGTCTGATCAAAGAACTGGGGGTATATAGTATAGAAAAGAGAAAAACTTGAGGTGCTAATAATTGTTTTCAAATAGTGGAAAGACCGTCATGTGGGGAGAGGATAGACTTCCTCAGTCCTGTCCTGATGGCAGGATAGGAGCTGTAAGTAGATGTTAAAATACAGCAGGTTTGAGCTTGGACTAAGTCAGACGCAGCTCACAATGAAATCTCGTCCAACACATTAGGTGCTGTCTCGTAAGCTGCAGGCAGCATGCTCCTCGAGGGCCTCCAGCAGAAATTGGATGACTGCCAGGGAGAGCAGAAGGCGATTCCTGCCCTAGATGGGCAGAGAATTGCAAGGTTCACGTGGCCTGTGGGAGTCAGTGCTTCCTCTTTGTCCATTGCTTTCCTCTCCTCCTCTTTCTCTTAATTCTAAATCCATTATTCAATCCTTGTTGAGCAAAGCCAGGAATCGGTGACTCTCACACTGGCCTATCCTAGAATCACTTTGAAAAGCTTTCCAATAGCATTACCAAGACTAGTTAAACCCAAACATTTGGGACTGAAACCCAGGCATCTATACGTGTTTACAGTCCCCCAGCTGATTTTTGGACGTGATCCATTTTCAGACATTATGGATGTTCCACTGACACTGGACTTGGTTTCCCCTTAAGCTCCTGTACCTCAACCAGCAAAGGGTCACAACTTCTTCTATGCCCAGCCCAACATTCCTCTTTCCGTCAACAGGGTGCTGTTATATAATCAGTCACATAAACAGCTGTAATCCAGGCAGTTCCCCCTTATTTTAAAGTCTATTGAAGGGTACAAGCACTCTGTTCCCATATGGGGCTTGTTGCGAGCCGGAAAGAAGGCAAGCACATTCTCTGAAATTGTAAGGAGCTGTGGACTTGTGCTTAGTTGGTATCATGGGACCTTCTAAAGTTGTGCTGTCCAAGCAACATAGATAACTTGAAATTTTCTAGTAGCCACATTAAAAAAGTCAAAATGAACAGATAAAATTAATTTAACACAGTATATCCAAAACACTATAATTTCAACATGAAAATGACATAAAATTATTACATCGAAAATTACATGGGAATATCATATAATATGGGCCTCCCAGGTGGCATTATGGTAAAGAAGCCACCTATAATTTATATACTACAGTATTTTCTCATTTTAAGTGTAAGATTCAATGATTTTTAGTATTTTACAGAGTTGTGCAATCATCACCACAGTCTAATTTTAAAACAGTTCCATCATCTTCCCAAAATCATTCAGCCTATCTGAAGTCATTCTCAGTTCCCATCCCCAGCCCCAGGCAACTGCCAATCTAGTTCCCATCTCTATAGCTTTAAAGGTAGTTGTAAAATATGTATCTTCTGGGTTTATCTTCTTTCATTTAACATAATGTTTTTGACATCCAGTCATGTTGTAGCATGTATCAGTACATAGTTCCTTTTTATTGATGAATAATAGTCCATGGTAAGGATATGCCACAATTTGTTTATCTATTCATCAGTTAGTGGACATTTGATTCATTTCTAGTCTTTGACTATTACATATGAATAAAATCCTGTGAACATTCACATACAAATTTTGTGTAGACTAATGTTGGGTTATGTACCTTGGGTATTGTGTACATTGGGTAGGTACATAATGGAATTGCTAGATACATGTTAACTTTATGTTTAACATTTTAAGAAACTTCAAAGCTGCTTTCCAAATAATGAGATATTTTACATTTTAAAAATTGTATTTAAAATCTTCTGTGTATTTTATAGTTATAACACATTCAGTTTGGACTAAACACATTTCAAAAGCTCAATAGTCACATGGGGCTTAGGGCTATTGTATTGGACAATACAGATCAAAAGTGTCTCTGCCCAGACAGACATCCTATTCAAATCCAAAGCCAGCTCAGAAGAGCACACACAAACACACACACACGTACATGCATCTCTAAGCTCACACATATATGGTCATCATAAACTTATACACAGCAGTTCCACTCATATTGCTCTTCTTTTATGATTTATCCATTTGCCTTTACTGAATGTTGCAATAATTACATTGTACTAAATAAATATGCTTTACAATAATTTATCCATGGCTTGCTGAAATACATTTCTCATGGAACAGAAGGTGATAAATTAACAGAAGTATATCCCCCTAAATGAAGATATAGAACCTCATTAAGAGTTGATGGCAAATATTAAGAATATGGAGAGACAACGAAGATTAGAAAGCTGAACATATTAAAAATCCTATCATAATTCTGGAAATCTCTATTACTTGTCAGTGAGGACAAGTGTTTAGCTAGGGCCTCTTCTGGCAGGAGTTAAAAACTACTTCTCCTACTTACTTCATCACTTCGACCCAGTTATCCAAGATCCCAACATGTGTGGTCTCTTGGCTCTCTGAATCCCTAACAAATAGCCCTGGATATAATTCTGAGTCTTCAGAACCACTTACAGAGCAAAGGTCTCAAGACCATCAGATGGGTCCCCCTTCAATACATAGATTTCTGGAAAGGCTGTTGAAGTTTGGTTTGGGGCTATCCATACCCTGAAGGCAGCTAAGCTAACATCCACCCAACTTTTCAAGAACTCTCTTTGCTTTCAGATCTGGGTACACTTGTCAGAACCTTTCAAAGTGTATGAGATACTGGATGTATATTGACCAGAGAAGTAGCTTTGCCACCTGTGAGTATGATTATGGTAGTGTTTATGAACAGGAAATTGTAGGCTACCCTCTTAAACTTTTCAAGTTTGATCTATTATAGCAATTAATGGATCATTTCACATTTCTGAACCTAAATTCCCTGTCAGTTTAATTCAGGAGTCACTTATGGGTATCTGCTATGTGCCAGGATTGGGATAGAATGCTAGAGAGAATGAATGAGTAAATTGAATAGTTGAATGCTGAATGAATGAATTGTGATGTGTACCCTTGGGAAGAATATAGGCTACCTGGAAACATGGGCACAAGTCATAATAAGGTACTAAGTTTTGGAAAATGTTATACATAAAATTATAGATGTGGGGAAGGAAAATAAGACTGGCTTTGCTTGAGGAAGTTGGAAAAGGCATACCAGAAAGGTAACCTTTGAATAGGCCTTGAAGAGTGAGTAGGAGATTTTGAGGTGCAGAAGAGGAGGGAAGACAGAAAAGATGGTCTGTGAAAAGCCTTGGTGTCATGGAAGAGAATAGCCCAGGGTAGCAATGACCAGCTCTGTGGATTGCAGGCTGGGTCACAGAGTGAGCCTAAGAACTGGGAGGAGAGAGGTGTAAAAATGATGTTGAATCAGGCTAAGGAGTTTAGGCTTCATTATATAGGCAAAACTTAAGAGTAACATGGACTTCTGGGAGAGGCAGACTGAAAGCATGTAGTCAAGGATTAACCCTGAGATGAGCAAAAGTGTGTCAAAAAAACTTCAAATCTAGGAGTTCAAAGTTCTCTGATTCTGTGAATGACCTGAAGCATTATAACATATGCCAGAAACAGACAAACATGTTTGAAAATGAAAAAGAGATAGGCCCTTGATTAAAGATGATCATGTAGTATTTACAGAAACCAGAAAGAAGGAAGAACTTTTCAGATCAGATTTGGTTGGCATCGGTCTTTCCCAGCAACCAGCAGGGTTTTTGAAACATAAGGACTCAAATGAGGAATGCAGTACATACATCATTAGCCAGACGTGGGAGGAGGAAAGAGACAGCCTTTCATCTCTTTAAAGGCACTATGGACTCTTAGCCCAGAGGACCCCTTTGCCAGGACTTCAAAAGAGCACATGCATGAAAGCCCAGATTCCCTGAGTCAGCTTGGAGGAGAGGGCAGAGGAGACTATACATATGCAAATGTCTATCTTAACCCATATCCTAGAATCCCAGCATCAATTATTTTACAACTCTTTGGCACCCCCATGGCCTACCTGTGCCTTTTGTTTTGCTTTTGTTTCATCTGTCCTATATGTTCCCTGATAACAAGCAGAGTCTATATACAACCCACTCAATATAATGTAGTATATAGTAGATCTAATGTCTATTTTGTAGCCTATCAGTGAGTATTTCAGATGAAGGGAAATGCTTTCATTTGGGGGCCCTTGGTCAGTTTTATCTAGCAGCTATTTGTTAGTTAAAGGGTTAAAGTAAAGGTTGCTGACCTATTTCTACTACCTGTTCCCAGTTCCCTGCTGAAACATCCCTCTTACTGAGTGCCCCAGGATCTGAGACCAGTGAGCTCTGAGCCCTGAGCCCTGAGGATCTGATTGGAATTACTTCAAAAGTCGTTCCCTAAGAGAGTCTCAGCATCCTTGGCTGGATAGGAAATACCCACATTTCTCACGATCATTTGGTACCTGAAAACCAAGTACTTGCAATATGTCTTAGTGTTTCCAAATGGGCTATTTGATGATCTGCTCTAGGCTACTTACAAGCAGAATTTAGAGGATATGTCTCAATTTCAGGGTTATGCTTAGTGCTCTTATTCTTTTCCTTTTTCCATTAAAAAAGGTTGTGTTTGCTTTTTTTCAGTCATGAATTAATCAGTTAATATCTAGCTGTCTAAGATGCAAAGTACGTAGAGAACAAAGTATATATGATTTTATTATACATTTGTATGATAAATGTTCTTAACCATGGACTATGTCACATTGCTGTATGAAATATTGTAAACTGGAGTCAGATTATAAAACTGAAACATTTGTAAAGATATTTCTGAATTAACTAGTTAGTATTAAAAGAAGGAAGAAATAAAAATATGGAACTATAATTTAAGTTTTCTGGAAGAGAGATACTTGTAACAGGCTAAACCTCCTAAGTGTATACACTGCAAATGGAGGCTAGCTCAGGCCCCTGGAGGCCTAGTAACAGCCTTCTAGAAACCTAGAATATATCATCAGTATAAACCTGGGCAGGTAGAATATTGATCAGAAAACCCTAAGCTGGATGTCATTTCCAGGTTTAAATGAAACCTGGAGAGTTCTCATAGGCCCCACAAAAATTACTAGGGAAACCTAAGACTTCTTGATAACAACTTTTTTAAAGGAGAGTGAACCCATAAAATCACAGTGGCTGCCTTTCTTATGCCCCTCCCTGACCCACCTCCATTCCGGTCCCTAAACAATGACTATGACCTTGGAAAATGTATCCCTGCTACATTTCTTGTATCCCTCGTCACTGAAAGTTGTCAACAACAACGTAAGTGCTCAGAACAGTCTTCGTGATAGTAATGATTGTGATGGCAAGTAATAATGAGAGTAAACACTTACTGAGTCCTTGATGAAGGCCAGAGAGGATGCTAAGTGCTTTTGCATAATTTTCCTCCAAGAAGTCTCACCACAATACTATGGGAGGGTCCTCTCACTGTTTCTATTTTACAAATGCCTTAGAGAGGCTGTTTACCTTCTTTTCATTAAGATCACACCTCCTATAATAGAGCCAGGATTTGGCCCAGGGATCAGAGCTCCCAGTGCCGGGAAATACCACTCCAGGCTACAGCATCTCCCAGGTAAGCTCCTAGGGACCAGCTGGACCATTGCAGCTACAGAGTTCTAATGCCAAGTTTCCACTGGGGCTAGTTTTGACTATCTCCTCACTCAACAGGGGCGCAGCTTCTCAGGATTCCATTCCCTTTCTCCTACATCATGATCCTTTAGCCTGACTCTTAAGGCAGTTTCTTTCTGTACAAACTTACACCTCTAACAGCCTGAAAAGCCATTATTTCTTCAATAACCAAATGTTTTTTCTAAACAATTTTTATAAATATTTAACAATTATCCTTTTTTTTTTCTTTAGTCCTCAATAACTGACTGGTCTTTTTTCTTCTGATTTTTGAAAATCAAAGCATTCTTGTTTTCCAAAGAAACTGAGAGTCTGCCCTTATTTATTTATCGTCATCACCTGTGACTATTAGGATGTAAGATACAGCTGCATCTTCAGACTCTCACAATGAGTGTCGTTTAACCATCCGCTTCTTTAGCTGGGCTTTAGTTATAGAGCGTCTAAATTGAAGTCAAAATAAATCATATTCATTAGGTCCAAACCAAGGGAGCGAGGACGAGAGAGAAATGGTGGGTAGGGATGGGAAGCGGGCAGCAAGTTCCACTTGTATAAATGGGCAGATCAAATACTCAGATTGACTGTTTCCAGGACAGAAGCACTGGATTTAAAATTAATCCTTGTAGCTCTATGATTGAGATTATCATACAGATTCCAGAGCCTGATCTGATGTCATAAACTAAAACTCAAAGCCCATGGCAGCTTGGTAGACAAAGTAATTGAGCAAAATGAGCCAAGAGTAAGATGATAATGACTGCTGACCCTCATTCCTCAGTGATGGGACACTAGAGAGTGGTGGGAATCATGGGGAAGTTAAGAGTGCACCGAGAGCATTCAGAGGGTCAGAAATTCAACTCTGGTCAATTATTGCCACCAAAACATCAGCCCCATTCTTGCTAGACCTTCTTTTTTCCCAGAGCAGCTGGATATGCAGGTATTAATGCGACTGATGTTCCCTGACTTTTAAACATTGATACTAATCCAAATTTAGAAGCCAGTGCTGACCAAGACTTGCGCCAAAGTAAAGCGACCCATGGACAGTGGCCTCTGGGGACTGATGATTCGCCCTTTCCTGAACCTTATTCTCCAGGCCTGACTATTGTTTTGCAATTTAGATCTCACTTGAAATTTAGAGCTTTTCTCCCTCTCTGACTGCAATAGCTAAGGAAGTCTTAAAGAAAGCTCAATTTACAATATAAGTTCAGGGACTTCACGTAGGTTTCCTTTTTTTTCACCTAATGATTTCCTTGGATATAATTACACTTAGACATTCCATTCAATACCCATAAAGCAATTGGTATACTTTTAAATATAGTAATTATTCTTATCAAATATTATTGAAGTTAATACCAAGGTAAGCCATTATAGAACATTCAAGTTTATTGATATAAAAAGGCAAATTGATAAACTTCATGTATAAGATTTGATAGCATAAGATGACTCAAATTGTTTACCTTAAAAACAAAATTAAATGACAAAGACTAAATGGGAGTAATTTCTTTTAGCAAATATAATAGACAAAGGGTTAATAGCCTTGTTTTAAAGAGTTTTTACAAAATCAATGAGGCAAATACTAAGCTTCCTATAGATAACTGAACAAAAGAAATGAACAGACAGTTCACAAAAGAGGAGAGATAACTAATTAAAGAACATATGGGGAAAAGATTCAGCCTCACTAGAAATTAAATATATGCAAATTGAAACAACAAATATTATAATTCCCATTGCTGACAAGAGTGCAATTAAACAGGTACCTCCATGCATTGCTGATGGACAAAATAGAAAGCCTTGTTTTGTTAGCAAGCAATAAGTTAATAAAAACCAAGAGTTCAATTCTGTTAAGTAAATATTGAGCTCCTTCTGTGTGCTAGGCATTGGTATATGCCAATGACAAAGGCCTACCCTTATTCTCAATGAGTTGAGTGTGTCTTGTGCAGGAGACAGACACACATAACTCCATTATTAAAAGGTAAATGGCAGAGGCATCCACAGCATGTGGCAAAAGCAGGAGTAAGATCATCACTTAGCCTGGAGGGTTTGGAAGGATCATTTGAAGAAATAACCCTGAGCTGACTCTTAAAGGGAAGTTAGGGTATAGCTGGGAGAAGGCAATGGCAACCCACTCCAAATCCCATGGATGGAGGAGCCTGGTGGGCTGCAGTCCATGGGGTCGCTAAGATAGGGACACGACTGAGCGGCTTCACTTTCACTTTTCACTTTTCACTTTCATGCATTGGAGAAGGAAATGGCAACCCACTCCAGTGTTCTTGCCTGGAGAATCTCAGGGACGGGGGCGCCTGGTGGGTGGCTGTCTATGGGGTCACACAGAGTCGGACATGACTGAAGCGACTTAGCAGCAGCAACGGCAGCAGGGTGTAGCTGGATAAAGAAGGGCAATGAGAAGGAAGAAAAGAAGGGAAGGCAGTCTCTACAAAAGGTAGAGCATGGGCAAAGAGACCCGATGTCTGCAGGAAGTTTGAAACAGCTGCAGCATCCTGTGTGAAGCAGGAGGCTGCAGATGGAGCCTGGCTGACCTATACTGTGATAGCATGAGCCTCAACCCAGAGGCAACACAAGGTATAGAAGTAGGGAAAGACCCAATTAGATATGCGTTTTTAAAATCCTTCATAAAAGTCACTGTAGTTTACTTTCTAATTTAAAAAGTGACAGATGAAAATGAACAACCCAATTACAAGCTGGGCAAAGGACTTAAATAGACATTCCTCCAAAGAAGATATACAAATGACCAATAAGCACATAAAAAGATGCTCAACATCACTAGCCATTAAGGAAATGCAAATCAAAACCACAGTGGATAGCACTTCATACCCATTAGGTGGCTATTATTTTTTAAAAAGTAAAAACTGAATTTTGGTTAAGAATGTAGAGAAATTGACATTGTTGTACAATGCCAATGGGAATGTAAACAGTTTGGCAGTTCCTCAAAACTTGGTGTTTCTTAAATATAGAATTACCATATGACTCAGCAATTCCATTCCTAGGCATATCCCCAAAAGAATTGAAAGCAAGGACTCAAACAGACGCTTGTACACCAGTGTTCATAGCAACATTATTTACAATAGCCAACATTATTTACAACAACCCAAATGTCCAGCAACAGATGAATGGATAAACAAAATGTGGTGTATATATACATATATATATATATATGTATATATACTCACAAAGGAATATTATTTAGCCTTAAAAAGAAATGAAATTCTGACACATGGTACAACATTGAAGAAATTGTACTAAATAAGAAATTTAGCTAAATTTCTTGAAGAATTTCTTGAAGAAATTATGCTAAATAAGCATCATAAAAAGACAAAACTGCATCATTGCACTTATATGAAGTACTTAAAGTAGTCAAATCCACATAGACAGAAAGTAGAACAAAGATAACCAGGGGCAGGAAGTGGATAACTGGGTGATGAAAGAGTTCTCGAATTGTATGGTTGTGACAGTTTAATAACAGCATTGTGAGTGTACTTAATGCCACTGATTTGTACACTTAAAATAGTTAGAATAGTACATTTGATGATGAGATGGCTGGATGGCATCATCGACTCGATGGACATGGGTTTGGGTGGACTCTTGGAGTTGGTGATGGACAGAGAGGCCTGGCGTGCTGCAGTTCATGGGGTCGCAAGGAGTTGGACATGACTGAGTGACTGAACTGAACATTTTATTTAATAAATACCAAAAAAGTAGCACATGTTTTGGAAAATTCAAAAAAATATAAAGAAAAATATTCTACCATCCAGAGCTACCCATTTAATCTTTTGGTGAATATCCTCAAGTATTTTCTTTTTCCATATACATGTATTTATTATACATGTTTTACCATACCGAGATCATACTATCCACATTATTTTGCAAATGACTTTTCTATCTAACAATAGATGGTGAGCATCCTGGTTATTAATATATCATGGTGATTAATGGTGCAAGCCCTGGAGATAACAAGTTTGTGTCTTGGTTCCGTTGCTTACCAGTTTTTTGGCCCTGAGAGGTCACCTAACCCTCTAAACTTATTTTTGTATCTGTACAAGGAAGATGATAATAATAGTACCAAACACATGGGTTGTTGAGGATTAAATTAGATCCTAAATATGGCTAAGCATAATGTCTGGTAGTCAATCAAGGAAAGTTATCATTATCAGTAGTAGTAGTATTTAACAATCCTTATTTATTTTTTAATTTTTACTGGAGTATAGTTGATTTACAATGTTGTTTAGTTTCAGGCATTTGGCAAAGTGAATCAGTTACACATATACATATATCCACTTTTTTAACTTACATGGAAACATATTTATTTATGTGCCAGGCCTTCATTGCCGTGTGCAGAATCTCTTTTTAGTTGTGGTATATGGGGTCTTGAGTTGTGGCGTGCGAACTCTTAGTTGTGGCATGTGGTTATCTAGTTCCCTGACCAGAGATCAGACCCAGGTATCCTTTGCTGGGAGCACGGAGTCTTAACCACTGGACTACCAGGGAAGTCCCTACATATATCATATATCTGCTTTTAAGACAATATTTGTAGTGTTTTCATGAAGTACTTCATCACATGAATACACCATACATTACTTATCTCCTTCATCACATGAATACACCATATATTACTTAACTAATGTCCAACATTTACCATTTCTGAATATTTGCTCACATAAATAGTGCTAAGCAGCTTTGCAAGAAGTATTTTTGGATAACTGTTTTTTCAAAGCAAATTCCTAGAAAGAAACTGTCGGGTCAAAGAATATGCACAGCTTAAAGTTTTTGATCCATTTTGGGGGACTGACCCTCCAAAAAGACTCTACTATTCAAGGGAGCAAGAGAACAACTTTTTCTATAATCACAAAAAATTGGAAACAACCTAATTGTCTAAACTAAAAAAATAGTTTAAATGTTATGTCCACTGATTTGGAATATTATACAAGTATTTATATATACATATATATATTTGGAGAGCCTACATAAGAGCATATAGAAAATGCTTATAACCTAATGTTAAAGGAAAGAGCAAGGGAAAAAGTACTTAGTGAAATTATAAATTTTAAAAATTCTATGCATATGGGGCTTCCCTGGTGACTCAGTCTGTAAAGAATCTGCCCACAATGTGGGAGACCTGAATTTGATCCCTGAGTTAGGAGGATCCCCTGGAAGAGGGCATGGCAGCCCACTCCAGTATTCTTGCCTGGAGAATCCCCATGGATAGAGGAGTCTGGTGGGCTGCAGTCCATGGGGTCTCAAAGAGTCAGACACCACTGAGCTACTAAGCGTATGGAGGAACAAAACAAACATAATAGAAAGTTCGAATAGTAGAGCTATAGATAAATTGTTTTGACTTACTTTTTCTCCCTAAATTGTATTTAATGAGTATATACAGTGTTTATAACAAAAGAAAAATAATTTTATGAGGAAAGTATGATTTGTCCCTATATTTGAAAGCTGTTGTTAAACTGAGTTTTAAATTGCAAATAGATCTTTAAATAAGCACCCATAGTAATGAAGCCCATATTTCAATTTTCTGTTTGAAAATTTTTCAGATACAAAGTCACTTTCTTGAGCCTTATCTATCTATTCAAAGACTGTGGCACTTAGAGATTTCTACTGTATGGTGTTGGAATCAGCAGCAAGATCAGCAAACATTATTTCCCAAAGGAAATTAATCTAACAGGATTCTGGGAGATACAGCTGCTTGTTACCCACACAGAGCCCAAATGCTTTTGTGATGGCAATCATCTTGGGAAAGGATTTAACATTCAGTCATTTGTATGGACCTCCTAGGTTCTGGGCCCCTCAGACTGCACTACCTTGAGCTGATAGGCAGATTAATTGGTATCTCCAAACCTTAGTTTCCTCATCTAAAAAGTGGATATGACAATCACATGCCTACCTTACCAAGCTGTTGTAAAATCAAATGCAGTAAACCTTGTAAAATGTTAACCTAGTGCCCAGGACATGTTAGGCACACATTAAATGTTAGCCATCATCATCATTATATTATTACTGCCCTGCAGTTCACCCCCACTGTTCTTAGAGGTAACAGTGAGGCCTGTCAGAGATGTGACTTGTAGTTTAGCAAAAAGAGCCATGAATTTTGAGTCACATGATCTGGATCATAACAGTGGTTGAAGCACTTGACTCATCTAGTGGTCTAGGGCAAGACACTTGATCCTTAGAGAAGTGCTCCCCAGCAGAAATATAATACGAGCCAAAAATGTAACTTTAGAAACTGCATTACAAAAAGTAAAAAGAAACAGATGAACTTAATTTTAATAATATATTTAACTCAATATATTCAATATTATCATTTCAACATGTTATCAATATAATACTATTCATAAAATACTGTGTATTTTTTCTGTACTAAATCATTGAAATCCAGTATATGCTTTATATTTACAGTACATGTCAATTTGAGGCTAAATTTTCATTTTAAATAGTGGATCTGTATTTCATAAAATTTATGATTGAAAAATTAGATTCACATACCCAAGTTGTTCCAAACATGTTTCTCTAATGAGTAAATTAAGTGTTGGCTTCTAAATTTAATTTTTAAATTTAATTTAAAGTTTTGAAAATTAAATAAAATGAAAAATTCAGTTTCTCAGTTTCATTAGCCTCTTTTCAAGTACTCAGTAGCCACATGTGGCTAATGACTGCCATGACAGGAACAGCCACAACTGGGAAAGCATCTGTTTCACTGAGTTGTTATAGGATTGTTTGTGTGGGTGAGTTTTATAAATCACAAAATTCTGTCCAAATAGATTTCTTCTCCTCCCCAAATCACCCACCTAATGAGAGGTATCTCAGGGAACAGACCCTCCTGGTATACTTTCCATGTATGAACATTTGAAATTTGAACAATACTCATTTTGAGCCTTTTAATTATTTTTAACCATAACCCACAGTAAGAAATATATTTTATATAACAGCATAGTACACAGAAACATGTGTGACTCTGTGTGTATGTATACATATAGATCAGCAGCCATTATTTCCCAAGGGGAAATTACAATATGGATATTTTTTAATTTCATTTTTTTCCTCTTCCTTTCTTCTTCCTTCTCATCCTTTTTATTTAATGCTGGTCATGACCCACCAAGTTGATTTCATGGCCCACTAATGTGTTACAAACCACTATTTGAAAAACACTGATGTTAAGTGTCCCAACTGCCAGGCATTTAAAAAATTATTTGTTTTGTGTTGCAAATAATACTGCTTCTATAGCTACCAGTCAGTTCAAGAGGGGAAATGTTCTTCCTAACATAAATAAGAATGACACTATTTTAGATAAAGTACGAGGAAATAAGTGAATTACCCACTTTTTTGTTAAGTGTAATGTCTTTACCCATTTAGGAAATGTTTATTGAAGGAGCACTGTCCCTGTCATTGTGTTAGGCACTAGACAGCTGGCCCAAGACAGACAAGATCCCTGATCACAGAGCATGAGCTGTAAAAACAGAAGCCCGCACCACAGTGGCTTAGCCAAATAAAGATCTTGGGCAGGCAATGGTACAAATGTCCAAAAACACCATTAGTGACAACTCTCGTTACCTTTCCATTTTGTGTGCTTATGCTTGTCACTTCATAGTCACGAGACAGCTACCACACCTCCAGGCATTAAGTCCACATTCCAGGCAAGAAGAAAAAGAGACAGAGAGGGAAGGTTTTCCCAAAATTCTCCAGAACATGGGCTTGCCCGATAAAATATAGACTGTCCAGTTAAATGTGAGCTTCAGATAAGCGATAAATAATGTTTTTAATATAAGTATGCCCCATGTAATATGTTTGTGCTGAAAAAAATATTCATTATTTATCTGAAATTTACATTTAACTGAGTGTCCTATGTTCTTATTAGCTAACTCTGGCCACCCTATGAGCACAATTCTGCTTACATTTCATAGGCTCGAACTGTGTCAGTGACTGTAAGGAAGGCCTGTTAAATCAAGTTGTTTTCTAACTTCCAGTCTCAGTAAAGGAGAAAGGCAAGAGAGAAGGAAGTTGGTGGGGGTGCTAAGTGAGCCAACCTATTGTATCTGCCACAAGGTTGGTTCCCGTTTGACCTTCCTTGTAGATCATAGTGAGGAACTTGGATTTAATCTATTGTCAGTGGGAAGCTTGGAGAAGGCAATGGCACCCCACTCTGGTACTCTTGCTTGGAAAATCCCATGGATGGAGGAGCCTGGTAGGCTGCAATCCATGGGGTCGCGAAGAGTCGGACACGACTGAGCGACTTCACTTTCACTTTTCACTTTCATGCATTGGAGAAGAAAATGGCAACCCACTCCACTGTTCTTGCCTGGAGAACTCCAGGGATGGGGGAGCCTGGTGGGCTGCCGTCTATGGGATCGCACAGAGTAGGACACGGCTAAAGTGACTTAGCAGCAGCAGCAGCTGCAGTGGGAAGCTACTGAAGATTTAAAAGAAGGAGTGTGACTAACTAAATCCTATTTAAGAAGATGGCTCTGGCTGCTGTTTGCAGACTGTATGGGGGGAGGGTGAGTGGGAAGTGGGAAGACCAGTTAGAAGAAGCCAGATCATTTTAGAACCTTTGAAGGCTCAGCCTACCCATTTTCCTCTGCCTGACCCTCTTCAGCCAGGTCCCTCACCTTCCTGCATGTGAGTTCCCTCTTCTGAAGGACAAAGAGTTGGGTGGGATGGCCTCTTGGTGCCCCATGGATCATTCCCAGAGTGGCATGTGGTGACCTGGAGGCCTTCCCTTGCTTCCCTTCCCTTCCCTTGTCAGCATTTGCTGAGGGTTCGTGTTCCTTCCTCAACACTGGTGTGTCAGAACCACAGCACACAGAATGTCAGAAATTATTATACAAAGCTGAGATCCTGTGAGACTCCCACAAGAACATGGGTCCAAATTTGCTTTTTAAAATTTTTAATTTAAAAAAATTCGATGAACTAAACAAATAAAGTGATAAAATCTGATACCTCTTAGCAAAATTTTAAAAAGTAACATGAAAGATTTTTATACCCTGACATCTGGGATGTAAAGCAGAAATTGAACAATCTGATTCCAGAGCTATGAACCTACATGGAAAAGGGAAAACTTGATTTTGTGCTTGTCTCCATCTAAAGTGGATCTTATTACACCAAAGGCACTTTGTCCCCTAACTCCTCCCTTCCCAACCAGCCAGCAGCAAATACTTTTATCTCTCCTGCCTCCTGCTTCTCGTTGAATTAAATCAATTGTTTAGTTTTCATTTGGCTTCTTCTTTCTCCCTCTCATCAGATCAAGTGCTGTTCTGTTTTCCTTGAGGATTACCACAATGAGCTCTTAGGGAAAAGAGGTTTCTCAGCACTTCAACTTGTTTCCTTCTATCTATTTGCTTTGCCTTTTATTATCTTTTTTTGCTGACTCCCCAGAACACAGAGGCAGTATATAAAGATTTTTGGCCTTTTTTCTTAAATGGAACCTATTGGTTAAAAAAACAAAAACAAACAAAATATATGTATCTCCCCCTACCAAAAGATTTGTTCTTTATAACAGAATCAGAGGTCTTAAATTGGGTCTATGTGAACATACACACATATACAGGATACATACACATAAGTATATGTGTGTGTATATATGTATGTATATATACATACATATATACACACATTATAAAGTATGTATACACATACACACACAAATATGCATATATTTACTGTATATACACATAAGCATAATATATTTTACCATTTCTAGGGAACTTTTGCCACAGTTAACCTGGACCTGAGAAGTAGTTTACAGAAATCCATGAAATAGGCAAATGTACTACCACTTTTGGCTACAGTTGAACTCATAATGTTAAGATTAATAATACTGTTAAGAAAAATCAACTCCTACCTCCCTTTCCTCCCTTGATGAACACACTTGGTTTTTCTTTCATTAGACCTCAAAAACCGATTCCATTTCTCTTCAAGTACTTCCTGATGAAGGTGCAGTAAAGTAGTACATTTAAGTCCTGGTGGTGGAGGGTAGTAGAGCTTATTACAAATATTTGACATCATAGCAGAGTGAGACAGTAAAGGTGCACCAGTCTGGAACTGGAGGAGCTGGGGCCTAACACAGCTCAGCTGCCTGCTGTGGAACCCAGGCATATCCCTTCAACCCTCTGGCCTGAATGTCCTCACCTGCAAGGTGAAAAGTTTGGACTAAATAACTAGCAAGAACTCTAGGTCTGGGTTCCTAAGTTATCCCACTTTTAGACAAGGCATGGCAATGAGGGCAATCCCAACTATTCCTTCCTATATATTTCAAAACTCTGAACTAAAACCTAAAATCTCAGTTGAGATTACATAGGGTAGCAGAACTCAAATTTGAAAAATAAACAATAAAGGAACTTTTTCAATGTTCCCGATTTGGTTTGGCACTCATAAGATGACATGATCAGAGGAGACCCTCAAATACTTTCCAGACTTGTAGGACCACCATAAGCCCCCAGGAGTGATTTCCAGAGGATAAGTCATCTGTCTGGGTGCCCCCTGCCCAGGGTTTAGTCTATTTCCTTGGATCTGAGACAGTCAAATAGATGGGCCTGATCCTCAGAACTGTGAAAGTGAAAAGAAAGTGATATCTGGGGCAACTAGAGACCAAGCCATAGAACATTTGACCAAAAATACCATCATAGATCTATGACATGGGCAGGCAGATACTGAGTATTCCACTGGACAGGATCTGAAAATCTTACTGTTAGTCCCAGATCCACCACTAATTTGCTGTATGACCTTGGGCAAGTCCTTAGCTTTTTTGCTTTCTCTCCATTAGAGCAAGGGGCTAGCTATGTGACCACCATGTTTGTTTCTAGCTCTGACATTCTGAAAGTCAGATATAGGATGTAGCATTTTTAAGTATCCTCAGGGAGAGAGAACAAACTAGTAACCCAGAGGAGCCTTTCCAAAAGCATGATTCTGCCACAAGAATCTTAGGTGTTGATGGGAGGACAGTTTGAAAGTCATACAAACAGAGCTATACGATTTAAGAGATGGTAGAGATATGTTATTCACTTCTATACTACTTTAATTCTTTTCACGATGGTTTTTTTCTTTCCCGCTTTCTGCAAATGGTCTCTAGAGCACAAATAGAATAGAGTAGAGTTTTCAAAGCACATTCCATGGTGCATTATACACCATAGCAAAAGATTCTGTGCCCAAAGGAGTTTTGGAAATCTTTGTTTTATGTTTCAGTCTTGAAGAGTCACAACTCTTATTGGCATATTAAGTTTCTAGGAAGTCCCACAAGGAAAGAGCCTGTTTACTTTTGTTTAACCCAATAATCCTCAACCTTCCTTGATCCCAGAGCTTTCCCATAATACCTATTAACACCTTGTGGGGCTGGTGTTCTGTGGAACATACTCTGGGGGATGGCACGGCATCATTCCCTATGCTACACCTTGCACCATGTTGCACTTCTTCTGTCCACATTCCAGCCAATAAACTTCTGCTATTCCTTAGGCCCCACCTAATACAAATGGTATTGTGATCAAATAATAGCTTGAAATAGTTATTTAATAGTTTAATTGCAATATAGACAATTAACCAGTGGTGCCAGAATCATGTGACTTATTGAGATAGAAATCTGTCCATTCATACATTTGTTTTTCATGTTCTCATGCAAACAATATGATAAAGAGACTTCTGGTTCAGGATGGTGGACTGAGCACACATTTGTCTTCTTCTCTCCTGTAATCCCACTAAAATGATAATAAAGGATTCAAAGGAGGAATAAACCTTGAATGGTAAACAGAACAGGAGGGGATCTATGAGTGACTTCTAGAGCACAAAGAAGAGATGGAAGCTGTTGACAGAGGAAATATGATGAGAAGATGCTCCCTTTGGAGCAGAAGAGGGGGTCTTCCTCTGCTGGGCAGTACCACAGTGGGTACTGATAAGTGATCCTCTGGAAGGAAGGATGAGAGTCAGGAGGAAGAATGTGATTTCTCTATGGTGTGTTAATTCATATGGTCACTTCCTTTCAACCCCATTTTACCAGGTGAAAAGTTAGCAAGATACCTAACCACAAGGGAGAGAAACAAAGACCCTTTTCTATAAATTCATGTGGACCTAGAAAACTAGGGCTACTCTTGGGAGTGTTCATTACTCATGCAGAGAATGAAGATGAGTCCACGATGCTGGAGTCGGGGAGCAGGTGCTGCAGGGTGGCCTGCTCCCCATGGTCCATCAAGCCAATGCTGACGTGAAGGGCAAGCACCAACTATGGGTAGAGAAGTTTCTAGAAGTGTTCCTAGCCTCTCCTGTTTCTATACGAGGGGCTGAGCCAGGACCACCCTACATGTGATAACCCAGCAGAATGAAAAAGAAATATCAGCATTAAAAAACTGACCCCAGAGAAAACAAGGATAAAGTAGGTAACAAGTTAACTTGAGAGATAAATGTCTTCAGAAAGATTTAAGACTGAGAAGAGGGCAATGAAAATATCAGAGAAATAATAAAACAGATTTACCAGAGATGAAAGAAAGAAATGTATTTTCAGATTGAAAGAGCCCACCAAGTGTCACTGCAGAATTTTTATAGAGATCCATTCCTAGATCCATTGTACCGAAATTCAAGTACCTCAGTGTTAAAGAAAGGTACTGAAGTCTTCCAAAGGGAAAAAAAAAAACAGGTTGACTATAAAGAAATTACAGTAAAACCAGCCTCAGACTTCACCTCAGTCACACAGATGCTAGACAACACTAAAGCTAGACCTTTAAATTTCTGAAGCAAAATTTATAATCCTGAAACTAAAGCCAAACAATCTATCAACCAAGTGTGAAAACAAAATAAAAATATTGCAGATAGTTAAAGATTCTCAAAGAAGTTTTCCCCTGAGGAAATTTCCTAGGATGGTGGGACTAATGGAAGAGACCCAGTGAAAAGAAATTCCAGAATAATAGCTGTACTGGAAGCCCAGGAAACAACTGGTATAAATTAAAAACAGAAAGTCGGGGTCTTCAAGAAGAAGGGAGAGATTCTTCAAGGAATTTGTAGAAGCGTTAGTGATATAGTGCAAAAGGCAGATAGAAAATAAATAAAAGAGAAAAGCAATCAGAAATTTCTGGAAAAACAAACTGCACAGGAGACTCCTGATTCAAATATAAGGCAAATTATAATGTGCCACAATTTTGACAAGTGACAATGTTAAGACCAAGAGAGAGAGAATGAATATTCATTTCATCTTGATATTAGAAACATTCTCTGTGGAGTGGGATGCATTACTGGACCAATAAAGACATTTATAAATACAACCTTTGTTCACAGCAGTGAAAATATGTATATAGTTTTCAATATAAAAAGCTCTGTTATTAATTTTCAACATTTAGCATCAACCTGTAAACAAAATACAAGACTTAATCATTCTTACACAATCTTGACAATATAGAGGAAAACACAGCTGCTTTAGGAGGTGGATGTGAAAAAGTATGGAAGAGCAGGAAGGCTAATGGTGTCATCTTCCAGGGAGGAGAGTCAGGTGATACTGTGTAAAGCTGATGGAACAAATGATAAGTTTGCCATGAAGAGTTAAAAAGGAAAGTAATTAAAAAAGTAAAAAAGGGATTTAAGAAATAAAGAATTATTAAGATCGTGTGGAAAAACTCAAACGAACTTTTTGACCAACCCAATAGAAGGGGGATAGGATCATTTTTCTTACTGTTCCATCAACGTTAATGAGCCTAAAGTTGTTGCACCAACAAATAACACTCTGATCATAATATCTAGAATCATGAAAGCAGCTGGCAAAAGACATTAGAAATCCTTAAAAATATTTTTGGGACTTGGTGTGAGGAGCATGATTGGGGATAGTTTTTTTTTTTTTTATGAGCCACTCTGAGCTACGTGACTCCTTGCTTTATGTATACATTACTTTGATTTTTAACGTCATTGAGTGTGTGCCATATGGCAAGCATCGTGTTAAATACAAAGCATTTAGAGATGGTACCAGTCTTGTAACAAAAGCATCTACAGAAACAAATGACGCTAGGTCAGGAGCCCTTCTCAGAGATGCGTTCGTGTAAACTAGAAGAGAGGAAGCAGAACCGGGAATCACAGTTCACAGAATATTTGGTCAGTTGATTGAAACTCTGGGTTTAGAAGCCTCAGAGAGGTAAATTAGGAGAAGAAGTCTTTAGGACTTCGGGGCTTGGAGACTTGACATGTTTCCTTTAGATTAATAATATTCTAGGCAGGCAGATAGAATTACTGACAGTTTGGAGCTCTTAGGGTCCTCAGAGAGATTCTATCCAACCTTTTCATTTTACAAACAAAGAAACCTTGGTAGTGGCAGAGCCAGGGCTGAAACTTGGTCCTTCTGATTTCAAGTTTAGTGATAGATAAAAGGAGCCCCAGATTGACACCCCTCAAAGCAGGAAATCAACATTCATCACGTATCTACTAAGGGCCAGACACTGTACTAGCCACTTTCACGCATGCAATTCAATTTAATCTCCATGACAGCCATAGGAGGTAGGCTATAGCCATATTAAATCTGAGCAATCTAAGGTTTAAAGAGGTTAAATAATTTGTCTAAAGCCTAGAATGGGATAGAGATAGAGCCTGAATATAAAAGACTCTGTCTGATCTCAAGATTCATGCTCCTTGGTTTCTGTCTCATAATTTGAGCCCTGCTGGCTTGGATGAGAGTGACACATCCCTCTGCCTGTGACCAGAGGTAAAAATAATAACCATTTCATGTTTAATCATTGAACACATCAACACAATCCCATAATAAGGAAACCATGATGGTGGTTCCGGCTAAGCAGGGCTCTTTGATTTGCTTCTCCACCCGCTATGGCCCACTCTGGGAGAAGGTCTGTGAGCTGCCAGGCCATCCTTCTTAATTAGAAGGGACCCCAGGAGCCTTCCCATAGCCCCAAGCTATTCTGAGCAAAATAAACAGGAAATGGGAAAGAGGAAGAGGAGAGATAAATTCTCACTGACTTTAAAAGATTTATACTGACAATATCCCGAGGAGCTTATGAAATGTATTTTTTTCCTTTTATTTTATTTTTTAGGGGTAGAGGAAAGCTGCTGATGAAGAGATAGCTCTCAACTATAGAGTTTCATTGAGAGTGAAAATACTTTAAGCTCAGTCCCTTATTGATAGTCCAGTTGCACAAAATAAAATTCATATAAACATCATCTCACATATTAGAACTGGAAAAGTAATCCATCTTCCAGTCAGCTTTGAAAGAGTCTCATTATTGAGGTACTGAATCACAAGGACAGAATTTACATATGTTTTCACATTCAGGAGGGAGGGACAGTGGAAAGGATGAGCCCCAAGCCCCAGCAACTTCAGTTTGATTTGCTCCTGTTGGGAACTTGAGTTTCCCAGGGGTTAAACGAATATCTTTAATACCCCACTCATCAATGTGTGCTCACTGAAAAAAAAAGGAAGAACCTCTTTTATTTTGCCTGCATTCTTTCTCTCAGTAGCTCAAAAAGCTGGTTTCAATCCAGCTTTTTCCCAACGAAAAATACCAGTGTAGAGTCTCAGACCCAGACACACTAATGTTGTTCCCTTATATGTGGCATGTGTGGCTTCATCCTAAGCCCAGAATGCACCCCAAAGTGTCTGCCACAAGACTGTGCCCCAGAGGTACTTCCAGGGCTTTCACTTGCTCTGAATAGATGATTGGAAGCCTCAGTAGATCCCGGAGTTGTCCCTAACACAGCACCTTTGCTTGCAACGTAACATACTAAACACATCACATTTACATTTAGTCTTGTCCTTGCCTGGTGTGGACGGATGGCGGAGGATGAGGTTGGGTCAGTTTTGATCCCGCCTCTCTCCCACCATACCAGACTAATCTTCCTGAAGCACCACTCTGATGAGGTCCCTATCCTGCTCAAAAATCTTTTCTAGCTCCCTATTGTCCAAAGCATAGTTGAACATTTTCAGCTGGGCATGAAATTTTTTCTGTGGTCTGGTCCACATGCACCACCCTTTCTTATTTCCCAGCCTTCTCTTCATGTGCCCCACTCTGCATCCAAATGCCACTACACGTTTTCTACATTTCTACCTTGACTCCTCTTCCTCTCAAATCTTGCACAGCCATTTCTGCCAACATCTTTGTTTTTCTCTCCCTTAAAGACATAGCTCAAAGATCATCTTCTTGATGAATCTTCCCAACTGAACCTAATATCTTTTGTGGAGCCTCCCAAAGTACTTTGTATGTGTCTTATGACTCTATAACCTCTACCTTTGATTAAAGTTAGTGCAGACATCTCATCACCCCTATGGGACCTAGAGTTCCTTGAAGTCCAGAACTGTGTCTGGCTCATGTCTGTGTCCCCAGGGCAGAGCCAGTGCTTGGATGTTTGCTCAAAGTAGGCATCCAATAAATGAAATCTGAGGGCAGAAAGGAGTGAGTAAAGAGGCCGATGAACAAATGAGTTTGGTCCAGCACCCATCTGCCTATCTTTCGCCTGTCCCATCCCTCTGGGCTCCTGTGTTATACAACTTGGCCACAAGGCACCCTGGTTACATTTCATTTTAGGATAAAGAATACAGTGGGGCAATGAGAAAGATGCAAGGGAAGGAGCCTTGATTAGGAGTTCAGAGATCTGGAATCTGGTTTGGACTTTCAAGTTGAGACTTTATACAAGTTATTTCCCACTTCTGATCCTCAGTCTGCTTCTCTAGAAAAGCAAGGGCATTACATTGGATCCTCTTAAAGTGCTTTCTAATTCTGAGTCTTTGATTCTAATTATCTTTTTTTTTTTTTTAACCTCTGTGCCCGTAACAAGAATGTCTCCCCATGGTAAAATAGGATAATAATACAGATTATTTACTGAGGGTTGGAAAGCACTTTTCAAAGGCCCGTGCACCATGCTGAAACTTTCCACTAATTACAGAGGGTTCAGTTTCCAGTACTGACCCATGTTCCTGATTCAGTTCAGAAACAGTCTTGTGCTGACTTCATCCTGATTGTAACTAGAAGTCACATTTACCTACTTCCAGAATATAGCAACTCTCCAAATTCCTGACACAATATGTGTCCTTGGAAATACTTCGCTTCTGGTAGAAATCCCCTTCTTTCCTCCATATCTTTCTTTATCAATGAAAAGTATGGTTCCTTTGCCTACTCAATAAACTGGGTTATCTGCGAAGGAGACTAATTCTATGTTCTGGGGGTAGTTAAAGAAGCTGAACACTCGTTAGCTGGTTGCCACAGGAGAAATCAAGGATCTTATGCAACAGGCTTTCACTGCAAAAGGAGCAGCATCTAATGGTCCAAAACTTCAATGGAGAAGTGTGGCAAGTGAAATTAATGCATCAGAAGGAATACCAGGAACAATAAAATAATGCCGTGCTTTTATGCCAACAGTAATCCCCATAAATACAGGTTTTGTAGCACTTGGCCTGTGCTGCTGGTATTAGGGTTGGCTTGCCCCAGAGGGAAATTGCCACAGACATGGGACCAGGATGGAGTTGTAGGGCTCTCTTTGTGGAGAATAGTTGCAGATTCACATGATTCATAGACTTAGGGGCTGAAATGTGTCTTAAAAGATTATTGAGTTCGGCCAACCCTTCCCACGCCATTTTTATACATGAGGAAACTGAAACAAGAGAAACTTGATGCTTTGCTCTAGATCACTTAGCTAGTAAGCAAAGGAGTGGTAGCCATGATCTTAGCTACAAAATAAGTGACCCAAATAAGCCACACAAGGAAAATCTTGAACTGGTCAAAACTATCTGAGAGCCTGGAGCCAACCCATATATTCATCAGAAACTCTGAATTGTCCAACAGATATCAGTTGCGTCTGAAGTTGGCTTGAGTGTCATATGGATAACTCAGGTCAGCTCAGATTTAAACTGTGACCCACTGGGTAGCCTGAGATGCCCCAGAGTGTCCTGGTTTGTGAGGTTTGGAGATACCACACATGAAGGTTTATGAGGTGCAACTGATGTCTTGGCTCCACCCTGGGATCATGTATGGAATGAGGGACTCTCTTAGACTGTCCGTGTTACAAATGAGAAACCTGAGACTCAAAGAGACAAAACTGGTCAATAGGGAAGCTGAGGTGAGAAGCTCGGTCTGCCTGATGATAAGTCCCAGATCACCATCTTTGCCTCAGGCTTTACTTTTTATAGAAACAGCCTAAGAGAGCAGGGAAGAGATTGACTGTGTGAAGAAGGTGAGAGGCTTGAGGAAGGCTTCCAGCATCGCTGACTCTAATGCTGTTAGTCTCTCTAAATCCCACCACAGAGCTGATGCTGGTCCTCTCATCTGGACACACTGCAGACTCACTCTCTGTGTCTCTTGGCAGGTGCCTTCCTCCTCCTCAACACCTCGGCAAACTCCAAGCACACCATCCTGAGCCCATGGATGAGGAGCAGCAGCGAGCACTGCAGGCTGGCCGTCTCGGTGCACCGCCACCTGCAGCCGTCGGGCAGGTACGTCGCTCAGCTGCTGCCCCACAACGAGGCTGGAAGAGAGATCCTCCTGGTTCCCACTCCGGGAAAGCATGGGTGAGTCCTTCCCTGTGTCCCAAATCCAGTATGTAAATGGAGATGTGAGTTTTGGCTACAAATTTCCAGACTCTATGACATCTACTTAAAACTCACAATTGTCCTTTAATGGGTAGGGTCCAGATTGAGCCATTACTGCTAATATTCCCTAGGTGGAGTCTTGGACACCGATCCGTGGGGCCCTCTGGCTGCCCAGGTTGGTGGTCCTTCCAGAGGCCAGAGGACCAGCTGGCAGAGTGGACATTTAATGAGTGGGTATTAAAGATATTCGTTTCCCAAAGTCCAGATGGAGCCAAGAAGAAAACAGCCAAGGGGAATGTTAAAAGGCCAAAGTGAAAGTAATTTAATATGCTGGAAATTGGTTTCTACCAGAGGAACTTTGGCAGGAAGGGAAAGAGCAATCTATGTGGCTGCCTGAGTGGTCCCACAGCAGTGTGGCACCCCAGAGTGGAAGAGATCAGGGCTGCCACACAGTACCGATTAAGGAGAGGAGCAAGATTTATTCTAGAAAGGCTTCACAGCATTAATGTCACACCCAGTACCATTGTCATTGAACTTAAGCTTCCTGATCATACTCACTTGCTTCCTCAGTGATCCATCAGGCCTCTAGAAGTAGTGACTCTGGGAAGCAAACTTGAACAAAGGAATCTGTGCACTTGCCTTTCTTCTCATTCCATTAGAGCCCAGTTTTGAGGGGTCCCTGCTCTGATAATCAACAAGAGTGAGAGAGGCATGTGTGCTAGTAGACCTCAAATTTCTAGCTAAGCTTAGAGGGCTTAACTTCCCTCTAAGAAAATATCTTTCAGAGAGGCTCCAACTGATAGTGATGTTACCCATCTCCACCTCCATGCTGTGCTGGGTCAGTGGGGAGAGCCTGCCTACCACCATTCCAAGAAAACTATACAACCTCTTACTCATTTCTTGAAAGTCTTCACCCCACTCCCCCTGCTACTGGCCCATCTGTATTTATTTGTGTTTCAAAAAACTGCTACTACTGTCCAAAGGATGTTCTCCTCATATTGAAACTTTCATGCATCTTCTTGCCTGAGAAATGTCTCGTTGGCCTGGCTGGGAGGGGCCCAGCCACCAAGTGTTTCTTGCTCTATTCACAAGAAATCAGGAATGCCAGGTGTCAGAGCTGCCCGGTGTTAGGGGTGAGCCATGGGCAAGCCTTCCTCCATCATGGCCTCCCTTTCTTGAGTATCCCAGACGGCAAAGTCTCCCATCCATGGGTGGGGCTGGTGGTGGCCTCGGCTGCAGTGCCATCCTAAATGTGTTTGCTCAGCCCCATGAGCTGTTTATTTTGCCTTCTGCTCACCATTCCTGCTCCACCAAGCCTGGCAGAGACCAGAGAGTGCTGCCTGGGGCTGCTGGGACTTCAGGCCATCAATCTGTTAAAGTACTGGAGGGGTGGGGAGTGGGTAGAGGGACTCACTGATGTCACAGGGGGACGTGGAGTTTGGGGTCTCCCTAAAATGCCGGCTGAGAACATGCATGCATGTGAGGGGAGAAGTGCCGCAGGACTTCGGTGCTTCCTAAGTAGCGGGGTCTGATCCCTGTCCAGCATTCTCAGGGAGATGATTGCTCCTTGGTGTGACTCTCCGTGGGGGCTTACAAAGAGCTGTCCCCTGTTTATCTTCTTGTACTCATAACTACCATCTGAGGTCCCATTTCAGTTCAGTTCAGTCGCCCAATCGTGTCCGACTCTTTGCGACCCCATGGACTGCAGCACGCCAGGCCTCCCTGTCCATCACCAACTCCCGGAGTTTACCCAAACTCATGTCCATCGATTCGGTGATGCCATCCAACCATCTCATCCTCTGTCACCCCCTTCTCCTCCTGCCTTCAATCTTTCCCAGCATCAGGATCTTTTCCAATGAGTCAGCTCTTCATATCAGGTGGCCATAATATTGGAGTTTCAGCTTCAGCGTCAGTCCTTCTAATGAATATTCAGGACTGATTTCTTTTAGGATGGACTGTTTGGATTTCCTCACTGTCCAAGGGATTCTCACGAGTCTTTTCCAACACCACAGTTCAAAAGCATCAATTCTTCGGCACTCAGCTCTCTTTATATTCCAACTCTCACATCCGTACATGACTACTGGAAAAACCATAGCTTTGACTAGACGGACCTTTGTTGGCAAAGTAATGTCTCTGCTCATTTAACAGACAGGAAAACTGAGGCAGAGAGGAGATCGGCAGCCTATTTATAGTAACCTAAATGAGACCTCAGGTCTCCCCTTTCTTCATTTGGGGTCTTTCTGGGTCATTTCTCCTCTTTCTGGGAAAACCATAGCAGGAATTCAGGGAGAACTGATGAGTTTGGGAAAGAGGAAATGGAAGATGAAGGAACCTTGTGAAAAGAGATGAGCTAGATTCTTTGAAGATCCAGGGAGCATGTGATGATGATCTTCCCTCCATATGTGGTGAGAACACGGAGACCAATACTGCCTAGTGCAGGAGGCTGTGATCTTCCCCTGAGGCTGCCCTGGCTGCCGTTTCTGTGTCCATTCCGCTGGCCAAAGCATTTTCTTTCCAGCATGATACTTTGATCACCAACTGTCCCCCTGGAGGGAGGGAGCTGAGGCAGGGGAAAAGCTGTAGGGGTGATGGGCAAGCCCACTGACCCTGGCTTTGATAGGGCTGCCCCTGCATCCTAGGGGCTTTTCCTCAGGCCAGGCTCCATGAGTCTTGTGCTGCGATGTTCTCTCCTAGTCGTGGCAGAGTCATTTCGGAGTTTGATGATGAGCAAGAGTGATGCCAGTTTAACTTAAAGATGCCTGAGCCAGCCACCCACCCCACCCCCCGCTTCCCTGCATTGACGAGATCAGTGTGCTAAGGGTGTTGCCCTGGGCACTCTGGCAAGCTGCAGGCCACAGGCCCTTGTCCAGCATTTCAGAGAGCTCTGGCTGTTCACGTCCAGCTGGATCTGGTTTGCTCAGTCTCAATACTACTGACATCTGGGGCCAGACAGTTCTTCTTGTGGGCATTGTCCTGAGCGTGGCCCCTGCCTTCCCAGGCCTCTACCCACTGGATGCCAGTAGCACCTCCCCAGGTTATGACAACAAAAATGTCTCCAGACATTGCCAGATGTCTCCTGGGGGCCAAAACTGTCCCATTTTAGAGTGGGGAGTAACACTGGAATTTACCTGGTCCCACTATGTCGGTTCACAAGGGTTGTGAACATAGGTCAGGAGGGGTAAGGGACTGGCTTCCTGTCACATATGTGTCAGTGTTGGCAGGCGTGTGTTTGTTCCAGCCACTGTGCCAAGTCCTGGGTTTCACAGACATATAAGGCCCATCCCCACCCTTGAGTAGTAACTTGTTAACACTAATTATGCACTAATTATGCCAGTCACTGCTATGCACTTTAAATGTCTTTTCTTATTTAATACTCAACAACGCAGTGAAGCAGGTACTGTTACTATCTTCTATCTCACAGATGAGGAAATTCAGTGAAGCCAAATAACTTGTCCAAGGTCACTGACTAGACAGGATGTAGGGCATCTGAACCTAATCAGGCTGACTCTAGATTGTTTTTACCTATTGCTGCAAGGGCTCAATTGAACCAGAGTAGTGCAGCAATAATAATAATAATAATAATAATGTTCTGTGAATTTAAGTCTTAAATTTAAGTCCTATGTCACTATTCAATTGTCAGTTCAATGAACAGTCATTTATTGGGTATTTTGTATTTGTTAGGACCATAGAGTACTAGGGATGCAGAAAGCCAACCTTGATGGTTCATGAAAGGATATTTCATGAATGAGCTCTATGAGTTCAGGCACATTCCATCCCTACCTAATCCTCAAATTTACCATCTGTAAAGTAGGAGTGATGGTGCTGCCCTTCTCACATAGTCATGTGGGGTCAGTGCAGTTAAGGATGTGAAGGGTTTTGCACACTCTGATCAGGAAACACATGTAAGAGGCCATTTACTTAATACCCATATCTACTCCACTCTGCTTACAATTTGGGATCACACAGGATTGCGACTCATCTGTTTTCTGATTATGAGGTCAGTGCCACTCTCAAGAATCTTCTGATTTTAGGATACTTGGCAGTTTGCCTTGCTGGAAGCTTGTTCCCTTTAATGTCAGAGATGACCCCAGCAGCCCAGTGATCAGTGCAGTGAGGGGGACATGGTGAAATTGTGGTGGTGATGACAGTGATGACTACGGATAAGGCTGGCTTCCTCTCAGAACAGAACACGGTGGTTTGGGGACCGCTGCTGGGAAAACAACAGTCAGCATTTATAGTAACAAGGGAGGAAGTTGTCATAACACTGTCGACTGGGGAGAGCCTGACTCAGAGGAACGACAAGTCAGAGGCCAGCAAGTCCCTGGGAGACCACTCAGTGCAACACCAGCGGGGTGGCAGCCTGTGAGGAGGCGCAGGAAGCAGGGGTGGCGGTTGGGGAATCCCAGCAGATGCTCCCCTCCTGGTCGCCTGGAAAGCAGCAACAGCAGCAGCAGCAGAGTGCATCAGATCTAAATGATTCACAGGGCGAGAACGCCTGAGTTTGCCAAGGCAGTCAGGCTTTGCCTGGAGTCTCCCAGGAGACAGCCGACAATGAATGCTTGGCCTGCTCATCTGCTCATCTGCCCAGCCAGAAAGGCCACAGACTCAAGGAAGCAGAGAAATGTGCTGTCAAACTGCCCAACCCTGCTGACTGCAGAATCCAGCAGGCAGAGGACATCCTAACTGGAAATTAGAGGCCACAAAGTTCTGTGAATTGAATGAATATAGTATCTATTTAACATGGTGTACTGTGAAATGCTCCAGTATTTTGGCCACCTGATGCGGAGAACCAACTCAATGGAAAAGACCCTGATGCAGGAAAAGATGGAAGGCAAAAAGAGAAGGGAGCAGCAGAGGATGAGATGGTTGGATAATGTTCCTGACTCAATGGATGTGAGTTTGAGCAAACTCTGGGAGGTAGTGAAGGACAGAGGAGACTGATGTGCTGCAGTCCATGCGGTTGCATAGAGCCAGACATGACTGAGTGATTGAACAACAACAAACTGAAATGGCATAAGGAAGATGGCTCACACTGTGCCCAACTGTAGTAGATACTTAATACATGCTATTAATAGATCCTTCTCAGTTTATAATTCATGTAACCACCAAGGATGGAGTGCTACCTGTGTCATCGGTGCTGGGAATACACAGCTGGAGATGGCAAAGGCTTTCTTTCAAGGAGTGTCCAGTTCAGTAAGGAAGACACAAATTAAACAGCAACAGCAGATGCTTATGCAGATGTTTTTAAATTAGGGCCCAGAAATTTTAAGAGGCTGAGCTAAGATCACTGTCCAGGAAAGCCAGCACAGGCAGCTCAGCTCCTCCTTCTCCTCCTGTATTCCCCTGCCTTTCAATTGAAAGCTGTTTTAGAAAGAGCATTCTGTCCAGTGGCAATTGGCAATGTAAAATCAGCAGCTTCTTGGACTCAAGAACACAAGCACAAGGGTTGGTGGTGTCTCAGACTGTAAGAGCAACTCTCCAAGACTGCTTCCAGGACATCCATCACAAGCCTGCCTTCCTCTTCGCGCACACAGCTTCTTCCCTGCCTTCCTCTTCGCGCACACAGCTTCTTCCTGCAGCTCTGGGTATCTGGGGACTTTTCTTATGTGTGACCAGAAATACAGTGTGTGGAGGGAAGAATTGGGCCTGAGGGGATAGAAGTTGCCAATCATTTGAATTACTAATACTTGAAAAGATGTTTTAAACCTAAAGGATTTGGTGATACCCGGGCTTGAGCTAAGATAAGCTGTCAGGGCCTTTTCACAACACAAATGAGACGCATTCCAGAGGGTAGCAGAGAAATAAGATTCTCCACAGCACAGAACTTCACCTATCTGTGAGAGCTTAACCCCTACCTTCAGAGGAGACTCGAATTCCATCTGTCCCATTGATTTCCTGATGTGGGAAGCCAGGGCTCAATGCTTGATGAGACGTGGCAAAGCCAGGACCCACACCCATGTTGGATCCCAGAGCCCCATCCTCCAGCGTTTCCATTTGTCTGTTTCCAAGCTAAACAGAAAATCTCAATCAAGATGTCCTCAACCTCATTGCCCTGAGATTAAAATCTGTACTCCTCTCTCAATTGAAGAAGAACCCACGTCTGTGCTGGGTACCCACACGGTTGCCATGTTTATTCAAACCGATCGGTTCTGACTAAAGATCCCAGCTTTAAAACCAGAAACAATCCCAACAGGAGACCTGCCAAAGGAATTTAACCTAAAGCAATATTGATTCCTGGGCATCAGGAGGTGTATTGTCAGTCCTAGCTGCACTGCTAGTTTTCAGTGTGGTAATAGAACAACCACAGCCTTCCCGACCTCAGCTTCCTCCCTCCTGAAGTGGAGATTTCACCAGCTGCCACCCCTTCCTCCATCGTGCAATGCAAGCACCCCTGCCTCAGGTTGCCAGTCAGGACAGGGCAGCAGGAAACGATAGAGTCTGCTTTATGGGCCCACTAGTCTGGCACACAAGACAGTTACCTACTACTGACCCACAGAGACCTTTCAACCACTTTTGTACAGAAACCTGGATTTCCCTATAAATAAACTGGATGGTCTCAGAAGGCTGAGTGAGGGGCAGGCGCGGGGGAAGGCAGTGTGGAAAGATGACACAGGGCATTTGCTTCTGAAAGGATGCCTGACTGCCTCTGCCCAGCTGTGCTGGGTGTACCTTCAGTTAGTTCAGGGCACTGTGGCAGGCCCGGCCAGCGTGGGGAAATCAGAGGCCTGTGGTACTCAGCGTCCCGGGCAAAGTTCTCCTCACATCCTGCTCACATGGCAAACGGGATCAGGAGTGAATAAAAGGTGATCATTTATTGAAATTGATGCCCTCGAGTGGCACTGTCACAATGATTTAATTTCAGGCCCTGGTTCTTCTCACTTTCAAAGTCATTCGTAGTGTCAGCTTCTCTCTTTTCCCCCTTAGTCTGAATAACACACTAATAAATATACAATAAGGGCTTTAATGTCCGGGTGATTTACACTAAAAAGAGAGAGCCATTCAAAGGCTTTAAAGATAATTTTTAAAAGCCTTAAAACTCACACTCAGCCCTGTTACCCTGTCACGGGAACAGTCATGCAGCTGGGAACTCTCTGAGCAGAGGCAGTCATGAGACTCCGGTCCTAGGTGTGCCAGGAGGTACCCTCTCCCCCTACACACACACACAATGTGCTCTTAGGCTAGTCTCTGGAGCCTCAGCCTTCCTCTCTGTATAATGGTAATAACTGAACCACCTCATAGGGTGGTTGTGAAGTTAAATTAAGTAATGTCGAGTGAGTGTTCCCCTCACCCCCTCCCAATTGCTCCTATAAAGGTGGGCCAGCCTTCCTTCAGACTGCTTAGCATTTGAGGAGAGTGGTTGTGAGAAGGGCCAAGGTTATCCATTTCATACCCATCGGAATGACCTAGGTGGTACCCCAAAGCACCAGTCCCACTGACTATGCCTGGATTTATCATATTTCTCACCCCTTTGAGTAGTAATATTGAAGCAACGACTAAAATGCTAGTTTTCTCCAGCATGTGGACCTTAAGCCATTGAAATGGTAGGTCTCAAGATTTGGGGGTACAAAGCATAACTACACAGCTTACAAAATCCATATGGCTAAAGGCCATCCCAATTGATTCTGATTTTATTAGTCTTGGGAAGGGGCATGAGCATAAGTATTTTTAGAGAGTGCCTCTGGGATTCTGATGTGCATCAAGAATTAGTAATGACAGCTAACATCTCAGCTTGACTTGTGTCATCACATAAACGGGTGGCTTTCTATAACTATTTACTAAATACTAAGAAAAAAATAAAAAAGAAAGCTTGGAGAGGTGAGATGGACTTGTGTGCAGGGTGGAGAGTCATTTTTTTCCCCCTTATGGGGAGACATGCTAGTGACAAGGCTGTCTAAGCCTGGCTTGATCCTGCCTGCTGTGCACCCCCAAGCTGGGAAAATTATGTATCCCAAATCATGGATGGGTCAGATCTCCTCTGGTGGGTCTTCTCAGGACACATCTGTTATTTTTTCTCCAAAAGGACTGTGGTGTTCAAGGCCACGGAGACTGAGAAGAATACACAGTGGACTGGAGAAAGCCTGGCCTTTTAGAGTCAGAGGGAGACTCCATCCCATCCACCAATTCATGCGTTTATCCATCCATCCATCCACTATCCACACTCTCTCCACCATGCCTCTTGTTCTTCAGAATGTCATATGTTAACTCTCATCTGGTTTTCAGATTAACAGCAGGACCATGGCACTCCTTTTTGTTCTTAGGAGGTAGACACTACGTTGTCAATATTCACAGTAAATATCTGTACTCTGCATGTTGAGGGTACCAAGCACATCAACATCCATCTACTCATTTTATCTTCACTACAATCTATGCCTTATATGTTGTTAGCCTCATTTTACAGATGAGTAAACTGAATCTCAAAGAGGTTCAGTGATTTGCCCATAGTCGTGGGTAACACACAGGAAAACACAGATCTGCATCATTTTTTTTTCTCATGTTATTTCTCCCAAGAAATCCTTGCAGTTGAACCCTTGTATCACACCTGGTTCTGAGGAAGTTAAGACTGGTTCTCAATCAGTCAGGAAAATCTCTCTCATCTGATATCTGGTTATGTGGCTCTAGGCCACACACCTTGAAGCTAGATCCTTGGTTTGTACATCTTCTTATTCCTTGCAGTGCCTGGCACAACATCTGGCACACAGAAGATGTTCTGTGTTAGATGAACAGATACCAGATCAGTTTACAGTAGTTCTGTGATGTGAGTCTTCCTAAACCTGAGCTCTAAAAATTAAAAGTCCAGGCCAAGATCAAAGAAGAGTATCCAACCAGTGAAAAGATAAAAAGTACTTCTCCCCACCCTCTGCCCATGCCCAGGGATAGATGTGTGATTCTCCCTCAGGTTCGGGAAGCAGCTGTCAGAATGCACCTCAACTGTGAAGGTTGCCACTAAGTACAAAGGACAATTCCTTTCCTGGCAGGTACAACTTTTACTCACGATTGCCTTCATTGATGAGCATCAAGAAAACTAAATGAAAAGACCATTGGCTTCTGCCAGCTTTGACCTTTGAGATTTGACAGCCCAAGGCTTGTAGTGGGGCTCTTTTGAGCTGGTTGCTTTCATTTTTCCACTCTGCCCTGGATTTTTGATGGATTGAACACTAGGAAGATAAGAGAATTGTGAATACCTGTAAACCCCTCAGCTTGTCAGAATGGCATCCTGGCAAATCCCATAATGATAAATATATGTTGTATACAAAGAGAAGTCAAAATGTATAAAAACAATCACTTCTCATCTCAGGAGTGCTTACCAAGTACTTATCATTTCCCAGTGGGGAGGGAGATGTTAAAAATAGATGGAGGAATTAGGTGATACACCACTGGTGTCAAAGAATTCACACATTCATTCCATCATGCATTGTGGCAGCAAATGTTTACAAGTCTTACTCTATCCCAGGCACTGGTTGGACTCTGGTGGCTCTTCCTGCCTTCAAGGCCTCAGAGTGAGGTTTGGAGTTGGATGACAAGGGACAGTTCTGATGCTGTGATGGGTGTGTGCACTGGTGCCACAGGGGTGCTGGTGAAGATCTTGTCTCCTGAAATCCACTTGTGCTGGGGCAGAAAATGGGGCACACATGGACTGCCTTTAGATCATACCAGAGGGAAAGAGAAAGTGAGAAGTGCCTGGACCCAGGATGAATCTTTTGAGCACTTGTAACAGGATGTTTGCCACGAGAAGAGGTAGAGTGGGGGTGGCGTCCAGAGACTTCTCTGTTTGGAGACTGCCTCTGTGGGGAAGGGTTGGGTTCTGCTGCCACACAAGCCAGTGGGACACACACATGGAAGTCAGGCACTCCTAGAGACAGAGACTGGAGGGGCGGGTGGCCAAGTGATCCTGCGTCCCCAGCACATCACCAGGCCTTGGCACACATGCCTGCTTTGTATGGAATGCCTTCCTCTCAGTGTCCACTTGACCATTCCCCTTCTCCCATCAGAGCCAGCTCAGTTGTCTTCTCTGGGCCAGCTTTATGATTTTGGCTGCTGTTGGCTCCGATTCCAGACCTCTCTTGTCATCCTTCCTCCTTCCTCTCCATTCTCTTTGCAAGAAGAGTAGCTCGGACAGGTTGTTCCTCACGGATTGCCCTCCACCCTGTTTTCCACTAGAGGTCCTTATTCATTCTTCCACAACCAGTTTAGTGTCTCCTCCTCTGAGAAACCCTTTAGGGTTCCCAGAATGGCATTGGCCCTGTGGCCCTGTGACAGTCCAGCTGCAGCCCTGTCTCTCCACTGGTCGACAGGATCTGGTGCCCTTTCACAGCTGGCTTCTTCCTGAGTGCCAACACACAGAGGACAGAGGAAGAGTGAGACTGCTGGTGGGGGGTAGGGATGAGCAAGCACCCTGGCAGCCTGAAGAGGGGCTCACCTCCCTTCCTGCATTCCTCTTAATTTGTATGATAGTAATAATGATGATGAAGTGGAAAATTTTAGTCCTTGTTTGAGCCACTGTAACAAAATACCACTGACTGGGCAGTTTATAAACAACAGAAGTTTATTTCATACAGTTCTGGAGTCTGGGGGCTTCCCTTGTAGCTCAGCTAGTAAAGAATCTGCCTGCAATGCGGGAGCCCTGGGTTCGATCCCCGGGTTGGGAAGATCCCCTGGAGGAGGGAAAGGCTTACCCACTCCAGTAATCTGGCCTGGAGAATTCCATGAACTGTATATAGTCCATGGGATCCCAAAGAGTCGGACACGACTAAGCGACTTTCATTTTCACTGGAGTCTGGAAGTCCAAGATCAGGGTGTCAGCAGGAAGAGGGCTCTCTTCCTCGTTCATAGTTGGTGCCTTCTCTCTGTCCTCACATGGCTGAAGGGGCAAAGGAGCTCTCTGGAACGTCTTGATAAGAGCACTCACTAATCCCATTCATAGGGCCTTCACCCTCATGACCCGATCACTACCCAAAGGCCCCATCTCCTAATACTACCACTCTAGGGGAGGGGGGTAGATTTCAACATAGGAATTTGGGGATGGGGGCAGGGAGCACATGCAGACCATAGCCAGGAGAGAGAGGAATAGTTACCTCGTGCTTCCTCTGTGGTGCCGGGCATTATTCTAAGAGCCGTCCACATGTCATCTCACTTAACATTGTACTTGCCACTGCTCAGTGAGGGAGGCACTTTTATTTTACTGTGGAGGGAGCTGAAGCTCAGTGTGGTTAATTAACTTGGCCAGAGTCACACATCTCATATTCAAACCCAAGTCATCCAGCTCCACAGTTGATACTCCCGAATACTGTGCTGTGAGCTTCCCCAACACCAATAATTAAGAATACATTATTATATATGTGTGATGATTAACCTTTGGTATGCCAAGTTACATATTTTCTATGGCATATAGGTAATCCTTCCCATCGAAAATCAAGGGCAAAGTTCTAAGGCCTCAGCCCACAGAAGAAGCACATTTTGGAGAGCAGGCAGTCCTGAGAACAGGAACTAGAAAACTATGTCTGGCCCTGCAGAAGGTCATAGAAAGTCTAACCAAAGAATATGGTCTTAGATTCCTGTGATTCCTGATTCCTGAAGCTCTCTTCTAATCCTGCCCCTCGCTGCCTGCTGGTTTCAGGTCTCTGTCCATGGTAAAGAAGCAGAAACAGGTGATGGAATCATCAGTTCTTTTAATTATAATGGACAAAGGTTAGGTAGCCAGTGCTGACGAGTAAAGAAACACCACCACCTGCATAATCTCCCAGGTCAGCCTGCGTTTGCTCCAGGCCTCAAAATAAAGCTCCCTGTTTTTCATTACCTGGCCTGCTTCTGAGTTTTCCTTGTCCCTTTTTGTTTTGTTTGTAGTTCCACACTAACATGTCTAACTAAACTCCTTGCTGTTAGAACAGAAATGCATTCTCTTATGGTTCAGAGCCTTAGTTAAGAGCTGATCAACCATGGGCTTTGGCATTTAAAAGGCTTTACAAAATCTGCTCAGGGATTTGGTACAATGTCTATTCCTGAGAGACTCTTACATCACTGAACTCCAAGAGGAGAGTTCTAACCGCTTTCAAATTACTGATAGCTTTCCCTCTGCCGATGGGTAAATCTTGTGGTGGCAAGAAAGGGGAGGCCGTGGAAGGAAAGCCACAGCTTGCAGCAGAGCAGGCTGAGCCCAGGCGTGAGAACTACTGTCCCCAGTGGCTTGGATGGTCCTTGAGACTGTTCACTTCAGGGCACCAGGTTACCTGAGGGTCTGGAGCCTTCCTCCACGTCACAGGGTAGCTTTGCTCACATGACTGCTGAGCAGTGGGCCTCCGAGCAGAGAGAGTCATGTGCTGTGCTGCTCATCTTTGGCTCAGCTCCATGACTGAGATTTTCAGTCTCTCTGAAGGAGTGTGAGGGAGAGGCCAGAGCCAAATTGTTATTCTGTGTTGTTCTGTTAATTGTGTGGAATGCTGCGTGAAGCATTTGAGGATGATAACCTCAGTGACTCTTCCTGGGTATTAGGAAGTCCCAAATGAAGCACATCAAGACCTTGAGGAGAGAACCGGCAGATGAAAATTGCATGCTGTTAATCTTCCACTTCAAACCCTTCAATGAAACCATGTCTGACCTAAGATCAAGTCTGAGCTCCTTAGCATGGCACCAACCTGACTGGGCTGCACCCCTCTTAAGCCTGGATCACCCCATTCCTTTGGACCCATTCTTCATTTATATCAAACTGTTCAGTTACCCTGCTGAGTAAAGCAAGTTGTTTCAAGCCCTCTTGTCCACCTCCACACACACTCCACATGGCAAAGAAAGAAAGAAAAAGAAAGTGTTAACTAAAGGAACAAATTCTCAAATTAATTGGGCCAGGAACTCAAGAACTTGAAGTATGGTTTTAAGGGGGGTGGGGTGGGGAACACATCTAGAAAGCTCTTTACCAAAATTCTACCTCTGTCTTATACAACAACTTACTTCCTTCTACCCACCTCAGATATATTGACTGTCCTCAGCCTGAGTCCTCTTCCTTTGTAGCCCTAACCATCCCACACTGCTAAGCAAAGGCTGACATATATCAGCCTTGGAAATAGGTGATTCCCATGTTTCCTGATTACCCGCTCTGTGATCCTTTTATCCTCTTCAATTTTCTAAGTAATTTCCTATATATTCTTTCTATATGTTTCCTAATCTTCCACAAGAGACTTCTACTTGGTACTTTCCCCCAGTTTCTCCCTTTCCTTAGTTTACTACTAGTCTTTACGTCCCCACTTAAGCACACTGGCTCCTGTTGAGTTTTTTATCTTTTCACATAAGCTAGAATGAATTCCAGTTGCATTCTCTTCAGTGTTCCTTGAATATTCCCTCCATTTATCTTGTTTTTCTCTCCCAGGACTACCATTCCTCCCTGACTACATGCAATTTTGCTTATTATTCTATCGGATATCTACCTGCAGGCCTCAGAGAGACTTCTCTGTCTGGAGTTTTCCACCCTGGTCACTTTCCCTAGGGAGTGTCTTAATGCTCATTGGGGTCATCCTCGCAATAGACCTAGATGACTTCCATTTCTAAAAATCCCCACTTGCCTGTTAACTTTCTTGATTAACCTTCTGCTACCTTGTCTAAAGTTGTTTCACTGGCCTCTGAAGTTGGGGGAACCAGTGACAGCAGATTCATTGTGTATGGAATGTGAGCCAGGAAATTTGGTGGTTGACAAAGTCAGAACTCAGATAGAAATAAAAACTCCTGGATTTCCCTGTGTATGCATGGTCCTTGGGTCCTTGGCCTTCTTCTCTGGCTGCCTCTCCAAGTTCACATTCCCACTGAGCCATTTATGCTAAGATGAGTTAAAGGCATGGTCTAGCCAGCCAGCAGAACTTGGAAAATATTTCAGTCATAGAATTATCAAGCATTAAAGAACCTTAAAATTATTGAATTCAACCCCTTTACTAGTCCAGACCAACACAAGAGCCTCTTCGTAAGCTCCTCTACTTCACCTCACCTTGCTCCAATCAGTAGAACACTCATCACAGCCCAGCAGACCACCCCACCATGGGGCAGCTAAAGCTGCTAGGAACAACTTATTAATGGCCCATTCACTGGATCTGTAACATTGTAAAGTCACTGAATGTCTCTAAAAAATTATTTGATTTCTTCAAACATCTGGGTCTCATCCATAAAATGGGAATAGTAATACCTACCTTGTGGGATCTTTGAGGATTATTGCTTTTAACAATGATAGCTAATATATACTGAGTGCTCATCATGGTCTTAGCACCAAGGCATACAATTACATTTAATACCACAATTTCCTTATGAAGTAGTACTATGACAATGTATACAAGGCACCTAGGATCATTTGAGTAGACAATATCTCTTAGTCCCATCTCCTGTTTCACTATTATCTTGCCAGTCCTCTTTTTCTCCTCTAAAATTGAATAGAACAAGCCTAATTTCTCCTTACATAGCAATTTTTCATTTGAGGATAGTTTTCATGTCTCTTCTTAACTTTTTTTCTCCCCAGGCTAAACAATTTTAGTTTCTTCTGTAGCATATTTTTCAGAGCCACATTCTTCCAGTGTGACCAGTGAAGGGGTCAGGGACCTATTCTTCAGTGATCTGAAAAACCCCACCCACCACTGTAGGGGAAACTTGGCTCTCTCTTCCACTCTCTGCATCTGCTGTTTGAAGCCTAGACACACTGAAGTTGACACCATTAGGAACCAGGGAGGCTCCAGAGCAGTCCATCAAAATCACATCTCAGACTATTTGCATCGGTTTTTGCCAATGGAGAATCTTCATGTTTCTCTTGAAAAGAATGCTTTTGTTTACTATTGACACTCCCAAAAATGTCTGATTCAAAAAGAAATTTAATTCCGGGCCCAGCTTTCATGTCATCTTGCTTTGTTTGTCATCCTTGTGGTCTGCCAGCTTTGCCCCTTTGTTCCCCTAATTGCCAGAGACATTTTTATACTGAGTAAATTGCATCAGGCTCACTGCAAAATGAATCAATTTGGAAAGAGTATGAGCTGCACTGTTGTCTTAAGTGTGCATTAACATTTAAATGCGTTATTTAAAACGGGTCTGGGGTTAGTGCCAGAAGGACAGCCTCATGACTATTCTGACTCATTCTCTGTGGCTGGACTTCACAAAAAGGAACTGGGGAACTCTGTAACTCATCACCAGCTCTCTTTTACTCTCCATCCCTCTAGGGAATGCTTGAACTAGGTGAGAGATTTTAAGAGCTCAGATTTGGGAACTTGATTGACAAACTGAGTTTGACTTGGTGATCTCAGAATGAAACACAGCCGGGAGTAGGAGACGATGAGAGGCAAGCACATCCTCTCTCATCATCCATCAGGCACACACATGACATCTAGGTTTAAGAGCAAACCAGACGGCTGAAGCCCTTGGTGGTAAAACAAAGCACGCACAAAGAAACAAAAGACATCAGTACCCCTCTCTAGTGTAAAAATTAAACAATGCTATGGAAACTGCTGAAAAAGAGGAGCTTCCATCCATGTGATCCGGTGGTGATTCGATGAGCTAATTCTTTTATCATTGAGAGGGCCAGGTAATATCTCCATTATTAGCAGAAGGTTTAAAAATTGGAAGAGAGTGGCATCACCAGGACAACTGCCTGATTTATGCTTTTTCAATCACCTGGGCTTGTGGCCTAAACTGGTAATGGACTTCATCCATCAAAAAATCATCCCATCTGGCATCCTGGTTTTTGAAGAAATCCGGACGTCCTCGTAGAGAATTGGCTAAATGATATAATGCGTGTGAAAGCCCTTAGCGCAGTTCCTCAGTGAAAGGTTGTTGAATCTATTCAGTCTTTTAATTTTATGTTCAGAGATATGACGATGCATTAGGTAACACAAGAGAAAATATCAGTTGCATAATGCCACCATTAAGGTCTCAAAGCCTGAGAAGAACAACTATGAGGATTGTGAAGATGGCACCTTCTCAGGGAAATCTGCCCGGACATCTCTGTCCCTGTGTGTCCCTTCTCTCTCAGCCCCTAGGACCCCCTTGTAAGTAGTGGCTCCAGTCTCATGGAAACTCACCAGCTATGTATGTTTCTGCCCATTTCTCTCAGTAGAGCCCCAGCTTCATGTAGGCTTTCATTTTTGGTGTCTACCAGGTCCAAAACAGTACCTGACACACAATATACATTCAGTAAATATTTATTGACTGAGAAATATTTCCAAATAGAACTAAAACATATTGTCATGCTAACCTCTGAGTTGAAGCAGATGATAAGTAAGGGTATGTGCCTCTGTACCAGGAGGCAGAGAACAGTAGAATCTCTGACCAGAGATAGAACATCAAGTATAGAAAACACTGCTGCCACTTGCTGGCACTTATTATTAATATATGGTGGTCATCATTCTAAGAGCCTCTGCCTGTATTTACCTATGTAACCTTCACCATAGTCCTGTGAGGTAACATATTATTATCCCCATTTTATGGATGAAGACTTTGAGCTTGCCCACAGTCCCACTAGGAATGATCAGAGCTGGGATTTGAACCCCAGAGTCTTACTCCGGAGCCCATAGAGATGGAGTGGGAAAGAATCAGATCTGCACTTCTACCAAGTCCCCAGCAGTGCACTTGGTCCTTTCCTTTTATTTGCAGGCAAAACGGAGTAACAAACCACTAAGGGAAGGGACAGACCCATGACTTCTTACTGGGTAAACCAAGGAGGGATGGAGATGAGGAAGTCTGCATGCTGCTGCTGCTGTATGCGAAGCCCCGCTGAGGTGGGACCCCCCGCCCCAGACTCCTGTTGCCTCACTGCCCGAGCCCCCACTCAAATCGCTGGACCCTGCCCTCCTCAGCCTTGCTCAGTCAGGCTTGAACTGACTCTTTGCATCTGTGTGAATAGAATTCCCAAAAGCTCTAGAGGAAAAGTGAAAAAAATCTCTTTTCCAATTGGCTTATGAAAATATCTTCCTCGAACTGAACTTTCCCCTTTACTAATGCCTTTTGATGCCTGCACTTAATTGCTTTTAAGCAGGAAGCCGCTGTGATCAGAGAATTCAGTTACATCTGCATCTTTTGTGCTGAAACTATTTTACCATATGCTCCTAAAGCTGTAAAGGTTGATTTTGATGGGAACAATGTAGGTCTCACCAGTCTTGCTATAATTAGTTGCCTGCTTACACGACTGGGGAAAGAAAATTATCTATTGATTCCCAGTTCCAAAAGAAAATTCAACAAACAAGTTTCCCATAAGCACATAATTTCATTCTAACCCCCATCTTGGTGCGATCTTGCCCCAGGCCCACCTCCACCCCTCTTCCGGTCCAGAGTTGCCTTTTCTTTGTCTTCATTCATTCACTTATTCATTCATTTTCATTATTCACTAAATATTTACCTCAATAAGTGTTCCTCTGCTGCACAAAGGGAAATGGATGGTGGGAAAAAAGACTGAGAACAAGTAGAAACAATTGCTGTTCTCATGAAGCTTGCATTCTAAAGGAGGAAATTAACATTATATTACTAATTACCTGTATAATCATGCAATTACCATCATGATACACGGTATAGGAGTATATTGGAGAAGGAAATGGCAACCCACTCCAATATTGTTGCCTGGAGAATCCTATGGATGGAGGAGCCTGGCAGGCTACAGTCCATGGGGTTGCAAGGGTTGGATATGACTTAGCAACTAAACCACCACCACAAAGGAATATAGACTTCCATGAACTCTTAAAACAGGACGTGACACCGACCAGGGGATCTGATGAGGCTTCCAGAGGAAGTGGCCTTTGAACTGAATCTGAAGAAAGAGCTATAGTATGACAAGTGACGATATTCTTTCTGGGAGGGGAAAAAGCATATGAAGGCCCTGAAGGTGAGATATTTTTGAAGAAATCAAGGAAAACTGATGCATCTGGGCATGAAAATAAAGAGAGACCTTGCTGGGGTAAAGGATGGGGAGAAAGGCAGAGGAGCCATCAGGCATATTTAGATCACAGTCTTTATCTTAAGAGCGAAGGAAAGCTAATGTAGAGTTTTATATATATGGTGAGAGGGGCTACTATTTGTTGTGGTGTGCAGGCTTCCCGTTGCAGTGATTTCTCTTATTGCGGAGCACAGACTCTACACGTGTGAGCTTTCAGTAGTTGTGGCTCATGGGCTCAGTAGTTGTGGCACACAGGCTTAGTTGCTCCAAGGCATGTGTGATCTTTCCAAACCAGGAATCATACCAGTGTCCCCTGCATTGCACTCTTAACCCCTGGACCACCAGGTAAGCCCTAATATAGAGTTTTAAGGACAGAACTGTGAGTGAATTGGAAGTAGGACAGAAGTGTCTGGAGACTCCAGACTTCTTCAGTGGTCCAGAGGCCAGGGAGGGTAGTCCTGTAGTCAGAAAGTGAGGTATAGAGAGATGTGAACAGGTGTGTACATGTATATGTACCAGGTACAATGGACAAGATTAGTGCTGAATTAGATACAGGTGAGAGAGAGAGGAAGGTATTTTTGCCTTGACCAGTGGGTGGATGGAAAGATTCATTAAAACAGGCAAAAGAGAAGGAGGCACACATGTGGAGAGGAAAGTAGAAATCAGTTTGGAGATGGACTTTTTAGAAACTTAAAAACACCTAAGTGGATATACAGGTGAACAGGGGAATCTGGAGCTCAGAAAAAAGATCTGGGCTGGGGGAAAAAAAGTAAATTTCAGAGTTATCGACATGTCGGCTTGACTTTGAAGCCAATGGGAATGTATAAAAATACTTAGGAAATTAGCTGGTAGTGAATCATTGACCTAAATGTAAAATCTAGAACTATGAAATTTCTGGAGGAAAAGACAGAGGCAATTTTAGCAAATTTAGGTAAGCAAAGATTTCTTGAATAGCACACGAAAGGCATAAAGTATAAAACAAAATATTGATCATTTTGGATTTATCAAAATTAAAAACTTTTCATTTTCAAAGGATTCCATTTAAAAATGAAAAATCAGAGTAGGAGAAATATAATATTTAAGATTTTATCTATATCAGGGCTTCCTTGGTGGCTCAGCTGGTAAAGAGTCCACCTGCAATGTGGGAGACCTGGCTTTGATCCCTGGGTTGGGAAGATCCCCTGGAGAAGGAAACAGCTACCCATTCCAATATTCTGGCCTGGAGAATCCCATGGACAGGAGCCTGGCAGGTTACACTTTATGGGGTTGCAAAGAGTTAAACATGGCTAGGCAATGGCACCCCACTCCAGTACTCTTGCCTGGAAAATTCCATGGATGGAGGAGCCTGGTAGGCTACAGTCCATGGGGTTGCTAAGAGTCGGACACGACAGAGTGACTTCACTTTCATTTTTCCCTTTCATGCACCGGAGAAGGAAATGGCAACCCACTCCAGTATTCTTGCCTGGAGAATCCCAAGGACGGCGGAGCCTGGTGGGCTGCTGTCTATGAGGTTGCACAGCGTTGGAGACAACTGAAGCAACTTAGCAGCAGCAAGTGACTTTCACTTTCATTTTTCATACTTTTATCTATGACAAAAGGCTTGTACCACTCAGTTAAGAAATTGTCAAAAGACTTTAATGGACACTACACAAAAGCAGATATATAAATGGCACTAATAGGTGAGGAAGTGGGTGTGCAGTCAGTTAACTTGGGGCTGGTGAGAGATGGCGGCTGGAGGGGCAGAGGAACCAAGACCACTTACTGTGCCCTATTTGTTCCTTGGTCTGACCGGCAAGGCTCAGATACAGCTAGTCAGGATGGAACCCCCACCCTCATGAAGCTTCCAGGAGACATCAACACACTCTGTTCTGCTTCTAGGAGACGTCAGCCCACTCTGTTCTCTTTATTTCTCAATTCCATACAACTATCGAAACTAAATGCACTCTGGTGTCCCATCCCATCAGAGAATGCCTGCAGGTTGCTATACTCAACTGTTAAATAGTCTGTCAACATCTGGTGCTCTCTTTGTTCACAAATCATTTTGTGTAGATGTTTCTGGGTTCCCTGATGCAACTGTTCTTACTGTTTTTTTGCTACTAGTTATTGAACGTTTTTGTGTAAGTTAAGCACTTTAGAAATATTGTACATATTGAATACTTTCAATTCATATTGAACAGTATATGAAGTAAATATTACTAACCTCAGTTTACAGGGAAGACACTAAGGCTAAGGGAAATCAAGTAACTTCCCAAAGCAGCAGAATAAGATTTGAACTTTGGTCTTTGTGAGTTCTGAATTCTCTGTTCTGAGTTCTAAAGCCTGTTTGTAAGCACTGGAGACATGGACCTCATTTTATACTTTCTTTGCATACCTCTGTGACTGTTATGGTGCTAAGCACATGGCAGATGCTAAAGAAATATTGATTGATTTCCTCAACTAATATTTTTATGCTTTGAAATAGCAACCATCTGCCATGAGGGGCTCCTAAGGGGCTTTAAGGATATCAGTTATTAGGTACACATCATCTTTGCCAAAGCAGATGAAGAAATTAATTAAAGGAGCTCCAGGCTTCTTGTCGCTGCCTTGGTGAGAGAAGATAAAGAGCATCTTCCTTCTGTCTCCTCATTCCAGCTACATTTCCACCTCCTCAGGGATTTCTCTTTTCTTCAAGAAAAGCCACAGAAATGTCAGGGGATTGACTCGTCACCTTGACCCAGAACCAATGTAGGAACTTCCACTGCATCCACGACTCCATAAGGATTCTAGAGCAGGGAGTGGTGACTACAGCCACTGTTTCGGGAGTGGTGACTACAGCCACTGTTTCGTCGTCTTCTGATTGCACAGTGACAAATCCCAAATGTGAATACAAGCAGTTAACAAGTACCTTGCAAGTAAAGCTCCTTCACTTTAATCTCCTAATCTCTCCCTCTCTCTTTTTCTCTTAACACTAGTTTCTTTCTTTCTGTCTTTCCTCTTGGCTCTCTAAAGCCCAAACAAGTCTCCATTAAAAATGCTTATCCAGAAGATTCTCTTAGTTGTTATAAAAAGGCATTTCTGTTAGAAATATACTGCAATAGATTCCAGCTAGATGGCCTTGATTTTTGCATAATTTAGGGTGAGATACAGAAGAACTAGGCTTCCTTGATAGCTCAGTTGGTCTCTTGCATTGCAGGAGACCCTGGTTCAATTCCTGGGTTGGGAAGATCCACTGGAGAAGGGATAGGCTACCCACTCCAGTATTCTTGGGCTTCCCTCATGGCTCAGCTGGTAAAGAACCCGCCTGCAATGTGGGAGACCTGGATTTGATCCCTGGAGAAGGGAAAGGGCACCCACTTCAGTATTCTGGCCTGGAGAATCCCATGGACTGTATAGTCCAAGGGTCACAAAGAATCAGACACAACTGAGTGACTTTCACTTCACTTCACTCTTCACAGAAGAACTGTACAAAAAAGATCTTAAGGACCCAGATAACCATGATGGTGTGATCCCTCACCTAGAGCCAGACATCCTGAAGTGTGAGGTCAAGTGGGTCTTAGGAAGCATCACTACAAACAAAGCTAGTGGAGATGATGGAATTCCAGTTGAGCTGTTTCAAATCCTAAAAGATGATGCTGTGAAAGTGCTGCACTCAATATGTTAGCAAATTTGGAAAACTCAGCAGTGGCCACAGGACTGGAAAAGGTCAGTTTTCATTCTAATTCCAAAGAAAGGCAATTCCCAAAAAAAGGCAATGCCAAAGGCAAAGCCAAAACTGGAAAAGTTAGCTTTCATTCTAATCCCAAAGAAAGGCAATGCCAAACTTCCGCACATTTGCACTCATATCACATACTAGCAAATTAACACTCAAAATTCTCCAGGCCAGCCTTCAACAGTAGAACTGAGAACTTCCAGTTGTTCAAGCTGGATTTAGAAAATGTAGAGGAACCAGAGATCAAATTGCCAACATCCACTGGATCATTGAGAAAGCACTTGAATTCCAGAAAAAACATTTACTCCTGCTTCATTGACTACGCTAAAGCCTTTGACTGTGTGGATCACAACAAACTGTAGAAAAATCTTACAGAGATGGAGATACCAGACCATCTGACCTACCTCTTGAGAAATCTGTATGCAGGTCAAGAAGCAACAGTTAGAACCAGACATGGAACAACAAACTGATTCCAAATTGGAAAAGGAGTGCATCAAACCTGTATATTGTCACTCTGCTTATTTAACTTCTATGCAGAGTACATCATGCAAAATGCTGGGCTGGATGAAGCACAAGCTGGCATCAAGATTGCCAGGAGAGAGATCAATAACCTCAGATATGCAGATGACACCACACTTATGACATAAAGTAAAGAACTAAAGAGCGTCTTGATGATGGTGAAAGAGGAGACTGAAAAAGCTCAACATTCAAAAAATGAAGGTCATGGCATCTGGTCCCATCACTTCATGGCAAATAGATGGGGAAACAATGGAAACAGTGACAGACTATTCTCTTGGGCTCCAAAATCACTGCAAATGGTGACTGCAGCCATGAAATTAAAAGACACTTGCTCCTTGGAGAAAAAGCAATGACAAACCTAGGCACTGTATTGACAAACAGAGACATTACTTTGACCATAAAGGTCCATATGGTCAAAGCTATGGTTTTTCCAGTAGTCATACATGGATGTGAGAGTTGGACCATAAAGAAGGCTGAGCACCGAAGAATTGATGCTTTTGAACTGTGGCGTTGGAGAAGACTCTTGAGAGTCCCTTGAACTGCAAGGTGATCAGACCAGTCAATGTTCAAGGAATCAGTTCTGGATATTCATTGGAAGGACTGATGCTGAAGCTGAAACTCCAATACTTTGGCCACCTCATGCAAAGAGCTGACTCATTAGGAAAGACCCTGATGCTGGGAAAGATTGAAAGCAGGAGAAGAAGGGGACAACAGAGGATGAGATGGTTGGATGGCATCACCGACTCAATGGACATGAGTTTGAATAAGCTCTGGGGGTTGGTGATGGACAGGGAAGCCTGGCTTGCTGCAGTCCATAGGGTCGCAAAGAGTCAGACATGACTGAGCAACTGAACAACAACTTTGTTCTTTGATGAATCAGTGCAAGGATAAGAATTCATTCATGAATTAAAGTTTCCAAGGATTCATGAAGACCCAGAGCAATATATTTGCCTAAAAGGTAGAAAGGTTCTTTTCTCCCACATTTCAGACTTTATATTCACTGAACAGCATGAGAGTAGGTGGGACTGAAGGGATTGTACAAGTAAGTACAGAAAGTTTTTGATGATCTAATTTACTCTTAAAACAGCCTTCTCCATGGTTGAAGGAATCCCTGTTCTCTTTAAAGCCTTTCTATTTTGGCTACATTAAAAAAAAAAAGCTTATTTTAGTGTATTGGGAAACCAGGGACATGATGAAGATGAAACAGAGAGGAGGCTGAAATCAGTAATGCTGGAAAAAGTCAGAATCAAAATTATTATTTAAATATTGAATACCCAAAATTTGCTACTAGTTGCTTATAAACATTCACAAAATTCAATGCCCTTTTCCTCTGGAAGCTTTAATTATAAGGAAGCCCCTTGAACATGATCACTGGTACCTTGGTCTGTGTGTGTGTGTGTTTCCCAGAAACAAGTATCTTTTTATTGCATGACTTAAGTATCCTTCAGAGAAGGCAATGGCAACCCACTCCAGTACTCTTGCCTGGAAAATCCCATGGATGGAGGAGCCTGGTGGGCTGCAGTCCATGGGGTCGCGAAGAGTCGGACATGACTGAGCGACTTCACTTTCACTTTTCACTTTCATGCATTGGAGAAGGAAATGGCAACCCACTCCAGTGTTCTTGCCTGGAAAATCCCAAGGATGGGGGAGCCTGGTGGGCTGCCATCTATGGGGTTGCACAGAGTCGGACACGACTGAAGCAACTTAGCAGCAGCAGTAATTATCCTTCTTTCCTGACTGTTAGCACATGGTGGTACCTGCACACACTGTTCGCATCCTGTTTCCACTACTGAGTCAGAATCTCCTGAAGGAAGAGCCTGGGAATTTCTTTAATAATGCACCCCTGGTGACTCCCATGACTGGGTGAGCATGGGCAACAGGAATTAGATGGTTTTTTGTGCATATGAACCACCCGGAGGTCTAGTTAAATCCAGATTCTGTTTCAGTAAGTTTGGGATGGACCTGAAAATCTGCATTCGTATTAAGAGCAAGCTCTCCAGGTGATGCTGATGCTGCTCCAACCACTTTGCGTAGCAAAGTGGAAAGGAAAGGTAGCAAATTCCACACACAGCTGTTGACGGGGACCAGAGAATAGTTAGAGAGGGAGCAAACAGACCCTCTGTTCTCCTTGCGTATCTGATGAGTGATGGTAGAAACAATTCTCGATTCTTAAAAAAGCCAGCAAGGCCCTGCAGGGTGGCAGTTTCTTAGCACACTCACTGAGTTCTAGATCAGACCTTCAGTTTTGCAGGCCAGACATGCTCAGGACTCAGGCATACCACACATACCTCCCCCCAAATTAGTCATATATGTGAATTTTTGAATGCTTAATAAAAGAATGGTTAGACTCCTCTCTTTGGCCAACATATGTGTTCTCTGCCTACAAGCAGATCCACATGGGCAACCAAAACTCAGATCATAATCAGCAGGTGGCTCTGGCCAGCAGACCTTCAGAAGCCTCAGTTGAGTGAAATCAGTGGCCTCTCACACTGCCATGTGGACACACCATAAGTCATGACTCTATCAGCTTGGCCTGCATTTCCTGCCCCTAGTCTGAGGAGTTCTTGCTTCTTTTAGAGTGTTTTTGTTCCACTCATTCCTTCATCCCTCAAGGTATTGTACTGAGTCATAGAAATATTAGTGAAAATTGAGCCTGTTCCTTCTGATTTGCATCTGGAAGCTTTTATATCTCTTACTTGTTAAAAATAATTTTTATTTAAAAAATTTAATACTGGTAAAATATATATTAAGCATTTTTAAGTTCACTTGTGTTAAGTACATTTACAGTGTTGTGCAACTGTTACTAACCATTCATCTGCAGAATTTTTCATCCCGAAATTGAAACTCTGTATCCATTTAACAATGACTTCCTGTTCCCTCTGCCCTTAGTCCCTGGCAACCACTATTCTACTTTCTGTCTCTATGAATCTGACTACTCTAGGTACCTCAAATATAAGTAGAATCTACACTAGTTGTCTTTTTGTGACTGACTTATTTTACTTAGTGTAATGTCCTCAAGATTTATCCATGATGTAGCATGCATCAGAATTTCCTTCCTTTTTAAGGCTGAATAATATTCCACTGCATCTTTTTTCCATTGCATCTTTATACTGCATTTTATTAATCCATTCATCTGCTAATGGACATTTAAGTTATTTTTACATTTTGGCTACTGTGAATAATGCTGCTGTGAACATGTGTGTACATATACCTTGGATTGCAGGGAGATGAAACCAGTCAATCCTAAAGGAAATCAGTCCTGAATATTCATTGGAAGGACTGATGCTGAAGCTGAAACGCCAATACATAGGCCACCTGATGCAAAGAACTGACTCACTGGAAAATCTTGCTGGGCAAGATTGAAGGCAGGAGGAAAAGGGGACGACAGAGGATGAGATGGTTGGATGGCATCACCGACTTGATGGACATGAGTTTGAGCAAGCTCCAGGAGCTGGTGATAGACAGGGAAGCCTGGCGTGCTGCAGTCCATGGGATCACAAAGAGTCAGACATGACTGAGTGCCTGAACTGAACTGATACCTTTGAGACCCACTTTCAGTTCTTTTAGGTATATACCCAGAAGTTGAATTGTTGGTTCATGTGGTAATTCCTAGTTTTAATTCTTTGAGGAACTACCATTCTATTGCCATGGTGGTTGCATCATTTTATGTTCCCATCAACAGTGCACAAGGGTTCCAATATCCTTGCCAATACTTCTGCCTCTTACATCAGGCCACTTCCTTAGGTATAATCTGGGCCATTGCAACAATGTCCCACTCAAATTACTCTTTCAGTCTTCCCCGTCCCCTCCAAATTTTGCTCAGTCTCTAAAGATAACTTCCATGTTTTCTAATAAGTCCAATGACATCAGCCTCTGATGAACTCACTTCATCTTCATCTGGGACCCTGTTTTCTCTTAATGATTAGCATCTCATTCTCTAATCACATCCTTACTCCAAGTCGTGTTCTGTGCTCACAGCTTTTTACCTAGCAGTAAAAAGCAGTTGGCATTTGTTATAGCCCATTCGATAGAATAATATATGAAAAGCAAAAAGTATGCCGACAAAAAGGGATGAAATGCAAAAAGCTTGATTCCCGATCTGAGAACTCTACATAGAACAAAGAGACTGAGTCCTGTTGCCCCAAAACACTGTCTCTGGTGGAGGCTTACTAAGAGCCTTTGCACCGTCTCATCAGACATCCTCCCCCCAGCCCCCGCCCCCGGCCACAGTCACCCTGGAGAACAGTGAGCCTAACATCACCAGTTGAAGAGAAAGGCTTCTCAGAGAACTGGCTCCGGGAGTGCTAACCCCCAATCACAGCAAGCCAGAACTCATTAGTCCAGGGGGTTGCTATAGAAGTCCACGTGAGTTTGATTACAATGTCTGCAGCCATTTACATTACACAAGGGCAGGGTTTTTTCCATATCATACTCACCCTGTGCTGGATGCCAGCAAACAGTCCCAGTGGGGCTGCTGCTGCCAAACCAAACAAACCTTACTTTTTTCCCAATTAATCTGCCCCCTTTTGAGTTTGAAATCTTCTCAACCTTTCATTGTGTTCTCTTTAGGGGTGCTATAGAAACCCTTGGCTGCCTTATGTTACAGAAAGAGCTGAGCAGTGTTGGGGTTGGCCTCTTGGAATGATGATTTTTCTGCCGTCACTCGAATGCTCTGATATGTGATGTGGCCTCTGCTGTCCATGGCTTGCCCTGCACCCATTTAGCAGCGTGAAGCAATTCCCTGAAGCCCCAGCCATCACTAATAGCACAGGCTGCAGAGGGCTTAGTTCCAATGTCCCTTCAAGCTCTTCCACCCAGAATAGAATTTCAATCATGTCGAGAGTGCCTGGCCCAACACACGTGTCCCAAGCTCATCAGAACCAGAGGGGAGCTAGAAGCTCTGCCAGGAGGGAGACTTTTAAGACACTTAAGACAACTTCCAGCTGGTATTTGAAGCCCCTTCCTAGGGGCTGTCAGTCTACTTGAACTTCTGTAACAGGGAACTCACTGTCCCAAGACAATTCAGTCATCTCTAGACAGCACTTTTGTTCTGGAGCTGTTGAGGCCCCATGTCTACTGAGAAGGAACTGGTATGTATGCAGGAGCAGTCCCCTCCCCAGCTCTGGGGTAAGAGCTGATCCCTGAACACCCATTCCCTTCCCGGAAGCCCTGGGAAGCTACGTTGAGGACTGTGTGAGGGCTGGGTGCCCCAGATGGTTATAAAACTGCCATCAGCAGGTATCATCCAGTAGGGAATTCATAAGCCTTCCTGCCCTGAGAACCACAGAGCATCCCAGCTGCTCCCAAGTTATGCATCATCGAGAAGCCCCAGAGGTTTTGGAGTTATTCTCAACCAGCTGACTTCCCTTCAGTTCAGTTCAGTTCAGTCGCTCAGTCGTGTCTGACTCTTTGCGACCCCCTTACTGTGGTTCAATTACTACCCACTCCCCAATGTGAGAGGCTTCCTAGGTGGCACTAGTGGTAAAAAGGCCGCCTGCCAATGCAGGAAAATAAGAGACACAGGTTTGATCCTTGGATCAGGAAGACCTCCTGGAGGAAGGCATGGCAACCCACTCCAGTATTCTTGCCTGGAGAATCCCATGGACAGAGGAGCCTGGCGGATTACAGTCCATAGGGTTTCACAGAGTCAGACATGACTAAAGCGACTTAGCATACACAGCCCAATGGGAACCACATTTTCTTTCATAATCCTAATAGCTGTACACCTGGGGTTATCAGCAGACCATAAGCAGCCTGGGATCTCTGTCCTACTTTAAGCCCTCATCACCTCTTGTCTGATCATTACAGTCACCCTCAACTCACCTCTCTGTCTCAAGGCTCCTTGCCTCCTCTCTCTACCCACTTGTCAAACCAACCTTCTAAAATGCCAATCTGACCATGTTATTCTGCTCAGCATCAGGGGGGCATCCATCTTCAGTGAAATCAAGCCCGATCTTACTGCCAACCTTTAGGTCACTTCAGTTCTCCGGGTTAGTCCACCTTGGCTGCTTCCTCCACTCCATCTCAACATTACCCAAGCCTGCAATTCTTCCTTGTCTCCTCCTTCACCCCTCACCCATACCCACGCTGAGAGCAAGTCCCATCCATTCTATCTACAAAACATATATTTAGCCACTTATCTCTGTCTCCCACCACCCTGGTCCATGCCACCATCATCTCTCAACAGGTGACAGCAGTAGCCACCAAATTGATCTTCCTACTTCCACTTTTGCTCCCTTCTAATTCATTCGTTGCATAAATGTCAAAATAAACTTTAAAAATATGATTCAGGGACTTCTCTGATGGTCCAGTGGTTAAGGCTCCACACTTCCACTCCTGGGGCCATGAGTTTGATCCCTGGTTGGGAAACTAAGATCCCGGCTGCCACTGAGCAGTGTGGCCAAATACATACATATATATATGTGTGTGTGTGTGTGTATATATATATATATATAAAATTCAAACCACATCATTTCACTATGAAATAGTTGAATGGCTTCTCACTGGTCTTAGAATAAAATCTTGACCAAAAGCCCTGTATAACCTGGCTTTGCCCACACCTCTCATACCATTCTCCATAGTCACTGTCCATCCGTCTCTACCAACCACAGGCCCTTTGCACTTCCTACATCCCCAACATGGAACACCCTTTCCTTGATCTGTACTCTCATCTGGTGCTCATCTTTTAGGTCTCAGCTGAAACATCACCACCTCAGGAATGCTTGATATGACCTGTTTTACTCTATTATACCACCTTGTTTGTTTTAGCGCTACTCACAATCTGTAACTAATTAGTATACTCAGTTTTTTTGTCTGTTGTCTGATTCCCTTACTAAAAAGAAAGCTCCATCAGGGCAAGGACCTCTCTTTCATTATATCCACTGGATCAGCTACATTGAATGTAGTTCATAGCATGTGGTAGGCTCTCTATAAATTTTGACCATTAAATGCTAAATGAATCCAACCCCTGCTGCTCCTTCAGTCATTCTTCTTTTCCACTCCTCACCCTTATACCCACATTCCAGCCATGCTGATTAGAACTCCCCAAAGATGCACGCTGCTTTCCCTCTCTGTGCCTTTGCACATGACCCTGGGCTGGGACTCTTGATGCACTGTGTGTATCTAGAAAACTCCTCTGATTGAAATATCATCTCTTCTCCAAAGCCTTTCCAGCCTCACAAGCAAAGACCTGCGTGTGCCACAGTGTGGTGCCCAGGCCTTTGTTCTTGCTCTCAGAAACTTGGTGGTAATGATTCATTTTCATATCTGCATCCTCTGTAAACTCTGTAGTCCCTGAGGAAATAGAGCACGTCTCCATTTCCCCAACTTTCATCCATGATCAAGTCCAGAACCCAGGACACATCAGTTGCTCCACCAACATTTGTTGAAAGATGACTGAATGAAGTGGAAGAGTAGTCCCTACACGTAAACTCCACAGGCCAGGTTACTAATCTCAGCTCCCTGGTAATCAGGTAACTGATAATGCCACATTGTGTCTCAGGTTCCACCTGTAAATTGGGAATAATAAATCATTACCTATCTATTCTGTAGGCTAGTTTAAGAATAAAATAAAATAATAAATGCAAAACAGTTTGAAAAATATAAACTTATTCATTTAAAATATATATATTGAGTTCTTCCTTTGTGTTGAGACACTCAGGTTATAGAAATAGAGACGTGATCCCTTAAAGGGTTCTACTTCTTCAAGATGGCATTAGTTGCCCACCATAAAGATGAGTCTGCCTCTTCCTGACTTGGTTCTTGGTCTGCTGCATCTTTCTGTCTGCATTAACCCTTTGGTTCTGGATTCACTGCATACCAGTATAGTCTAGTTTTACTGAAGGTCTCTGCTTGCTTTCCATCTATAATCATGGCTAAATGATCCCCTAACCAATCCTGGTTCCACTTCAGGAAAACTGTCAGCAGTACACACAGCACCAAGCCCATCCATCTGTATATGAGATAATGTAATTCTAAGACAGTATTTAACATTGTGGGATGCAGCATAAACTCAGTATGTTTTCAGGCAAAATGCAAAAAATGTGTGCCTCATCTTATTAATCACAATAAGAATGAGGGATGGGGCAGATACCCAGGCCGGAGCTGTTCCCTTCAAGTTAATCTGTCTTGATACTAGGCCCTTGATAAAGAGAGTGCACATGCCATTGTTCTGCTTGTTCAATGGCAATTTACAATGGGGGAATGCAAGATATATAGAGTAACAAGATTCTCTCAGTAATAAAAACTTGAGTGATCCATGCTGAGTTTGGAGGTAACTTCGACTGCAAACACTCTCTGGGGATGAAACTTTAAGAGAAAGATTTCAAAGTAGGTGTTATAAAACTAATCTATTCACAAATGCTTACTGAGTTCATTCATTCACTCATTCAACCCTTGTTTTTCTGGGCATGATTTCTGCAAGAGACTCTGTTAGGGGGGTTGAAGCTGCCACAGAAACCAGCTATGGCCTGTACCCTCGGGGGACCCCCATAAGGGAGTATGCAACTCATATCCAGTAATGAGAGCACCATATGGATGGCAAGCTCTGGTGTACAGCAGTGCCTATCACAGAAAAGCTCATTAAAAATCTGTCATATGACAATGTGGCACATACACACAATGGAATATTATTCAGCCTTAAAAAGGAAGGAAATTCTGACTCTTGCTACAACCTAGACAAACCCTGAAGACATTATGTTCAGTGAAATAAGCCAGGCACAAAAGTACAAATACTATATAAGTCCACTTATATGAGAAACCTAGGAAAGTCACGTTCATAGAGACAGAAAGTAGAATGGTAGTTGCCAGAGGCTGGAGGTTGGAGGGAATGGGGAGTTATAGTTTAATGGGTATAGAGTTTCAGTTTTGCAAGATAAAAAATATTCTAGAGACAGATGGTAATGATGGTTGTAGACCATAGTAAATGTACTTAATGCCAATGAACTATACTTTAAAAATGGTTAGGATCCTAAATTTTGTGTTGTGTATATTAAAAAACAACAACAAATTTTGAAAGAATATCAGATGTCCAGAGAGAGCTTGAGGCTGGAGATGCAGTGGAATGTTCCACGAGAAGGGAATCACTGGGAGGACATGTGCTTTCCCAGGGAGGGAAGAAGAGGACATAGCATTGTGCTGAGGACTCACTCCAGAGGGGAAAGAAGGTAGGTTAAGGGCAGTGTGGTCAGAACTTCCAGGAGCAGTGGGCCAGATAGGGATGTGGAAGTGAAGGATCAGAGAGTTCCAAGGAGATCCTTTTAGAGCATGGCAGTCATTGACCAAAACCTTTGCTTTTGACAAGAAGAAGGGAACATGCAACCCTTAGTAGAGCTTCTTCAAAGAATTGTGAATGTGGCGATGAGGCTACAAAAGGTTAAATGCCACATGAATGGAGAATAAGACACTGACATTTGATAGGAAAGGAAGGAGAATGATGGCAGAAACTTGAAGAGATCAGTGGATGAGAAAGAAGAAAGATTTAGCAAGGGATACGGGGACTGAAAGTAAAGGAGAGAGGTTCTGGAAGGATCTGGAATGGTTGGGAGAGATGCCTTGGGGGGATTCCCTCTCCGTTTGAAACAAGAAGACAGGATAAGGAGATGGAGGAGGTACCAGGAGGAGATAAGGCAGAAAAGAGGGAGCTGAAGGGTTCATGTCTCCTCAGGGAGACAGGAAACTAAACCAAGTTGGATACAGTATTGTAGGGCATGTGAACTTGGATCCAGCTGAGATTAGAGCCCCTGTGCAAGTGGGGAGCCCCTGTTAGCTGAAGGAAGAGAGCGCATGGAGCATTTCCCAGCCGGGAGACAGAATCTCCAGCAGACCAGAGAGACAGACTTCCCAGGATGGCCAAGAGCATGGATAAAGCTGACATCCACCAGGTCTGGACTGGATGGCAAGGAAATCAGGATCCAAGGAGCTAGGAAGGCATGAAGTCAGGGACTGGAGTTCCTGATGACGGTGAGGAGATGCTTCTGGAAGAAAGAGAAGGAATTTTGGAGTCTGAAATCCTGGTTGAGGAGCAGCTGTGTGGGAGGGCAACACCCAGGTGAGAGGTGCTGACAAGGTGTGGACACCATCCCAGTACAGGGACTGTGAGGTCCACATATTTGTGGTATGTTGCAATGTCCCCAGGGACAGTGACAGGGTGATGAGGTGGAAACAAGTGTTAGATTAATGAGAAAATCAACCACCGGGGAGGGAAGATAGTGCAAGGAAAGTTTACCTGGCTGGCTAGGACAGGGAGAGGAAGAACTTGTTGAAAGACAGAGGCACCACCATGAGGGGATCGGAGCTGAGGGCACCAGTCAGTCAGTCAGTCAGGAAGAAACGGGCTGAGGGCAGAAGTCTACTTCCACTGAATAGGGTTCACTGGGAAAAGCTGAAGCTACCCATGAAGAAAGGAGGGCCAAATGGAGAAGGGGCTGGTGTTTGCAGTTTATAGCTTGAGCAATAATTGTGAATAAGCTGGATGAGGAGTCAGGCTAGAGGAGCTAGAGGGATGGGAGGGGATTGCAGACGGAGGGCTCAGGGAGATGTGTGGTGAGGAAAGCACTCAAACTCCCGCTGTCTGTAAAACCAGCAAGCCCTCAACCTGGCCAAGAGGACCCCAGGAAGGAGGGCCAGAGCAGGGCCCAGGGGGTGGATTGTCAAGTTCCACACTACCACGGTGACAAGCATATGTCTTGGGACTGGAGGACTCCTTCTAATATGCAGGCCTGCCAGTCAGGGCATCAGGGTTCTCATTCCAACCGCCACCAGCTAGCTTTAAGTAATAAACCTTTTTTTTCCCCTTTGAAGGGGAGAGAAGTAACTCTGAGTCTTGGACTCCTTTTCTGAAGAATGGGGGTGTTTGGAATGGGTGATCTTCCAGCTTCAAAATGCTGCAGTGCTGTGAACCTGTGTCCTTGGTCTCCTCCTGCCACCACTTCTGCCTGTATTCAGTTGTAATGATCCAACTCCACACTCTGTCCACTGATGGGAGAGATAGATGCTCATTAGGAAAAAGTAGAAGCCCTTGGCTGAATAATAATGTCATTACATACTTAATCCGGGTGGCTGTGAGCACAAACAGCTCCTTCTTCCAAATTAGAAGCAGCCCCCCAGCTCTTGGGAGACAAATGAGCAAAAGGCCGAGGTTTGGCAAGTGGAGCCAGGCTGGATTGGATTGGAGCCAGGCACTTCTCCTCCCCTCAGCAGGATGCTCCAGCGCAGCTCCAACCTGCACAACTGCGACTGACTGATTCTTGTGACAACAGAAGTTGTCATTGATTGGCAAGTCAGCACTCCCATTTCACAGAGGAAGAAATCAGAAACTAGAAAGCTTCAGTAATTTCTTCTACATCTTGTGGCCCCTCCACACGTATACGCCAACTCTACTGCTTTGGAGTCCTGAAAACGGTCACATTTCAAAACTCTTCTGTTTTTTGTATATTGTATGTCAACGAGTGGCTCAGCGGTAGAGTCCACCTCCCAGTGCAGGAGACACAGGAGATGTGGGTTCGATCCCTGGATTGGGAAGACCCCTGAAGGAGGAAATGGCGTCCCACTCCAGCATTCCTGCCAGAAAATCCCATGGACAGAGGAGCGTGGCGGGCTAGTCTGTTGAGTCACAAAGAGTCGGACACAACTGAATGACTGAGTGTATCAATGAGTATTTCCTTGTCAAAATAGCTCAACACTTCATGCACAGTATCTTCTCCACACCCCACAACCCAGTCACCATGCCTCTGTTTCCATTTTCCAAACCATATTTGGACATTAATCCCATCACCCACAGTCAAAATGCCATCTAATCTGGAAGGAATATGGCTGCAATATTAGGAGAGCAGAGAATAAATTCTGAAACCCATAACTCTTTCTCATCCTCTCAGTTCCCATACACACTTACTAAAATGCATTTGGCCAAATGAGAAGGGGAGAGAGAGACATTAATCCTATAGAAGTTAATAGTAATGACATGAAGAAATTGTATTTTGACTTATACTATTATTACTTATTATAAGTGATGGTATTATAAAGATCTCAGGCGCTTTCAATTAGTTCTGTGTTTTTTGGACTTAAAAAGAGAGGAAAGAATTCTAAATTTACTTTCTGGACCAGGAGAGTAATAATCCTTTTATGACTATGTATATTCATTTTCTTAGCCTCAGATAAAAAAGGTGACCGGGGACTAGTTATAACAAATGATTATGCTTTATTTGTCAAGGTGTCTTACATGCCCAAAATATGGTTTATAGAGTTCCCATGAGAGCAGAGTATTGAACCTAAGTGGAAGAAAGAGATTCTGTCTTTAAGGGACCTGCCTTCTTGGTGAGAATACAAGGCCTCGACACATAAAAGAGTTATAATTAGTTTCACAGAGACTTACAAATTACCACCAAGTGCTGATTAGTAGTGAACAACAGAGCATGGGCCTGTATGGAGCTTATAGACGAGAAAAGGACCCTGAGTGAGCTGAGCTTGGTGAGGATATGCATAGAAATGGGAATCTAGGTCCCTCTGGGTCACAAGCACAATGTCTGACACAGACCAGGCTTCATTCACACTCAATCAATGTTTGAGGCAGAGCATAGATTGGTGGAGAGGCAAGCACCAGATATTATAGAGAGAATGATATCCAAGCCATGGACGACATTCCCAGAGCTCTGGTGGAAGTTTTATATTTTCCTACAACAACAGTCATCATCATATCCCAGGCACTGTAGATTCATCATCTTGAAATCCTTACGACTATTCTCCCATGTAGTGATGGCAAATGGCATCAGCCAACACGCCAACCCCCAATTGGTTGGTAGCAGTTGTCTGGGACATCAAGTGGGTGGCATCCAGGCTTGGTGAGAAAAGGAGTCCTGATGGGCTGCTGAGGTCTGCCATTGGCTGACAGTGATGTGGTACCCATGGCAAATATTTGCCATCTCTATTCTAAGAGATGCCCTCTGATTAGATTAGGAAACAAGGATTAAGTTAAAGAAATTTCATAAACTCATATAGTTGCTTTTTGTGAAGCATATTAAGAAAAGGCATCCCTTTTTCAAGACATTTTACTTTATGTTGTAAAATTGCCATAATATAACAACTTTAACAGGGCAAGCCACTCTACTATCATCTCCTGGAAAACTGTCATAAACACATAAAGATCTACAGCATCTGTGATGGGAATGTCTTAGATGTGGCATCCTTATTCAGGACCCAGCCTGCACACTATACATGATGACCCTGAACCAAGATTTGAATTGAGATGATCTGTATTAGTTCCCCTGTCCCATACTGCCTTAATGAAAAAGGGAGGCAATTGTAGAGAAAAGGCAGTAAGTTTTTAGAGGGCCTTAAAATTTTGCCTAAAGAGCTTGGATCTGATGTAACAGGTAATTGTGCAAAAGGGCTGTTTATATGCATATGCTCTCCTTAAATCAGACATTTATAGGTTGAGTACTATAATGTTTCACATTTTGTGAAGTATGTTATACTTTTAAAAATACTTTGAATAGTTTATTTCGTTTGATCTCTACATGTGGAACTACAGTAGATTTCTTGGCAAAGAATTGTCATCAGTTGTCAGGAAGGGGGAGGAGGTAGGTGGATCTCAGAGCAGAAGTTATAAAAAGCTTCCATTTTTTTTTAAAAAAAAAGGCGTGAAGTTGTGCTCCTTTCTTAAACTAGGTTTGGATTCTCTTAACTGAAGCTGAAATGTGCATTTCATTATTTGATTCATCAGCATCTCGAGTAGACTTGCTAAATCATAGCTCCATTCATTGGATGTGCCAGCATAATTAATTACACTGTGAATCCTCCTGACAGTGTTTTCCAGGGATTGAGGGGGAAAAAAAGACTAAACACAAGGAACTATGAAAATCTGGGTCAACTTTCTGTATATTCATGATGGACTTCTTGCATGTCCTGGACTTCTTCCAGAGTCCTGGCTTTCTGCAATTGAGTGACCTTGAGGAAGTTACCTCCTGAGTTTCCTCCCCTGTGAAAATGAGGTGGGAGTGGATGATTTTTATCATTCAAGGTGGAAATGAGATGATATATTCAGATTAGATAATTTGAGATGAGTTGAAAAGAGAAGATTCTTTATAAAGGTGTGGGCAAAGTAAGGAAACTATCAGGGATAAAGCAGTAGCCCAAGGGCCAGTAACCACAGGCCACTGCTACCCCAGTCCCGAAGGAGAAGGGGGCACTTGTAGCACTATGAGAATCCAGAGGGACAGAGTTGTGGAAAGAAGGCTGCTTTGAGAAGGCAGTGACCACTGCTGAGGAATAGACTGGCGTGCCACAGTGAAGGAAATAGAGAAGCAAATTCCCCAATGCTACTCTCCTCCTCCCTCCCTCTAATCTCCTGCGATGCTCTGCATTGGCCAAACCCAACCAGAAGACAGAATTCAAGGGGGCTGGGGGTATATTCCATACAGCTCAGCCCCCTGCAGCACAAACCAGGGAGAGGAAGGGCCGAGAGGGAACCTAGGGGTGGGCAGGAGATGCCCAGCACTCACCTGAAGTCCACCCAATGTGAATGTACTTAATGTACATCAAACACCCTGTCCTCTTAAACATGCCTAATGAAAACATGTTAGAAGAATTTTGTTTTTTTGAGTAGAGAATGTGCTGGAAACTTAGGAGAACATGGCAAAAAGCATGGAGTCTGCCATAACAGGAGAGCAGAATACATTTACAGAATGAATAAATACGTGAAAGAAAGGAAATAGCTCTAACTGAGGTCTAACAGCAAAGAACTATGACCCTCTACACATACACACACACACACATACCGCATGCACATGCACTGACAGCCTCTAAAGGCTTTGAACATCTCACAATAACATGGGATTTACTACACAGTGAGTCACTTCTGAGATTCCAGCCTTGAGACAGAATTATTCAGGTACCCGAAAGGTTTATTGTTATCTATGTCACAAGACTGGGCAGACCTGGAATCCCAGGATTTTAAGTCCTGGAAGGACTTGAGGGAGCAGCTAGTCCAACCTGCCCCTTTCTGTTGCAGAGTAGGTTCCTTGAGCTGCAGAAAGGTCTGACTGTCAGATACTCACCTGGATGGGGCAGAGCCTGTGTTGGAGCCATGCCCAGCACCCTCTCCCCACCAGCCCCCTTTAGGGCTCAATGTCTCACTCTAGTGTGGCAGCTCTCATGAGTGTGGGAAAGGCTGCTGGTTAAAAAACCTTAATATCTTACAAGATCTCAGAGCCCCAAGCTTCGTGGGCCTTCTAAACACCCTCTCTTTTGCCAAACTCTTTGCCCAAATCCACCTCTCATCACTATTTTCCCACAGCTTCTGCCCAAATTGTCTTAGCTGCACTCCCCCTCACCATTAGCCAAGCCAGTGAAAGTCACTCAGTCGTGTCCGACTCTTTGCAACCCTATGGACTATACAGTGCATGGAATTCTCCAGGCCAGAATACTGGAGTAGGTAGCCTTTCCCTTCTCCAGGAGATCTTCCCAACCTAGGGATCAAACTGAGGCCTCCCGCATTGCGAGTGGATTCTTTTACCAGCTGAGCCACAAGGGAAGCCTGAAGTGGACTAGTTCCAGGTCTGAAAACCTAAAGGCTTGAGCTGTTCTTGATACTAATACTACCAAAAGCCCTGCCATTTATTCAGCACTTTCTGGGCTCCAGGCTCTGATCCAGACAATCTCGCATTCCTTATCTCAACTGGCCCTTCCCAGACCCATCAAGTTGGGGATTCTGCTACTTATCTTCACTTGAGGACTCTGGGACAGTTTCCCTAGATACTGAGCAGCCTGCCTGCCAAGTCACAGAGAGACTCAGTGTATCTCACTGCACTCTCTCCTCTGTCTCCCCTCTGCTCTGCCAGAATCAAAGACCTTCCAGGGTAGGAAGAGCCTGCTACTTCACAGTGTTTGGGGACATTTTACCCTGGCAATGATGGCCCCGCAAAGAGGGATTCTGTGGGCTCTGTCACCAAACAAGCCTCAAGGGCTCTGCAAGGACACTTCTCAGGGAGCCTTGTTCAACCTGTTTACCACATGCATGTCCTAGACCTGGGTGCTGGGAGATGGAGGGAGCTAATGTTTATCGAGGACCTACTCTGTGCTTTGTGCTTCAGGTAGTCCACGTGACTTAATCTTTCCACAGCCTTGGGAAATAGGAATTACTTCCATTGTACAGATGAGAAAACTGAGATTTACCAAAAGAATAAAAAGAGAAGTCAGTTCTGTTTTAAAAGCAAATACTCTTTTCATTACATACTGTTCCCTCAGATAATGAGAGACAAAAGGGAAGACAGGAAAGCTTCAGAGGTCACCTGGATTGACCTGTCACCGATGTAGGGACCTCCTATAAGGCAGCTCATTCTACTATGGGATGACTGGAGAAAACATTCTCTGATATAATATGCTTTTGGTCTTTGACTGGGTTGGGGGACAGAGTCTTAGAGTGATGAGAGATTAGGGCCTGGACTAGAGGATTCCCTTAGAAAGCTGGAAATGCCAGAGTTGTAGGAGTGGAGCTACCCAGTATAGTCATTGAAAATCTGATCAGCTATTCTTCCAGTCTTCATCCCAGTGTTGGATAAAAACCCCCAACAGGACAGGGCAGAGGACAGAGAGACATTAATCCATACTCCTTTACTGTTGAAACTCAAGTAAATGTAAATCCACTTAATGCTGTTATCAACTAATCCACATCTATCTTATTACTTGAAAGCACAGCAAGAGAGATTTCATCAAAAGCTGAAATGAGATGCATGTTCTCTACTGCATTACTCCCCAACCTGTGTCAAGCCTAACAGTGAGAAAACAAGGTTGGTTTGCATGCCTGATTCTGAGTTTACCCTTGGTAGCTCTTCGGTGATCCCTGTGTTCTTTTCTAAATGCTCCCAAACCATCTGGTTGGATTAAAAGTTGGCCAAGTTTCTATGCTGGTATTCCTACTATAAAGTCAATTTTTTAGTTCAGAACACTTACCTACATCTAATCTTCAATAGCATCTGTGTAACCAAGACAGCCTTGAGTTACCTCCATGGCTTAGACGACCACACCCTTGATGTTACATCTAGCCTCATAAATCACCTTTAAAGATCTTTATGAACAGAAGGAAGTTCCCCCATCTGTAGTCTCAGTTTTATTCTTGTTAGCAGAACCACTGGACCAAAGTGAAGACAAGAGTTTCTGCTAAGTGCCTACTTTGTGCCAGACACTGAGCCAGGCCCTGGAGAAGCCAGAACTGAAGAGGGTGCAGGCCAGGCAAATGCCAAGTCTCATCTTAAGGCCCTAATTCCTTGTGCCTCTCCTAATGCCTCTCCCACTCTTTTAAAGCAGCTCTGATCTGAACCACCAAGGACTATTGTTTCTTCTTTCCTCAAGAGCAGAATCTGTTTTATTTTTCCATGCCTCCTCAGTGGAGAGCCCCATGTCTTCTATGGAAAAAGCACTCAATGCACTCTTGTGACAAGAATAACAGTGTTGCTGATGGTTGGGGAAAGAAGATACAACCTAAAGATAATTTAATTTCTGATTCAGAAGTAAAGGATTATAAAACACATTAACTATGATGTTGCCAATTAACATGGCTGAGTATTAAAACAGATCTTGCAATACTATAATTTGGAATGGTAACCATGGCATATTCTTTCAGTCAGGGCAAGAGTGATATTTTCCATGATTAGCTTTTGATTAATCTTACTAGATTGATACTTCATTTACAGCCTATATGTTTGTTCTTAAGGATTTAATTGCTGTTATGTTAATGAATTTTTCAGCATCCAGTTCACCTTTAAGGTAATCAAATTAAGTGTGGTTAGTTAAGAATACTAGACTTCTATGAAAAGTGCCTGAGAAAAATTTGGTTTGTTCAGATGAGAAGGCGGCCTTCTCTGTTTCTTTTCCCTCGTTTTGTGTTTCTCCCAGATTCTGGGCCCTCCCTGTCCCCTCCCATCTTCCTTCTTTCCTGCTGGCTCCAACTAATTTGCCAGTTGAAGAAGGACACATGTTGAGTGAAAGAAACAAACTGCTTCATAAACAAGCTCAGCAGCTTCCAAGAGAAACCAGAGGGACTCGTGTTCCTTGCTGAGATGCTCTTCTCCTCAATTTGTTGAATTGTTTTCCAATTTTGATGGTATAATGTTGCTCATAATCTGTGTATTCAACATGAATTTTAGAATCAAAGCTCAGAAGTTGGGTCTAGCAGATTAGGGAACTGAACTTATCTTTTCCTGACTTCTGGATAAATATGAAGAGAATGTCCCATCTTAATAGTAGCATAGGGTGGCTGGGGAATAGAAAGAACATGGACTTTTGAGGTAGGTAAGCTTGGCTTTCAGCGAGTCTGGTGCAGTTCATTCATTCATTCATGGAATACTTATTGAGCACATATCACGAACCTGGCCCTATTCTGGGAATTGGGAAGAAACAAGTGGATTACACAAGAAAGCTGCATTTCACAGGGGCTTTGAACCTGTACTCTGTGTCTTACTTGCTGTGTAAGACATTGGATATATTTCTTCAATTCTCTGAGCCTCAATTTCCTCACACATAAAATGGGAATATTAAGGATAATATTGTTCAGAGAATAAAATTATATTTATTAAGTACTTAATAAGCAGAAGTTGTAATCCTGGGTCCATGGATCCTTAGAGAACTGTGGATATAACTGAAATGCCTGTGAACTTGGAAGGGAAAAAATACATCTTTATTTTTAGAACTTGTGACAGAAATTTAGTGTTTCTACAATTGTGAATATAGGAAATAAATCTGCTACTACTGTAGTAGTATATGTGATTTGTCACAAATACTAATCTCATTACAGCTGTTGCAGACATCATGAAATACTATTGAAGCTCATCACTACTTCAAATTGACAGACATTATTAGATCTGCCATGAGATACTGTTATTAAATGTGTTAATAAAGAAGCATACAGATTACTATATCATAACTTTTTAGATATTGATAACTATATTTCAGTGTAATTGGTTTCCTTTGTAGTGCTATGTATTTTATTTTATGTGTTTGGAATTTGGAAACATTACTCTAAGAAGGGGTCCATAGGTTTCATCAGACTGTCAAAGGGGTCTCTGAAAAGTGAAGAACATTGACTTAGATAGTGTCTACTACAGTGATTTTCAACATTGAACTGTGTCAAAATCTCCTAGAGGCTTTGTTAAAACAGAAACTATTGTCTACTACCCCCAGATTTCTGACTCAAGAGGCCTGGGATAAGGCGAGGCTGATGTTGCACAAGGACCACCTTGTGGGAGCCCTGGCCTAGTACACACTAAGTATGACATGTTTCTTCCCCACTTGACCTGGCACGTGAGCCATATCAGGGCACTGGAGTGCTAGCCAATGATTCAGAGTGATATAGGAACACACCCTCTGACTCTGCCAGTCAGACCATGCTGAGCTTTAGCCTCTCCTCTGCCCCTGGCCAAGGTCTTGTGACCCTACTGATTGTAAGCTCAGCCCTTCTTTTACCTCTAGCTGCAATTCTGGTTTAGGCAGGGGCAATTTAAGAAGCACTGAATGTTCTTGGATTCAGCATAAACTCATATACACAGACTTGCCAGCCCTTGTCCGTAGGGATGATACATGGCTTCTCCTTTATTCCACGGTACATGAATTCTTGACTCATGCCCTAGCCCCTGTTAGACAAGTGCCATGCCTGCCCTCATGCTAGGGTTTGGAGTCCTAGTCTGGATAATGCAATGACTGAGTCCCTGTTACCTCCTGGAATTCCAGTCTTCCTGCATTTTATAAGCATTGCCTTCTATTGGTCTTCTTTTTAACATGTTTCTGTCTTCTGTGGGTCCATGTCCTCTTCAGAATACCCACATAACCAGCTATACCTTTCCTTCAGCACCTGAGACAGCTCTTCATTTTGGAATAAGCTTCCTGGGCCCAGGGTCTGCCTCTTCAGTTAACCTATCCTTCTGGAGTTTATTCTGACACAACCTATCATGCCTCAGATAACACATTAGTCATGCTTTGTGATTTGAGGCAAGATCAAGCCCCAAAGGTTAATATAACATCTTTGGAGGTACTTATGCTTGTGGAATATTTAGCTCGATTAATCATTTACTGAGCATCTAGTAAGTACTAGGTATCATGCCAAGCCATGGGGATATAAATGAGAAAAACTCCAATACAGACCTTGGTTTAAGAAATGCACAGACTAATATGAAATGTAAACATATAAATAAATAATTATGGTCTCTTTTCATCTCCCTTGCATATTCATTTGCATTGTTCTGCTCTAATTAATAGTTCACCTCTAATTCTTCTTTAAGAGGAGTTTGTTTTTTCTTTCTAATCCTAAAGATGAGTGATTGTGAATTCTCCTTTGGTAAGCTTTTAGTCCTTTGCTTTCTTCTCAGAGCCTATAGTCCCATTCACCACCCCAGTGATCCCAGTGATCACTGCTGTTGTGCTGGGGCTAATAAAGTGATATCCCTCTCTTTTGCTCCATGAAACCAAAGTCATGGGCTTCTCAGATGGAGGAGGACCAGGCTGTGACCAAAAGTTGCTCAACTAACTTCACTTCCCTGCTAAGTCTACCTGATATTTGCACTTCCAGTGCCCTCATCTCCCTTTGAAGATACACCATGATTACGGGGCTCTACTGGATCTGAAAAATCCTATGTTATCCCCATAGACCATCATTACTAAATGAGAGGTGGAGATCATGAGTAAATTATGAGGAAAAGAAAGTTAGATGTCATTTTTTTTCCCCATCCTTTGCTTTTTCAACTAATCCCACTGTAATTTTTGAAATAAGACCATGAAGGCTATATGGACCCTTACCAATATTATCTGACCTAAACCAACCCTACAGCTCCAAAGCAATCAGTCATGCTGGGGGAACTGCTTGACACCCCCTGAACTGCTCCAGTGCTGCTGTGATTAATTAGGAGAGCTGATGAGTCACCAGTGTTTGAATATCAGTTTAGGAAGTGACCCCAGCATCCTGCTGAATATGACAGCATACTTATATAATAGGAAGTAGGCACCTGGTAGAGCATAGTGACAGATTATCAAGGAGTAAATAACAGGAGCTAATCAGTTGCCCAAAAAGCAGCCTGTAAAGCTAAGAGAATGCAAGAAGTTTAATCATTTACATAGGTGTATATTAACAGCACTTGCTTTGTGCAGAGAACTGTCCTGGGATTACCTCTACCTGCTTGTGAGGTGATCCCCACTGCTATGAAGTCTGAATAGGACAGGCAGTGTCAAAGGTTGTTGGTGTGTCTATGTATGCATGCATGTGTGCATAACTATTATGGAAGAGTCCAAAAGAAACAAAAATAACAATCCAAGAAAAGATGCTGAGCACAGAAGACCAAAATAACTCCAGCCACATGAGTCCCTCTTGCCTTTGAATGTGGGCTAAGATTCAGGAACAAGCCCAGGATAACATACAGCCTGAGGGGAGGGGGTGAGACATACGAGATGTGAGTGCTGGGTCCGGCTCTGTCTCATAAAATGACAGATCAGTAAACGAGCAGAAAATCCAATGAAATAATGTTTAATACCTAGTAAGGTGACTGGTACACAGAACGCTTTGAGGAAGTGTCTCCCCATCTCCTGAATCATCTACTGTTATCCCCGTTTTACAGATTAGGAAACAGCTTCCAACAGGTTAAGTGAGCTGCCCAAGGTCACAGAGCTGTTAAATCTGGTGCTCTGGACACCATACCATGTTGTCTCCATTTCACATGTTCATGGGTTAAACCATCTCATGTCGAGTCCTTTCTTCAGCTGATGTTAGAGTTCATAAAGAGCATTATTCTAATCAGAGGCAACCACCTTTCGTCAAAATCCAGGCTGGAACTTAGAAGAACAGTCCCCACCTTATTTTTTTAACCGGAATCCTATCCCTTAGCTTCAGATTCAGTCAGAGCCACAGACCATGTTTGGGGGCTCAGCAGTTCCCTCCCACACAGCTCCCCCACCTCATGCTTGGCTGCTGTTCTACATACAGCAAAGAGCTGAGAGGAAGCACCCAGTCAGTCTTGCCCACATCTACTTTGTTTGTTAATATTTCAGTCCTTTTGGACCATGATCCCAAACTGACAATCCTGAGAAATCCAATTTTTGTCTACTTTTTTGATGACTCTGGAGTTCAGGAAGTTAAGAGTATTGCTTTTTAATGAATTCTACCTTCTAGAAGCTCGAAAAGCATAGTGCTGCTAACAGTGACCCCCTCTAACTCTTCTGGAAAATGGATGTGGACCTGTTCGTTGGTGTTGTTTTGGGTCATTATTTTTCTCTTAAAACTCTACTTTAGAAAAACTTGCATTTTTGAAATGGCTGTCATTTAATTCCATAGACAGTTGATTTAAGCTTCATTTTTTTTCCATTAAGTGAAAATTAAATTAAGCTCATTATTGTATTAGACAGGCATTGATTGTACTCACTTTGGTTTTAATTAAATGCTACTATTCATTATTTCCTCCTGTGTAGTGCTTTTAATTTTCTTTGGTATATAATTTGGGGTAACAACAATATCAGTAAATTATCCCTCATAAATAATATTCAAAGAGAAAGACAAACAAAGCACACTGTGAAGCAATTTGAAGGTATTTGCTTATTGTTTTTAATTTACTGGTAGGATATTTATCAAGGGATATTTTTCCATGTTACTCCTTTGTGATAAAACAGGGCATGCTCATATCTCTCTTAAGCAGCTCTGACTTTTGCAGTTAATGGCTGACTTCAAGACATCATTGATCTTAAAAATGTGCTGACTTTATGTGCAACACTGAAGATATGGTCCAGGGGGTAGATGTTTAAATTTAAGTCTAAGAACATTATCAGAAAGGTTCAGAAAAATGTCCAGAGAAGCTTATTTATCTATAGTTTTTTCTAAAACATTTGTGAGGCACTTATTTCATGCTGAACAGTCTCCTGGGGTCCTGGAAATGTATGGCATGATAGAAGACCACAGATCTTGTCCTTCTGGTACTTGTATTCTAAAGGATAGGAGATAACATAATATGCACTGACTCCAACCCTCCAAGAGGACAGGACTCCCATTAACCTGCTGACAAAGCCTGGGCCATTCTCTGCAAGTCTAGACTTTGAGCAAGATCATGTATTTTGCACTCTCCTCCACTAAATATTTTATAATGAAAAGCACAGAACAGCTTAGCTGAGCTCAAAAGGACAGACAGATACCACCTCTCAAATCCAGATTATAAGTAGAAAACAGAGTGAATAGATCAAGCTGCTGCAGGTGTCCAGGATTCTGGGTAGAGAACCCTAGTTCATTCAGCTAGGAATTTGGTCACTACTGGTGAGTAGTTCTCAGGGTGACCACCAGGGTGTGAGTTCAGCAGTCAGTGCTTACATCCAGGGTTGACAATGGGATAAGCTGTAGTCCTATGGACAATGTCTTCTGATGTGAAACTGAACCAAATTGTCAGTGATTAGATCTGATTCTGGCCTTTAGAGAGTTGCAAGTGCAATGCAAACAACTACATAAGGAAGGATGAGCCTGGCTGGGAAGAGGAGGACTTGTAAACAAACAAACCACTCCAAATGAGCTTAGCCTTCAAGTCAAAATCCCAAAATGTGAAATCATGCCAAGAAGACAGCCTAAAATCAATGATCAGGATATGAATGCTCTTCGGATGAAAAGAAATTTATGTACCAGTCTGAACTGGTTTTAATATGAGTACATTTAGTATATACTCAAATAGATACATAAAGGGAACGTCTATTTAAAAAGTTAGGAAGCAAAAGTTATGAGAAAAACAGGCTGACATGAAATGAAAACAGGGAGATATGAAAAGGAACCAATTTTAAATATTAGAAATAAAAAGATAGTCATTAAAAATAGAATAAAAATAAAATTTTAAGTAAAATTTAACAGCTTAGTAGATAAATTCTGGAGTGGTCTTCTTCCAGTGGAAAATTAGTGGAATTTATGATTACATTCAAAGATTCACCCAGAATACAGCAGAGAGAGACAAAGAGATTTTCTCAAGTCTTTGAAAAGCGGTTGAAGATATGGAAGACAGAGAGGGTCTTACATAGTCAAACAGGTGTCAGGAGAGAGTAAAGGAGGTAGAAGAGAATCAATACTTGGAAACATAATATAAGAATTTTACAGACATGAAGAAAGGCAGAATTATTTAGATAAAAAGTCCACTCCCAAGTATGTATCATAATTAAGGAATATATATACACTTATATGTTCAGATTATCAAGGATAATAAAGAGAAAAATCTTTAAAAACTAGTAGAATATCTTTAATGAAGCATAAGTGACATGTAACATTATATTTCAGGAATATAACATAATGATTCAATATTTGTATGCATTGTCCAAGTAGAATATTTTTAAAGGGATTAGCTATAATCAGAGTATCAGACTTCTCACCCAGGACTGATGCCATAGAAATCATGTACTCTGATCACAGTGCAATTAAATCAAAAGTAAATATAATAATAAAAGATAGTTAAAAGCAATACCAAAATATGTTTGAAAACATAAACATGTCCTAAATGACCCACAGATTAAAGAAACAACCACAGTGGAAATGACTAAATATATAGAAATGAGAGACAGAAACAGTACGAAGGAAAATTTGTGAAATGCAACTACAGTGAATTTTGAAGTCAGATTTATAACCTTATGTACATTTTCCAAAAAAAATTTATAATATTCAACTCAACAAGATACAAATATAAAACCTAATAAAACAGAGAAAATATAAGGAAAAAGATAATAAAGAGTTGTTAACAAAGCTGGTTCTTTGAAAAAAAAAACTAATAAATCAAGCAAAAGAGAAAAAGAAAAATCAGACAATAGCTACAGATAAAGTAGAACATTTTTTTAAATAAATGAATTCAATAAACAATTTTATGTTAATAAATTTGAAAACTCAGATGAAACACAGTTTTCTGGAAACAGATAAATTGCCAACATTGACTCAAAAAGAAATAGAAACTCCAAATAAACTGATATAAATAAATGAATATTATTTCATTGAGTATTATTTCACTATTAAAAAAGTGAATCAATGATCAGCCCCTTGAACACCCCCCAGAGATGCAAGATCCAGATGATTTTAGGGAAACCTTTCTTAACTCCCCAGAAACAGATAAATAAACCTAATGGTTTACAAAGTATTTTAAAGAATAGAAAACAAGGTAATACTACCAAACTCATTTAATACAGCCAGCATATTCTTGATGACAAAACTGACAATAAAGGAACACTTCAGATGAATCTCATTTAATACCATAGTGAAAGTTGCTCAGTCATGTCTGACTCTTAGCGACGCCATGGACTGGTCCGTGGAATTCTCCAGGCCAGAAAACTGGAGTGGGTAGCCTTCCCCTTCTCTAGGGGATCTTCCCAACCCAGGGATCGAATCCATGTCTTCTGCACTGTAGGCAGATTCTTTACCAGCTGAGCGACAAGGAGTGGGTAGCCTATCCCTTCTCCAGCAGATCTTCCTGACCCAGGAATTAAACAGGGGTCTCCTGCATTGCAGGTGGATTCTTTACCAGCTGGGCTACCAGGGAAGCCTCCTTAATAAGTCCTAAATAAAATACAAGCAATCAAATCCATCAGTATATTTCTAAAGTATGCATAGCATAACCCATTATGATTTGTCCCAGGAATGCAGAGATGGATCAATAACAGAAAACCTATTAAATAGACAAAAATCATTTTATCTACCTATTTAATTACCCACCTGTGTAATGATAATATAAAAACATTCATGAAATAAAAAAGTACCAAATTCAAGATAGTGACTACATCTATGAAGAGAGGAAAAAAATGGAATTCAGGAGGATAAATACAGGGGCTTTGAGATAAAATATGTATTATTACATTAAACAAAACCTAAATTAAAATGGTGAAAAGCTAATGATTTGATAAAGCTGAGCTGGGCACATGGGTGTTACTTAAATTATTCTTTAAGGGTTTCTATGTGTTAAAAATATTTCACAATTTAAAGTAAAATATTACTTACAGATCTGTCTTCAGTTCAGTTCAATTCAGTTGCTCAGTCATGTCTGACTCTTAGTGATCCCACAGACTGCAGCATGCCAGGCATCACCTGTCTTGGGGCTTCTCAAGCTTGTATGTACATGTAAATCATATGAAAATCTTATTAAAGTGCAGGTGCCCAGTGAGTAGGTTCCTGGACTGGGGCCTGAGATTCTGTAATTCTAAAAAGTTCCCAGGTGATATTGATGGTACTGGTGCATGAACACTCTTTGAGTAGAAAGAGTAATTCTCAAACCTGGACATACATGGAGTTGGTTGGGGAGCTTCAAAGAGAACCTGACGTTTATGCCCCAGCCCCAGCCCCAGCCCCAGCCCCAGGGATTCTGATTCAGTTGGCTTGGGACAGTAATGCCTAGACAGTGGTACTTTGGGAAAGCTCCTAAGTGATCCTAGCATGCAAACGTGGTTTAACTGAATACAGCTCATTTTGTAGCTAAGGAAACTGACTCAGGAGAGGTGGACCACGTTGCACAGATTGCTGGCCACCAGATTCTACTTTTGCAATTCCCATTCCAATTCTCTTTCCAGGCACAAAATTTTCACTTCAGGCTCTTCCAAGTTTCTGCCCTTCAGGTTTCCAGGTATCTGTTGCTCATTCCCTCTTACCACAATTACTGGGTGATTGTGTGCTGAGTTGTGGCTGACTCTTGGCAACCCCATGGACTGTAGCCCACCAGACTTCTCTGTCCTTGGAATTTTCCAGGCAAGAATACTTGAGAGGGTTGCCATTTCCTACTCCAGGGTATCTTCCCAACCCAGGGATGGAACCCATGTCTTCTGCATCTCCTGCATTGGCATGCAGATTCTTTACCACTGTACCACCTGAGAAGCCCAATAACTGGGTAGGATAGTTATAAAGCAAGACAGGCTGCCAGTGGCATTCTTCAGCCACCTCCCTTCCCATCCATTGCCCCCTCCAGGCACAAAAAGAAACACTCTTGGGGAAGTTCTTGCCTTGTAAGTGACATCATGAAAGAGTAAAGAACTTTCTTCTCCCAAGTTTTTCTGTTTTTGTTTTGTTTTGCTTTGCTTTCTCTTGCACAGCACTCTCCTGCTCTCTTATCAGCTGAAATGTACAACACTGTGATCATTTCACTGCACCAGTAACACTTGTTTATGTCCAAAGCACCTACAAGATCCACGGATGTATCCTATGTGAAGAAAGCCTTAGTGCATGACCTCATGTCACACCATGAGCTCAACACAGTTTTAAAATGTTAGGTGAACTTTTCCCAAGTGTTCCCAGCTTTCATTCTTTTCTTCTAGCCTTGATCTCTAGTTTTCCTTACTAATCCACCCTGATTTGATAACCCTTCCTCAGATGTATGCATTGACAGCATTCACCCTCACTTCTCCTTGACCTTAAACAAGTAGGATTTATGCCTGGACTTCAACTCCACCTTCAGATACAGAATACTTAGAAATAAACTGTTAGAATTTAGAAACTAGAAAATCTTGCAATTTAAAAACTACAGCTATGGGGTAACTTACTCCTACTCATGGCATGCTATCCACTGGTATATCTCATACTGAACAGCTGTATCCTACCCTTAGAAAAGGCAGAGGAACCAGAGATCAAATTGCCAACATCCGATGGATCATCGAAAAAGCAAGAGAGTACCAGAAAACCATCTATTTCTGCTTTATTGACACAATAAGCTGTGGAAAATCCTGAAAGAGATGGGAATACCAGACCACCTGACCTGCCTCTTGAGAAACCTGTATGCAGGTCAGGAAGCAACAGTTAGAGCTGGACATGGAACAACAGACTGGTTCCAAATAGGAAAAGGAGTACGTCAAGGCTGTATATTGTCACCCTGCTTATTTAACTTCTATGCAGAGTACATCATGAGAAACGCTGGGCTGGATGAAGCACAAGCTGGAATCAAGATTGCCGGGAGAAATATCAATAACCCCAAACATGCAGATGACACCACCCTTATGGCAGAAAGTGAAGAAGAACCAAAGAGCCTCTTGATGAAAGTGCAAGTGGAGAGTGAAATAGTTGGCTTAAAGCTCAGCATTCAGAAAACTAAGATCATGGCATCCAGTCCCATCACTTCATGGCAGATAGATGGGGAAACAGTGGAAACAGTGGCTGACTTTATTTTTGGGGCTCCAAAATCACTGCAGATGGTGATTTCAGCCATGAAATTAAAAGACACTTACTCCTTGGAAGGAAAGTTATGACCAACCTAGATAGCATATTAAAAAGCAGAGACATTACTTTGTCAACAAAGGTCTGTCTAGTCAAGGCTATGGTTTTTCCAGTAGTCATGTATGGCTGTGAGAGTTGGACTATAAAGAAAGCTGAGCGCCGAAGAATTGATGCTTTTGAACTGTGGTGTTGGAGAAGACTCTTGAGAGTCCCTTGGACTGCAAGGAGATCCAATCAGTCCATCCTAAAGGAGATCAGTCCTGGGTGTTTATTAGAAGGACCAATGTTGAAGCTGAAAGTCCAATACTTTGGCCACCTCATGCGAAGAGCTGACTCACTGGAAAAGACCCTGATGCTGGGAAAGATTGAGGGCAGGAGGAGAAGGGGACAACAGAGGATGAGATGGCTGGATGGCATCATCGACTCGTTGGACATGGGTTTGGGTGGACTCAGGGAGTTGGTAATGGACATAGAGGCCTGGCATGCTGCGGTTCATGGGGTCACAAAGAGTCGGACACGACTGAGCGACTGAACTGTCACCCCTAGCAATACCTTTCCAAGCCCAGAGAGAGCCTTATGGTTCCAACACTAATGGAGTTTTCATTTCTAATATTGGTCTTATACCAGAACTGTCTCAGGGGTAAAAGATAATGACTGGTTAGAATTCACCCAGGGGTTACACTAAAGGTTTATGGTTTGTCCATTTGAGATCCGTGGTCATAGATAGAGCGGGAAAGGCACAGTTGGCTTAATTAGGCTTTCTAACAGGCCCACTGAACTGACCATATTCTTTCTTCTAAGGCAAATAGTGTGTGGGGCAATTAATTTTTTTTTTCATGTGTGTGAGAACTGAGGTTTATGAGCCTTTGAAAATCAATGCATAAGTCATTCTGTTTCTGGGTTTTAAATAGTACCTTGACCCTCTTTCCTGAATATAAAGTAGCCACTGTATCAATAGTCCTTCCTTTTACTTATCACTTTTCTGGGCAGGAAAGCTGGGAACCATGTAAAGAGAAAAATGACAGCTGCAAAGAGGAGTCCCAAAAAACTGTATTTAAAATATACAAAGAAAACTTTAGACTCAAAATTATTAAAAATGGAAAGACTTAGAGACAATGAGTCCAACATCATTGAAGAAATTGAAGCCTAAAGAAGTAGCTTTGCCAAAATCAGAGACTGTAGCAAACTAAAGAAAGACAGGGACCTAGGGTATGGCAGGCACAGAATCAGTTAAGACGGGCCTTTATTTATGTATGTTGATAAAATAGTACACATAAATTGATTCTAGTAAAATCAAATTATAAGCAAAGTTTATTATAGGAGCTTACAGTTTATAGGAATCCTATGATAAAGATTGAAAAACAATTTTTCCCTTCCCCATTGCTCTTTTATCTTTAATCTGGGTTTGTCTACAGGAGAGTTGCTTAAAGCCCAATATACTGGAAGTTAATGAGTTCTTACTGTTGAGTTTGTTTTCTTAGTAAGATGAAAATGATGAAATGGTAAAATAGTTAAAGCAATGAACTACAGGTCAGAAATCCAAATTCTAGCCCTGCTCTACCCCTAACAAGTTATGTGGGCTTGGATGCATCACTGAACCTCCATACGCAGCTATTTCCTCACCAGCTGTTCTAGAATAATCTCTAATATTTTCTTTCCCTAAATCTGATACCTCTCCTCAGACACAACTCCCAGTAGAAGAATACACTCAGTTGCTCCATGCAGTAACTCAAAGGACCACACTCAGTCTTTTTCCTGGTTTAAGATTTTGATCAATGTGTGATCCTTGCTCATCAGCAGCAAAGCATCTCCTGGGAGTTCATTAGAAATGCAGAATCTCAGGCCTCACCCAGGCCTGCCAAATTGCAATCTGCATTCTAACAAGGTCTCTAGAAGATTCATATGCACATGGGGAAGCACTGGCTTAGGATACCTTGTCCAGCTTCCCAGATGATAACTGGATTTTATTGGACCTTCTTCGGTGCCCACTTTAGCATCACCTATGTGTTGACCTGCCTGTCATGCTCTAGCTGACCTCGCGACCCCTAGTTCTGCTTCCTTCCCTGTGTCTGACTGACCTCTCCTCTAGGCTGGTGTGTGAAGTAAGTGAGTAGATTGACAGACAACAGCAAGAAAGGTCAACATGTCCCTGGGGCAAGGGGACAACAAAAAACAGAGACAAGAAATATAAACAGACAACTTGGAACCACTGAGTTCAGAGATAAACAGTCCCATACAACTCAACCAACTCTGAAAATACTTACAATATATCTGTTTAAGGAGTTGTTAGACAAGTTTTTCTAGGTCAAGAATAAAAAGCACAATAGACAAATAAAAGAAAAATAAGAATATGAATAGGCAGTTCACAAAATAGAAGTAGAATGGTCAGTAAATCCATGAAACTATGCTCAACCTCAAGGAATTCAAATTAAAGCAACAGGATACCATTTCAGCATCTCTCCAAATGGAAACAATATACCTGTTATTCTCTTTTAAAATAATACTTTTCTTTTAATTATGAAATATTACAGAAATGTAGAAAATAATATAACAAACACCCGTGTACCCACTGCTTAAAATGGATATTAACATTTGGGCCTATTTACTTTTCTCCCCCTTTTTAAGTGATAAAGATAAAGCATCACTCCACTCTCGTTTTACCTCCCCCATCACTCTCCTGAAGTTGCTAGGTGTTATTCCATGTGTGACTTGGTACTTTTTCTACATATGAAAGTGTCCAAAGTCAATGCATATTCTGTTCTGATGACAGTATATATGTCTTTCAGAACTTGTATTTCTTCACTCCACATTGGGGAAATTTTCTGTGTTGATATATAGGGAGTTTGTTCATTTTTTTTAAGCTGCTTTTTAGCATTTAATTGAATGAATACAACAGTGAGTCATAGGTTGAAAGGAATGAAAAAAGAAAAACTTAATAAATTCTGGTACTTTGTCTAGTATATTTTAGGTCTGGTATAGAAATTCTATACCAGATTCCAAGAAATGCATGCTCATTTTCCTGGTCTAAACTTGTGCTTTCCACCCCTGAGTTGAATGAATGCTGTCCCCTACATTTTCCTAACTTCTCCCAAGGTCACTTCCAGAACAAAATTACTCATGTCTCTTGGTGATGGCAGAAGGACAGAGAACCAGCAACCCTTGGGGCACACAGTCCCAGGGGGCAAGCTGCCTCATGGCACCCTGTTTTACCCTGTGGTCTGCAATCTAAGTGTCCATGACTGGGAAAGGCTCAGCTCCCTTCACCCAGTGATATGTGGGAAAAAAATGCAAATTCTTTATTGCTACAATTTATCCTAAAGGAGATTTGCAAAGCCGCATGCCTGAGATTTATGGTGTGACATCCAGAGATTTCATGCACTGTATTTCTCATTTATGAGCCTCAATTTAGTTAAGAGAAAAGAAACTATCTAGAGCAAAAACACCCTGAAGCTTTGGTAAAATGGGGTATTTAATTAATTCCAAAATCACCACATGGATAAAAAGTGAGTTTCAGATCCATGTGTTCAAGTGTCCCCTGGCCTTCTCATTAGCTCCCTCCTATGTCTTGGTGACCAACCTAGGCTCCCAGAAACCTATGCTTGCAACCTCAAATCCTACAGCACACTCAGGCAGGCCTGGAGCCTAGAAAGTTCAGGGTGGAAACTTTCCCCTAAGTAACCTGGTTGTGTGGGTTGATTTGCATATGCAAATAACTTGCTCCTTGTTGGTCTGTAGAAGCCTGGAGAGCACAGAAGTCCTTTACTTCAAAGCTCTCCTACAAAAGCACACAGTAAGGAGTAATGGAAAGAAAGCAGCGACTATCAGGGAAATAAGTCTTCCATCTGCCCCGGCTGTTTCCAGGTGCATACGCGGAAGACAGCACCCTCCCGCCTTTCTTGGAAGGAACTTGTGTGACTCGAGGCAGACAATGGATGTGAGGGCTGTTTGAAGCTACAGTGCCCTTTATACAAGATAAGATCGTGATAGTCATGTCCACAGAACAGGATGGTTTGTTAATCGACCCTAAAAGGAAGTTACAGAAGGGAAAGGTAGACCACATTTATTTATATGATCGTGTTTTATATGTATGAACATATTTATATTCCCGTGTATGTTTATATTCATATTTGTGATTTTGTTACTATTCATATTTCTATTTATTGGACTGGGAGCCAAAAGCAGGGAACCTAGGAGGAGCTCTTGGAAGCTGAAAACAAGGCAGTCTCTTCATTTCTGATGGATGGAAAAGCATACACCACATGGGGCAGTGCTTTGCACAGCTTATCAGTATTGAGCTCAGACTTGGGAAAATAGCCTTTTTTATTTTTTGTTTAAATCGTGTTATCTGCTGGCAAAAGATCTTGACTCACCTCACCTATATGCTCCCACACAGCACCTCCAAGTGAGAACCCAAGCTGTCAGATTCTAAGTCACACTCAGAAGCAGCTCACATTTCCTGACCACTGACCTCGTGCTGGCTGGGTGAGCACTCTGCCCTAAGTCATCCAGACCCCCTCTGAAGTCCCCGCCTTTCTCAGTGCCCCTCACCACACTGGGACCCCGCTTTCCTTTGCATCTCTCCACACTCCCAATGTTTGCCATCCCTGCTGGTAGTATCTATTACCCTCTGAACCACTGTCTCCCAGAGCAAGAAGAGCTGGAAATTTCAAGATGTTACCCCCTTTTGTCTATGACCTTCAGAATCTGGAAACTATTCTACTTTATTAAGAATCATATAATGTCTCTGATGAAGCAGCCTGAACCTGAGGGTGGGAACTTACTGACTTGCTTTGCTGGGAAGAGAAATGAAGTGAAGTGAAGTGCAAGTCGCTCAGCTGTGTCCGACTCTGTGACCCCATAGAATATACAGTCCATGGAATTCTCCAGACGAGAATACTGGAGTGGGTTGCCAGTTGCTTCTCCAGGGGATCTTCCCAACCCAGGGATCAAACCCAGGTCTCCCACATTGCAGGCGGATTCTTTATCAGCTGAGCCACCAGGGAAGCCCTTAGCTGGGAAGGAAAATATCAAACATCAATTGAATACACATTGTGTACTGGGCACTCTCCTAGGCAATTTCATAGTTTCCCTCTTAAAGCCTCACCACAACTAGAGAGGCAAGTATTGTAGTTTACTTTATAACACTCAGAAAGGTGAATATTGTGTCCCAGACCACACAGCTGGTAAGTAATAGAGCAGCTTTCTATGTTGCATGGTGCGCCTCTGGCCTGTGGGATAAGGTGATACTAAGCATATTGATTTTTGTTTAGTCTCTCAGTTGTGTTCGACCCTTTTACGACCCCATGGACCATAGCCCATGAGGCTTCTCTGTCCATGGAATTTCCCAGGCAAGAATACTGGAATGAGTTGTCCTTTCCTCCTCCAGGGGATCTTCTCGACTCAGGAATTGAACCTGCATCTCCTGCATTGGCAGGCCGATTCTTTACCACTGAGCCATCAGAGAAACCCAAGCATGTTGATATGGGCATATAATTTCCAGGCCCCCTGGTTCATTCTGACCTCTGTAAATTATTCAGACCTTCTATGCCAGGCATCATCTCCCTATTCCTCTTCAGTTACCCAAACCTAACCCAGCCAGCACTGCTCAGCTCAGCTCTGTCTGATGGCACACCTCTTCCTGTAGATCCACAGCCTTTCTAGCCTGATGTCCCACTCTGGACTGCATCCTCCACCCATCAAATGGTAAATGGGAATCCCACCTCCCCATGACCCAATCAAGTCCCTGAAGGTATAGTGCAGGACCAAGAACAGCCATCTGGGGTCCCTCCGTGTGGCTGGAATTCCATTATTAACATTCCATTATTTGGCTTCAGAATTTATCATTGTGAATTGGGGAGGTAATAATGCACTAAGCCTTATTAGGCATTTATATCATTCTTTGATTTCACTTTATGAAGGTAGTTTTGATAAGAAGAGAATATTAAGAAGCCCATTGGAGTTGCTCAAGGACAATTAAGAAAAGAGATTGAGAAGAAGATTGAGTGGGAGAGGGATGACAGAAGACTAAGATAACCTCACTCCCCTGCCAAGTTTGCCTAAGGGCCAGATAGTTGTTGACTGATCAGTCAAGGGTTCTGGAATAGGAGAAGTAGAATTCTTAGGAATCACCTAGGCCTGTTCCCAGTTATTACAAAAAAAAAAAAAAAGAGCTAAGGTCCAACAGAAGTAGCTGTCATCTTTTTAAAACACACATCTGACTGTGCCACTGGCACTCTGTAAGCCATTCAGCTACTGGCCACAGCAGCCAGGTTTGGATAGAGACAGACTTCATACAGGACACACGTCTATTGGCATATGCAGATTTTGACTTCTCTTCAGTATATAATTATTTGATGCCTAGTATATTCCAGTCCCTTTAGGAACCAAGTGAAGTGTAATTTCCTCACTGATTTCTTCATTGCTCCCAGTCTAATTATTCCTCCCATGCAGAACCCCTGTGCTGTTCCTCGATAGAACTTGTCACTATTTGTAATGAAACATTTATTGGTGTGTTTATTCACTTAAAAGCTGCCCCTCCCTCCCTGACTAAACTTTAAACCCCATGAGTCTGGGAAGCATGTTCAACAGAGTGAAGTGAGTTGGTTGTCCAATGCAGAGTAGACATTCAATAAATACTTATTAAAGCATTAAATGAATGAATGAAATGTGCTAGGGGCTGGGGATATAGCAAATGATAAGACTGATATGGATTCCACCCTCACAGAACTTACTCAGGGCAGGAAGGGGAGAGAAAGGAGACAGTTATCAAGGGGGCAGAACTATGATGCTGACGCTCATTTCCAGGGGAATGGGGTGGGGCACCCCAGCTCTGCTCTATCCACTTCCCATCCATTCTTGAAACTGATGAGAATACAAGTGAGTCAGAGTGTGGTGCACAGTGACTGCTCTAATGAAAAACAACTATAAAAAGGCTTGTCAGTCAGTATCTGAGGAATCATTATTAAGGAATTACTAGCAATGCATCTCAACTAATTTCTGCATGTAAAACTACAGTGAAAAAGGCTGAGGATGAGATCCAAGTTCTTTCTGGAGGAGGGGCTCTTTTGCAGCCTATCTGACCTTTCTCTTCTCACCTCTTTTCCCTGAGTGCCTACGCATACGCTGAGTCCCAGCCCACACCATGTTTTCCCGCCCCTTGCTGTACCCCCCTCAGGGAAGCACCCCCTCCTCTACCTGAAAAGCCCTCCTGACTGCCTGGGCCGCCAACTCCCTCTCTCTTCTGTGCTCCTCCCCACTTTCTGCCTCTTCCACCATGGCCTTGGTCATGAGCTATATGTGCATTCATGTGTGCTAAGTCGCTTCAGTCATGTCTGACGCTTTGCAACACTATGGTCTGTAGCCCGCCAGACTCCTCTGTCCATGAGATTCTCCAGGCAAGAATACTGGAGTGGGTTGCCATGCCCTCCTCCAGGGGGTTTTCCTGACCCAGGGATCAAACTCCTGCATTGGCAGATAGGTTCTTTACCACTAGTGCCCCCTGGGAAGGCCCATGAGCTATATCCCTTAATAAGTGCATTAGTCATTTCTCTATAGTGGGATTAAGTGTGGTTTTTATTTCCTCCTGGATACTTCCAGATATTTTCCATTTTTTCTACAATGTATCTTTCCTACAATTATTTTTTTTTATAAATGGAGGGGAAAACTGCTGGTATTTTAAAAAGATTGTGGTTATTTTATGTCTGTCACTTCTGCAATATTATGGGATCATCAAGGCCAGAAATCAGGTCTTTTTTGTTTTGTTTTCAAAGCTTAGAACCCATTGTGTGCTCATTAAATGTCAGATGGATGGATGAATGGAGAGAAGAGGGCAGCAATTGAGTTGGCAACTAAAGACATGAATCTGAACCTCACGTTAGTCAAGAAAGTGAATAACAAATCCCATTGGTGTCAGCATCATAAATTAGCAGATCATTCCTGGGGAGTCTCGTGACCATTTCCTCCCAGAGCAAGTGCTGGTGGGCTTGCAGTTCCCTGGGATCTCTGGTCCACTGTCCCCACCCTGTCTGTCTGAAGTTACCCTACATGGCACAACTGAGACTCCCCTTTCATTGCAGTTGTGGAACTTGATGTCACCAGTCGCGTTGCCACCTGTCTGGGATTTTATAGACATGCTTTCTCTGTTTATTGTGATGTCAGTTTGCACAGTTTCTCTTCAGGCTCTCAGAGTCTTTCAAGCATGAAGTTCCTGGAGATGAATGGTATTGGGGGCTCAGTGCTCTTTACTCAGTGGGAGCCAGCTGTGCTCTCGGCTGTCTTTAATTTTCAGCCAGAATTTTCAAACCTTTAACTGAGAGGCCAGGGCCAAGTGGAGACTAGCCTCAGGGGTTACCAGTATCTCCACAGAGCCAGCCGGGATTCAGCCACTCGCTAATGGGAGGGAGTGAGGATGGTGACATCTGCCTCCCTCTGGTGCCCTCTGGGATGTCATCTCATGCAGCTAACCTGAGACGCCCCTAATGTTCACCAGGATGAGGGCTTGAAGGAGGGAAGCCCTGCAGAGTAGGGAGGGCATCTGGGATAAGCTGGAAGGAAAAGCAGATTCTACCACCTACAAAGTATGCGGCCTTGAGCAGGGCCTTTCACTTCTCTGAGCCTATTTCCTCATCAGTCAAATGGCAATGGTGTGAGCTGAGATCACGTGGAGCACTAGGAGACATTCAGAAAGGAAAGCTCTCCTCTTTCATTGTTGCCTTTGGACTCCCCATGGCCCCGTGGTCCTCTGAAATGTGCCTCTTGTTCAGCAAGGAAGGGATTCCTCCAGGACCGGCGGCTCACCTGCCGGCTGCTTGGCTCACTGTTTGCTCTGCACTCACCTCCCTCACTGCTGCTCCAGAAGGTGAGCTGAACAGTTGAAGCCAGGGTTGATGCTGAGTGGGGGAGATGGGAGAGGATATCAGATTAGACAGAGGAGCCGAGGCAGCTTCTTCTACAGGAACTTCAAGGGTCCCCTAAGGTTTCCCTTCAAAGTGACGCCAAAGCCTGGGCCCTGACAAGTGGCAGGAGTGGCAGACGGGCCCGACTGGCAGAGCACTTTGAGTAGATAATTAGTTCAGGCTTTTGGGCTCCTCTGTCTTTGCCTTTCAACTTGATCTGATGAATCACCCCTCCTCACACCCATCTTTCTCCTCCTGCCCTGACTGACTTTTATTCCTCTAGAAAAACAGCCTAAACTAAACTTCCCCAAATCCAACAGAATAAGAAATGAATTCAGGAGTAAGTTTCTATGCTGCAATGCAATCTTGTGAAAGAGAGCGTATTCCTGAGTTCACAAACATTTTTTTCCCCCAGAGGCAAAATATTCAAGTATTGCTGTTGCAGAGTTAGTTACACAGTGGTAACTGAAACTCTGTATGTGAGGCTTGTGTGGTGCCCACTCCTTGGGCATTTGGGAAAAGAAATGCAGTCCTTCTGAAGAACAGAAAGTCATCAATGTTGCCATCAGCATTCCCAGCTACCACTTATGTTTTTTCTTCCTTTTATTCTCCGAATATTTTAAATGAAATATGATATACATACACTAAAATCCATATATCAATGCGTGAATTTTTACAAAATGAAATTATTCATATAACCACCACACATTTCCCAGCATATGAGAAGCCTCCTTATGCCTCTTCTAGTCATTACAGATTTCTTAAAAGTAATCATTATTTAGGCTTCTTTCCCTATAGATTAGGTTTTCCTGCTTTTAAAATAAATATAACTTTATATGAATGAGCATATGAATAGTAGTCAATTTTTTGTCTGTGAGTTATTTCCATTTAGTTGTATGTACTAATTCAATTTTCATTGTGTAATAATATTCCATTTTATAAATGTATACCAGTTTATCCAGTGAATTAGATTGTACATGTACATGGCTTTTATTGCACATATGTATACATTTCATTTTGGATATTTACTTAGGAGGGTCAAAAGCGTGTATTCGTTTAGCCTTAGAAGATATTGCTAAGCATTTTGCCAAAGTCGTGATACCAATTTACACTCCCTCCAGCAATATATGAGACTTCTAGCTGCTCCATATTCTCAACTTGGTAGGGTCTGGTTTTTGTTTGTTTTGTTCTGTTCTGTTTGTCCTTAGCCATTCTGCTGGGCAAAGTAGTATTTCATTGTTGTTTAAATTTGCATTTCTTTGATGCTTTTCATATGCTTATTGAACCTCTGCAAATCTTTTGCTCTTTTCGATGTTCTTATACTGTAGATTTTGTTTTCTTATTTATATTAGGAGTTCCTTCTATATTTTGAACAGAAGTCCTTTTTAAGATGTATGCATTATGGATAGTGCTCCTATTTTCTCCCAGTTCGTGGCTTGCCAATTAGTTAACAATGTCTTCTAATGAGAAGAAATCTTAAGTTTTTGTGAACTCCCACTTACCAATTTGGAATTATGATTAGTGCTTTTTAGGTCCTGTTTAAGACTTCTTTACCTATGCCAATGTCATAAACATATTCTCCTGTGTTATCTTCTAGAAGCTATATTGTTTTGCCTTTCATATTTAGGATTATAATTTATTTAAGTGGATTTTTATATATGGCATGAAGTAGAGTTGCAAACTTGCTTTTTCATAGCCCATTAATCCAGCACTATTTGTTGAAAAGATTGTCTCCTTGTCATTGCGTTTCAATGGCATCTTTGTTATAAATCAGGGGATACCTGAACTCGATTCTATTCAGTTGGTAGCTGTGTGTCCATCTTTGTGTCAGGACCACTTCATTTTCATTATGTAGCTTTATAAAATATGTCTTGATGTATGGTATTCTAAGTGCTCCAACTTTGTTCTTCTTCAACATGGTCTTTGCCATGCTTCAGTTCAGTTCAGTTGCTCAGTCGTGTCCAACTCTTTGCGACTCTATGAACCGCAGCACGCCAGGCCTCCCTGTCCATCACCAACTCCCAGAGTTTACTCAGACTCATGTCCGTTGAGTTGGTGATGCCATCCAACCATCTCATCCTCTGTTGTCCCCTTCTCCTCCTGCCTTCAAGCTTTCCCAGCATCAAGGTCTTTTCAAATGAGTCGGTTCTTCGCATCAGGTGGCAAAAGTATTCGAGTTTCAGCTTCAGCATCAGTCTTTCCAATGAATATTCAGGACTGATTTCCTTTAGGATGGACTAGTTGGATCTCCTTGCAGTCCAAGGAACCCTCCAAGAGTCTTCTCCAACACCAAAGTTCAAAAGCATCAGTTCTTCAGCACTCAGCTTTCTTTATAGTCCAACTTGCACAACAAAGGTCTAGTTGCCAAAGTAATGTCTCTGCTTTTTAATATGCTGTCTAGATTGGTCATAATTTTTCTTCCAGGGAGCAAGGATCTTTTAATTTCATGGCTGCAGTCACCATCTGCAGTGATTTTGGAGCCAAAAAAATACAGTCTGTCACTGTTTCCATCGTTTCCCCATCTATTTGCCATGAAGTGATGGGACCAGATGCCATGATCTTAGTTTTCTGAATATTGAGCTTTAAGCCAACTTTTTCACTCTCCTCGCTCACTTTCATCAAGAGGCTCTTTAGTTCTTCTTCACTTTCTGCCATAAGGATGGAGTCATCTGCATATCTGAGGTTATTGATATTTCTCCCAGCAATCTTGATTCCAGCTTGTGCTTCCTCCAGCCCAGCATTTCTCTTGATGTACTCTGCATATAAGTTAAATAAGCAGGGTGACAATATACAGCCTTGACGTACTCCTTTCCCAGTTTGGAACCAGTCTGTTGTTCCATGTCCAGTTCTAACTGTTGCTTCTTGACCAGCATACAGATTTCTCAGGAGGCAGGTCAGGTGGTCTGGTATTCCTATCTCCTGAAGAATTTTCCAGTTTGTTGTGATCCACACAGTCAAAGTCTTTGGCATAGTCAATACAGCATAAGGAGATGTTTTTCTGGAACTCTATCACTTTTTCGATGATCCAAAAGATGTTGGCAATTTGATCTCTGGTTCCTCTGCCTTTTCTAAATCTAGTTTGAACATCTAGAATTTCACAGTTCATGTACTATTGAAGCCTGGCTTGGAGAATTTTGAGCATCACTTTGCTAGTGTGTGAGATGAGTGCAATTGTGCAGTAGTTTGAGCATTCTTTGGCATTGCCTTTCTTTGGGATTGGCATGAAAACTGACCTTTTTCAGTCTTGTGGCCACTGCTAAGTTTTCCAAATTTGCTAAAATATTGAGTGCAGCACTTTCACAGCGTCATCTTTCAGGATTTGAAATAGCTCAACTGGAATTCCGTCACCTCCACTAGCTTTGTTTGTAGTGATGCTTTCTAATGCCCACTTGACTTCACATTCCAGGATGTCTGGCTCTAGGTGAGTGATCACACCATTATGATTATCTGGGTCATGAAGATCTTTTTTGTATAGTTCTTCTGTGTATTCTTGCCACCTCTTCTTAATATCTTCTACTTCTGTTAGCTCCATACCATTTCTGTCCTTTTTTGTGCCCATGTTTGTATGAAATGTTCCCTTGGTATCTCTAATTTTCTTGAAGAGATCTCTAGTCTTTCCCATTCTAATGTTTTCCTCTATTTCTTTGCATTGATCGCTAAGGAAGGCTTTCTTATCTCTCCTTGCTATTCTTTGGAACACTGCATTCACACTGGTATATCTTTCCTTTTCTCCTTTGCCTTTCGCTTGTCTTCTTTTCACAGCTATTTGTAAGGCCTCCTCAGACAACCATTTTGCCTTTTTGCCTTTCTTTTTCTTTGGGATGATCTTTTTTTTTATTATTATTAACTTATTTATTTTAGTTGGGGGATAATTACTTTACAATATTGTAGTGGTTTTTGCCATACATTGACATGAATCAGCCATGAGTTTACATGTGTTCCCCATCCTGAACCCCCCTCCCACCTCCCTCCCCATCCCATCCCTCTGGGTCATCCCATTGCCCCAGCCCTGAGCATTTGTCTCATGCATTGAACCTGGAATGGCATTCTGTTTCACATATTAATAAACATGTTTCAATGCTATTCTCTCAGAATGTGCCACCCTCACCTTTTCCCTCAGATCACTGCCTCCTGTACAATGTCACGAACCTCCATCCATAGTTCTTCTTGCCATGCTTAGCCTTTTACATTTCCATATACATTTTAGAATCATCTTAAACACACACACACACACACACACACACACACACACAATACCTGCTTAGATTGTGATCGAGATTGCGTTGAATTTATAGATTAACTTAGGAGAATTGATATGCTTACAATATTGATTCTACTAATCCATTTTCATGATAAAGCCTTCCATTTACATAGGTCTTTCTTAATTTCTCTCAGTAATATTTTGTAGTTTTCCTTGTGTTCTTGCCAGTGTTTCTTTAGATTTATTCCTTCGTGATCTTTAAGTACTTTTGTAAAAGTTGTTTAAAAATTTTATTTTTCTTTTATGACTATTTTTTTAAAATATAATTTTTGTTGTGTATCACTCCAAAGACCATGCTAAATTTACATATTGATTCTAAAAGCTTATAGATCGTTTTGGATTTTCTATCCTGTTATCTGTCAAACTTGACAGTTTCATTTTTCTTTTCTAGTTATTTCTTTTCTTTTCCTTGCTTTATTATATTGGCTAAAAGAGCCAATAAAATGTATATTTGAAGTAGTGATAATGAGTATCATTGCTTCATTCCTTAAGTCAGAGGAAAGCTTTCAGTATCTCATCATTAGATATCACGTTAGCTGTAGAGTTTTCACAAATGTCTTACATCAGATTGAGGAAGATTCCTTCTGTTCTAGTTCCTATGGTTGCATCCCAAAACTTACTGCCAAAAAAATGACCATTTATTATGCTCTTAGATTCTGAGAGTCAAGAATTTAGACAGAGAGCAGTAAGGAAGGTTTATCTCTGCTTCACAATGTACTGGGGCCTCAGTTGGAAGACTTGAAGTTGAAGGGATGGAATCATTTGGAAGCTTGTTCCCTCACATCTGATGTTCGATGCTAGCTCTTAGCTGGGGGCCTCTTTACTTGGGTTTCTCCATGCAGGCTCTCCATACAGGCTAATTTGAACTTTCTTGTAGCACGGTGAAGAGTTTCCAATAGCAAGTGTCCTGTAAGAGGTCAGAGTGGAAACTGTACTGCCTTTTATAGTCTAGCCTCAAAAGTCACACAGCAACATTTCTACTGTATTGTATTTAACAAGATAGTCATAGAGTCCTGCAAGTTCTGGAACAGCATGGAGGGATGCAATATGGCTGTGGCCATTTTTTTAAAAGTACAGTCTGCAAGACTTCTATATCTAATGTGCTAAGGGTTTTAATCATGATTGGGTGGTGAACTGTATCAAATTCTTTTTCTGATTCTATCAAGTCATTTATAGAATGTTTATTATTTTTTCTATAAAAACATAGTGAATTACACTGAATTTTGAGAATTAAACCAACCTTATATCTTAGAATAAGCTCAATTTGTTGTGATGGATTATCTACTTTATATGTAACTCATATTGTTTTGCTAATATTTGATTTAGAACTTTTACATCTATGTTTGTGAGAGAGAATGGCCTATACTTTTTACTTCATGTAAGCCTTCAAAGCTTCTGTTTTCAAACTTATGCTAACCTTATAAAACAAAATGGGAAGTCTCCTTTAATATTTTTATTTGCTGCTGACTTCATATGAAATTGGTTTTACCACATATTTAAATATTTGCAAGAATTCACTGGTAAAGCCATCTTGGCCTAGAATGACCTTTGTGGGAAGGTATTTAATTATGTATCATATTGTTGTTGTTCAGTGGCTAAGTCATGTTAGACTCTTTGCAGCCCCTTGGACTATAGCCTGCCAGGCTGTCTGTCCGTGGGATTTTTCTAGGCAACAATACTGGAGTGAGTTGCCATTTCCTTCTCCAGGGGATCTTCTGGACCAGGGATAGGACCCATTTCTCCTGCATTGGCAGGCAGATTCTTTACCATTGAGTCACCTGGGAAGCCCAATTATCATTTTACTGTGCTGTTGATTGTTACCCTGGAGATCACTAGGGTATATCTTAAATTAGTACGCTTACCATTCCCAAACAAGGCAAGGAGCTTAGATTATTTAAATTCCATTTACTCCAGCGCTATCTTTTGTCCTTTTTTGTTACATATTTTATTGCTACACATATTTAAAATCTCTCAAGACAGTATTACTGTGTCAAAATAACAATATATTTTTCTTTCCAATGCTCTTGAGCTCCTTACATTATTCAGCTTCTATCTGGGGCCATTTTTCTATTGCCTCAAGAGCTCCTCTTAATATTTCTCTTAGTGAAGATCTCCTGGGGAAAAAACTGTTAGGCTGTTTTGACTGAAAATGTCTTTACTTCGCCTTCATCTTTGAAGACAGCAGCCATTGGGTACATAATCCCTGGCTGGCAGCCATCTCCTTCCTGCGCTCTGTGTGTGTCACCCAGCTCTCTCCTGGCCTTCATCGCTTCTGTTGAAAAGTCCGTTTTCAGCTTCATCGATGCTTCCTTAGCGGTAATAACTTTACCCCTCAAGCTATTTTGAAGATTGTCTTTTTGTCTTTGATTTTAAATAGCTTTATTATGATATGAATAAGTTTGTTTTACATTTATTCTGTTTGGGGCTTATAAAGAAGCATTTGTTTGTTAATTTTTTAAAGAAAATCTCTTTTTCTTCAGATATTGCCTCTGTCCTTTCCTCTATCTCCTCTCTTTCTGGGACATCAAATTCATCTATTTTACACCTTTCTTTGTGTCTCATATGTCTCTCTGACTCTTGCATTTTCCATCCTTTTTTTTCTCCCTGTGATTCAATATGGTTATTTTCTACTGACTTCTCTTCTAGTTTACTAATTCTCTCTTCTGCTGTGTCCAATGTACTGTTAAGTCCATCTATTGAATTACTGATTTCAGATATTATATTTTTCACTTCTAGAATTTCCACTTGATCCTTATTCCATAGACTCATGTTCTCTGATGAAATTCTTTATATTTCATTGATTTTTTTAAATATAGTCTTCAGAAAATCATTTTCAAGTATGTATTTGATTACTCCAGTACCAGGCTTCAAGGTCTGTTTTTCTCTTTGCTTTTATCTTGGCTTTGGGTCTTTTGGCTCTGTTTCCTGTCATTCCTGGTATTATTTTATGAAATGCCAGAAGTTCTGGATGATAGTGTTCTTCTTCAGAGAAGTTTTATTTTTTTTGACAGGCAGATTCATATTGATCCAATCAGGAGTAGATGATTCAGGGCTGTGGAGTCTCCATGAAACACTGGGTAGAATTGGTAGAAACCAGCAACTTATTGAAAAACAGAAATAGGGGTGGCTGGAACAAAGTGGGTGGTTAGGATTGGCAAGAGAGGAAAAGAAGTCAAACACCCTAAGTTGAGAACCTCAGTGACAAAGAGGATGATGCTATTAAGAGATCTGCAAGGAGGATCAAAATTGGGAAAGAACAGGGATGGATTGGATTGTTGTGGAGCTGGAGCATACCTATGAAACAATGTTGGGGCTGAATAGACAGTGATTTTAACTTTGTGGAGAGAACCCCCTTGAAATACAAGCCAAAACTTAAGTGAGACAGATCTTATTAAAATACTCAGGCTAATAAAAGCTGTAATATCCAAAGGGCTTCCGTTGTGGCTCAGCTGGTAAAGACCACCTGCTACTTCCTTACTTGATATTCTTGTTGTCATCACTGGCTCTTCTCAGTCCCTGTCAAATCAAAGGTTCTGGATATTGAGAAGTCACTTTAGCACAAGATAATGGCCAATGATCACCAATTTGGATAACTCCACATATGTGGATAGATTGAACATTTTAACCTTTCATTAGCTGGTTGACAGGATACTTCCTCCTTCATTCAGAGTGTCAATGAGAATAGCTTCTTTAGCAAAGCTTCTTGGCACCATCTTTATCTCCTCAGTCTTTGCTAGGGCTGGTTACTTCCAAGACACATACGTCTGTGCCATTAATAGTGAGGCAACTATTGCAGTTTGTTTTGTGTCAAACCAGTGTGAACCAGTACTTTTCATCTATAAGGATAAAAGGAAAAAATGTATGCTCATGAACTAAAATTATATTCACACCTCCAGTGAGTTGGCATTCTTCTAGTCTGTATCACCATGGCTCCTCAGTTTCACCACAAAATATATTAACCCACCAACTGTTCAGCACTGGTCTAGATTAGCAGGTCTCAAACATTTTTGTTCCAGGATCACTTGAGAGTCTTAAAAATTAATGTTTGTGTGGGCTAAATAGGTTGACTTTATCGTATTATTATTAAACTCAGAAATTTTTAAAAATTTATCTATTAATTCATTTGCAAATAATAATAAATCCATTACAAGTAAACATAATATAGTTTAAGGAAAAGTAACCATTTTTACAAAAACCAAAACAAATATATTGAGAAGAGTGGCATTGTTTTACATTATTTTGCAAATCTCTTAAAGTCTGGTTTAATAGAAGTCATGTAATTTCTGGAAAACTCAACTACATAGTCATGAGAGAATGAGAGTGAAAAAAGTAGATAACATTTAATATGATTATGAAAATAGTTTTACCCTATGGATCCGCTGAAAAACACTCAGGAACCCCCAGGGATCTCTGAACCACTTTTTAAAAAGCGCTTGTCTAGCTGGTTAGTTTTACTCCAGACTGAGAGGATTCCAAGTTCTTGTCGTCAGTCAGGCTTTTCTTTTTAAATGATCCTCTCAGTTTTTAAAATCAGGATTAAGAGTATGTTTGAACTCTTTCAAGCGACAGAAATTAAAGGTGAACTAATTTAAGTGAAAAAGGAAGATTAATTGGCTCATTAACTGGAAAGTCTAAAATACTAAGACTAGGCTTCAGCTGAAGCTGAAACTCCATACTTTGGCCACCTGCTGCAAAGAACTGACTCATTTAAAAAGACACTGATGCTGGGAAGGATTGAAGGCGGGAGGAGAAGGGAATGACAGAGGATAAGATGGCTGGATGGCATCACTGACTCAGTGGCCATGAGTTTGAGTCAACTCCAGGAGTTGGTGATGGACAGTGAGGCCTGGCGTGCTACAGTCCATGGGGTCACAAAGAGTTGGACACGACTGAGCAACTGAACTGAACTGAACTGAACTGAACTGAGGCTTCAGATTCTACCCTGTCAAATAGCTTAGGAATTCCCTAGAATGTGTTTAGAGGTCTTGTTCACTGTCACCCCCTCAAGGCCAGGAACAATGCTAAACACATAAGTACATAATAAACACATAACAATGTATGCTTGCTGATTAATTAAACAATAGATTAAATATTGTTAGCAGAACTCTGTTTCCATTCATCAACTCTACTTGCCTCTTATTTCTTTCCCTTATCTCTAAGACTCCCTAGAAGCTCTGGTCATACGTGGTTCTCAGTGCTCAGAATCTTAGAGAAGAAGTCATCCTTTCCTTCACACGGCATCCATATTATTCCCAAGAAAGGAAGATTATTGATCCTTCTTGGGCCATGAGCCCAAACTGAATCTATTATTGTATGTGAGGGGAATGGGTATTATCAGCTTAGAAAGAGAGGGGCTGGGTTATTAACAGCTCCACCAGAATCAAATCAAGTGAAGATGTGGCAATTCCCAAAAAGAAAGAGCACTGAGCATACATCACACAAAATTACAGATGTCTACTAAAGATACCGTAATAACCTATCAACAGATGGCTTATCTAATCACATAACTCAAATTATCAGATGTACAATATGTGGTCTGGCCACTCAATGATACAGAAAACTGTATGCCAGCCAAGTTAACAACTGGGTGATTGATTTATGATTATTCAACTTAGTTTTAGTCCCTGAGCTTCAGAACAAACTATTTGACTTTTTTCTATCTCACATCATCTAACCTAAAATTTGACATGAGAGCGCTGCTGTCAGGTGTCACCCCCTTTATAAACCATCAGTGATTGCTTGTTACCTTTCAGAAAGAATCTCAAGCTCTTTAGGCTAAATTCTTTCATCCAACACATGGTTCTTGGCCATTTCAAAATTGAGGAACCAATAAAAAACAAAAAACAAAAAACAAAACAAACAAACAAACAAAAAACAAAATTGAGGAACCCTTTTAATGACTCCCATATTGTAGAAGTAATTGTTTTAGTCGTAAACATTAACTGATTAAAATATAATGACAGCAAGTCTTATCAATTTAGTAATATTTAAAAATAAATTTTTACCATTAGAGCATCAGCACATATTTGAATATTTTATACATACTTGATGTGAATATTTGTTATATTCTCTTAAAGAGTGCTGGATTTCATTCTGGCATGCAGTTAAGTAACTTGCAGATCAGTTTGATCCTTTCAGGGATTTCTTTTAAGTTTTGCTCTGTCAGATTCAGAGTAGTCTTTATTCTGAGGCTTGTTGTTCAGTTGCTAAGTCGTGTCTGACTCTTTGCAACCCCATAAACTGCAGCACGCTAGGCTTCCTTGTCCTACACTGTCTCCCTGAGTTTGCTCAAACTCATGTCCATTGAGTCAGTGGTGCCATCCAACCATCTCATCCTTTGTCACCCCATTCTCCTCCTGCCATCAATCTTTCCCATTCTGAGGTTAATTTAACTCTGTTACTACTAAAGTGTGATTCTTCTGTGTACTTTACTGAATGGTATTACTAGATCTGTCCACTCTGGCTGGTTGGAACACAGACTGTATTCACAATCTTGCCTCCAGGAATTGTTTAGCCTCTTGCTTCCTGGTTCTTTTCTTGTCCTGCAATGGTTTTCTTACATGCATGCATGAATTGAAACTCAACCAAAGGGATTTCCTCTGTTCCTGTTCTCTCACTTCCTCTCTCTCTCTTTCTCTCGAGCTTCCTCTCTGATGTGTTGCCTGAAAACCATAGCTTCTTTGGCGCCCCCAAACTCCCATCTCAGTCTCAAGTCAGCTCGCTCTGTTTGGGTTTGCTTGCTCTGAATTGCAACCTAGAAGCGGCTTCCAGGCAATAACCTGGGGAAATTATAAGGCTCATCTCATTTCTTTTCCTTCTCTCCTGTACCACAGTCTTGTTATGTCTGCTGTTCAATACCTGAAACCCACCACTTTGTATGGATTTCTGGTTTTCTATTTGTTTATGACAGGAGGCCAATCCCTGTAGCAGTTAATCCACATAGGCAGAAGTGGAAGTCTTGTGAGGAGCTTTGAATAAACCAAAGCAATAGCAGACTTTTACATTTAAAACATTTTTTCAGCATTAAAAATCCCACAGCCTGCCATTGTGGATCTCTGAACAACAGTCATTATTTTCCATGGTATTTCGAGTGAATCTTTGGAATACATCTGCTTGCTGCAGGAGACAATCCAAAATAAGGGAGCGCATAAGTACTAATTTCCTTGGATATTTCACCCTTATAAGAGAAGTGAGCACTTAAATTATCCTGTAAAACTCCATCTAAAGTCTCAAAGAAGCATATACAATTATCACTCATTACATGTTTTTGGTTTATTGTTGATAACATGTTAGTTTTAGGTCATATTTATGGTGTAGATTTTTATGTTTATATTATATGACTACTTTGATTATACAGTAAGCCCAAATGTGCTATAATGTGTTCAATATATTTATTCCCATTTTATAGGAGTTGGGACATAATTTTATTATTTCAAATGATGTTACATTTTACTCTTGAGCCTTGTTATTGGCTATATTTATAATCAATTGGATTCTATGTCTTTGGTTAGGAGCACAACCCTTTTTATGACATAATTCCTATGGGAAAAATAAGAATCATTTTATAATTATTTGCTTTATAACACTGTTTTCAGAGACATATTGTAGCAAAAGTAGCCTTTGCTTTAAACAGCTTTAGTTTAACTCTTGCATTGCTCCTCAACATGGTATGTGTGTATGTCTTATCTCCACAACTAGGTAACAATGTGCTAAAAACAAAGATCAAGTACTGTACTCTTTATATCTATAATGCCTTATGTAACAGAGGAAAACTGCATGGCATAATGCTATTTTATTTTAAACTATATTTTTAATCAACAGAACACTTTCTTTAAATTATGTTTTATGTGAAAGTCTAATTTATAAAATGGGTTAGTAAGAATTATTCTGGTTGACGTGGGATAGGGAGCTCAGACCCCCACTTACTGGCTTCCTTCCATTTCTCTTGCATGGTAGTCACTGGAACCCCTTCATTGTACAGTGAGGCTCCAGGGTAGACAGTTTAGGATTTGGAGTTAGTCCATCTGAGTTTCAAGTCCAGGACCCATTATTTACTTTTGAGAGATTTTAAACAAGTAACTTAAACCTTCTCTTTGACTATTTTATATAAAATAGGATTTTAATAATTATAATATCTCTGGATCAGTTAGGGATGATTTTGGCTAAAGGTGACAGAGAAAATCTAATTTAGATTGCCCTGCCCGCCCCCACCCCCCCTCCCCCCATGGAGAAGGCAAAGGCATCCCACTCCAGTACTCTTGCCTGGAAAAGTCCATGGACGGAGGAGCCTGGTAGGCTACAGTCCATGGGGTCGCTAAGAGTCGGACACGACTGAGCGACTTCACTTTCACTTTTCCCTTTCATGCACTGGAGAAGGAAATGGCAACCCACTCCAGTATTCTTGCCTGGAGAATCCCAGGGACGGGGGAGCCTGGTGGGCTGCCGTCTATGGGGTCGCACAGAGTCGGACACGACTGAAGCGACTTAGCAGCCCCACCCCCCCCAAACCCAGAGGTTTCTTTTTTGTAATTAAAAACAAGTTCAGATGTATATAGTTGCTGTGTTGTTTTTTTTTCTCACAATTTAAGTGATGTTGTTGGAGGTCTTTTTATCTTTCTGCTCCATCACATTTAGCATTTTGGCTTTCACCCTTGTGCTTGTTGCATTATAGTCACGAGACAGCTATTCACTTATGAGTTTCAGAAAAGAAGGGGCAGGCATTCACCTCAGGAAGTTGTTTTTTAGTTCAAAAAGGGAGATTCTCCCCAATACAGTTCTTTTTATAGCTCAGTAGCCAGATGCCCATTCTTTGCCAAATCAGTTTCCTAAAGTAATTTGTTTGGACCTGTCAGAAAAGTTTTCCCTGGGTAGGATAGAGGACCCATGTTTCCAGGTTTCATGGGATCTCCCGCCTAACCAATGAATGCGCAGGATAAATTACTACAAAATCCTTGACATAAATACTGAAAAGGTCCATATAACACAGCAACATACCATGTCTGAAGCTAAGTATCTGGGTATGATTGAGTAAATCCTTTCTCAGTTGATTTTAAAATAAATTAATCAAGTCCAAATTAATCACACTGGCAGAGGAGAAGAAGAGAGTTCACTGGTGTCGGCCACATGTGCCCCCAAACTACATGATGGAGTTTAGATGGCTACTGTGAGCTTCAAACGAGGGGGTATGTGGAAATTATTTTCCAACTGTAAAAGTACTATCCAAATGAGATTCTCCATTATGTTAACTTCTTGGTGAATGTTTGAGAAGTGAATGAAGGGGTAAATTTCAGTAAAGAATAAGAATGTCTTTGCAAGTCCTGAATCAGTGATTATCAAAGTATATTCCCCTGATGCCTATATTAGAAGGTATCAGAAAGATTAAGTAAAAATATAACTTCAGTTCAGTTCAGTCGCTCCGCCGTGTCTGACTCTTTGCGACCTCATGAATTGCAGCACACCAGACCTCTCTGTCCATCACCAACTCCCGGAGCTTACCCAAACTCATGTCCATCGAGTCAGTGATGCCATCCAACCATCTCATCCTCTGTCGTCCCCTTCTCCTCCTGCCCCCAATCCTACCCAGCATTAGGGTCTTTTCCAATGAGTCAACTCTTCGCATGAGGTGGCCTAAGTATTGGAGTTTCAGCTTCAACATCAGTCCTTCCAATGAACACCCAGGATTGATCTCCTTTAGGATGGATTGATTGGATCTCCTTGCAGTCCAAGGGACTCTCAAGAGTCTTCTCCAACACTACAGTTCAAAAGCATGAATTCTGTGGTGCTCAGCTTTCTTCACCGTCCAACTTTCGCATCCATACATGACCACTGGAAAAACCATAGCCTTGACTAGACGGACCTTTGTTGGCAAAGTAATGTCTCTGCTTTTAAATATGCTATCTAGGTTGGCCATAACCTTCCTTCCAAGGAGTAAGCGTCTTTTAATTTCATGGCTGCAATCACCATCAGCAGTGATTTTGGAGCCCAAAAAAATAAAGTCTGACACTGTTTCCACTGTTTCCCCATCTATTTCCCATGAAGTGATGGGACCAGATGCCATGATCTTAGTTTTCTGAACGTTGAGCTTTAAGCCAACTTTTTCACTCTTCTCTTTCACTTTCATCAAGAGGCTCTTTAGTTCTTCTTCACTTTCTGCCATAAGGGTGGTGTCATCAGCATATCTGAGGTTATTGATATTTCTCCCAGCAATCTTGATTCCAGCTTGTGTTTCTTCCAGCCCAGCATTTCTCATGGTGTACTCTGCATATAAGTTAAATAAGTAGGGTGACAATATACAGCCTTGATGTACTCCTTTTCCTATTTGGAACCAGTCTGTTGTTCCATGTCCAGTTCTAACTGTTGCTTCCTGACCTACATACAGGTTTCTCAAGAGACAGGTCAGATGGTCTGGTATTCCCATCTCTTTCAGAATTTTCCACAGTTTGTTGTGATCCACACTGTCAAAGGCTTTGGCATAGTCAATAAAGCAGAAATAGATGTTTTTCTGGAACTCTCTTGCTTTTTTGATGATCCAGCGGATATTGGCAATTTGATCTCTGGTTCCTCTGCCTTTTCTAAAACCAGCTTGAACATCTGGAAGTTCACGGTTCACGTATTGCTGAAGCCTGGCTTGGAGAATTTTGAGCATTACTTTACTAGCATGTGAGATGAGTGCAATTGTGTGCTGGTTTGAGCATTCTTTGGCGTTGCCTTTCTTTGGGATTGGAACGAAAACTGACCTTTTCCAGTCCTGTGGCCACTGCTGAGTTTTCCAAATTTGCTGGCATATCAAGTGCTTCAGACCTACTCAAACTTTAGATGGGTCCCAGAAACCTGAATTTTAATACATTTCCCAAGTAATCCTTATGCCCCTTAAAATGGAGGCTCATGGGCCCACATGACTCAGTACAACAGTGAGGGAGAACCAGGTTTTCTTGAGTAGATGTGCACATGCAGTGCGTTTTTTGAAGCCCAAGAGAAGGGAACACCAAACAAAGGAGCAGACTGCTGAAAAGCAACCATACCATCTCTTAAACCCCAAACACAGTGTAAGCACTCAATAATGTTGGCAACTTTTATTATTATTGACAGTTTTCTCCAGCACCAGGAGACCTAGATCTTAATGAAAACCTCAGCCATGGTTCAGTTGCTTAGTCACTGTCTGTGAAATAAAGTCACTATTGCCTAAGCCTGCTAGCGGTAGATACCATTGAAGTCTCCTAATTCAATCCACAGGCAACAATAGGAAGTTTCCAATGCCTTCCATAAGTCAATAAGAAATCTTGAGCCTCAGGATTGTTTTGAAGGTATTGCAAGACTTATGTAGTATCTTCGAGTCCCTCAAAAGAAAGACAGCCTAAAACAAATTCAAGCCATAATTATTAGTGCCATCTCCTTAGCCCAGAGTGTTGGGAAGGACAGGTGATAAATTATTACAAAATCTTTGACAGAAATGCTTAAAAGGTTTACATAACATAACAACATAGCATGTCTGAAGCTAAATATCTGGGTATGATTGAGCAGATCCTTTCCATTGATTTTAAAACAAATTAATCAAGCTATAGGTGATTGTTCTAGGCTGTATGTCCCAAGTGACATAACTGGACCTGAAAAATATTTGTTTATATGTGTGTGTATATATACACGTGCACACATATATATGCAGACATGTATACACATATATACATATATATTTAAATGTGTATCTATCTATCTATATATATACATATATAATATATGCACATTTATACACACATTGTAGAAATACTGTGGGGGTCACATAGTGACCATGGTTATTGGTTTAAAAAAGCAGGTTCCAAATGTTCATTTGTTATTCTTTGAGCCTTTTTCCTACAAGCTTAGCATACCTCTAGAGCTTGCACAAAGGATATTTGTAAGCATGGCATCTGAGAACTTCCTAAACTTTCTATTAATAACGTGATAATGGTACCTTCAGGTGCTGAAAAGTTAGGAAGGGGCAGGAGGAGAAGTGGATGGAAATAAGGAGGATCTTTTCTTTACCTTGAACAAGTCACCTAACCTCTCTCAACTTCCATTTCTGCACTCATAGAATGAGAATAATAATACTTACAACACAGGGCTCTTATGGGGATTGAAATGAATAATGAATATAAAGCACCTAGGATAGTCACCAGTACATAGTGAGCCCTTGATAAACTACTATTGTTTTTACTGTTACTATCCTCTGTAGGGTGATAGGTTTGAGGAAGTGATTTGAGCCTAAGCTCTCTGATTCATAGTGTTCAAAGGCACCACCTGAGAAAAAGAGGGACAGTCCCAGCCTGGCCTGGCCTGTTGGAAGAGTTCTCCATGAAACCCACAGGCTGCAACCTGTTCTCCAACATGGAGGCCACAGGCGCAACAAAAGTTGGATCTGGAAGGAGCCTTGGAAAAGTACTCTTTGGCATCATCCTTTAGAGGTCCAGGTTGGGCCAGGTGCAGAACCCCTCACCACTCCTGCCTCCAGCAGGGACTGGCCTCCAATATACTTCATCCTGTTTCTGAAGGTCACCTGAGCATAAATGGGCAGGTGTGGTGACTCCCCACTCAGAAACACCATTCAGCAGGGTGGGTGAGATTCTGGTTCCCACATCCAAATCAAGCTGGTGCTGTTTGTTGACCTGCTGAACTAGGTAGGTAAAGATGCTTTCCTTCACTTTTGAGACCCAGAAAGGCATTTCTCCCTTCCTGTTTTAAACTCAAAAGATATTTGCAATGGTCCCTCTGGTGCATCTTTCTGCATTCTGTTTGCTATAAGGAATAAATTATTCTTAAGGCATAAAATGGAAGGAAGCAAGGTATCCAGACTGACCTATAATTAATGTCTTCCTTCTTTGAGTGTGATCATCTTTGTGCAGTAATGTTATTCTATGCCATCTCCATTGTGTGGCCACTTTTCAGTTATAATATTCTAAGAATGCAAAGAGAGGCTCCTTGTAAATTAAATATGCTTGTGGAGAAGGAAATCCCTGTGTGTGGAACAACTACAGTGTGACAGGCATTGTTCTAGATATTTTGCATATGATATCTATTTTAATATTTAAAATAATCCAGCAAGTTAGTGGTAATATTCACATTTTTTTTCTATGGTAAACTATACATAAAATTAACCATTTTAAGTGTGAAGTTCAGTGGCATTCACATTGTTGTACAACCATCACTACCATTCATCTCCAGAACTTTTTTCATCTTCCCAAACTGAAACACTGTACCCGTTAAACACAAACTCCCCATCCCCTTCTCTTCCCAGCCCCTGGCAACTACCATTCTATGTTCTGTCTCTATAAATTTGATTATTCTAGGTACCCCATGTGAATGGGGGATAGCATTTGTTCTTTTGTGTCTGACTTATTTCACTTAGTATAATATCTTCAGTGTTCGTGTATGTTGTAATGTATGTCAGAATTTCCTTCCTTTTTAAGGTTGAAAATATTTCACTGCATGTACATACCACATTTTGTTTACCCGTTCATCTGTTGAAAGGCACTTGGGTTGTTTCCACTTCTAGATTATTGTGAAAATGTTTCTATGAACATTGGTGTACAAGTATCTGTTTGAGTCCCTGCTTTCAGTTCTCTTGGGTTTTTATTTAGGAGTGGAATTGCTGGGTAATATGGTAATTCCATATTTAACTTTTTGAGGAACTGCCAGACTGTTTCCACAGTGACTACATTATTTTATATTCCTACCAACAAGACATGAGGATTCCAATTTCTCTGTATTTTCACCAACACATATTATTTTCTGGTTGTTACTGTTGTGTGATCATAGCCATCCTAATGGACATGAAGTGACATTACCATTGTATAGGTGAGGAAGCTGAAGATCAAAAATCTGGGGTGTCTTATTCAACATCAGGCTGTTAGTAAGCAAAAGGGGCTCAGTTCTAGTCTAGAGATCTTAGGCATCAAAGTTTTTGCTGTATTCCTTGCACAAGCACCATGCTAGGAACTGAGGGCCCTTAGGAAAACCATAGAGGACAGAGTCCCACTTAAAAGAAGAGCTTGGTTGAGTCTGTTTTTATTTCCAATAGCCATCCAAGGATGGACAGACTGTTTCCTGATGTAATTTCCAGGTCAAGAGCACAACTCGGAATTTCAGTTTCCATAGTTATATAGAGGCTTTTGAATTTTCATTTCTCTTACTTCTCTTGGTCAGTCAAGTGGTTTTTGACCTTGTTCCAAACAAGGTTCCTGCTGAGGACATCATGCATGTTCCTTTCTGCAGCCAATTCAATCGTTCTGATTGTGGAGCTAATGCACAGTTCTTATTTGAAAATTCAGAGTGAGAGAGACAAAGACTATGAAATAGAAGCAGGGGGGGAAGAAAAAGATAGCATATTCTGAGGTTGGTGTAATTAGCGTGGCACAGCATTTCAGCCACTTGAACAACTTCTGTGTCTGTCCCTGGCATACAGGATGATGGGAGTCTCCAGTTGCAGACCAGACACAAGGCCCCACCTTGCAGCTTTCCTAGGATAGGAGAGGCTTCCATATCTTTGTCATCTGACAGAAGGCACAGCCAAAGCTTGGACAGGGCAAATGCCTTTGTCTGAGATCCCACTGCTAACAATATGAGAGGCTAGAAAGGCCTCCGGTTTGCTGGCAGTTTCTCTGGGCTTCTGTACTGTGTTCCACTGGCCTCCTGCTTCAACATCTTGTGAAAGACAGTGACAGGGGGACCCCTTTCTCTTAAAGTCTAGTCTGTCTCACCTGCTAATGCCTATCATTAGCAGCATGGAATATGGGGCAGAGCAGTGTGGAGTCAGAGTAGATGATGTCTAGGACGCATTTCAAGAGCTCTGGATGAGAGGGAGCTGGGCTTAAGTTTATGACTTCAAGACTTTAGTGCTTTGTAAGTTAGGACTGATCAAGCTTCACTGATAGCTCAGCTGATAAAGAATCTGCCTGCAATGAAGGAGACCCTGGTTCGATCCCTGGGTTGGGAAGATCCCCTGAAGAAGGGAAAGGCTACCCACTCCAGTATTCTGGCCTAAAAAATTCCGTGAATTGTATAGTCTGTGGGATCACAAAGAGTCGGACACGACTGAACGACTTTCACCTTCACATCTCACTCTCTCAGCTTGATTTTCCTTATCTGTGAAGCAGAAATATTAACTTAATTTCAAAGGGTTTTTATTGTGAACTAAGGAAGTATATAACTAGATGCTAGGCACATCGGTAGTCATTTATACAGAATTAAAATAATGGTCTTCAGTGAAATTTCATCCTTTCTACTGGAAAGATACCTCAGATTTTGAGCCCTTCTTATGTCCTTAAATTTGGAAAACAGCGCAGCACATGATTTTATATATCCTGCATTTGAAAAATAAATTCAGTTCTGTAAGCCACCCCAGGATAGGCTCTTTCACTGAGTTAATTTTGCTCCAATTTTCAATAATCTATAGAGACTCACTTACCCAAGCCCTCAGGACCCAAGCCTCAGACTGTGCCAGTTCCATTCAGTAGCCAAAGTTATTAACCTGCCCACCAAAGCTGGAGATGCTTTCTCTTGGGAAAGCATGACGTGTGTTAATCCAACTATTGCATCTAATCCAAGCCATTAACTACTTTAATTAAATCAAATTTAATAAATTTGTATGAACACATAGAATGTGGCATAGGCGCTAGGTCCCAGGAACACAAAGATAAATAGCCACAGCCCCTGCTTGGGGGGGTGTCCCCAAGCCTCTGTGTACCAAGGGCATATATATGACAGATGCTGTGAATGAGCCCCTTCCTTGACAGAGCTGTTATGTTCACATCTTCTTCAAGAGACACCTTAAGTCTTCCCAAAGCCACTCACTCCCTTCTTCCCACACTTCCTCCAACTCCTGTCCCTCCCTCGCCTCCCCCTTTCCCTTCACCATTTCTTCCTTTCCTCAATTCCATCCTTCTTTCTTCCTTTTCACCTCCCTCCTATTCACAAATGATTAGCTAATACCTGCTATGTACTCTTGCCTGGAAAATCCCATGGATGGAGGAGCCTGGTAGGCCACAGTCCATGGGGTCGCTTTCACTTTTCCCTTTCATGCACTGGAGAAGGCAATGGCAACCCACTCCAGTATTCTTGCCTGAAGAATCCCAGGGACGACGGAGCTTGGTGGGCTGCCATCTATGGGGTCGCACAGAGTCGGACACGACTGAAGCAACTTAGCAGCAGCGGCAGCTATGTAAAAGGTACTGCTCTAAAACAAGACAGATAAGTCCCTCCTCTCAAAAGCTTATATTTTTTTTAAAAAAGTTTTATTTTGAGATAATTCTAGACAACATAAAAGTTGTAAAAATAGTACAGTGTTCCTATATACCCTTCACCTAACTTCCCGTTCCTCCAACGTCTTATATAAAGATAGTGTAAATATTGAAACCAGGAAATTAACATTGATACATTGCTATTAGCAATCCCACCAATATTATTGGGTTTTTTTTCTAATTTTTTTTTACTCATTTTTCTGATCCAGGAAACAATATAGGTTCTTGTATCATGTTTAAACATCATTTCTTATTTTTCTCCAGTGTCACAATCCTTCAGTCATGACCTTGATGCTTTTGAACAGAACTGGTCAGATATTCTGTGCAGTGTCACTCAATTTGAGATGGTCTAATGTCTCACACTTAAACTGAGATTCTTCATTATTGGGACAATACCACAGAAGTGATGTGTCCTCAGTGCATCACACCAAGGAGGTATATGATGTCAAATGTTTTGTTGCTTCTGCTATTAACCCTGGATTACACTTGTCAGGTTAAAACTTGGTGAAGGTGGTGTATGATATGTTTCTTCTCTGTAATAAAAATAGCCTTCTATCTTTTATAGTTAATTAGTATCTTGTTGGGAGACAGTTTGAAACTGTGCAAATATCTTCCTTCTCATCATACTTTCACTCACTGATTTTATTACACACTTGTATTTGAGTGCTTCCTTACTCAAGAAGCTCATCTTTTATTTGGAAGAGTTAGACAGTAAAGAAGTAATAAAATAAATTCTAGATAGTGAAAGGGTTGTAAAGAAAATATAAGGAGGTGGGGTAACAGAACGAGAGGTCTATTTTAGATGGCACATCAGGGACATTCTCTCTAAGGAAGTGACATTTGAGCTGAGACCTGAATGACTACCCAGCTGAATGAGATCAGAAAGGAAGGCACTCCAAGCAGAGCACAGGGCCAGAGCAAGGGCCTGGAAACCAAAGCAAGCAAGGCCTACTTAAGAAAAGGAAACTAGCCAGGCATGGCTAGATGGAGTAAGGGGGGAAGTGGTGGGAGCTGAACTAAGGATGCAGAGGTAGTGAGAACCAGATCAGGTGAACCTTGAGGGTAGAGTAGCAAGTTTAAAAGTTTTCTAAGTGCAGTGCATCCTCCTTAATTAAATATGTTCTCTGTCGGTGCTGTCCCATAGTCTATTCATTAGCCACATCTGCTACGTAAATGTAAGTTTTGATCAGTTGAAATAAAATAAAATTGAAAATTTAGCTCCTTGGTCACTGTAGCCACATTTTAAGTGGTCAAGAGCCACTGTTGTGGCCCGTGACTGCCCTATTGGATGACGTAGGTATATAAAATTTCCCTCATGGCATTAAGTTCTATTGGGCAGCACTCTTACATATGCCTTCTGGAGGTCGTTTTACCATATTTGTTTCTGTGGGCAATATAGAGTGGAGTGTGTTATGGGACTGAATGGGTGAGTGAGTGAAGTCGCTCAGTTGTGGCCAATTCTGCGACCCCATGGACTGCAGCCTACCAGGCTCCTCTGTCCATGGGATTTTCCAAGCAATAGTACTGGAGTGGATTGCCATTTCCTTCTCTGTACCTATGTATGAGTGAGTGAGTGAGTGAAGTCGCTCAGTCGTGTCCGACTCTTTGCGACCCCATGGACTGCAGCCTACCAGGCTCCTCCATCCATGGGATTTTCCAAGCAATAGTACTGGAGTGGGTTGCCATTTTCTTCTCCAGTTATGGGACTGCTCTCCAGTAACTTTAAGTCTAGTAGACAAATAAGCAATAAGTATAATACCACGTATCGTGTATTAAGACCAGGGGCATAGCACAGAAAAAAGTGCTGTAGAGTTTGGATGAAGCACTTAGATGTCTAGAGATCTAGAAGGATGATAAGATTCTGATGAGTTGAGAAGAGGAAGTTTGGTGTGAGCTAAAGTTTTGGAGACATAAAGTGACAGATGAGGATGGTGAGTAGTCCAGTTTGGCTGGCATTTGGGTGTGTATGTAGAAAAATGTGAGAGAAAGATTAGCTGGTAGGTGGGCCATGTAATGTGAAAGACCTGGAAGCCAGGCTAAGGAGTTTTATGCCATAGGCAGTGGGGAGCCGTTCATGTGTTTTTTTTTTTCTTCCACCAAAGGAGTAACCTTACCAAAACTATGCTTCAGAAAGATTGGTCAGTCTGTGGTATATGAGGTGGTCTGTGGTGGGGGAGAGACAAACTGAAGGGAGAATGTTGGAAATCCATTTGCAGTAGAGCAAGCATTAGATTGTTCCTATTCCAGCATGTATTTTTTCTAAAACCTAAAATTATTCTCAAGCATATAAAGCCAGACTGCTTGAAATACAGCATTCTGAAATAAACTTTGAGAGCTGAAAATACACTATTTTATTTTGCCATAAGTAGTATTTAAAATACTCCTTGTAGCAAGCAGATATGTTACATAACCATAGTGTAAATACTGAAACCATGAAATTAATATTAACTTATAAAGCCCACAGGATCTGATTTGGGTATTTGATAAACAGGTGCTCTTTGTGTATGTTTATTCATCCAAATCAGAGGTTAAGTATGCTTAAATATTACACTTCATAAAAATCACCTGAGCATCTTGTTAAAGCACAGTGCCAGGCCACATCTCAGGTTCTGATGTTTTAGGTATGGGATGGGGTCTGGAGACCTGGATCTTAACAAAAGAAGCAGTAATCTGAGGGAAGTCACACAAGAAACACTGCCCAGTCCTATTTCCTTAGAAGTTTTCTGTCCTCCAGTTAACAGATTCCCTTTCTCATTATTTATAGGATATAGCCCTACAGATATTAAAAAAAAAAAATGTTCCCTTTTAATTATACCTTTTTCTCCCATCTCCATGAAGTAGTAGATTTAAGAGAACTGTAACATATTTTTCCCCTTACAATTTCTTTTTATTTTACCCATTTTAAATAGGCTTAAAGAAGTATCCCTTCAATTTTCTCTTTTTCTCCCAAGTGTTAATTTCCCAGAACTTGATCCCATGCTTCCCTTATAGTGACATTACTTTTGCATTTCCCTATCTGCCCTGTACCACTAAAAACTCTATGAGGACTAGGACCTTGTTCGAGTCACTTCCACGAACCTCACAGGGCTTGGCTGGGATCACCACAGTTAACGCTTGTAGGACCCTCAGAGCTCTGGCCCAGCTGGTGCCACAACGCTTCTAATAACCCTGCCAAACTAGAGTCTCTACCAAAGCTGTTTCACAGATGAGATTAACCAATCTCAGTGAGTTTAAGTGACATGCTTATGGGCACACAGCAATTAACTGAGTGATTTGAACATAGGTCTCTGAACCCAGCATCCTGTACTGGTTTTGCCCTTCACCACATGGCCCCAGAGAAAATAGTTGTTTGATGATGATGTTTTTCCCCTGGGGTCCTAGGAGCCCTGTTATCAAGGAGAGAGCAGGAGGGTGACAGCATCTTCCCCTTTGCCCTCAGGGTTTTGCTTGCTGTCATTCACTTCCAGTTCTAGTACTTTCTTTTCCTGTTTCTCCAGTGCCATACACCCAGGCATGATCTGCCCTAATGGTCAGTTCTTCCATTAGCCCACCTTCAAGAGGAGCGTTCCCAATTCACCGGTCCCTGGGGAGTCCAGAGGGTGATAATTACAGACCTTTCCTCCAAATCCACACAAGTAAGGCACTTTCACAGTTAACATGGCCCCTTTCTTCCAAATGTGTCACAAGCAGACCAACTGCTTGCAAAATATGCTTTAAGATTTCCCTTGGCGATCTATGCCTCTGTGAAACAGATGGGGGGTTTGACACAGGAGCCTCATCTGCACAGACAGTTTCTGTAGGGAAGTGACTGGGGAGACCACTAACATTCAAGAGCCCTTGGGTCCTATAGCCAGATCCTCAGGAGCACCGTCCTCTCCCGAAGGCTTCCTTGCTCCAGATGCAGTGCCTCCAGGTTGCAAGCACAAGTGAAACAACTTGGGTCTGGACTGTGAGAAAAGTACCTAACAGTTGAGACTGTCAGAGTCTACATTAATGCAGACTCCAACACAATGGCTGGGCAGACCCTGATGTGCAAATCCTTGCATGAGAAATTAGCAAGCAGCTTGAAGAGAAGGTAGAAAGCATAGCCCTGGGAGTCCAAGACCAAAACCACCACCTTGAGAGGCCTTCTTTGCTTCCACCTACTAACCTCCCACTAGGCAAATAGCTGTGCTTTCCCCTAGGCCCCCAGGAAATTGTTTAGACCGTCACTTAACCACAGCAAATTCGATTCACTTGGTAAGGTACCCAGTGGTACCTTACAGTAGTGCCCTACTGTATTGTGAGGGCAGGTTCTATGTTCTCCACTTCATAGCCTTGGACCCTGCTTTCTGGCCCATAATAGATGGTTCAGCTAATGAATGAACAAATAAATAACATGGCTGTCACTGTTGGAAGATTATCATGCCAAGACGGATTATTTTTGCCCTTTGTGCAACTAGGATTGAGAGCTAGGATCAGTCAGGAGATGCTATGATTTTAACAACACCAAGTAGAGGGGTTTGTTTCATTTTGTCTTTTAACCATCTGGACACCGGGAAGTTGAACTGGGTTAATCTCTGTGGAGGAGGCAGTGAGATCCCCGTCATGGAAGGGATTCGAAACAGAAACTGGAGGAGAATACACAGAGAAGCTCAGAGGACACAGGCATGGGTGTCTGGACAGGTGGCCGATCTAGACATCTTTCAAGTTTCTTCCAACCTTGAGACTGTGATTTCTGAATTTGTTTTTATTTACCTGCATGGCTGCTTTATTGGCTGAATATACATGGGAATATTTTTCATCTTCCAAAGTAATCTGAAGGCAGCCTCTCCACTTACATAAGGAGCTTTTGGTGGGCAGCATGGATTGACTTATGGTGGGGCTGAATCACATGTTGCATGATTCACTGTGTTCTATAGATGCCCCCCAAAACATATATCATTGTGTCTGCTGTTCCAAGATGACACTGTTATTTCCCACCTGTGCAAATACAGCTGTAAAAAAATGATGCATGGCCAGCCATCCCTTCCCCAGGGTATAGACAGAGAGCACACACCCTCTGGCTTAACACGCCCAAGAGGCACACACACACCCTCTTCTGAATTTCAATACTCATTTTCAAGCCGGCTGAGAAGGGAAGAGAATTGCAAATGAACTCACATTACCAGCAAAACCAAGCCAACCTTTCTCCTAAATTACTTTGTATATTAAGTCTGTGGACTGCAGAAGCCCCTGCATCCTCCGTGGCTTCTTGAAAAATCAAAAAGGTTTCCAGCAGTTTCAGCAAACAAGCAGGCTCTGAGCCTTCTGTCTTTGTTAGAGATTTGATTCAAACTGTGTCCGCTAGCAGTGAAACACAAAGGGAAAGAAAGTCAGTATGGTATAACTTTGAAATTTTTAGCAAGCGCCATGGGAAAGAATAATAAACCATAAATTGCTGCATCTGGCTTTAAATTTATAAAGAAAACAATAATACCAGAAACTAAAAATGTTACTCTCCATTGTCATTTAAAAAAATGGTTTCTGGCTCTTCATCCCTTTTCGTTCACCCTTTCACTTCACCAATTGTTGAAATTGCATCAAAGGCAACATCACTCTCTCCCCACCCCTCCCTTAGGCAATACACTCATGTGGAAAAATCCACCCAAATTCAAGCAGCTGAGAGATGGGGAGAAGTTGAGAGTGATAAGGCCCTGCACCCCAAAGACCAGAGGTGTGTGGGGGTTTCTGATTAGGAAGCAAAGGAAGGAACTTACCTGGAGGACCAGTGAGATGTACCATTGACCCTGTCTGATTGACCCTGAGATGTAAAGTGCTATCTGTGTTCAAGGGGAAATCCTGCCCTTCTCCCCCAGCCACCCTCTTTTTCACCAGAGGTGCCACTGAATCGTGTTATTTCCTAATAGAAACAGACTGTGGAGAGAAGGACAGGGCCTGCCTCCATTTTCTCTTCTTTTATGTGTGCTCAGCAAACCAGGACCAATTCTATTCTATTTCATTCATTCAAGGCAATCATCTTGGACTGCATTATAATAAACACATAGGATTTTTCCCCCCTCCTGAAGCCATTGCTCGCTGTGCTGCTCAAAATAATTTCCCGAGCTGACAAAAGCACCACATGTCAGCAGACCTGTTCTGTGTGCACTCTCCATCCTCATCCTGCTGAGATGTAGTGGTGGCTTAATCTGAATGCCGCCTGCCCAGGTGCTAGTGTACCTGCTAGAGTGGTTTCTGCAAGAAATCATAACGGATTGCTCTAAAAAACCAACAGCAAATGACCAGTAAATATGGTTTGGCCCCAGACGGTCGGGGTTAAGGAAGGTCTGTGGCCCTGCTTGCTCTGTTAGCCCAGGATGGGTGGGAGCAGGAGGCTGGATGACTTGTCAGTGCAGCTGGGCCATCACCATAGGGAATGAACCAAGTGGGCCTAGAGCCAGTCTCTGGGCACAGGGATGCAGCCGCCTCATTTCGCCTCACTGCAGCCTGGCTCATCCAGGTATATGAAAAGTATTAATGCCTTGCCCTTACTGCTGAGATTCCGTTTAATTCGTCAAAGTGAAGGGTGAGCACTGATAGGTTTCAGATCTCTCCAGGTGATGTTAGTGTGCAGCCAGGGTTGAAAGCCTCTTGTTTAGACTTTGGAGGAGCAGAAGAAGGTTGCTTAGTGTCCTACTCTCATTACCATTATTGTTAATACAAAGGCTGGTTGCACATCCAGGGAGCATCTGGATTGTAATGACCTGGAGGGGATGACCTTGTCCCAGAACTTGTGTTTCCTCACTAGTTTCCACCCTGGGAAGTGTTAGGTTAACATAGCCTGATATGTTAAGATGACCCCTAGAAAGCAGGTCAACTTGATTCTTTTTTTGTGCTTATGGCTGTGAGCCGTGACCATGATGCAGTTGTTACAGAGTCCTGGAGTTGGATGAGCACACTTGGGTACTTGTCCAGCTCTATCACCTTGATTAAGTCCCTTCCATTTTCTTGGCCTTGGTTTACACATTTGTAGAACAAGGGTGTTGGATTATTTAGTTGATCACTAAAGACTCACCTGCTCTGTCTTTGGCTTTGGAAGCCTAAGTTAGCAAAACACTCCTGTTTGTCTGTTAATGGGAGACCCAGACCAGAAGCAATGATACATAATAATAATGCACTTTGGTATTTAGAAAATAAGCATTATCAGAGACACAGAGTAGGGGAGGCGTAAATATATTTGGAAGAATACTAAATATTACATACTAAACACATGGGAAAGCAGAGGTCATGCGAAGAGGGGTCAGAGGAGAGATTCTGGTAGAAAGGTCAATTTGGTCTAGGTTTCAAAGAGTCTTGAGTGTCTTGCGATCAGCTACTTGGACTTTATTCAGAATGCAGTCAGGTACTAACCATGAATATGTGTCAGGAAACCAATGCCTCAGTTGTGTTTTAACAGCCAACTTTGGCATCTGCATGGCCAGAGAGTCCTTGAGGAAGGATACATACCTTACTCTGCTAATCATCAAATCCCTGCCAGTATCATTGTTAAATGATTAATAAATAAGAGACTGCTTAACTGATGTCCGATATCCTGATGAATACTGAAAAAGGGTGATAATCAGCTGGTAAGCCACATACTGAACACTAGGTTCCTTAACATCCATATTTTTTAAACACCTAGAAGAGTGACTGTTGTTTAAAATATTCTTCCTGATTCTTTTGAAGATATAAACAAACAGCCTTTGGCCAGCATATTTTTCTAAGCACACACACGGACACTGTTGGCTCATTATTTGCATGAAATATAGTTATTTACATATATTTGCATAGTGCTTTCAAAAACCCTTAATTCCAAGTATGTCAAATAAATAAAACAAATTAGTGTAATCTACTGCCTTTGTATAGCAGCCCAGCTTGGGGATCCTGGTGGTGACGGGGAAGCTTTTAGGAAGCTATGACCACCTCAGGGGGCAACAGACACAAAGAAGTCTGAGAACAGGGGACTCTAGGGCAGGGTCAAGTTTCAAGCATCTGGACAGTGCTCTGTAGCTCACAAACCCAATTTATATCACTTATTTCCTTTAAGCCTCACAAAAACCTGTGTGCTTGGTAGGGCTGGGGTTGTTATGAACTTTCATTAGCAAGGGATTACAGAAGTGAAGTGACTTGCTCATATCACAGTTGTAAGTGGTCATGCCTAGATTTTTTCCACATCTAGGCCTCTTGGTCCTCAGAGGCTTGATGCTTTGAGGATTGATCCAGAGTTCCCTTGACAAAAGGCAAAATGTCCCCATTCACTGATAATCCAGTGTGTCCTCTCTAGCCTCCACACTGCCATTGGGAAACTGTACAAGAGAACCCCAGATGGTTCAGAGACAGTGTCACCTAGCTTGTGATGTGCCTGGCCCTAAGTTATTGCCTTTTTATTGTTTGAGACAGTTATTTGAAAGTTATGGTAATGGAGTGAAAATATAAGCAGCTTACAGTTTACTGGAACATTAATCCTCTGGGGATGATGTCTTTTTCCCTCCGAGCATCTCTGTGGGACCTTTTCCATTGCATTATGTAGACTTTATTTTCAGACTTTTCTGCTATCACCTATCCACTCTTGCTTAATTACTAATTTCCATATTTGCTAAGGTGTAGTTATTTAGAAACATCTATCTCTGTAGATAGATAGATGTTTCTGGTGTAGATCCCAGACAGGAAGACATCTGGTCTGGGGAGTGGTGTTCAGTAGCAGCTCAGATACACACTGTGGGAAGCAGGAGTCAAATCAAGGGCTTTGGGGAGAGACAGAGCTAAGTTCATAACCTGGCCCTTCCATCTTTGATAACTCGACCATGACGTCTTTGAGCTTCAGTATCTTCACCTGTAAAGGCAATGGGGCATCTGCACCTCATAGAAGCTCAAATTGATGCTTTGAGGCTGATTCTATGAATTTGAGTGAGCCTGGCCTGAATGGGCTTGGACAGACCATAGGGGTCAACTACTGTAGCTGGTCATTCTAGGAGGCAAGGAATGCTCTCATGCCAGCTCTTTAATCCCTGAGCACAGCAGATGCAGTGCCTATGTCCCACAATACTCTTAGGGCCTCATGAAAACATTCTAATTTCTTTTGTCTGTGCTGGGTTTTTGTTGCTTTGTGAGGGCTTTCTAAGATCATGGCATTCGGTCCCATCACTTCATGGCAAATAGATGGGAAAACAGTGGAAACAGTGGCTGACTTTATTTTTGGGGGCTCCAAAATCACGGCAGATGATGATTGCAGTCATGAAATTAAAAGATGCTTACTCCTTGGAAGGAAAGTTATGACCAACCTAGACAGCATATTAAAAAGCAGAGACATTACTTTGTCAACCCAGGTCCGTCTAGTCAAGGATATGGTTTTTCCAGTAGTCATGTATGGATGTGAGAGTTGGATTATAAAGAAAGCTGAGCGCAGAAGAATTGAAGCTTTTGAACTGTGGTGTTGGAGAAGACTCTTGAGAGTCCCTTGGACTGCAACAAGATCCAACCAGTCCACCTAAAGGAAATCAGTCCTTGGTGTTCACTGGAAGGACTGATGTTGAAGCTGAAACTCCAATGCTTTGGCCACCTGATGCAAAGAGCTGACTCATTTGAAAAGACCCTGATGTTGGGAAAGATTGAAGGCAGGAGGAGAAGGGGACGACAGAGGATGAGATGGCTGGATGGCATCACTGACTCGATGGACATGAGTTTGGGTAAACTCTGGGAGTTGGTGATGGACAGGTAGGCCTAGCGTGCTGTGGTTCATGGGGTTGCAAAGAGTCGGACACAACTGAGCGACTGAACTGAACTGAACTGAGGGCTTTCTCTAGTTTCAGTGAGCAGGAACTACTCTTTGTTGCAGTGCATGGGCTTCTCATTGTGATGGCTTCTCTTTTTGGAGAGCACAGGCTCCAGGTTCACAGGCTTCACTAGTAGCAGCACACAGGCTCAGTAGTTGTGGCTCCTGGGCTCTAGAGTACAAGCTCAGCAGTTGTGGCGCACAAGCTTAATTGCTCCCAGGCATGTGGAATCTTCCTGGACTAAGGATTGAACCTGTTCTCTTCATTAGTAGGTGGATTCCTATCCATTGTGCCACTAGAGAAGTCCTTACTTTCTTTTAAAATCAGAAGGAGGGAAAATGAGGCTTTAGTTTGAATAAAGTGTTTTAATATATAACATCAATATATTTCTACATCAATGCAGTAGTAAAATAATTCATTTTGTGGAGGAATAGTCCCATGACAGCAAAAGTACCCAGGCTTGGAAGTCATAATGCAGCCCTGAATGCTACAGCCTGACTCTCTTTGCCCCCTGGGCATCCAGTCTTCATCTATTCATTTACAAAAGAGCATCCAAACTGGGGGTCAAGATGCCCAATAAGAACTGACCTTACTGAGATGGTCATTTATATCAAAATGACCACTGGTTTGTCCCGACTTGTCTACTTGCTTGCCCTATGTCTTGCATCAGGCAGTGTTTTTCCATGCTCCTCAGTTTCCTTCATGTTCCTGCCCACAGCCCCCCAGCTCCCTCAAGCCAAGCAAGAGAACAGAGAGAGAAGAGAGTGCAGAACCAGAAGTCCCTGACTCCCTGTTCAATGGCACACCTCTGTCTTCTCCCCTCTTCATTCAAGGACTATTCGAACAGCCTAAATAAATATTTCATTAGCAGTTACATTGTTATTTATTGTATTTTGATATAAACTTCTAAGAACATAGGAGAACCAATGCCAGTCATGATGCGACATTCTCCTTTCTGTGACTCAGTTTCCCCATATGCAAATTGGTGCTGATAAGAACAGCTTTGTAAGAAGCAATGGAAAAGAGAATGACATTATGGCTAGATAGATGCAGAACCTTCAGAAGAAACATTCTACCTGAGCTAGTAGTTATTATTAGCCTGATTATCAGTGAGCTCAAGCCTCTCAGAGTGCCCAGGCATAAGGACTTCCTGTGTTCGTAGGACTTAACAACCTCCTCCACGTCCTTCCTGAATTGCCTTCCATTAATTTCATCACTAGTGAAAGGGTTCTGATTTTTTTTTTTTTATTACTCTCAGTCCACCCCCATGGCTTGTGAAAGGCTTGTGAACCAGTGGTTGATTCAGCTTGGAGAGTTAGCAGTGCCCTTTCCCAGCCACTTCTGAAATCCTTGGCCAGCCTCCTGGCAGGGCTGAGGTCTAAAGGTGAGGAAACAGGAACAAGAAGGGGAGAGAGTGAAGAGAAAAAGGAAAAGAAGGAAGTCACAGGAAAGGGCAAGGACACCTGACAGCCGGCGTGTCACTCTAGGCCTGGGCCCTCATTCTCCATCCCACGGTCATCTTTGGAGCAGGGCACCACCCAGGAAGTTTTCCTTGCCCTCTGCATCCTTGTCACATTGCAACTATCCAGTGACAACCTTGGCCAGTGGTGGAGCTGTGACTTTGCCCCTTTCATGTCTGAGTTAGAATTAGAGGTCTTTGACCCAGAAAGGACACTGGAAATCATTTGTCCAAAGTTGTCTTTTTTACAGATGAGGAAACTGAAGCCCAGAAGTCTAAGAAACTTGTCAAAGTTCACACAGCAAAGAAGCCAGGACTAACACCCAAGTGTTCTGATGCACCCCCCAGTGTCCTTTCACTGTAGTACATAGGGTTTTTAGGTATGTGTGCATATATGCGTGAATACATGCACACACATACACACACATTTCTACATGCTTGGGAGTCTAGGTGTGCTTTCATTATTTTATTCATAATTATAGCAACTAGGCCTGGAAAATGAGTAATATAGCCCCATTTTTACCAAAGAAGAATCTGAATCTCAAACAGGCTGAAATATTCAAGATCACCCAGGTTATAGAAATGCTGGTATAAAACCCAGTCTCCTGACCCCCAGCCCCACACTTCCCAACACCCCTCACTGCCTCTAAGCCAACTGTCCAGAGCTCTTGGCTATGGCTATTATGAAGGAGCCAAGATTTCCATCCGTATTTATAGGAAAACTTTTGGCTTAACTGCATTCATGCTTAGAAGTCTCAACATTTTTTTAATTTATCAAAGGAAAGAGAGTAACAATGGAGTTGATGGGCAATTTGTGTAATTAACACCCCAAAGATCTCTGTACTGTAAGGTTTTTTGTTTCAGTGCATTTTTCTCAACAGATGCTCTTTTTACTGGTCAAGTGGCATTATCAGGAGGATTATAAAGGAGGGGTAAGACGCCTGCCAGAGGAGAATGGGGGGGAAGGCCTGATTTGGGTTCATCATTAGTGATCTTAGGTACATTTTGATGTACCTATGAGCCTGCTTCTTGCAAAGATTTGAATGATGAAACCAGTGAGATGCAGACAAGGAGTTGGACATCTGCTTCTAAATTAGTGCTAATTTAGCTTGTTTGGAAATGATTTGTGCCTCTACAAGACAGCATAACTGAAAGTTGTTTTCTTTCCTATGACCATAACTTTTTACTCTTCTCACAATGGGCCAGATGGACACATCAGAGGAGACTTGCTGGCCTTCAGAGGAACAATGGATGTTCCTGTTCATCCCATTGTTTGAAAAGACATTGCTCCTCCTTCATCTCAGTATAACCGTAATACCCAAATCAAGGTCTTGAGAAATCATCCAGCCCCTTCCAAAGACTTCATGGAAGCATGTAACTGGCTCTCCCATGATTCTGAAGCCAGGGTTGATGTTTAGGTGGTAGGTATACACCAATATGGGGCTTCCCTGGTGGCTCAGATGGTAAAGAATCTGTGTGCAATGCAGGAGACCTGGGTTTGACCCCTGGGTTGGGGGGATCCTCTGGAGGATGAAATGGCACCTCACTCCAGTATTCTTGCCTGGAGAAATTCCATGGACAGAGGATCCTGGCAGACTATAGTCCATGGGGTTGCAAAGAGTTGGGCACCAGACACAGCTGAGTGATTGAGTATACACGTCTCACATGTTGCAAATAATTATTGAATTATTTTGTTTGGCTTTAGCCATCATGTAAAAGCTATAATCGTAAGGAGTTTATACCTACTCTTATGTTACACATTTGAAAATAGCATTATAGTACAATCTGGCAGCTCAGGTAGTCCTTAATGACTTTCATTTGCTCTATTTTAAGTAACTGCATGTTGTTTCAGTACTAGAGCCCGGGGGTCTGTGTGAATTCCAGATGTGAGAGGAGATGACAGCCTTCCAAGCTTTCTGTGTGTGAGTAAATGTGTTAAAAGCAGCTTGCCTGGGAACATGGTCAGATTTCAGATTCCCTGCAGATTTGTGTACCTCTTATGACTATGTCTAAGAATAAACGTTGGACTTTGACATGGCCTGGAGCCAAGGCCAGTTCCCTTAGGGTCCTCTCCCACCCCCTACCCATGCCTCTCAGCAGTAATAGCTGGTCTAGAGAGGGGCTGGATTCTAGCTTGAGTCCCCCAGGGAGGTCAGGTTTGGAGATCACCAAGCTATAGAAAGCTGGATGACCCCTAGAACCCTAGAGAAGAGCTGGCTCCCAGGGCAAGTCCACAGCTCGCCTCCCCCAGAGTCAACAGGGGCCCCAGGAGACACTTAACCCTACTCCATTAAGCCTAATGGCACTGAGGACAAGTTTGCCCTCAGCACTACAACAAGAGCGCTTGAATGTCAGTTCAAGGTGTTTGCTCCATACTTTTTGATCCAAAGATGGATTGTAGGACCTTAGACAGAATTCTCAGCTCCACTTTAGTATCCCTAAATGCAGACCCCTGGAGGGTGGGGACAAGGCCTGGGAGAGTAGCCTTAAGTCACTTGCAGCAAATAACAAAATTTTTTGCTCCCTTTTTATTTTTAACTTTTTCTTGAGTTTTGTTTTAATTCTAACATGTTTAAACTTCATTCTTTTAAAAAAATTTATCTTGTTTCCTCAGAAATCTTATATTAAAATCAATGATTCTGAAAGATATTTTAGGTTTATCCCAGAATGTTCTGCCCACCACCAACCTCATTCCCTTCTTGCCTACAGTCTTCAGTTGGTGAAGCACTAAATTACAGATCACTGAGGGATTTATTTCTTCTAGGATCAGGCACAGGGAGAAAGCACGGAGTATGGAACAAACAGACTTGTCTAAATCCATGATTCCGATACTTAATAGATGTTTGAATTTACTTAACCCATTGAACTACATGGGGCCTCAATTTCTTAATCTGGAAAATGGGTATAATAATACCTTCCCATCTTCCTCATAGTCATGAAGATTGAATAAAATAAGGCTTGTGAAAACTTTTAAAATGTAAATTGTTACTTAAATGTGAGTTATTTTTATCACTTGTCAATGTCCTTCAAGCAAAGGCCATCAGTAACATACCTGTAACTAAACAAACTGGATTTATTACTAGCTGCAGTACAGAACAGACACCATGGGAAACATTGTGGGTCTCAGTAAGAGAATGTTGAAGGAACCTACTATAGGATTTGGGCTTTGGTTGGATGATTTGCAAGAGGTTTATGGAAGAAGGGAGTTGCTCTAAATTGGATGTTGTCCAAAAGTGGGGGCAGTTGTATGCTTGTGTGTCTCAGTAAATCTTCTCAGGGAGAAAAGACTAGAATGAGGATCAAGCTGTAATTGTAATTGGTAAAGAAACACTAACAACTCATCTTGGCTGAGAGAGGCACATGATTGGTATTTTGTATGCAGCATAGTTATCTATTTTTTATCTGTGCTTAAAAGCGGCCATGCTTTGTCTCATTTTTATCATGATCTCAGAGTAACCTTGCCTGAGCTCAGTATTCTGTGTTCACGTCTGATAGAATAACATGACCAAGCTGTGGAGCACCAGGCCAGCTTCTGCATGTCAGGGGCTGCTCTTCTTTCTCATATCATACATGTTCAAACCAACAGTTTTTCTGTAGGACCATGGGCCTACATGGGGTTTCAAAAATAGATGCACTTAGAGTAGGTAAGAAAGAGAAGGAAGGAGGGAGGGAAAAGAATAAGGAGGAGGGAACAAGGCACTAAGAGGGGAAAGAAGTTGTGAGGCTGTAGTGTGTTTGCTCATCCACCCCAGGACTCTCCAGGAACAGAAGAAGAACTCAAACTGAGTTGATTCCATTTCATAATTGGCCACCATTGAAGGCAGCATCCAAAGGTCAGCCTAGGATACACTACTGCTACTCAGTTCCCTTATGGGGCTCCAGTGTCATCAAGTCCTATGGCTCTGGTCCTGACTACCTCTCCCACTCCCCCTGAAATCTATGCCACCTAGCTCTTGGGGTTTGTGCTTCCTAATGCTTTGAGGAGGATTCTAGAGCCATTTTCTCCTCTGGTCTATGATCAAAGTGCACAGATGTTTCATAAAACTTAAAATGACTAAACCATTTACCTCAGGTGGCTAATCAAGCAGGTTTAAAGAATTTCAAGGTATCAAGGAACCACAAGTGGAAATTGAATTGCGGTCACAGATACAGTTTGGCCATTAAAAGCTGAACTTGATGGGCTAATAGAGAGTTACCAGCTGATGAGTGAACATCAGTATGATAGCAACAAATTGACCTCTGCTGAAAGGGGCTTTTCTTAAAGACCTCATGATACCCAGTAGAAGATGAACTCTTGATACCTGCTATGTCTCAGTTAATAGCATCAGTTGAATCAGATTAATTTAAAGGGGCTAATGAAAATGATGTAGCAGAAGAGTTTGGAGGTGATAATTTGATGCAGAAATATCGACTGAAAGATGATGACATTCTGAAACCTGTTCCCTTGGGAACATTTGGGCTAATGATGGAAGTTAGAAGGGAGCAAAGGGTTCCTGCCTTATTTCTGTCAGCCATGTCTCAGGAAAATGTGGCAAAATTGGTTGACATTTATCAGTAAAATTTTTTAAATGGCTATCTGATTTCTAAGTAGTTCAAGTCTTACTGATGATTTTGTAACAAATGGATTTTACATTTCTCTTGCATTACTAAAAAAGTTTTCTGGCTGTGCTTGATAGGCCTTCTTGGCCTCTAGCTGTCTTTTCTTTTAAGCAGAGTCATACTCAAAGCCAAATCTTAGCATTATTAAGGCCATGTCTTATACAGAAAAACAGAAATATCCAAGCCAGAGGTGGAAAACTAAATGGTGAACAAGGAAGAGGAAAGAGTCTTAATGACCAAATGGATCCTACCTTTGCTACTTGTGGTAGTACATGCTGGATACTATGATAAGAGTACCACAGACTAGGGAACCTAAACAACAGACATTTTTCTCAAAGTTCTGGAGATCGAGAAGTCTGAGATCAAGGCATCAGGAGATTCGGCATCTGGTGAGAACCTACTTCCTGATTTGAAGACAAGCACTTTCTTGCTGTATCTTCACATGGTGAAAAGAATGAGCTCTAGTCTCTTCATCCCCTTGTGTTAGTTGCTCAGTTGTTTCTGATTCTTTGCAACCCCATGGACAGTAGCCCATCATGCTCCTCTGTCCATGGGATTTCCCAAGCAAGAATCGTGGAATGGGTTGCCATTCCCTTCTCCAGGGGATCTTCCTGACCCGGGGATCGAACCTGGGTCTCCTGCATTGCAGGCAGATTCTTTACTGTCTGGGCCACCAGGGAATCACTCTTATAACACCACCAATTCCATCATGACAGCTCCACCCTCAAGATGTAATCACCTCCCAAAGGCCCTGCCTCCAAATACTATCACACTGAGAACTCAGTTCAGTTCAGTCGCTCAGTCGTGTCCAACTCTTTGCGACCCCATGAATTGCAGCACCCCAGGCCTCTCTGTCCATCACCAACTCCTGGGGTTTACCCAAACCCATGTCCATCAAGTCGGTGATGCCATCCAAACATCTCATTCTCTGTCACCCCCTTCTCCTCCTGCCCCCAATCCTTCCCAGCATTAGGGTCTTTTCCAATGAGTCAACTCTTCCCATGAGGTGGCCAAAGTATTGGAGTCTCATCTTCAACATCAGTCCTTTCAATGAACACTCAGGATTGATCTCCTTTAGGATGGATAGATTGGATCTCCTTACAGTCCAAGGGACTCTCAAGAGTCTTCTCCAACACCACAGTTCAAAAGCATCAATTCTTCGGCACTCAGCTTTCTTCACCATCCAACTCTCACATCCATACATGACCACTGGAAAAACCATAGCCTTGGCTAGATGGACCTTTGTAGGCAAAGTAATGTCTCTGCTTTTTAATATGCTATCTAGGTTGGCCATAACCTTCCTTCCAAGAAGTAAGCGTCTTTTAATTTCATGGCTGCAATCACCATCAGCAGTGATTTTGGAGCCCGAAAAAATAAAGTCTGACACTGTTTCAACTGTTTCCCCATCTATTTCCCATGAAGTGATGGGACCAGATGCCATGATCTTAGTTTTCTGAACGTTGAGCTTAAACCAACTTTTTCACTCAACTCTTTCACTTTCATCAAGAGGCTCTTTAGTTCTTCTTCACTTTCTGCCATTTAGTTCTTCTTCACCTTCTGCCATAAGGGTGGTGTCATCTGCGTATCTGAGGTTATTGATATTTCTCCCGGCAATCTTGATTCCAGCTTGTTTCTTCCAGCCCAGCGTTTCTCATGATGTACTCTGCATATAAGTTAAATAAGCAGGGTGACAATATACAGCCTTGACGTACTCCTTTTCCTATTTGGAACCAGTCTGTTGTTCCATGTCCAGTTCTAACTGTTGCTTCCTGACCTGCATACAGCTTTCTCAAGAGATAGGTCAGATGGTCTGGTATTCCCATCTCTTTCAGAATTTTCCACAGTTTATTGTGATCCACACAGTCAAAGGCTTTGGCATAGTCAATAAAGCAGAAATAGATGTTTTTCTGGAACTCTCTTGCTTTTTCGATGATCCAGTGGATATTGGCAATTTGATCTCTGGTTCCTCTGCCTTTTCTAAAACCAGCTTGAACATCTGGAAGTTCACGGTTCACATATTGCTGAAGCCTGGCTTGGAGAATTTTGAGCATTACTTTACTAGCATGTGAGATGAGTGCAATTGTGTGCTGGTTTGAGCATTCTTTGGCATTGCCTTTCTTTGGGATTAGAATGAAAACTGACCTTTTCCAGTCCTGTGGCCACTGCTGAGTTTTCCAGATTTGCTGGCATATTGAGTGCAGCACTTTCACAGCATCATCTTTCAGGATTTGAAATAGCTCAACTGGAATTCCATCACCTCCACTAGCTTTGTTCATAATGACGCTTTCTAAGGCCCACTTGACTTCACATTCCAGGATGTCTGACTCTAGGTGAGTGATCACACCATCGTGATAATCTGGGTCATGAAGATCTTTTTTGTACAGTTCTTCTGTGTATTCTTGCCACCTCTTCTTAATATCTTCTGCTTCTGTTAGGTCCATACCATTTCTGTCCTTTATCGAGCCCATCTTTGCCTGAAATGTTCACTTGGGATCTTTAATTTTCTTGAAGAGATCTCTAGTCTTTCCCAGATCTCTAGTCTGTTGTTTTCCTCTATTTCTTTGCATTGATCACTGAGGAAGGCTTTCTTATCTCTCCTTGCTATTCTTTGGAACTCTGCATTCAGATGGGAATATTTTCCCCTTTCTCCTTTGCTTTTCACTTCTCTTCTCTTCCCAGATATCTGTAAGGCCTCCTAAGACAGCCATTTTGCTTTTTTGCATTTCTTTTCCATGAGGATGGTCTTGATCCCTGTCTCCTGTACAGTGTCACGAACCTCTGTCCATAGTTCATCAGGCACTCTGTCTATCAGATCTAGTCCCTTAAATCTATTTGTCACTTCTACTGTATACTCATAAGTCATAGGTCATACCTGATCTAGGTCATAACTGAATGGTCTAGTGGTTTTCCCTACTTTCTTCAATTTAACTCTGAATTTGGCAATAAGGAGTTCATGATCTGAGCCACAGTCCAATCCCAGTCTTGTTTTTGCTGACTGTATAGAGCTTCTCCATCTTTGGCTGCAAAGAATATAATCAATCTGATTTCGGTGTTGACCATCTGGTGATGTCCATGTGTAGAGTCTTCTCTTGTGTTGTTGGAAGAGGGTGTTTGCTATGACCAGTGCGTTCTCTTGGCAAAACTGTATTAGCCTTTGGCCTGCTTCATTCTGTACTCCAAGGTCAAATTTGCCTGTTATGCCAGGTGTTTCCTGACTTCCTACTTTTGCATTCCAGTCCCCTATAATGAAAAGGACATCTTTTTTGGGTGTTAGTTCTAAAAGAGCTTGTAGGTCTTCATAGAACCGTTCAACTTCAGCTTCTTTGGCATTACTGGTCGGGGCATAGACTTGGATTACCGTGATATTGAATGGTTTGCCTTGGAAACGAACAGAGATCATTCTGACGTTTTTGAGATTGCATCCAAGTACTGCATTTTGGACTCTTTTGTTGACCATGATGGCTACTCCATTTCTTCTAAGGGATTCCTGTCCACAGTAGTAGATATAATGGTCATCTGAGTTAAATTCACCCATTCCAGTCCATCTTAGTTCTCTGATTCCTAGAATGTCGACATTCACTCTTGCCTTCTCCTATTTGACCACTTCCAATTTACCTTGATTCAGTCTTCAAAATATTAAGCTAAGGTGGAAGGTAGATACAAACATTCAGTCTGCAGCATTACTTTAAGGATTAACGTTGGCAAAATCTGTCCAGGCGACTGCTCTTGACACAGATCCTCAATAAAATTGGCAAAAGGGTGAAACCTGTATTGCCTTTGAAGTTAACTATGTGGTTGTTGTTCAGTAGCTAAGTCATATCTGACTCTTTGCAACCCCATGGACTATAGCATGCCAGGCTCTTCTATCCTCACTATATCCTAGAGTTTGCTCAAATTCATGTCCATTGAGTCAGTGATGCTATCTAATCATCTCAGTCTCTGCCACCCCCTTCTCCTTTTGCCTTCAATCTTTCCGAGCATCAGGGTCTTTTCCAATGAGTTGGCTCTTTGCATTAGGTGGCCAAAGTATTGAAGCTTCAGCTTCAATAGTCCTTTCAATGAATATTCATAGATGATTTCCTTTAGGATAGAGTGATTTGATCTCCTTGCAGTCCAAGGGACTCTCAAGACTCTTCTATAGCATCACAATTCGAAAGCATCAATTCTTCAGTGCTCAACCTTCTTTATGGACCAATCCACACATCCATACATGGACCTCATAGAAGGAGCAAAATTTCATAGCTAACTTTACTTGTATTCAAATCTTAGTTCTTTTATTACCTCTGTGACGCTTTCTTGAGCTATATTGAATGCGTGAAATAGCTGTGCAACCTTGGGCAAATCAGATCAATTTTCTAGCCTTAGTTTTCTTATCTACTAAATGACAGGTTCAGGCTGGAAGATTTCTATTATTCCTTTGAGTTCTAATGATCTGTGATCCAAAATTGACTATTTCCTTGCAAATGGATTTCCTATTGACCTAATAGGAAAAATACAATTGCCTCATCTCTCAACCATGAGCCCAGCAATGTCCACTAGAATTGGAAGGCAAGTCTCCATTGTAAATGGATATTATATGTGTTGGGGACTGATCGATGCCTTTTCTTTGTGGGTGAAGTGTTATTTTGATAAATGCCTATCTTATGAATTTTAATCATGTGGATTGTCATCACTCCTCAAACTCTAAAGACCAAACTATTGTTATTACTCATTGACTGATTTAGAACCAGGTCAAAGAAACAAGTCCCAAACATTGACAGCTGAAATATTTATGATGCAACTACTGTTGCTTCCAAGTAATACACACTGTGTCCAGGAAGAAACACATTATGGCAACCCAGGCCTTAAATTGATGAACATGTTTCCGTTTTAGCCATGCGAATCATTCATCAGAGAGCAATCAATATGAATTTGATACTCCTCGGAGACACAGTAGGGATAAAAGTGAGTCTTGGTACTGATCCTGCTTTGTCAACTTTCAGAAAAGGAATAAGCATCCACCACATCCCATTGTAGCCCCAGTCCTATTTTCGTTAGTCTACTATGCCTACCATCCTCATTTTTAAAGGACAAGAAAAACATCTATTTCTACTTTATTGACTATGCCAAAGCCTTTGACTGTGTGGATCACAATAAACTGTGGAAAATTCTGAAAGAGATGGGAATACCAGACCATCTGACCTGCCTCTTGAGAAACCTGTATCCAGGTCAGGAAGTGACAGTTAGAACTGGACATGGAACAACAGACTGGTTCCAAATAGGAAAAGGAGTACGTCAAGGTTGTATATTGTCACCCTGCTTATTTAACTTATATGCAGAGTACATCATGAGAAACTCTGGGCTGGAGGAAGCACAAGCTGGATTCAAGATTGCTAGGAGAAATATCAATAACCTCAGATATGCAGATGATACCACCCTTATGGCAGAAAGTGAAGAAGAACTAAAGAGCCTCTTAATGAAAGTGAAAGAGGAGAGTGAAAATTTAGCTTGAAGCTCAACATTTAGAAAACTAAGATTGTGGCATCTGGTCCCATCACTTCATGGCAAATAGATGGAGAAACAGTGGAAAGAGTGGTTGACTTTATTTTTGGGGGCTCCAAAATCACTGCAGATGGTGATTGGAGTCATGAAATTAAAAGACACTTACTCCTTGGAAGGAAAGTTATGACCAACCTAGACAGCATATTAAAAAGCAGAGACATTACTTTGCCAACAAAGGTCCGTCTAGTCAAGGCTATGGTTTTTCCAGTAGTCATGTGTGGATGTGAGAGCTGGACCATAAAGAAAGCTGAGCGCTGAAGAATTTGCTTTTGAACTATGGTGTTGGAGAAGACTCTTGAGAGTCTCTTGGACTGCAAGGAGATCCAACTAGTCCATCTTAAAGGAAATCATTCCTGAATATTCATTGGAAGGACTGATGTTGAAGCTGAAACTCCAATACTTTGACCACCTGATGCGAAGAGCTGACTTATTTGAAAAGACCCTGATGCTGGGGAAGATTGAAGGCAGGAGGAGAAGGGGGCAACAGAGCATGAGATGTTTGGATGGCATCACCGACTTAATGGACATGAGTTCGGGTAAACTCCGGGAGTTGATGATGGACACTCCCTTTGGAAATATAACCAAGAATAACACATTAGGGATTCTTGTACAGGCACAAATGGTGATATGATATGGAAAATATTCTTCATAAAGTTGCTGGCAAAGCTGTGTATCTGTGTGCCTACTACCTCTTCACTTTTCCTCTACAAATGCCCATTGAATGGTTCCAACTGGTTGGAGTCAAAGAAGCTCTGAATTTTAAAACATCTTGTAGATGTTCCTTTAAACTTGGCTCAAGGGATCCAGAAAGTCTTAATAGGAATTGCTAGCGGGATGGGGTGTGAATAAACCAGGTTGTTGTTTGTTGTTGTTGAGTAGATGAGTCGTGTTGAAATCTTTTGTGACCCCATGGACTGTAGCGCACCAGGCTCCTGTGTCCATGGGATTTCCCAAGCAAGAATATTAGAGTGGGTTGCCATTTCTTTCTCCAGGGGATCTTCCCAACCCAGGAATTGAACCTGCATCTCCTGCATTGGCGTGCAGATTCATTACCACTGAGCCACCAGGAAAGCCTTAATACCAAATAGGAGAAGCCATTTGGGTTTAATTGCCCTAGATAGCGAAGAGCAAAGAGACACATTTTCTTTTAAACTTTAACAAAAGAGTAAAATCCAGCAGTCAGTGAGCAAGCACTTGCTAAGCACCTGCTTTGAGCAAGGCCTTGGGGAAAGCACTTGGAGAGAAAACAAGTTAGCTGAAATTTGGTATTCTTAAGTATCAAGCCTCCTAATACTGGTCTCACATTCTCTTATCAAAACCCTCTAAAATCTTGCCACTCAAAGTGGCATATCACTCAAAGTGTGGTCCATATCAGCATTTCCTGGGACCTTGTTAGAAATACAGAATCTTCAGCCCCACCCTACATCTACTGAATCAGAATCTACATTTAAACAAAATCCTCCTGTGACTTACATGCATATTAAACTTTAAGAAGAACTGCTGTAGACCAGTGAGTCTGAGAAATCATCACTTCGTCAATCAAAGAGTATTTATGGGGGCGTCCTGAAGTATCCACAGTGCATCTGGTATTGTCAGAACAGACTATAGTTGTTTAACATTGCCTAGTCACTTGGGAGACAGATTTCCTCTACAAGTCTGACAATGAGGACATTTTTGTTGATCATATGAAACCATAGATGATACAGCTGGATAGGAAACCCAGAGTAGGGAAACAATCAATGACTCATGGCTAGTATGTGAGAGAGCTGAGGTTGGAGCTGAGGTTTCTGAACTCACTGTCTAGTGCTTACTCACCTCCACTTCACTGAGAAATAACACAGAGGCCCAAGGGCATGTCTGGATGACTCACAAATCAGTTGCTGTTCAATGGATCATATCAGTAAAAAAAAAAAGACTAAATATGATTTACCATTGCTCAGAGCCAAATTCTCAAGGGGAAAAAGTGGAATCATAATAACACAGTCATTGATACCATAATTAATGCCATGGAATGAGTAGGAAGAAAAGGGAGACTGACCATGTGTAATCATCAAATAAATGACCTAGATATCATTACAATCTAAAGTTATTTGTCTGTTGACAAACCCAGGAAATAAGTGTGTCAGAGAGTGGCCTACCTACCTGTAACCTAGGCTATAGGGATTGAGGGGGTCTCCCTAGAGTTTTTTTTATGCTAGAAGGTCCACCTTCAAGTTCCATCCTTCAAGGGCCACCTAAAATGCCACCTCCTCCACTCAGTGAATGGGAATGAGAACAGAATGAGACAAAGTGGAGCAGTACACTCACTCTCATATCGACCTAGGAGCTCCTAAAGACAGAACGCACATCTAACTTATATCTGCTTCCCCAAAACATTCAGTCCCTAGCAGGCCCTCAATCCCTATTTGCTTGGTGGAAACTTCAGGGGGTGCTCGTTTATAAATCACAAGTCACTTCAGCTTCTATAGCAAGAATGACTGAAGCAGCCTCAGGGAGCCCCAAATCTACCAGCAGCCATCACCAGAGGCATAGACCTACCCCTGGATACCCGCAAAGTCCCTATTGCTGTTCTCACTTGCAGTTGGTGTGGTACATACACCTGTCAGTCAGTTGAGTCAAGGGACCAGTAGGGAACTGGCATGGAATCCTGAGCAAGAAGAAAGGTCGGGACAGATTGGTTTGTCACTTCTCATGAGCCTAGAATAGATCATTGTGAATGAACAAATCACTTTGGTAATTTTATCTGTGATTTAGTTTCTGTTAAAATTCAGAGTCAGCTGCTTACAGGAGTCAAGAGATTTGATTCCCATCTCCTGGTTAATCCATTAGCCCAAATGTTCTGCTTTTCACGTTGTTTTCTGTCTTGTATACATAGCTTTAAATACACAATAATGACTCTTGGGGGATGCATATTATTATCTCATATTTATCATTTGGTTTGATTTTCCAAACTCCTAGGTCCCTTTGTGCCTTACATGAGAAATCATTTGACCACATCACCTAAATCCATTTTCTTTCACTTTCAGCTAACTTAGTGTTGTCCTTTCTGGCTTATTCTTTACAATAATTCCCTAGTCTCTGGCATCTCCAAATTTGTCTTTTGTGGAAGTGATTATGTTCCTAAGAACTCTTACTCTTACCTGCCCCCTAGTTATAGAAGAAAGCCATCCCTGTGCAGCATAGCTCCTTGTCCTCACCTTACGTTGCAGCCCAACCACAATTCATCTGGAATGCTGACACAGTGTACCAGCACTGCCCCTCCTGAGAGGTTCCAGAACCCAGGATCAGGAGCTGGGGGCAGAAGAAGTCCTATGTTCCTGGCTAAACATGCCTGGAGTAGAATATCCATCATGCTGAGCAGGGAGAGGGATGGAGGGGGCAAATGTCACAGATTCTCACTGTTCTTAACAAGTTTTAGTCAGTTTTCTTGAATAAAGGTTTTTTTTCGTGTGCTGAATGCCCTTAAGATAATTTTCAGAGGCTTTACATGATTAGATTTTTAAAAACAATTTTCACAAGTTATGCTTCTTTCACTGAGGAACAGGTCTTCAGAACTCTTCATATCACCGTTCCAAAAGTGGAAACCCCTCTGTAATTCTTATCTTTCTCTCTCTCATACCAGATGGTGAGCTCCTTTGGAATAGGGGCTGTATCCAAATAATAATGCTGCCTGTGTTTACTCTGTGTCAGGAACTATGCTTGGTGCTCTGTGAATATTATTTCTAATTCCCTTAACAGTGAGTTGGTTATTATCATCCCTCCACAGGCGAAGAAACTGAAGCTAAAGACTATAAATGATTTGCCTGAAATCTCACCATTAGCAAGTGTCAGAGCCAAGAACTCAAACCTTGTCTCTCTCTCTCTGAAGTCGGTCTTCCCACTTCCCATGCTGCCATTGTGCTCTAGTGTCTGCACAGTGCTTGCAATACAAGTGCTGGCTGAATGAATAAAACAAATTACAAACGAATGGATAAATAAGTGAATGCTTAGGCCTAAAAAGCCCAAGAGTATCTATCAGCACATAGCTATCCTCACTCCCTTCACATTTTGCTTTCAGGCTGATTAGAGCATCTTCACAGCAACCTTTCTGACTTTGCTAATTAGTTCCTTTGCTTAATGGCAATCATAATATGTAAAAACAGCTTTAATCCTAAGTTTATTAAATCAATGGGTATCATATAGTCATGTTCAGGAAGTATAGTACTAAGCTGTCTGGAATTTGCAAAAGGTCTTCCTTTAAGTTTATTTCTGTGACAGAGCATAGTAGTACTATTTTTTGTGTTATTTGATTTTTGTATTATTTTGTATTACTAGTCAGCTTGAAACCTGTTAGATGGGTGATCTTTAATGCTATGTTGTTCAGAAACTCAGATCAGGTATGTCATTCACAGTATGATTGTACCTGGGTCTATTTCTGACAAATGCAATGATCTATTGAATACCTTAAAAGTTGAATCAGTATCTTCATTCCTAAAGTAAGCTTTATTTTTCCTAAGTTCTATTTTTTATTTCTCTCCTCCTCTTTCTTTTTCCGAATTAAATTTTCATTACCCAAGTAACATATGAATTTATTCTTCTTGTGGAAATTCCTGTAGATATTTATTTGTGTATATGTTTGTAAGACACATGAAAAAAGACCTGAAGAAATATATCTGAGCTTAATATAGCGATGACCTCTAGGGATGAGAATGTGAGGGCGAAGAAGGGGGTCTGCTGGTCAAAGAGGACACTAGGCTCCTCTGTAATGTTTTAATATTTTACAGAGAGAATGTTTCCTCTTTCTTTTTGTTCCCTTCATTCTCTGTCATTCTTAGTACAACATGTGAGAATGTGTAAATCCCTATGCGAGATAAATTCAGCCAAGAGCTCCTACTGAGCCTCCCCAATGTCCAGAGAAACCACTCACCCCTTCTTAATTGTTCTCTACTGAGTTGGAGAAATGGGGTATCATTATTCTTGCCTGTGACTTTTTCATCTTCAATGTACATTTTCTATTAGCTTGGTCTGCTGCAGTTTATGGCAGTTTTATTGCTTAGAGTATTTGCCTGTAAACACCAGCTTGATTGTGAAAAAGAAGCAGAGAGAATTGAAGAAGTACTTCTAAAAGCATATTCTGTTACCAATAGCAGGATGCTGACTTGCTTGCAGATTCAAGCTGAGGGAGCCTGAGGAAGACAGATTGAGATACAGCATAATCCAGGCATTTACTTTGACCATCTTCCCAACTGATGCTAATTGATTCCATGTAGTTAGCCACAAAAGGATGCAGGTTGTTGCTTAGGTCAATGCAAGGTGGTAGAGCAAGGACTTCAGGGTTTCACTCCTGATACAAATCCTAGTTTCCTCTCTAGCTGAAGGGTTCATAGGTAAGTCACAGTTCTTAATCAGTTTTAGTTTCTTTCTCCCTTCCCCCTCCTCCTCCGACTCCTCCCTCTCTTGCTCTGCTTTCTCCTCCATTTCCTCCTTCTCCTCCTCCTTCTAGAATTAAGTGAAATAACATGTGAAAGAACATAGTTTCGTGAATGCTGGGGAACAGAAAGATAGTCTATGACTGACTGCCAGATTTCTTTCCCTGTGCTAAGACGAAAACAAAACTACAAAAAAAAAAAAAAAACACAGCACCAACAAACAAAACTATTCTTTTCACACTAATGTGCTTTCCATTTCTCTTTCTAAAAATGTGCAGAGAAGTCCTCACCCATGCCCATCTCCCCTGGCATTGTTGGTGACACTTATAGATAAGATCTCTTAGACTAAACAGAAATTTGATGAAGGAAGAAAAATAATAAAGCACCAAATACTGTTCTAATTGAGGCTTGGGGTTGTCACAGACCCAGGCACCACTTCTGAAGCAGTTTCTGGAAAAGCTTTTAAGGTGAAAGACTTCCAATATCTATAGGAGGAATGAGACTCCGGACCCTTGAGGAGCCATAACTGCAGGCCATGCTGAATGCTTCCATCCTTAGATGGGGATTCTCATGGAGAAACAGCAACTGGCAGGAGATGTCACTGACATTTCTTATTTCCATTTGATAAGCTTGGTGTAAAGGATATCCAACAAGTCTCAGAAAGAAGACAAAACTAACTAAAAATGTCTTGATCAATCTGCTACCTTCATCAAACATTTCTTTGGGTAGGGCAGCTGGAAGACGGAGAGGTGAGCATCACATTTGACTGGCACCTTGAGAGACACTCAGCTCTACTCAGGCTGAGGTGCTGCTCCAGGCTGTAAGAGGCCTGGGACAAGAGAAGCCTCCCATAGGAAAAGGGGTGAGGTTTTCCTGAGTGAGTAGATCCCACCAGTTTGGGGCCTGCAGTCATTCCTAAGTCTGTCCCTGAGTAAAGGGGAGCTGTGTCTTTTTAGTGATCTAATCTCACCCAGTTTTGCTGGGTACCATTAGCTTCTTCTGAAAAAGACTTCACTATCATTAAAGTCAGCCTGTTGCCTCTGATCCTGCTCTAGAGGGACTGAGTCACACCTACCTTACCTCCAGGCTCTTAAGAGACCACCCAGTTTCAGTTTCAGACTCTCATTCCTTGGCCTCTCCTTGTAGAGACAAAGCCCAAGGAGCCCCAGTGTAGAATGAAGTTGTCTAGGAAAATTCCAGAATGGAGAGTTCATGTAACAGTTGATCCTAATTATTCTTAGATGTTAAGAAAAAAAAAGTTGACTATAAAATGAGTTGCTTTTCTAGAATTTCTAGCAAACAGAGGCTCTTCCTGAAGACTTGACAGTGGGGTATTCCATAGAGTTTATGATTTACAAAATGGGGCTTTGCAGGGAAGTTCAAATATGAGGGCTCTTCTTTACCCTGTGACTGTGATTTGGGCAGAGGTTGCTCAAGATACCTGACCAAGGTCCAGCACTTAGGGTTCTCCTGCTTGACTCAGATATTCTGGCTTTCTGAGACATAGGCAGCAGCCAAGCTGAGCATGAAACTGTAGACTTGGAAGCAGGACCCACATCTCTAACCTGTTGCTCATCTCTGGCAGGGTCAGAGAGCCCAGTCTCCCACAAATAAACTCTTAGAGGAGAAAAGGGCCTTAGAAATAATGTTCAACACCTTTGCTTTTAAAGGAAACAAGCCCAGAGACATCAGCTGGCCTTCCCAGTGCCTCCTCTCCCAGATTGCACCTTAGGGTATCTTTATATTCTCAGCTCACAGCCACTTCCGCACATATGACAGGTGCTCAACAAACGTTGAATGAACGAGTATACATTGTGGTGGGAACTCAGTGGCAGAGCTAAAATGAGCACGCAAGACTGACTTTTCTACCCCATCACTCATCAAGTCAACACTTAGCACAAGTTAATCAGCACGTTTGAGCACAGTCATTTGGAGCCAAAGGCAGACTCACAAAACATGGCCCCCTGCTTGCACTCAATCTGGACAGCTTTTCCTCTTATTGCTCGGTTGACCTCTAGATTGAGGGCTGCAGCTTTCAGGACCAGCAGAAGATACCCATTGACTTGGGGTATGGCGTGAAGCCAGTTTCCCCTCTGGATACCAGGAGGAAAGGAACCAACAGCGCTGTCCTGCCAGAGCCATCCTGGGCTGAACATGAACTAACAGTGTGGAGGCAAGAGGGGTCATGAGCCATCAGCAGCCCCCTTGGCTATAGTTTTCCCTGGCAAGTTCCATGATGGAGGAGGGCACGCAGCCTCCAGATTGCTTCTGCTGCCATTCTGGGCATGTAATTGCAAAGCTAAGGGGGCAAGTGTGTCAGTATAAAGTTAAGGTCTGACCAGCATTCCATTTCTGCAGACTTTTTTTAAATAACAGGCTGCAGGGCTAGCATTTCTCCTCTCTGTGGTTATTATCTGTTTCTTTTTGCAAAGCAAGACATTCCTGTGAAGGGCGCTGAGACCGTAAGGCGGGTCATAAAGGGTGACAAAGCAGAAAGAGAGCCGCCTGCAGTCTCCTCTGATGGCGACTCACTCTGCCTGCTTGACTTATTCATCTGCACAGGGAAGTCGCAGGCCTCACTCTTAAATGGCTTCATTCATGATGATTGACTTCAGAGATTTGCCTGTGCCTTTTGCAGAATGTTAAGCAGAAAGGATTTTTCCCTCCTTTGAACCAGCTATGTTAGGAAGCTCTGGTTTCACAGGCTTGGAGTGGGTGGCTTGAAGGAAAAAAATCAGTCCTTTGTAGGAATGTGTTCCTCAAATGAGAATAACCACTGAATAAATATGGTAATGAACCTGGGAGCAGCTCCATCAAGGGGAAATTCTTGCCTCTGGGCACTCAATTATTTTTCTGATCAATTCTAAGCAACATCTAAACCCTTAAAATACCAGTAAAAATGTATTTTATTAATATATCTTCACTTCTGTCTACTGACTATCTTTGGTCCCTGTATTACAGAAGTTGGGGAAGGTCTGAACTTAAACATTGTTCTTAAATGATATGCTGCCTTGGATACTTTTCCAGTGCAGCCCCATCCTTCTAGGCAAATTATCACCACCTTAGTTCAAGCCTTCTCTCCCCAGTGCTACCCTTGCATTAATTTCCCAAAATGGATCTGTCTCCACTCTTCCCTATTCCTTTATCCCAAAATATCTTCACTGCTGCTAATCCCAAGACTTTTTTCCTGTGGACCACTTTACTTGATGATGCTGAACCTTCAGAAGCTCCCTCACTGCCTCTCAAACAAAACCCAAACTCCTTTGCAGTGTAAGTAAAGTGTTTTGCTTTTTCTCTTACTAATACTTTACACTTTCCACTCCAGCCAAGCAAGTTCACTCCTCATTTTTAACCAACCTTCACACTTTCTCACCCTTCAACCTTTACTTATTATGATTGTGGCTTGTGAATAAGAGAAGAAAACCAGGAAGCATGTACCCCCAATTGTGAAGCTTCTAAGTCTCTTCTGTTGATTTTCACAAATAGAATTACAGCTGTATTTGTGGCAAATAAATACATAAAATAAACATGTCCTTAAGCATACAGATTAAAAGCCCAGCTACTAGGGTAAGGCACTTTCAATATTAAGCATGGTATTTGGCTAGATTCCAATAAATGGGACCCTCATACTTAACAGCTGCAAGACTAGAACACAGCAGTTCCATTGCTTATGCATGTAAAGCACAAGGGATGGGACAGCATTGGAGAATAATTTCTTCCTGGTGTCTTATCTGGGATTTATGTTTGGGTTTGAAATTGTCTAGTTGGTGATCACAGGATGTAGGCTAGTGGCTGTTGGATCAGAAAATAAAGAGCCTTTCATTAGAATGAAAATACTCTGTCACCAGCTATGTGGTCTTGGGCAAATCAGGTCTTTCCCTATCAGTCTCTTTATCTGGTAAACTAAGGGATTAGAACAGAGTGTCTCTCTTTTCAACTCTCGTTCTTGTGGATGAAATTCTACGAGTCTGTGAATATTTGTTCTTCATAGCATCTATAGGACTTGTAAGTATAAATTTGCCTCTTGAACAGATTCAGGAATTTTGAGGAAAAGAAGGAGAAATGTTTCAAAAGTTGATTCACAAAGCAAAGGAAGAATGCTAACACTGATTGACCTGATCGAATTTTTTAAATGCACCAAACATCTGTAAGATAAGAATAATTCTTGCCTTATGAACAAATATTTGTTGATGCATACTACTATGCAGGGCCTTCCCTGATGGCTCCAATGTAAAGAATCTGCCTGCACTGTGGGAAACCCGGGTTCGATCCCTGAGTCAGGAAGATCCCCTGGAGAAGAGAATGCCAACCCACTCCAGGATTCTTGCCTAGAGAATCCCATGGATGAAGGAGTCTGCAAGTTATAGTCCATGGGGTTGCAAAGAGTCAGATATGACTGAACAACTAACACTTTCACTATACAAATTTATTATGCAAACTAAAAGACAGATGTTCAGTCAGATATTGGAGGTGCAACATGAAGTTTATAGTCTAATGCCATTTTATATATGGGTAAACTGACTTTTAGATAGGTAAAGTAATTGGCACAGGTCAGATAGGTGTTGGTGAGTGAAATCAGAATTTGAGCCCTCATTCCTCTGACTGCTGCAGTCAGAGGAATTCCTGGGAATTGAGACAGAAGGACCAAAAGGAGCACTGTCTGGAGCCTGAAATCTTGATATTCTTCCTCTTGGCTCCACTAAGGTGAGTTCTTTGTGCTTCCCGACACTATCCCCAGCATTTGATAGCCTCTGAAAATCTCTTTTTTTCCCTTAATAATTTTTATTGAACCATCTTCTGTTAACACACACAAATCTCTTAGAAAACTGCTTCTGGAAAAGTCAAAACCAAACCTCTGAAGCCTGGACCTTGGGTGCCATAATTCTAGAAGCTAAAAGAGGACTTAGTCTTATGTCATATCACAGATCAAGTACTTGAAGAAATCGCTAAAAGATGGCTGTCTTCTGAATTGGAGTTCCATTCCCTAATCCCATTCCCCAATGCTCCCAGCTTCTTACTGGATTGGCCTATGGGCATTCAGGCACCTGGCAGAGATTGTGAAGAGCGGTTTCTGTACTCCTCCCATCCTGCCTCTCCTGACCTGCAGCCTTTGGGTCTCAACACAGATTCTGACTGGGGATTCTGCTCATTCCAAATCCAATGGACTGAAGCAGTAACGCACTGTCCTACGGTCACTCCTTGCCTACTGTCTCTTGTAGAGATGGAGAGGGTGGTGATCTGCAGGATCCAAGGGATCAGGGTGGGGCCTGGGGGAAGTCAATTATATGAGTTTAGACTCCATCTTATGCTAAAAGGATAAAAAGAGCTTTTGAGAAAAGCTCAAAAGCCAGGTTAGGTGACCAAATAGAGCTTCAGCACAAGGAACTAGACTAGGGATAAAGAACGTGCTTTGGGGGCAGAGTGGAAAGATAATGGCTGGAAAGCCAGCTCAGCGTACTAACCATGTACTTTGGGTCACTGGGCCTCAGTGTCTATGTCAGTTGAATGGAGATAATAACACTTCCTTTGGAAGATAGGAGCTAACAAAAGTCAAGTTTGCAGTAAAAGGTTCCTGCTATTATTTTGCTGTATTTGTATTATATTATCCCTTATGAATCAGGCAAGACTTCAGACCCAGCATGTCAGCACCACAGCATTCTGGATAGTCACTTGTTAATGAGGGAAAAGGAAGCTTAATTGTGAATAGAAACATGTGATTTTGTTTTATGTGTTATGTACATGTGTGTGAGGTACATATGTGTGCATGTGTGAGTGTGCACATATTCTGTGTGGACATGCAGGTGTGGGCATGTCCCTGGGCCTGGAGACACACCTCTATGTGGCGTTCCTTGACGTGACTGAGGGATTTGATAACCTCCCTTCTCATGCAGCCTGCCTTGGATGTGGCAGTTTGAGAATCCCAATTATAGACTCTTGTCTCAAAACAGCCTGGAAAACAGAAAGACAAGCCGCACAAACACTGTCTCATTAGTTCAGTAAAACCTTACTAATTTACCCTAATTGTGGGGAAGGATCGTTTGCATGCGGGAAATGTCCAGAAGGGGGTGGCTTTAATAAATAGACAGGACTTATTTGTAATTAGTGGTGCCACTCGCACACAGACAATCAATGTGCTTGGTCCTTAAAAATACTTTGTTCTCGTAAGTGGGTTGCACATTCCTACTGCCATCTTGAAGCTGCTAATGCAAGGGGTGACCTGGGAGCAAGGGTCTTTTATTTTCCTTCTTATTTCCAAGTAAACAACAATCTAACAAATGGCCGAGGGGATTGTACTAGGGCCACTTGCAAGAAGAAGCTAAAGACAAAAGAGAAAAGGAAAGATACACCCATCTGAATGCAGAGTTCCAAAGAATAGCAAGGAGAGATAAGAAAGCCTTCTTCAGTGATGAATGAAAATAAATAGAGGAAAAGAATACAATGGAAAAGACTAGAGATCTCTTCAAGAAAATTAGAAATACTGAGGGAACATTTGATCTGTGGTTCCACTGCAGTCCATGGGGTCACAAAGAGTTGGACACGACTGAGCAACAACTGAACTGAAGGGAACGTTTCATGCAAAGATGGGCTCGATAAAGGACAGAAATGGTATGGACCTAACAGAAGCAGAAGATATTAAGAAGAGGTGGCAAGAATACACAGAAGAACTGTACAAGAAAGATCTTAATGACCCAAATAACGATGATGGTGTGATCACTCACCTTGAGCCAGACATCCTGGAATGTGAAGTCAAGTGGGCCTTAGGAAGCATCACTATAAACAAAACTAGTGGAGGTGATGGAATTCCAGTTAGCTGTTTCAAATCTTAAAAGATGATGCTGTGAAAGTGTTGCACTCAATATCCCAGCAAATTTGGAAAACTTAGCAATGGCCACAGGACTGGAAAAGGTCAATTTTCATTCCAATCCCAAAGAAAGGCAATGCCAAAGAATGTTAAAACTACCACACAATTGTACTCATTTCACACACTAGCAAACTAATGCTCAAAATTCTCCAAGCCAGGCTTCAACAGTACGTGAGCCGTGAACTTCCAGATGTTCAAGCTGGATTTAGAAAAAGCAGAGGAACCAGAGGTCAAACTGCCAACATCCACTGGATCATTGAAAAAGCAAGAGAGTTCCAGACAAACATCTACTTCTGCTTTATTGACTATGCCAAAACCTTTGACTGTGTGGATCACTACAAACTGTGGAAAATTCTGAAAGAAATGGAAATACCAGACCACCTTAGCTGCCTCCTGAGAAATCTGTATGCAGGTCAAGAAGCAATAGTTAGAACAAGACATGGAGCAGCGGACTGGTTCCAAATTGGGAAAGGAGTATGTCAAGGCTGTAATTGTCAACCAGCTTAGTTAGCTTATATGCAGAGTACATCATGAGAAATGCCAGGCTGGATGAAGCACAAGCTAGAATCAAGATTGCTGGGAGAAATATCAATAACCTCAGATACACGAAAGACACCACCCTTACTGGTAGAAAGTGAAGAGGAACTAAAGAACCTGTTTATGAGAGTGAAAGATGAGAGTGAAAAAGCTGGCTTAAAACTCAGCATTCAAAAAATGAAGATCATGACATCCGGTCCCATCTCTTCATGGCAAATAGTTGGGGAAACAATGAAAATAGTGACAAACTATTTTCTTGGGCTCAAAAATCACTGAAGATGGTGACTGCAGTCATGAAAAGGAACAAGGAAAAGACATTTCTTCCTTGGAAGAAAAGCTATGACAAATCTAGACAGCATTTTAAAAAGCAGAGACATTACTTTGCCAAAAAAGGTTTGTCTAGTCTTTATGCTAGAAAAAAAATCCTTTGGTTTTTCCAGTAGTCATGTATGGATGTGAGACGTGGACCATAAATAAAGCTGAACACCAAAGAATTGATGCTTTTGAACTGTGGTGTTGGAGAAAACTCTTGAGAGTCCCTTGGACTGCAAGGAGATCAAACCAGTCAATTCTAAAGGAAATCAGTTCTGAATATTCATTGGAAGGACTGGTGCTGAAGCTGAAGCTCCAATACTTTAGCCACCTGATATGAAGAACTGACTCACTGGAAAAGACCCTGATGCTGGGCAAGACTGAAGGCAGGAAGAGAAGGGGACGACAGAGTATGAGATGGTTGGATGACATCATCAACTCAATGGACATGAGTTTGAGCAAGCTCTGGGAGTTGGTGATAGTCAGGGAAGCCTGGCGTGCTGCAGTCCACGGTGTTGCAAAGAGTCAGACACAACTGAGGAACTGAACTGAACTGAACTGACTTGCAGAGAGAAAGAGAAACAACAAAGGCAGAACTTGAGAGTTTTGGCAAGAGTTCGGACTCAAAAGACCTGAATTCTAATCTCAGCTCTGTCCCCAGATGGTCAAGTGACTTTATCTCTCTGGGTCTCAGTTTTCATCTCCCAAATGAAGGAGTTTACCTCTCAGTGCTGTTAAATCATGGCATTTCAGGGCTGCAAGAGATCATAGAGATCATCTGATTCAACCCCTGGGTTTCCTTGTGACAACAGTAAGGAGTTCTTCCCATACTGTGATTTTCTGAAGGTTTCTGAACTACAGTTATGAAGACTGAATATACATATGTGCCTGAAATAAAGGCTCAGGAAAGAGGATGGGACTGAAAGAACTTTACTAGAGTCAGTGTTCAAGCTGAGAACAGATGAGCAGCCAACAGGGCACACAGAGAATGAGCAACCAGAGAATCCAGAAATGGGCAAGGGGGTTGAGAAGTGGGCGTGAGACTCTAGAGCTCAGCAAGCAAAGAGGTCACCAGCAGAGCAGGCAGGTGGGGATTCCCCTAGGAATGAAGGATCCAGAAAAGAACCTTAGCAAAGAAAAGTGAAACTCAGCAAAAATGTTAGGCCGCAGCCCCAGAGTACCAAAGAAGAGAATGAGGCTTGATGGAGAGCCATTGGCCCTGCCAGTAGTGGTAATTACAAGGCTGGAGGTCCAAAGGTATCTTCTCTGATTAAAGGAGATCAAGGAAGCCCTGGGCTTGTTTCCTACCCTCTGAAGACCTGTAGAATAATGAATGGAAGGACTGGCTGATTGAAAGGAATCCCATGTGGAGGAGGACAGCCAGGAAGAAATGGTTCAAAGCAGCAGGAAACGCAGTGCTGGTGGCCCTCACGAGCCATCAAATCAGAGCTGGAGCTGAAGATCTGAAAGTCATCCCTGATGACAGCAGCACTGACCCCATGAGAATGGGCAAGCTCTCTGCAGAGAGCAGAGAAAGGAAGAGTCAAAGGCAATCTGAGAGAACACCCTTATTCTGGCCAGATAAGCAAATTGAAAGGTGACCCATCCTCTTACCTTACTTGAGGCTAATAGTGAAGTATGTATTGAGAACAGGCGGGAGAAAGGACAAGTGGCATTTTAGAAGACACAAGAATAAATGGACTTTCCTCCTGGAGTTTCATATCATCAGGTCCACCTGTCTGTGCCTCTTCTTCACCTACATCACTGTTCACTCATGAGATGGCATCTCCATTGTCTCTAGAATGCAAACAATGACTGAATGAGTCCCTGTCTTTCTTTTCCTTTAGAGAATATGGGTTGAGATATAGAAGCCACAGGAATAAACCAGCCTCTTGATATGGATGTTTGTATATTTCCTTCTCCCGGGGCAATTCCATTCCAGAGAAGATATCAGCAAGTCCTGCTTTTTTCTTGATTCAGTTTTCTAAATGAGTATTCTCATGCTCAAAACTGGTGACCCTGAAGCAGTCAGCTGGGGCAGCAATCTCAGAAAGGTCTGCCTGTCTCCCAAATGCTTGTCTCCTTAGCCTGAAATTCCTGGAACTAAAAATTATCTTATCTACTCATCCTATTTTTTTTAACATGAAGAACTAGTCCAGGAGCAATGAAATGACCTTACTCAAGGTCATTAGTACATATAAAGATGAGATTTGTTGTTGTTTAGTAGCTAAGTCATGTTCAACTCTTTTGCAACCTCATGGACTGTAGCCCTCCAGGCTTCTCTGTCCATGGGCTTTCCCAGGCAAGAATACTGGAGTGGGTTGCCATTTCATTCTCCAGGGGATCTTCCTGACCCATGGATCGAACCTGTGTCTTGTGCACAGGCAGAAGACAGATGTAAAGGCCGATTCTTTACCATCTGAGCCATAAGGGAAAGACATTAATGGTTGAGCCTGGGTGAAAAATATGGTCTGCTAAGAGGATAAAGAACTGCCTCATATCAGGAAGTTATGAATTCCAGGCAGTTGGAAGTATTGGCTGGAGTCTTGAGGGGCAGTTCTTCCTGTCCAGGATTGAACACAGAGCATAGGTGGACATGGAGTTCACGCACAGGATTAGATGTGCTGCTGATAGAGACAGTGGACACACTAATAAGATCAAAGTGTGCCTTGAATGGGGGTGCAGGAAGTTCTGCCTCCCCATCAATATTCAGGATGATTCTTTCCTGAAAATTCTGTTTTAATTTCATAATACAGAAGGTCTGTAAATTGGGCAGCCCTCTCAGCTCCACGCAGACTCTGCAAATGAATAAAGAAACCATCAGTGATGGTTGGATTTGCCTTCAGAGTTGTTAGTCATCTGTCAGGCTGAGGCCCCTGAGCCTAGCAGAGACCTCATGGTTACCGAAGGCAGTCTTGAGAACGGGCTGGGAACAGTTCAGCTCAAAGCCTTAGATTCTCATTCCATCTCAAATCCTAAGGAGTCTCAGTGCAAAGCGGTTCTGGACAGAGAATGGAGAGTGAAGAGTTGTGAGAGAGGGGCTGCAGGAGGTTGGGGTTCCCAGAGAAACCTGGGAAGACACAGGCCAGTTTGGTGGAATGATGCGTTTGTTCCCTTGACCTTTTCTGTAGAAGGTGCCCTGGCTTTCCCTGAATTGCATCCCTGGGGAGAGTAGGGGATAACTTGTCCCAAGGTCATGCTCATCAGTGATAAGGATGGAGAAATGTCACTCTGTGCCTTGTTGGCTCTGCAACTATTCAAATGCTTTGCTTATAATACAATCACAGCTCTCAGCTCTGATTATTGGCATCATCAACATCATCTATTAATGGATTCCGAGCTCCTCTGGGTACAGGGCATTGAACAAGATGCTAAACAGTGCCAAATTCAGAAATAAAAGCCACAAAAGAACAGAAAGTGGACCAAACCAGGCATCATTCTGAGTAGCAAGATTTAAATCAGCCTGAATCTATTTTTGTGTGCTAATCTTAAAGGGCCAGAGCCTTATAAATTTCAGAAAGGTGTTAATTATTCCTCACTCCTTTTTATCATTCTTGTCTCCATTATTTTCAGCTTTCTACTTTTAACTAGAAGTATTTAAACTTCTATTAGTATTCTTTTATCCCTTTTGTTAAATAAACTTTCCTTTGTCACCTCTCAGTCTCTGCCCCATGTGGCTGTCTGGAGGAGGAGAACTAGCTAAAATCTAACAGTTAAGACAAAATAAATAGGTAAAGGAGGACTTGCCTCCAAATTGGCCAGAGCTTGCTGTTTGCACAGTGGCGCCTTGCTACCTGGCATTTCTACCTGACTGTACCTTAGGAACCAAGCACAGAGTGAGGAGACACACCATGCTGAAAACACCCGTCACCCCAGCATGAAAAATGCTCAACCCACTGAAGAGCTCCAAACATCTGTTCTGCCTTCTTTCATGCATGTACTTTTAAGCTGATGGTGGGAGACAGCCTGCCAGAAACGTCTGAGTTTCCACAAAAGTCATATTGTAGGTTAGAAGGCAGACAGCATTGTTGTATTGAAAACCTGTTCATCAGAACTTCGAAAATGAACAGATATGAAAGGTTCAAATGAACCCTTCAGGGTTTCTCCATCTAACCAGGCCTGAAGCTCTGCCTCTCATTAATCTTTAATGAACAACAAAGAAAATGCATCGCTGGCTAATTATTGTGTAGGGTGGCAGATGCCGAGTGAGGAAAGATCCCCAGAGACCCATCATTAAAGGGACGCTGTCAAAAAGGAAGTCTTATTTTGAAATGGATTCCCCTGACCTGTAACATTATCTATTTCTTGTTCAACTTGAATTACGCTTTTCTCTCAACACTTTCCCATTGTCTTGGTCTCAGGGATTTGCACTTTGAGCGGGAGCAGTCAGGTGATGGAAACTGAAGGACCTCCATGCTGCCTTTCCTTGTGTCATGATGCCCACTTGGAGTGCCTTTCCCCTGCCTCTGTTTCCTTCAAACCTCTTAATCTTGTCCCATGCTGAGCTAGGCTCTCCCTGACTTTGAATTTTCTTAAGCAGTCTCGATGTGTGAATTCTGGAATATAAGTCCCTTTAGGGCAGAAGCTATGTCTCGTCTCTATCCAGTACCTACCACATGCCCGGTACGTAATATGCTCAATAAGTGTTTACTGAATTCGGTGAAATTGATTGTATGTGCCTTGGGCTTATCTATTTCTTGTTCCAGGCTACTTCTTTAGCCTTCAACTGAAAACTTCCTTGAGGGTAGGATTCCTGTGTTATTCTCCCTCTGCCCTACTGCTAAAACACTTGATACAGATTTATGTATGTAACAGGATCTCCACATGTTGGATGGCCATGTTAGTTGTTTTCCAAAGTCAGATTTTTTTATCTATTCAGTAAAAACTGGGCTTTCCTGGTGGTTCAGATGGTAAAGAATCCATCTGCAATGAGGGAGACCTGGGTTCGATCCCTGGATTGGGAAGATCCCCTGCAGGAGGGCATGACAACCCACTCCAGTATTCTTGCCTGGAGAATCCCCAAGGACAGAGGAGCATGGTGGGCTACAGTCCATAAGGGTCGCAAAGAGTCAGACAAGACTGAGCGACTAAGTACAGTATAGTATAAACTATAAAGTGTCTCATTGGAGTAAATAGTTACATGCTCTCTATCTAAGATGAAACTAGGCTAATCTGACTAGATTTCCTTTCATAGATAATTTTATTTTTAGGTTTAAATGCAAAGGACTCAATACTATATTTTTAGGATTCTATTTACATGGAGTCAATCAGAAATTTTTTTGAATTTGAAAATATTAATGTCAGTTAAATTCTAAATAAATTGCTGAAGTGGTTTGGAACTTTTAGAAAAGAACGTGGTGATTCTAAGAGTCAACACAGCCTCATGTAAAGCAAGTCCTGGAAAACACCTTCTTCAGAAGGGGTGTGAGATTAGGAAGATAAGGGGATGTGACAGAGTATCTTGATTTAAGCACCCCACTTGACAGGGTTTCCCTTAATGTTCTGGTAGATGAGTCTGTAACAAATTGAACACTTATATCCAAAGAGGCATAGTGAGTGAGCCCGGTCCATCTGAAAGGTGTCTCTAAGAGAACTGAGAAAGGGCTTTGCCTTGACCTCTGACTCTTCCATGGTTTTAATGCATGACTGAAATGGTGACAGAGAGGGCATCAACATTTGTTCAGACCTATGACATTCTAGAAGCTACATGATCTTTACCTCATTTCATGGATGGGGTGGGGGTGGAGGCTGGTCTGCTGATGACAGCAAGCTTGGTTGGAGGACTAGTACTACGGATTCTACATTCTGGAAACCAAATCAGGTGCTGCAGGAAATATGATGGTCCTGCACTCAGATTCAAAACAGTCTGCTGCTTTGAGTCACAACCTATAAGATATGGAAAATCTGGCTTGGAAACAGTTTTCAGGAAGGGGATTAGAGAGGGGTGGGAGTGGAGAGAGATTCCGATTAATTAAAGTTGACATGCTGCTATGGTCTCCTGCAGCTGCCTGAGAAGACAATACCCTAAGGGGCCTCAGTGAGTGTAGAACCAAAGCCCAGGGAGGGTTGACCAGCACTGTCTGGCGTCAGCCAAACCAGTGCATCCTAGTATCCAGGGAACGACCACATTGAGGCGAGTAGCAAATATCAAAACAATAGAAATCTATTATAACGTATATTTTCAAAGCTCTCTCCTATTCATTCCACCATGTATTCCTTCTGGCTATTCTGTGAGGAAGTCAGTGAAATAAAGAAGCCTTGAGCAGAAAGGTGGGGTGATTTGGCTGACCACCCAGCCAGTGCAAAAGCTAGATCTCAAGCCAGGATTCCTGGACTCAAGCTAGTGCTCTTCCTCGGAGCCGTGCTACTTGTCCAGGTCGGCTCCTGGCCCCAGCCCTCATTCAGCAGCTGCTCCCGGCTGGCGCAGAGCAGCTGCCTAACAGACAAGGGACCCGGCTCTCAGCAGAGCTGGAGCTGCAGTGCACTGGGGAATGGCTCTGCCGGATTGTCCCTCAATGCCCCTCCGCCAAGCCTGCCCTCCTTCCCACACTGCTCCCTTGTGAAGTGAGGGGTATAAAACACAACCAAGAGAACCACAACCACAACCAAGAGAACCACAACCGTGGTTCTCTGCCAGCGTGGCCCTCAGAACTGCCCCTATTCCTGGAAACAACACCCGATTATCATTCATTATTTCTACTTCTTAGTATTAAAGCCCTTTTAATATGGCATTGGAGACCATTTGGGAGTTTTAAATTTCATGTCAAATCAGGATTTATGGGCCAGTTCTGAAATGTTACCTCTGGGCTCGATAATTGCAATTCCCTTTTAATTGCTCTCTTAGACACCTCTGTTAAAAGACTTCAATTATATCCACACAGTGGCCCCCAGGATTGGGCCAATCTGAATATCCAGCCTGTGTCACCTCCTTTTGGAATCCTGCATGTGAGGCTTTAGCCCTGGGTCCAGTTTGAAGATACCATGTCTAACAAGCAGTCCCACCAGCAACCTGGGAGGGTTCTTAGGAATCTCCCCTCACAGGTAGTAGTGAATTTAGTGACTGTGCCCCCAGATATCCCTCCCCCACCATTCTCCAATGTATGTGTGTGTGTGTGTGTTAGTCACTCAGTCGTGTCCAACTCTTTGCGACCCTATGGACTGTAGCCCACCAGTCTCCTCTGTCCATGAAATTCTCCAGGCAAGAATACTTGAGTGGGTTGCCATTCCCTTCTCCAGGGGATCTTCTCGATCCTGGGATAGAACCTGGGTCTCCCAGATTGCAGGTGGATTCTTTACCATCTGAGCCACCAAGGAAGCGAGAAGAGGCAAGAAATGAATGCATTAGGATGTACATGTTCCACGATGCTTGTTGTAAAGGCTGTACAATTCTGGAAACAGGCAAATGACATTGGGAATTTTTCCATAGGAAATCGCTTAAGGGAATATGATTGGAAGGAGGGTCAGAGAGGGGAGCAATCCTTCAACTGAGTCCTAGGGAGCCCAATGATGTTTGGGGAAAAGTACAAGTAGATGCTATCTGAGGGGGTGTGCAGGATTGGAAAGGAACCCCCACCACCAAGGACAGAATGAGGGTACAGGAGGAACAACCACCTGTGAAGGGCAGCCATGTCACAGAAAAGAGAGAAGAGCTGCAGTGACAGCAGGCTCTTACCCTCTTCCCAAACACCCAGCTGGACCAGAGGGTAGTGAAGGGGCTAAGACAGAATGCCTGGGGTGGGGGCAGCTAAGGGAGCCACCTCTCAGCTGTCACTAGTGCTCTATATCTGGTGACAGCAATATTTGTATGGGAGAAATGCCCAGCTCGGTGTCCAGAGTCACCAACTGCTGAAAGGAGGTTTAACTGTGGGCCCAAAACATCTGCTTCTGTTTGACAGCGGGCTGGGTTGGGGGACAGAGTTCAGACTAGGGAAAGGGGAATTCACCAGAGGCTTGGGAAGCAAAGAGAAATCCCAGGATTCAGCATCGAACACTGATGCTCCAGGTTCTGACCTTGCATAGAGGCTGCCAAGAGGGAATGAGACTCCCAGACCTTGGTGAAGACTCCAGGCCCTCCATCAGCAGCCCTTCACAGGCTACACAGGGATTGCCTACACTGGCAGGCACAACCTGTGAGAAGGTAATTAGTGGACTGGACCAAAGCACCAAGAGCCTTCATCACTTGAGTGTGACCTAACAAGGCAATGGGGTAAGGTGCATCTCCAAACAGAGTGCAGTCACCTCATGGGCAAAATGATTCATTGAGGGTACTATCAACATAGCAACTTACATATGTTACTCATCTAAAAATAAGATATTAAATTTTACTAATATTTGGTATTAGATTGAGAGGAGTAAAGAGGCTCTTGATGAAAGTGAAAGAGGAGAGTGAAAAAGTTGGCTTAAAGCTCAACGTTCAGAAAACTAAGATCATGGCATCTCGTCCCATCACTTCATGGCAAATAGATGGGGAAACAGTGGAAACTGTCAGACTTTATTTTTTGGGGCTCCAAAATCACTGCTGATGGTGATTGCAGCCATGAAATTAAAAGACGCTTACTCCTTGGAAAGAAGGTTATGGCCAACCTAGATAGCATATTAAAAAGCAGAGACATTACTTTGCCAACAAAAGTCCGTCTAGTCAAGGCTATGGTTTTTCCAGTGGTCATGTATGGATGTGAGAGTTGGACGGTGAAGAAAGCTGAGCACCGAAGAATTGATGCTTTTGAACTGTGGTGTTGGAGAAGACTCTTGAGAGTCCCTTGGACTGCAAGGAGATCCAATCAATCCATCCTAAAGGAGATCAGTCCTGGGTGTTCATTGGAAGGACTGATGTTGAAGCTGAACCTCCAATACTTTGGCCACCTCATGCGAAGAGTTGACTCATTGGAAAAGACCCTAATGCTGGGTAGGATTGGGGACAGGAGGAGAAGGGGACGACAGAGAATGAGATGGTTGGATGGCATCACTAACTCGATGGACATGGGTTTGGGTGGACTCCGGGAATTGGTGATGGACAGGGAGGCCTGGGGTGCTGCAATTCATGGAGTCGCAAGGAGTTGGACACGACTGAGCAACTGAACTGAGCTGAACTGAGAGGTGTATCTGTAAATGCTCAAAAGACTTTTATAAAAGAGGAAAGAGGTAATAAGATCTTTTTAAACTAGATGATGTACTTGACACTAAAAAATACAGTGACATATGATTTAATTCAATATGGGACTTTAGCCCCTGGTCCACCCCGGGCAGCTTCCCACAAACCACAAGGATACATAGAGCCAAGTCATAGGTGAGGACCAAAGCGTCCCAGTTACCTTCACTCAGTTCAGTAAGAGGCTACAAGGATTAGGTGTCAGATACTGGCCCTAGGATTCTAGCGTTTGTGATCTTTTTCTGTCTAAAAGGCTAGGTTCCATTTCCTTCTGCTTTTCATGCCTCAATTTTCTCACTTGGAAAATGGGAAGAGTTGTGTATTATTCCTGTCCTAAAAGAACTGATGTTCATTTTCTCCCAAGTGAAAATGCCAGGGACAAAGGAGTTTCCCAACTCAGATTTTTCCCACCTCCCCCCACCTCCCCTCACCTCCCCACACCCATGCCTCTCATGCCCCTGCCAAGGGATGGCTCTAGAAACAGGAGACCTTAATCAGTGAGGCTCCACATGTCCCAATGCCAGGCAGACATCATGGCAGCCAGTCCCCACATGCTGAGGCCCTTTCTGTTTCTGGAGTCTTCAGGGGATGGAGAAGAGAGCACCAGCCTGCGAATCATGAGACCAAGCTCTGGTATTTCCTCCAAGCAAGCCCTGTAACCCTTTATTCTAGTCTACCCCTGTGGGACAGAGGATAAAAACACCTGTGTGCATGTTCCCCAGGCTAGGCAAGGCAGGGTGAGGGTGGGATGCTGTAAGAATCAGATGAGAGGCTGTGTGGAAACATGGAACCCCTCAGGTGGGAGCCGGTATGCTGAGGCAGCGGTCCCATGGCTGTCCCGAGAGGCATTCACCCTGTGAACCTGAGGATTCTGAACTGGAGGGCCCATCTTCACCCTGAGACCATCTCACCTTTAAATCTCCTGATACATACAGTGATTTCTGTGCTCTGCACACAAGGGACCCTCAAGAAACTATCTCAACCATCGCAGCTCTGAAGTTGTGGGATCTCTCAGTGTCTGAGGCCAGCCTCCCCTATTTCCTACAGCAGCCCTGGCTGTACCCTGCTTCTGTGGGAAGCCAAGGCATAGAGAGACAGCCATGGACTTGAAGTTTGACAGACCTGAGTTTGAATCTCAACTGGTTGAACATTGTTTACTAAATCGAGAAAAAGATAATTCACCTGCTGGAATCTCAATTTCCTCATCTGTACAATGAGCTACCAACCCCTACCTCTCACAACCCCTAAGGGATTAAATGAGATGGCTGTGAAGGGTTCCTTCAGGTCTAGGGAGTGGTATGCATTATAACAATTATAATAATCTAATAGCAATGTAACAATTATTACCGTCATTGCCGGACGACACCACTGGCAGGTGTCCAAAGCCAGAGAGGCTAGCAGACCACAGATCCCTTCCACATCCTTCAGGATCTCCCAAGAGCAGTACCTGCCATCCAGCCCCTGCTCTGTGAGCATGAAGATCCAGAGATGAGTGGTCGCCACCTGCTCAGTGCAGAGGCCAGCAGCCCCTTGAACCAAAGGCTCAAGGCTGTTTCGAATGATGTCTCTGAACCTCCTGCAAGGTGTTGGCAGAGCTTTGGAATCATCCACAGCATTCACATGAGCCAGGAGATCCTGTGCTGAACTTTGTCTTCCCAGCCTCTGTCACTGGCTGCTCCTGCAGTCCTCTGTCCTTTAAGGATGCCTTAAACTGGGAGGAGAAAAGGGTTCAGCTCTCCCTCTGAGCTCCACGAGAAGCATGCTAAACACTTGAATAGGCTCTAGCTTCAATGATCTGTCGGTACAAGGCTTAGCAAACAGATGGGTCTTACAGCCTCATCCCCAGAAGCCAGTTTTTATTGACTCTTTGGAGGTCTCTGCTTGCTTTGGTTTTAACAAAACTGCACTGCAGGCTTACTAGTGACTATGGTGATGTTTATAATACACTGGGTATCCAGGCAGCCTTTTCTAAGATACTTTATATACATCTCTTGAGAGGCAGGTAAGGAAGATGGGCTATTCCTGTCTTAGAGGTGACTGTTCCCCAAGCCCTTATTGATTAAACAGATCATTGAAGGGGAAAAGGGGAACCTGCTCTTTCCAGAAAATTGCAGCTTCCAGTATATAGGGCCAGGGACAGTGTCAAAAGATTCTGAGTGTTCAGGGCTTTCTTATTGTAAATATTCAAAGTCTAAGATGAACTGAGAGAGGGGAGGAAAGCCTGGCCCCACGCCTGGGGATTCCTGCCCACCCCAGCCCAAGCCCAGATCTTTCTGGTTCTGCTTCCCATGTACTCTACTTCTAGTGCAGGCTCAGCATCCCTTCAGGGTTCCAGGTCATTCTTTCGAGCTGACATTTTAATGTCATGTGAAAATTGGTGGTGGAAATTTCAGCCCAGAAACTGGCTCCCAGGTGAACATACCATTGGCACAGTCTCAGCCTCTCAAGCGGTTCTGTCTGCTACGTTTTGGAAAGCTCCCACATGGCTGACACAGTAGAATCCTGAAGTTCAAATTCCATTAGTTTCCTCAAGCATGGCTTAAAAGTATGAGCATTACCCAGGCGAATCTAATAGGCCCATGATTCCTGGGATATTAGCAAGCACTTTCTAGTATCATTGTGAATTGGAGCCTCCCCGAAGGTGAAGGTGATATTGTTCATCTGGGAGGCAGAGGTAAATGTGTAGGAAAATGTCTGGTGCTCTTTCTGGCCCCAAGGGAAACTGGACTCCTTTGAGAGAAATTAGTTGTTTTTCTCAGTAGTCTGTGGGCTCCTGTCCATGGTGGGGGTTGTCACATGGAAAGATGATGCCATCCATCATCCACAGTTGGTAAAAATATTTTAAAGTTTGTTTCACCACTTAGTGGGGATGATATTTTTTTCTTTTCCATTATGACTTATCATAGGATACTGCATATAGCTCCCCATTCTATACAGTAGGACTTTGTTGTTTATGTGTTCCAGATGTAATAGCTTACATCTGCTAACCCCAGCCTCTCACTCCATCCCTCTGCCTCCCCCTTGGCAATCACAAGTCTGTTCTCTATGTCTGTGAGTCTGTTTCTGTTTCGTAGATAGGTTCATTTGTGCCATATTTTAGATTTCATATTTAAGTGATGTCGTATGGTATTTGCCTTTCTCTTTCTGGCTTACTTCACTTAGTATGGTAATCTCTAGTTGCATCCATGTTGCTACAAATGGCATTGTTTCATTCTTTTTTAATGGCTGAGTAGTATTCATATATATATGTGTGTGTGTAGGTGTGTGATATATACACACACCACCTTTTCTTTATCCATTCCTCTGTTGATGGACATTTAGATTGCTTTCATGTCTTGGCTATGGTGAATAGTGCTGCTGTGAACGTAGAGATCCATGTATCTTTTTGGATTAGTTTTGTCTGGATATATACACAGGAGTGGGATTCCTGGATCATATGGTAATTCTATTTTTAGTTATCTGAGGAACCTCTGCATCGTTTTCCATAGTGGCTGCACCAACTTACATTCTAGTGGAGATCATTTTGAACTATCCACCTATATTAGTTTTCTAGGGCTGCCCCAAGAAAGCGCAAACTATAATAAACGAAAAGGCTTAAGCAACAAACCGTTATTGTCTCACAGTTCTGGGAGTCTAAGCTCAGGGAGTCATTACCAGGGTTGGCACCTTCTGAGGGCTGTGATGGAGAATCTGCCCCACAACTCTTGCCTAATTCCTGGAGATTTGCTGGCCGTTGTTAGAACCCCTTGGCTTGTAGACGCATCGTCCCAAACCTGTATCTTCATCTTCACATGTCAGTCTGCCTGTGTCTGTCTCATTGTCCAAATTTCCCTTAATTATAACAACATTGTCCTGTCGGGTTAGGGCCCACCCTCATGATCTCATTTTAACTCAATTGCCATTCTAAAGACTCTGCTTCCAAGTAAGGTCATGTTCTGAGGCACTGAGGGCTGGGACTTCAACACAGCTTTTTGGAGGTATGTAATTCAACACAAAACACCCCCCTTTCTGACCATTTCTTCTAGGACAAGAATAGATCATCCAAAAATAACAGATGTCACTTCCTCCAAGAAACTTTTCTTAAAATGCCCCAGGCAGAGTCAGGCACATCCTTACCCTTGCTCCCCTAAACCAGTCACCTGGTGGAACCTGGGAGTTGGATTCCTTAGTCGATGAAAAACAGCCCAATAGAGAAAACATACAGAAGGAATTCTGGGTACAGGGAACCCCCTGAGCACATGCACAGGGACAGGAAAGAGCCCTGGCATTTTCAGGGAACCGGAGGTGGGTCTTGAGGCCGATGGAGAGCATGGTCATGTTTGAGTTTAAAGAAATTGTTTGAGACACAAGGTATAGAATAGAACCCCCTTCTGTCTGCAGAGTAGAGGTGAAGAGTCCAGGCCACGGTGCTTCTCTGCCCTGTGAGAGGATTAGACATGGGGATTTCCAAGATTGATGCCATATTTACATCTTCCAACCCCACAATAGCATCATCACCTACTATACTTGCCACGGTACAGTACAGGGACTGCAGCAGGGCCACTTAGCCTCTCTGTGCCAAGGAGCCCAGGACACGATCGATCAATGCCTCTGGCAATTGCCTCCATGCCCCTGGATGGCCACTTTGAAGAGGGCAGCACAGGAGCAGAATGTGAAATGGGGTATCATTTTAATAGGGACAAATCTGTGGGCTGTCCTCACCTCACCTGGCCAGGCCCCTCCATCCTTTTCCAGCTGACTACTGTCCCAGCTTCAGAATTTGCTTACAGGGCCGCAGTTTTATGGCCAAGTCTGCCCTACCATATAAGGTTTCAGCACAGAGGCCTGGCTTGGCCAGAGATTTATGACTGAAAAGGCGCCTCTGGACTTGGGCGTCAGCATTTTGCTTGGCACAAAGGCTTGAGTTCGTATTGAACCAATCAATACGATAACACATTAAATGGCATTTAAGCTGGCTCTCTAGGGAGCGGGATGAGAGACTGGCTGTCATTTGAGCCCAGGCGAGGAGGACAGCTTCCAGGCCTGGGAAACCCTGGGCCTCGAAGTGGGACACAGGATGAAAGCCTGCCCCCAATCCCACTCAGGACTCAGGGTTCAAGCTGGGGCAGATTGGGCCGGAGGAGGAATCCTCCAGAAAATGGCCACATTTCAGATTTTCGTGTTGTCTTTATATTTCTTCATCTGGCTCTGGGGAGGATGTATTAAAAAAAAAAAAAAACCCAAAGAACTGCATCGAGTTGGCTTGAGAGAAAGGACTGTGTTTACAAAGAACAGATGGTGCTAAAAAGTTATCGGATGGAGAGGAAGTTAGGCAAACAGATTCGAGATTCCCACTGGCTGCTGGTGGGTGATGTGCCCAAATCTCCTTACAGAAGAAGCTCCAAAGACAGAATGATCACCTAGGCTTCTACTCAGAGAAAATCCACCACCCAGCCTGCCAGAGAGACTGTCTGGTAAATCTGTAGAATGAGGAACCCCGCTGGGATCCCCTCTTGTACTTCTTTCTGTAATTTTAAGTTATTTCTGAAAATTTGACACCAACCAAACTCTCTCTTTTCACTTCCCCTGCTCAGCATCCAGCCAGGTCCCTCCACACAGTCCCCTGATAAGGGAAGTTCATTGGATGCTGAAGGAGATAGTGACTTACATAAAACCTAATCCAATATTCATAGAAACGGAAAGGGGAGTATCAGGATCCTAAAGCTCACTACTTCTGATTTGAAGTTTTCTCTCGTTTGATTTTTTGCCTAAATAATCAGTGTTCCCTCGTTTAAAAGAAAAAAAGCTCTAGTGAATCCTCCGTGTATTTTTAAATACATGCTTGCGTGCTAAGTCGCTTCAGTTGTGCCCAACTCTGTGCGACCCCCATGGACTGTCAGACTCCTCTGTCCATGGCTCCTCTGTCCATGGCTCCTCTGTCGTGGGATTCTCCTGGCAAGAATACTGGAGTAGGTTGTTATACCCTTCTCCAAGGGATCTTCCCAACCCAGGCATCGAACTTGCATCCCTTAAGTCTCCTGCCTTGGCAGGTGAGTTCTTTACCACTAGTGCCACCTGGGAAGCCCATTTTTCAATACATACTAGAGCTAAAAGAAGTGTTCTTAGACAATAAGCTTGAGACCAATAGTTGCTTGAGAATCAACTTACATCCTTATACATTTTAACCAGCAGTTTCTAAACATATGCTAATCCACCAGACTCTTGCTATAGGGCCCAGGCTTTTGCTTCCAGTGTTGGCCTGTTGCTTCGGCGTTCTACAGTGTCTTTCTGTATAAATCGCATTCCTGACACCACATCCATGATTTTCAGTTTCAGTTTTTCTAAAATGAAAATAATTTTCAAGTCCTTGTGAACCACTCTGAAGGTTTTCAGGATTTTTTAAGGTCTTTTTCTTAATCTTTTCTATTGCCCTATTCACATCTAATTAAACAAGAATTATTTTTAATGACTTACCTCTACTAGTTATCAAAAAGTAATTCCGATTTTTCTTGCTCATGTTGCATCAACTTAGTAAGTACAATTGGCATAAACAGAGTTGGGAATAAGATACTAACTCAAGTGATAGAAGTGGAAGGTATAGGAGCATGAGAGAGTAACCTTGAACATTCAGTGACCTTGAACACTCAGAGCAGGGTGTGCCTTTGAAAAGAAAATGTAGAGATTATGTTAATCCAGCAAGCAGATTGGTCACAGGGAGGTCATTTAAGAACATTTCTTCTACTAACATTTTTCTTACAAATGTGGCTATCATCAGTCTAATAGTCTCCGCCTCACTTCCAGTGACCTAGGGGCAATGACTGCAGAGGTCCATTCTCAGTCTCCTCTTTGTGCGTGGCCTGCTGTATAGAATGAAGAAAAGCTCTCCGCCAGGGAACTGGGTGGATATTTGCCTTACACAGTCCCATGTATTCCCACATGGTTGTGACGATGTGGAGCTTGAGGGGAAAAGGAATAAGATAGCGTGGGACAGCACTGGAAGAAGCTAAATATTTCCTGGATACAGCCTTTTCTGAGCACTGCTGTTCTTCAAATACTAGCCACCTCTGACCCACTAAAAAATTCTTTTAATAAACAAGTTATTTACGTTTAACATAAATTTACACCCATGTACGATATAGTAGGAAGTGCAACGGTTTTGAAGGTAAATCATCTTGGGTTCATATCACCTTTTACCATTTACTACATGGGCAAGTTTATAAGCTCTCTGAGCCTCGATTTTCTCTCTTATAAAATGGAGATGATCATATCTGTCTCATGCATTTATTGTGAAAATTAAATGAAATAAAGTAAAATAGCTGCCTTAAATCCTTTCTGGAATGAAGCAGAATGTAAATGAATACATACACACAAACAGATAAATGAGATGTATATCGAGTGCCTGGCACAATATTCCTTGGGGTATTTGCATTTGTGCGTTTGTCTCTTCAACTCTGCATGGGAGACTGGAAAGAATCCCCAAAGTTTTGGTGTTCTGGGGTGGGAGGCTCCCCTCTAATCCCTGAAATCCCATCATACTCAGTCAATTTCCTGTTTCACCCTCTTGTAAAGTCCTTCCTCGTAAGGTCATCTGCCATAGCGGGTGTAAGAGAGAGAAGAAACACTAACCTAATAGTAACAGGATTAGCTAATGCTTCCTGAGTGTCAGCTAAGTACTGTGCATGTCTTAATCCACATGGTCTTCACCACACCTCTTATAGGGTCCTTTACTATCCCTACTTCTTAATGATGGAACTTGGGCACAGAGAGATTAGGTAGGTAGCTGGCCAGAAGTCACAGTCAGTAAGAGATTGAGATTATAAAATGGGAAGTCTGCCTCCAAGGTTTGTGCTTTTAATCAATATACTTCTCCTGAACAAGGAAAGAAAAAAGGAAGGGAAGGAATAAATGAGAAAGGAATGAAGGAAGGAAAGGAGGGAGGGAGAGAGGGAAGGAGATAAAATTAGAAGCTAAAGAGAGGCCAGGAAGAAGAGCCAAAAACCGTTCAACTTTTTTCTTTGCTCAAGAGGATGAAAGAAGAATTAGAGGAAAGGCAGCTTGAGAACATTTTCTTAGCCCCCACCTAGGGAAAGCTGGGCCACCTTCCAGATCCCTGTCACCCACACAACATCTCTGATAGAAACCAAAACTGCTTTCTGACCATCAATGCTAAGGTCTCTACGGAGTCCACTGTGGCCCCAGTGAGCCCATCCCTGTCTCAGCACCTCACTGCTCCCACAGTTCCCTCCAAAGAGCCAGAAGCCACCCTCAGCCTCAGGGCATCTCTTTCCACCACGGGCTGGTGGGAACCACATCCTGAATCAACTGGAAACCTAGTTTCCATCCAGACCCAATCCTCTCCAGGGCACACACATCTAACTTCTGGGAAATCTTGAAGGGCAAGGAATAACAAAGCCAGGGCTACTTGGGTGAAAGATCCCACACCACATACCAACTGTAATTATTATTACAGAAAATTAACTAGCAACAAAGGACTTTACAGTGAAATTTACATTGATCTGGCATTTTCTCCCCTGCTATCTCCCATAAAAATGCTTTAAATGCAGGCTGATTTAATGGAAACAATAAAAAATAATGCTGAATGGTTTATATTTGCTGTAGAATTACTACAAGGTCTATTTTTTAAAAACCTTGAAAGTTATGTGTGCTTCTTTCCTTTAGGATAAGATTAGGGAGAGAGGTGCAATTGACTTTTTTTTTTTTATCGATCTAGATGAGCTGCCACAGGCTCAATCCCTTAGCAAGGGGATATGTGAAGGAATGTCAGCTGTGTGGCCTCAGCCTTGACAGTCTTATGCTCAGTAATAATAGTAATCATGTGACTAAGCTCCATGTGAAAAGGTCGTGGCTGGTTGTCTAATTTGTGTGGTTTCCATCATCCTCAATTAATCCATGAGCTTAGCTATCCTGGCAAGGGGGTAGTCACCACCTGAATAGCTTCGCACTTGTAGCCACTACAGAATGTGGGATGACCATGTCTTTTAGCTTCAAATCCCCAGCTGTATTCATCAGGGCCAGAAATTGAAACAAAGGCCCAGGAGGACATGGTTTCTAACCTCAAGAAGCTTAAAAGGACAATTTAGGTAGGTGTTCATAAAGACCATGGAGTCACATGACACTAGGTTTAAAACTCAACTAGAAGCAGAGCACAGAATAGGCCCTCAATAAATATTAACTGATCACATTATTAGTGCAGTTATTAATATCATTAGAATTGTTGCCCTTGTTAATATTCATTAACAAGGTTCAAGGCTGACCTGGGTTCTAGAGGGTGTTCATGCATGAGATGAGACCTCTCCTAGTTGAGCACTCAGGTGCCCTCTGTGTCTCAGTTACTATAACTCTGATTCCTTCTTTGGGGTCTAGGTCCTTGAACAAAAGCTAGTTTGATGGTTTTCCATGACCCTGCCCCTTTAAAGATGGGGCCTATGTGTGGACAAAGGGGGAGCCAAGAACTATACAGTGAAAAAATCCCAAACTTCCTTCAACCCCCCAAATTTCCCAGTCTTTAGGTTCTTCCTAAGGGAAGGTATCATTACCACTTGAATGGATGAGAGCTAACAATAATGAATTGACTTGAACTTTCAGATTAACTCAACTTCACTACTATAGGGAAAGAGCGAATTAGCCAAGATGGCATGGTCAGGCTTTCTGGCCCCACGGCCTCTCGCTTTTGCCCCACGTTTTATAAATAATGATCATGTAACAGCTGAGATCACTTATAGCACTGTGCATATGTGTCATAAGATAGTCACTTGGTCACAAGCTACTTTGTGCAGTATACCTGTATAAGCTTCACCATGAAAGCCCTGGCTGCTGCTGCATCAGGGCTGTACTGGAGCAATATTGTGGATATGTTATATGAGGTTATGCTATGCCTATGTTATGGTTATGTTATGGCTGCTGCTATGGCTGCTGTGTCAACCAGGAGAGAGGCTGTGTTATGGCTACCATGCCAGTCAGGAGGAAATAAATGTTTCTGCAGTTCCTGTGGCTCCTTGAGTTTCCTTCCAGCCTCTTAGCTCATGTCTTGCCTACCCTGGGGTCAGCAAACAGTGCAAACTACAATATAAATTTTGGCCAAGAATGTCAGAATCTTGTCTCATTTAACAGAAATCTGTTGGTACATTTGTTCACTTATTCAACAAATACTTGTTAAGTGTCTAAAATGTGTCAGGCCTGGAAGACGCAATTATGAATGATCCATCACTCTGGGTATAAGGAGGTTGAGGTTGGGGAGAGTTGGGGAGTGTGGCAAGACACAGAGCACCTCCTTCCTATAGAAATTAGTGAAAAACATTGACTCCCACCAGACAGAACCACCTGTTTTCTGTATACACAGTCTGTATGGGCTCTGCTCATGTGCTCATGCCAGCCTCTCTTTCTACATCACCCTCTTCCCAATTCCTGCCCCTTCTTCACAACCCATCCCCAAGTTACACCTCTCCTGATCACTGGATTTAAGACATCACTTTGCTGTCTGTGATTCAACAGCACATAATGCCTGTGCTGCTCATTCAGCTCCTCTATACTGCTATTCACTGTAAAGTTCAGTTCATACTTTTACTCTTCCTCACCAGTCTGTAAGCTCCTTAAGTACAAAGCTACATTCTCAACTCTAAGGATCCTCAGAGCATTTAATATGTTATCTAGTGTATAATAATACACCAATAAATACCTGAGAAATGGAATTCAATTCAACAAATCCTAACCAACATCTAGACATAAGGCATCTTTTCACATGCTACAGAAAAATAGGAAGCTAAATAGAGGATTTTACTCCAAAGTGACATGGGGCCTTTAGAGAGTTCTGGACAGAATATTGATCTGCTGTCATAGTCCAATCCTAATGTATTCTGTTGTAAGGGTGTTTCAACATAGTTTCTTTTTTTTCCTAACATAATTTCTTTTAACTAAAAAATTTTCCCCATTTCAGCAAAAGGTGGCTGCTATTCATAAATTGCTAATGCCTTTCTTACCTTCTTTTACCTACTTTACTCTCCCACTTGAATCTTATAAATGAATTGAGATGCAGATAGTTTCATGGACCAGTGCCATTCTATGAAAAAAAGCTCTGGTCTTCTGTAAGAATAGCTCCCATTTATTGAGCCTCTGATAAGGACGTTTCTTGTGTACATCTTTCTCAGAAATCCTCACATCAATCTAGAAAGCTAGGCATTATGACTTCTACCTTAAAAATAAGGAAATAGGAGGTGAGAGAAATTATATCATTTGCCTATGGTTGCTTAGTAGATCATGGAGATGAGAAGTGAATGTAGGCCTCCTGATATTGAAGCAGCCAAAACCATCTCAAAAAGGTATTCCATTAACCAGCATGTAGGTTTGAAGGCTCACTTTTGTGGGCCAGCCCTACATCAACATCATGCCTATTGGAATATCACATAGCAGGAAGTAATACACATTCCTCCATCTTGTCAGGTGCCACCCATGGCCCTCAAGTGCTGTCAAAAAGTGCCCCTTCATTCTGGACTTAAAATAACTTTCTGCCTTCATCCTTTTGACACATTCTGCCAACCCTTCAATCTCATCAGCAGCTTGTCTCACATCAGAAGTGCCAGTCTCCTTTAAACTTAGAAAGACTGACCTGGTATGGGGCAGTAGGAACCTTAGAGTTTCTTTTTGTTTCCACATCATATCTTCTTATGACTTTTTTGTTTTTTTGTGTGTGCATTTTCTGACAAGGTATTTCACTGTCTGACTGGCCTGTCTATCCTCAAAACCCAGACTGGTGATTCCCTGTAGCAATGCTAAGTCAACACATCCTTCTTTATCTCCATGATTCTAGCAATATGAAATGTGACTGAATATACACACTGATTCATGGGTCACATTGTCTCCTGTTCTTGCAGTTGTGGAGCAATAATATATTTGATTTTAATCTTTGGTCTTCAGGTAACCAAGTGGGTGACCTTGAACTGGTCTCTTCATTTCTCTGAACAGGTAGAACTGAGTCTCTTTGGAGAAATAAGTCTGGGTTATTTGACAAATCATTCTTCAACCTTCTGTAGAATATTATTGGCCCACTGAAGCTTTCAGGGTTTTGGTAAAGTGTTTTGTCACTAGGACTTGGGTGATCTTCTAGAGAAGTATTGGTATCAGATCAGTATGAGACCTTGGAGAACTCTTAACATTTTACCAATGAAGAAACTAAAACCCAAGTGGGTTCTGGGACTTAACATACCCCATGCAAATCTAGGACCATAATCTGGGACTCAGTTCCCAACCTGATGGCCTTTGAATATACAACTTCCAGCCTCCAGGTCAGAAATGGACCTTGATATTCACAAACCAACCCTCCTGCCTTCTTCAGTGGACTCTGATTTATTCATTATGATGTAGCCACTCAGCAAAAAATGTGTAGTCAGTTGTTATCTCAGCAAATTTACACAAAGTTGGAGATACTTTCTGTGGTTGAGAATACAACTGGTTAGAAAACATTTAAAATTTCAGGCATTTGGAGTAAAGTGCCTTGTTCAAAGTCATCAGGCAAATGGTGGGCAGAGCCAGAACTGGAAGTGAAGAGCTCCAGAGAGACAACTGGAAGATAATGGATGGTGACAGGCCATCCAGACCATGCTTCTGGCTTCCTGAAGTCCAGATGGACGCCCCACAGTGTCATGTTGATTGATCGAAGCACCAGTGCTGAGATGACTGCAAATCCCCAGCACGTGGATATAGCTGCACATTTGTCTCTAGGAGGCTCTAGGTTAGAACATCACCTTCCCCCTTGCAAGCACAAGTAGAGTTGCCACCAGCTAAAGAAGAAAATAGGACCCTAAGGAGCAATTTTCATGACCATTGGGATGTCAGCCAAGAAAATGGAGGCAGAGAGATAAGAGAGTGTGTGGTCTTTATTTTTTTACCCCCATAGGGTTTTTTCTGTCTCTTAGACAAATCTGACCCTAGGTATAAGCTTGCCCTTTTTCAGTCCCAACTTCCCTGGTTATAAAATCATGTTTGGCAACTGCTCTGAAAGTTATTAAAGTTGCAGCAGTAAACTATGGGAGGCCAGAGAATTTCAGACAAAAGTTATTGCATCAGTAACTCAGAAACTAATTCCTAAAACTCTTGACACATTTATCCAGAGGGCTAGTGCCAATACAGAAATGGAAATCATCATCAAGGGCCTCTGTGTACCTGGAATTAAAATCCATCATTCCTCAGAGCAGAGAGCTATGATTGTGGAAGAATATGAATAGTCATGCCTTTTCACCACCATCTTCCCTCAAAAATAGAGTCCTTTATTTTTCAGAAGAACAAGAAAAATTCTGCTCTCTTTGTCCGTTTTTTCCTTAAGAACCCCTCATTTACACTTTCTTTTCAATTTTTTTTTCTTTGACAGTTCCATATTTAACTGAAAGGCCTCCTTTTCCTTATTCAGTTGCACTGGTTTCATTTTGGACAGAAATCCTGTTAGGTACAGTAACAGAGAACAAACTTCACAACAGCAATAGTCCCTTCTACAGCATCTATTGTGGGGAAACTTAATACACTTTTATCAAATGGTGGAGACAGTGGCTCCAGTGCTCAGAATTAACTACAGAAGAGCATAGAAAGGGAACAGCACTGCCTTCTTCATCCAGCAAACCTCACTGCATGCCCAGCAACATGGCAAGAACCAGAGACACACAACGCCCATCCAGGAACATCTCCCTGAAAGACCATAGATTGCTTTGGGTGATGCCTTCCTCACCAAAAGTTAGTGGATGGCAAAGATTTGATGGGATCCCATGTTAACAAACAAACGGAGAAATGAGCCCTCTAATTCAGTGTTAGAGGACTGACAATATCCTCAGAGTTTTAAATGCATATATGCTTTGACCCAGGTTCTAAGAATTTGTCCTAAGATAAGCTCGCAGGGCTAGCCTCAGCATGATCATAAAGAGGAAAAACCGGGAGCAATGCACAATTGTTAAATGCAGTCTTTGACCTGATCATGTAATTTATATTGATTGTCTTGTGACAAACCAACGAGGGAGCATGTGTGTGTATGACCTTATTTGTGTAAAACTGTAGCTACAATGCTGCTTACAGAGGTGTTTACCATGGTAGTCTCTAGATGAGTTTCTGGATGACTTTTACTTTCCTTTACCAACTTTTCTGAATTTTTAATATTTTTATACTTCAAATTTGGGAGGATGCTTTAAAATTTTTTTAAACAAAAAGCTAGTCTTTCCCTAAGTTCCTTAGCACTCATACTACCATACCCAAGCCCAACCTAGTGGTAAGACAATATGAAACATTGTGATGAGTTAAGGTGAATCCACATGTCAAAATTCATCAAATTGTACACTTTTGGATGTGCAATTTATTGTACATTATACCTCAATAAAATTGTTTTTCTTTAAAAGGAAAGAAAATATGAAATAGTCCAGGTAATTTCCATTCTCTGCACAAAGTTATCAAAAATAATTATATATTTTAAAAAACCTGAATCAATGTTGGAAAGTAAATTTGATGTCCAATCAGTGACAGGAGGCTATTCCAAGAGGTTAATAGACTGAGTGAGGTGTAAAAATGCTCATTTAGCTTTTTCTCTATTCTCTGGCTATGTCAGTGTCCTTGATTATAGACAGATGCAGAGCTCACATTTGACCTGCAACTGTCTTCTTCTGTTTGCACCTTTTTGCAGAGTCCACGTCAATCTTAGGTAGCTTTTACTCCAAAATACATGCTTCAATGCACTTTAATTTTCCTGCAGTCAATAAATAGCACTTGCTAGCTTCCCTTAGGTAACTATATAGCAAACCCAAGGATTCTGAGATTTGAGGGTCAGATAAAATTCCAAAAACCAAGCATTCTTTCCAGAGATAATTATGAGTACACTGATAAATGCTTTGAAGACTATTCCTTCACTCTGCTGGCAGATTTTCTCAGGTGTACCTATTTTTTCCTGTATGAAATAGTCCAAAGGTCTGGAGTTGCCTAAAAAGTGAGACAAAAGAAACACCAGTGGCCACAGTAGGTTTAAGAATTGGGTCTCTGAGTTAGTTGGACAAGAAGGAAATAAATGTGTGTATGTGTGTGTGTGTGTGTGTGTGTGGCTGTCAGATTGATCATCCTCAGAAAAACTTAGGGTTCCACCTCTTCGTACGGAATGGAGAACATGGGCCCTGAGGTCAGGGCAGGCGTGGGACCTCTCTGCAGGTTAGGTCTGCCTCTCATCACTGTTTTTCTGTGTTTTTCCCCTCTGCTTTCCAATGCAACCAGTTGGACTGTGCTGCAGGGAAGAATTGGGCGCCCAGAGAACCCGTTCCGAGTGGCCCTGGAATACATCTCAAATGGAAACCGAAGCTTATCTGCAGTAGACTTCTTTGCCCTGAAGAACTGCAGTGAAGGTATCTGAATATGGCTTTCCCCCTCCACTCCTTGGTAGCTTATTATCTTAAATAGGTCAATAATCTGCCACCATAATTAGCTGGAAATATGCACACTTATACAAAAGTGTCTCCAGTGCTTTGGGTCTGATTCTGAATATTGCCAAGTGGTTCACAGCCCAGCTAATCAATTTTCAAAGATTGAGTTATAATGTTATATCTACTTAACTTAAAGCTATAGCAAATAGAATATAATCTTTGTTGGATAACACATTAGCTTAACTTCCCTGGAGTCCAAATGCTTTCAGCTATGGTTTTGTTTTGTTTTGTGGAAATTTTCAAATGTTTACAAGTGAATAGAATAGTGCAATGGGCTCCCATATACCCTCAACCCAGTTTCAAAAATTATCAACATTCTGCCATTTTTTTTTTCACATGTATCTCCATCCCACTAACTTTACAATGATTAGTACTTTACTTTTTCCCCTGCTGAGGTAAAATTTACAATTAAGTATTTTTAATGATTTGATTTAAGCTGTTATTAAGGGACAATGTGGGAAATGGTTATATGTGAAAATTCTTGCTTATTTTGTAAAAATCATTAAGGCATGTGTCATTGAATTCCTTTTGCATAACTCCACACTGTGAATTTATTTCAAGATTTATTACCAAGAGAAGACATCTCTCTCCTGAAGAGTAATTTGTCAATTTTTTTTTTCTTTTTGTCTTTGTTGCCAGGAAACTCTGAGCAAAATGCAATATTCAATCACAGTAAATTATATCTGTGTAGTTATTTGATAAACTTATTTTCCCTTCCCTCTACAGAGTTTTTGATCTTCTATTCCTATTTTCAAGATCATATTTTATATATATTTTTCATTAGACATTGCTCCAAGTGTGATTCGTATGCAGAAGACTGATCATTGATACAGATATGAGGTTGATCTTTCCTTGATTCTTCAGAAGACCTAGGGTCATCATTATAAATATCCTTTATTATTTTTCCACATGTAAAGGGTATATAAGATGGACTTGAATTACACAAATCTTTAGGAAACAAGTTGCTTTCATAGCCACTATTCTCTTGCTGTGCCCGCTTCTTCCTAGAGGTTCACTAACCTGTGCTATGGAACCTGTGGTCTGGAGGCTCAGGAATGAAGTATGAACAGAAAGGGAGTCTGTGGCACTCCCAGGCCTAACCTCTCCATTTAGAATGTTCATCAGCAACCATGAAGGCTCATTACACATAGCCATCGGTTGCATGTTGAGGCCCAGTTTTGAATATGAAGCTGTATACAAAAGGGATTCCTTTAGGTAGGGACCCTACTGACTACCCAGTTCCTTACCTTGCTGTTGCTCTTCATTCATTGCTGGCCTTGCAAGAAGTTTCACAAAGTGATTTTCTTTCTTTTTTTTTTTTTAATCAAAACTGGTTTATGTGTCAGAAAAAGAAAAATCTATCACAATATGATAGATTAAACTTCAGTTCAAATTGAAAAGGTGCCTAGCCTGTGATGTGAGACGATGTACAAGAAACATGTGGTTTGGGAGAAAGCCAGGAGCTTGTACAAATGTTTCCACACTCACGAACTTAGAGATTTATGAACGTCTCTGGACATCATCAGTCCTCACAGATGTCAAGGGTCCATGTACTGTCCAAAAGAGGTCATGTGTTGAAATGGAGCCAGTTATCAGGAATGTGTCAGGGAGAAGGTATGAGTTCCCAGAATTGGCCTAATCTCATTTCAGCAGCATCAGAAGGGAATAAGAGGCTATAAAACTCCAAATATTAGGCCCAGCACAAATACTCCTGCAAAAATTCTTTGCACCTTTGAAAGATCTCAACCAGCTGTGCACATTTTTCCTTCCTTACTCCTACAACTTCCTTTCACCTATAGTATTCTCCCTCTGTAGTTTATGTTGCATTTGCAGGAATCCATTGCACAGTTTACAAGATGTGTTTCTTTTCTGCTTCTCTACCCTTACAAAACCAAGAGAGTTGACCTCTCTTACTTTCTCTAATGGTCTGGAAAGTGTTTCTTCTGGCAGGACACTCTCTTAAGGAGGGAGAAAAAAAATCTGTCTCTGATTCCTTAGGGAAAGTGGACCTGCCAAGAGACCCAGGAAGGTTCTTATGGCCCAGCTACCTTCCCTCAGAGGCTGCAAGTCCAAGAACAGATGGTTTTCATGGGGAAGCAAGTGTCCTCTGTGCTTCTTCTCAGGTTTGGAATCCTGTGGCCACCAAGAGGTATGAAAGGACCACTGTGGACATGTGAGGCAGAGAACAGAGTGATCCCAGTGTTTCCTGGGAATTTCTAACTCTTCTTCCTATAATGGAACAAATTCAGGTGCACATCAGGTGGTGTGGACAAGTTGAAAACATAAGAAGTATCCTAAAGCTACCCTCATATATTTAAAGCGAAGGAATTGGTTTGGAGTCATACCCAAGGCCTGTTTGACGTAGACAAACATCTGTGTTTTCTGAGATCATTCCTTTAGTTAGGTCATGAAGGGGAGGAGCTAAGAGAAGTAGTACATTTGAGGGGGCTGATCATGCTGATGACATGCTAGCCAGGGTTGTTGATAGGTTTGTGGGATATCTAGTCTACTTTCTACCTGGGTTTCATCCCTGGGTTGAGAAGATCTCCTGGAGAAGGGAATGGCTACCCACTCCAGTATTCTTGTCTGGAGAATCTCATGGACAGAAGAGCCTGGTGGGCTGTAGTCCATGGAATCACAGAGTTGGACATGACTTTCACTTTCAGGTTTTCAGCTTGTAGGATATCTGGTCTGCTTTCTATAGACTTCTACAACCCTTCCTTGTCCCACAAGAAAAGAGGTGCCATTTTAACTAAACTGGAGATGGGGTCATTGGGACAATTCTTCTCACAAAAGAGAAGATATCTATCTGTGGGTGCCATCAAGGCAGAGGTCGTGACTCCCTATGAATCCTGACACCTGTTATCATAGAATGTAACAGTTGTTAGCTGATCAGTTAGTAAGCAATGAAAGCTCACATCTGTGGAGCATTTAGCATGTGCACAGGTAGAGTGCTGATCCCTTTACACGTGTTAGTTATCTCCTGTGAACTTTACAATAACACTAAAAAATAGGTACTATTATCCTCATTTTCCGTATGGGGAAACGGAACCTCACAACCGTTTCTAAAGTTGTCAACATTGTACAGTTAGGGAAAGGTAGAGCCACACTCAATCCCAAATCAGTCTGATCACCAAGCCAGTATTTCTATCCATGACATTCTGCTGCCTTAATGGAATGTGTAGAGGCTGGAGTTTTATTTACCTTAGAATTATCTTTGACTCTTCTTCTTATCCCTATATCCAGATGATCAAGCCTCGGGCTCTAGGCTTGTGGCTGCCTCACATTCTATCTGTTGCTGTCTAGATGCCACTGTTACTGCTTCTCGAGTTTATCCTTCTGACTTCATTTCCTCAGCCACGTGCTTTATTCAGGTCTTCATATATGTATTCTGGGACTTTAGCAATAGCCAGCTACTCTCCCTGATACCATTATCCATCCTTCACACATTGCCAGAAAAATCTCCTCCAAATTCCCTTTGCTTGTGGCATTTTCATGAGGTTCCAGGAACTTCTTATTGTCTACCACATCAGAAATATGAAGGTTGGGCTGGACCACTTCACTCATTTCTTGGGGCCAGAAAAGTGATGGCTGCAGATCACCCAGTGGTTGATGGTAGAGCTGGGATTAACATCAGGACCACCTTGACTCTGACCTTAGTACTGTCACCACTTCTCAATCCTGCCGGGGAAGCCACAGTGCGTCTGCCTGATTTTCAGTCATTTACAATCTGGCCCCTCTGTGCCTGCCCAACATTATGCCCTCTGTTTCTCCACATCTCTCCTCTAGCAGACTGGTGTTCTCTACACTGTGCCAATAATGCCTACTTGATCCCAGGCCTTATGTTTTGAACACTTATTCGTCATTTAAGATCCAGCTTGGGGCCCAAACGCTCCAGAACATCACTCACAGCTAAAAAATTATTCTTGGAAGACTTTGCTCTCTGCATCTAAATTTAGTAGCTATTTTATGATTTTTTCTCAGTTAGTCATTTTGGGGCCCTAATGAGGTTCAGAACCTTGTCTTATATTGCTTTTATTTCTCTAGGGTACAGTTAACACCATGCTAAACACATAAGAAACACAATGTAAATATTTGTTGACTGATCAGCTAATCAATCAATTGATAAACTCTGCTCCTGCTTTTATAGCTTTGGGCTATTACCCTATTACTCCCAAAAGAAAGTAGTAGTGAGTGGAAATTACTTGGAAGAGGTTTTTCCCTCATCTTGAAAGAGTGGTGTGTATATTCAGTACTGAGGGCAGGGATATCAACCCCTACATGCCCAGGCTCCCAGGGAACCCTTAACCCTTTGATAATGACCTTTCTTCAGCAGACAACTAAAGCATAAGATTATGCAGTACACTCACTGGGACCCCTCAGGTTCAGAGGAACCTACTGAAAAATATGTCAGAATAGCAGGACTAGCATCTTGAAAAGAACTTGAAAACGGTCAGTGTGCTCATAAAATTACATATTGCAAACACCCACCTAGCACCTTCTATGTGCCTGGTCCTGTTCTATGCACATTCATGTATTAACTCATTAATCCTTCCAGTAACACTGTGAGGTATGCATTATTATTATCATCACTAAGCACAGAGACCGAAGTCATGTACCCAGAGTCTCACAGCTGATATTGGAATGGAGCCCATCTGGCTCCAGCATCCATGCTGTTAGCTACCACACATTGGTGCTACCTGTGGAAGGTCACTGCTAGTAAGGACCCCAGAAAGGATTTAATCTGCCTCCCGCACCGTGTGGAAACTGAATGCACAAACACTCAAAAATTTACCTTGAACTTTAACACACTAAATTACTGATTAGCCCAATGTGCTTCCTACCTCCATCTCATGGTCATCAAGTTCTCAGTTTTTCTAAGAAACCAATTCAGAATTTCCCTTTCCCTACCTAGATGGGTCAAAGGCAGTTTAAAAGGACCACCACACCCTTATCAATAGTGGGTGTCCCATCCATGAAAATCAAGGATGTAAGCCTAAACACATTTTATTGCATGTGACCATAGTTCATACCATAGTTCTTTCATGAACCTGCAAGAATCAGAACTGAGATTTCCCAGATCAGAGCCACATTCAGCTCACTAACAGACCTCTTACCAAGAAGTACTCGTGGTCCCTTACTCTATCAAGACATTGTCATACACATTACCTCTTCTAATCCATTCAGAGAGGGTGTCAGAATCCTCACTCACACTATCCATGGTGCTGAGGATGATTTCACTGACTTCTGTACTTCAGGAAGGGGGAGGAATCCGAGGAATCAAATGCAGTCAGACCACTGCAGACACCTTAAAACACGTGTCCCAAAAGAGTGGGAGATGACAGCTATCTTAACCTCTCTGTGCCTAAAATGAGGACATGTAAACTAGATCCACAATCTTCAAACGTTTTTTAGAGGCTTAACTCTTAATTCAAACAAAGTCTTATATAAAAATCAAGTATATAAAATTACACAAGTACAGCTGCCCTAGGGGAAGTGAAGGTGAGGAGCCCACCAGTTCCACAATCTGACAAACCTTCCAAATGAGTTTTCATGAAATACATGAAAGTACTTGAGAGTTGCTGGGCAGTCTGATTTTTAACTCTCCTATTAACCCCAGCTTTTTGATCCTATTAAACTGTACTTATTTTAAATGTAATAGCAAAATGGAATTACATTAACCAGACCTTCTTTAAATGATTAAGACTAAGCCCAAGGCTATTGTACTTTGAATATGGGCCATTTCCCCAGACAGATTTTTGTCACTGTGGGTCCTGGCTTTGAGATGCTAAGTATGGAGCTGGTATGATTGTTTCCAATAAAACACACATGGCATTACCTGGCCCTCTCTCCCTTCTCTTTCTTCTTACTTTATCAAAGACAGTGATGGGCACTAGAGGATATCATCCTTAGACCAAGAAGGGACAAGATGAAATGAGAGAAACTACACAAACAGATTCCAATATTTGGCCAGCCATGTGGAACCAATTAGCCTTTAGAGTAAGATCCAAAATCCAGCTGGGTAAAATGAAGGATAGCCTTATGGGCTCCTGGCAGCCTGGCCCAAACTGGATATTTTCTGTTCCAAAAGCAAGCAGCACCCCAGAACCCTCTTTAGTCTGTGCTTGTATTGATAAAAGGAAATTACTGCAGAATGCTGTCTTCGGACTGCCAGCAGAAAGCTCTCTGTGTAGCAGACTCATTCATCCAACCATCTGTGCATTCACCCATTCATACAACAGGTATTTACTGAGCAGTACTAAACTAAATGCATAGTGACCCTGATATAAACTTGTTTCTGTCTTAAGGTTGAGTTTTCATGTGATGGCTTTAAGATCTCCATTCTACTTGGGACAAACACTGCTCCCCAAAAGGCATCCCTGACTTATATTTAGTTTGCCCAGGGTATTGAATATGTGCTCCATTTGTAGAGATGTCTTCCTCCATACTAGTTACAATGCACCTTTCTCAGAATGAACGCTGAACCAGCAGTCAGGGAATTTAAGTCACGTTTCCACCTCTTCCTTGGTGGCTCAGACAGTAAAGAATCTGCCTGCAATGCAGGAGAATGGGGTTCAATCCCATGGTTGGGAAGGTCCCTTGGAGAAGGGAATGGCAACCCACTCCACTATTCTTGCCTGGAGAATTCCATGAACCAAGGAGCCTGGCAGGTTACAGTCCATGGGGTTGCAAAGAGTCACACACAACTGAGCGACTAACAGTTTCATTTCTTTCACTTCCACCTCTTTAGGCTTCCCAGGTGGCACTAGTGGTAAAGAATCCCCTTTTATTTGCCATAGACTACCCTAGGGCTTCCCAGGTGGCACTAGTGGTAAAGAATCCACCTGCCAAGCTTGAGAAACAGTTTTGACTCCTGGGCTTCTCTGGTGGCTCAGACAGTAAAGAATCTGCCTACAATGCAGGAGACCCAGGTTCGATCCCTGGGTTGAGAAGATCCCTTGGAGAAGGGAATGGCAACCCACTCCAGTATTGCTGCCTGGAGAATTCCATGGACAGAGGAGCCTGGCAGGCTACAGTCCATCGGGTCGCAAAGAGTAGGACACAGCTGAGCAACTAACACTTTCACTTTCAATCCCTGAGTCAGGAAGATCCCCTGAAGGAGGAAATGGCAACCCACTCCAGTATGCTTGTTTGGAGCATTCCACAGACAGAGGAGCCTGACTACAGTCCGTAGGGTTGCAAAGAGTCAGACATGATGGAGCAACTCAACAACAACAAACAATGCAACACCATGGATCAAAAGAGACATCAGGTCTCCCCCAGAATTGGCACCCTGTTTTTTAATTTAAAATAGGAATAACAGTATGTCAACGGCTGTCCCCAAATTGACCTTAATCGTGAGGGTCCAAGGAGAGGATGACTGTGGAGGTGTGTTTGTGGATGTTGCCCTGAGCTCCCTGACTTCTCTGGCCTCAAGCCTTTGAAAATGAAGCTACTCCCTCTCTGCCACTCAGTTTTTCATGGTGAAGCTACCATTCACAGAAATAAATTGACTCTTCTGATGCTTCTTGCAAACATTTCATGTTAATGACAACAACGTGCCAAGTGGGTGATGGGACCTGCAGCATCGCCAACCTGATGCCAGCATCCAAGTGGCCACCACCTGGGTTGGTCTCTTCAAGGGACTGAATCAATCATGCGGTGGTGGATCTATTGCTAGGGAAGTGAAAACCAGAGAGGAACCCGAACCACAGCCTGGTGTCCTCACTTAGTTCTCACTGCGACTTCCAGGTGGAGGGTGAACCTCGTTTACCAAACATTCCCCTTCTTAACTCCCGATCTCTTAAACTTCTTGCCTGTAATTTACCTGTGGACTGTGCTCTTTAAAAGATAGGCATTAGAATGACTAAAATTTCATTTAGCCACTGAGATCTACTCACATTTCCCTGAGCGCCTTCCCACCTTTAAGCTTTTTTTTTAGCTATGCCCCTTCCATTCCCAATATCTGCTTCTCCCAGTCCTCCACATCTTTCAGATCTCTGCTCAAATACTATCTTCTCCCAGAAGTCTCAGCCCAGAATTGTGTTTCTATATATTTCTGTTTTAAAACAGCCTGCTTCTTTCCAGGGTTATTTATGTGTCTTGCTCAATAGCTGCTAGGTTCTTTTAAAAAAAATCTTTATATCCCAATTAGCAGCTAACAGTGTTTTTCCCATGGTAAGTAGTGAATAAAGTTTTTTTTTGTTACAATGTAGGAGAGAGATTACAGGCTTTGGAATCAGAATGAGTGTGGAATTCCAGCTCCATCATTTACCACCCTTTTGATCTCAGAAGAGGTTTTGTTTTGGTTTTTTTTTTTCCAATCTGTGAGTTTTGTTTTCCTGATAAGTAAGTGGGACTAATAATATATAATTATGGGTTTTGGGAAATTAAAACTGATATTGTGTGTAGAACCCCTAGCACAGTGCTTGGCACAATAAATACCATCTCCCCTCTCTCGCATGTCCCCTGTCTGAGCTGAATGTCCCCATTCAGGAACCGGGGCTGAATGACTCTGTAGGACTAGCCCACGGTGTGTTATATGGTGGCAGGGTCCTACCCACCTTTCCTTTATGTTGTTGCTATTTATTTTCTTTTACTATATTATCTTTTTTATTTAATTGTCAGTTTATAAAATTTAATTCTCAGTAGTAACTGTTTACCAGCTAGCTGGCAAGATTTCTGAAAATGTAACAATCAGCTCTTGCCAGTGAGCATGAGCTGGCTGTAACCCACCACTGCACTCTTCCTTTACCAGATTGTTTTTCCTAAACCCCAGACATTATATTATCTTATCCATAGACATCTCAGCATATACCTCTAAAAGATAAAGACTTTAAAAACTATGATATCCTTATCACATATAATAGTAATAATAATCCCTTAATATTCCCTAATAGTTTTCTAATTGTCAGGTAAATTGAACCTACCTTTCACTTTCACTTTGGGCCTTGTCTGAACAGTTGGGCCAAGGGAGAGGTTACCCCATTTCCAACAGAGACCCTGACAACCCAGATCTACATTTTGATTTCCAAGGCAGCTACTTCTGTGTGCTTTTATCTCTAATAAAGTCAGTTTTTTTCTTTTGTGACTCAGTGCACAGAATCCACGGTTTCCCCAAAGGAAAAGGACCGTTTAATCCCATGGGGATGGCTGAAGTCCAGGGAAGACCCTAAAAGTACGTTGGCCTGCCTATCACACTGACTCTTCAAGCCAACTAAGTGTGGAGTCTAAAACAGCCAGGCCCCAGCTGGTGGAACCAGGAAAGAACTTTGTCCGCTCCTCCTTTCCCTTCTGATGCATAGCTGCTGTTGGCAGAGACTTATACTCTGGAATGGCTTACTCATAATCACTAATAAAGCCAATTAGAAATGCCCCCACAATGTGCTTAGAATAAGAATGATTGCTTGGGTGACTGTTTTAAATATTCGACCATTGAAAAATCACCTGGAAATGGGGGCAGACACAAAAGGTTTCAAAACATAGATAAATAAGGAACCAGTGTGCTGAGTTCATTGTACTCCCAAAAGAAAATTACTTTCAAATTACAACTACATAAAAGAAATAATTGAAAAGATTAATCACACTAAAATAATTGGTCTATTTTACAAGTAATTTGGAGCAATATTCAGTCATTGACATCAATGTCTAGTAGTAAAATAGCAATGAATTCCATTCTCTGACTAATGTATTTATTTTATTAATGGTACTAAATGGTGTTGTTACTGCTTATAAATATTTCATAATTTTTAATTCATTAAAATGTTCAAGGAACTTCCAAAAGTATTCATTAGTTTAAATCATTCTTAGTATTCAATATGCGATTGCCACTCTGCCTGGGTAATTAAAAAAATTATTGTTTTGGGTAATGGGAGTCTCTTTGAATGTGGAGGATTAAGCCCCAGTTATTAATGAGACTACTGCTCCAGATGGTGATGAATGAGGGGCTTGGTGAAACTGTGTTCCCTCTTTGGATCTCTAAGGTCCCTCTGTAGCCATTCTGGAAAACCTGGCCCTGGAGCTGTGAGGCAAACAGGGTGGACCCAGATAAATTAATTCCAGAGATAACAAGAGAAGTGTCAGTTTGGACATTGGTTTCATTCTACCACCTCTCCCACCCTCGTTTCATCTTTCTGAAACAGCTGACAGCAAAATTCATATATTACAACCTCGCCTGTTTCTTTCATTATTTGATAGAGGCCATAACAGATTGAAATGAACAAAAAGATGCAACAGAAAGAATGGACACCACATAATGAATAGTGGAAGGAGGATAGGACTTGGATGAGGAAAACATGGATTTGGGTCCTGAATTGTTTGGGTGCTATGTGTCCATTATATCCTGCAGTCCTAGATCATTCATGTGTGAAACGAAGATGATGGATGGTACCTGCCCCAGGGTCCCTGTGGGGTTTGAATATGTTCATCTGTATGTCTATGTAAAACAGTGCCTGGAACCTAGTGGGAAACCAAACAGGGTTAGTTCTACTCTAAGTCCAAAGAGTGTGTCATGGTGGTGTTGTGCCAATGGCCTCTGCAACTCTTAATTAACTGTGCTATTACATGAACAGTTGGTATGCATCATCAAGGAAAATCAGCCATAGTGAATCGTACAACTCAGGGGGTAAGTGAAGTCTAAGGATATCCGCTAGAGGAGGGGCAGGATAACTCTGCCCAATAGGTCTGAGATCAGGCTCACTGCACTGCCTCCAGAGCGTCATCCACACAGGAAATGGCTAAAGTCATAGGCAAATTGGGAGGGGCCAGGATCCAACAGGAGAAGGCAATGGCACCCCACTCCAGTACTCTTGCCTGCAAAATCCCATAGACGGAGGAGCCTGGTAGGCTATAGTCCATGGGGTCGCTAAGAGTCGGACACGACTGAGCGACTTCACTTTCACTTTTCCCTTTCATGCACTGGAGAAGGAAATGGCAACCCACGCCAGTATTCTTGCCTGGAGAATCCCAGGGACAGCAGAACCTGGTGGGCTGCCGTCTTTGGGGTCGCAGAGTTGGACACGACTGAAGCAACTTAGCAGCAGCAGCAGCAGGATCCAATAAGTGGCTTGAGGTGAAGTGGGGCCAATGCTACTCACACTTGGATGCTTGTGTAGTGATGTTCTGGGAGTGTCCAAACCCACAGAATCAATGTGGTACGTCTTTCCAGATTGGAGTTGGGGGACATTTTCTGTTGAAATTAGCAGACTATATGTTGGGCTCCAGTGCAAACTGTGCACAATTAATGAAAGACCTTTTCTGTTCATAGCGATCCCCCAGATTCTGGAAGGTGACTTCATCCTTCTCTGCCATTGGGAGAACATCAGAGACATGTTGGTGAAGCACCATTTCAAGGGGACAGAGAGACATGGGTCAGAGGAAGTACAGCCAGGCCTGGGGTTAAGCAGGTACCAAAGGGAAGGTATCCTCTCAGTGCAAGCCATGGAGGACAGACAGGATGGCAGGCAGAACTCTGGTGACACCAGAAACCAGCAGTGGGGCCCTAAGCTACAAAATGAGGCAGAGAAAAGCTCAGTTCCTAAAATTTAGGTACCAGGTCAGGGACAGACTAACCAAATATTAGACTGCAAAGTCCTCTGTGCATTGACCTAAAGCTTCTTAAATTTCCTCAAGGACAGAATTAATCTCAGAGTTGGTTTGGTTTGGTTTTGTTTGAAGGAGGATACAGGGAGGGGATTCTAAACCTTTATCTGAAGACCTGGGAGACATTTTACTTCCTCTCTTCTGGGACCCCTGCACAGGGCTCCTCACTGCAGGGGCTCAGCAACTTCCGGGGTGGTGTGGGCTGAAGGAGCCATTTGCTGTACTTGCTAAGGGGCATAGACTCAGAGTGCTGGAACCTAAGTGGTTGGGATGTGAGGCTTTTTCTCTCTTCCCTCATGGTTATTTTGCTGTTCTTGGCATTCTATGTCTTCAAGTCATGCTGTGAGCATGGTTTTTATGGAACTTTAGTTTGCCTTTCTTGTTGTAATTTGTTTGGGGAAGAAACACTGAGAGACTAGTTGCTCTGCAGCTGCCTGGAAAGCCCTGCAGTGTAGAGTTTGCAAACCACAGGACAGACGGTCTCTGAGATCCCACGTTCTCTCAACTCCATCATTCTGGGATTCTCTCAGCAGCATGTGACTCAGAGTGTAAAGTCTCTTGGCTTTTGCTTCTTCATTTAGCTCTTAGCCAGAATTTTGTACCTAGAAAACGCTTAACAAACATTGACTAATTACCCCTCATTAATCATTCATGCAGCTGGTACAGCAGGGTCTTACCATTTCCTTCAAGAACACGGGTGTAATATCCTATCTGGCTCCCAGCTCCCACTCAGGGAGGCAATGGGGTCGTCATGGCAGCACTGGGATCCTCCCAAGCTTACTGGGGGAGTGGGCCGGAAGGTGGGTGTGGGCTCTGTGAGGCTACAGCCACACTGGGATGCCCTTCTATTCTAATGGACAGGAAGGACGAGCCACATCGCCAGCCAATGGCAGCTGAGAAGCAATAAGCTTTAATTAGAAGCTTCTTCCAGGAAATTCACATGAACATAATCACTCTGTTGTCTTAAAAGGCCCAGAGAGGTTAAATGCCTCGCCTTTCTTTTGCTTTTATAAGCTGATCCTTTCAATCGTTTGTGAAATGTAAATATAGTGAGAACATTGACTCTGATTAGCTCCCCATTGTTCCAGGGACAGGTAGCCTGAGTCTGGGGTCAGGAGGCAGCCTGTCTGTAGCTTATGGCTCAGGAGCACAGAGCAGGGCAGGTGAACAAGCTGTCACAGCTGGGCGCAGCAATAGAAAGGAGAAAGTCACTTGGGTCTCTGGGAGGGCTGGGAATGAAGCAAGCTCCCTCCGCCGCAGGCCCCAGAGGTCAAGGAGAGCCTATGAGTAGCCCAAAGTCTCTGTCCTATGAACTTGGGCCCATGATTATATAAAGCCAGGGTGAGAAATGCCCAGAATTACATTATATGGATAAGAATGGAAAGTATTCCTTGTAATGGAAATTACAAGGAGGGATGTTTTTCTGCTTATCTTACCATCTCAGGAATGATATTTTTCTCTCCTGCTAGTATGCAAACACAGACTTTTGCTCACCGGCTGTCATGTGCTCTCACGTTATGCCTACGGCATGTATGTACACTAATGTTAGAGGCCTGTTGTCGGGCCATTCTCTGCCGTCCTTCTCCTGATGTGGCCCTTTTCCCATTCCTTTCTCTCATCCCTTACCTGTGGCATGTGCAATGCCAAAGCTTCTAATCCATTCAGAGTCCTACCTTTTGTTTACTCTGTGATAAGAAATAAGTAAAGGCAGACAGATCATTTCCCTTCTCAGTTGTTTGTTTGGGCATCCTGTGGACAGCCTGTCCCTACATCTCCCCACCCTCAGCCTCTCTTCCTTCTGTCTCCTTCAGGGTGTGGATGTCTTCATCTTTTTGTTTGTCTGTTAAACCAGTTTCTTCTCAACTTTTCTTCCTTTCCTTGTGAGAAGAAGAAAATCAGGCCATGGAATCACTGTGGCCACTTCAGTTATCAGTGAGCCTGCTCCGCTTTCACTCCAGGCACAGACCTCTGGCTCTGCACCCACGGACAGAAGCTGAGACAGGCAGGTTGGATACGCTGGGATGGATCTGGGGCATGCATATGTAGTCTTCCTGTCTTTTCCTCCTTACTGTAAGCCGAGATTTTCTCCTCGCCTCCTTTTTCCCTTCCCCCATGCTTCTTCCTTTCCCTTCATGAACCTGTCACCTTCTCATTCAGGACCTCACCCACCCGCAATGCATATGCTCTTGCTCTCTCTCTCTCTCTCTCTCTCTCTCTCTCTCACACACACACACACACACACACACAGAAAGAGAGAGAGAAAGGCACAAACATGCTCAGGAACAGGGAGAGGTTTTGAGGGACATTTGGATGTGGGATTCCTAAAGAGTGCCTAAGGGACAAGATCACCATCTTTAGTTGAGACTAAAGATGACTTCTAAGATGGAAGTCTTTCCTGGTGTTGATCACATGGCAAAGGCAAGGATCTAGGTAGATAAAAGGATCTGATATTTTTCTCTGAAGGTCAGGAAATGAAATGGGAGTGAGCTCTTGGGTACTGGAGCTGAGGTTGCACTCACTGCACGGGAAGACACTAGAAGCCAGGAAGGAAAAGTCACTGGGCTTAGGAGAACCCTCTTCTGGGGTCAGCAAAACACAGAGTGTAAGCTCATGGGGCACACCTGAAGTTTTGTCCCTTGTCTTTCCCAGTCTTCAGTAGAGCCACATTGAACATTCCAGCTTACCTTGGTTGTAGTCCAAGAGTTTTGTTTGGGCACTGTCTAGGGTCTTAAAGGGTTTAAATGTCGCTCCCCAGACCAGATTAAAGATGGTAGTAGTGATCTATAGGAATCTCCAGGGAAATGACTAATCTTCAAAAAAAAAGGGAGGAAAGGAGAGAAGAAAAGAGGAAGTAAAGGAGCCAAGTCTTGAGATCTAGCCATTTTCCCCACTGTGAAGTTCTCTTTCTGGACCAAAGTTGAAGATTCTGATTTCATTGATTAAGGAAGGTGGGATCTCCCTACCTGGGATATGTGCAGATGCATCAGTTGGGCTTCCCATCTTCCCACCACCTCGTAACTGGACTCCACAATAGAAACCCAGCCTTCCAGAACCAAGGCTGGAGACCTTATTAAAGAACCTGAACTCTTTAGGCTTTTCTAGATGTAAAAAAATCTGTATTTGCTCTTCCATGTTTCTATATTATCTGGTACAACCTCATCAGAAGCTCTGATGACATATGAGGTTCCCCAGTCTCTAATTGTTGGTTGTTGCTTTTCAGAGACAAAAAATAGAAAAGGAGTCGCACAGTCACAGTCACTATTATGGGCTCTTTTGTCAGGTATAGAACTCCTCCCACCACACCTCACCCCAGCCTTTGGTTCCAATGCAGACAACTCCATTCATGTGGTATGAGCTCTGTCCACAGAGCTCAGCAAGGCTTTGTAGGACTCATGTGGATCATCCACAGTCTTTTTGACTTTCACTTCTGTTATTTTCCCCTCCTGCTAAGTTGCAAGCCTTCCACCTCATCTCTGTATCCCTGGCACTTGGTTCAAAGCCTGCAACACAATAGGGGCTCTTTGAGTTTTCGCAGAGTGTTAAATGAGTGAATGAACAAATGAGTCAAGAGGGAGTCAAGTGTCTGTGAATGCAAAGCAGAGTGGAAAATTGAGATCAGCAGCTGGAAAGTGTAAACAAGGCAAATGTATCAACGTTGCAGATGATTTCAGATGTCCCCTTAGTCATTTAGGTGGATCTTCTACTTTGTAAAAATAGGCAGACAAACACACCCATAGCATAAGCTTAAATTCCAGATTCTCCCCTGCTAACATAATAATAATAATCATTAATATTATTATTATTATTGTTGTTATCATTATTGCAAGAGTGGGCCCTCCAGTCTACACCATATAGAAACCCCTTCTGGAGTCCTGAAAGCCACCAGGACTAGACAGATTGCTGATCCATGATGTACTCACCTCCACATTATCTACTCAAGGTAGGACTTTGAGGTGGCTCTGAGGATGTTACAGCGGAATCAAAGAGCAGAGGTGCTTGCAGTGGCTGTATTCTGTCAACTCTCCTGCCTTCTAGGGCTTCAGTGAACTCTACAGTTCTTCACTTTTGAAAATCACAAGTTTGATATCATTTAGTATCTGGAAAGGACCTAAATTAATTTTCCCCCCACTAGCCCCAGTTTTATAGGGTAGCATACTGGGACCCAAAGAAGTTAGGGCTCTAAAATTACCAAGTGACCAAGTCATGGCTTTTTACATCCTATCCCTTTTTTTTTTTTTCCTTCAGTCTCTTCCTACTACTTCTCAGCATTGGAAAGATTAGAAATTGGCTTTAACATCTATATATTTCTGTTCCCCACTGCCCACAGACCCTCATGCCAGATCCTCACCATCCAGCACAAGAGCCTGGCACAGACCAAATATTCAATAAGAGGTTTTAATTGAAATAAATGGAATTCACAGCATCCTGATAAAGTATTAATGGGTGATAAGTATACTGGAAACTTGGTCTCAGCTTGTAGCTTCAGAGAGAAGACCAGTCCACACTCAACCCAGGGAAAGGGCACGCCTAAGAGGAGAGTTATGGCAGGGAAAAAAATCCAAACCAGGTTATGAGAAGCAGCCCATTGGAAAGGATTTTAAATATCACATAGAGGATGTAAATTTTACAGTCTATATGCAAAACTTAGAAATTAAACTTCACTTGGCTCCCATTTCTGTGGATGGAAAATAGCTTAATCTAAAGTCAACTCTAAGAGTCAACTCTGAACTGGAGTTTTCTTTGTCCCTTTTGGCTAGTTCCTTCCCTCTGCCCTTCCGATTCCTCTGGGGAGCAAGTAACAATGGGAAGGCCTTGTGCCAGTTTGTAATGAAAGAACCATGTACTCTGGCCTTCCCTAAGAGACTCATTCACTCCTTGTTGGTCTTTGGTCATTGAGCCAGGCTCCTGAGTGTGACTGAGGGAGGGAGTCCTGGATTGCAGGTCCATGTGGATCTCTCCAGCTCCATCCACAAGCCTCTCCAGCTCTGTCCACACCCACTTAGCCACCTCTGGGCTCCTCACAGGAGACACTGAGGCTCCTGTGCTGCTCTGGGTTCAAGGGCCCTTTCTGCCCTCAGCCTCCCAGCTGCCCCATCCCTCTCTCCTGACCCTACTGAAGCAGCCTGGTGATGCTTTTGAACTGTGGTGTTGGAGAAGACTCTTGAGAGTCCCTTGGACTTCAAGGAGATCCAACCAATCCATCCTAAAGGAGATCAGTCCTGGGTGTTCATTGGAAGGACTGATGTCGAAGCTGAAACTCCAATACTTTGGCCACCTCATGCAAAGAGATGACTCACTGGAAAAGACCCTAATGCTGGGAAGGATCGGGGGCAGGAGGAGAAGGGGATGACAGAGGATGAGATGGCTGGATGGCATCAACGACTCGATGGACATGGGTTTGGGTAGACTCCGGGAGTTGGTGATGGACAGGGAGGCCTGGCGTGCTGTGAATCATGGGGTCACAAAGAGTCAGACACGACTGAGCAACTGAACTGAACTGAACTGAACTGACTGAACCCAGGGCACACAGATCTTCCTGTTTGCAAATCCCCTCAAACTTCCTGGTCTCTGTCTCTTTCTCATGCCCTCACCAGGCCAAGCCTTTCCCCAAGTAGGAAATGCATAGCTCTTGTTGCCCTAGCAGAGCCACATCATTTGTTCTCCTTTTCTAATTGTCTCTGGGGTCTATTCCACACCATTGTGTGTTCTACCTCACTCTGTGGTTTTTGTTTATGGGGTTTAAGGCCTGTGTTTTGGGAGTTTTATCAATTCTTGATTCCAGATATTCAAGACTCAATTTTTTGACTCCAAGGTCTAGTTTGCTCTTGAAAAAGTCCTGATCTTACTGTTGAAAATCTGTATTTTCAAGTGTATGTGGCCTCCCCCATCCAAGGCAATGCCTGGAGAAAGCACTAGCAGCTCTCTAAATGGAAGTGAGGGAATGTGTCTGCAAAGCTCAAGAGAAAGAAACCTCAGAGGATGTTCCAAAATATCATCATAATTTGAATCATAATTATCCTAATCATGATCATGCATGCATGCTAAGTTGCTGTCATGTCCAACTCCTTGCAACGCTACAGACTATCCTGCTAGGCTCCTCTGCCCCTGAGATTCTCCAGGCAAGAGTACTGGAGTGGGTTGCCATGCTCTTTCAAGGGATCTTCCCGACCCACCGCTTGAACCCATGTCTCTTATGTCTCCTCCACTGGCAGGCAGGTTCTTTACCACTAGCACCACCTGGGAAGCCCAGTCATGATAATATCATATTATCACAGATCCTGACCCCAGCTAAATAATCCCCAGAGAGAGCTTTCAGTTCCCCTTTTCAATGATCTTCCTGGAAAGAGTTCCCACAACTATTTTGATGGGAGACAAAGACCTCTAAATATTTCAAAGTTCTAAGATGGTGCAGCCAACATCCATTCCTTCTGAATGTGGACTGTCACCCTGAGTCAGGGTCAGAGCCCCACAGTACTGTGTGTGTATCTCTGTGGTCCACCCCAGAATCTCCCCTGACAAAAGATCTCAACCTAAAGCAAACCCAGTCTGGGTTCTGTGATGGTCAGATTCATTTTTTGAAAGCACCTCTTCATCTGTTTCTTCCTCAAGATTCCTACAACCTGTAGAGTCAAGTTCAGAGACCTTGAATTCTCTCTTCTTTGCCCCAAGCTGCGTGCCCAGACTACTCCATCTGACTAACCTCTGACTAAATCCCACTCCAGCCCACCAGATCAACAACCTGTCCTCTGAACAAGCCAGGGATGGTCATTCCACTGGTCTGAGCCCAGTGTATTCATCAGGAACCATCAGAACTCTCATATCGTCTCATCTCATCATCCCCCAGCGGCATCCTTGAGAACTTCCTGCAGTATCATGGTTTAAACTGCTCATCCGGCACTAACTAGCCTTAGGCATCCACTGCTCACGGCTTCTCATAGAAAGCGATTTCACTTTTATAACTAGTCTGTTTGAGGTAGAGTGTATACAAACTCTTGATTCTTCCCTGTGAATGCATCCCTGCCCATCTAGATGGCACACTCTCTGAGGACCATGCCCCATAGTGAAGAAGATTTTGGAGCCACACAGAGCACTCACTGAACTCAGCCCCTCTAAGCATTGCCTACTTCTCATCATAAAATGAGAATCATTTTAATGCCAACTCTGCAGGGATGGGCTTAGACTCGATGAGACAACCTGTGTAAGAAAATAGCACAGGAAATTTTCAAAAAAATTCTCTTCCTTCTTTGTTTTTAGAGTTCTATATATTTCTTCCTCCTTCTTGCCCCTACTCACCAAAATGAATCCTACCAGCTCACATGATGGCCTGATACATGAAGCATAATAAATCCTTAATAAAAATGTGTTTGATGGATGAACAATAACTAGATGAATGAATTAATAAGAACAAGCGACATGTTAGGGTCACTCTATTACCCACACTTGCTCCCTGTTCCACCTTTGTTCTCTACCAGGGCAGCTTCACCCAGCCTCTGGGAGGCCTTCTGACCACCGCTTTGAGCTCCAGCTCTCCTTCATTCATTTTGCTAAGGAATAGCTTGGCAAGGATCCCTCAGCAGGCTTCAGTTTCCTTGACAGTGAAAACCTGGGCACTTCTGAGGAATGATCATTGGCTATTTTTTAAAGGACAGTATGTCCTTCAGAAAGAACTGGCAGAATTTCTTAGTGCAGGTGTGCTAGGGGCTTCCAGATTTCCTAAGCAGTGACATGAGGCCCACAGCAAGCCAACCTCATTGTCTGGAACCTTCTCCAGATCAACACCTGTCCTTTGTCTCAGAGAAATCACCATAGCTCTTCACACCACTTCGTTCCCCTTTCCCGGAGCCATGAGACAATGTGATCATTACCCAAGCTGAGCACTTCTGTTCTAGGTCTGAGAATGCCAAATGTTGGCCATGCAGGTGGGGTAGCTCTTAGATATAGGAGTCTGGATAGAAGCCTCCCTTTAATTAATCTCTCATCATGAAAGTCTTCAATTCAATGTAGAACATTAACTCAGTCATATTTAGATTTTTCCCATTTTGAATATATGTTTATGGCCCATAATAATGAGGGACTGTGAGGTTGGATGACATTTTTAAGGGCTTAGATTTATTTCAGTGAGATCATTAGAGAGTTTTGTAATCTCACTCCCAAGATGGGAGGAAGAAGGAAGTCTTGTAGGGGCAGGGTGTCAGTTCACAGCAGCAGTACCCCAGTTTCCAGCTAAGGTATTATATTCTCCCAATGCTTTTCACAGGTTGCAATCTGGTCTCTTCTATACATTTCTTAATAACCTTTCTGAAGAGATGACTGAGTCTGAATTGTTGACTCAAACTGTACAGCTTTCCAAACATCCTGCTTTCAGAGTGGGGATGATGAATTGAAGTTATTTATTTCTCTTTTTAAAATGTGTCCATCATTGAGGTCCCAGGCTTGTGTACAAAGATTAAAAGACACAATTTCTTCAGCAAAATACCCTGAGTAACCTGTGCATAGGTCACATGAACTACAGTCTAGACAAGCAACAAACCTATATCTTAAATCCAGGGTAATGGTGGTTCAGGGAGCTCATAGACCTAGCAGACATATCCCAGTAGAAGTGAAGCTTTTCTGAGGAGGACAGGTGATTTCCACCTACACTTGACTTCTGAGTCAAGAGACCAATCTCTTTGGGGCTGAGTGGTATAAGCTCAGAAAGGCACCACTCCATGGAAAAGGTCATGCCTCCAGTTCCCTGGATATGTTGTTTTCCAAAAAACAGCCTAGCAGCAATGGATAAAGTCCCCAGGAATGAGGAAGCCAAAGTGGGGTCTGTGTTCCCAGGAAACAGACATTCCCAGAGCCATCGATTCATTATATTAGTGCATAGCCCAAGCTGTGCCTGAGGAGAGATCCATGAAACCTCACACTCATAGGGAAAGGCTCTAGACAGCCAGGATGAAAGGGAAACAGGCTCACCCACTTCCACTCAGGATCCCTAGAGAAGGGAAGAGGCAGGTGCAAAAGAAAGGGAAGTGAGAGGTGGGGAAAGATGGGGAAAAGGCGTGGATGTTAATGAAAGCATTCAGAGAAACACCTTAACCTTTTTCCACATAAAATGTCAGCAATGTGACAGGAACACTGGCTAGAAAGTTAGTTGTTTTTGTAACCCATGTAAATGGGAACCATTGGAAGAGAAATTATATATGCCTAATACTTCCAGTCAATGTGGTTTTGTTACTGTTTTAGGGGGTTTGGGGTGTAGGGGGTAGTTTCTTTTGACATCTGCTGTTTGCTGGCTCCATGCTAGGTCCTGGACAATATAAATACAAAAGCAATTAAGCCAAGTTTCTAAGCTTTTAAGAGCTCAGTCCAGTGAGTAAGACAGACATGAAAGGAAGTGATTACAATACAGTGCAGTGAATGCAGACAAAATTGCTTCACAGCGTCATGGAAATATGGAAACTAGAGTGACTAACTCAGAGCTTGTGTGAAGATAATTCAACAAAGCTATAGAGGGGAAGCTGCATATAGAAGAGCCCAGAAAGTCTTCCCATCTTGAGACCCATCCATCTCCATGCAGCCTCCCTGGCCCTCCCTCTGCCAGTAGAATCGATCCACTCCTTTTGCCATGTACACATCCCTCCTATGATAGTCTTTCCACACCTAGTCACACAGTAAACACTCTGCTTCCTCCTAATATCCTGTAAGCTCCTTGCATGCAAGGACCATGTTGTGTTCATGTTTGCATCTTTAACACCTAGAATATTGATGTAGAATATTGTGTGTCAGATTGTGGGTTCCTAATAAGTGTTTGTCAGAAGCAAAGAAGGAAGGAAGGAAAACAAGAAGGGAAGGAGGGAATGAATTTCTTAAACTTTCATCGCTTACCTCGCGTGTGTGTGTGTTAGTCACTTACTCATGTCCGACTCTTTGCGACCCCATGGACTGTGCCTGGCTGTCCGTGGGATTCTCCAGACAAGCATACTGGAGTGGGTTGCCATTTCCTTCTCCAGGGGATCTTCCTGACCCAGGGATCAAACCTGTGTCTGGCGCACGTAGCCAGATTCTTTACTGTCTGCGCCACCAAGGAAGCCCATAGCCTCTGCCTTTTTCCTGTATTTGGCCTCCTTCCAGTACCTCCTTCTCCATGCCTGTCCCTCTTTCTCCCACACTCTTCTAATGCTCACCCTCCATCCATTCCTGCACCCACTTCCATCCATACTCTCCCTTTCTCTGTTTCTCCTCCATATGCCGCCACTTCCCACCTCCTGTCTTACCCCCCAAACCTTTGTGTCCTTTCTCCATCCTTCTATCCCTAATTTCCCATTACTTTAGTGGGGTCAGGGGTCTGATGTGGACCATTAATTGAGGGAAAGGAAGAGCCTAGTGTAACTTGTTTCCAGTCTTCTTAGGCCTTAGGTCAGTGAGGAACAGGGAAGAACTGGGGCCTAGTGCCTCCACAGCCTTCACTCTCTGGGTTGCTGACAGTGGATAGACCACAGTATCCAAGGATCATGTGGCCAATCCATTTTGAGTGTTCTCAGCCCAAAGCAAGAGTTAGAGCCCCTGCTCTGCTAAAGAAGGGCCCACCCAGTGAGCCCAAACTGTAGATCTCACAGGCATCACCTCCTCACTTCACCGCAAGCCAGGCACCAGAGAAACTAAGTGACTGACCCAAGGTCACACAGCAAGTCACGACTGAGCCAAAACCAGAAACTGGTCTCTAGACAACGAGTGCAGTGCTCTTCCCACTACGATGCATTGCCCACGCTGCCGGCAGCACAGCCCTGCATGCCAGGATTGAGGCTGCCACCACACACACACACACACACACACACACACACACACAGGGAGTCATTCTTCCTGCAGAGAAATGCACCCAGTTATGGGAAGGAAGGTGACAGCTGTTTAATAGCAGCTCTGTGGGATGGTTCTGGACTTAGAATGTGGAATATTATCTCCCGCTAATGCGTTAGAGGAGACTCGGGGAAACAGAATGTAATTACCCAAACGGCTGTTTTTCCTGGATACCAAAACCAGTTCTCCTGCCCTCGTGAATAATGCTGAGGGGTCTTTAACAATTAGTTTATGCCCCGTCTGAAAGCTGTCACCACTGCTAACAGCGTGGGGACCTGTTTTGCCAATCAAGGGTATGGATTGGAGGAGGCTCATCAGTTTCCTGAGGGCTCCTGAGAGAGTCCCTCCAACAAGGAGGATGTGGGCGACTTTGCACTCCACTTCTGACAGCGTGGCCTCCGGGAGCCCCCCTCAGATGTGGCCGTTCTTCTCCATTTCTCCTTGCTTCTCACTGAGCCCCTGGCAGCTTCTCTGGTTCCAGCCACCAGTGACAGGCTGTGTGGAGAGTGGGGATTCAGAGAAAACACTTTATTCTGGGAAGAACCAAGAGCGAGTAGGCTTCCTACCACCCCTCTTTAAACGAACCTCATGCACAAGGATCTCAACCATAAAGCACATAAATTAAGCATAATTAATTCATCTCATCAACCTGTAAATAACATCTCCTTTTCTAAATGCCTGTGGGCTTTTATTTTTACCACCATTATGGTACTTACGGTTTACCACAGTTCCTTATTATTTGTGCTCCTGTCATATCTGCCCTAAGATTGCTACTCTTTGAGGATAAGAATCCATGAATCACCTCTGTATTTCTGCAGCACCTGACACCTACCACAGGGCTATACACAGGGAGGATACCCAGTGAATAGAACCTTAACATTAAGCCACTAACAAAACAGGTTTAATATATGGCTTTAGAGAAAAGTACCCACTGTGTGCAGGGTTAGCCTGGTGTAAAAGCTCTGGGTAATGTGTGCCCTTTGTACTTCCTACTCTGCAGAGGCCAGTAGGCTGCCCAGAGGCTAGACCTGTGAAAGGGGAGGGTTGATTGGCCAGCTCAGGACAACGCGCAGACTCCGCAGCAGCTCATTATCCAGAAAGAAGGGAAATGGAGCCCTCTCAGGCTAAAATGGAGACTCGGACCCAGAAGGCTCCCTCGTGGCTGTGTGGACTCTGCCTGGGAAGGGTTGTGGACTGCAGGAGGCCAGGGACCCTTGAGCTAAGCTGGAAAAGTCACAACTCGTGGCTTATAAATCAGCCTTTCAGACTGTGGACACCCACTTCCCTGGACATGAGAAGGGAGTTGAAATGCACATCTTCTTCCCCACAGAAAGGAGGAAGCATTTGGACAAATTCTGCAAATATATAGGCACCACCAAAGGGCCAAGCTGCAGAAACTCTATATTAGGTAGAATTGTCTCTGAGACAGAGAGAGAAGGGCAGAAGGTGGTGAGACCACTCAACCAGATGGCCTGTTCATGAGATTTGCAGTCTGGGGATGAGCTGGGTGGCGCTGGCCACCTTCCGGGAGGTGAGCTGGCTGGTGCAACCCACTAATGATACAGAGAGCCTATATGAATTGAGGGTCTGGAAGTCCAACTAGAGAGTATATCGATCCCAAAGTCACCCTCAGGTGGAACAGCCATAAATTACCAGTCAGCTTTTATTATGTGAGAGACTGTCACATTCTGAGAGTTTGACTTTCTCCCTTTTTATTCTCCTAATGAAACACCATGACTTGGCTCAACTGCAAGAAAGCACCAGTGAAGAGGGAATAGGGTTTCCTGGCTAACTGACTAAGCTCCTCGATGAGAAGGCTGGGGCACCAGTCCTGCCAGGAACCCTGCGACCTGGGTGGGGAAGGGGTGCAATTTGAACGCTACATCACACAGCCTCCGTGGGGCTTGAAGGGGAGGGAGGTTAGGATGCAGGTGCAGAGGAGCACTGCTGCTGCTGCTGCTAAGTCGCGTCAGTCGTGTCCGACTCTGTGCGACCCCATAGACGGCAGCCCACCAGGCTCTTTCGTCCTTGGGATTCTCCAGGCAAGAATACTGGAGTGGGTTGCCATTTCCTGCAGAGGAGCACTGGGCCAGCCTAAATAATGTCCTCGTCAAGGCACGGGATCTGTCTGCGGTACAAACCTTGATTTGATGATCCAGGAAAGACGCCAGTCCCAGCTGGTATAAGTGTCGATACTAAAGGGCAAATTGAAAGGCTTCCTTTAAATCCGGATCATCCTTCTAGATAAACTTAGAATATTTCTAATTGTTCATCCCTTAGTTGAAAAAGTCCTGTACTGGGACCATTTATTTATTAATCCCCCAAATATGTATTACTCATCCAGGAATGTGCGTAGTAGGGAATCGTGGCTCCTCACAGAGCTTGTGCCATTGTCAAGAAGAAGGATAGATGACAACCAGTTATAACCAAACAAAGTGCCACCATGGGGGAAGCTGTGGACACAGAGCAAGGGGCAGGGGGCTCCAAACAGGAGAGGGGGCATCGGCACCTGCCTCTCTCTGAGACCACACACCCACACCATATATTTTATAGAGATGCAGATGAGAAGACGTGTAGAGAGGCCGGCACCCGCAGGCAGAATAAATCCACATTCAAGTGGGACTGGTGAACAATCGACTTTCTCGATGCTTGAGCAAACTTGAGATTGAAATGATTCCTGCGGAGCCCTTAGAAGAATTTACTGTCAGCCAGACTGCTTCCTGGGGGCTCAATGCTGGGAGACTTTGGTCCTTATTTGGAGACAAACAAGACAAAGAGCCCTGCATGGTCGGCTAAACCCCTAATGGTCCTCATGAGGCTCACATATTTATCTGAGTAAGAGAACTTCATCTTTACTTTTCACCTTAGACTAGAACATGTATTAAAAATCAGGAATTGAATTAGTCTATCAGTCATCATTCAGAGAATAAAATTTCCAAATAAATAAAATACGATCTGAACACATCATTGCTTAATTCAAAGAACAAAGGCTATCACTGGATTTTTTCCTACACTTGCAGAAGTTGTTCATGACACATACACACACAACTTCAGTAATACACTGACAACCTCAGTATCATACCGGTTAAGAACTTTGGTTCTGGAGTCAGATATTCTGGGCTTAAGTCTCCATCCTGCTATTTACTGGCATTGTGAACTTGGTCAGTTCCTTTTCTTCTCTTAGTCTCAACTTATCCATCTGTAAAATACTGATAATAATGGTACTTACCTCATAGAGATCCTCAGTAGAGTAAATAAGATATCTCATATTCTGAGTTTAGCACAGTGATTAGTACATAGGGAGATTTGATAACTAGTAATTATTGTATTTTAAAGACCCAGGGTATGACCAAGCCAATGACATATCATTAAGCATCTGAGAAATCAAGGGGATGCACCCTTGACCACCGCATACAAATAGAGAGCTCTTTCTGCCCACCCATCAAGGAGACCCTGCTAAGTCAGCCTGCAGATTCTGCAAAGGGAAATGTCAACATAAAGAAACATGTCAGGTTGAATCCCAACCAGAGCCTAGCATGTCACACAAGGTACCTTGAATATCCAAGGCACAGGAAAAGCAGGAGGGGTTGCCACCACACTCATTTGTGACCAGGACAGAATGAGATCTGAGTCTGGCTGTGGTATGACCCTAAACTGCAACGGCATCTGTCATGAGAGTTTGTCAAGACTGCTGAGACTTCAGAAATAATATGACTGATTTTCTTGGAAACTAGAAGCAGTGCTGTGACATACTGTGTGAAGGGAAAGAGAGACCACTTCTCCCTGGAAGAGCCACTGGAGAAGAACTGTATGAACTGGGCTTTGCCAGGGGTAAAACTCAGACAGGGAGATGTGGAAGGTGACCCAGGAGAGGGGACAGTGAGAACGGCAGTGAAGAGGAGACAAAGCACTAATATCCACACTGTCACCATTAATCAGTGCCGACCCACATTCAGTCCTGGCCAGGTTCCAAACCCTGTGTTAAGCACTTTAGATGGGTTATCTCATACTCCTCACCATAACCCACGTGGTAGCTCACTATCCCAGTCTTAATACAGAGAACCGGAGATGCTGAGACTTTAATTAGAGCTAATATGTAAGAACAAAGTGACAGCCCCAGGCCTGACTAAATCTTTTTGTTCAGTTCAGTGGGGAAATAGCCTGGGACTTCCTTAGGAAACTGACTAGAGGGGGGCGGTGGTGTCTGAAAGTCCTGGCGTCCTTAGGAAACTGACTAGAGGGGGGCGGTGGTGTCTGAAAGTCCTGGCGGTGGGATGGGGAGTTTTTGAGGACAGGTAGACTTGGAACAGTTAGGGGGCTGGGAGTTACAAATGGTGGTAAAGGCTACAGGCATTAGTAAGTTTCAGTTCCTATCCAGGAACTTAGAAGATTCTTTACCCTCAGCTGAACTCAGGTCCCTCCTTCCCTGTCCAAGACAGCCCAGAATAAACAGCACCCAGCAGCTGCAGGGAAGCCCATGCTGTGTGCAGAGCCCAGATGGTGCACTTGATTTTCTTTATTTATTTAGATGTCATTCTCAGTGTGATTGAGTGACTGCACCACCCCAGTGGGTCTGCTCAGTCTCCCATCCCAAAATCAGACAGGAGGAGTGGAGCAAGTGTGGGGTTTCTAAAGTATACTTATCATTTATTGATTGAGCCAACTCTGAGCAAGCAGCTTCTTCTAAATATAGAACCAGGGGCAGCAAAGTACAGGAGGGTAGAAGGGAGTACTCAGGCCCCTCGATGAATGTTTTAGTGAAAATGTTAATTTTTCTAGCATTTTTTTAACCTGGGAGTTTTTCCCCCAGATTAAATCTAATGTGAAGAAACAGTGAGCATAAAGGTTAAGAGTGAGGATTAAGAGTCTACCTGCCTGAATTCAAATCTTGATGCCACCTTTACTAGCTGTCTGCAGTGAGTTACTTGACCTCTCTGGGCCTCATTTGTTTCATCTGCAAAAAGGCAGTTAATAATGCTACTTACTCTTAGGGTCATAGGAGATAAAGTGGGCCAATGCTTGTAGAGCCTCAGCCCAGAGCCAGGCAAGTGTGAGTGCTCAGTAAAGGTCAGAGGCTATCAGTCCAGTCCATGGAACAGACAAAAGAAGGGCTGCCTGGGTTGCATGGGGACTGAGAGGTCTGTGTTTCTGTTCCTTGAGCCTCCACCCACACTCACCACTCAGACTCCCGTGGTCCCCCTGGGGGGCCCTGGGCAGTGGTGGGCCAGCGCATGTTAAACAACTGCCTCTCCGGAGGGATGGGAGAAAGGGCTCTCATGTTAGTATTTGCCGGTTTCTGCAGTATAAGCCATCTCAGTCATGGCTGATTTTAAAATACCATCCTGAAGTCAGTGTATGTGGACTTGAGAAGAGATGCGGGCACCTAATTGGCTCCAGTGTACCACTGGCCCTAGGACTCTGAGGAGCCTAGTGAGGAGCTCAGAGAATCTTGTTCCCTCCTAGCCCTGGCTTTGTATATTCTGCCTCAGGGTAACCCAGACTTTGGAGCTAAGCTTCCCCTAATGTTGGGCAAACATCATGGAATGGTTAGAGCATGAAGCAAGAAGAAAAAAAGTTTGGAGAATTCAAGGTCTTAATTTTATGCCTAATCCAAGAGGCAATATGTCTGACAGTTCAGTGACTCTTAATTAGATGAGATTGAATCAGCAGAACTGCTTCCTGTGGCTTAAAGGCTTTCCCTTTGAGTGCAGCCATTCAATTACTGCCAGGGCCCATTGGGCAATGAGCCTCAGTGGAGGGGTGAGAGTGTGGCATAATGGTGAGCATTGCAGAGACCGCCAAGGATGCAGTGTGTGAGAGTGTGTGTGTGTGTGTGTGTGTGTGTGTGTGTGTGTGTGTGTGTGTGTGTGTGTGTATAGAGGGGAGCACAAGCCAGTATGGGCTGGGAATCCTGGACTTATAAACTGAGGACTTAGCTTAGTAGAAGGTAACCTTCTGAGAATGTGAGACTCATGATACCCACTGTGCCTTCTTCACAGGAGTGTTGTAGGATCCAGTGAAATGTTATCTGTGAAAACTCTATATAAATGGAAAGGATTAAGCCTTACTCTTACAATAGGGGAAAAACATTCATGGATTGGATAAAAGCCTTCAAAACCAGACAGCTGCTAGAGCAGGTAATGGACCCACACTCATGTCACCACCAAGAAAAGTGGGAGCTCTGTAAGGGTATTAATGAACTGGGACTGGAACCAGAACCCGACAGGCACCAAGATAGTGACTCTTCATCTTACTCATCACAGGAGATGTGCGAGCACCTCATCTTTGCCACTGTGAGGCAGGGATAATTAAAGCCTCTGAGTTTAAGTTCTTCTATGTCTAAAATTGGAATGAGGAGGAGAAAGGATAAAGAGCAAGGTGAAGAGTTGGCCCGAGCCCCATGCACCTCTGATGGGATGCTGCTGTCTCCTTGCTCTGCTAAAAAGCTGCTTCTTAACCTCTTCTGGAACATGGCTCAGAATGGCTGCCTTAGATCCCAACCCACCCCAAGACCAGCTGAGCCCTCAGCCCCCAATCCACCCCAGGACCTTCAGGTGAGTCCTCATTCCCCAGCCCACCCCAGGACTTCAGCTGAGCCCTCGTAGGCAACCACCACTGCCTCAGTCTCAAGTTCTGAAGAAAGATGTCTGAGTGGCCTAGACACCACTCAGGTGGCGTCAAAGATGAGCTTTTCAAACAAGGCCACCGAAATCACAGGTGGACAGCTAGCCTGTGGAGGGGCTACCGTTCAGTTCTGGTCAGGAGGGGGTCCCACAGCACAGAGAGGACCCGGCCAGGTCAGGCAGACAGACTCCTTTAGAGCCGGCACAGGAAGTAGCCTCTCTGCAAACCCCTGCCTGCCTTGGACACATTTCCAGTCTTTGTGTGGCCCCTGTACACTCAGAAGTAAAATTCTGAAAGATCCTGTGGCTGGCACATGAGACCACCTGAAGGTCACACGAAAGGTGCGTGTGTCAGTGGGAGGATGGTGTGGGACGTGTGAGCTGAAAGTGAAAGAAGCGCCTCCATCTCAGAGTCAAGTGCTAGTCACTCAGTCGTGTCCAACTCTGTGCGACCCATGGACTGTGGCCCGCCAGGCTCCTCTGTCCATGGAATTCGGCAAGAATACTGGAGTGAGTTGCCATTCCCTTCTCCAGGGAATCTTCCTGACCCAGGAATCAAACCCAGGTCTCCTGCATTGCAGACGGATTCTTTACCGTCTGAGCTACCAGGGAAGCCCCTCAGAATCAAGGCTCTTCTGTAAATAGGCACCAAATGGCTGTTCTTTGTTCAAAGTTTCAGCATTCGTCCATTCCTCTCCCTCCCTTTGAGTCTCCCTCTCCTAATCAGGCAAAAAGCAGTGGAGATGTTTTCCTTGTGGAGTGTTTATGAAGAATTCCGCAGCATCTGTCTACATTAGGTTGACCCATATGAAATTGTAATGTCCGTGGGTCGAAAACGGTTCATTGTCGGCAACTGAAACCTAATAGGAAGCTTTCAGTAAGTACTTTCCCATGAGCCCCTCACTTTACCATGACCTCCTCCACCAGAAAATATTGAAACCACAGCACTCTGCCTTCGGGTCATTTACAGCTCAACATAAATGTGTAATGGACGAAACACCTCTCCTCAGTGTGCAGACAGGCAGCCTTAGTGCAGACAGCGCCTTGTAACTGCCCTGCCCTCTGCCCTCTCGAGATGAGGACTCGCCGAGTATGGTGCCAGACCCAGACTTGGCAGTACAATGGAAGCTCTGTTGGAAAATTCCAGAGATGAGTTTGCTCTTCAATCATGGTTTTCTCTCTCTCTCTCTCCTGGAAATTAGAGTAATTGCATACGTAAATACCCAAAAAAGGTTAAAGAATTGACAGTTGATTGATAGGGAAGAACAAGGCACCCAGCTCATTACCTTCCCTTGGAGCAGCCCTTGGCCAGCCCAGTAGCTCTTCTCAGCCACCATGGCCCAGCTGGGCCTGGTGGAGGAGGGAGGGCACTGAGGAAAAGGAGGTTGCTGAGGCAGAATCCGGAAGTTGCTGGCCCAGGGGCCAAGTCAGCTCCTAGTACCAGGGGACTCAGGACTAGCCCCTTCCCTCTCTGGGTCTCAGATTCCTCTTGTGCAAGATGAGCGATCAGTCAGGTATACTCTCACTCCAGTTCAGCATCATGATCTCTGAGACAGGGGTGCCCTTAGTCAGATGCCCTGCAACAAGAGGTGGCAGCTGGTGAGCCCTGTGCCAACAGTGACAGTGAATGAGTGGTCCCTGCCCATTCACCCCAGCTCTCTTGACCCCTTCTCACCCTTCTCCCTTCCTAGAGACCCCTTCCTCCAGGCACTGTTGTGTTATGCCCGCTTCCTACCCCCTTTTCCTCACTGCCCCTGAGATACCACCTCTGACCTCTCTTCCCCTTCCTCTTGTCCATCACAGTCTTGGTGCCTTGGAGTCACTATTCTACAGATGGAGCTGAAGGACCTGACTTGCTAATTGCTGGTTAAGTAGTCAGCATCATGATCTCACATAACCCTTCCACTTCTCAGTTTTCCTACCTGATATGCTGTTTTCTGTACCTTTCCTTGAGCATATTCAAGACCACCACTGGACAGGCATGTGACTTTAGGGGGTAACGTAGGAGAGCAAGACTGAGGTGGCCTTCTTTAGCACTTCCTTCAGGACCTTGTGGTCCACCTCAGCTGGAGACTGGCTCCCCAGGGTCCCCCAAGTATCACTGCCCCCTACATGGCCTTTGAAAGCATCTCTGCCTTTCCTCCTTACTTACATCCTGTGACTGATAACAGTAATAAATCTGTGCCCCCTTTGATACAGGTCTTCACCCCCACAAGCATAGGTCTTCACCCCACAAGGATACATAATATCCCAAAAGAATATGTTTCATCTATTTGTAATAATTCTATATATTAACTCCAAGAAAAGCCAAGATATAACTAAGTACCTCTAGTATAGGACTTCTCAGAGCCTTTCATTTGCTAAGTGTATGTTAGTTGCTCTGTTGTGTCTGACTCTTTGCAACCCCACAGACTGTAGCCCACCAGGCTCCTCTGTCCATGGGACTCTCCAGGCAAGAACACTGGAAGGGTTGCCATTCCTTCTCCAGGGGATCTTCCCAACCCAGGGATCGAACCCGGGTCTCCTGTATTGCAGGCAGATTCTTTACCATCTGAGCCACAGTGCGATGTAAATCTCCAATTTGAAGGTAGAATATGTAACCTTTCTGTATTTATTGCCACAAAATTACCTTTTCATGAAACACAAGAAGTAGCTCCCAGAACCAATATTTTCTGCAGAAAACATTTGGGAGATACTGATATAGCAGAAGTTGTTTATACTCAGGTGTGGACAAGTCATAGTTCACGTCTGGCTCTGTGACTTTGGACAAGTCGCTTAACTTCTCTGGGCTTGGATTTCTTCATCTACTCAATAAAGATAATAATACCTACTCATACATGCCAGTAGGATGACATGATATAGAGTGTAGGCAGAGTGACTGGCGCTGTGGCTGGCCCTGAGCAGATGCCTGATGCATGGTTTTTGCTGGTTTCTTGGTACCTCTCTGGGCTAAGTTTGCTCTGGGGCAGGTACTCAGGAGGTGCTCACTCAGAAGCACAAGACAACATTGAAGTCTGGAAGGCTCCGTGTAGCCAACAGAAACCCAGCAAGGCCAAAGCTGGTGGCAACCACCACTGTGGGATGAGCTGACTCAGATACACACATCTCAGTGCAGGAATCTTCCCACAATCCACCTCCCTGCCCACCCCCTTACCAAAACCAGAGATCACCAATGGACTACTGACTTCTTTCTGGCCACAACAAATGCCCACTGGCCCTTGTCCACTCTCATCCAGCACTCTGAATAAAACAATGAAGTCACTTGTATTTGCACAGATGTTTCAAGTTCACAAAGAGCTTTCCTTTATGACTTCTGCCTCATCACCTCAACCCGGTGCTCACACAGACTTCACCTACAATGCCCTGGAGTTGTGTTATGGGACAATTCTGATCCCAGCAACCCTGTAGGATATTTAGGACAGGAATTATTTCTTTTACAGATATGAAAAGCAAGCTTGGAAAGAGTAAGCCAGTTGCCCAAGTCTTTGCCCTGAGATCAACAGTCTGTCAGCCTTGCCCAACGGACATGTTCTTACTGATGTTCAGTCATTCTCCAGGGCCCAGGGGCCTGCCTACCTCCACCCCTAATGTGGGGTCCTCCTGTCTCAGTGGGCCTGACTACCTAGCCAACTTCTTCTGACCAACTGTCTCCAGTAGCCATGGTGACATGGACCCTGCAGGCACTGGTTCTCCTTGTCTGGCTAAAGCCTCACCCCCACCCCCACAGGCTTCACCACATCTTAAGGCATTGAATGTGTAATCCATGCCTCCATCCTTCCCTCTGTGATCACCTGATCCCTCTCCATGAGCTGACACCTGGCCAACCTCTACGCAACCTTGATGCTACCTGCAAGGTGTTCCTCAGGAGCCAGAAGTAATGAAAGGAGAGATCACCAGCCAGGGAACAGATTGCCACACATTATTGCATTGGAAGGTTATAAACAGCCCCAGTGTGCCAGAACCCTGCTTTGTGGATGTGGAATTGTTTTGTGTATAAATGAAACTCTCTCTTCAGTCACTGCCCCTTACCCTGGTAAACACCATGTCAATTACCTCCACATAATGCACTCTGATTTCCCCACTGTGATTCATAATGGACTGTTAAGCCAGTTGCCCCATAAATCTTATCCTACAAGGGAGCGATCATAAGCAAGCAGTTTGAAATTACTTTCCCTGGATGAGGCCATAAACAGAGGCCAGAACTCAGGCTGAGGTCTGTTGTCAAAACATGAGTCAGAGTGGGGTCAAGAGTGAAGGGGCAGACTGTGTTGTGGGCCATGAAAACCACTGGCTTCCAGTAATTAGGGCCTATCAGGCCCCACAGAAGAAGGCAAGACTCCATTGTCTTCTCTAAGCCTATGGAGATGATGGCCCTGCAACCCATTTCATTAGGGAGGGAGTGATGGTAATACAACCTCTGTTCATCAGGTTTACCCTAGGTCAGACACTGCTGAGAACTTTATGGACACTGGTTCACTTGCCCTTCTCCACGACCTGATGCAAAAGTTTCTCTTACTATCCCCATTATACACATAAACTGAATCTGGGTGAGATTAGACAGCCAGTACCTGGTGGAGCCAAGAATCGAACTCAGGCAGCCCAAATTCAGAGGCCAGTTCAGGACCCACTGCCTCATTCCTTCCGTGGGATCTGAACAAGAACCAAACCTTGTACTGATTTTATAATGACTTTACAGAATTATTATTACAAAGATTAAATTTCATAATATGGGTCAAAGTGCTTCAGAAACCAAGATGTTGACCATATGAACCAATAGTGCTTGCTGTTAGATGAAGAACCAGGGTGTGAAGATCTCTGGTCCTGTTACCAACTGACTTTGTGCATTGGTACCTCTGAGCTTCAGCTTTTCAACCATAGAATGATATCACTGATACATGGCCACCTTCTCACCTTGTTTCCTACCAACCTGATTATCCAAGTTGTTGTAAAGCCCCAGGGAGCCGAGGCCCATGAGAATCCACAGTGTACCATATGAGTGAAAAGCATTAGTTATGACAGTGATTGGGCTGAGATGCCCTCTCTGGAAAGCTGCCAGCTCTTTACAAACACATTTCATTCATTCTCCTAAGCAGACCCATATGGGCCACCCTGGGGGACCATCTGGCTGGGTGGATATGCCAAGTCAGCCTGGGAGAAATGAGGAGACTGGCTCACTGGGATGGGGCTGGATCCTGTAACTTATGCTTTCCACCCATGCCTAACCTGGCACACACGGTGTTGTCTCTGAGAGAAGAGAGTAGACTGCCTCACTCCCAAATTTCCCCGGTCCTTAGGGACCACTTTGTCAGCCGACATCAAGTTAGTGGGAAGGCCCCCAAAGTTACACAGCAAAGAAGCCCTGTAGCTGTTCCTTGTACCCAAACCCTTACGCAGAGGTTCTCAAGATATGGTTAGTGGACCTGAACCCTCATAATTTGTATAATTAGAAATACAGGTTGTTGGGCTCTCCCCTAGACCTACTGAATGAAAGATTTGGGGGATTTTAAGAGGAATGATTTTGATGCGAAAATTTGAAAACCACTTTCTTGGAGTAATTCGCAGTTTCAGGTGCAGAGCTCATTTGTGATCACGGAAGGCACTCTGTAGACATGGAGGGTTAGCTCCATGGCAGCCCAATTCCTAAGCAGTCATTATTCCCAGGGCTGGAGCCTGAAAGGTGATTGGACTTAAAGTCTCCCCCCACAATCTCATTACTGCCCCCTCCTTCCCCCATTGGTGCCCAAGTAGCCCCTGCATCTTAGGAGTGGATGGTACCATAATCCAGTTATTTTATAATTAATTATTTTATAATATTTTAGATGTAAGAGAAGACAGGTTTCTCAAATTATTTTGCTTAGGGGCCCAGAATCTGGACCTAAATCACCTCTCTTGCCTCTAAGAAATGCACCAAGACCTTGGCTGCAGGCAGACCCCAGCAGCTCAGAGCATCAGGTCTGTCACTCCCTCCCCACCCCACCCTTTGCCATCCAAACCAAATGATTATCTTTACTGATCCTGTTTGATATTTCTTCCAAGTGCTAATGGAACTGCTCCCACCTCTCATTGCTAAGCATGGAAATCTGCTCTGACAGGTAGGTAGCTCCAGGTTAATTAATAGCCAGGATGAGATCAGAAGCAAGTAGGTACACTTTCTGTTGAGCCTGGCATCCCCCAGCAAAAGTGTCTTATCTGACTTGGGAACCTCAGGGCTGAAGACCATGCTATGTCTCATTTATCTCTGCAGTCCCACATGGCATGTGGAGGAGGCTCTCGAGCTATTTTGATGGGAGGAAATCTGCCCTGGGTTCACCATAGTGTTATCAGCAGAGCCTGGGCTGAAGGAACATAGTGTTCAGTGCTAAACTGGCAGGCAGCGACCCCAGGAGGGCTGGGGTTTGCTGAAGTCAATGCCTGCAGGGATGTGAATCTGACTCATGATGCAGGTCAGGGAAAGCTTGAGACTGGCCTGTGGCGGAAATTACTACCAAAGATCTTGGCATTGGCTGTGGCAGAGAATCCATTGCCATCCCCTGTCTGCATCATCAGAGACTTGTCTACCCATGAGGAGGCAGGAGGCAAGGGGAGGAGCCCAGGTTTTAGAGCCCAAAAGGTGACTCTAAAGCTAAACTATTGAGTGGTCCTTGGCAAGTTATTAGATCCTTGAAAATTGTTTCTCATCTGGATTAGGGAGAGAACAAAATATATGTTGCAGGGTTGCTGTGAGAATCAAATAAGCTATCGTATATAAAACAGCTTATGACATAGGGTCACTCTCTTCTCCCCAGACCCTCTGGGGACTCAATACTTTGAGGTAAGGATATAGGATTGTGGAGTCCTAAAGTATGAGTAAAATAGATTCCAAATTACTTACATAATGGCTTTTGCAAGGTAAAAAAAAAAAAAAGGAATGATCTGGCCACACCAATCGTTGAAATTGGTGTTAGCCACTTGCTAATTGGAGTGGCTTCTCGTAAGTTTGTCGTGAGTCTTTCCACATGTGGAAACACTAAGCCCAAACAAAAGCTCCTCCATTACAGTATCCCCCATCCAGCGTCTGGGCTCTGAGCTCAGTGAGTGGCATCATCAAAGAATGAAGAAAGAGAAAGACTCTATACTACCTGATTCCATTTATCTAAAATGCAACTGAATCTAGAGTGACAAAATGCTGAACAGTACCAGGGCCCAGGGCTAGAGGGAAAGGAAGAACTGAGAAGGAGCATGAGGAATTTCTCAGGGGTGATAGAGAGTCTATATTTTAATTATGGCAATGGCATCACAGGTGTATATCACTGTCATCATACTTTACCAATTTGTATACTTCAAAATGAATGTCGCTTATTATCCATAAAATATTCCTCAATAAAGTTGACAGAAAGAAAAGAAGGGGAGATGTCTCAGATTTTGCAAATTATTATGAAGATGATTCAGCAAATGTAGGCTACATGCTTATTCTACTATTTTTAAAAAAGGAGCGTCAAGATTTGAATAGGTATTTGTATACCACTGTTCATAGTAGCATCATTCATAGTAGCCAAAAATGTAGAAGCAACCCATGTCCATCAGTAGATAAACAAATCGTGGTATGTACATAAAGTGAATTATTTAAATAATGAGGCTGAATACCTTAAAGAAGAATGAAATTCTGACACACGGATGGCCCCTGAGGACATTATGCTATGGGAAATAAGTAGGGTCCATCCGTGAGGACACTTAAATGATTCCACTTAAGTGAGATTCCTCTTAAATGAAGTACTTAAACTAGTCAAATTCATAGAGACAGAAAGTAGAGGAGTAGTTTTCAGAGGCTTAAGGAGGGAGCAATGGGGAGTTAGTTTTTAATGGATACAGAATTTCAGTTTTGCAAGACAAAAAGAGTTCTGGAGATGGAAAGATGGTGGTGATGGTAAGAAAACAATGTGAATGTATATAATGCCACTGAACTGTACACTTAAAATGGTGATTTCATGTGTATTTTACAGCTATTTAAAAATTTTTTAAATATAAAGAGGGAGGGCCCACCAGCTGGCTGGCTTACTATGTCGTATTGCCTGGTCAGTGTGTCCTATACCAACATACAAGCCCACCTGGAAAACCAGGTTCCAGCAGAGGGAGGGTACCAGAGCTTCAGAGGAATGGTCAGGGCCCCTCTGTTCCAATAGGGTAAGCAATTGTACTCTTAGAAAATTATAGAAGGTTCTAGGATGTTCTAGAAGGTATACTGGATTCACAATCAGGAGATCATGATTCTAGTCCTTCTCTACCCCTTATAACCTATCTGACCTTGCTACTATCAGGTTCAGCATTTTGTCACTCTAGATTCGGTTGCATTTTAGATAAATGGAATCAGGTAGTATAGAGTCTTTCTCCTTCTTCATTCTTTGATGATGCCACTCACTTGACCTTTTTTTTAGCTTCCTCATCTCTAAAATGGAGGTGGACAGTAACATCTCATAGGGTTATAGACAAGATCAAATGAAATAATTTATGTTATTAAGCTTCAAAAAATGAAGAATGCTGTGCAAATGAAGATCTTTATTATTCTGAGTCACTGCTCTTCAAGAGAGCCAAGGGAAGTCAGGGGAGCAGGTGTAGACAAGTCTGACCATCAGGGCAGAAATTAGAAGTGAAATGATCCCACTGATTGCAAGGAAAACGTGTTGCAGAGTGAATGACCAGCTCTTAGGGACTGCCTGGCCAGGTCAGCTGCCTCTGATTCATTCATCTCCTCCCAGTTCAGAGACTGACAGATGGACCCAGGAATTGCTTCCTAGTTCAGTGAGTGAAATGGTCGTGGTGAATAGTTTACAGTTTACCCCTGAGCCAGTAAATCCAAACTCCTCTGCACTGTGTTGTGCCTGGAACACATTCAGTCTGGCAGAAGACAGGACATAAAATGTATCAGAGTTTAGTTGATTTGTTAATTTAGCTGTCAAAGGAAATCAGATGTCCAGATTCACTGCAGTGCAAAGTAGCAATTTGTGCCTCTGACAGAAGTGTGGATCTAAATGGTGATTTAGAAGCCTTGCCAGAGCACCATAGACATCTCGGGCACGCAGTAGCCCTGAGACGTGCCAACAGCTTGGTGATCCAGCTGTGGGTAAAGTCCATCTCCCCATCCCTACCTACTGCAGGGCTCACTGTACCAGCAGATTTTTGGGTGAGGGTCAGAGGTGTGGATGAGATGTGGATTCCTTAAAATAAAGCAGACACTCCATTTAAATGGTACCTTGCTAAGTATCATGTTTTCCTCTCTAAAAACGCATGGAATCCCTGCCCTGCCTGCCTCCTGGAGTGATTGTGAGGAACTAATAAGGTAATGGCGATGAAAGTGTTTGAAGAGTTTCATGAATAAAAATGCAGGATGAACAGTCTCCTTAGAATGTAAGCCTTGGTCCAGGAAGAGGGGAGGATTGATTCTCTCATGCTTCTTTTAAGGTAACTTTACTCCCTTTTTTCTGATTGCAGAAGATATATGCATATTATAGATCACATAAATTCAGAAAGGTAGGAAAAAGAAAACTCAAAGCATTCAAAATCCTCCAGCTCAGAGGCACCTTTGGCTAGCAATTTGATGTATTCCTTCTAGTTTTTCTCTTTGTGTGTATAAGTGGGTTTTGCCATGCTGTTCCAACATTCTTAGATACAGATGGAGTTTGTCTTTTTGTTTAGTTAATTTATCGTGAAAATGTTCTTATGTTAGTAAAAGTGTTTAGAAACATCTCTTTGTGTGATACAGGTGTTCCAACTTTTATTACCATTCCCTATCATTGAATTTCTTGCTTCTCTGTTTTTCCTTTTATGATATTATAATCCACTGTGAATGTCTTTGAGTCTAAATATCTGCATAACTCTCAATTTCCTCAAGGATGTTTCCTAGAAGGGGAACTATGGGGTTTTAGAGCCTGAACAAAATTGTTGAGATTCCTATAACCAATTTCCAAACATTTCTAGAAAAGTTCTATCAGTTCATATTCTCACCAGTAGTACATAAAAGTTCCTAACCCACTACACCCTGACTAGTTACAAATATTATTTTAAAATCTTTGCTAATTCTATGCAGCCCAACTTTCTAGTCTAACCCTCAGTTGACTTAGGTGCTTCAGAGATAGCACTATAAAAATGGCTAAACGAGCATGCTATTGTATCGGATTTGCAGATGCAGGTGAAGAGGACTTAAGAGGACTGGGAAACAGCTTCTCTTAGAGCTCAATGTCAGAAAAAGCATTCTCCTAAGAACCCTTATAATTGATCCTGTTTCCCTTTTTGCTTTGGCCACTAGGAAACACAGAAACATACTTCAGCCAAATTTTAGTTATCACGTAGAAATCTTATGGCACATTTGTACTAAAATATTGCCCTTAGATCATCCTGATTTATTAATTTATGTGCTTTTATTGCAAGTCACTTTAAATCATTTTTTGAACAACACAAAAGCAGTAGAGCTTTTCTTCTGTTATCTTCAAGGACTTGAGCTTCTTTATTCTCACTGAAGAGAGTAATTTTGCTTTCAGTAAAGTGCACTTTATAAGAACTTCTGGCGATTGGTCTTTACCTTCATTTCCTTTCTGAAACTCACTCAAAGTGATTCACACAGAGGTCTCCAGCACCAGAGTCTTGGTAGAATTTAAACATGCTGAACAAGTTCCACCCCACCACACCTACTACTCCGATCCCCTCCCTGCTTCTACCTTCAGTTGGCGGGAGGCCTCAGAAGTTTGACATGACCATTGCAGGAAGTAGTCTGCTTAGCCTAAAGATGTCGGTACTCAGGCATAATCCCGAAGAGTCTTCTCTTTGCTTGAATCTACTTTAGACATAAGACATCTCAAGCCAGCAGAACTGGTCCTATCGACAACTTGGATGAGTCCCCGTCATCAACACTGATGGTGTGGGTCCTCAGCCTGGAGCCTGCAATAGGCAAAGAGGCTGCTCTGCTGCACACTGGCAGTGTTGCAGGGAGGTCCCGAAATGGCTCTGATGCTGCTCCACATTCCAGGATCAGACCTCAGAGTTGTGCAGACCTGTGATCTGAGCCAGCATCCTCCTCCCACCTGGCACCTGCCCTCTCCCCTTGGAGGTGCCAAGCATTTCAACCAAGAGCCACAGGGGAAGCCAGCACAGAGCAGCCCCCTCTGAAGCCAGGGCCTCAAACTGTCCATCAAGAGGCAGGTGTGTGCCAGGCAAGGAAGAGGGGCTCTTGTCTACCCAAAAGTGCTCGGCTGACAAGGCAGACCAGTGACCACGAGTCTGAGCTCAGAACAGAGCTCCTTGCCCATCCTCCTCATTGGGAAGATGGAGTCCCAGGTGGGAGGACTGGAGAGGGAAATGTTTCAGGCCAGCCTCTCTCACACTGCTCTGCTAAATGCTGCTTAATCAATTACCCTACAAAAAAAGAGAAAAAAAATGGACATTTTTTTCTCATTTTAAAGAACAGGAAGAAGCTGAGGCTCAGAGAGGTTGGACATACTCAAGGTCCCTCAGAGAGTAAGTGGCTGAGTTGAGCTTGAATGTGGTCTGCTACCTCCAGAGCCTTCGCTCCCTCCACTCACTGTACTTGGAGACAGGAGAGGGTGGCAGCAGCTGAGAAGGTTGGGACCCACAAGGAGAAATCCTTGCGTCTTCTCCACCATGTCTCTCGCCAGTGGGAGCAGGGCCAAAGCCATGATGTGACTGCCCACCTCTCCCCAGATACCATGACTCAGTCACGCTAGGGCTGGTGGGCTACACAAACTGCTGACACGGAGTGCAGATGGTGAGGAAGAAGAAATAGACCCTTGGAGCAGAGGAGGAGAGGGGAAAAGGCACCCCTACATCTTCCAGCCAGTCTTAGCTTCACTAAGAATCCACAACACATAAACCACTGTGGTGACTACAGGGTAGGGAGGGCCTGTGCAGCCATCTGGACCACCTGTCACCACAGGGAGCTGGGGAAGGGCAGCTGGGAGGAGCTTGTGATGGGGAAGCCAAGTTAGCAGGGACCAGCACCAGCTGGGTCACCAAGGCTCTCTCCCCAGAGGAGAGAAAGCCAAGGTGTATGTCCACCCACAGGACCCCTGTGCTGGCCCCTTTAGAGCCCTGCCTTCCCAGAATGCTCACTCACTTCCTGCACATCCTCCGCTGAGCCACATCTACTGTCCTCCTGCACTCCCCAAGCTTCCTGAGGTAACCCTGCCCAGGGCCCCGATCCCACAGCAACCACCCTGGGAGGCCTTGGAGGCCCTGCAAGAAGAAGGGGTGTGGGTGATCCAGCTCACTGCCCCTCAGTGCTGTCCCAGCCAGCACAGCCTGCTCCTCTCATCTGCCTTTGCAGATAAAGGTCCACTTTGTCAACAAAGGTCCATCTAGTCAAAGCTTTGGTTTTTCCAGTAGTCATGTATGGATGTGAGAGTTGGACTATAAAGAAAGCTGAGCGCCGAAGAATTGATGCTTTTGAACTGTGGTGTCGGAGAAGACTCTTGAGAGTCCCTTGGACAATGAGGCAACCCAACCAGTGCATCCTAAAGGAAATCAGTCCTGACTATTCATTGGAAGGACTGATGTTGAAGCTGAAGCTCCAATACTTTGGCCACCTGATGTGAAGAATTGACTCAGTGGGAAAGACCCTGATACTGGGAATGATTGCGAGCAGGAGGAGAAGGGGGCAACAGAGAATTAGATAGTTGGATGGTATCACCGACTCAATGGACCTGAGTTTGAACAAACTCTGGGAGATAGTGATGGACAGGGAGGCCTGGTGTGCTGCAGTCCATGGGGTCTCAAAGGGTCGGACATGACTGAGCGACTGGACTGAACTGAACTGAAGTGCCCGGATGCTTAAGCCTCAGTGATGTCTTGTACCTCTTCCTCATCTTTCCATAATCCTATCCTGACAACTCCACCTATGAAAGAGTTCTCACCAGCCCCCTCCTCTCCACCCCACAGCCCTGTCTTTCCCTAGGTCTCCCAGACTCCTCTGATGGCCCTTTGGCCACCACCATCTCTGCACCCCCCCTAACCCCACCCCACGCCCTTCTCCACACCCTCTAGGACATAGTCCTAGTCCTGTTTTCTGCTCTAATCTGATCCTGTCCCTCCTGAAAGTGTTTTAGATATTCCTTGTCATCTCTGGTCTTGCACTCCCTCTTGTTTATTCCTGAGACTTCTAAAATGGCCTTTTCCATCCTAGTGGGTCTACCATATTGATTAAGGGCCTGGGCTTCAGAGTCAGGCAGACCTGTTAAAATTCTGGCTCTGCCAATCCTCTATGACCTTGAGATACACTATACAAATGTTTGGATTGCAGTTTGCTTTCAGTAAAATGTAGATAACAAGCACTTCATATTGTTGCTGTATAGTCTGAACAAGATAATGCATATAAGGTCTGAACTCTGATTTTTCATGAATTGCTTCTGGCTTGTTTTTCCAGCTTGTTACAACCCCCCAGCTCATACTTGGGGTCACCCAGAACAACCTGCTGTTCCCTGAGCATGCTGTCCTCTTCCTGGGGTTCCTTTATCCTTTCTCCTTATTTGATGAATCGCCACCCATTCTCTGAGAACAATTTAAGTGTCACCTCTTTCTAAAGCCTCCCTTTACCCCATAATCAGACTCCTCTCCTCTGTGTGTCTGTCATTCATACGTTCAGTTATTCCTGATAGCAAATACTCTGGAATGCAGCTGCTTAACACAACAATTATTATACCTCACAGTTTTGTGGGACAAGAATTCATGCAGGGCTCAGCTAGGTAATATTTTTGGTACCACATAGCATTGATAGGGGCTTCCCTGGTGGCTCAGAAGTTAAGAATCTGCCTACAATGCAGGAGCCACAGGAAATGTGGGCTTGATCCTTGGATAAGAAGGATCCCCTGGAGGAGGGCACGGCAACCCACTCCAGTATTCCTGCCTGGAGAATCCCATGGACAGAGGAGACTGGCAGGCTACAGATAATAAGGTCACAAAGAGTCGGATGTGACTTAGCATGGCACGGGACGGCATTGATAGAGGTCCGCAATGTTATTCAGCTGGCAGATGGACTGATGTGCAGGATCCAGGGCAGCTTTGCTGAATGTCTGCTGATGTTAGCCAAGATGGCAGGGAGGCTGGGCTCTGCTGGTACTGTCCCCTGAGTACCTACACATGACCTCTCCAGCCTGGTAGTCTTGGAGGAGTCCATCTTCTTATCTGGAAGCTCCAAGCTCCAAGGCTAGATATATCCATGAGCAAGTAATCTAGCCTGAAAAATCACATGGTGGCTTCTACCATAGGCAGTTAGTCCAAGCAGTCACAAACTGCCCGGGTTCAAGAAGAGAAGACCTACATCCCCACCTCCCAAGAACCCTCTCAAGAGGATTCTCAAAGAATTTACAGACTAGTTTTAAAACTGTCACAGTACACATATTTTATCTATTTTATCTCTTATCAGATGATGACAACCATGATGGTAACTATTTGTCCACATATTTGCCCCAACATGGGGCTTCCATGGTGCTTACTGGCTTCAGACGGTAAAGAATCTGCCTGCAGTGTGGGAGACCCGGGTTCGATCCCTGGGTCAGGAAGATCCCCTGGAGAAGGAATGGCAACTCATTCCAGTATTCTTGCCTGGAGAATTCCATGGACAGAGGAACCTGGCAGCTACAGTCCATTGGGTCACAAAGAATTAGACATGACTGAGCAACTAACACTTTCACTTTCACTTGTCCCAACATACAGTATGGCCTTAAGAGGGTAGACTGTGTTTTCTGCATCAACTACTATTTATTGAACACCTACTATGTACCAGGCACTGACGTTTACCTATAGTATTTCTAAACCTTCAAATAGCCCTGCAAGATGAATGCCAAAGCTCAAGGCAATAGAGTACTTTGTACAAGACCACGTGGTGAAGTCAGAATTCAGATTTGGTCCATTTGTGTCCAAAACCATAAATTTGGTCCATCTGTCTCCAGACCACATGCTTGGCAAATTACAGAGACCAGTGGAGATTGAGGACAGTCACGCAATTTAAATGGACTTTCCATCAGGTCCATCTAAATTGGTTGTCCTTGTACTCCAAGAAGTTCCCTAGCAGAACTGTTCTCTCTGGACCCTCCCTGAGCTGAGAGAGGATACTTGTGTCTGTGCCTCTGCGACTTGGCAGGTCTGCCTGAGACCTGTGAGCATGAACAGTCCTATAGGTGTCCTCACAGATCTCTTCCTTCAAATCTCATTTCTTTTCTCACCTATTTTCTTGAAACGAAATTGTAAACTCTGTTAGGTAGCAACTTCACTCTCAAACTTATAGTACCTGGCAGAAAACCCCCTGGGTGTTCAGGAAATACTTATAAAAGTGGAAATGGAGCCCTGTGTGCCTGGGAACCTGCTGGGCCTGCAGCAGCCCTCCACATGACATGCCCCACATTTAATAGCAAGAGTGCAGGTTGAGAGGACTCCAGCTGACCTGGGAGTCTCCCCACAGGCTTTCCGAGTTGTCATTCACAATATGTCACTATTACCAGGGCCTCTGCTCCCCGCAACTTGCACCCTCCTCCTACATATCGAACTCTTCTCTGCTATTCCCTGTTGTTGGCTAAGACCTTGATCCACAGTGGTGGGGAGGGAACCCCCTACAGCTCACCTGGCTCAGCCCCATCACTTCACAGATTAGTAGACTCTGAGACCATGAGGGCACAGACCTTGTCCAGCATCACTCGGCTAGTACATGGCAGCAACAGGCAGACCTGAGACCTCCTCCCTGCCAGACCAGTGTGTTATTGCTGTATCCACTGCCTCACACACCAGCATATTCCACTGGAAGCCAAATGGAAGGGGACTTTAAAAAATAGGAAAGAAGAAAAACCTAAACTCCTCAGAGAGCCACTGCAACGGGTTTTTCTTATGAGGCCATACTGATGTCTTCTTGCCCTGCCATCCTGCCATCTCAATTAGGGCTTACTTTCAAGGCTGGCATAATCAATAAGCTGATAATCATACCTGGGAAGGCCAGCATAATCATCTTCTGTTTTTTTAAATTGTGGTAAATAACATATAACATGAAACCCTTTTTAAGTGTACAGTTCAGTAGTGTTAAAAATATTCAAGTTGTGCAACCAATTATCAGAACTTTTTCATCCTTTTTCATATTACAAAACTGAAACTCTGTACCCATGAAGCAATAATTCCCCATGCTCCCCCTCTCACCATCCCCTGGAAACCACTATTCTACTATTTGTGGAATTTGAATTTCCATGAATCTGGCTACTCTAGGTACCTCATATAAGTGGAATCATACAGTATTTGTCTTTTTGTGACTGACTTGTTTCACTTAGTGTAATGTCCTTAGGGTTCATCCATGTTGTAGCATGTGCCAGAATTGCCTTCCTTTTTCAGGTTGAATAATATTCCATTGCTTGTACATACCACATTTGATTTATCCATTCATCTGTTGATAAACATGTGGGCTGCTTTCATCTTTTGGCTATTGTGAATAATATTGCCATAAACATGTATATATAAGTACATCTTCCAAACCTTGCTTTCCGTTATTTGGGGTATATACCCAGATGTGAATATCGGAATCACATGGTAACTATATGTTTAATCTTTTGAGTAGCCACCATACTATTTTCCATATTGACTACACATTTTACATTCCTACCAACAGTGCACAGCTTTCCAGGTTCTTCTCTACATCCTATCAACATTTGCTATCTTCCATTTTTTATAGTAACCATTCTACATCACTTATCTTCTTATATATGTCAGTTATGTCCATCCGAAGAACCAAGGGAATGATAACACACACACACACAATGGCTGGTGCATAGTAGGTGCCCATCGAATATCGTTTCTTCTTATTATTTGTTTTAACCTTCTTCCCTGTCATCCACCTTTCCTGTTTCACTAGATTTCTCTCAATTTTGTGGTTCTGAGAAGGTCAGACCCCAATGTAAGAGTCTTAGAAAAGAATTAAAAACCAAAAAATGTAGAGATTCTTGACTCCTACCCGAAGCAAGTGACATTGATCTTTTCATAGAAGACTTTCCCCCTTTCCAGATTTCTTCGCCTATCAAACCGAGTAACCCAGAAGCTCTTCACATTTCCTCCCGGGAAGCTTTGCTTCGTCTTGACTCTGACTAGAAGGAGCCCATCCACTGAGCATTCATAGCTTGGGGCCTTGTCCCAGCCTCCCTCTTAGTTTTCAGCCTGGAATAGAAAATACTTTCTGACAGGCTCTCAGCCTCTCACTACTTACTGTGAATCGGCCAACACTTCTTTCCTCCCTCCGTGTGTGGCAAGGTCCCAGCCGCCCATGCCTGTTGCAGCTTCATCAACACTCCCGCTTCCCCAGTTAGTGCTTCATTGTACACGTGAGAATGTAGCCATCATCCTGAACTGTGTTGGCAGCACTGAGCAAGGTCTTTAGACAGAGAAGGCCTCAATCACCACAGTAAGCCTCTTACATGATTTGGTTTTTATATGGACAAATCCCAGCTATGTATACATGTAGCCACGGGAGTTGGGACTACATGAAGTTCTCCTCAGTGAAATGTCTTTTCTCAGAACTACCAGATTTAAATCGTGAATAAAACATAAATCCTGCTTCTGAAACCATTGCCCCAAATTACTTATTAAAGAGCATATGTGTACATGTGTCCCCCTATCCTGAACCCCCCTCCCACCTCCCTCCCCACCCCAATTGATTCATGTCGATTTACACCAAAAACCAGCACAATATTTTAAAGTAACTAGCCACCAATTAAAATAAATAAATTATTTTTTTTTAAAGAGCATATGTAACCTATTCTTTTAACAGACATATTGAGAGTCCACTCTATGCTGAGCACTGTTCAAGGAACTGGGAATTCAGCAGTGAAAACACAGACTAAGCTCTCCATCCCTGTTATGCTAGTGGAGGAGAAAGACTATCAACAAAACTAATAGGGCAAGTATATATTGCCCACTCGTAGGAGAAACAATACAGCAAGGAAGGGAGATAGGAAATGTCTAGGGTGGCGTCAGGGGAGAAAGTTTAGATAAGATCACCAGGTTAGCTTCTCACTGAGAAGGTCACATTTCATAAAGACAAAAGAGGAGAGGAGTGAGCCTCTTGAGACTTTGGTGAGAGCCTATATGAATGTCAGGTAATAATAAATATAAAACTTGAATCATTTGCTAGCACAGTGGTTTACCAAGTACTTTTCCGTAACTATCTCCTTTGACCCCAACAGTCTCTGATAGAGATGAGATTTTTGCCTAGCCCAGGGGATAAACTATGAATTCTGATATTCAAGTCCAATCTTGTTCTCCTTTGTCTGGACCCTGCCTTAGCCCCTACCTGGTGCATCACACCCCTAAAATCATTTTACCAACATTTGAGGGGCTTAAATCCAGTCCAGAGCCCCAACCAGTCTCACTCTCCATCTTTCTACATTCCCAGGATGGGAGGCTCTCTCTCTCTCTCTCTCTCTCTCTCTCTCTCTCTCTCTCTCCAGACTGCTGCTCATTTTCTCTGTTGGGCACTTATTTTCACTGTCGGGCAGTTCACCAGCCTCCCCCTTGTTTATTCCTGGGCTTCTAACAAGGCCTTTTCCACCTAGTGGGTCTAGCATATTGATTAAGAGCATGGGTTTCATTCAGAGTCAGGTAGACTTAACATCTGTCTTTGTGACTGTGGGTCCCAGTTTCCTTCTCAGTGAAATGGAGCTAATAACTATCATAGAGTGCTGTAAGGTCTAAATAAGTCACTGCATATAAAGCCTGTAATATAGTCCCCAGAAAATGCTAAGCGCCCAGTAAACAGTAAGGGTGGTTGTTACTCTCACTGTGATTGATTTCTGCATCAGCACTCAGGACTGTCTTGTCACTTCAAGCAGTCATCCTTTACACCATGGCTTCCATCTATGGCATGGAGGCAAGATGACCTCCCATCTGTCTTCAGGAAGCCGAATCTACTCGACTTCCTTCCGTGGAGGTGCCTTACAGGGCCACTCCCCATAATCAGCGCTCCTGTTTCTGCTCCTCCAGTCTCAATGATCCCAAGTCACCTTCGCTCTCCATTCCATGCAGCCTTCTCCACTGCATAATCTGCATAGTCCCACGAGGGGGCCCAGTTGTAGCTGTGATTTGTTAATGATTAGTATTAATTCTCCAAGGTGCAACCGGGATTTTTCATTGTTTACTGAACAAACAAGAGGAGCAAATGACATAGTTTATAGGGAGCTATGGTGCAGATTGGTTAAATGTCATCACTCTTCAGAGAGATTAATGGTAAATGTGCACAGAGGTCATTTATAACATTAAAAATAAAATTACTGCTGTGTCTTTTCAGCAAAGCAATGAAGATAAATGTGGCATAGAGAAACCTTGGGAAGAGGACTATGCAACAAAATCAAGAGATTTTGAGGCCACAAAGAGATAAGAAAATTTTTAATTTCTTTGGAGAGCTCAACTGCAAAAATGAGACATACTGCATCCCACTGATGGCCCACAGGAATCCTTGTGGTTCTTCATAAGTTTAAACAAAGACTGGCTTTGAAAAACTGGGATTTTCAAACAAACTCTCAGTGGTTCTGTCATGTCAACTGGCAGCCGTGGTTTCACCAGAGCACCATCCTCTCCCTCAGCCTTACCTCCAGGCCACCAGCCTGTTCTGTCAGTGTCACCTCAGAAACAAAACCTATCACTCACTTCTCTCCAGCTCCACCATCACCAGGCTCAGGCAAGTTGCCTTCATCACTTGCTTAGGCAGCTACAATGATCTATAAACTCGTTTTCCCACTTCTATTGTCCTCTCTAATCCATTCTCCCTAAATCAATCTTCCCGACCCGGGGATTGAACCTGGGTCTCTTGCATTGCAAGCATATTCTTTCCCAACTGAACCACCAGTTCAGTTCAGTTCAGTCATTCAGTTGTCTCCGACTCTTTGCGACCCCATGGACTGCAGCATGCCAGGCCTCCCTGTCCATCACCAACTCCCGGAGTTTACTCAAACTCATGTCCATTGAGTCGGTGATGCCATCCAACCATCTCATCTTCTGTCATCCCCTTCTCCTCTTGCCTTCAATCTTTCCCAGCATCAGGGTCTTTTCAAATGAGTCAGCTCTTCTCATCAGGTGACCAAAGTACTGGAGTTTCAACTTCAGCATCAGTCCTTCCAATGAACAGTCAATACTGATCTCCTTTAGGATGGACTGGTTAGATTTTCTTGCAGTGCAAGGGACAAGCAAGAGTCTTCTCCAATACCACAGTTCAAAAGCATCAATTCTTTGGCGCTCAGCTTTCTTTATAGTCCAACTCACACATCCATACATGACCACTGGAAAAACCATAGCCTTGACTAGATGGACCTTTGTTGACAAAGTAGTGTCTCTGCTTTTTAATATTCTGTCTAGGTTGGTCATAACTTTCCTTCCAAGGAGCAAGTGTCTTTTTATTTCATGGCTGCAGTCACCATCTGCAGTGATTTTGGAGCCCAGAAAAATAAAGTCAGCCACTGTTTCCACTGTTTCTCCATCTATTTGCCATGAAGTGATGGGACCAGATGCCATGATCTTAGTTTTCTGAATGTTGAGTTTTAAGCCAACTTTTTCACTCTCCTTTTTTACTTTCATCAAGAGGCTTTTTAGTTCTTCTTCGCTTTCTGCCATAAGGGTGGTGTCATCTGTATATCTGAGGTTATTGATATTTCTCCCAGCAATCTTGATTCCAGCTTGTGTTTCTTCCAGCCCAGCGTTTCTCATGATGTACTCTGCATATAAGTTAAATAAGCAGGGTGACAATATACAGCCTTGACGTACTCCTTTTCCTATTTGGAACCAGTCTGTTGTTCCATGTCCGGTTCTAACTGTTACTTCCTGACCTGCATACAGGTTTCTCAAGAGACAGGTCAGATGGTCTGGTATTCCCATCTCTTTCAGAATTTTCCACAGTTTATTATGATCCACACAGTCAAAGGCTTTGGCATAGTCAATAAAGCAGAAATAGATGTTTTTTTGGAATGCTCTTGCTTTCTCGATGATCCAGCGGATGTTAGCAATTTGATCTCTGGTTCCTCTGCCTTTTCTAAAATCAGCTTGAACATCTGGAAGTTCACGATTCACGTATTGCTGAAGCCTGGCTTGGAGAATTTTGAGCATTACTTTACTAGCGTGTGAGATGAGCACAATTGTGCGGTAGTTCGAGCATTCTTTGGCATTGCCTTTCTTTGGGATTGGAATGAAAACTGACCTTTTCCAGTCCTGTGGCCACTGCTGAGTTTTCCATATTTGCTGGCATATCGAGTGCAGCACTTTCACAGCATCATCTTTCAGGATTTGAAATAGCTCAACTAGAATTCCATCACCTCCACTAGCTTTGTTCGTAGTGATGCTTTCTAAGGCCCACTTGACTTCACATTCCAGGATGTCTGGCTCTAGGTGAGTGATCACACCGTCGTGATTATCTGGGTCGTGAAGATTTTTTTTGTACAGTTCTTCTGTGTATTCTTGCCACTTCTTCTTAATATCTTCTGCTTCTGTTAGGTCCATATGATTTCTGTCCTTTATCGAGCCCATCTTTGCATGAAAATTTCCCTTGGTATCTCTAATTTTCTTGAAGAGATCTCTAGTCTTTCCCATTCTGTTGTTTTCCTCTATTTCTTTGCATTGATTGCTGAGGAAGGCTTTCTTATCTCTCCTTGCTATTCCTTGGAACTCTGCATTCAGATGGGAATATCTTTCCTTTTCACCTTTGCTTTTCACTTCTCTTCTTTTCACAGCTATTTGTAAGGCCTCCTCAGACAGCCATTTTGCTTTTTTGCATTAGGGGTTTGATTTAGGTCATACCTGAATGGTCTACTGGTTTTCCCTACTTTCTTCAATTTAAGTCTAAATTTGGCAATAAGGAGTTCATGATCTGAGCCACAGTCAGCTCCTGGTCTTGTTTTTGCTCACTGTATAGAGCTTCTCCATCTTTGGCTGCAAAGAATATAATCAATCTGATTCTGATGTTGACCATCTGGTGATGTCCATGTGTAGAGTCCTCTCTTCTGTTGTTGGAAGAGGGTGTTTGCTATGACCAGTGTGTTCTCTGGGCAGAACGCTATTAGCCTTTGCCCTGCTTCATTCTGTACTCCAAGGCCAAATTTGCCTATTACTCCAGGTGTTTCTTGACTTCCTACTTTTGCATTCCAGTCCCCTATAATGAAAAGGACATCTTTTTTGGGTGTTACATCTAGAAGGTCTTGTAGGTCTTCATAGAACTGTTCAACTTCAGCTTCTTCGGCATTACTGGTCGGGGCATAAACTTGGATTACCATGATACTGAATGTTTGCCTTGGAAATGAACAGAGATCATTCTGTCGTTTTTGAGACTGCATCCAAGTACTGCATTTCAGGCTCTTTTGGTGACTATGATGGCTATTCCATTTCTTCTAAGGGATTCCTGCCCACAGTAGTAGATATAATGGTCATCTGAGTTAAATTCACCCATTCCAGTCCATTTTAGTTCGCTGATTCCTAGAATGTTAATGTTCACTCTTGCCATCTCCTGTTTGATCACTTCCAATTTGCCTTGATTCGTGGACCTAACATTCCAGGTTGCTATGCAATATTGCTCTTTATAGCATTGAACCTTGCTTCCATCACCAGTCACATCCACAGCTGAGTGTTGTTTTTGCTTTGGCTCCATCTCTTCGTTCTTTCTGGAGTTATTTCTCCACTGATCTCCAGTAGCATATTGGGCACCTCCCGACCTGGGGAGTTCATCTTTCAGTGTCCTATCTTTTTGCCTTTTCATACTGTTCATAGAGTTCTCAAGGCAGGAATACTGAAGTGGTTTGCCACACCCTTCTCCAGTGGACCACATTTTGTCAGAACTCTCCACCATAACCCATCCATCTTGGGTGGCCCTACATGGCATGGCTCATAGTTTCATTGAGTCAGATAAGGCTGTGGTCCACTAGGGAAGCCCCTAAATTGCTCAGAACAATCTTTTTCAAAATCAAATTATTTTCAGTCTCTTGTCTAAACTCCTTAAGCAAAATTCACACCCCTTCCCACAGCCTGCAAGATCTTGCCTGACTGGGCCTCTGCCTCCCTTCCCATCCACTCTTCATGACCCTCCTGGCCCTTGTCATCCTTTTGAGCCACATTGGCCTTTGTTCTGCTTCTAGATCATTAGTATCATTTCCCACTCCCGGCAATGCAGTTGCTGCTCCTCTACAGCTTTCCACATGGCTGACTGACTTCTCTTTTCCTTCGGTATCAGCTCGAATATCTCCTCCCTAGAGAAGGTTCCCATGGCCTACCCATCAAACCAGGTCATCCGTGTCCCCCTCTGTTCCCTACTTTAACCCCAGGCTCTTAGTAGAATCTCTGAACATTGTTCACTAATCCAAAGCTTGCATGGGATTTTGGCTGAGCGGGGAGGATGTGTGTATGGAATTGCTACAGTGTAACCTAAAGGAATTAGTAATTTGCAGAATGCCAGGAAATTCTACCTCATCCCATTTTTCTACTTAAACTTGATGATATATTTTGCACTTCTTCAGCATACATTTATTAGCACTTACTATGTGCCAGGCACTCTGCAGGAGATAAAATAAGATGGACCCCCTGCCTCAAAGAATTTAGAATTTAGTGAGAGAAGTTAGCAATGCAAACATAATCACCAATGGGGGAGATGAGTTCACCATTAAAGGTGTATAGTGATTACCAGAGAACCCCAGAGGGAGGCATACATCTTTCTTCAAGGGAGAAGAACAGCAATCAGGGAAAGTGACATCTGAGTTAGGAGGAAATGCTCAGATGGAGAAGATGAATCTAGCCACCAAATTGGGTTACACAAAGGCTGTAGCCATAGCTGCATGTTCAAGACACTGCAAGTCATGGTCTTCAGCTAAAGGTGCAAAACACACAGTGATGCTGGGAAAGTGGATTGAGCTGGGTGTGCAAAGCCTCAATTTGAACTGAAGGCCATGGAAACCAGCAAAGGTTTAGGATTAGGACCTAAAGAGAGCTGGGCTCAGAAGGCTAACTCTGGTGGTGGGGGTGACACTAGAGACAAATAATCTTAGAAATTCTTCCTTGCAATTACTCTTCATAGCTACTATTTATGTCACAAATTACTATTGGGTTTGTTTGCACCTTTGTTTTGCTGAAAGGGTTTCATCTTCTCTATGGGACATGAGGGCTTCCCTTGTGGCTTAGATGGTAAAGAGTGCCTGCAGTGCAGGAGACCCAGGTTCAATCCCTAGGTCAGGAAGATCCCCTGGAGAAGGAAATGGCAACCCACTCCAGTATTCTTGCCTGGAAAATCCCATGGATGGAAGAGCCTGGCAGGCTATAGTCCATGGGGTCACAAAGAGTCAGACACGACTGAGCGACTAACACATCAGGCATAAGGGATCTCCAGAGGTACTGTCTGCCTCTAAAATTTGGCCTGGTCAACCCCTTTATTGACAACTTTCCACCCAACCTCCATGTCCAATTCTCCCAAACTCTTTGGGATACTCTTTAGCTCCTAATTCATTGACAACTTTCCACCCAACCTCCATGGCCAATTCTCCCAAACTCTTTGGGATACTCTTTAGCTCCTAAGAAACCCACATAGTGTTTTATGTTCAGTTCAGTTCAGTTGCTCTGTCTTGTCCAACTCTTTGAGACCCCATGGACTGCAGCTTGCCAGTCCTCCCTGTCCATCACCAACTCCCGGAGTCCACCCAAACCCATGTCCATTGAGTCGGTGATGCCATCCAACCATCTCATCCTCTGTCGTCCCCTTCTCCTCCTGCCCTCAATCTTTCCCAGCATCAGGGTCTTTTCAAATAAGTCAGCTCTTCGCATGAGGTGGCCAAAGTATTGGACTTTCAGCTTCAAGATCAGTCCTACCAATGAACACCCATGACTAATCTCCTTTAGGATGGATTGGATGGATCTCCTCACAGTCCAAGGGACTTTCAAGAGTCTTCTTCAACACCACAGTTCAAAAGCATCAATTCTTCGGTAGTCAGCTTTCTTTATAGTCCAACTCTCACATCCATACATGACCACTGGAAAAACCATAGCCTTGACTAGACAGACCTTTGTTGGCAAAGTAATGTCTCTGCTTTTTAATATGCTGTCTAGGTTGGTCATAACTTTCCTTCCAAGGAGTAAATGTCTTTTTATTTCATGGCTGCAATCACTATCAGCAGTGATTTTGGAGCCCAGAAAAATAAAGTCAGCCACTGTTTCCACTGTTTCTCCATCTATTTGCCATGAAGTGATGGGACCAGATGCCATGATCTTAGTTTTCTGAATGTTGAGTTTTAAGCCAACTTTTTCACTCTCCTTTTTTACTTTCATCAAGAGGCTCTTTAGTTCTTCTTCAATTTCTACTATAATGGTGGTGTCATCTGCATATCTGAGGTTATTGATATTTCTCCCAGCAATCTTGATTCCGGCTTGGGCTTCATCCAACCCAGCATTTCTCCTGATGTTCTCTGCATATAAGTTAAATAAGCAGGGTGACAATATACAGCCTTTACGCACTCCTTTTCCTATTTGGAACCAGTCTGTTGTTCCATGTCTAGTTCTAATTGTTGCTTCCTGACCTGCATATAGGTTTCTCAAGAGGCAGGTCAGGTGGTCTTGTATTCCCATCTCTTTCAAAATTTTCCACAGTGTATTGTGATCCACACAGTCAAAGGCTTTGGCATAGTCAATAAAGCAGAAATAGATGTTTTTTTGGAACTCTCTTGCTTTTTCGATGATCCATCAAGTGTTTTATGTACCCAATGTCATTTGATCCTCACAAAATCCTGTATATTAGACAGCCTCCCTGATTTATAGAAGAGAGAAGCCTGTGAGGATATGTCCGAGTTCACACACCAGCTAGTAGAAGAGGACAGTGGAACCTAGTATTAATCTCTCTGCACCTTAGGGGTCTCATCAACACAAACTGAATGTAGTGGTGCCTTGGGTCTGCTGGAGTCATAACAGAAATGAGAGCCCTGGATCAAGGAAGGAATTGTCACCGTGAGAGAGGGGTGGTGCTGGAAGGCTTGGTATTCTTCCAAGGAGAGAAGGAACTGAAGATCAGTTAACCTCCTGAGCACTAGAGGTCTCAGATTTGGGTGTACCTAGTTGCCGTCTAGGGAGCTTGTGGAACACGCTGGATCCAGAGCCCCAGAGCTCTGAGATCTTCTGACTCTGTAGGTCTGCATGATTACCAAGCTCAGTGTGACTTTGATGCAGAGAGTCTGTGAACACACCTAGCCCATGGTAAATGTGAGTGACTGGCTGTGGACAGTCTACAAACAAGGAAACTGAGGCCCAGAAGAGTGACTGGCTCATGCTCCCATGAGTCTTACTAGTGGCAAGACAAGTCCTGGAACCAGCTCTCCTGACTCCTAGCACAACACTTCCTCATCCCGCCCTCTTGGCCTCTGAAGCCAGGCCCTCTCCACACCAATTTACATTTTGAGTAGGAACCCAAGATGCCAATTCTTTAATGAGGTTGTCCACACTACAATTTATGAGGCCAAAGCCCTCCACAGGACTGGTCTCTGCCAAGCTTAATTTACACAGTTCCCAGGCCTTCCAACACCTCCATTAACATCAGCACGGTGGCGGCAGCTGTTAGCCTGTGTGCATTGTTTGACTACATCGTCATCATGTCACCATCCATTTTCATGTCTCTAGACTTGTTTACCCTTGAACACCTGATTCTCCTCGTCCTGGGAAACAGTAAGTTTCCACTGGGAGCCTGGCCCAGCTTCCAGCCCCACTCCTGACCTCCCCACACTCTAGAAGCCAGCCTCCTCCAACCATAGTCTCTGCTTCTCTTTCATTTAAGAGCAAGATCCGCAACGCCCCCCTGCACTGATGCAGCACTCAAATTTCCTCCTTTAACAAGTGTCATCAGTTAGGCAAGAGCAACCAGGTGGGAGACAGCCCAAAAGCTGATATAACTGTGCCTTTTTTAATGTCACATAAATCACCGTAATTAAAAATTAATTAAGTGCTCTAAAATTTGACATTCATTTAAAAAAGAAATTTGAATTAGGAGAGTTGTGTAGATTTTGTAGCATGAAGTCTCTGAGACACGATTGAAGGAGGGGCGTAGGTGTGGGTTTCTGTTTTGAATGAGCAATTAGGGAGAAGGAATCATTCCCAGTGAGCAAACCCAGTGAATCACTCAGTGTCAAACAGTGGTTCATGTAACCTGACCGGGGCCACACGCATCTCAGGTGCAAGTCTGAACTGGTTTCTCCCTCACCCAGAGAGGAGATAAACAGGAAGGCAAGTGTGGCATGCTATTTCAGGAGAGATATTCCAGGATGGAAATGACAGATGACCGAGACGGCAGGAGACAACAGGGGAAGCTCGCTGGGTGAGTGACTTGGCAGCAGGCTCCAAGGAAGCCATTAAGTGGTCAGCATTAATAAAGACACTACGAACTATATCCGAGTAACCCTTTAAACAGATAGTTACCAACAACCGCTGCTCAGAACCCCAGAATCAGGGTGTTGAAGATGGAAGCGGTCTTGGAGGTTAGGTCTGAGACCACTCCCTCGCTGTACCAGTGGGCACTGGAGAACCATGGAAGTAAAAGACCCACTTACGACACATAGGAGCTCAGGGCCAAATCCTCCAGCCTTCCAAGGAAGTGGCCCTCAACCCTACACTCATGAGACTCATTCCAGAAGCTTTTATTTATTTATCTGTTTATTTTATTCTTGGCTGTGCAGGGTCTCCATTGCTGCACACAGGCTTTCTCTAGTTGTGGCAGCAGGGGCTACTCTTCATTGCAGTCAGTCTTCCCTTTGTGGTGGTTTCTTTTGTTGCGGGGCACGGGCTGTAGAACACAGGCTCAGTAGTTTTGGTGCACGGGCTTAGTTGCTCCATGGCTTGTGGTATCTTCCTGGGCCAGGAATCAAACCTGTGTCCCCTGCACTGGCAAGCAGATTCTCAACCACTGGGCCACCAGAGAAGTCCCTCAGGAGCTTTTCATACCCTGGTACCAAGAGTCTGTCCTCCAGAAATACTGGTTTCATTGATTCGTGTGGGGCCTGAATATCAACAGTATTTCTAACTTCCCAGGTGACTTCCTAGGCAGTCAGGGTGCTGCTTCAGAAGGTGATCTAACACAAGTAATGGGAGAAGAAACCCATCTGAGGTCACCTGACCAAGTTCTGGGCCTTCCCTGTGGTTTACTACCTGTGAGACCTCAGGCAAAGCATCTAGCAAATAACTGGATTTTGTACTGCCTTGCTGTTTAGAAAGCGTTTCTTTCTCCGTTATTTAATCTCTTGAATCCTCATTCTTCTGATTAATCAAATGGGAATAATAATAACTGTTCTGCCAGTTTTTTATGAGGTTCAAACAGAGAAGGATTGGTAAAGCACATTCTAAGCTATTACAGTGCTGTACAAAGGTAAGGAATGATGATGGCTTACTACTGCCATGTATGTGTGCTAAACCACTTCAGTCATGTCTGACTCTTTGAGACTGCATGGACTGTAGCCTGCCAGTCTCCTCTGTCCATGGGATTCTCCAGGCAAGAATACTGGAGTGGTTTGCCATGCCCTCCTCCAAGGGCATCTTCCTGACCCAGGGATCAAACCCACACCTCTTATGTCTCCTGCATCAGCAGGTGGTTTCACCACTACCACCACCCCTGGGAAGCCCAGTGACTTATATTGTTATTCTGGAAAGAACTGCCTCCTCAAAGGTAATAAATAGATTTCCATAGAGAAGACGCTTACTAACAAAAAAAAAACCCAGCATCAGTCTCCCCAAAGTGACTTGATCTTAGCTCTCCCTAATCTTTCTGTGATTAGGGCATTTGGTGTTTCAGTGGTTTCCATGAATCACCAGAACCTGTGGCCAGAAGACCTCAAGAAGTGGGTGCTGGATCTTCTTTTCCAGGCTCTGTCCCTTCCTTGCTGCATTGGAGCAGGCTGCGACCATCCAGGGCCTCAGTTTACCCTATTCCACAAGCCAGAATTATCATTTCACAACCACAGAAAGAATGCTGTTTCAGAAAAACTCGGGCCTTTGATTAAAACCATTCACCAAGGGTACTTTCCTCCTTGAAATTTATGGGCCCCATCAAAAAAGAACTTGAGAAGACAGAGTAGTTGTTTTTTGTTGCGCCTCATTAGTTTTGAGTTTGGGCTGGCAGTAGAGATCAGAGTACCAGGCGTCCATCTAATTGAATCTCTCACAAGCATAAAGTTCCCTGTGGTATGGAGGAGGCTATGCCAGAGAGCCTGTAAGTATCCAGCTGGGGAAAGGAAATGAGGAAGAGTTGGTAGAAGCAGGGCTAGAGGAGACAGCTTCTCTGGCCTGTGACTGTGCAGCAGAGAGATCCTGGGGATAAACGCCAGGGCACCCAGAGAAAACACCAGGGCATCCAGAGAATGAAAGCAGCACCCCCTCCCATGACTGGACCCCTCCTCCATCCGGGTTTGTGAGTAAAGCACAGGATACTGACTCCCTGCCCTTTTGTACCCATTATCACCACTCCTGAGCACATCCTCCATACCACCCATCACCTGGTGGGGGGACCCCATAGACAGACAGGGTGCAAAACATAGAGATCAAGATGTGAAAATGTGGGTTTCCACCAATCTCTCAGCAAGCCATGTGACCACTCTGAACCTTTGTATTCTCAACTGTCAATATAAAGCAGGCATGATGATCGCATCCATAGTTAATACATACTACAGTTCAAGTCCCAAATATTGGGGTGAGGAGATCCCTATACAAGGCACTGTTGTAGATTCATGGAAGTAAGACTTGATATAGTGAAAGTGAAATTGCTCAGTCGTGTCCAACTCTTTGCGACCCCATGGACTGTAGCCTACCAGGCTCCTCCATCCATGGGATTTTTCAGGCAAGAGTACTGGAGTGGATTGCCATTTCCTTCTCCAGAGGATCTTCCCAACCCAGGGATCAAACCCAGGTCTCCCACATTGTAAGCAAGACGCTTTACCATCTGAGCCACCAGGGAAGACTTGATCCCTTCCTTCAAATCACTTACAGTTTGGTGAGGAAGACAGGCATCCAAACAGCTAGTTGCGTGCTAAGTCATTTCAGTCATGTCCAACTCTGTGCAACCCTATGGACTGAAGCCTGCCAGGCTCCTCTGTCCATAGGGTTCTCTAGGCAAGAATACTGGAGTGGGTTGTCATGCCTTCCTCCAGGGAATCTTCCTGACCCAGGGATCTTTTATGTCTCCTGAATTAGCAGGTGGGTTCTTTATCACTAATGAGAGGGCAACCTTGCAATGAGAGAGCAACTCAAAGACTACAAAAGGCAACCCACACCTTACTTACTGACCCCACACGGAACAAACACTGTAAGGCACAAAAGAAGAAGAAAACCCCAAGGAAAATATGGAGGTTCAGACTACATACAAATTTTAAAACTCCTGGATATCAAGATGCATTATAAACAATGAAAATACATACAAAATACTGGGGGGAAATGCCAAGCATGCGATAAATAGTTTCACATCCTTGTTAATAATCTCATACAATTCAGTAGGAAAACATGGAGAAGCTAAAAGGTAAATTGGCAAAAGGAAATGGGCAATTCCCTAAAAATCAGAGTAAGATAAAGCTAGTAACATGTGGAAAAAAATATTCACCTTCACTAGCAAAGAAATACAAATAAAACAGCAGGAAAATACTTTTAGTTAAAAATCACAATAATGTTCAGAGCTGGCCAGGATGTAGTAAGAGGTGCATGCATGTATGAACACAGCTGGTGAGAGTATAAATTGGATTAACTTCTAGAAAGCAATTTGGCAGTATGTATCAAGGGCCTTTAAAATGTTTATACCCTTTGATTCAGTAATTCCACTTCTGGGAATCTATCCTATGAAAATAATCTGAAAGGCGGGTAAAAATTTATGCTCAAAGATATTCTTCAAAGTGTTATTATAAACAGTCTAACAATCTGATCATTGAATAATGTTGAAATAAATTATGGTACATATCATGTAGTATTGTAGCCATTAAAAAGTATTCTTATGGGGAATTTTTAAACCCTAGAAAAAGCTTGCAATATAGCCTCAATTGATTTAAGCAATATACACATATGACACAACTCTACACACTTTTAAAGCATAGGCCAAAAACAGAAGAGAAATCTACCGAGATGTTAAAAATTATGGCCTCTGGGTAGTGGGATTCTGAGCATTGTTTTGTTGATTTTTACCCTGGTTTTGAACTTTAGACAATAGGCATATATTTTTCAAATGAAGCAAAGTAAAAGAAACTGTAAAAGTAAAAGCTATTTGGGGAATGACAAGTAATTGGTGTATGAAACATGCATGTGTTCATGAAAACACATGATGAGAAACAAGGCCTAATCATAAGATGTGAATAAAACAGGACATGGCTTACATTTGTTTCATAGGCTGGGGAAGACTTTACAAGCATTTTATTTTGCTCATGTTTTCTTTTGTAGGACTGAGACTGAGGGCAATAAGGTCCTAAGTGTATTTCATGAGCATGTATAAGGCATAAGAAAAAAATACTTTGGAAACTAGAAATCACCAAGCAAAAGTGAAGGAGAATTTTTCTTGTTACCCTAAATACCTTCAACCTCTTCCTCTCATGACTCCAAAATCTTGCTGCCATCATCAGGTCTACTTCTCACTTTGACTATCTTGTCACCATCTTATAAGAACCCTGTGATTACATTGGGCCCACCTGAATAATCAGGATAACCTGCCATCTAAAGATCACAACAGGTTATATAAAGTAACATATTTCTAGGTTTGGGGGATTGGGGTATGGATGTTGATGGGGAGGCATTATGCAGCCAGCCACTGATGGGTCACCTAATGGTCACAGTTTTTGTGAACTGGGCACTGGCTAGGGCTGGGAACACACAGAAGCTCAAGCAACTTGGTGGAGAAGATATTCTGGGAATGGGTATTCTAGCGCCAGGTTGCATCCAACCAAGGCCAGGTGGATCTGGAGCCCAGGGGTCGTGGGGAGAGACCAAGAGAGGTGAGACAGGAAAGGAAATTTGGACCCAGATCACAGAGGACGTTTAAGAATGGGTTAAAGAGTTTGGATCTAATTCCAAAAGGAAGCAGGGCCTGTGTGTTTCCCATGCCCAAGAGCTACTGAGAATGTCCAGCTAGGCTGGGGGCCGATCTGACAGTGACAAGTGGCCATCTGCCATCAGCTAACAAACTGAGCCCTTCCAGGACTAGCCTGTGGAAGAGGGCCCAGGGCCACCTCCAGCAAGCCCCTGCCATGGGAGGGAGAGGGCCGCTCTGTGGCCCTGTAGGCTGTCCACCCGGCACACTAAAGCCACAGGTTGGAGGACCCCACAGTGTTGAGGGAACATGGCTCAAAGCTCAGGCCACTCTACCACTGACATCACAGCCAGGGGTCTGTGGGGTCAGGGCTCTGACTTCCTCGCCACCTCCTGGTACTATCCCTGGTTTGCCAGACTGAAGCTGGGGTTGTCTCCGGCCGTGAGATGTGAATGGTACGGAGGGATGCCTCTCTACAGCCTTCCTGCGGGGCTGCTGAGCTGACCAGGGTTGTGCCTCTGTGTGCTCTCCAGGAACATCCCCGGGCTCCAAGATGGCCTTGCAGAGTTCCTTCACGTGCTGGAACGGGACAGTCCTTCAGCTCGGGCAGGCCTGTGACTTCCACCGGGACTGTGCCCAGGGAGAAGATGAGGGCCAGCTGTGCCGTGAGTAGATGGGGTTGCCCCCCCGCCCTCACATCCCCTCCTTCCCCCCACCACCCGAGGTAGGCAAGCTTGAGCAACCTCCCTTGTGTCCAGTGACTCTTGTGTCCTCTCAGTGGCAACTTTCAAAATTTACACAAGTCTTCAAAACATGGAGCTAAGACCCATGGTCTAGAAATAGCATATAATTAAGAACCAAGTGAGATCTTATAAGTTATGCTCTCAGCATCCTCATGTATAGAGAAAATGTACAGACTAAAGCCCGACTCGAACATGACATGAGAAACCTTCAAGGCCCAGACCTCCTTCACTTTTTAAGCCTGTCTTTCATCACCCACATGCCTCCCTTATCCTCACAGCCTTCCATGTACCCCAGCTCTAGCCATATCAAACCTCCTCTGAGCTCCCTCACACCTTCCTGACTTTGTGTCCTTTCCCTTTCTGGAATGCCTTTTCCCATCTTAAGTCACATCGGCTCTTTCAAGACTCACTTCAAAAGTCAGTCCCTCTGAGAAGCGTCTTCTGGCCATTGCCAACCAGTACAGTTGGTTCTTCTTCCTCTGTGCAAACCCCGCCCCCCACCGCCCCGCATCCATGCACCATAATATTCATTACTTTTTAACATCTTTTGAGAGATATAATTTACATACCATACAATTCACTCATTTAAAGTGTACAATTTAAATGTAGTCACAACTATGCAGCCGTTACCACAATCTAATTTTAGAACATTTTTATCACTCCAAAAAGAACCCCCTGGCAATCTCTCAATTCCCTCCAATCCCTCCCTCTACAGCTCCCTCCCCCCCCCCCCCTCAGCTCCTGCTAGCCCTAAGTAACCACTAATCTACTTACTGTTTCTATAGATGTGCATTTCATACAAACAGAATCAGATAATATGTGGTCTTTTGTGATTAGCTTCTTTCACTTAGCATAATGTTTTTGAGGCCCATCCGTGTTTTAGCACATGTCAGTACTCGATTCCTTTTTATCTCCAAAAACTATTTTATCGTATTGCTATACCATATTTTGTTTATCTATTCATTAGTGGATGAGCATTTGGGTTGTTTCCACTTTTGGGCTGTTGTGGATATTCATATACAAGTTTTTGTGTAAACATGTTTTCATTTCTCTTAGAAATGAGATTTCCTACCTAGGAATAGATTTGCTGGGTCATATAATAACTCTATATTTAACATTTTGAGGAACTTCCAAGCTGTTTTCCAAAATGGCTACACCATCTTACATTCCCACCAATAATGTATAAGGGTTTCCAGTTTCCCCATAGCCTCATCAACACTTACTGTTGTCTGCCTGTTTTATGTTAGCCATCCTAGTGGGGGTGCATCCATTACATTTCTTGGAGGTGGTTTCCATGCCTCTTTCCCCTGATGTGGACAGAGTGGGTCTGGTACTCTTCCCCATACCAAAATCTCAAATGATTCCTGGTGCAGCATACATGCTCACGGATTCCTTGTTGATTAAAATGAATGAATGAATTGGAGAGCCTGGGCTCCCCAGAGGACACAGCTTGCTGAGGTCTCACTGGAAGTTAGGGGCAGAGTTGACTCCCAGCCCAGTGCTCACTCCACTTGAAGACAGTGTTCTCAGCAGCTGCCTGGGGAGGGGTGAACACTCTAGACATTTCTTCCAGGAAAACTGCAAGCACTTACAGAACACATGTAAAGTGAACCAAAAAGTGCACTTGATCCTGGAGCACAGACGAATAACACAGCCTCTGTCTTCATAGAGCTGAAAATCCAACACATGGGCAGGGAGTGAAACAAGGGGATCATGGTTGGGAAAGGACACAGCAGCCTGGGGTGCCGTGGGGCCCTGGGCAGCCAAGTCAGTGCCCCTTCAGACCCAGTAGCTCCAGGACACTGTGGCCTGCCTGCCAAACAGCTCTAAGAAGTTCAGTGTCCCCGAGGTCATTTGGAGGACAGATTTTTCCCTTAACAGAAAAAAGGTTTTATATACTCCCTTTCAAGTGAAACAGTAAAGAAATCCATTTTTCAATTTTAAAATCTTCCTTTTTACACAAAACTTACCAGTGACATTTTCCAATAATCACGGAATAGTGGTTGTTTAGATAAAACTCGGTAAGGAGATGCAGGTAAGCCCTTAGCTTGTTCCACACTGTTCTGCTCCTGGCTTTTTCTCCAAGCTCTCACTACATACAGGGACCAACAAGAAGCCAGGCCCACCCATGCTGCCCCAGACCCAGCCTGTATGTGTGTCTCTCTCTAGTTATTTGTCTCTATAGTATTTCCAGCATTGCCTCTGAGCTGTGTGACTTTGCCTTGGCGTTTTTAAAGTTTTTGATACCCACTTCCCAGCTGGGACACAGGTCAGGCAGTCCATGCCCTGATTTACAATTGGGAAAATGAAAGCACAGAGAAGGTAATTGATTTGTTCAGGGTCACGCAGCATGTCGGGAACAGAGCCATGTTTAGAGCTTTGAGCCTGTGGGATCCAGCTCATTACTATGGGTTTAAGGCACTTTCCCACCATTTTGGGACTTAACATTAATGGGTTTTCAGGGCCAACTCCAAACTTGAGGGCAACCTGATTCCAGTAAAAAGGGCAGGCACCCAGAGCCCAGAAGACTTTTCAGCCACACTTGAAAAGCTGCTCTGACCAGCTATCAGAATGACCGCTCGTTCCTGGAGAACACCCCACTGAGCTCTTCACTACAGAAGTCGGTTGATAGAAGGAAAGTCCAATTAGAAGGAGGGTTATTCTGATCTTTTTGCCACTCTAATCTTGGTCATACTCTTGGTAAATATCCTTTTCCTTTTATGGGCACCCCTATTCTCTCAGCATTTAAGCTGTTTTCCCCATCACACTGGCTAATGTTGATTCTGGAAACCAACCCCATGAAGATAATAACAATAGTCATAGTAACAACATTGAGAATTTTCTATATATTAGGAGCTGCTGTGAACACTCTTCAAGCATTAACTTATTTCACCCTCACAGCAATCCTATCGCAATGATGCTATTATGCCCATGTTACAGATGAGGAACCTGGAGTCCGTGATCAGACTGCTAGCCAGTGGCTGGAGCAGTGATTCAGATCCAGGCTGATTTTAAAGCCCATGCTTTTAGTCACTGCAAGCCAGACTCACTAGTTTCATGAGTTTCTGGCAATTTCCAGTATAACTTACCACCTATCCATGCAGGAAGAAGAGGCCAGGAAAAGGCAGGGAAGGTCCAGGGCTCTTCTAGGGGACACTCAGATCACTCGTTTCCACCCTCTAAGCCTCAGTTTCCTCATCAGTAATATGAGTTAGAACATGATGCTTGCTGAGGTGCTGTTGTCCATGATGCATTAAAGATAATGTTCTTGACCTCATCTGGTCCTTCCCAAGTGGTCTGGAACCTGTTGGAACATATTCTCTGAGCAGTAGTCACTTTAAGATTGTTGGGGATGTCCCTATGAGGGTCACTAAACTTAAGCCAGTGTGTTTAACCATGGTTGAAATTCAGAGGGAAAAAGTAGGTTGTATCCTATCAACTCCCAGCCTCAACTCCCGACACTTTCCCAGAAGGAATTACACATTCACACTAAGCTTCATTCAGATTATCAGGCTCAACCTTGAGGGGCATTTCTAACTGAGACGAGTTGGGGACCTGAAATGGAGGTGGCACTGCTCTTGTCCTTCTTCATCCAATCAGGAACGTGTCCGTTCACATCCCATCCTCCAAGCCCACCACAATACACCATACACCTGTTTCTAATTAAACATAGCCAGTTCATGTCTACATCCCCAAATGCTGTGACCCATTGAAGGGTGTCTTCAAGGTTCCCTCTGTGTCCTGAGCAATGGCCTTGAAGGCATGCAGTGTCCCAGAAAAGAGTCAGGTTGACCCTCTTCCTTCCTTGGGTGGGTCGTGAATTCACTCAATGTTGCAGGCAGCTCACTCCCCCTCCACGTACTCAATAATCTCATCTGTTTATTGGGATACTCTTCCTGTCAGGCGAAAACAGTTTTTTTTATTTTTAGGTTTATTTCTTTATTGTAAAGTAAAACACGTTGGTTGTAAAATATTTAGAAAATTAAAAAGTACACAGGAGAAAATAACTATTGCCCATAATCCTCCCTCTCAGACATTCAGAGACAACCATAATATTTTGATGTATTTCTTCTAGCATTTTTCCCATGACTCTATATTTTCAAGGAAATGTATAACACATATTTATCAAAAATGTTAACAGAGTTGTCACACAGGAAGGAAAAGAAGTAGTATCGTTTGGCCTGGAGTTTATACTTGGCAGCTGCTGCTGAGGTCACATCTCTGTGACCCGACCAATTTGTCTCTCTTAGAGTGGAATCAGGTGTCATAATTGCCCAATGTTGTGGGATTGACTGACCCACACATAGCCGATTTGGCCATCCAGCCAACAAAGTACCTGGCTGCAGCCCAAGAAGAGGGTGGGTTAGAGCAGTGCCTTTCAGACATTAAGGTGCCTGGGAGTCAAGTGAAGAGCATTAAAAGTGCAAATTCTGATTCAGTAGGTGTGCGTAGGGAGGGGAAACCAGAAATTCTGCACAGCAGGTGTGACTGGCTCCTGGACCACATTCTGAGTGGCAGAGGGTTAGGTGACTGAAGAAAGTGAAAGTGTTAGCAATCAGTCATGTCCTCACTCTTTGCAACCTCATAGACTATAGCCTGCCAGGCTCCTCTGTCCATGGGATTCTCTGGACAAGAATACTGGAGTGGGTTGTCATTTCCTCCTTCCCAACCCTGAGATCGACCAACTCCCATTTCATTCAACAAATAAGTGTTGAGGCCCCGCAACGTGCCAGGCACTGAGTAGGTGCTTGAGATGGATGAGGTGACACCTTAGGTCCAACACAGGGTGCCAACACTGCTCAGCAGTGGTCTTAGCAGCAATTTCTCCACCCCGGCCTGATCCGCCAAGGGCTTGATGCTGGCACCCACCACACCATCTTCCTCAGGACTGGCTCCTTGCTGAGCATATGCTCTGATGTTCTTACAGTGGTAGAAATCCTCTCAGCACCACTGCCCACCCTTCAAGGTTTTAGTTGTCACATAAGTTGCCCGTTGACCTATTTTGGCCTATCTCGTCTCCCTTTATTCAATCATCCAAAAAGAAAGGGGCTTCTGACCTTAGCTCACCCTGGATCCTATGCCAAGTTAGGACAAAAATGGTCTTCCAGAAGGTGGAGAATGCCGATGGCTTTCCTCATTCCTGTCCCAGTGGAAGGCCCGGGCATTTCCAGAGAAGACCTGAAGGACCCATCTCTGGCCCCTAGGGCAGTGTTGGCAGTTTCAGATGTTGAGTTTCACTGCCCAGATATGAATGATGATTCATAATGCCAGCACTGCTGTGTTTACAGAATGTTTCCATACTCTCTCTCTTACTTTGTCCTCAAAACAGCCCTATAAAATATGTACTACCTTACCCCACTTTACAGATGAGGGAGCTGGGGAAGGAAGTGACCTGTCTGAGGTCACTTGCAGAAAGCAGAGAGGTTAGGACTAGAGCGCAGGTGTCCGGTGCTGATGAGGCACCAACACCGATAAGTCAGGATAAGTTCTCTGCCTCCACTTCCTGGAAGAGTGAGGAGGGGGTGATACACTGCACAGGACCCAGCTCAGCCCCTTGTCTTCCTTCTACCTGAAGCCCGTCATTGCCTGCTGGAATCTTCCGTCGTGGTCTTGGTTTAAGCACATGTGTGAAGGACGTTTTCTGGAAGGTCGCTTCCAGCTACCAGTTAGTTTTTGCTAAAGAAGTGAATGTGAAATTCCTTGAGGGGGGCATAAAAAATAAAATAGAAAGATCTCCTTAGCTTTTGGATTTTTAATCAGAGGAACATGTGGGGCTTGGGGGGGAGATGATTTCTTCAGGGGGGTATAAATGGGAAGAGATGCTCCGAGTCAGTGACAGCCTGCTTTAATTTATAATTCTGCCTCTGTGTGAAATGCACAGAGAATCAGGGGGAAATGAGTAATAATTCACTAAGGTGCTGTCACAGCCAGGAAGTGTTAGGGCCCTCGTTGTCAGCCTGCTGCTGCCAAGAAGGCTGAGACAGAGAAAGGACACTGAGGGTGCTGGGCCCTGCTTGAGAGCTCCCACGTGGAGACAGGCCTGCCCAGGGCTGTTGGGCACCATCAGGGTAGTCTGGAAAACCCACTAGCTCCTCAGGGCTGACAGCCTTCCAGCCGTTCTGTGAGTGAGCTGAAGCAAGGGAGCTCTCTCTACCGCTCTGCTCCTGTCCTTCTCCGTGGGCTGTGGGGAAATATATGGTCTCTAGAACTGACGGTGGCCTCTTTAATGGGACCTGAGGTCGGGCCTCTTTAATGGGACCTGAGGTCAGGCTGATAAGGAGAAAAGTGCTAACAGGACCGTTTATGCTGAGCCAACAGATGATATAAAGAGGCCCCAGGGGCTGGGGTTGCTTAGTCAGGATAGGCTAGGTTATGCTGCAGTAATAAACCATCCCCAGATTCCAGTGGCTTAACGTAACATTTACGGTTCTTCCTGTCCACTGAGGGTTGGGAGGAGGGGCCTCTACCCCACAGGATCTCTCCTGCTGGCAGAAGCACCATCTTCCTGCAGCAGCGCTCCCAGGAACGAGAATTCTCCTTGGTCACTTCAGCAGGAGGAGAGACTGAAATCTACAACAGGGCTTTTCACAGCCTCACTCCAGAGGAGATACACATCACTTCCACTCACATGTCATTGGCCAGAGCCAGCCATGAGGCTTCACTTAACTGCAAGGGGATTGGGAAATAAAGGGAAACAAATAGACAGTTTTGAGCAATATGTGTCCTCTGCGGACAGAGATGATCTGAGGGACCCAAACCAACCACCTCCCAGCCGACACTACCACTGCCATCACCACATTCTTATCATTGTGCCAATCACTGGAAATGTACTTCAGTGAGATATATATATACACTGGCTTTTCTAGGATCCTGTTCATGGTGGTATCTGTGTGAAGAGCACAGAATTTAAAAGCAGAAGCGGGACTTCCCTGGTGGTCCTAGGGTTAAGAATCCGTCTGCCAATGCCAGGGACACAGGTTTGATCCCTGGTCCAGGAAGATTCCACATGCTGTGGGGCAAGTGAGCCTATGTGCCACAGCTACTGCAGCCCGTTTGCCCTCAAGCCTGTGCTTGGCAACAGGAGAAGCCACTAAAACGAGAAGCCCGTCCACTGCAACGGGGAGTAGCCCCTGCTCTCCGCAGTTAGAGAAAGCCTGTGCACAGCAGCAAGGACCCAACACAGCCAAAAATAAATAGATAAATAAGGCAGAAGAGCTGGGTTCAAATCCCAGCTGGGTTACTTGTTGACTCTGTGACCTTGGTCAAGTTGTTTAACATCGCTGAGCCTCTGCTTTCTCATATATAAAGCTGGGTTAATGATACCCCATCCTGTGAAGTTTTTATTTTCAGAAGATCAGAAAACAGTAAACCAGCACATGTACAAGTTAGAGATTAGGCTTCTCTTCACTGTGAGCAGCATTAGACATTGTGGGTCTGGTTGGGGAGCTGTTATTAAAGAGAATGGTCATGCCTGGCTAATTTTACTTGATGTTTTGGGTTTAGCAGTCCCGGCAATGACTGTGCCCCTGTGCTCTCCCTGCAGGTAAACTCCCTGCTGGTTTTTACTGCGACTTCGAGGACGGCTTCTGTGGCTGGACCCAAAGCTCGCCATCACCCGACATGCCCCAGTGGCAAGTCCAGACCTTAAAGGATGCCTGGTTCCAGGACCACCAAGGTACTACCCTCTCTTCCCTTCCCTGGTGCCTACCTGGCCACATGACAGAATTGGGGCACCACCCAGAGCCACTGGACTTCCCCCCCACCCCTGCCCTGGAGTGCGCCCACACAATTTCTTTAGACCCCCTTGGGCATTAGAGTGATTAAATCAAGCCAAGGCTGACGTTACCTTTTGATCCTTTAATCCTTAAAATTAGAACTTTGAAAAAAGATTGGCTGAAAAATAAGAACAGTAACAATAATAGAAAAAATAAGAACAGTAACAATAAAAATAATTTGACAAGTTTGTTGAAACCTGCTGTGTATTAGGCACAGAACTCACTGAGAAATAAGGAAAACTGTTATTTTTCCTTATTGCACAATCTTTGCTTGCAAAGAGAGGAATTTTGTACAAGGGACTTCAGCTGGAGCAAGTAAACACAGGGGAGTGGAGGGGAGGGGAGAGAGACCTCCTCTATCCTGCAGAGAGGTGGCAGACTTTATGACGTGGGAGACTAGGACTCAGGGAGGTCCTTCTGTCATTTGCCCCAGGATCGTGCCTAGGAACCTTGCTGTATCTAGATCATTCCCTGGGGCCCAACTTCTTCAGCCAAACCCTACCACTACATCCAGCTGAAACTGGCAACTCCCACCCTTCCCACATTGTAGCCCATCTTCTCACAGACCCTGCTTGACTACCAAAGGGGCATGGGGTCTCCACACACCCAAGAGATGCCACTCACACTGGGCTGACTCCACACCTGGAGGTGCTGGCCTGGACATGGGATCAGAGGTGGTCTGTGGGGCCAGTGTAGCTCCCAGAGCTGGGCCCCTGGAGAGGCCACACCATCCAGTCATGGGCCTCTCCTTGGCCTGTGCACTGTGGATAGGCCTAGCAGGCACGGGGGCCCCACCTTTCTGCAGGATGGAGGGGGTCTCTCCCCCTCTCCTCTGTGTTCACCTGCTCCAGCTGGAGTTCCTTGTACCAAAATTCCTCTCTTTCCAAGCAAATCTTGTGCATTCTACAGCTTCCTTTAAGAATTAATAGTAATGATAAGTATGAGAGAGGACAAGGTCCAAATCTACCACTGAGGATCTCAGCGCCCCTGCAGTTCTCTCCTTGGTCCCCAGAGCTGGCTGCATCTAGTGAGCTGGCTTTGGGCCCGGCTGGGAGGGAGGCTGAGTTACTGGACCATGAGGGAGTCTGCAGGGCCCTCCCCAGATGTGGAGGCCAAGAGCTCTCACTTCTCCTCCAGCCTTCTCGCCACACTGCCTCATGCTCAGCACCTGGTCTGCAGGAGCAGAGAAGACAAATAGCTCAAAGCCCAATGTGAGACGTGATCTTCGTCTCTGCTCTGACAGTCCCGGACAGCACCCATAGCAAATGTGTCCATCCCTGTTGAATACCTCTTGTGACAGGGCTCTCACTGCCTCCAAAAGCAGCCCTTTTCGTTGCTTAACAGCTCAGAGTTGCACATCCATTTCCCTTACCTGGAGATGAGCCCCACCCCTCTGTAAATTCTTCTCAGTGATCATGATTTCCATCTCCTGGAGCCCCGCAGAACTGAACCGTGCCCTCTGCCACAGAGGCAGCCCTTCAGATATTTGAAGACAACCATTATGACCTTCCTACCACAGAAGGTCTTTTCCCTCCCTGGTCACATAACCCCGGCCATTTGATTTTTTCCTCAAGAGTGAGAGTGTGTTTTCCAAGATTTCTGGCCTGGTCTAGTTACTTTCCTCTGGACCCATCTGAATTTGTTACTTGGTGGTAACTCTATAAAGATTTTGCTAAGAGATAGGGAAACACAGAAATGAATGACTATAGTCCTATCTGGCGCTCTGTAAAGCTCCTGAAATTGAGGCCCCTGCTCACTCTGGCCCCCACCTCCACAACACCAAACATCTGCAGGCACTCTTGGACATTTGCAGATGCTCCTTCCCACCACTACGTGGAACTGAGGCTCATGTTCTGCCAGGTTTTCTGGCAGGTCAGTGCTTAGAAAAGAATAAATGAGTCTTCCTGGTCAGGACATGGGGCACAGGCTGACCTGGGCTCCGGAGAGGGGAGTAGACAGTGAAGGTTCTGAGACCATTGGAGGGCAAAGCACTGGCATGACTGGAAATCATGCCAGGGGCAGGGGTGGACCTGGGGAAGTCCAGCGTGCTTCAGGCTGCTCCCGGGCTATGAGCTAAAGTGGTGGCCATGGGAGATCAGGGAATGTAGTAACCCAGATGTACGGTGCTGGAATGTCGCAGGCGTTTAGAATGAAGACCTCTGCACAAGCCTAGTCTCATAGTCAGTGATAAGCAGGCTGTCTTACCCACTGGAACCAGCAGCAACAGTGTCTTCAGTCCCGAGGCTAGAGAAGAATAGTGCGGGGCCCGTTAACCTTGCATCCCAAGGCCCTTCAGTGCACAAGGATGGTGCAATTTTAACTCTTCTCCTCTCTATCCAGGCCACGCCCTATTGCTCAGCATCACTGACGCCCCTACCTCTGAAAATGCCACAGTGACCAGTGCTACATTTCCCGCGCCCATGAAGAACTCTCCGTGCGAGGCAAGTCTTGGTGTTCCTCTAGTTCTCTGCCTGCTCCTCCCACTTCCGGGCACTTCCAGGTGAACGCGCACAGATGAGACTGATGGTCAGGCTTCTTGTTCTCCTGCAGGAGGACCAGAGGGCCGTTTGCACCATCTTCTAGGCAGACAGTAGCTACCAACATGGTAAAGTCCCGTCTGCAGAGAATTTCACCTTAAACACCACACTCAGCTGCATTGAACTATTTGCAATAGAACTTTGATGTCAGCAAACCTCCAAAATGTTTCCAAGACATAAGAGGCAACGATAACAGCAACTTCTACAGAATCCTTTTAAAAGATGTCAGTCTCTTACAATACATTTCAAAGTTTCAAAGCATCAACACTTTGACTTACATAAATATCACTAAGGCATCAATGGCAGTCGGTGAAGTGCCTTCAGAGCCACTGGCCCAGACAATTAGGGTAGCTGTTACCCCTTCAGTGTGGGAACTGAGGGCCTGGTGCCAGGATTCTTAGCCCAAGGGCATATTCTCTAGGGACCAGGAGATGAGCTTAGCCCTCCAGGAGGTCTAAGCTTATGGATTCTGGAATCAACTACCTGAGTCCAATCCAGGTTCCATCACTGACTGGTGGCCTAATTTGTTTTATCCATTAATAACCTCTCAGTGCCTCAGTTTTCCCACCTGGAAAGTAGAGACTCAGAGTGCCTACCCCAGGGAGGTGAAGCTTAAATAGGTTAGTATTTGTAAAGGGCTTGTCATGCGGTCTAGTACAAAGTAAGTAGCACAAAGATTAACCAACACTGTCTGAAGCCCTGTATAAATATGCAAAGAAGAATGGGGGAGGAGGAAGAGAACTTTAGCCAATAACCAGACTGCACTTCCACACTGGCCCAGCATTGTGACAATACTGTGCACACAGTAGGAAGTCAGGACTGAATTTAAATTTGGCCAGTCCTCTCTTTCTGGAAACTCACAGGAGAAACTCCTTTCTGGCTTCTTTCAGGAATAGCTCTGTGCTCTGGGAGCAATTTGTTGCCTTTGAAGTTGTGGATCTTGTGAAACTGACCACATTCACCTCCCCTTAGCAAGCTGGTAGCAGTGCCTGGCAGGTGGGGCTTTGACCAGCAGAGGTGCAGGAAAGAGGTGATTTAGTCCCTGAATCCAGACTCTTGTGACTCCATGGACTATAACCCAGCACAGTTACCCATGGTAATACCACAGTCTGTCCATGGTATTTCCTCGGCAAGAATACTGGAGTGGGTTGCCATTTCCTGTACAGGCAAATCCAAGCCCTCCAGTCTTTTTGCGAAATAAAAACTCACAGACATAAAACAAAGGAGAATGGAAAAGATGTATCAATGATGTTTTTTTAATCAGAAGAATGGTAGAATTAAATCTGTCTTTACCCAGTAAGTTTGCAGCAGCCTCGCTCCTGATTCGCTTTTATATTGTTGCTTGACGTCTACCCCATCACCCTCACCTTCTCCTAGTGTATGTTTATGTATCTCTGTGAGCCACCTTAAATCCTTTCTGGAAGAAGTCAGGGCACAAATAAGTAGATTCATTATGTTAAATTGTGTTTGAGAAACCATGCTCTCCGCTGCAAATGGTGGAATTAACTCCGTCATCGTTGATATTTCTCGGGTGTCTCAGAGCATCACCTAGAAAGGGAGGTTTCTTAAGAGGAAGTCTAAAGGAGGAGAGGTGATTGGCCTGTCTGACAGGCAAGGGGAATCCTTAAAATCACTTCACCTTCAAATTTATTTTTCACTAGATTTAGTGTGAGCCTGATTTCAAAAACAAAGAAATGTCAAGGTGAAAACGATATTTTTCTAATACTTCATCATTTCTCTAATAACCTTTGGGTTGATCAATAGCTTAAACAGGTGTTTTGTTTTACTGGCCTATTTTCTTATTCCTCCAGTCACATTTTCTCTGGGCAGTTTCTGCTATTTCCTGCCCTTTTCCAGAGCTTGGCTCAGCAGGAGGAGTGAAGGGAAGGCAGAGAGACCACTCTGTTTTCAGCTCACAGTTATTTCGCATTCAGGGTTTCAAATCATTCATCTCAGGCTGCTGGGTCTTTGAATTCCCAATGTTGGGGAAATGTTTTCATCAGAAAAATAAATGGCCAAAATAGAAATATGCATTTCCAGGTTTGTAAGCCCTGCCATCTGTTTCCCTCGAATCCTAAATACAGCAGGCAGGAAGTTGATTTCCTTCTCCCAGGTTGGCTGAACGTCGATGACAGAGAAACAGATGTTGCATTGCTGTGTGGGACTGTGTGAGGTTAACCTCCCTCCAACCCTAAAGGGGCCTCTGCTGGCTATGGGGCCCCGGTGCAGGAAGGTGGACACTAGATAGAGCCATGGGTGGAAGTCTCTGGTGAGAGTCAGGCCCATGGGGACAGGCTGGAAGCACTGAGCTCCCAGCTGACACCACCCCTGAGCATCTTCTCTAAACCCTAACAGTCCTGGTCCACTGCCTCCAGAGAGTTGAGGTAATTGCCAAGTAACTCAAAATACTCTTGAGAAACTACAATCATCAGTGGATCCCAAAGGGAAACTGGTGTCGCCTTCAATGCATTTCCTTGAAAATCTGGCTACAAGCTATTGGTAGGTCTGTGTTTCTCCAGCTGCAGTCACTTGGAAAATATGACAAATGCATATTCTTGGGCCCCACCCCAGACTTCCTGAACCAGCACTGACAAGGGCCCAGGAATCTGCATTTTCAAGCCCCACCATTGGTGATTTGGATGCACACTGAAACTTAAGAGTGACTAGCCATAGGTGTCCTTGCCTCTTGTGACTTAAATTCATTCTGAGCCCAAACTGAGAGCTATCCTCCATTACCTGGGGCGCCAAAGATTGTGATGTAACTTGCCTTTTTAGAAAGATGAGTCCAAGGAGGGGTTAGAATTGACTGATGGTGTGGGGGACAGAGGTGGTGGAGACAGAAGGGGGAGCCTCTCTGAGGGCCACGTGGAGCTAGGTCAGGTGCCTACCGATGATGGAGACATAGCCAGGGTGTACCTTTGTGCCAACCAGCTTTCAGGGCATTTCAGAAGTATGCCAGCTCTGGCCTCCTCCCTCCAGATCCCTGCAGCCACTGTTGCCAGCGCCTCTCTCCACTGCCTGGCCTTGGTGCAGACACTGCCGCCTCCATGGCTCTGTGCTGTGGCATGTGGGGCATGAATATTTAAAGACCTCTGCCCAGCCCTGCCCCACTCTCCTACCCACAAACTATTCTCTGCAAGAAACTGAGGAGCCACTTACAACACATTCAGATTTTATTTTATTTTAATGTTGCTGAGCTGCAGTTCAAATAATTAAAGTTGCCGCTGGGGAGGGCAGCCTCGCAGTGGCTTTCATGCGCTCACTTGCTGTCAGAACTGCTGGCGTCCCCCGGGTAGGGAGACACACTGGGATGTGTCTAGCATTCCAGCTGCTGGTAATAAAAAGGATGGGAGAGTGGCAGGGGCCGTCTCCGCCCCTCCCCCTGCCTTTCACACATCCTAGCAGACTGAATGTCTCAACAAGCCCTGTGTGGTTTGAAATTCCAGTTTATTTGAATAGTCTGACTGTGACTAGAATATTTTAAACCATGTCCTCAGGATGGAACAAGGCCTGGGGTGGGGGGCGGGGAAGTGGGCTTCCCCCAACCTCTTTCCCCCTCCACAATGTAGAAGTGTTTTCCTTCTATGAGCTGCAGAAATGAAAGGGAGCCAGGAAGTGGGAGGTGACCCACTTAATTTGTGCTGACACCCTAGGGCAGGCCAGTTCCCAGCTACTGGTTTTCTGACCTTGCTGAAGCTGCAGCCACCTCTGTCCTCTCCATACATGCATGTGCAAACACTCAGACACACACATCCTGGGGCTGGAACACACCTGGCCTTTCTGTCTCTGGCATCTGCCCTGTAGTGATAAAAGCTTTGATTAGCGACTGGGAGCTGCCGAGACCAGGGCAGAAGGTGACCAGCGGGACTCCTCCATGTCGACGGGGGCTATCTAGCCCACAGGGAAGGAGACCTCCACTCCGTCATTAAAATCAACGAATATGGCCAGATGAAGGTGAGAGAGATGTTTGGCGTCTGGAATTGCCTTCTGCTGTCCATTAAATTCTGTGCAAAGCCCCACTGGGAAGGAGCCTCTTGTGGCAGGAAGCCAGGGAGTTTTTTTTAGCAAATTGCTCTCTGGTTGATTTTGTAAGGCTTTCCAGACTGCTGGCGCTCTTTCCTGGACACGGAACCCATCCTTTCCTGGGGATTTGGCTGGTGAGATGTTCTCCAGCATCTCAGTGTAAACCCGCATCTTGGTGAGTGTCATGGCTCTGTTGATGGGGCTTAGTCAGGCTGGCCTCCCTCCCTCCCCTTGGGTAGACAAACAGGACTTCCAGATAGGAAGAGGAGAGGAATTTTGAGACTGCTGGGTTTTAACAGTTTATTAATTCAATGGCAAAATCCCCTTTGGAATGGTCAAGAAAAGAAAAATAAGAGTAATCATAATTACTACAGGATGACTTGGGGCAAGGGAAAATACAAAAGCTGAGGGACTCTTCCTTTGTCAACCCCACCAAACCCTCACAAGCAGGGGCTAAAGATGCTGAGAATATTCTATGTAGCTCACTTCCTGGAGCAGATCCTATGTGTCAGGGGTTGCCCCGCCTGTGATCTGGGTCAGGGTGCATACAGGGCAGCCCAGGGAAGAGAACAGCCCATCTCCGCAGGACAAGAAAGCAATGTCCCCAGTGTGCACAACCAGTACATACAAAATCAGGATCAAACTCATGTCTTATGACTCTGAGCCCTGTGCTCTTTCTGTCGCATTACCCTGCCCCTGCGAGGGGCAGATGGTACCTTCTCAGCTTCCGGGGAGCTGACATGGGCCTTGGAAGCATCCCTGGGGACTGGCATGGCTCCCACCTCACCCAGAGACCTCATCCTCCTCACCACAGGGTCCTCATCTCCAGAGACAGGGAGGAAAGTCATACTAACCATTTTGTAACAGACTAGTTACCCGCTTCATCTCTCCTCAAACTGGGACTGGTCATTGGGTCTAATTCCTAAGCAACCAAGGGGACGTTGCCGCTCACCCGCGGAACCCAGGTGTTATTTTTGCCTTGTGTGTGCGTTGTTCTCAGCCTCATGTGCTCTCACTTATTTTAGCAAATCAGGAAGGAGAGGCTATTTCAAGAAGCCTCATGAGCTTGATCCTGAATAAAGCTGTTGTGTCCTGAATCCTGGAGAAGGCAATGGCACCCCACTCCAGTACTCTTGCCTGGAAAATCCCGTGGATGGAGGAGCCTGGTAGGCTACAGTCCGTGGGGTCACTAGGAGTTGGCACGACTGAGCGACTTTGCTTTCACTTTTCCCTTTCATGCACTGGGGAAGGCAATGGCAACCCACTCCAGTGTTCTTGCCTGGAGAATCCTGTGGACAGGGAGCCTGGTGGGCTGCCGTCTAAGGGGTCGCACAGAGTCAGACACGACTGAAGCGACTTAGCAGCAGCAGCAGCAGTCCTGAATCCATCCCATCTTCTGCATTGAACACGTGCCCACCTGAGGGGAAGGAAAGTGCACCTTGCCCTCTTCCTATTCACCATCCTCCCCTGGGTCTCTGCGGAGTGTTGACTGGTGGAGGAACAAGCAGTTTCCTTCCGAGTCCACCTAGGACAGGCTTTGCCCCTGTGTGGCCAAGTGATGCTGCACAGACACCTCTGGTGACTGTAGAGACCCTCTTTGTAAACAGTTAGGGCCCAGTGCCAAGCTCAGGGGCAGACTGGGGCAATACCCTCCCTAGCTCCCCTTCACTAACCTGAGTTGGACTAGATATCCAACTCCCATCTCATCTAACACTGTGACATCCACTGCGGTGACAGAATGCTCACCAACTCAGCAGCAAATCCCTCTCATCTTTGGATAGTACCAGGCTTCAGTGGTTGCCTAAATCAAGAGCAAATGCAGCTAGGCTTAAGGGCTTGTTTTCACACCCTCTGTTCTCTGCACCCCTCCTCATCTTGCTTTGGGGAGCCTTGAAGAAGCAGAGACAGAACTCCATGCTAGCCATGCAACACCTAGCTGGGTGGTCCATCCCTGCCCAGGACATTGTGGTGGGCCCGGCAGGAAGCACAGTTTCCCTCTGGTTCCTGTGGGGTGACGCTGACATCTGAAGCAAGTCAGAGCAACATGGTGGCCCCAGACAGCTGCCTCCCTCCTGCCCCACAGCCCAACAAGCACGACATCTCCTGTGTCTAGAGGAACCCAGCTGGTCATTTGGGGCCAGGGCCAAAGGAGCATCATGAAGGCAGTGTGGTGTGGTGCTTGGAGCAGCTCCTTGAGGTCCCGCAGTCCTTGGTAGAATCCTGCCACTTTCTAGCAGGGTGACCTTGGGCAAGTCACCTCACTTTTCTCAGCCTCAGGGTCCTCTGCAGAGCTGTTGGGAGAAACAAGTAGACAAGTTAGAAAAGTGCCCAGCCTGGATCCGGCCACATAGTAGATGTTTAATAAGTGTGGTTTCTGCTTCTCCACTTCTGTGTGTATACACATGTGCTAAGTTGTGTCTGACTCTTTGTGACCCCATGGATTGTAGCCCATCAGGCTCCTCTGTCCATGGGTTTCTCCAGGCGAGAATACTAGAGTGGGTTGCCATTTCCTCCTCCAGGGGATCTCCCCGACCCAGGGATTGAACCCATGTCTCCTGCAGCTCCTGCATTGTAGGTAACTGCTGCTGTTACTATTGGTATCTGACTTTTGTGATGACTCCAAGATCAAAGGCTGGACCTGCCCTAACCAAGGACCCTCAATCTGGAGAGTTAAGTGGGGGTCCTCACCCTCAGGACAAGAAGCATGGCAGCTGCCAGGACAGGGCCAGAAAGGTAGCATGGCACTTGGCTGGGCTGCTTGGCTGGACACACAGATGGCTGGTGGGAGGTCCTCACTCGGGTGGTGAGCCAGCAAGTATTCCTCTCAAACCCACCATTTGACCAGCCAGCCATGCAGTAGACAGACCACGGGAATCTGGGATCTTTTTAGAGTGTTTATTCAGCAGAAAATTAAGAACACTTACTTCCAATATGACAGGTCCTGGTCTCCAAGTTACTTATGAATCACTTGGCTATGTTACAAAACACAAGCCAAAATTCTTGACTAGAGCCCTCAAACACCCTAAATCTTTGTACTCCTAGGAGAAAGAAACCTTCCCTTTGTCTGGGGTTAAGGGAGGGATCCTTAATAATTGTAAAGTAACTAAAGGAGTGCAGTACTCCCCCCCGTCAAAGAGGGGGATACGTTCTAAGACCACTAGCAGATGCCTGAAACCACCGATAGCACCAAACCCTGTATATCCTATATTTTTTGCTATACCAGCAGGTGGGTAGTATGTACAGCATGGACACATGGCCAAAAAGATGATTCATGTCTCAGGTGAGACAGAGGGGGTCAGCATGAGATTTCATTGTTTCATTCTGCTACTCAGAATGGTACAGGATTTAAAACTTAAGAATTGTTTTTTTCTGGAATTTTCCATATAATAGTTTTGGACTGAAGTTGACTTCGGGAAACTGAAACTACAGAAAGTGAAATGGCTGATAAGAGGACTACTGTATTTTTTTTTAAAATAGTGATCCCCTTCCATGTGGCTGGCACTGGCTAAGCATGTCACTTGCCTTGTGCCTTATCTCATTACCAAAAGAGACTTGTAAGGAATTGTTGCCCCATTTACTGATGCAGAACCTGGGACTTCAAAAGCTTAAGTGACTTGCTAGTCACCCTTGCTAGTAAGAGGCAGAACCAGGATTCAAAACAGGTCTGTCCAACTCCTAGGCCAACCCTGCAAACACCCTTAACGTCATTGGACTTGACTCAGGTCACCTGAGGGTGAGTCCCAACACTGCCATGTAATGAGCCACAGGACCTCAAGTCAGCCAGTATCCCTAAATGGGAATAAAAATGCCTGTGTTACTTGCTGTGAGAATTAGATTAAAATGCAAAAACTCTTTGTATTCTCTTCAATCTTTTATGAATGGCAGCAATTATTATGATCCCTCTTCTTACTCTGCATAGGTGTGAAAAAGTCACTGCTGACATAAATTCAGATAGGCTATATTCTTATTTCTCCTCTGACTCAATTAGCAGTGCAGGCAACTTGGGAGCATTATTTTGCACAATGCCGATCATTAGCACCAGGGGGATGTGCCTAATGAACCTGCTTCATCCTAATTAATTAATTAATTGTGCAGCTTCTCAATCGTGAGCACAGCCATGGTCCAGGATGAGCGCAAACAAGGAGACTCCTCATTGAGTCTCAAGGACCCAACAAATATGGCCCTACTGAGATCTGGGGCCAAAATCATTCTTACGTCAGTACCTAGAGCTGGGAAGCCTCTGGAAACTAGCATTCTGTCACCACTTCCTGCGATGTGGTTGATGCTCCCAGAACACATGCTAATGGGCTAAAGTAATCAACAGTCATTGTAATTACAGTCGGACATAATTAATTTAATACCTTTGAATCATTCAAAATTAATACCTCAGCCATTACATGATGAAACTGAGGCATAGAAGAATTACTGTCAAGGCTCACGGGTGTGAATAAAAAACCTCCTGGGCACTTGGCAGAGATTTAGGTTTAGGTCCCATTCCAAGTCTATCTGTTAATCAAGCGCCCTCATGGCTCCCACTAGTGGCGATCATTGTAACACATTCATGCGGCTAGGATGCACAAGGGCCACCTGTTGAAAGCACACTGTCCCCAGGGAATAAATACTCCCTGAGTGGCTATGGGTCCTGCAGACACCTGGAGATGCCTGAAGTCCATTCTCTTTCTGATGGCTGTTTATGAAGGTTGTAGGAATTTCATTTCTCTGAGTTGATCCTGTCCCCCAGTGTAAGGATTTCTAAAGCTATTTCTCAGCCTCATCTCTATCACCCACAGAGAAACTGAGGCACAGAGGAGGTTGTCTGCCCAAGATCACTTCGTTACAGTGTAACTCAAAAGAAAACATTGTTTTCTTCACACAAGACTGGAAAGATAATCCTCCAGGGGACCTGGAAGATAAAACACTGACTGAAAGTTTTAATACAGCATCCTTCATCCTGTCCTATTCTGTTTGTGTGAGCTGTTTATTTCTAAAGTTATTCCCTGCCTGCTTTTTCCAATACAGGAGGAAGGAACTAACACTGATAAATGTATTTGGTAAGTTGGGTACTGGGCTCACATAATCTTACTAAAGTCTCCCAGCAACTCTATAAGGAGAGTATGATTAGCCCCATTTCACAGATAAAGACTGAGGCCCTGAGATTTGTTGTTGTTGTTGTTGTTCAGTCCCTAAGCTGTGTCCAACTCTTTGTCACCCCATAGACTGCAGCACACCAGGCTTCCCTGTCCTTTACTATCTCCCAGAGTTTGCTCAAATTCATGTCCATTGAGTCAGTGATGCTATCTAACCGTCTCATCCTCTGCCACCCTTATCCCCTTTTGCCTTCAATCTTTCCCAGCATCAGGGTCTTTTCAAATGAGTCAGTTCTTTGCATCAGATGGCCTAAGTATTGGAGCTTCAGCTTCAGCATCAGTCCTTCCAATAAATATTCAGGGTTGATTTCCTTTAAGATTGACTGGTTGGATCTCCTTGCTGTCCAAGGGACTCTCAAGAGTCTTTTCCAGCACCACAGCTCGAAAACATCAATTCTTTGGCATCCAGCCTTCTTTATGGTCCAACTCTCACATTCATACATGACAACTGGAAAAACAATAGCTTTGACTGTACAGACCTTTGTCGGCAAAGTGATGTCTCTGCTTTTTAATACACTGTCTAGGTTTGTCACAGCCTTTCTTCCAAGAAACAAACGTCTTTTAATTTCATGGCTGCAGTCACCATCTGCAATGATTTTGGAGCCCAAGAAAATAAAATCTGTCACTGCTTCCACTTTTTCCCCTTCTATTTGCCATGAAGTGATTGGACTAGATGCCATGATCTTAGTTTTTTGAATGTTGAGTTTCAAGCCAGCTTTGTCACTCTCCTCTTTCACCTTCATCAAGAGGCTCTTTAGTTCCTCTTCACTTTCTGCCATTAGAGTGGTATCATCTACATATCTGGGGTTGTTGATATTTCTCCCAGCAATCTTGATTCCAGCTTGTGATTCGATATTGTGTCATAAGTAACAACAAAAATGTTCTTTCTGATTCCAGAGCCACAGCACGACCTGACTTCATTCCCCAGAAGCTCCCACTTCCCCCTTAGTCTTCCTTGCAAAGCCCACTTGCAAAGCAAGAGAACTAGATCCTCCTCAAAGTGGTGAAAAGATGGCACTCTCTTTTCCCACTTTCCAGTGATATCAGAATCCTCCATTGATGCCTTTTTTAATATAGCATTTATTGTTTTTCTGATTACAAAAGTGCTCTACATTCATTGTAGAATATTAGGAAAATATAAAGAAGAAAATTGAAATTGCCCACAGGCTTACCCTCCAAAGATAACTCCTGTCACCATGTTTGTACATTTCTGTCCAGAAAAATAAATGTAGATTTGAGCAGAGGGATGGATAAAGGATTTATATAAATTTGATATCATACCATATAAGCATTTTGTATCTTCTTTCTTTGCTTAATATTATTCTTTCCTAGATCAATATTATTCTTCAAAAAATATGCTTTTACACTGAGTTTGTTTTGTTCTAGTTATCAAAAGTAATAGATGTTCATTATAAAAAAATCAGAAAAGAAAGAAAAGACCAAAGAAGGAATAATATAGCCATAACTTTGTAATTTCAGCAGCCATGGATCCCACAGTTATTATTTTTTTATATAATCTTCATTGCTTGCTGTGTTTTTACTAAGGGGGCATGTGGATGACCCTGGCTGAGTGTTCTCTGGCTTCATTGTGATGCCTGAGAGAGAAGGAAAGACATGGGGTGCTGTTTTCAGAAACAGTCTCAATCTCTTAAGTCTCTTACATGGCCAGGAATCCAGCATTCCTTAAGCCTCTGTAATTGCAAGTATTTCCCAGCATATTTTATTTGCTTGTTATCAGAAATCCACATCTGGCCTGCCTCATGCTGAGTTGGGTTGATTTTCCATTAGGCTATTTATAGCTAGAGAGTTGGTATTTATTTTTTCCAGGTGAATTAGAAGATGGTGTACAAAATGTTGGGTTTTTTAGTGTCAATAGTCTCAGTTAAAATTAATAAGACCACATTAAAACTCTTAAAATTACAGGTTCACACCCAGAATTACAGCCCTGGCATCTTAGATTAGAAAGAAGCTTTAACCTTCGTTCAAAGCTTGGATGTCCTTGACAACATCCCCAATCCTGGCCATCCAGTCACTGCTGGATGACCCCCAGTGTGGGGAATACTGGGGGAGTACCCATCCCACCTGCTACAAACAAGCTCATCTCTGAGCATCACAGTCTGTTAAAAAGTGTTTTTTTCTTCTGTTAAAGTGAAATATGCACTAGAGCATCCGTCCTTGGTTTTGTGTCTACTGCTGGAATATATACTGCCCTTTAAAAATTCAAAGAAACATAGCACCTCCCCCTCATACCATTCCCTATGTTTGAGAGTGCTGCACGTTAATGGACATTATTGATACATTGGGTCTCTTTTGTCTAACTTCAGCCTACATTCCATGCTGATTTTTTTTATGGGTTCAAGATAATCTTGTGAAGTTGCCCATGAGGTATTCATAGCAAACACAGGGCATATTCTAGACATAAAATTTCAGTAATTACCTGTGGAGGAGGAAAGGGCCATGAGAGAAAAAAATAGCATTAAGCCTAGCCACAAGACTGGTCCTGCTTTACATACAGAACTTTAATTAATAAAATGACAAACACTGGTGGCACATAATTGGAAAGTCTATCAGAGCCCACCAAGAGAGGGGGGGAAGGCCTGGAAAGGGCTGGCTGGAGCCAGAAGATATAATTGCTGGTGGCGTGCTCCTGGCATTGTCTCTTTTCACTTGTCTCACTTGCTGTCAGCACATAAAAGAATTTATTAGTCAAAAGCTGTCACTTATAGCCTATATCTATTAGAATGGGTCTTGAAAAGATAAAAACTTTATTGTTACAGGTTCCAACAAGTTTTACATCCCATAAGTATTATGTAGGATTTGTATGGCATTTCTCATATTTGTGTGAATACATTTGAGATACCCGCAGACACACACACATTTGTAACTATTAGTTTTATGGCAGAGGCAGAAAAAAAAAGGTTGTAAATGGCTTAAAATCCACTATCTCCATTATTCTCCCCAATATGAGGCTATTTCTGTGATAATACCTTGTTAAAATATAAATTCTGATTCAGCAGGTCTAGGGTAGGGCCTGAGACCCTGAATTTCTAACAACCTCCCAGGACACACCAACACTGATGGTTCATAGACCACACTTTGAGCAACAAGTATCTAGAAAACCTTCACAATAACACACCCAAAAGATTTAAGTATCACCATAATATGTTACACTTGTATAGTGCTATAGACATGGTAGAAAGAGCATAGAACAGAGTTTGGAATCCAGATCTGCGGTATATGGGCTTAGTGACCATGCATGATGTGCATGGTCTTAGATTCCACATCCAAAAAATGGGTATGATAATTTCTGTAGGAAAGGATGTTCTGAGTGTAAAATGAGACAGAATATATACAAGTCCCTAGAACAGCTCTCTAATATTTAATAAAAATTCAGTTAATGAAGTGATTTTTCCTATAGGCAATCTAGAGAGAAGTTGGTCTTACTAAGATAAAATTCCAGGACTGCATTTTGCCTTCTCTGGGTGCCTGAACTTAACTGTCAAGATCAAACCAGTCTACCTGATTTGAGTATCTGTATAAAGTGATATCAAAAGGGTTTTTGAACCTAGGGCTATATAAGGAAAATGGAAGAATTTGAAAAGGACTTGAGCCTTCAGTTTGTTCTGGGAATCGCATATAGTTCCTCTGTATAGTTGCATGCTCAGTTACTAAGTCATGTCCTTAGATACAAGTAATTAATAAGAGATATTCTGTAAGAACTGACATCATTCCTCCAGTCCTTCTAAGAAATTGGAGAGGACCTTACGCTGTAGGTCCAAGATGAAAGTTGTGGTCCTGTTTGCATCCTCAGATCATCCCTATTCACTCTAAGCCCACAAATCTCACTCTCAAGGTCATTCTGAGTCTTTGTCCAGGGGTAATATAGCAGCCATATGAGGACCCTCTGTTGAGGAATACATCCTTCCCCCACTGCAGGAAAAACACTCTTTACCTTGGTGATGGTGGGCACATCATAAGTCAGTTTTCAGCTATTTATGAATTGCTTCTTACTCCAAGTCCAAGACGAAAATGGATCCCCCACTGAGAAGGCCAGGCTGCTTCCAGCACAAAGTAGCTCCCTCTCCCCAGTAGTCTCAGCCTAGGCTGCACTTTAGAATCACCTGGAGAGATCTGAAGAGTGGCCAATGCCCAGGAGCTATCCAAGGCTAATTAAGTCAGGGCCTCTGGGGGTGGAATACAAGGTGTAGGGGAGCAAGAAACTTCCAGGTGATTCTAGTCTGCCATAAAGGTTGAAAACCCCCTGTTTAACCATTTCATTCACCATAGTGTGAGCTCTACTTACATGTTCTTTATTTCATTCAATCTTTATAACCACCTTTTAAGGCCAACAGGGAAGATATGGTTATTATCATAAGTTTGTCCCTAAGAAAACAGAGATTCAGAAAGGGTGAGTGGTTGGCTTAAAGTCATACAGTTGATTTTTGTTGGTCTTGGAGCACAAACTCCAAGTAATCCCATTGTCAACAGGCAAGGAAAGATAGTCTGACAAGCCACCGGAGAATGAATGTTGTTACAAAGATTCTTCTGGTACTTTCTAGAAAGGAAATGGGATGAGTCATAGGAGCACAAGGACAAGGCCCTAGAGGCTGCTCTCTAGTACCAGGCTTCTCTGCAGATTTTAATGCAGTAGGGTTGGGGTCAGGCCAAAGATTCTATATCTGTAACAAGTTCCCAGGTAACATGGGTGATACCAGTCTGAAGATCACTCCCTGAGTAGCAAAGCACTGACTGACTCTTAGATGCAGAATCTGGAATCACTGGGAAAAGTACAGGTGAAGATGGTTAAGTGAAAGACCATAGGTTCTGCGCTGCCTGTATCTTGAGAAAGAACAGCATCTGCTTGGATACATCATCTTACCAAACACTCAGTGGGTGAAAACATAAATGGCCAAAAAACAAGCTTTGCTAGCTGCTCATTGGCTACCAGTAGGCAATCTTACTCCAAACCTTTTGCATTGGTTTCTAGAACTAGACTTTGCTGAAACTCAGACAGTGCATCCCTTGGCTTGAGTTTGACTATAGATATATATTTTCTAAATGAAAACTGTAAAATGAAAGTTTAATTTTTCTCTTTATCCATAGCATTGAACAGTTGGATCAAGTGGCCATCTTAACCTAAGTCCTGACTATCTTATGTCAAGTGTCTTGACTTGACTGTCTTATGTCTACACTGTCAAGTGGCTCTGATTATTTTCCCTCTTGCCATACTCAGCACAGTTGCCATTATTCATTTAAATTCAGACTTCCTCACTAGATAATAAACTCCTTGAAGGCAGGGAAGATATGCATAATCAATTCAGAGTAGATATGCAATAATTATTTGCTGAATGAGTAGATGGTCGTCTCTTTCAAGAGGGATCCTAGGGCACCGCCTCAGGAGCTAAGAACGCCATGCTTACCACCATCTCTTGGCAGCCAGCCCAGTTCTCTCTTGCCCAGGCTTACTGTCATAAAATATAGTGAATAGTGCAGAAAGATGGAGAAAACTCAGCAGTCACTGACCAGTGGCACCCAATGTCTATGAGACAGGACTATATCTCACCAACATGCACATGCCACTAGCAGAATCTACTTCAAATGTAGTTTCCTAAGAGCAGCCAAGAGGTATGCAGTTTTGACTATAGTCATTGGCTGTGAAGTGGGTAGACCCTCCCCGCTTTCCTAGAACCCAACCCCTGGAATTCAGGAAAATGCTAAGGAGGATCACAGGACACAGAGCTAGTTTGTATCTCTGAGAAGAAGACCTGTTAAAGAGGAGGGTTTTCCTGTGTGTTTGTACATTTTTGTTCCTTTTGACATTGATCCGTGCCTGTCATGTACGTACACTTGACAAATACTGTGAATTCAAGGTCAGTAAAGCAGTCCCTGGCTTGAAAGAACTAGTGGCCCAAGAGGGCTGAGGGTAGGGAGGGAAGACAAGGTGGCAGAGCTACACCCTGTGATGGCCCCACCAGCCTCAGTTATGAGATTTCAGACCAGTGGGAGGTCATTTCTGAGACAGATAAGAAATGGCTCCATGAACAAAAAGGTTTATTTTTTGTAAGTGGCAACAAGGAAAGAGCAGGTAGAAGAATGGAAGGATCAAAAGCACAGAAGCAGAAAACTCAATGGCAAGTGCAAATCTGGCATGTAGGCTAGTGGAGGGGATCTAGAAACCCACGTCATTGAGCCCCCATGTGTGGACTCCTGGGTAAAAACTTCAGCAGATCCCACTACTTACCTGGTCACTCTAAGGTAATGCAGACCTAAAGTCACTTCAAAACCCCAAACACAGGCTTATGTAGAAATCAAAACTTCCCTCTCACTTTGATGTCAGGGCTTCATCCTTTGCCCTCCACCCACCATGCTTGGCCTTATTGCAGATGAAAAGCCTGAAATCAGGGAGAGGGTGGTCATTGATCTCCCTCTTCATCACCCAACTCTCCTCCTCTTCTTGCTAACTGACCCTCAAGATCTTAAGTTTGGGGAAGGAGAAGAGATAAGGGGAAAAGGGAAGCTCTTACTTGGCCCAGACCGTTGTGGTGATCTTCATTTGTATTCTCCAGACATGACAAGTATTTAAGGATTTACTATTTCTTACAGGGGAGATTTTTGTGGTTTCTTTGGAGAACTGCTTTTTCCCCAGTCCCTCCACTATGGCTGGGCATCTGTTGCCTTGGCTCGGGCATATGTGTCTCTCTCATCCAGGTGGTCACTTAGTCCTTCCCCTGCCCTTGAGCATCTCAGTATACTTGCAGCTGCTTTCTGCTGAGTTATATTTTCCCCTCCAAACAGCCCTCTCAGGTAAGATCTGAAATGACTGACATGGGCTCCTTTGTACACAGCTCACTCTAGTGTAGCCTATGTGAGGCCCTCATGCTTTTTTTTTCCTTTTGCTTCAGCAAACTCTGGGAATGCAAGCCACCCAAAATTGCCACTCTGCCTCTGTCCTGCCATCAGAAAAGCTAACCACCCTCTTGTTCTTACTTCAGGTTTTTCCAGATGAGGGATAGACACTAATCCACTGTGCTCCCAGATTGCAGGGGGTGAATGTCGAGTACTTGATGTGGGGTCACTGAAACCACTCTCTCGTCAGTTGGGGTGAAGAGAGAGCCTTCCTCAAAGTGAGGTGGAACTCACACTCAGAAGCACTTTCCCAAAACTCTCTCCTGGTAGTCAGCCACCAACTTATTTTTACATCCAATGTATGGACGAGGGATAAAGAATTGTATACCCTGTTTTCATCCACCTCTCTTGAAAGCCCTGCACCTCACTGTGCTGTCAGACTTCCCACTGAAATGCGGTATCTATTGCCTCCGTGCTTCAACCAGAATTCCTTTTTAACCTTTTGTTCCACAATTTATTACCTCATTCAATTGTCTCTATAACCTCGTAAGTTTAAAATAATTCTCATCTTAGAGAATAGAGAACTGAGCTTCACATTTACTGAAGTGGCAGGAACAAGTTTTGCATCCAGATCTCTCAGACTCCAGAGCTCTTAGACCATCCTAGGATGATACATGTGGCTCAGCAAAGGTACTCAATAAACATCTATTGAATGACTGGAAAGTTGATTTGCCTAGATTATAGAGGAATGTGAATGGCTTGCTATTGGTTGATAGAGAGTGAGAAACCATTGAAGAGTCACAGATGGCAGTGATAAACAGGAAGGTGTGACAGAGAGATACAAAGAATTTAGAGGAGAGAAAGAATGGATAGAGAGGCACGTTTGGAGGCTATGGAATGTAGAGTACAATGAGTAGTTGTACAGGACATGGTGAATGCTATTTTAGACTAATGAGGATAAAAGACGGGGTGAAAGGATTTATGAGAATGGGCAACAAGGAAATTGAAGCAGTGCTTACATACTAGTTTTCCAAGATGTTAACATCTGAATTGACGTATAGAAATAGATTGTAAGCCAGAGCAGCCAGCAGGATCAAATAAAGGATATTTTTCCAGAAGTGAAACCTGATCTTGTTTGTAGATAGAGGAGCCAGAAAGTAGAGAGACTTCAAAGGTGCTGAAGAAAGGAAGGACAGAGGTTGCAGGGTGAAAAGAGAAAGGGTTAACATAGAAGAAAGTGGAGGGTACAGTTCAGTTCAGTTCAGTTCAGTCGCTCAGTCGTGTCCGACTCTTTGCAACCCCATGAACTGCAGCACGCCAGGCCTCTCTGTCCATCACCAACTCCCGGAGTCTACCCAAACCCATGTCCATCGAGTCGGTGATGCCATCCAACCATCTCATCCTCTGTCGTCCCCTTCTCCTCCTGCCCCCACAGGAAAGGAAGAGAGAAGGTGGATAAATAGATACTTATGCTTTGGGGAAAAAAGAGGTTGAAGGAGAATGCACCTGATATAGTAAATCTTCATCAGTAAAATAGGAATCAAGAAATGAATTAGGTGTTGGGGACCAGAGGGTGACAAAATCAATGTTTGAGGAAGAGTTTGAAACACCCATTGTACTTCATGTGTTAAGAAATCAGCTGTGGAAATCACCAGAGGATGAATAAGTATCACCAGTCATCCTGGACACTGAGGCTCCAACGATCCAAATCAGCACTATTCTGTGGCCAGGGAGCAAAAGGAGCAAAAGTATGTGGCAAGTGTCATCCCGAGCTGGGCACTGTAGGATGATGAGCTGAGGGCAGAGGGAGCTTCATTAGCAAGAGTAGGGTTAAAATTTCCAACCATGGTATCCAGACTGCTCAAGAAAGCTGAGTGGAGCCATTGAAAAAATTTAACATATTTGGGAAATTATGCTAGGGATGTGCAGTGGAGACAAGTATTTGCTATACAGGATGCAGGGAGATGGGAAAGGTAGAAGTGAAGAGGTTATAGTTATACAGACCAGGCTCACCAGGCTCAGCTCTCAGAATTAGAATAGCACATGGGCACCACAATGCCAGGGGTGGCTTGTTAGTGAAGGGTTGGTATGCAACAGAGTGAGGGGTCTTCTGCTTTAAGTGCTTCATGGTATGTAAACTCTTTAATCAAATTGTGAGGCAACTGTGAACTTAGAGACTGAGAGAAAAGGAATAGTGATTTACAAAGAAGCATATCTTCAGACAGTGAGAATCAAAGAAAAGGAGGCACCATAGCTGATGAAAACTCCAGGGTGCCGTAAAACATATATTATCTTCCTTTCTATATGGCATTTTTATTACAAGGATCTGAATAGGAATATTTAGGGCAGTGATATGCTGTAGTTGTCCTAAGTTTTAAATGTTGCTATAGACTGTTTCTATCAAACATACAACTTCTATTATTTTAAGCACAAAGACCAGAGACCTTGTTTATAGTATATACTGCCTCTGGGCATGACTGTACTGAAACTTTCTGAGATAAATTAGTTATTCCCTTTCGTATGTCTTAGGGTACAATGCCATAGAAACCTTTAATAAAGACACAATGAAAACATATAATTGTATCTTGCTTTAGGCAAAGTGTACACCCTCATTCTGAAAGATGTCATATTAAAAAATCTTGATAGGTAGATTCTTGTCTCACCTTTGCCCACCAATGGCCATAGGTATCGAGTCATAGGGTCTCCAATTAGCCAACAAATTCAAATAAGATTATTAGTCTTTAAAAGGAATGAAAATCAATGATATCTAAATCACTTAAAGAAATTGAATCACCAAATCACTTGCCTAAGGTCACAAACTGAATTGGGACCACAGACAAGACTCTTTGAATCCTCTTTAGAAAATTCATTTAATACCCCACTGATCTTAGAAGGCAGAAGTCTGTGAAATTTAGGATGATGCCATCAACCTGAATAAAGTTCAAAATTGCCCATCAGTTTCCCCTCCCATCTCCTTGAACCTTGGTGAAAATGGGAGACAATGAACAAAATCAGGCTATGGTCGGCTGACTCTCCTCACAGGAAGACCTAGGCTGAGTCTCCAGCAAAATCCTTGAGAATTCCAGAAATGCAACCTACAGTTTCCTTTCAACAGTAACACCTTGTCCTTCTGACTCTTCTCTTTCTTGCAGCTCCGAATGTCCTGGCTCATCCGTGGAGTCCTGCAGGGAAATGTCTCCTTGATGCTGGTGGAGAACAAAACCGGGAAGGAACAAAGCCGAATGATCTGGCATGTTGCCACCCTGGAAGGCTTGAGCCTGTGGCAGTGGACGGTACTGCCTCTCCTCGAGGTGGCTGACAGGTGGGCCTTTACCCATCCCGTCTGTCCCTCTTCTTCTGTCAGCCAGAATGCAAGAGGGGGCCTGTCTGCCCTCCTGCCACTCCTTCTATCCAGATCTCACATACACATGCGCACACACAAATGTTCACACACACACTTTCTGGAGACCTACAGGAGGCACTTACTCTGAGGGATTTCCATGCTAATGAGCACTCATCTCTCACACCTCTGGCCTGGCCTGATCGGCTCCTTCTGGTATCTGTAGGAGAAAGTAAAACCAAACAACTCATATGACGATAATCAGGCTTTATATGTATGTGGCATTTTCTCTTAATTAATGGATATTGCCTTACTTTCCCATTTGACATTTTAGTTATTCCTTATTAGCAACAAGAAAACCTGTGACATAGGTAGGACATACCTCATGTATCCCCATTCCTGCCCTTCAACAAGGTTCTCCTTCACTGAGGTCAGCACTGGAGTGAGGACAGGAGCTCCAGCCAACCCCAGTCCAGTGCTCCTAGAAGTCTGGTCCCCGAGGCAGGTGAATAAGAATTATTCAGTAAACAAGGGAGTGCTTCTGCCAGAGGCCCAGATTCCTAGTTAGATTCTAAGACTAATGACCTTTGTGACCTTGAACTCCTCTGGGCCTCAGTCTCCTCATCTTAAACTGAGAGGGTTGGACTACAAGATCATTAATGCCTGTGGCTCTGAAATGGAGTGGTAACTGCTCGGCTGCCACGTGTCTGCCCAGGATGGCACCAGTCTGCCACCTGCAGTCAGTCTGAAGCAAGCAGCTCCTGACCACCCTGGCTGCTCACATGATGCTCTGCTGTGTATTACTGAACCCTCAATGGTTGGTGCTGATCTGTTCCAGACCAAAAAGTGAGGGAGCAGGGAGGGAGTCATGTATATAAATGGACCCGGTAAATGGATCTGGAAGGGATCTTTAAGCCCTCCTTAACAGGCTAAATGTCAAACCGTACGATCCAGAGCAGCCTCTGCATTCGACTCCCCAAACAATTTGCCGTCCTAGTGGATCCTTCGAAAAATGAGGGCAAGGGGCTTAAGGTAAAGGGGAGGGTGATGCCAGTTGGCACGCAGCTTTGTAAATATAAAGCTGAGTCTCAAATTCTTCACCCAGACTTCAGTCTGCTGATTTCCAAGAGCTCATAACTCAAGCTGTGCTGTCACAGGAAGACGCCATCAGCTTCTGAGCACCAGCTCCCCACTCCTTCAGATGTATATGGGTTAAAGATCAAAGCTCTCGGACATCCCAGGGCTCAGTGCTGCCCCCAGGACAAATGGATTTAATTAAAGTGGAGGAAGGGGCAGTGTGGGTGCCCTCACCCTAGACTAGTCTTTTGTCCTTTGGGATTGTGGGGGCTGTGTGCCAGGGATGGAGAACAGGCAGGTTATGCCAGAGTCCTCCCTCTTGGGAGATGCTAAATTAATACAGATGAATCAAAAGGTTTTTTCTCCTCAATCCAGCTAGTCCTCTCTCTTTCATAGCCACTCCAGGGGATTTAAGGCCAGTAAGATGTTGACTCTGTTCACTTCCGTTGGCTCAAGTTTTGTTTGAAGGAGACTTTGTTCTCAGCCTCCCTCCTTCCTGTTAAAAGCTGTTTACCAGCCTGACATTTCCAATATTAATACTGAGACCAAACTGTCCAGTGGGGATTTAGACAAAGGCCAGCCTGGTTGGATGATGCCTCATGACCTAATAAATGTGCAATTATGCGAGTGGCCTGTGCACCAGGAGCCTGCACACCACTGACATGCTCTGATGTGGGATGAAGCCTCCCCCTCCCTGGAACTAGAGGTGATAGATGAAGGCATCCAGACCCTGAGGCAATGGAACTGCAGGAGAAGGAGGCAGAGCAGTTTTCACATGCTAAAATCCACCTTGACTGTGTGTGTGGCTGCCCCACAAAACAAGAACTGTGGATGGCAGATCACAGGCTTTAAAGCCAGAGAGTCCCAAGTTTAAATGCTGGCTCAGCCACTTACTAGCTGTGTGACCTCAGCCAGTTGAACTTCTCGGGGCCTGCAACTGCACCCGCAACTGCAACATGAGCATAATACCAGTACAATTTTACAGATTATTATAAAACTAAAAATGACTGTCAAAAGCATCTATGTATGGTACATATCAGTAAGTTTTATTTCCCACACCCTCCATCATCATCCCTTAGTTATAAGGCCTCAGATAATTTATTGAATAAATGGAGGAAACCACAAAGTCCAATCTTCTAAGTCAAGCCATATTCAATATACAGAGATAATAAAGTCTACCTCTTAGGCTTGGAGAAGTAAAGTGCTTGGTGAACTGCCAGTGCACAGTAAATGCTTAGTTATAACTACTAATAATAACAATGATTTAATAGTAATAATAATATCTCCCAATCTAATGCCTCAGGAGAGGCTAAGATGGCCAATTTAGCAATAGTAACCAGTAATGAAACACTAGGGTGGGGGTTAGGGTTCTTATGAATTTGTGATCATCGATGCCCTGTAGCCTTCTTATAAGGGAAAGCACGTTCTCCTTCTTACTTTCAGACAGAGTGTGCTATAGCTGCCTGGATCTCCAGAAAATGAAAATGGGAGGATGGTGAAGGTAGAGGAAGGAAATAAATGAGGGAAAGAGAAAAAGAAAATGGGTTTTTAAAAAAACTCAAAACCAAAGGTTAACTCCCTTCCTCCTGATCCTGAGGTAGGCGTTAGCACCTTACCATCTGCCCACATCCCATGAAGTATCTTTAGGCAAGTCCTTGCTTCAGCTATTCAGCACCTGCCTCCTGGACAGCTCCCCAGCCATGGCCCTTTAGAGGGCGAGGACTTCATTCCCTGTGCTGTCCCAAACCACCATCTGCTCCGAAGTTGCCCAACCTCTGCACATTACCAAGTTTTAAAAGCAACTTTATTAGTGCTTAAAGATTAGCCCTGAAGAGCTCCCAGGCTCTGGACATTCCTTATAGCCCCTGGGTATTACCTGCCTAGACATAGGAGTGACATCCAGTCTTGTCTCCTTGCCTGCATGTCTTATCCCCACCCAATCCAGTCTGCACAAGGAAGCTGGAATAAACTTTTTGAAATGTAAATCTAATCATTTCCCATTTTTAACATGCTTCCATGGCTTCTGTGGTTTTTAGAGTGCCTTTCAATTTCCTTTAAAAAACTCTTCATTTAGCCCCAGATGTGATCTATCCAACCATAATCTCACCAGCCTCTTTTTACACTATTCTTCTGTTATTCTACCTGCTAACCTCATTATGGTTCTTTCAACTCAATTGCACCATGGTAAGTTCTTACTTCCAGACTTCTGCACCTGCCATTCCCTCCACATGCAATATTCTTCCACCTTCCATCTTCCTGACTGCTACTTTTCCTTAGCTTTTCAAAGAAGCCTCCCAAAATCCCTAGACTATATAGTATGCCTACAATATAGTCTCATGGCTCTTGAAACACTCCTATAATATCTTGTCACTCAGTGATACCTTTTTTATTATCTGAATATACACATCAACGAGGCAGGAATCAGGTCTGACTTATACTGCACTGTTTCCTGATCATGTAGTACCATGCCTAACACATAGTGTGCCCAATATATGCATGTTGACAGAATGAAGTATCAAGAGAAATTGCTGTATTCTCAAATTCTGGTTCACTTAAGTGAGAATTTCACTTGTTGGAATCCATCTAACATTCCTCCTCTGTTCAACCTGTGTCTAACAGAGCAGATAAAATCACATTATAAGAAATACTACTACATAGTTCTGTATATCAAAGCAATGCCTGTGTCCCATCAGATGAACCCAAACACTGTTTGTTACTCTCGTGACAAGGTATTTTCTTTAGAGACTTGCCTGGTACCTGTGCTTCCTTTGTCTCTGGGCACTGTCCTGTCGGGATCACCTTGTAAAAAAGACTTTGATCTTAATTGTGTGCCCTGGTCCTTGTAAGTAGGAAGATCCAGAACTGGATACTTGAGAGCTATATTCAGATTGCTCCTACCACGTAGTAGTCCTTCCGTGAAGACTCAGAGAATATGCCATAGGTATATAAAGGCTGCTGACAGGGAGGCATTGATCCATGGAAGGATATTTCTCCTGTCCATTTACAAACAGGCAAAGTGATGGAAATAATGCCATAGTCTGTCATCATTATGAAATGGTATTAACTTTACAACCTACTATATATAGTAACAAGAGAAATCTCCAAGAGCAGTAAGTGCCCAAGATGTTTTGAGCAGTGGTAACATCCCTGGAATATAGATGTGTGTTCTCAAGGTAATTTTGAAGGACAGCACTAATTCAAATACTGGCTTGATGTGGGCTTAAAAGTTATCTTGTTACTTTATCTCTACCTCATATAACTGCCTTCTCTATTCTCTCCCCACCTCATCAGCTTCCCTCTTCGCCCTGCCATTCAACTGCCACTCTTACCACTAGAATTAATTCTACCTTTTCTCAAAATATTAAAAAAAAGGACAAGTTCTCTCCCCTTATTCTAATTTTCAGTCTCTTGCAGGGACATACCCTAGTTTTCCTCTTTATAATGATATATCCTAGTAAGTTAAGCACAGTGCTCCCACACCATGCTAAGCTTTGACATGCTTACAGCACAGAAGCAGGTACTAAGTTCAACTCATTATGAGATGGATTTGGAAACACCTGGATCAAACTGTGCCCCACAAATCACTGCATCATACAGCCAAATAGAACGTACGTAACTTATCACAAATATGTAGGCTTCATTCCCTAGCATTATCATTATAAAGTCTTTTAGCTGCTCACTAAATACACAGTCTAACAAGAAGAAAATGTTTCCTCTGGAGATATTTAGATGTCTGTTCCCTCTGCATCCTTTGTCCTAGTGACAAGTGGTGTGCCTCACAAACACATCTTTTAAACGGGATCAGTTGGGCTGAGAGTTATGGCTTCATGTACTTAGCCCAGAAACTCCACAAAGGCAAGGTTTTTCTCCTAATATGTTCCTGTTTCTCATCCACAGAATCCCTATTTTACATACACAATACTCTCTCTTTGTGTAGTGTCTTCTGTGATGAGACCAGCATGAGAGGGACATTTTCATTACTTATTCTCACCTGAATAGAGAAGTACACAGTGAGTGAAAATCCAGAGTGGAAATCCAGAGATTTCCAGCAAGCCTTAGTTTGCAGGCCTAGGCACATTCCTGAAAAAGTTGTATTTGATCCCTATTTTTGTAAGTTGAATCACAACTTCCTCATTGACCCATGGAAATTGTAGACAACGATTAGAACTAACATTTGTTGAGTACTCACTGCCTGGCAGTAACTGTAACAAGTGCTTAACATGCATTATCTCATTTCAAACTTAAACAGTCCCCTGGGATAGATTCTATAATTAATCCTCTTTTTAAGAAGAGAAATCTGAGGTCTAAAGAGTTGAAATAATTTTCCCTTGATCCCGAGGCTAGTCTGCTTCCTATGTACATATGTGAAGAAATGTGCTTGACATGTAGTTGAAAACTTAGTAAATGGTAGCCATTATAATTAACAAAATATTTTGGTTTGGATTTTTTTTTTAGGCTACACCTCTTACTCATTTTGAGTTAGTTTCCTTTACCTCATCCACTCTTTGAAATCCATCATCTTAATTCCCTACCATCAGCTCCTGCTAAAGACCTCTCCCTGCCCAGCACTACCCTCCCTGCCTTCCTTCTTTCACACCTCCAGCCGGCCAGCATCACCACCAAAAAAAATTCTCCCCACTTCCTTCCAGGCCATTGTGCCAGTCAGTTCAGTTGCTCAGTCGTATCCGACTCTTTGCGACCCCATGAACCACAGCACGCCAGGCCTCCCTGTCTATCACCAACTCCCTCAGTTTACCCAAACTCATGTCCATTGACTTGGTGATGCCATCCAACCATCTCATCCTCTGTTGTCCCCTTCTCCTCCTGCTTTCAATCTTTCCCAGCATCAGGGTCTTTTCAAATAAGTCATTTCTTCGCATGAGGTGGCCAAAGTGTTGGAGTTTCAGCTTCAACATCGGTCCTTCCAATGAACACCCAGGACTGATCTCCTTTAGGATGGGTTGGTTGGATCTCCTTGTAGTCCAAGGAACTCTCAAGAGTCTTCTCCAACACCACAGTTCAAAAGCATCAATTCTTTGGTGCTCAGCTTTCCTTATAGTCCAACTTTCACATCCATATATGACCACTGGAAAAATTGTGCCAGTCACCATGTGCCTTTTTAAATCACCACTCTGGTATGCCTTTGATACTTCCCTGGTGGCTCAGACAGTAACGAATCTGCCTGCAATGCAGGAGATGTGGGTTTGATCCCTGGGTTGGGAAGATCCCCTGGAGAAGGGAATGGCAACCCACTCCAGTATTCTTGCCTGGAGAATTCCATGGACAGATGAGCCTGGTGGACTATAGTCTATGGGGTCACAAACAGCTGGACACAGCTGAGTGACTGAGCATGCACACACAAGCACACGAAGCTCAAGGCTTTTAACAAGCCACTTGCCCTTGCTGTCCATAACTTCCCAGAGGGAGGAGGAACTAGCATCTTAGAGCACTAGACCTCCACTCCTTAAAGCTCATTCTGCATCCCCCAGCTTGTCCCTCGTCCTGCAGTAATGCAGATGTGCAGGGAGAAGCCTGTAGCTGCAGGGAGGCTTGCAGCCAGCCTAGGGCTAACTTTATCCTGCACCCCACCCCCAGGGGAGGTTAGTTGTTGACCCAACCATGTTGGGTGCATTGAACACACTTGGGTAACTAGGCTTGTGCTACACGATATGGTAGTTGGGGTAACACTACCCAGAGTAACATTAAACCTCCAATCCTCGGGCTGTACAAAAAGAAACATATTTCTTAACTCATGTGAAAGCAAAAACGAATGTGCCAGTTGGTGAGTAACCTTCCGTCTGGTCATTCAAAGATCCAGCCTCTTTTTCTCTGTGGCTCCATCCTTTTCTCCAGTTTTGACTCCTTTGCCTTCAGACAGCCAATGAGGAAAGAACACTGGAGGATCCTTGCATAGGAAGATTTTTATGAGTCATCACATCAGCTCACTTTCCATTGGCTACAACTCAGTTACCTAGCCATCGCTAACTGCTTTCAGCAGATGCTGAGGTATATAGCTGCTTACCCAGAAAAAAGGGAAATAGGTTTGATGAAAAAATATGTGTGTGTGTTGTGTGATGTGTTAAACCAAGGAATAGAGCCTCCATCTTTGGCATCTATCAGACTGTCATTCAAGAATACTGATTCCTTATGTAGCTACTCTGAGCACTGATCAGTCTTCTCCAAGAACCTTCATAATTCAAGGCTGAAATCAATTCCAGGACCTATTCTAAGGTGCGTGCATGCATGCATGCTAAGTTGTTTCAGTCATGCCCAACTCATCGTGATCCTATGGACTGTAGCCTGCCAAGCTTCTCTGTCCATGGGATCCTCCAGGAAAGAATACTGGAGTGGGTTGCCATGCCCTTCTCCTCTATTCTAAGGTATGAATGTTGTATTCCCCAAATGTTATGATTTAGCAAAACCTCACTTTCTCACTTTTAGGGAGAATTTCTTTCAGTAAAATATTCCTTCTAAAAATTAATTAATTAACTAATTAAGCAAATAAATAGGAAAAGTATTTTGAAAAGACTTTAGCAGGACATTTTAGGACAGTGGTTTCCAAAACTGGCTGAACATTATGCTTACCTAGTAAACTGGCTTTAATGCAGGCTTGGACCCCATGCACAGAGATTCTGATTCAGCAATCACATACTGGACCCAAGAGTATTTTTTTTTAAGTTTCCTAAGAAATTGAGAGGGTCAACCACATTTGGAAACTCACTGGCATAAAATGTCAGATCCAGCTGTCTTATGGACAAGAGAGGGAATCAACTGACTGGAGAAGTGTCACTGGCTATCACCTTGTGAGCAATTATGTACTACATCGAGCACAGAGGATGGAAAGGGGTGTATGATGCAGCCTCTTTCTGGGTCACAGGAGCTTCAGCTGTGGGGGACATGGAGCGTACACACTGAAAGGCCAACAGCAACACACAGAGCATTGTGCTGGGTCCGACATAGCATGGCCGGTCTTCAGGTGGCTCAGTGACCTCCATGTGTCACAAGAGCCATTATGGAGGAAATGGACTTATTATATATATGCTGGACCTTGAGGACAAATTAGGTCTTAGGGAAATGGGAAAGGGACAAGGGTATTCTGGAGATGACCATCAGGATAAGCAGAGGCTTAGAGTCAGGAATGTTTTATGTGGGTTCAAGAATACTCAAGAGAATTCTATGTCAGAGAATCCTGAGCAATCTCCTTGGAGAGGGTGGATAGGAAGTCAAGCATTTTGGACTCCAGGCTGTGGGGTATAGGGAGCCATTGGACACAGAGATAAAATGGAGGATGGGAAACCAAAGCATGGGGACTGTTAGAGGCTCTTGCGAGGGACCAGATATAAACTGCTCTGAGCCTCAGAGTGCAGCTTAGAGGAGGAGCTGGAGGAGGAGAGACCCCTTCTTCCACTGCCTACCAAATGGCACCATCGGCCAGGACAGGCTTGGGTAAGGCAGAAGAGTGGGAGAGTGTGGCTGAGGTCCCAGCAATGCAGTGTGCAGCCAGGCATTGATACATACAAATCAAACGTTCTTTGCAACAGTGGGAGGATCTGGCCTTGTTTCTTTCCCAGAAAACATCCCAGATCATTGGAGCAAGGAGTAGATTAGCAATTCTGAGCTCTAAATCCTATTTCTAACACTGATTTACTGTGACATTTGAAAAAAGTTGTTGCTTTTGATTACTAAGTTTCCACAACCAAGAGTGCAGAGCAGTGAGATAGATCCGACCTGTGAGCCTGGTTTAAGAAGTAATCGCTCAAAACAGCAGTAAGTGAACCGCTTTAGAATAACAGGATGTTCCAATCTGCTCAAGATTTTCTTGGTAATATCCACAGCTTGGTTTACAAGTCAACAAAGGCATATGTTTTTCATAACTTCGTGCCTCTGAAAACACAGCGGTGTGTTCTCAGTCCCTTCTCTCCCCAGGTACAAAGTCTGGAATTGAGGAGATAGCTGGGCTGCTGATATTTGAAGCAAAGCAGCTAGACTTCTACCCTCACCCTATTCCTGAATGATTCTCCTGTCCCCAGCTCTACCATTCTTTTCTAGGCACTCAGTTCTTTAAGGTCTTTCTTGACTCCTCTCACTGCCCAGATTTGATGTTTTCTCATGTTGTGAAGGCTCTAGTTCTGTTGGGGGCAGAACCAGTAAGGAATTTGGAAATCTCATGGCCAGTGAATAATATGAATTAAAAATCTGTCCGTATTTCTTAAGGTCAAGATCCATGTCTTATGCACCACTGTACTCCCAGCTCCAGACACAATGCCTGACTCATAGGAGGTGCTCAAATAATCTTTGTTTGAAGGCAGAGAAAGAGATGCATAATTTATAATATTTCTCAAGGAGGCAGAGATTTCTAATGGAAGATAATGTAAACAAGAAGCAATGAACTAGACTCTCCCGTACTAAAGAAAGGCGTCCTCTATGAAAATACTGTTCTCCAAGCCAGGCTTCAACAGTACGTGAACCAAGAACTTCCGAGGTTCAAGCTGGATTGAGAAAAGACAGAGGAACCAGAGATAAATTACCAACACCTGTTGGATCATAGAAAAAGGAAGAGAATTTCAGAAAAAAAATCTACTTCTGCTTCGCTGACTATGCCAGAGCTTTTGACTGTGTGGATCACAACAAGCTGTGGAAAATTCTGAAAGAGATGGGAATACCAGACCCCCTTACCTACCTCCTGAGAAATCTGTATGCAGATCAAGAAGCAGCAGTTAGAACCAGACATGGAACAACGGACTGGTTCCAAGTTGGAAAAAGAGTATGTCAAGGTTGTATATTGTCACCTTGCTTATTTAACTTACATGCAGAATACATCATGTGAAATGCCGGATTGGATGAACCACAGGCTGGAATCAAGATTGCAGGAGAAATATCAATAACCTCAGATATGCAGATGACACTGCCCTTATGGAAGAAAGTGAAGAGGAACTAAACAGCCTCTTGATGAAAGTGAAAGAGGAGAGTGAAAAAAAATGGCTTAAAATTCAACATTCAAAAAACTAAGATCATGGCATCCGGTCCCATCACTTCATGGCAAATAGATGAGGAAACACTGGAAAAAGTGACAGACTTTATTTTGGGGGACTCCAAAATCACTACAGATGGTGACTAGCCATGAAATTAAAAGACGCTTGCTCCTTGGAAGAAAAGCTATGACCAACCTAGACAGCATATTAAAAAGCACAGACATTGCTTTACCTACAAAGATCCATATAGTCAAAGCTCTGGTTTTTCCAGTAGTCATGTACAGATATGAGAGTTGGACCATAAAGAAAGCTGAGCACCAAAGAATTGATACTTTTGAACTGTGGTGTTGAAAAAGACTCTTGAATGTCCCTTGGACTGTGAGGAGATTCCACCAGTCCATCCTAAAGGAAATCAATCCTGAATGTTCATTGGAAGGACTCATGCTGAAGCTGAAGCTCCAATACTTTGGCTACCTGATGTGAAGAACTGACTCATTGGAAAAGACCCTGATGCTGGGAAAGATTGAAGGCAGGAGGAGAAGGGGATGACAGAGGATGAGATGGTTGGATGGCATTACCAACTCAATGGACATGAGTTTGAGTAAGCTCTGGGAGTTGGTGATGAACAGGGAGGCCTGGCGTGCTGCAGTCCATGAGGTTGCAAAGAGTTTGACATGACTGAGTGGCTGAACTGATGAAAATACTCACATTATATACATTTTTAAAAAAAACAAGATAGCACCTGACAAGTTTCAGTGACTTCCCCTGGGTCCCACCAAGTATACAACCCATTATTCGTGTCACTCTACCTCTTGAAACCACCTCCCCAGGCAGAGAAGGCCACTTATTCACTCTCATGAAGATATTTGTATTGGGTGGAGGGAGCCAGCGACCAGGAGTGGAGGATGAGGTCAGTGTTGGAAATGCCTGTGTGTCCTGAGAAAGGTGAAGCAGGTATCCCAGGATTTCTGAAATGAGAGGGTATGGGTGCTTTCCAGCTCTGGACGGCCCTCCAAGCCCCCAGTGGCTCCAAGGGGCTGGTTGTGCTTCACCAGTAGTATGAAGGACCTATGTGCGTGCTCAGTTGCTCAGTCACGTCTGACTCTTTGCCAAACCATGGGCTGTAGTCCACCAGGCTTCTCAGTATATGGGGTTTTCTAGGCAAGAATACTGGAGTGGGTTGCCATTTCCTACTTCAAGGATCTTCTCAACCCAGGGAAGATACCCCCACATCTCCTGCACTAGGAGGCAGATTCTTGACCACTGCGCCACCTGGGAAGCCCAGTATGGAGGACATAAGAGGATACATGAGATTAATGAATTTCAATGGTTCTGCAAGGGATGGTAAAAAAAAGTGATCTGGGAAGCAAGAGGCCCGAATTCCCATCTTCCCTCAGCTACTGTCTCCCTGTGTGACCTGGCAAGTCAGATGATGCTCCTAGGGGTCCCTGCCCTTCCTTCATAAGCTCTATTCTTATGCTGCCATCCCAGAGATAATCTAGCCTCAGTAACTCAGAAGGGGACATCCAGCCCAGGAAGCTGGCTCCCTCTCAAGTGTACACGCTCGCTCTCTCTCCCTCCCTCCCTCTCTCCCTGGGAAAATGCATTAATTCTCCTTCCTTGGGACACATGACACCCTCAAGCTCGTGGGGCAGGTATTTTTGTGCACAGGTACCTCCGCTGATGGGCCAGGGCTCCAGGAAGCAAGATATCCCTTTCAGCTTTCCTCCTGAAAGACTGGGACCCAGAGAGAACTCAGTATACAGGACCCAGAATGAGAGAGTGAAAGAGCAAACTGGGCACCTGCTAGCACAGGGCTTCTCCCCACTCTGTGGTCTGGCAGAATATCCTTGTCCCTTTCTGATGGGTGACATGCCAGAGCAAGTGTGGGAACCAGACCTGTAAGTGTCAGCCTCCAAAATGAGCAGAGACAGCCAGCACCTGGAAGGCTGGGACCGAGAACGTTGAAGAGTCTGAGCGATTCTCCACGCTTGCGCGGCTGGACTGAAAATTCATTTTCTCCCCTATTCCACCCCCAAAGGGCTCCATCACAGAAGCCAGATTCACTGTGAAAGAGCTCTGTGGCCCTTATTAGCCCTGGAATTACTCTGTATTAACTCTCCCCCACCCCAACCTTGTTCTTGGTTTCTTTTTGCCCGGAGAGACCAAGTCAGGATATGGTAAATTACTCTGTGAGTGGGACCTCGGGGGGAAGAGGGGTCTCCCAGTGATGACTCTGGCCTTGACTGTCCAGCCCACCCCTACTCTCCTGTGCCAGAGCCAAAGATCCCTAGCATCAGGACACAAGAGCCCAGCCCTAGCCACACTGATCCCGGCCAGGGCTGGTTCCAGGCCCCCAAGGCTAGCCATCAGCACCTCCTCTTCCAGCAGTAACTGAAGTCAATTACACAGACAATAGGATGGGTGCAGAGGGCTTTGTCATCACATACATTATTCTAATATAAATGCATACAGTGGCCTGAGCTTTGTGACAGTCCATTTTATAAGACTTTTGCCGAGCAAATCAAGTGCACAGTGAGAAACCGGAGAAAGCATTTTTCCTCAGCAGCATTTCCCCTTCCTATCCTAAGCAGACAGAGCCCAGATGAGCCCCAGCTGCGGAGAGGGAGGTGGAGTGCTCTACCTTCCAAGCACACTAAGTGCTCTACCGAGGAATCCAAGACGCTGTGCTATCCGTTAAACGCCTGTTACCCAACCCGGCCATTCTTTCTAGTCTCCCTGCAAAGCCTCCCTATTCCCTCAGTCCACATTCAGACACACACCTTTTGGTCAGCTACTTAGAATCATTAAGGGAACTTAATTAGGTTTCTCAGTCCCTCAGGCTGGCAGGGTGGCAAATAAGGCATTATATCCACTGTCCATTAACAGTCTGATGCCTGAGCGGGATTGTGCGTTTTCTGAGCTGTGCGTGAGTCGCCTGCGCATCACCCAGGCAGAGATGAGCCCCATGCATCTGCGAGGCAACCAGTACCAAGGCCGCCCCTCTAAACCTGGCCCTCTGCCCCAACGGCCACCTGCCAGAAACCCCCAACCCCCAGGTTGGTTTTCAACAGTCCTCTCTGTAAAGCTGAGTAAGGTGGAGTCAGGGGATGTATTCTTTATGCAAAGCCAGGCTCCAACCAAGATCTCCAGCCAAGCATGTTTTAGCAACAAGCTCCAAATGCCACTGGCTGGAAAAAATGGAAAAAGGCAGCATCACCCAGGCCATCAAAAGTGTCTTCTTTGGAAAAAGAGAAAGAGCTGAGCAGGTGTGAACCACGGAGGGGCAAGGAATGAGGTCCCCACTGCCGAGGGCTGGGCAGAGGGTTTCAACTGCCATGCTCTGAAATGGCACAGCTCGGTAAAGGAGCTGGACGAGCACCAGGGAGCTGGCTCTGCCTTCTCCCTGACCAGGGTGCCCGTGGAGAGGGAGAGCAAGGCTCTGCTTCCTTTCGCCACACCAAGCAAAGGCTCTGGGGCAGCAGAGTGACCTGTGCACGTGTTAGAACCACCCGGCTCCTGCCATCTGGGCAGTAATGTGGCATGGACCTTGTTTACCTCAGATCCAGAACAGGCTGCCTGTGCAAAACCCAAGACCCAAGACCTTGGCTGGCTCTGTAAAGTGATTTAGGGTCTGTACTTTGGGGAGGCTCAATAGTGAAGAGTAGTTAGACTAGAAAGACTCAGAGCCTTGAGGACTCCCACCATATCCAGCAAGGAGAGCAAGCAGAGCCAGGAGCAAACTCTTCTTCACTTGTTGTTGTTCAATCGCTAAGTCGTGTCCAACTCTTTGTGACCCCCTGGACTGCAGCACTCCAGGCTTCCCTGTCCTTCACCACTGTCTCCTGGAGTTTGCTCAAAGTAGTGTCCATTGAGTCAGTGATGCCATCCAACTATCTCATCCTCTGTCATCCCCTTCTCCTCCTGCCTTCAATTTTTCCCAGCATCAGGGTCATCAGCTCTTCGCATCAGGTGGCCTAAGTATTGGAGCTTCAGCAGCAGTCCTTCCAATGAATATTCAGAGTTGATTTCCTTTAGGATTGACTGGTTTGATCTCCTTACTGTCCGAGGGACTCTCAAGAGTCTTCTTCGGCAAAGACACACAATCTGATGCCATCCAAAGTAAAGAAGCCTGAATCTGGGTGGCCCTGATGGCCACCTGGTCTCTTGGCCACTGTCCCACCAGCAAGAAGCTCCCAGACTGGGTCTTCTGTCACATCCTGCCCCATCACCAACATCCCCAGACCCCTTTCCCAGACTGTCTTGCTTCACCCCTGCCCTCCCCTGCTTCCCAGTGTGGCCCACCTCTGTCCCACCTGTCCCTTCCCTGCAGCTTCTGGAGTCTGGAGCATTGGGGAAGAACTGGCAGCATGGCCTCCTGGGTGGACAGAGGCAGCATCACATGTTTACATCTGATTCGGCATCTGATTGAGTCTTCCCTGATTGTTATAAGTGTTCCTAACTCAAAATATGTGCAATTCCCAGTGTCAATCAAACTCTTTTAAACAGCAGCTGCCACTGCAGTTGCCTTCGGAGCACTTTAGAAACTCTTCTATTTAGAAACCATTCGAGCACCAGCTTGCATCCTGCCATCCATGCTAAGAGGCCCAAGGGCTGGTTGAGAACTTTGCAGCTCTCAATTGCTCAGTCATAAGAAAGAAGGCAGGAAAGGGGCAGGGAGAGAAGAGGAGGAGACGTGCATTTAGGGCAAGGGCTCAATTAAGGGTAACAGGGATTCTGGCCCTCGCCCCCATGCTCCACAGGTACTGGGTGTCACTTACTTGCTGGGACATCCCAGGCCCTCCCAGCAGGTACTCCCGTGATGCAGCTCAGCAGTGAAACCAATGCCTGACCTGGTCCCTTGGCCTCTGGAGGTCAGACTAGGAGATGACGACCAGAGTGGAAAATTGGAAAGGTGGATGGAGAACCCCTTTCCCACTGCTGTGTGGGAGAATCAGGCAGCTTGGCCTCCCTGCTCTTCCACCTAGGAGCAGGATTCTTTCCAGTCATCCTCTCCAAGTAGATCTAAGTACCTGTTTTCTTGCTGTGTCTCCTTCACCTCTGGAACTGCAAGACTGCCCTATTAGAGCACTTGTTTGTCACTTGAGAATCATGGGTCTGGCTGTGTCTGAGGGTTACACAGGCTCTAGTCTAGAGTCTATCTATACACCATGTCCTCTGGGGAGATCCAAGGAAACCATAGCTCTGACCTCACCAAGACTCTTGGAGAAACCCGATGCAGGTGTGTGAGACCTACAGGCCTCTCACCATCTTTTCCTTCTTCCACACCCCTCACTGGAGCTCGGGGGGCCCTCTCCCACTCTGACCCACCCCCCCAGTCCAGCTCCTCTCCTGGAGACCCCTTCCCCTCACTGCTCTCCATCCCCATGTCCACATCTTTGAGTCCTTCCCTTCCTTCAGAACCAACCTGAAGACTACCTCCTCTGTGATGTGCTTGCATCCCCCCAGCCTGGTGGAATTCCTCCTTCCTCTGAGCTCTCAGAGCATCTTACCTGCACCTATTGTGTGGTATTCACCTCCTTCTAACTGATTCTACACCCTTGGTCTCTCCACTAGTCAAGAGGCAACTTGAAGGCAGCATTCCTGTCTGATTTCTTTTAGAATCCCTTAGAGATCTAAAGTAGGACCCAGTGGATAGACATAAGAGGTATATGGGAAATGAAAATCCTTTCAGTAGGTGCTTTTCAAGGTCATAATGAAAGATGCCTCTCAGGGGAAAGTACCAGGTGCCAAAAGCTGACCAGACAAGTCAGGTGGCTTCATGTGCTGCCCACACCTCATGCACAATCATTCAGCCCAGGTGTCCCGGAACAGGCTTTGGGGATCCTCCACTGGGCATGCATCTTTCCACACTCAGCCAACCACCAAACCTCTTCACATATCTATCCTAATGGGGCTTGTGACCCCATCATGGGCAGTGCGGCCTGAGGGCACTGTAGGGTTGGCCATGAGTACAACAGACTCGGTCATTTCCTCTTTAGAAGTGACCAGACTGAGACCCTCTAAGTGTGGCTTTCAAATAAGAAGGACTGTTTGTGAGTGAGCAGATTCACCTGACAAGTGAAGGCATAGATGGAGTTACTGTGTATAAATGCATATTTAGATAAAAGTTTGCCTTTGGTTTCAAGTCTTTCTCCCACCAGAGACAGTAATTCTTCTCTGAGCCCAGCGTCTAACCCTTCTGCATGTGGAGCAGAGGTCATCTGCTCATGGGCACAATGGGGGCTTCCACCCCTGCGGCCGTTCACTCACTGACTGACTAATCTGCTTTAAATCTCTATAGATTTGGCTATTTTAAATGTTTCATATAAATGGAAAAATGTATATGAATAGGGCCATGAGGTCTTTAATTACCGTCTGGCTTCTTTAACTTGATATAAAGGTTTTGAGATCCATCTATTTTGTCGCCTATAACTATTGTGCATGTGCTCAGTCACTCCACTTGTGTCTGACTCCCTGAGATTCCACGCAGTGTAGCCCACCAGGCTCTTCTGTCCATGGTATTCTCCAGGCAAGAATATCGGAGTGAGTTGCCATGCCCCCTTTCAGGGGATCTTCCTGACTCAGGGATTGAACCCATGTCTTCTGCATCTCCTGCATTGCAGGCGGATTCTCTACAACTGAGCCACCAAGGAGGCCCCACCTAGAACTACACCCATTCCTTTTTATCAGGGATAGTTTTCCATTATATGTGGTTCATCCAGTCACCAATTGATGGGCACTAGTTGCCTCTCTTGATATTTTAACATCCACGCCAGAGGCCATGCATGTTTCTGCAGGTCCTCAAGGGCTGAGTTTCTGAAAGGTGGGAGAGTTTTTAAGTTCTGAGGAAATTCACTTTACAGCAGGTCAGGCCTGGCTGACTGAAGTCTTCCAGGAGCATGACTTCCCAGGAAACAAATGAATGAAAGGTATTTTCCATTTATCAGACTCTAAAGCCTCCCCTGGCCACAGTCCCAGGATCTGACCCTCCAAGGCTGTGAAAGAGAAGGAAAGAAGCAGTATCTCGTGGGTTTACTGTGAATACCTACAGTCCATTCTATACTGCTTACAACACCCCCAAAGATCATAGTCAAATCACTTAATATTTAGCAATCAGTCAGGCACTGCACAGACCAACCCCAGTCATCTCTGATCCTGAACAAGCCCCAGGTTTCTCGAGACCCCACTCTGTGCGAGGAGTTAACCCTTCAGTTGCTGGATAATGAGGAATCCAGGGGAGGCAGGGGCAGAGCAGGCTACCTGAGGTAATCAACAAGCGCAGGACGCATGGGGGACAGAGGCCCTTCTCAGTGATCACAGAAGCATCTCAGTAGCTTAATAATGGCTTCAGCTTTGCCTGTGAGTACCAGAAGATATGGAGCCCAGCCCTTCCATCCACCCTGTCCACACAGAAAGCACAAACAGTCTCCTCAGACTATCGGGGAGTCCTGGTCTCAGGCCCCAAGCCCCACATTTCATTAACCTGCAGAGCAGTCCCTCAGAGAGGGAACTGCTCTGTGCTGGAAAAGTAGGGAGACACTGACATCTCCCCCTCACCACCTCCCTGGGATTAGGTGATCTGGGTCTTCACAATTAGATTTGGCAGGATATTGAGCCCTAAGATGTGACACACCCTCATCATCCCTCACACATCTTCTTGACACACGTACAGGTTCTGGCTACAGATTGTCGCGTGGTGGGGACAAGGATCCAGAGCCACAGTGGCCTTCGACAATATCTCCATCAGCCTGGACTGCTACCTCACCAGTGAGTTCTCCCTGTCCCTGGCACTTGTCCCCCAGCCCAGACTACCCCAGCCTCGCCGTCCCTCCTCAACCCAAGCCCTGGTCTCTCCCACCTTCCCTGGGGCATGCTTCTCCCTGTCCCTTAAACCAAACCTCCCTTAACTCAGCCCATGGGCTCTTCTCTACTCTACAGTCAGTGGGGAGGACAAGATGCCACAGAACATAGCACCCAAGTCAAGAAATCTGTTTGAGAGAAACCTGAACAATGAGCTGAAACCCTGGGTGAACCCATCAAAAGAAACCCCAATCTTTGACCCTACAGGTAAGAGTTCAACTCACATATCTGAGTGAAGTAATTTTTTTGTTGCAGAGTAGAAAAAAATACATGCTGTAATTGGGGTGGAGAGCTGTGTTTAAAGAGTAAAATGGTCAACCTTTAGAAAGAACATCATCTACACCCTGGTTAGTGGGCTCCAAGAGGAAGCTGTTTCTCTAGGAAAATAGAGCTTCTGGAAGTTGTGCAAAGGAGCAACTGTCCTCCATGCCGGGGAAATACCCAGGCCCCAACACAAAAGAGAGAAGTAAGCTGGTATCCTTTTCTCAACTCAGTCCTTCGAAACCACTCCACACTTACTGAACAAAGCAAACCTTCCATTGATTTCTCCTCATAAAGAGGGTTGGGCCCAAGGTCAAGGATATCTGTTGCACAAAGGCAGACTAGCTCATCAGTGGTGAAACCCCTAAAGCTTCAGGTTCCATGCATTTCCCCAAAGCTCAGCTCCCCTTTGAAGCTGTTCGATTCAGCCTCCCATGGGCTGGAAGACCTCTTGTGGGCCCTTGCTGCTTCAAACACAGGGGTCTTCAGCATCTGGCCCTAAACCATGGATGTGACTTCTCAGCTGTTCTGTACCAGGAGGAAGTCTCTTGGAATGAGTCTCCAAACCCAGTACGAGGTTGGTTAGCAATTGTTAGATCTGTGAGCCCAGCCCCACAGAAGTTGATGAAGGCCACCCAGCCCGACAGTAGCAGGTCGAGGGGATCACCCGGAGGGGCTGGTGCATGGACTGTGAGGCTCCATCCAGCATGAGTAACTCGGAGAGGCAGGGGTACAGCCACAGTCTACCCACACTCTTTTTCCTGTAAAGGTAATTCTGTATTAAGATAGCAAGAGATAAATGATAGTCTCTAATTTCTACTTTTAATGTGAAATCTTTGTTGAGTGCAAAGTACAGAAAAAGAAAGTAAAGGCTATGTCTTTTCACTAAATTCATTGACCCTCAACTTATTAAACAAATATTATTAGCTTTGCTTTGTCTTTGAAGAAAGAAACCCTTTCCTTTCCTCCTCTTAAAATGCTGTCCCAGGATTAACTCTCATCCGTTCCAGTTCCCACGAGATCTAATCCAGCCACCAAACCAGAGGAAAGAGTTTGCTGCTTTTCCCATCACCTTCCCCCTTTCCTCCCTTCACCTGAACTAGAACCTCAAAAAATCTTGTCTTTTTTTTCATGCACCAGGGAACCTGGTCTCCTAAACCATGATCTCTACTTCCCCTTCTTCCCTGTGGTTAGCTAAAACATCTAACATGATGGGGGCAGCTTTCTATTCATCGTTCAACACCCTTCCCACCCCCCATCCCAGCGACTCACCTCCATAGCCCTTGGTTAACCACTGCGTCCCTGCGATAAATACAGGACATGCCCAGTGAACACAACTGCAAGCCCCACTTCTCGTCACCACCAGCCCTGATTACATAGCAGGGGCTCCAGAAACACTTATCGACTGACTGTGGGCGATTGCTGCTTGAGCACAATCCTCCAATGTCAGCAACGGCTTCCTCGCAGCCAGCATTTAGGAGGCAGCCATCCGCCCTGCCTGACTCCCAGGTTTATTGCCATGTAACTCCCACTGGCCCTAAAAGGCTGATCAATAAGGGTCTTCCCAGTGGCCACTCAGACTAATGAAATCTCTCAGTGGCTCGAAAGCGGCAGTGCCCCACCACCACCTCCAAATAAAATTAGGAGAAAGTGGATGCCTGAGAGGGTGGAGATGCCCAGGGCTGGAACACAACCTTCCTCGGCTGCCTGACCCCAGCCTCAGGGCAGGAGTGTCAACAAGTGGCTGTGGGTTGGTGTTCTGTCTCTAGACCCCTTCCAGAGTGATCCCAACTCAAAAGGAAGAGGACGCTGAGGCAAACACATTCCCAAGCAGTCTTAGTAGCCTCCTCAGGCAGGTCTTAGAGAACCGAACAGAGCCTGTGCTTCCCCAGAAGCCCACTCCCACCTCAGGGAGCAGCTCAGGTGAGCGAGGAGCTGAGGCGGCTCCTGACACCCCTTCCCAGCTGGGTTCCTGTAGCAGGAGGCACCTCCCCATCTGATGGGCCTGCCAGGGTGAGGGTGTCTGTCTTCGTCTGCAGGATTAATGAGGGCAGAGGGAGCAGGGCCTCGTTTCCCCACCTTCTGCGTGACAAGGTCCACTGAGCCTTTTGGAGTAGCACATAGCCAGGACCCAGCTTCATGGTCAGGGAAAACAGGCCACCCACTGGGTTTGTGTACAGACCCACCCTCTTGGCTTTCATCTAACACCCCCCACGGTTCTTGCACACTTCCTCTGTGGGCAGTCCAGACCCAGGTCAGGAGCTCAGAGAGCTCACAGTCTAGAAGAGGAGAGCACAGAGGACAAACTCTGGGAAGATTTGTGGAGCTCAAGGTGCCCACAGTGAGAGAAGTGGTGAAGAAGGAGGGACCTGGAGGGGGAAGTGTAGGCAGCTCCTTGAGAGGCCAAGGTCAGGGCCTCAGCCACTCAGTGATAATCACCCAGCAAACATTTGCCTGGCACCTCCCATGCCCCTGGGGCTGTGCAGCTCCAACAGCAAAGAGGGGAACCAGTTCTGGAACTTCTGGCCCCTGGAGAGAGGGCAGCCAGTCAACCTGCAAGTCACGGTCTGCAACATGAAGCTTGTCAATTGGAAAAAAAATGCAGAACATTTATTTGGAGCAACATGAGGACTGTAGCCCGGGAGACAGCATTTCAGATAGCTCTGAGGAACTGTGCTGAAGAGGCAGAGGGAAAGGTCAGTGTATATGTGATTTTGCTGAAAGGGGTACATGCAGGTGGGCACACATTTTAGCATAAGGTCACTGCTAGGCTTGTGAAGGTTACTGGTAGCCACAAGGAGTAGATGTCACCATGAAAGATTTTAGTGCTTTCTTTAGATGTGATTAAATGCAAGAATTGGGCTCATAAAATCTTCTCCTAAAAATACCTAACTATCTGATGGCCTGTCCTGCCACTTTTTCCAGAGCACAGAGTGTCTCACTCTTGATCTCCACCCTGAACTCCTTTCAGGGACTGTTAAAGGTCAGCAGTTGCAGCAGCTAGTGATGTGATCCTTGTAGAGGTAGATGGCAAGTGCCAATTTGTAGATGACAAGCTTAACCTAACTCAGAGTTGCTACCCAGAGAGGGACTCTGGAGAGAAAGTGGGGGCTGAGGCTGGAGGGAAAGAAAAGGAAAGAACAATGAGTGAGTATGCTTGCCCCTGGGTTGGGGGGGCTCTCGTACACTGACTCCTCTAGCCCTCCTTCCAGCCCAGGGCCCACTGCTGTTGTTAGCACTGCAGGGATAAGGGAGGTGATGGGGAGGAACATAAGCATTCCACACAGCTGGTGGGAAAATGAGCCAGGATGTGGCCCTGAAGTCTGCATCCTTCAGCCAACTGAACTACTTCGGGTATCCAACTCCGTCTCAGAGATCAACGCTCTACATGGAAAAGAGCTGGGAGAGCATCCCAGACAAGAGGCCCTGTATGATCAGTAAACAAACCAGCTCCCAGCCATCCCCGTAAAGGACGGAGGAGGCTGGATAATAAGATTTTCTCCCCAAAGTTCAGTGCTGTCAGTTTCCGCTCAACTGGAACAGAGGTGGCTGGTGGCATTTCAACTCTCCTTCTGGCAGGCATTAGAGCAACTCCTGGAAACGCAAAGGCCAGTCGGGTCTTCCAAAAACCATCACTCACAAAGCTCCCAAAATTCTAAACACTCCTCACATCCACCAAGCCACCCCTTCCCTCTGACAAGGGCCTGACCCTCTGGGTCTGGGGGTTCCTCGCCCCCAGCCCATGGGGCAGAGCTGAGCCACTGGAGCATCCAGGCAGGAAAGAGCCTGTCCAGGTGCTTCACAGAACCTTCTCAGAAGCTTCTGAGTCACTTCAGCTAATCAAATGAAGAAACTGGGAGAGAAAATGGGGCAAGTATTAAGGCTGGGAAATTACATTTGTCAGCTTTGCACATACAATTACACTATCCAAATGGTTGGGATAATGCGATCATGGGTGCACAGCTCTTCTCTCCCTCCCTCTCTCTCTGCCTGCTCCCCACCTGGCAGTAATGAACATTAGGGGTGAGGAGGTGCAGGCAGGCCCTGTCACCTTCTCTCTCACTAAAAGCCCAGGTAAGGACAGGCAGGATCCCCACCCGCCCCCCTCATTGCATCGTTAATGGAAAATAACCAGTGACCATCTGGGAGTGCACGAACATAGAAGCGAGCAGGTCGGCTGTCGGGGACCCAGATCCAGCCCAGGGTTTCTCCAGGTGTGTTCTCACATCATCTGTTTCATTCACCTGGCAGGGTAAGGGGGGACCCACGAGTGCTCCTTGTCAAAATGCAGATTCCTGGGCCCGGCAGACCTGTAAAATCGTCATGTCTGAGAATGAGAGGGCAAACTCTGCCTTTTTAACAAACTCACAAGGAAATCCTGGTTTAAAACAGAGTTTAGGAGCCCCAGACCACAGCCTGACATCCTAGATACAGATGGGCATGGATCTGGAGATGGAGAGGAGGTGGGCTCAGAGCCACACAGCCCACTCCGAGGGTTTAGTTCTCAGACAGCAAAGGCCTTGCTTCCTCTGTCTCCTCTTCACACAGCAATAATACCTACGATCTCTGAGCACCGCCAGGTGCTGGAAGTATGCAGGACTCTTTCATATGCATTATCTCATTTGCTTGTATGATAATATTATCCCCCACTGACAATTGAGGAGCATGATGTCCACAAAGAGGAAGTAACTTGCCCTAAGTTATACCAGTTGTGTAAAAGGCTAAAGAATGTTTCTTTAAAATCACATGAAAAATAGTTTCCTAAGCCAGATAACATTCGGAAGGGCAAAGTTTTCTTAAAGAAACCTTAAAAGGAATCCCACTGTTGAGTGGGTCTTCTGGAGGAATCTCTCTTCTCTGAAACACCCTGAACTGAAAATGTCAGTTTTTGTTTAAACAGAACATACAGGCATCTTCACTAACATTCAAAACAGTGCAGCAGGCGTACAATGCACTCCTGCACATGTAAGAAAGCTGATCATTGCAGCTAATTGGCATCCTTCCATGCACCCCAGCCTTCATGGGTGCACATGAAAGGCGCTTCTGTCAGCACTCGTTCAGTTGGGGGGAGCACCTCTTTGAGAGCTGGGCAGACTCTGTAGATATGATCCTTGGAACCCCTTTGGTCACTGGCCATCTCCCTGCTCAGCTGGCCTGCTGTTAAACCATGTGCTGCGAGTTCTCTCATTCACTAATTTTAGATTACCACCTATTTATAGCCAGCGTGCTGTGATGACGCAGGAAGCACAAGCCCTAACAAGACCCATGGGTCCCAGTCACTGCAGCAGCTTCAGCACCCTTCCTATTAGGCTGTCATGCATCATTTGGGCACAGGCTCCCTTCCCCAGGAGCCAGCATGGCCATGCTCCAGGGAGACAGGTGGCGTGGAACTGACTCATGACTCGAGACTCATGATCCCTGCTACTCAAATCCCTCCCAGAGCAGTCAGCATCCCCAGAAGGTGGCCGACACCAAGGCCCAGGGGCTGCTTGGTGGCTGAGGGAGAGGCAGCACTTCTGCAGGGACCTGGTGATGGCGGAGGGAGGCATCAAAGCTGGATGAGAGGCTGAGCTCCCTCCCTGGGCAGCAGAGTCTCATGGGTTTGCAAACGCCCCCTTTCTTCTGCACACCTGTGTCTCCAGCTACTAAGTACACTTGGGGTCACTTATATGATCCTTACAGCCTCTCCCCTCACCCAGTCCCCAGGATAGATATCACCATTCGGGTCCCAACTCTGCCACTTACGTGAAGCCATTCCCTTCTCCTTCCTGTGCCTTTGTTTCTTCACATTAAAAAAATGGAGCTTATGCTCTTCGAGTTTCCGTCGCACACGTCTGATGAAAGGTTCACGTGAGTGAATCAGTGTCAAGGGCTTAGAGAGGCACTTGACCCAAAGTGCACTGCATGAGCCGTCGTGATTTTCCCATTCTAAAACTCAAGAGACATAATCAGAAGGGTTATATCGCCTGCCCTACCAGTCAACTGCAGAGCCAGGGTTCCCACTAAGTCAGCTCACCCCAAAGTCGTCAGCTTCCATGCCCATTAGGAGCAATCCCAAACACCACCCAGCTGCTGACCATGGTTAGGGAGATGCTCCTGCTACATCCAGATAGGCTACATCCATCTTCTCTTTCCGCTCGGAGATGCATCTGAGTGTTCAACACAGAAGACATCATTGCTTTCTAGTTAATGTGTTCACAGAGCCCTGAATCTCAGTCTCAGGGAGAAAAAAAAAAAGTCACACGAAGCTGAGTTTAATTTAACAAATCTGTATTTGTGCCTGTGCTGGGTGCCTTGGGGCCTGCAGCTGGGAACAATCCAAAGTGCCCCTGGTAGAAAATACACCACCCAGAGCTGGGCCCACATAAGCCTGACAGGAAGCCACTGCTACCCCAACACAGGGAGTCTCCAGGTCCCTTTCCAGCATCCCTTTCTGAGCACAGCTAGTAATCAGACTGGTCCCCCAAGCCCTGGCTCTGACTTTATCCTGCCCTGTGGTGCAAAGGTCTCTATCAAGATTGGAGCATTGCCAATTATGCTGAACTGAGCATCATTTTTGAAGAGAAATCCAGTGTCCGTTGAGAAAGCAACAAATCAGTAGTGGACTTCATAACTTCCTGATAACCTTCTGACCCTGGGCCCCACTGGGAAAATAGTGCAGTAGCATCCAGCTCTGACAGACTCAACAATGCCTCAGGAACCTCCAGTCTAACGTGATGTGCCGGTTGGCATTATAGCGAAGCTGCAGACGAAATACCTTCACACCATGTCGTGGCCCTTCTAGCAACAGAGAGGACCCATTGCCTTTCCCTCTCTTTTTGGCTGGTCTGAGAAACCATGTTGTTTTTTCCCATTTGCTTCAGTGAAAGTTTACATAAATGGGAGCCAATAAATGATCCGGGTGCTCTGATCGCAGCACGCCTTAGGACGGTTTAGCTCCAAGACCAGCAGGACGCAGAGTCCCCTCCATCATTGCAGGTGCATTAAGCGCGTGTTATTTGGGAAGTGCACTTTTAATTATCATCCTTCCCTCAGACTTGCTGGTTCTGCCTGCAAAACAACCCCACGTCCCCTCAGAGCCTATTCAGCTCTTTGCTTTTTGCAGCAAAGCTTCAGTGATCCTGGACAGAAAGACTTTTTTTTTAAATTTGTTTGGGCACAGAACTGGACAGAGAAACTATGATAAGAATGGCTGAAATGCTAATGCTAGGTCCCAAAAGTCAGCTCCTCTTTGCCTATCCCTCCACTGCCAAGAAGTGGGACCACCTTAGCCATCACTGATTCAGGGAAGAGAGAGAAGGCACAGAGAACTCAGCCCAGCCAGTGTCCTCCAAGCTGAGTGCTCACAGAAAAGATGAGGCCAAAGAAAGCACTGGCTTCTGGGGAGGAATTTGGGTTATGCAGATAGTTATCTATTGCTCTGTAACAAATTACCATAGACATAGTGGCTTAAAACAACACATATTTATTATATCAGTTTCTGTGGGTCAAGAAACCAGGTACAACTTAGCTGAGTCCTCTGCTTCATAGTTTCTCATAAAGTTCCGTAAGGTGTTCACCAGGGCTGGGTCTCATCTGAAAGCTCAACTAGGGAAAGAATTACTTCCAAGTTCACGTGGTTGTTAGTAGTTCCTGGAGAAGCTGTTGATGAGAGAGAGAAAGAGAGAGAGAGAGATAGGGAGTCTGCCAGCAAGATGGAAGTTACAATCTTATGTCACATAGTCATGAAAATAATATCCCATCACCTTTGCCATATTCTTTTGGTTAGAAACAACTCAAAGTCTTGCCTGTACTCAAAGGGAGGGGGTTATGCAAGGCTGTGGCCACCAGGAGGTAGAGATCATTCAGGCCCCCTAACAGCCTACCTGCAGTGGCTTTTGTATGTGGGAGAGAAGCAAATGAGATCATTTGCTTTGAAAGGTATAAAAGAATATACTAATATAAAGTGTGTGACATTATTATTAACATTAGCAAACTACATTACAGAAAAGATTGGACCAATTCACTTCTCCTTCATAGATTGCCTTCTATACATTTTCAGTGCATTTATAATCCTCCTCCTCCACCTGTGAGCTGTGCAGTCTTTTTCAGTTCAGTTCAGTCTCTCAGTCATGTCTGACTCTTTGCGACCCCATGAACCACAGCACGCCAGGCCTCCCTGTGCAGCAACAACCCTCGGAGTCCACCCAAACCCATGTCCATCGAGTCAATGATGCCATCCAACCATCTCATCCTCTGTCGTCCCCTTCTCCTCCTGCCCTCAATCTTTCTCAGCATCAGGATCTTTTCAAATGAGTCAGCTCTTCCCGTCAGGTGGCCAAAATATTGGACTTTCAGCTTCAACATCAGTCCTTCCAATGAATATCCAGGACTGATCTCCTTTAGGATGGACTGGTTCAAAAGCATCAATTCTTCGGCGCTCAGCTTACTTTATAGTCCAACTCTCACATCCATACATGACTACTGGAAAAACCATAGCCTTGACTAGATTGACCTTTGTTGGCAAAGTAACATCTCTGCTTTTTAATATGCTGTCTAGGTTGGTCATAACTTTCCTTCCAAGGAGTAAGCGTCTTTTAATTTCATGGCTGCAATCACCATCTGCAGTGATTGTGGAGCTCAGAAAAATAAAGTCAGCCACTGTTTCCACTGTCTGCCCATCTATTTGCCATGAAGTGATGGGACCAGATGCCATGATCTTAGTTTTCTGAATGTTGAGCTTTAAGCCAACTTTTTCACTCTCCTCTTTCACTTTCATCAAGAGGATCTTTAGTTCTTCTTCACTTTCTGCCATAAGGGTGGTGTCATCTGCATGTCTGAGGTTATTGGTATTTCTCCCGGCAATCTTGATTCCAGCTTGTGCTTCCTCCAGCCCAGCGTTTCTCATGATGTACTCTGCATATAAGTTAAGTAAGCAGGATGACAATATACAGCCTTGACGGACTCCTTTTCCTATTTGGAACCAGTCTGTTGTTCCATGTCCAGTTCCAACTGTTGCTTCCTGACCTGTATACAGGTTTCTCAAGAGGCAGGTCAGGTGGTCTGGTATGCCCATCTCTTTCAGAATTTTCCACAGTTTATTGTGATCCACATAGTCAAAGGCTTTGGTATAGTCAATAAAGCAGAGATAGATGTTTTTCTAGAACTCTCTTGCTTTTTCAATGATCCAGCAGATGTTAGCAATTTGATCTCTGGTTCCTCTGCCTTTTCTAAAACCAGCTTGAACATCTGGAAGTTCACAGTTCACGTATTGCTGAAGCCTGGCTTAGAGAATCTTAAGCATTACTTTACTAGCGTGTGAGATGAGTGCAATTGTGTGGTAGTTTGAGCATTCTTTGACATTTCCCTTCTCTGGGATTAGAATGAAAACTGACCTTTTCCAGTGGCCACTGTGAGTTTTCACTTTGGTAGTGATCATAAGGTCATGAAGATCTTTTTTTCCACAATGTCTGGCTCTAGGTGAGTGATATTCTTGCATCTGGGTCATGAAGATCTTTTTACAATTCTCTTCTGCTTGCTGTTAGGTCCATACCATTTCTGTCCTTTATCGAGCCTATCTTTGCATGAAAAGTTCCCTTGGTATCTCTAATTTTCTTGAAGAGATCTCTAGTCTTTCCCATTCTGTTGTTTTCCTGTATTTCTTTGCGCTGATAGCTGAGGAAGGTTTTATTATCTCTCCTTGCTGTTCTTTGGAACTCTGCATTCAGATGGGAATATCTTTCCTTTTCACCTTTGATTTTTGCTTCTCTTCTTTTCACAGCTATTTGTAAGGCCTCCTCAGACAGCCATTTTGCTTTTTTGTATTTCTTTTTCTTGGGGATGGTCTTGATTCCTGTCTTCTGTACAATGTCACAAACCTCCATCCATAGTTCATCAGGCACTCTGTCTATCAGATCTAGTCCCTTAAATCTATTTCTCACTTCCACTGTGTAGTCATAAGGGATTTGATTTAGGTCATACCTGAATGGTCTAGTGGTTTTCTCCACTTTCTTCAATTTCATTCTGAATTTGGCAATAAGGAGTTCATGTTCCGAGCCACAGTCAGCTCCCAGTCTTGTTTTTGCTGACTGTATAGAGCTTCCCCATCTTTGACTGCAAAGAATATAATCAATCTGATTTCAGTGTCGACCATCTGGTGATGTCCATGTGTAGAGTCTTCTCTTGTGTTGATGGAAGAGGGTGTTTTCTATGACCAGTGCATTCTCTTGGCAGAACACTATTAGCCTTTGCCCTGCTTCATTCTGTTATTAAATTTGCCTGTTACTCCAGGTGTTTCTTGACTTCCTACTTTTGCATTCCAGTCCCCTATAATGAAAATGACATCTTTTTTGGGTGTTAGTTCTAGAAGGTCTTGTAGGTCTTCATAGAACTGTTCAACTTCAGCTTCTTCGGCGTTACTGGTCGGGGCATAGACTTGGATTACTGTGATATTGAATGGTTTGCCTTGGAAACGAACAGAGATCATTCTGTCGTTTTTGAGATTGCATCCAAGTACTGCAGTTCAGACTCTTTTGTTGACCATGATGGCTACTCCATTTCTTCTAAGGGATTCTTGCCCACAGTAGTAGATATAATGGTCATCTGAGTTAAATTCACCCACTCCAGTCCATCTTAGTTCACTGATTCCTAGAATGTAGATGTTCACTCTTGCCATCTCCTGTTGGACCACTTCCAATTTGCCTTGATTCATGGACCTCACATTCCAGGTTCCTATGCAATATTGCTCTTTACAGCATCGAATCTTGCTTCTATCACCTGTCCCATTCACAACTGGGTGTTGTTTTTGCTTTGGCTCCATCCCATCTTTCTTTCTGGAGTTATTTCTCCACTAATCTCCAGTAGCATACTGGGCGCCTACTGACCTGAGGAGTTCATCTTTCAGTGTCCTATCTTTTTGCCTTTTCATACTGTTCAAGGGGTTCTCAAGGCAAGAATACTGACATGGTTTGCCATTCCCTTCTCCAGTGGACCACATTCTGTCAGCAGTCTTTTATTTATACATAAATATGTGCTCTAGGCATACTTTTCCTTATTTTTTTTTTTTTTTTTTGCAAAACTTTCAAGCACATTCTAATTTTTGACCTCTTAAAACCAACCGTGTTAAGGGAAAAGGGGGACAGTGTTTTGCATGTTGGATCCTTTTGTTCAATCAGCTCCTCCAACCCAGTTGATCATCAATTTGTAGATGAAATCCTCACACTCTACTTGGAGGAAACATGTAACTTAAGTGAAGACATAGAAGAATGCCTCCAGAAAACCCACTTCTTAATACAAATTGAAAGAGGGTTTCTAGTCTTTCAAAGCTTGTCAGAATCTCAGAAATAATGGGGACTCCAGAACTTTCTCCAGGACAGCTTTCTAAACCAATCCAGGCGGTTGGGTCTGAAAGGCCTGATTTGGTTTTTATAGTGAATATTGACAGTGACTTTGTAATAATGTAATAACATATTTTATTCATTTAATTTTTATTTATTATTAAGTGACTGACAGAATAATCCAATTCTGGGATTAAGGTTCATAAGTAAGGAAAATAAGGCATAGCTTGGGCTTGTCCAGCAACACAACTGAAAGTCAGAAGAGCTCCCTGAAAAAGAGAAGCACTTCTTTTCCTTCACCCAGATTTCTGACTTGGATCCTACTGACTAGTCCACTCAGTCTATCAGCCAATCAGCTCCATCAACCACGGGGCCAGGGGTGTGTCCATACTGCTAAAGAGCAGGATTTGAGCATTTCCTTAGAGACCCACTTAAGCCCACTTAAGCCTCAGAACCAAACCCCTTGTGTGTAACCCCCATATGAGTGAGTCCACAGCACCCATTTCAGTATCCAATACTTTATTAACACAGCTCTGGCCTGACGCCAACTCGGGAAATAACCAAATTAGCCCCAAGACCTCCCTTAACTTAATTTTTACAGTTCTGCTTTCAGGATAGTGTTTTTCCTGTTACATTTCTTCTCTCATGTGTAACTCACTTTCCCTCAGGGAACAGAGGGTGGCTGAGAACACAAGGAGCCATCACAGGAGCCATTAAAAACTGCCTCAGGTGGCTGGGTGTCAGAGCTGTTTAGGGTAATTCAGTCCTGAAAGCAGCTTTTATCTCAACAGCCCAGACAGCCCAGACTTGCTGCCCTGTTGATGGGGAGCTGGCTCGTTCCAAGGTTCTTCTTCATGAAGGGATGTCTGCTCCCAGCAGAGAGGAATGTGAGCCTCTGGTCTTTGTTCCCCGGGAGAACTCAGCTTCTGCAGGCATCCTGCCCATCCAGAGGGACTGTGTGAGGCCCCTAGGAGACAAGGATGTAAAAGTGAAAAGAGATCATTGTGTGAGCACGTCTAGTACGAAAGACAGAGCTGCTGTTATTATTACCGCTGTTACCCGCTCCTAACTTCTCATCATCCAAACAGAATAAGAGAGAAATGACCAGGAAGCAATGCATGAACAAACAAGGGGTGTGTGTGTGTGTGTGTAGACGTAAAACAGCTCAGTGTGAGAAACAGGCTAGAACAACATGGAAAACTGACCAGATGAAAAAACGTTGTGAAAAGAATAAATGTGACGGTCCCTCCTCACTTTTCCCTGTAACGGTCCCCTCCTCACTTTTCTCTGTAATCACAAGCCGGTTGTTAAACTTTTCTGCCTGCTTGACCATCTTATAAGATAAAAGTAACAGTTCTTCCCCATTCCCTATCCACTGATCTAACAGTAGATAGATCAGTAGAATCTTAAAAACACTAAACAAACTGGAGAGTGGAAGTGACCCATCAATGTACTGTCATTCAATACATTGAAATAGAGGGTCAAAGATTCCCAGTTCAGTTGGTGAAAAATCACAACAACATCCTTTTTATCTGAGGTTAGAAGATTCTTCTAGTACCTTCCACCACCCACCAAATATAAGTATCAAATGTGAATACATTCCAAAACTCTGAAATAAAGATTTTGTGCATCTAGCTGCCCCTCAGTCTAATGCACAGAGATTTTCTGAGCATTCTCACACCTTCACCCAACATTAGATACCAAATAAGACTAATCATAGAATATCCTGAAGCCCTGAGAAAGTAAACCTGACAATAAAGAGAGAAGAAAGTGAGTTAATAGAAAATATTTCTGTCTGTAGTCATTTAGTAAAGGGTCAAATAGCCCCAATCAACTTAAGTCCAAATGGCACTATCACAAAGAAGTTAAATTATACTTAGTGGGCTGTATTCAAAGTAAAAAAAACGGCAGAATATGATGTAACAGTAAGTTATAGACCACAGTCACTGGGGGTGTCCCTGAGATGAAATCTGAAAAAAAACCTGCAGTTCCAAGAGTAGAAATAAAGGTGAGGAGCCTGACCAGAGAGATATCAAGGGATTCCTAAATTTAAAAACAATTTAAGGATCCTGGAATGATGCACAGTACCACTGGTGGTAACAGCATAGTTTTTTTTAATCTCTCTGAATGTCTATGCAAAAATTGAGCAAGCATATATCAAAACTGAAAACCCATGGATATTTACAACAAAAATTTTTTGGTAAGGTAGTCCCTTCCAACTCCCAAATACAAGGGAGTGAGGACAAAGCACCATAAAGTGTATGATTAACTATAGAATATTCTAATTCCATTATCACCTTTGTTCTTAAGAAGCAAGATTCACAGTATGGAAAAATAAATACAGTGTAATATAGAAGAGATTAAATTAAAAACCCTCTAGTTCTGAATTTGTAAATATATATAAATATATATATATGTGTGTGTATATATATATATACACACACACACACACACACACACACTCACACATACACATGTATACAGCCTGTGTATTTCCTAGCTCTGTCCACTAAAAAAGCCTAGAAACAATCAACAACCCACTAGCAATAAGTGTCTATAGCACCCAGATTGTATACCTAAAATGCCTTTTTTCACTAAAAGAAACCAAAGTTTTTGAAAAAATGGCTGAGCCCAGGTCTGGGCAAGGAACATTTCGTCACACCAGATAGCAAGGAAGCCAAAGGACACAGCTTAGCTACTGAACAACAACAACAAAAGAAAAAGAACTCGGGAAGCTACCACTCACCAAAAATGTGACAACTTGAGCTATTAAGAAATAATAATTATTAATTGAAACTCAAAATATGTTTAAATTCATGTACTCATAGTGATATACAAACAGCTAGTCAACTTCAGAACGTGATAGATGACCAATTCATTACCTTGAATACGCCAAATAAGGAGAAAGAACTGAGCATTTATCTGCCTTTCCTATATGAACTATATCACTGGGTAACCAAGTAGTAGGTGAGAAGAAGCACCTCTTTAAAAATATATTCCAACTAATAAATAAGGAAAAAGGATATAACCTGAGTATCATTATTTTGCAACTCTCAGTAAATAAACACATCTAGGCATTATGCTTCAACAACTGCTCATATAAAAAAAGGACAGAAATAATCAGACATTGATCTGGTATCTGGAAGGGGTTGCCCCCATTGTTCAAAGAGTTAAAATGTTCTAACCTCAGAATAACAGCAGTATGTATAGTGCTTTCATTTTGCCCTGATAAGGGGGACAGCTGGTTCATCTTCATTAGGTACTCACAAAAGGGGTTACTTTCTCCAATTTATGACAAAGAATAGCATCAGATACATGTATGGATGGTGAATGACTGTATTTGCTTGGATTTGGGGTAATTATTTAGTTTAATGGGATCTACAGTGGCCATCAAAATGGTTCAGTATGCCACAGCTCCCATGAAGTTCAGCTCAGTTAACAAATATGGATAAAATTCAATTCCATGGATCAGAATCAAAATAGTATAAAAGATCCACAGGAGCCATTGAACTCACTTCCATGGCACAACCATATAGGCCTTCGACGTGAGGCGGATCTTTATTATTGTGATTAATAGTGATACTAGAGAACTTATTTTCCTTTGTATCATGCTTTATTTCTTTGCATTCAATTGAGCAGATGAGATGGCTTAGCAACAGTAATCAAACCAGCACAATCACTGTCTAGCCTATTTTTTTAACATTGTGCTGTATATAAGTAATTGATTTGTTTCTTCTTGAAGGATGCTACAATATAGTTAAAATGAAACCCTGTGCTTAATGGATTTTTCTTTACTCAGCTGTCTATAACCAATCAGTATTTTGATGTTTGTGGGTTCTTTACACAATTTAGATGTGAGTGAGTATTAAACTAGGTTTCCAGTGTGTGGTATAAGTGAGAGCAAGATAAAGCAGTTCTTTTTTCTCTCTTTTTCTCTCTCTCATAAATGAGTTTAAATACAATAGTTTTTTTTTGTTTTTTTTTTTTAAGTAAGAGAAGAGGAAAAAGCCGGGCTTCTTTCCTCCCCGGCTTCCTCCCTCCCGTGCTTCCAATCCAGACTGCTCCTTGGGGGCCATCTAATCCTCCTACAGCTCCATGGAGCCTCAGGGATTAACGTAGACTCTCAGCTGGGGAAATGCGAGGACCCCTGGACTCTCAGATTGGCAGCTCACATCAAGCCCACCTCACTGCCAGTCTATGACCTTGATCTTCTCTTTAAAAACCAAGATTTTACCTCATTGCTTTTTATCCAATTCCTCTCATATGTCTGCTGGTTGATCTTTTAAACACTCCAGTTACTGGACTTCTCTTCTGACACCCCCTGGCTCCCCATGACCTCTCAGGGGACCAGAGTCCTGACACTGATCACCTGCTTTCCCTGGTTTGTGCCTATTACTCCAAAACCCACACTCTGCTAGGCTTAGCCACTGCAGTACCTTCTAGAACTGAGGGTCTACCTACCACATACCCTGAGCCGACTCACTTCTCCCCTCATGGTGGCCTGCCTGCTCTCTGGACCTGAGCAACCTTGTTTGGGTTTAACTGAGCCCTGGGCTCATGGACTTATAAGGAAAATAAAACCAGACTCACAGAAAGTTTCCATGAGGATTTATGGTAGTTGTAGCACCTTTTTAAGTCTTGAACTTAAACTCGGAAGATCCATGTTTCACTCCTAGCTTGACTATTTATCCACTCTGCACACAGCAGGCTGGCTGTCCTGGGAAAGTTTTCACAAAATGCAAATATCGTCCTTCCTCCATATGAATCTGAATCTTCAGGGCCCTGGAACTGGTATTTTTAAAGGTCCTTAGGTGGTTTGGGAACCACTAAATTCAGAGATCTCCAGGGTCGTCCCATCTTGCTGTGGCATTCTATGGTGTCTGTGACGTTCCAGGCAGATGAGCAAAGAGAACCAACAGGATGAAGCTTCAGCAAGGCAAGCCCATACATAGCAGAAACAGGACAGCTCTTGTTCAATGAGCAATAAACTCAGAAACCCCATACCCCTAAGAAGTGCCCCTCGTGGGACACAGAAATTAATTCCAAACAACCTTGGGCAGATTTATGAGAATCAGAGCCATCAAAGGGAGCAAAGAGTACCTCCATGCCTCAAAGGCTGTGGGCGCAACAGACCTCAACTGGATGAATCATGGGTCTGACCTGGGATGGCGAATCCTCCTTCTGTGGAATCCACTTCAGCAAGAGTTCCTGCTCTGGACCTTTCCATCTGCAGTCGCTGAAAATGAAAACAGAATTTTGTGTATAGAAATCACCTGAGACTAATAATGTATGTCCAATGAGTTGGGAAAGTACTGGTCCTTTTATTGAGAAACAGCCTTAGAGTCCCTTCTTTATGGACTGAGGAATATAAATCTTGAGACTGGGTGTCTCTGCTTTCCTACAATCAAAAATTGAACAAGAAGTTACACACTTTATAAACTGTATTCTTTATGCGTCTCTAATGCATAATGTTCTTCTAAGCACTTTGCTTAGGTCATCATTTAATACTCACAGCACATCTAGGTACTGAGTATTGTATCTCCACTTGTTCAGCTTAAGAAACTGAGGTTCAGAGAGGCTACAGAGTTTACCCCGGTTTTCACACCTCATCAGGGGTAAAATCCAATAAGAAAAGTTGGCCCATCTGGATTCAAAGCCCATGCCCCTCTTCCTACCTCTTCAGATGCCCAACTTGGCCAGGAAGTAGAAACCCAGCCTCTCTGAGAACATCTCAGAGCCTTCAGAACAATGTTAAGCGAGGCTGGAGTTAGAAGAGGTCCTGCTGAAGACAGATGCTCAGGTAGGGTGCCAAGTCCATGCCTTCTTTTAGCTGTCTTCCTCAGCACACTCTCCATGGGGAGAAAACATATTTATATTTATGCCTGAATTCTTTGATTTCTAAGACCGAACTAACTAAATGAACCACCGTGCTCTGCCCCAGACTGACAAGGCTGCCCCCAAACCCAGGCTGCTTGCTATAGGCACAGACTGACCTGCAGAATAGACTTAGAGGAGCTAGAGACCATGGGATGGAATGGACTTTTAAACCTCTTTTCTGAGCTTTTCTTTTTCTTCCTGCTCCTACCCTCATCCCCAGTTCACTGAGCTTAAATTCCCAAGTGCTGTTGGCAGGGTGATCCATATTCACAGAAACCCTGGCCACATTTCCCGTTGTCAGGAACAGCACCAGCCTTGGGTTGTAGGCAGGAGTCAGCAACATAGCTTATTACATTTTTAGAGTTTTAGATTTTATAATAACCTTCCATATCCCTCATTTCCCTTTAATTCTCATACCAATCTAGCCCCTTTCACAGACAAAAAAAGAAGATGATCAAGGTCCCATTATCAACAAGTGTCGAGGCTGCTCCAAAGCCCAAATGTTCTTGCTGATTTTGGAGTCCATGACCTTACCACATCTGCCCCTGGCACAGCCCACACGTGTAATTTGAGCACTGGAGAGGGTGAAAGGTCAACTGGCCATGACAGCATTAACAGATTACCCCTTACAATGCAAACAGATGAGAAAATTAACACTCAAGCATTCACACCAAAGATGAATGGATTCATCACCTTCTTGCCCTTGAAATGACCTTCAGAAACCAAATAGAAATCAACATCTTTCTTTGGAGAAACTGAAGCCAAGAAAAGTCCTGAGGGCTCAGTATTGAGTAGCTGTGTGTGCATTGGAACCCCAACTAGAGCTTTGCTCTCCTGACCCTGGGCTGGGGCAGCATCACAAAAGCCCACCGCAACCAGCCTGGTTTTAGATTATCAAAACTGCCCTCGTGTAATCTCAATCTGATTGCTGATAATTAGCAACCCAAGCTTTCATTTTTGCATCAAGTTAGTTGAAAGTCATCAAAAGAATTTTATGTTTTAGCAAACAAAGCTATATACACCCAAATTAATTTTTTCATAATTTTCTGTAGGTAGGATTCAACTTCATCTCTTTAAAGGGAAATAATTTCTCCAATCTTATAATGAGATTTTTGTATTTTAAGTAAAAGTAACTTTATCAAGAGCACATTTGGGGGAAAAGTTTTTATAGATTTTAAACACGTGAGAATTCCCACCAGGATGAAATCTGACAATTCTCCAAGGTCCAGCCTGACTCAAAGATAAAATGTATGGAAGGAAATGGTCCAGCGGCTATGGAGGGGTGGAGGTATGCTGAGTGTTCCTGAGACACTCCTGGAAGGCCACTGAAGAGCATTGGGTGCTCTGGGTAAGGACAAACCACCAGGCAGTGGTGAGGGGCTTGGAAAAGGAGGACATGCATCAGAGGCACAAGTGATCCATTTCCTATTTTTCACATTAAATAGAGAGCACAGAGCTGTTTCCAATGTGTTTTCAAGCCCAACCAATGAGGGGAAGGATGGCATGGAGCTGACTCTGTGCCCAGTTTACTCTTTTGAACTTCTTCAGGCTGAGAGGATCCTGTATGCAGGAGTCAAGTTAGATCCAGTCACAATAGCACAGATTGAGCACCTCTTGTTTGCCTAGCACTGTCCTGGACCTGGTAAGAACCAGGAGAGGACCCAACCTCCACCCGTGCCTGTCTCATCTGAGAGGAGTCTTCTCTTCCTCCTCAGAACTCTCACGGTGCAGAGTTAGCTGGACCCTTCAGTGGCTCTTTTTCCCTTACTGGCCTGTGTGTTGCATCCCTTTGCGTCTCCTTTTAGTCGCCTGTAAGTCTGTGAAGGCCAGGGTCCAGGTCTGCTCCGTGTGTGTGTCTTTGCCTCTGGTCCAGGGCCTGGCACACAGCAGATCCTCACAGAAGCTTCCAGTTTGAATGACTGATTAGTGTTCCTTGCCCTGACCTTGGGGCCATCTTGGAACAGGGGCTTGGCGCCATGGAGCCGACAGCTCAGAGGAAGCGAGGGAGACCCCTGGAGAAGGGAGGGCCAGGCCAAGTGAGTGATTGCCTTTCCTCTTGTGTGCAGTTCACTGGCTGTTCACCACATGCGGGGCCAGTGGTCCCCACGGCCCCACGCAGGCCCAGTGCAACAACGCCTACCGGAACTCCAACCTGAGCGTGGTGGTGGGGAGCGAGGGCCCCCTGAAGGGCATCCAGACCTGGAAGGTGCCAGCCACCGACACCTACAGGTGGGTATGGAGGAGGGGAGGGTCAGGGGCAGACCCGCCCTCCTGAAGAGGACTGGGGTCCTGCCTGTGGGTGCATGCCTGACCCGCTGGGGTGCCCAGGCAGGCCAAGGTCCCAAGGCCAGAGACTCTGGCCCACATTGGAGGTGAGGGCTGGAGACAGGGAGACTGGGGATAATGGAACCTGGCAAGAAAGATAGCTATGTCCTCTGTCTGCCAGGAGCCCACACCACAGACCATTTGTGGAGACGATATGCATACATGAGCTAGCTTCAGAGCATTCTCTAGTTTTATTAATAATTATAATTTGAATGGGCTGTTATTTGACTGTTACTTCATGCTGTTCAAATGAGGCAATAAATGTCAAAATGTTTGGGAAACAAAAGTATGATACACATGAAAGATGTTTCTTATCCTTGAGCCTCCTTTCCTGGGCCTTCATTGTTTGCTAGTAAAGCAACTACTCTTGACTTCTCATCCCAGGCCCAACCCCGACCTTAGAGCATTCCACTAGAGCAAAGCCAGGCTGAGGGAGGCCCAACTCCAGCAGGCAGGCAGCTAAGCCAAGCTAATGGCAAGGCTTCTAACCCTGAACAGGCATCAGAATGACAGGAAGGCCAGTTATTTGCGCCAACGATGGCATAATTACACTTCCTGTTTACGCAGCCCAGCCACGTGCTGTGCAAGGCCCAGATTGCTGGCCCTACTCGCAAAGTAAAAAAGTGAAAGTGTTAGTCACTCAATTGTGTCTGATTCTTTGACTCCTCTGTCCATGAGATTTCCCAGACAAGTATACTGAAGTGAGTTGCCATTTCCTTTTCCAGGGGATCTTCCTGACCCAGGGATTGAACTCATGTAGGTCTCCTACATTAGCAGACACACTCTTTACCAACTGAGCCACTAGGGAAGCCTTGCGAAGAGTGTGGTTGTATAGGTTTGGAGTGGGGCCCAAGAATATACATTTCCTTTTTTTTCGTGCTAAACATTTTTACATTAATGAAGCAAATATGACGACACATTGGCGTTTACTGGATGCAGATTGAGGAGGGAGACATAAGTGGTATTCATTGTACTCATGGAATCCATCTACACATTTGTTCATCGAGAATATGAATTTCTAGCAAGTTCTCAGGTGATGCTGATGCCACCCCCGAAAACCACTGGGTTCGTCACACCCCAGACTGTCATCTTCTCACAGCTCGATGATGGGGGCGAAGTCAATGCCGCAATCCTCCTTACAAAGGAGGGAACTGAAGCTCAGAGTCAGGAGCCTCCCCATAGCCACGGGGTCCAGAAATTGCCTCCAGGCCCAGACTTCTGAGGCCCAGCCCCTGGAGGCTGCTTGCACAGCACATGGCTGGGCTGTGTAAACAGGAAGCATAATTATGCCATCATTCGTGCAAATGCCCCCTCCCCTCCCCTCCCCAGAGTGGAGTGGGAAATGAGCTGCTTCCCTTCCTTCATTCCCCACCCCCCCTCATCCCCCCATACAGCCTCAGCCCCCGGGGAAGGAAAGGAGCTTCTCAGGTTGCCCTGTTTTCTGTGCAGTCCCACCCCTTGGGACCTCGTGTAAATGTGTTCCGGGGAAACCCTAAGTGCTTTTTAAATGACATTCTGGGCAGGAACGCAATAACAAGGTTTGGCTGCAATGAGATTAGCAGCTCCAGGTCCCACAAATCCCCAGTAAATGGCCAAAGACATCCAGCTACCCCTGCCCCTACCACACTGAGCAGGTCAGGCCTCCCTGCCTGCCTGGCTGACTTTCCAGAGGTCGCCCACTGTCCTAGAGAGAAGAGGATACATGTCTGTTGAGGACCCACTAGGTATTTCTCCTCCTTGTAACAATGAGGTAGATGTCATTATTATTGTTTTTATCTGTATTCCCTTGTTTCCATATGAAGAAACTGGAATCAGGAAGTTAAGCAACAGATCTAAGGCCGCATGTATGTGTGTGCATGCATATGTGCTAAGTCACTTCTGTGTCTGACACTTTTGTAAGAGTCGAACTGTAGCCCACCAGCTCCTCTGTCCATGGGATTGATTCTCCAGGCAAGAGTACTGGAGTGGATTGTCATTTCCTCCTCCAGGGTATCTTCCTGACCCAGAGATCTAACCGGCATCTCACATCTCCTACATTGGCAAGTGGGTTCTTTACCACTGGCACCACCTGGGAAGCCCCCCTAAGGCCCCCCTAAGCCCCGCTAAGGCCCCCTCAGTGACAAAGATGGAATTTGAACCAAGGACCCTCAGGCTCAAAGTCTGTGTGTTCCCTCCATTAAAACTCACATCTGGGCTCTGAGATGCAAGAAACAGGAAATGGGGCAGGGGGATCCATAGGACCCACGCAGCACCCACCTCCTGGAAACCTCCAGAAATGAGAGCCTGGGAGGGGAGGCCCCACTGCCTGAAGGGAGACTGGCCAGCCTAGCCCTTGGTGCAGATCCCTATGTACGAAAAACAGCATGAGGAAGGCGGCAGAGGAGCAGCAAGGCAGACAGAGACCTCAACAGTTACCTCCAGCAAGACCTGCTGTCACATCCTTGCCCAGGGCAACTCCCAAGTTAGACTGGCTCAAAGTCCCCTGAGTAAGAGGCCCTCTTAGGCTGCGTTCCCCCTGAGACAGGGTGAATCAGACCCACTTCCAGACTTGGGCAGGTTATTTAGTCCCTTTAGACTCTATTTTCCCATCTGTTAAAGGTGAGGGTTAGGAGTTGCTGACACCTGTCCAGTTGGTTGCAAAGATCACATACAAGTACCTCGCATGCGTTCTGCACATGATAGGTGCTGCCCAGCCCAACATCTGCAAGAAATCTGCTGGAGTAACCATGGTGTCAGGCAGTAGCCAGACAGCATTTCCAGAACAGCAGTAGTTCCCAACTTCTGTGCTTCCAAGGACTTTCTTCTGACTCTTTTTGAAAGAGTATGCCTGCCAAACTATACTTATTAAATAATAATTAATTCATTTCCCCATTTTTTATTAATCACAGCCATATCCAAGTCTAGCCAGGTTTCTGATCTACGTGAATTGCCACAGTATCACCACCTGTGTTGCTAGAAGCCCAGCCCAAATGGGAGAACTGTTTCCATCTCTCTCTTTGGAATGTTGAGACTAGCTAGCTCGAAGCCCCCAGCACTGCCTACCGCACACTCACCAGAAACACACAGGAGCCATTTTTCTGTTGAAGCAAGACACTGAAGTGCCCACATTGCTAAAGGGGGCTTTTTTGAACTGGCCTGAGAAGCACCATATCAAAATGAAAGAATCAAAACCCAAAAATGTTTGGTTTGGGTTTTGTTGTTGCTGTTGACTCCTTGTTTTTTAACCCAACAAAGGCTGTTACAGATATTCCTGACCCTCATTTCATCCTTGACCTTAGATGAGGCTTGGACAATGTCTGTTGGTCACATAATGTCACATCAAAGAAGCAGACCATTTAATGATTTGCTATAAATCATTATAGCACATCAAAGTGCTATGCGTGCATGCATGCTAAATCGTTTCACTCGTGTCTGACTCTTTGCGATCCCATGGACTATAGTCCACCAGGCTCCTCTGTCCATGGAATTTTCCAGGCAAGAATACTGGAGTGGGTTGCCATTTCCTCCTCCAGGGGATCTTCCCAACCCAGGGACTGAACTTGTGTCTCCTGTGTCTCCTGCATTGGCAGGTGGATTCTTTACCCACTGAGCCATCTGGGAGGCTTCAAAGTGCTATGGACCACATCAAAATGTCCCCCAATCAGAATATCCAGATTGAGGGGTCAGGTGCCTTTTTTCTGGAAGATATTTTCTCCATAGTAACTAATACTAATCCTTATTTAGTAAGTACAGTTCATCCAGTGAGACAAACAGGGCACACAGAAGACACGTGATAAAAGGTTCTTGAGAACAGAAAGGTTGGGAGCATTCCTTAGGGAGTCCATCTATTCCTAGAAGAGTGTGGCACTCAGCTAGTGCTGTTTGACTGCGGCCTGAGACCTGGCACTATTATTGCTCCAGTCAAGGTCTCTACCTACTGATCAGAGAGGTTAAGGAAAAGAAACTACTACTTACCAAGCACTTACTGTCTGCCAAGGTGGGGCACCATTGTCTGAGGCTTCCTCAGGGATGAATACAGGTGAAAACACCCCCACTCTTTTTTTTTAATTAATTTGTATTGGAGTATAGTTACTTACAATGTTGTGTTAGATTCTGCTGTACAGCACAGTGAATCAGTTATACATTTACCTGCTCTTTTTTAGATTCTTTTCCCATATAGGTCGTTACAGAGTATTGAGTAGAGTTCCCTGTGCTATATAGTAGGTTCTTGCATATGTGTGTTAGTCGCGCAGTCACATCCAACCATTTGCAACGTCATGGACTGTAGCCCACCAGGATTGTCTGTCCATGGCATTCTCCGGGCAAGAATATTAGAGTGGGTAGCCATTTCCTCCTCCAGGGGATCTTCCTGACTCAGGGATCGAACCCGAGTCTCCTGCACTGCAGGCAGTTTCTTTACCATCTAAGCCACCGGGGAAGCCCAGGTTCTTATTAGTTACCTATTTTATATATCGTACTGAAAGCGCACGCAGACACACACACAAACACACACACACACACACAGTCACTGCTGTCCTGTCCTGAGCTTCCCCTTCCCCTGGATTTGCTACTTCCTCTGTCAAAACAGGAGAGGTGTCCACACCTGCTCACCTCCTGCTTTGCAAATTCAGGGACCCATATTAAGTACCTATTAGGACACTGTGCCTGACACCTAAGTATATAAAGGGAACAAGATACAGTCTCTGCCCCCAAAGGAGCCCCAGCCAATGGCGGACATAGGAACAAAGCATTTCGGTGTGATGTACAAATGCCACACCAGAGGTTTACACACCGCCCTGCCATCAGAGGCCAGGGGAAGGGCCTGAGTTCACGGGTGGCTTCCACAAGGAGACAGAAGCCTGAGTTTCAGTCTTGAAGGTGACAGAGTTGTCTACGAAGAAGAGGGGAGGGCCTTCCTGGTGGAAAGAGCCCCTGGGGAAGCCGGGGGAGCCGGGGCCTGCAGGAGCTGAGGCAAGACCTGGCCCTGAGGCTGGAGCCTCACCTCCCAGAGGCATTTGCTCCTTCTGGTGACGGTGTGAGGAGGAGAGAAACAAGCAGGGAGGCAGGGAGAGCAGAGGGAAGCTTTTGAGGTCATCAAGAGGCAAGAGGCAAGTGGGGCTAGACCAGGGCAGGGGAAACATGGCGGGAGGGGTTGATACATTTGGGAGGTGGAGTCAGCATGACTGCAGGACTGAGTGGGTGGGGGGTAGGGGAGCAGACAGTACCCAGGAGCACAGTCGTGAGTCAGGGGCTGAGGAAGCCAGGACAGTGAGTGACCCCTCCTATCCAAAGGAGCCTGACTGGGAAGGACAGGCAAGAATTAGGGTAACAGGGAGGAGTGCATCTGATTTGGGAGGTTTCCCAGTTTGGTTCTGAGTGCCCATGGGGGTGGGTCAGAGCACGAGCGTGGACTGTGGGTTGTGCTGGGGCAAGAGTCTCAGCCTCCCCTGTGAAATGGAGGCACGTGCCAAGCTCTGAGGCCTGGGGGTATTGAATAGGATTCCATGTGTGACACACCCGCGCTGGGGCAGCCCACATGCCAGAGGTGTTGGCCAGCCAGCCTCTCACTCTTCCTGACTTTTTCCCATCTTCATCCTTCTCTCCCTCCCCCGAGCCCACCTGCCTGTCTTCCTTCCTTCCTACCTCTCCAGGGTTCCACATCCTTCCCAGCCCTCCTCCTCCCCCAGCTTCACACACACACACACACACACATACGCACACACACACACACACACACACACACACGTATATGCACATATACGCACGCGCACGCAGATCGTCCATAAAATCATTTGTCAAGCACAACCCACAGCTCCTGACAGCAGCTCTCACATAGTTCGCTTGTTTCCCAGACATAGCGTGCAGGAAGTCCCAGATTGCAGGGGCAGCCAGCCAAGCCCGCCCACAGACCTGGCCACAGCTGTTCCTGATGGCCTCTGTCCCTGACACTCATTTCCTCACCTGGCTCCAGAGACCAGCAAGTGCAGCTGGATCACACCATCATTCAGATTCGTCCACAGCCATGGAGCACCTACTGCGTGCTAGGCTCTGAGCCAGGGAAAGGATGGGGGTGGTGTCCTTGTAGAGAGGACTGAGCCTCTGGTCTTTACAAAGACCGCAGAGCAGAAAAGTTCAATAATGGTTCACAATGCCAGGACAGTTCTAGACAACTGTAGAGGAGAGTCACAGGCATGACTCCTTGCCAGGGTAATGGTGCAGATAGCCATCGCCCTAGAGAGCATAGCACAGGGCAAGTCAGAGTATGGGCCTGGGGGGTGCATGGAGCGAAGATCCATGAGCTGCAGCCAGAATGAAGCTTGGGTTCTACCTCTGATACACTGTGTGACACTGGAAGTGTGCCTTCTCTCCGCTTTAGGGGCCTCATCTGTCAAAGGAGGGGTAAGAGGGAGAGGTCACTGAGGTCTCTTCTAGCTCTCGTACTCCTGGGTCAGAAAGGCAGTATGGAACGTGTGGACGATGGTTCTTGCTCATCGGTGCAAAACCGGAATGGAACAGGGACAGCCTCTACTGCTGACCTGGGTGTCACCTGATGGCTCGCAGGACCCATCTGGGTCATCCGACTATACATCTGAACAGAGACCTCGCGCTGCCAAAGCCCTGTGCACATCCAGCGTCTCCGAACACACCCAGCATCTCCATGCTCTCACAGCAACCAGAGGCTGGATGGATACACAGGGTGGACCTTACTGTTCTGATTTCCCAGAGGAGGAAAGCAAGCCTCAGAGGACAGAGGGATTTGCCCAAGTCCAGCCAGGTGTTAAAGGCAGAGCCCAGATAGGGTGTAGGAGAGAAATGAGGTGTCCCTGCTTCTGCAAGAGGGGTCCCCTTGCTCCCTCCCGTCCACCGTTCCTGGCAACCCTGTGCTGCACACCAGCTGCGCTCTCCTTTCAGGCTCCGGCAGGCAGCCACTTTGATTTGCTGCTAATTCTTTATTTAAAAAAGATTCACAACTCAATTACATCAGGTAACAATAGCTCACAGTCAATAATACAAAACGCAAACCCAATAAACATTCATTCTGACCAGGGAACATAGATTTAGATGAAGAAAAACAAAAAAATTACAGCATCAGCTCGTTGAGAACAGTATCCTGTAATTTCCAGTAAATTGGAATCACGGCGAGTCGTTTTCCCCACTTGAGTGGCAGGTATATTAATTTGTTGGCATTTGTCAACCATCAAAATAAGTTGTTTACAAGGATAGGAAGAAAGATTCAGAGAGTCAGGCTGAGGTTATTATTCTGGCAGGAGATTGTGTAACGTGATTCATATGATTCGGGGGTCTTCAGAAGCAACAGGGCTGGCCTATATTCCCTGTGGAGGTAGGTCCAGGGTGAAACTGAACACCCTTGACCTAGGCCCCTTGGCCACACCCTACTCTACCTACTGCCCTGCTCTCTAGAATCTGGGGCCTCATCCAGTCACCCCCTTCTGCCTCCCGGAAGTCACCCCAGGAGAGGAGTGGACAGGCTCACCAGGGGTAGATTAGAACAGTTACCATTTGTTACTCACTAACAGGGGCTGAACTAGCATGCGTGCATACTAAGTTGCTTCAGCCGTGTCCAACTCTTTGCACCCCTGTGGACTGTAGCCTGCCAGGCTCTTCTGTCCATGGGATTCTCCAGGCAAGAATACTGGAGTGGGTTGCCATGCCCTCTTCTAGGGCATCTTCCCAACCCCAGGGATTGAACCAATGTCTGCTGTGGCTCCTGTATTGCAGGCAAATTCTTTACCGCTGAGCCACCAGGGAAGCCCCAGGCCCCTTATAAGGGGCATTATCTCATGGAACTCTCACAACAACCTTTCAAGGTAAGTATTATTATCCCCCTCTTATAGATGAGGAAACTGGAGCTTGGAGAGGGTACATAACCTGCCCAAGGTCACAAAGCTGGTGAGTAACAGGGCCAGAACCAGAAGAGGGAAGCAAAGTGCTTTGGACACAAAAGTCCAGGAGGCTCTGGCTCTCGGGGTGGCCCAAGTGCAAGGCTGGCACCTGAATGGGGGACATCTCACCCAGATCCTGAGTGGGGGACATCTCACCCAGAACCTGAGTGGGGGACATCTCACTCAGCCCCTGAGTGGGGGATGTCTCACTCAGCACCTGGGTGGGGGATGTCTCACCCAGCTTCTGGCCCTGAGGGACAGAGCTGGATCGAGATCCAGAGTTCCAAAGAACAGCAAGGAGAGACGAGAAGTCCTTCTTCAGTGAACAATGCATAAAACTAGAAGAAAACAACAGAAGGGGAAAAACTAGAGATTTCTTTAGGAAAACTGGAAATACCAAGGGAACATTTCACCCAAAGATGGGCACAATAAAGGACAGAAATGGTAGAGACCTAGTAGATGCCGAAGAGATCAAGAAGAAATGGAAAGAATAACTGTCCAGAATAACACGGAATAACTGTCCAAAAAAGATCTAAATGATCTGGATTACTATGATGGTGTGGTCAGTCACCCAGAGTCAGACATTCTGGAGCATGAAGTCAAGTGGACTTTAGGAAACACTGCTGTTAATAAAGCTAGTGGATGTGATGGAATTCCAATAGAGCTATTCAAAACCTTAAAGGATGATGCCATCAAGGTGTTGTATTCAATATGTCAGCAAATCTGGAAGACCCAGGAGTGGCCACAGGACTAGAAAAGGTCAATCCTCACCCCAATTCCCAAGAAGGGCAGTACTAAAGAATGTTCTAACCATCAGACAATTGCCCTCATCTCCCATACTAATAAGGTCATGCTTAAAATCTTGCATGCTAGGCTTTAGCATTATGCAAACCAAGAACTTCCAGATGTCCAAGCTGGGTTTTGAAAAGGAAGAGGAACCAGAGATCAAGTTGCCGACATTCACTGGATCATAGAGAAAGCTAGGGAATTCAAAAAAAAACATCTACCCCTGTTTCATCAACTGTGCTAAAGCCTTTGACTGTGTATATCATAACAAACTGTGCTTAAGGAAATGGGAATACCAGACCATCTTACCTGTCTCCTGAGAAACTTGTATGCAGATCAAGAAGCAACAGTTAGAGCCCTGTATGGAACAAATGATCGGTTCAAGATTGAGAAAGAAGTATGACAGAGCTGTCTGCTGTCACCCTGTTTGCTTAACCTGTATGCTGAGCACATCATGAGAAGTGCCGGGCTGGATGTGTTACAAGCTGGAATCCAGATAGGTGGGGGAAACATCAACAACCTCAGATATGCAGATGATACCACTCTAATGGCAGAAAGCAAAGAGGAACTAAAGAGCCTCTTGATGAGGGTGAGGGAGGAGAGTGAAAGAGTTGACTTAAGACTATATATTTTAAAAAGTAAGATCAAGGCATCCTGTCCCATTACTTCATGGCAAAAAGAAGGGGAGAAGGTAGAAGTAATGACACATTTCCTTTTCTTGGGCTCTAAAATCACTGTGGATGATGACTGCAGCCATGAAATCAGATGACAATTGCTTCTTGACAGGAAAGCTATGACAAACCTAGACAGCATATTGAAAAGCAGAGACATTACTCTGCCAACAAAGGTCCTTATAGCCGAGGCTATGGTCTTCCCAGTGGTCACGTATGGTTGTGAAAGTTGGACCATCAAGAAGGCTGAGCATTGAAGAATTGATGCTTTTGAACTGTTGTGTTGAAGAAGACTCTTGAGAGTCCCTTGGACTGCAAGGAGATCCAACCAGTCCATCCTAAAAGAAATCAGTCCTGAATATTCACTGGAAGGACTGAAGCTAAAGCTGAAGCTCCAATACTTTCGCCACCTGATTCAAAGAGCTGACTCATTAGAAAAGACCCTGATGGGAAAAATTGAAGGCAGGAAGAGAAGGGAATGACAGAGGATTAGATGGTTGTATGGCATCACCAACTCAATGGACGTGAGTTTGAGCAAAGCTCCAGGAGATGGTGAAGGACAAGGAAGGCTGGCATGCAGCAGTCCATGGAGTCACAAAGAGTTGGACGCCACTGGGCAACTGAACAACAACAACAACTGTCTGCACCAGCCTGTGCTTTTTTCACTGTGGTACAGCCACCTGGAAGAGATAAGCCTTGTAGCAGCTAGAAGCTTCCAAGGGAGTGAAGCTCAGTAGTGGGATTTTGGGCCTCACCATGCTGACCAGAGAGACACTGTCACCCCTACAAGTGGTCCAGGCAGGCAGATTCCAGCTCCCTGTGTCTCGATGTTAGTCCAGGTGGAAATGTGGGGCTGAGGCCATCACACAGGAAAGCAAAATCCAGCTGCAGACACCTGGGTGCCAAGCTCCCCCCACCTTGCACTTGGCAGCAGTTTGCAGTCTTCTCGAATCCACTACTTACCCTCATGAGGACGGGGGTCCTTGTCTTCATTTTTTCCTTGGCTAGGGGAAGCTGAGGCTCCGAGAGGTTAACCAAGTTGTACCAAGTCCCACAGCCAACAGAGTGCCCGGGTATGACTCAGAACTCAGGGCTTTTTACATCTACCTCTCTGCCAAGAACGAGGACAAGACCCAGATGGGGCTGGATTTCAGACTTGGGTGGGGGCAGGAAAAATAGGAAAGAAGGCTTGGGGGGTGGGGGGAAGTGTCAGGAACAAACAACATCTAAAATATAATGCTTTGTCTAAATTTAAACGTGAGAGAGTTCAGAATGATTCATAATGCATGCAGATTGATGCAAATGACTATGCAAATGGGGCAGAAAGGAGGATAAGGGTACAGCTCACCTCTCAACCATAGCAGGAGTGGGCAGGGCAAGGACTCCCTCTTGGGCAGCAGTTTTCCAAGCAAACCTCACCTTCAAAATGACTTTCTGAAGCAACCTGCCAAGGCCCCGGGGCCCTGAGACCCTGGGGTGGCAAGCTGGACAGATGTGGCCCGTATACATCCACGTCACTATCTCCACACTCGACCGGGTCTCTGGAACGCCCACCACCCCCACCCCACCCCCGGCCCCAGTCTGCCTTCTCTGAGCTAAATGATTCTGCTGCTTTCCTTTCACCAATGAGCCTTCCTTTTCCCTCCGCCTTGTAATTGTCCTCATCACCTCTCTGTTTCTAATGGGTTGGGAGCGAGGGTTTGGCAGACAGTCTGAGTGAGTCAGGATGGGCCAGTAGCTTCTCAGACCATATACCCTGCAGCAGTGTTCTGGAGGGCAGATGGCCTCCACGAGGGGAAATGTGAAGCTTTGGACCAGGATTTGCCTAGTCCAGTGAATCCCTGTTCCTTGGTTTCCTCATCTGTCAAATGAGATCGCTAACAGCTCATGTGTATGGCTATTGGCAGTTGGATTCGGGGGTGGGGCGGATGCCATATGCATTCACGCCTAGCACATGGTCAGGAATCAGCCCTGCTTCCCTCTGCAGACCTCCCAGCCCCCTCTTCCCTACCCCAGCCCCCTGACTTTTCTCCCTCTTCATTTCTGCTCACACAAGCCTGATTGCTACCCTCCACATCTTTCTGCTTGTCTGAGAGTCCAACCCATCCCTCATCTCCATCACAAAGCAGACCTCAAACACACACCCCACCTACCCCCCAAAACCAGCCAGGGCCACCAGTGCCACTGCCCCCATGCCTGTCACAGTCATCTGCCCCCTTCCTGGGCCCTGAGCACCTGACAGCCCTGATTTTTGCAGAGATCTGCCACTTTCTTGGGTTTTTCACCCCATTGTCTCCTTCTGATGTTGACCCTCCCCATGTCCCTGTACGTTTGGAGAGGAATAAATGGTTCTTCTTTGACAAGGGAAGAATCTAGGACTCTGAGAGGACAGACAGCAAGGAAATGGTCCACTCTGGGCATGGAAGCCCAGAGCCCTTTGGTGCTTCCACTTTGCCTCCCCAGTCTCAGCACTCCCATGGGGAGATTTCTCTGGTCATAACTCTGTCTCCCCAGTTTCTTTGTAAGCTCCTCGAGGGCCTGGAGCCCATCTCCCATCTCCTTTTAGGCACACGTCCTACACCAATGTACAACGAGCTCGCATCAGAGCTGGCCCTGGAAGCAGAATGATGGGCTCAAATCTCCTTTGCTCTCTCTGGAGACCTTTGTTCCTCAGCTGCCACGTCAGCCATCAGCTGGCCCTCCAGCCTTGTCTCTGCAGAACAGGCCTGAGTTCTGCCTTAGGACAGCCCCCAGGAGCTCCCTCCCATGCTAGGAACACAGGACATTTCCTAGAATTAAAGGTGGAGAAGCCACCACGTGTGCATGTGAACAAAACCACCTTGCAGCTCTCCCTCGAAGCTTTTCATAAAAGACCTTGGATCTGAATATGCAGGGACTCGAAAGCCCCCAAACTCCTTCCCTGGCAGCCAGTCTCTGGGGAGGCATGTGTAGTGGGCACACTGCTCTTCTCATATGGTTCACCAGTTGCATTCTTTGTCCCCCATCCTTGCTTGACCTCATCTCAACAGCCTCAGAGGCAGCAGGAATACCCCTGCATTCCCACACTCTGGTTTTATTTTCATAATGATTGGTTGTTTGTTGTCTGCACACACATGGCTCCAGACGGAGTTACTGGCGAGATGGGAATAAACAGTCTGTGCTCGTAAACACCACTCTCCTCTGTCATTCCACGTGGGACTCCTTGTGTCTAGACCCCTTGGGGAGACTTTAAAACTTCGTACCAAGTCAATTACTGCTACTCCCATCAGTAAGAATAATAATAAATACTCAGTGAGTGCTTCTTATGTGCCAGCCACAATTCTGAGACGTGACCTCATTGCTTTAACCTTCACCACACACACGGGCTAGAAGGTAGGTTTTTCTCATCCCCATTTTACAGATGAGGAGCAGGAAAGTTCAGGAACACTTTATAGATGAAGAACAGGAAAGTTGCTTGTCTAAGGTGTACCACATGAATCCTTTGATCTTGAACAGGGAGAGAAATCTATAATAGGAAACCCCAGGTATTCGGGACACCATCACTCAACACCCCACCTTAATGCAGATGCTCCCTATCTTCTCTTCTCTGTCTCCCCTCTCCCTCCTCCCTCTCCTCTCTCGTACCCCTTACTAGTTCTGTATCCTCCTAGTTGTGTGTATGAGGCGATTCCCTGTCCCTCTCTGAACTTGACCACCCTCTCCTGACATTAGACAGAGGACCCTCCTTGCTGACCTCGTGGGCTGATGCAGGGGACTGCCCTCCAGCACTAGGGTGGTGTGCTTGGCCTGCTGGGAACTGTGGGGTGGGCAGGAAGGGAGTCGGTCCTCACGCCCCAAGGCAGGAGCCCATGCACTCTGTCCTGTTGCAGCATCTCCGGCTACGGGGCAGCTGGCGGAAAAGGTGGAAAGAACACCATGATGCGGTCCCACGGCGTGTCTGTGCTGGGCATCTTCAACCTGGAGAAGGACGACACGCTGTACATCCTGGTTGGGCAGCAAGGGGAAGACGCCTGCCCCAGCGTAAGTGCCCAGAGTGGGGGTTTCTCCTCCACCTTCCCCAGGACCCAGGCAGGTCCCTCGGGAACACCAATGCCAGACACACCCCATCAGGGAGCTCTCATTCAAAAAATGCAGGACTCACCCCTTATTCTGCCTGAAATGCTCCTCCCTTTCCAGGGCCATTTGGGTGCCTGAGAAAGTGGGTGGTGTAGCTTTGGGCGCTGCACATCCCTACGGGGATGGAGGCTGAGGCGTGGGTTTCATGAGCAGTCCTTAAAACTGAAGTCCTGAGTTCTGCTGAAATGGGCAAATGGTTGTTCTTCTCAGCACGAGTGCGAGTTGAAGCCCACTTCCTAAGCTTTCTTGCAAGGGTATCATTTTTTTTAGCCATATCGTTATAAACAGGAAAATGCCAGACCAAACATGTCTTATTCAGCTCAAAATCACAGACTCACAGCCAATATATGTACATGAAACCACATAAAACCTTCTGAAGGACACAGATAATAGTGGTTGCTTCTGGAGCAGGGACTGGAGTTGAGGGTACTTTGTCCGTAATGTCTGATATTGTTAGAAAAAGAATGCATTCATGTATTATTTGTGTGATTAAAATTTTTTAAGTTTTTTTTAAGCATGGACTCAGAGCTGGAAGACCATGTAATCCATTTCTGCCCCATTTCACAGATGAGAAAGTGGAGACCATGGAGGCGAAAGGACTTGTCCAGAGTCACTCATAATGCTCACAGAGACTCTGCTTCCTGTTTCTGATGCCCATATGTGCTGGGGCTTCAGTTTCTACCCTCTTTCTCCCTTTTCCTGTTATAGCACACCACCTGACAAGCTAGACTGTCATCCTCTCCAGCTCGAGACAGCCCTTCCTTCTGGTTCCTGATCCCACTGGGGTGTTCAGCTGTCAAACACAGAGAGCTCCAAGGGCAGCACTTAAGAAAGCCAATAGTGATCTAAGGTGGCCAGCAGGGGGAGACAGTGGGGACTCACAAAGCTGCAGCCATGCCTCTCACCTGTGTTGAGGGAGGCAGGACCCAGGGTGCTGGCTGTCCACATGGGAACTCAGCACTCCACAGGGCGAGTCTCCACATAGGCAGGCCACACCCTCATCTGATGGTGAACTTCTGCACCGGGTGAGGCTGGGGCAGGGGTCCAGCTTCTGGGACCCAGCACACAGGGTTCCTTCTCCAGAAGCTTATTCAAGAGCAGATTTGGAAGACAGAAGAGGTAACGAAGGTGATGAGTTCAATTCCACAGAATAACCTCAGGGCTCCTAAGAATCAGATCTCAGGCTGGGAGCCAGGGGTAAAGTACGGCGTCTCACCCCCAACCCCACCTTAGAGAGTGAAAACGAAGCTTCACAGGTGCAATCTTGTGTCTGAGAAACGCCTGGACCCTTTTATTTAGCAGCTATAATCAAGACTTTCCAACCTGATATAATATATTAAGTCATTAAATTACAAGCTGCTGTAATTTTCACAGGAATTTATTGAGTGCTAATGTAATTCTTTCATCTAAGCAAAAAGATTGCATTGACTTCTGCAAGGGACTTTTACTTGATTGGATCGTAATCAGTTATGTCTTTTCACAAGACTTTGTCCTTCTTTTTTTAATTCAGTTGTAATCTACTTGTTCCTCTGGATTGCTGCATTTTATCATTTTATTAATCAATCTGAAAGTGTTAGTCGCTCAGTCGCATCTGACTCTTTACAACCCCATGGTCTGTCATGGAATTCTCCAGGCAAGAATACTGGAGAGGTTTGCCATTCCCTTCTCCAGGGGACCTTCCTGATCCAGGGATCGAACCCAGGTCTTCTGCATTACAGGCAGATTCTTCACTGTCTGAGCCACCAGGGAAGCCCCATTAATCAACCTACTTGCTCTTAGACTTTGAGGATGTGCAGGGCAAGTTTCAGAGAAGCCAAGGACAGAGGGCAGCCCCCTCTGCTGATCGGGTTGGGCATAGCATGGGCGTGGCGAAAGGAATTGTTCTTCCCAGTAGCTCCAGACCTTCACTCCCGCAAGGGCCCATTTGAGTAAGGGAGAAAACCTTTTACAAGCATCACCTCAACCTCTGGTCCTCCCTAGGCTGAAAAATGGTATGTAGAGAGGATCTTCTAGAGAATGAAGTAGACCCTAAGAATTAAATTGCAGGTTTTGGCAACTCTGCTGGTGCTGCATGGAGTGGCTCTTCCTGTGTGCCTGGCCAACCAGAGCCTGGAATGGGCTCCTGCTGGAACCCCGCCTCCCATCACACACACACACACATCCCTCAGTCCCGGTCCTGTGCACTGTCGGTTGTTTAGCAGCATCCCTGGCCTCTACACCCTGTTTAGCAGCCTTAGTGGCCAGTATCATCCGTCAGAAATGACAATCAAAAATGCCCCCAGACATTTCCAGACATCTCTAGGACAGCAAAATCATCAGTCTAAAAGTCAGTTCCCACCACTCCCATCACACCCAAGGCAAATATTGTGAGGAATCAGCCCACACTCACCCAGCTCCCAAGTCTTTCAAATGTCTGACTTTCAGGAAGTCAGAAAAAGAAAGCAAATCATGGAAAAGTGATCAACTCTTCCAAATGCTGCTGTGGGCCCAGCAAGCTGCAGACTGAGACTCACATCAAATGTCCCCTCCATACACACCTGATTCAGAGGGGACACCTGAGCCAGGGCAGTGAGGCATGGCCATGAGTCTGGGCTCTAGGAAACCAAAAGGCCGTCCTTCGGCCCAGTTGCTTCCTCCGGCGATCTCCAGCTATCCACAGGTTCTGCTCAGGAGAAGAGGGCCTCCCCAACGGGGGGGGGGGCCCACTGCTGCCAGATGGAGGACAGGAGGAAAAGGAGCAGGGCAGACCTTCTTAGCACCCTGGGCAGCTGCCCAATTTATGAAGGAGGCAGATCCAGGCAGATGGGCCAGCAAATCTCCAGTCAAGAAGCTAGACTGGACCCTGAACTCTGCTCTGCTCTGCCCGGCTGGCAGCACACATTTCCATCCCCTGCCCCTGGCTCTGCCCACAGGGAATGCACCCAGCATCTCAGGGCCTCCCCCAGGTTGCAGTTAGTAGGCTTTCCTTCCAGCAGACCCCATGCCACTCTGCCCCCGCCCCGGCCCTGCCCAGCACTGCACGTACGCAGGAGGAATGTCAGCTGTCTACAATAGCAATTCACAGCCTTCCAACCACACTAAATCCACTCTAGAAAATATCAAATTATTTCCATCATTAAATCCAAAATGCCATAAAACAAATTGCATCTCAGCTATTTATCTGGAAATTTCTCTAGTACTCATTCCCGGCACCCCTGAGTGCTTTAGCATAAGGAGTGGCTTGAGATGAATTGCCATGTCTACTGGCTGGTTACACAGCCACATTTGATGAAAATTTGATGTTTTATTGGCCTTTTTTCTATTAAGTGAAAGAAAATTCATTTTCCTCTGAGGTCAGACCAATGTGTGGTGAGTTCATCTCAGCTGCTGTGACCGACAAGCACAGTGGCTCTTCTTGAAACCCCGCCCTCTTTGTTCAGGGATTCCAGGATTCTGGGTCACAGGAATTTCCAGCATGTCCCCAGAGACTCCCAGATGCCTAGGCCTGCATCAGGTGGAATAAAATCCGAGTTTGGCTACCCACTGTTTTTTTGTGTTTTTTTTTTTCCTCTTTACATGATGCTTCAAACTGCAACTTCTCAAAATACCTCAATGGCTCCTCGCTGCTTAGAGAATGAAGTCCAGCTCCTTCTCTGTATTCGAGGCCTCTGGCCATGATCTGACTGTTTGGTTTAGTCTCCTCTACCCACTCCCATTTGGACTCCCTCCCTGTCTTACCTCATGGGACCTTTGTCATCCCCTCTTCAGAATCCAAAGGGCCCTAACAAGTTGTCCTGGACCACCTCTCTGACCTAAGATGGATTTTTCTGAGCTGAAGAAACTCCTTACACTTTTCCCCCAAATACTCCCACTTAGCGCTTTCCTTCTGAGTTCCTGCTGATCTCCTCCCCTGCAATGTCATAACTTTCCCCCATTCTCAGTGTTTTAAAAGCGCTGCATCCTGCCAGGCCCAGCTGAATGCCACCTCACCCAGGCAGTCCTCCATGCTCAGCAGTCCAGCAACAAAGCCTCGCTCTCCTTCCTCAACTTCCCATGCATTTTCTGTCTAAGAGGTCCCTGTGGTCCTTCTCCAATATTTCCCAGAGTGATAGTTATCCAAGTGTATTTTTTGTCTCCTCAGCTCGACCATAAGCTATTTGAGAGATTGTCAGACCCTATCTTTTAGCATAGAAGGTCTGTCTGCTGGGAGGCGGAGGACCCTGGGCACAAACCTGAGGTGTTTTTGTTTCTCCAGACAAACCGATTAATACAGAAAGTCTGCATTGGAGAAAACAACGTGATAGAAGAAGAAATCCGCGTGAACAAAAGCGTGCACGAGTGGGCAGGAGGGGGCGGAGGAGGGGGAGGAGCCACCTATGTGTTTAAGGTGAGGTCTGTGCGCCATTCCCCAGGGCAGGTGCCCTCTCTGCATCCTGGCTTTGAATCCTCAGGACAGACCTAGGAACCAAGCACCTTGGGTGCTGTTAGCTCCACTTAAAGTTGAGGAAGCAGAGACCCATGGGGATGTAAGTTTCCCTGTCTGTCCAGGAAAGGGCGGGCCCTTCTCATGCTGATGTCCCAGCCCAGTTTCACTAGGCAGGCCTTCACCATCCTGCTTCAGAGCCCCAGAGGGTCCCACTGTGCCCTCTTGTGTCCTCAGGTGTACTTTTCTGATATCATCGAAGATAGACAAAGATTTCCTGTTGGGTCCTCCTGCAGGGCCAGTGGTGCTGAGGGCTTAATCTTGAAGTTGTGAGGTCAAAGCAGAGAGCCCTGTGTGCAGAGGAAGGAGAGAAGAGAGACCTGCTCTGAGCACCAGCTCCCAGATCCCTGAGGCTCGAGAGGCACTTCAGGAAAGGGGCAGTATAAACAGCCCCAAAGACTGATCCTCGCCTCCCAGTGTTCATAGACATTTATATCTCCTGATGCTTTTGCTTCATTTACAAACCTGGTACAGGAGCTGGGGGTTGAAGGGGACAGAAGAGCTCATGGGCTCTTGTAACATGAGATGGGAGCCCTCAGACCACAGAGCTGTCACCCACTGCCCAGCAGACACTCAGACACATTTAAGCGTTTAAATGGCTCAGGGGTCTCCAGGGTGGGAGCCCTGCTCGGCTTCTTAATCTCTGAATGTCTCTCCCCTGGCAGATGAAGGGTGGCGTGCCGGTGCCTCTGATCATTGCAGCCGGCGGTGGTGGCAGGGCCTATGGGGCCAAGACAGACACGTTTCACCCAGAGAGACTGGAGAATAACTCCTCAGTCCTAGGGCTGAACGGCAATTCTGGAGCTGCAGGTAAATCTCTGCAAGCCCAGCCTCTCCCAGAATGGTCCTCCAAGACTGTGTGAGCTTCACCTTGGCTGGGCACCATCACACACCTGTGGGCATCTTAGTCATGGGCCCTTGAGACTCTGGGAGCTCTGGATATTGGTACTGGGATCAAAAGAGGAAAGACAGGTCACACCTTGGGGATCCAAAGGCCGCCTGGCTGGTGTGGGGTTTGGACTTGCAGAAGGTCATTGAGAAAATGAGGCAGGAGGCAGTGTTCTGACTGCCAACCCAACCCTCCCTGGGATTTATCAAATGCAACTAGATATGAGCAGATGGAAGAAATCTGAGCGGGGTCGGCCTCCCAGGTCCCTGCGGTTTGTTTGTACTTCCAGGCCCTGGGCTGCCAGCTCACACACTCCTCACATGGAAAGAAAATCTCTGTCCATGGTAGGGCTGTCTGCCTCCTTAGTGAGAGCCAGTCACACAGAGATGGGGACAGACTCTGAAGGAGATGTGAATTCCCTGATTCCTCTGAAGTCAACCATTCATCTTTGTGTTTTCTTTTCTCCACACTCAGACCAAGGGAGGATTTTTGAAGGCATTTAGAGATTTGAGCTTAATTAAAATAAATACTCAAACTTTCTCTTCAACTGAGAGATGGCTAGAGAAAGAGGAAGGAGAAACAGTCATTGTGTCCACCTCGAGGAATTACCTCAGTGATATTTACAGCGCCCCTTACGTCAGTCAGCATTTAATAAATTACAAAACGTTTCCACATCTATTATGCATGTTCTTTTCAAAACAGTCCTGTAAGGTTTTCCAGACATATTATTTTCATTTTACAGAAGTGTCAAGAAGCTCATTGAAAGTTGTAGGGTTTTTTTTTCCCTCAAGATGACCAAACAGTTTCATACTTAATCCATTTTTTAAAATGTTGTTATTGATGTGTTTTTACTTTTATGCCCATTGTTTTCTTTTCCACACATTTGCTTGAAGGCTGGGATGTGCAGGATGCAAGGGTAGGGTGCTGGGGGCAGGGGGAGGGGGGCAGACTTGGTTTCAGGCCCATCTCATCCTAATTTATCTACTAAGTTCATGGCCCCACCTAGCCACCAGAGCCCACTTTCAGCTAATGGAGCTGAGGGGGCCTTCCCTCCAGCACGTAACATAGACAACAGCCTTGACAGGCCCACACCCACTCTCCGGCTGGCAGAGGGAGGCCAGATTCTTGAAGTCCTGCCGCTTCCAGAAGTGGCAGATGGTCCCCACGACTTGCCCAGGGCTCTGGTTATCCCTATTCTAGACCCAAGCTTATTTGTGACCTTGACCTCATTTCCTGAAACCTGTCTCCCTCTTGCTAGCACCAGAGTCAGCCCTGTCTGCAACTTCCCCCCACCTACATGTCCCTCTGCTGCCCCCTCTGGGTCCAGAAGAACCTTGGCCAGGAGTTCTCCCAAAGAACTGAGACGTGTCCAGGCAGATTAACCCTTAACGGTCCCAGCAGATGCAGTCACTGCTAGTTCTCTAGGTTCCCGCCCCCCACCTTCTGCTGGAGCAGAAAGGGTTTTGGAGTCTCTGGGAGTAAACTGCTTCATGAAATGTCATACGAAACAATAGGGGGAGACAAAGTGGGGATCCTGGAGTTTCAAGGGCCTCGGGAGAGATGTATTGTGGTCTGCCTGTGGCCTTAAGATAAAGTTGCAATCAAGCTAGCTCTGTACAGACCCTTTGCAAGAGTTCAGAGCAGGCCCAGGCATAGGGAAGCACAGCTCCAGCTACTGCCCTTGTAGCTAGAGCATCACCGCCTCTGCCTCTAGCCCTGTTTGCTCTTGACCTTGGAGCAGCAACTTAGACGCCGGCTGGCAAGACCCTACCTGGGCTTCGGGGTGTGAGGCCTTCTGCATGTGTGTGTGTGTCTCGCAGATTCCCAACGATCCCTCCACTTGGTGGTTTATAAAATATCTCACACACTCCCTTTCTCCTTTGAGCCTAACGTCCACCCCATGAGGCGAGTCTCGTTATCTCCAAGTTACAGGTGAGGAAACCAAGGCTCAGACCAGGGAAGCTCTTGTCTAGTAAACAATTATAGCCCTTTGGGTTATCTGGTGCCTAGTCCAGGATTGCTGCTATGAATTTCACTGCTGTGACCTTGGTGGGGTTTTGACAATTGGTCCTTGTTCTCGTTGGGATGAGAAGTTGTTAACGACACGAAGGCCAAGAGCTTCAGGAGTTGGCAGGCCCAGAGGGAAGGCAGAGGAACGGATTTAGTCGTCATGCTGCCTGTCCCCCCACAATCCCCGTCCCTCAATGAGCACAGTTTGGGGTTTTGAGCCAGAGGCCTGACAGGAAGCAGGAGTACACAGCCTGCTCCCATCTGGATGTGCACAGCTGTGGCCAGAGCAGGTCTCCTTCCGGCAAAGGGCAGACGCCTGGTTTTCTAGCCGTGGACTCTGAAGGCCCCAGGCCCCACTGAAGACAAACTCCCTGGGCGCTGGATAGGGACGAGCACCCCTGGAAGACACTGAGTTCTGGGTTCTTTGCTAGACCCAGCAGCCACCTGAACCAGCCGGAATCCTCACTTAGGCGTTTCTCCATCTCTGCCTACAGGTGGTGGAGGTGGCTGGAGTGATAACACTTCCTTGCTCTGGTCTGGAAAATCTTTGCTGGAAGGTGCCACCGGAGGACATTCCTGCCCCCAGGCCATGAAGAAGTGGGGGTGGGAGACAAGAGGGGGTTTCGGAGGGGGTGGAGGGGGGTGCTCCTCCGGTGGAGGAGGCGGAGGATATATAGGTAAAGATGATTCGTGTTCAAGGTGTCACTCCCTCCCCTCTTAGTTCTAGGCACCTCCCTTCCCTGTCCTCTCCTCAGCCCTCGCCTGCCCGCCCCTGGCCCACCCCATGTGTGGACTGTGATGTGACCATGCACGCCTTCCTCCTGGCCCACCAAATGAGCCAGAGGTAGGGTGCTGGCTCCCGAGCCAGCATCCTGCCTCGAGGTTTCGTCAGAACAGCATCAAGATCCCAGTGACTCTTGATCTCCCCCAAAGCTGATGATAAAGGGGCCTTGGCTTCCCAGACTCCTCTCTGAGCCACCCCTAAGGACGCATGAGAACCCTGGAGGCCAGACTCCTCCCTTAGGATGGCCTGGCCAGAGTCCTTGCCAAGCCAGCTCCCCGAGGGCCTGGTTTGCAGCTTCTGGCCTCCGGGACTCCCTACTCTCCCTTCCCTTCCCCAGCCCACCAGCTTCCAGAAGGGGCACCATTCCCCATGCTGATGGGGGCTACTCCTGAGAGCAGCCGTGGGCAACCCCAGCCCAGCCCTTAAGCACGCAGCTGGCCCCTGGCCCTGGCTCTCCTCTGGGCTTCGGAGCAGAGCAGAAGAGCCTTCTGAAGCTGAGAGGCTGGGAGATGATGGCTCCAGCGCCCCCCAGATTAGGACACGATGCATGCACGCGCTGTGATGTGCTGTCTGTGTTTTGCTTTAAGGCTGTGTGTAAGATGCTTGTGTTAACTGGATGCTCTTCTTTTCCAAGCCTTGGGTTGGTGGGAGGAGCCCAAGGCGGGGAGCCCAAAGATAACCCAAAACCCGCTGAAAGGAGGGACAGGAGCCTAAAGGCACAGGAGCCCATCCCCCTGCCCCAACCTTCACTGGATGGGACAGGAGCGCCACCCCACCCCCCTCCAGGCAATCCTGGAAGAGGGGCCAAGGGGCCAACCCAGCCTGGGGAGACTAGAACTTTTCTGACTCTTGATCACGTGGACTGCTTCCTGGGAGAGCCCAGCAGAGCAGCAGAGGAGACCGTGGCCCTGGAGGAGACAGTGGCCCACACACCCAGCAGCTACTGAACCGAGCCCCAACTGCAGCCTGTGTGCCATGAGCTCCCTTCCCTCCCACCGCCCCACCCTCGAGGCCCCTCCCTGACCCCGCAGATCGCCCTGCTGATGCGCACATGTATCCAGACTTAGGCACCCACCTCTCTGCATTAAACTCTTCTCTGGTTTGCCACAGGTGGCAACGCAGCCTCAAACAATGACCCCGAGATGGACGGGGAGGACGGGGTTTCCTTCATCAATCCGCTGGGCATCCTGTACACCCCGGCTTTAAAAGGTACACCCCCTCTGCCAAGGAGCAGAGCCCACTTCCCTGGGCCAGTGCTCCTCACTCCCAGCTGAAACGTGAGGGCTACTCAGTGAGTCCAGGACACACAGGTGTGATCGTGGGTCCCTTGCAGGCAACTCTTCCTAGTGGTCGCCTTGCCAAGTTTTCTGGAAGTCAGGATGCGTGATCTGATACATTCACAAAAGCAGACTGACTCCAGGCAGGTCAGCCCTAGGAAAATGCAACAGTAAAGGGCCCTGTGCCTGTGGCAGCCAACCTAAGGGTCCATCGTGTGGACCCTCCCGCCTGCCTACAGGTCCTCTGAGTTTCGCTCACCAGATGCATCAGGGACTTGCCTGCACAGGCTGTGCTTCCAGTGGCAGTGGGATGTGGGAACAGGGACCCGCAGCTGGAGATGAAGCGCAGAGCCCCAGGGTGGGGTGCAAGGTGGCCTCTGCCCGAGGCTGACCCTCCCTCCTTGTCACCAGTGATGGAGGGCCACGGGGAAGTGAACATTAAGCATTACCTAAACTGCAGCCACTGTGAGGTAGACGAGTGCCACATGGACCCCGAAAGCCACAAAATCATCTGCTTCTGCGACCATGGGACTGTGCTGGCTGAGGACGGTGTCTCCTGCATTGGTAAGGGGCTGAGCGATGGGTGGGCACAGAGCTTGAGACACAGCTATTTTCCATGGGATGCAGCTTTGTAAACTTCCTGACATTGCTGTCTGCCCCCTGCATGGGTGCTTGGACGACAGGCAAAGGGACCTGTGTGCAAAAGGTGGGTCATGGCTTGGGAAGGAGTCATAAGTCACCTGGCCCCACCACTAGCCCAGGATGTGACCCCCACATCCCCACCAAGGAGCCAGCTCATCTCCACCGGACACCCCAGCACTAAGGACCTCAGTACTCCTAAGACACAGGGTCTCCCATTGGGGAGTTATGGAGCCAGACCCATTCTCCTCCCAACTTCCACCCCTTGGCTCCCTACTTGTAGTGGCCCTTTGAACGCAGCATCTGAAGAGCATGTTGCCATCCTCCTCCTCAAGGCTCCTCCAGATTAAATAGCCCGTTTATCTCCATCCAGTCTATGGGACACGAGTCTATGTCTCTTCCCCATCCTGTTGTTGCAGTTGTCCACGTCCCTTTTGAAATGCCGTGTCCAGGACCAGGCTCAGTGCCTGGTGTGGTCAGTACCATCATGCACCCAGCTCTCCCTCCCACACGCTGGGCCCGGTGCTCTTATGGACAGAGCATTAATTCAGCCTCCAGAGTCTAACTGACAGTTCAGTTCAGTCGCTCAGTCGTGTCCGACTCTACAACCCCATGAGCTGCAGCACGCCAGGCCTCCCTGTCCAACACCAACTCCAGGAGCCCACCCAAACTCGTGTCCATTGAGTTGGTGATGCCATCCAACCATCTCATCCCCTGTCATCCCCTTCTCTTCCTGCCCTCAATCTTATCCAGCATCAGGGTCTTTTCAAATGAGTCAGCTCTTCGCATCAGGTGGCCAAAGTATTGGAGTTTCAGCTTCTAACTGACAGGCACACTCTATTTTTGGGTCATACTGAGTTTGTAGTCACCTAAGGTGCCTGATGGCTTCCCTAGTGGCTCAGAGGATAAAGTGTCTGCCTGCAATGTGGGAGACCTGGGTTCAATCCCTGGGTCAGGAAGATCCCCTGGAGAAGGAAATGGCAACTCAATCCAATATTCTTGCCTGAAGAATCCCATGGACAGAGGAGCCTGGTAGGCTACAGTCCACAGTCACAAAGAGTCGGCACGACTGAGCAACTTCACTCACTCACTAAGGCACTAGAGGGGCTTCCCAGGTGGTGCTAGTGGTAAAGAACCCACCTGCCAGTGCAGGAGATATGAGATGTGGGTTCGATCCCTGGGTCAGGAAGATCCCCTGGAGGAGGGCACGGCAACCCACTCCAGGATTCTTGCCTGGAGAATTCCGTGGACAGAGGAGCCTGGTGGGCTACAGTCTATAGGGTTGCACAGAATCAGACACGACTGAAGCGACTTCGCACACACACACACAAGGCACCTGAATCACTTCTACAGCCCGTATTGGCTCACTTTGCATCCTCATCCTGTCATGCGCAGTTGATGTTTCAGATCAGTGTCAAGATTGTGATATTTATCCCTGTAACATAGTGCCTCTCCACAAAAGCTACTGTTAAACGTTGTAAAACCGGGATGAAACTGCTTCACGCCCTCATCCTCCGAGAAGGCTGGTGGTCCAGGGGTCCGGGGCTGGGAAGGGTCTTTCTGACATGGGGACAGCTCAGAGGAGAATCAATGTGGTCATCCATGCCCCGTGGGGACTGTCTTCCAGTGTCACCCACCCCGGAGCCCCACCTGCCACTCTCGCTGATTCTCTCTGTCGTGACCTCTGCCCTGGTGGCCGCCCTCGTCCTGGCTTTCTCCGGCATCATGATCGGTGAGTGTCCCAGAGCCCCAGCACTTCCAGAGCAGGGCAGGGAAGGAAGATCTGGCAGAAGAGAATGGCATCTCAGGCTGTGCCATCTCAGGCTGACGGGTCATTCTGGGCGGTGGTAATGAGGGCAGCCCAGGCCAAGCCAAAGCAGAAGCCCCTCTCATTCTGTCTCCAGCACATTCCTGGCTCCTAGGAGCCCCGATTCTGAACCTCAACCCCGTGTAGAGCCTGCTGGCTGCTCAAGGAGGGGTCTTCTTCAGAGGAGAACACCATCGCTAAAGCTTACCACTGCCCCCACTCCCCAGCCCCCTCCAGACCTCAGTTTAGCTCTCATCAGACATGGGCTTCAGCAGACTCTTCTAGGCTGGTTCACACATCCAGCCCACCCTTCCCCCCTCCACGCAGAGAATGCAGAGCTGGTTTCTCAGTGTTTCCCATTAGGCCTGTGAGCCAAGGGGCACTGATCTGCACGTCACAGAGGGCCCAGCCAGGCTCTTTCTGCTGGAAATGCCCTGAGCAGGTGGGCAGAGACTTGAGGGGAGGCGGAAGGAAAGGAAAGGATAGGCTCCAAGCAGCACTCTGAGGCCAGCCCTGAGGGGCCGGGGGAGTCTGGGGGTAGACAGGGATTCCCTGTTCTCAGTGGACCTTTGTGATTCCCATGACGCCATCCTGCAAAGAGCAGGACAACAAGAGCTACCTTGTTGCACGCTCACCACACGCTGAGCGATTAACACATTTTAGTTCACTAAACCCTCAAAGAACCCTGTGATCACAGTTGGCATGTTTCATAGAGGAGGAACTGAGCACACAGAAGTTAACTCCTTGCCCTGGCCCGTAAGTGGTGGGGCCGAGCTTTAAAAGCAGAATCCACCCTGTGAATCAACTCCCATGGAGTTTGCCTTATATACAGAATGTTCTCACATATAGTAATAACAGTGATAGTGATCACTTGTATTGGGGAGCTGTTTAGAACTTTCCAAAACCATTTCTTTTGACCACATTACTCGGCATGTGGGATCTAAGTTCCCTTGACGAGAGACTGAACTCAGGCCCAGCAGTGAGACCACTGAGTCCCAACCACTAGACAGCCAGGGAATTCCCTCTGAAACCATTCTATTTTGGTGAATTCATTTCATTATCACAATCCCAGGGGATGGGGAGTAGAGGTTTAGGGGACAGGGCAGGCATTACTGTCCCTGCTTACAGAGAATGATACTGAGATCCAAAGAGGTCACATGTCAGTTGTCAGTGTCACAGCTTGTAAGTAACAAAGGCAGAATTAGAACGCAGGTCCTCAGGCACCAGCTTAGAGCCAGTTTAGAGACCTTCCACTCTGCAGTTGTCTCCAGCTGTGTGGCTTGGTGGTTCTTCAACTGTAGGGAACACGGGTGACCAAGAGCCCCAGCTGTACTCTCAGATCTGTTGCCATGTTTGTCTCATGTAACACCTGGGCAGAGCAGAGCTACTAAGGCAAGCCGCCTCTGGAGACTTGGGACTCCTCTGATGGCCCACTTTCACTCCAGAACTTCCCAACAGCCTTGCTGGAACCTTTTTAGACTGAATGGCCATCTAGGGTCTTTGTTCAACCTTCCCTCACCCTGTCCTTCACATGGAGTCAACACAGTCTAGTGGCTTCCCAGCCTTCCTGGATTCCCCCTGGATCACCTCTCATAGGCATTTCCCCGAATGAAATCATTGCACTTCTAAGCCTGTCGTGGGTCTGCTTCTCAGAGGACCCAAACTAATGTGCCTCTGCCCCTTCATATACAATAAATCTTTTCCATTCATATGATTTTAAGCTTTACATTTACTTTAACCTTTCAATGAAAGGTACACTTTCACATCTATAGTCATTTTGTTAGTATGACTAAGAGTGATGGAAAAAGATTTAGACCCCAGTGGAGGAGCTAGAGATTCAGGAAGGCCTCCTGGAGGAGGTGGCAGGCCACCTTGTATGGACCTCCATCTGTCTGCAGTGTACCGCCGGAAGCACCAGGAGCTGCAAGCCATGCAGATGGAGCTGCAGAGCCCGGAGTACAAGCTGAGCAAGCTCCGCACCTCCACCATCATGACTGACTACAATCCCAACTACTGTTTTGCTGGCAAGACCTCCTCCATCAGTGACTTGAAGGAGGTGCCACGGAAAAACATCACCCTCATCCGGTGAGTGCTGTCCGCTGGGGCAGTGGGAGGTGGAGGAGGCAGAGAAGGGAGAGTTCTAGGTGGCCAGATGTCATCCCTGGACCACAGATTCCTCTGACAACAAGAGGCCAGCAGAGCCACCCCTCGGGACACCCCCAGCCCTCCCAGGGGGAGAAGGTTTAATGTCCAGGGCCATTTGGGGGTTTAATTATTTAAATAATTAATAATGGTTTAACTATTTAACTTATGGGGTTGGAACGAGAGGAAGACTAGATGAGAGAGATGGGGTGCTCCTCAAAACTACCTAAATGCCCCTCCCCAAGCATTGCTCCCCTCCCCCTCCCAGGTCCCAGAGAACCCTTTGCACATGTCAGTCATTCACTGAGCACTCTACAGGAGGTGTCTGCCAGCCATCTGTCCTCTCCCACCAGATTCATGTCTTAGTCACCTCTAGGACCCAGGCAAATATTAGAGACTCAGTAAGTGTTCATGGAAGGAATGTCAGCCAATGTCATGAAGCCTGCCTTGGAACCTTTCTTGCCCATAGAGCGATAGAGGCTGGGGGCTGTGGAGCAAAGTCACACTGAGGGCATTACTCCTGAGAGTGTGCGTGACCCCCTGCCTCCTGTGAGTGGCCACTAAGTGTGCCCCTGCCTCATCACACCTTCTCCTCTGCACAGGGGTCTGGGCCACGGAGCGTTTGGGGAGGTGTATGAAGGTCAGGTGTCTGGAATGCCCAACGACCCCAGCCCCCTGCAAGTGGCTGTAAAGGTAAGAGGGGGCTCCCTCGTGGGCCTGACCTTGGCCGGGGTCTCTGTAAGCGCGGCCCTCTACCGACAGCTTCAGACCTCTTCAGCTCACAGCCTCCTCCTCCTTCCCACCCTCCCTTCTGTGCCCAGACACTGCCGGAAGTGTGCTCCGAACAGGACGAACTAGATTTCCTCATGGAAGCCCTGATCATCAGGTAATGGCCCAGAGGGACACCCCACACCACCACCCCAAGCCTGTGAGGGACATGAGACATTTCCTAACAGGCACATCTCCAAGGGAAACGGGATTGTCCTGCAGGGCACCCCCTCCTCTCTAACAGGAGACCTCCCCACCGAAGTTCTTAGCACGTCTTACCAGAGTGGACCAGTCCCCATCTGGTTTTCTCAGGAAAAGAATCTTGTAGCCCCAGTCAGTGTCACTTGGCCTTCAACCAGCACCCCTGTGTCACCCATTGGTTCTTTTCCCCCTTTTCTTAAGAAACAGAGCGTGCTGGTTGTTGACAGTGGAGGATGCAATCTTCCTCCAGGTAACCCTTCCACCAGGTCCTTCACCCATCCCAGCTCCCAGCTCTCAAGTAAAGGAAATGGGCCCCCACTTGATGGAAGGTGCCCACCTTGGTCCACCCAGCTGGCCCGACCCTTCAGCTGGTGGATCTGGGGCCCACCCCTGGGAGTTACAGTGTCCGAGGCTCTGACAGCAAAGGTTCAACCTTGAGAGCTGGCCAGGCTCATGGCCTCCCGGTACACCGGGAAGCCTCAAACATCCTGACAGGCTAGGACAGCTTTGACAGAAGCGGCCAAGGGAATGAGGCCAGAGCAGCATGTGTGATGCGCTGGGTCCATAGGAGGACGTGTGGCAGGCTCAGCTCCTGCTTAAATGACGTATTTCCTGGTTGCCCATGTAATAGTGATCATTGAATAAAACCTGGAAAGTAGAAGAGTAGATGGAAGGAGACCTGAGTCACTCTGTCTCCCTACTCTGCAGTAACTAAGCAGCACTGTATTTGGGTGCACAGTCACCCAGTCCATCAGCTCTGCCCAAGTGCGCCCACGTGGAGCTCCCTGGGCCCACTGCCTCACGTGTCCTCATAGGATCACGTTAACAAGAAAACCCGAATCTCAAAGTCACAAAGAGTCCGTGGTGGGATCCAGCGGCCCTCTTCCATGTTCTTTTCTGCACGCGGTCAGCAGGCAGGTCTCAGGCAGGCCCTCGGGGAAGCAGGCCCTCCAGCTTCCACTTGAGGCCTTCCTCCAAGAAGCCAACCCCCAAAATGTGAATACTGGCCAGCAGTCCTGGCACCAGCTCCTGGACACCGTCATCTCCCCACCCACCTCCACCCCAGCCTTCTCCCTCAGTGCCTGTGCGCAGCCCGCTCCCCTGCTCCCAGCGCCCCACTCCAAGCACGTTCGCTCCATGCAGGTTGAACCCCCATCAGGCCTGCCCTTTGGTTCTTCCAGCTGCTCAGCAACCAGATTCTCCTCTGCTTAGGCCCAGCCTGGGACCCCTGCTCCCTGCATTTACAGAAAGCTTTTACATAATGTGGCTCTGAAAACATGACTCTGTACCCAGCTTTGCCCACTTAAGATTTTTGCAGACTCAGCTCAGTTAAATTTGGTTACTCCCCTCCGCTCTGCAGCAAATTCAACCACCAGAACATTGTGCGCTGTATTGGCGTGAGTCTGCAAGCTCTGCCCCGATTTATCCTGCTAGAGCTCATGGCAGGAGGAGACCTCAAGTCCTTCCTCCGGGAGACACGTCCTCGCCCGGTGAGTGAGAACCGCCTTTCCCAGTGGCCGCACCAAGGGACAGAGCAGGGGTTGGAAGGAGCCAGGGAGGGCAGTAACATACTCGGTGAGACAGAGGGAGTCAGCCCCTGGGCTCTGATCTGGGGGACAGGCAGGAGAGAGGGGACAGAAGGTATCCAACGGCTGAGCCTGGTCCGAGGGAGCTTGCCCAAGCCCTGAGCAATGTCTCCTCTAGCCTGTATCCATTTTTATGACCTGCTGATTGTGGAAAACCAAACTAGGGACAAGCACAGAGGGGGACTTTCATGCCAGCTGTGTCACTCACTCAGCCATCTGACTTGGGGCAGGTCACTCTGCATCGCCCCCTTGTGAACCCCGGTGTCCTCATCTCACAGATGGGGACTTCCTGACCTTGTAGTTTTACGATCAAAATAAAGGGCTGGGGTATTTAGGAAAGCACTGCATAAATATTATGGTTAAAGGGCTAGAGCTTGGAGGAGTGAAGAAACCTAGGTGGGCCCACACACACTTCCCCCCAGTTGACTATTAGACGACCTGGTTTAGGGCAGCCAACCCCCTCTAACCCAAGCATCTGTGATGTGAACTCCGAGGGTCAGGCTAGAACATCTCGGCAGAGCTGATTTATAAAACACAGCACACTGGGCGAGCCCAGAGGCCAGCCGTCCACTCCCATCACTGCCGGGGTCTTCAAGAGGTCCTGGGCCCAGGGAACTGGAGCAGAGCAGACCCTCTGAGTTAGGACCTGCCATCTTGAAGTTGCTGCTGAACTGTGAGGACCACAGGGAAGACTTGTACCCTCCCCAGTGAGTTAGGACCTGCCATCTTGAAGTTGCCGGTGAACTGTGAGGACCACAGGGAAGACTTGTACCCTCCCCACCCCCAGAAAAGCAGACAAAGGCCGACAGCCACACAGCCACAGCAAGACCAGGACGGAACACCCTCCTCACATGGACCCAAAGTGGTGGCAGAAACCTCAGAAGGTCACGCCTGCTCCAATTCCCACCTTCACTCAGGCTCTTAGGAGCCTCCACAACATTCCTGTGAGCCTTTGGCTGACCATCTAAGAGGAATCCAATCTAACTTCTTGAGAGGATAAGTGTGTGCACCTCAGCACCCCTGACAGGAGGAAGGGGCCTGGGGAAGGAGAGAACGACTAACCCTACCTCATGATAACCCTTGTCTGCAGTACCATCCTCCTCCTCCCCAGAGTTTTCACGTTTCTCAAAACCACTCTATGAAGTAGACAGTACAGATCTCACCTCCCTTTGGAGATGGGAAAACAGGGGCTCAGAGAGATTATGTGACTTGCCGAGGTCACACAGGAAGTGGAAGAGCTGGGATTAAAACTCAGGCCTTGTGGCTCCTGATTCCTTGCTCACTCCAGCCTGCTGTGCTATTGATCCCTGTGGTCCCCATGGAGAAGCCCTGAGGGCCAAGGTGAGGGCAGGTGGTTGAGAGCAAAGGTCGCCAGCTACACAGGCATCTCTGCCAGTGTCTGGGCACCAGCCTCAGCTTCCCCACCCCTACCAGCAGAGCAGAGCCTTCAGCCTCGTGCCCTGAGCATCTCAGCAGTGCATCTGGCAGATGTCCAACGGGGAACATGTGACATCACTCTCTGGGGGGAGGTCCAGCTCTGGGTTTCCCATTGGACACTCCTGAGGCTTGAGGACAGGAGAGTATTGTGACTTCCTCGTAAAGGGAATCTGAGAACCCATCACTTGGCAAGACCGAGAACCTTGAGGGAGGGGTACTTCCCTCTCTCACAGGCAAAGGTATCTCTCTTGATGATGATATGGATGTTGTCTCAAAGAACAAAGCACCAGCAAGGAAGACAGATCACTGACATCGCCCACCACCTCCCAGCCCAAGTGCCGCCTCAAGGAGGCTCACAGAGGGAGCCTGCTGCTGGCTTCCAACCTCTGGCTGAAGGTACCACCCCAGGGATGCCCACAGCCAGGGGAAGGTCAACTCTACTTGGAAGAGAGATGCTTATAAGGGTCAGGATCCACCCACCAAATCTTCCCTTTAACCCTTTACCCTGATCTTCTTTGTGTGACTCTCCTAGCCAACCATGCTCCCAGGTCTTGGTGGCAGTCCAGGTATCCTCCTTACTCTACACACCCACTCACCTCCGATGAGCTGGTCCTTCTTGAGGTACTTACTGCCCACGATGGGTGATTTGAAATGTCAAATGACAGCCCTCCAGAGTGACCCCATGCAAATGTGTTTGTAGCAGCAACTTCCAGCCGGGGTGGGAGCAGGGGGGTGGGAGATTGCTGGGTGTCCTGCATGGATTCTCAGAACCACAAACTCAAACTTAGTGAGTGAGGACCAGGTTGACTGTGAGAAAGGACCATGATTTATAGTGGACCGAAGTAGCTAATATCAGTAAATCCTGATGAAGGAGGGAGGGACTGGCTGATGGACATTAGGGCTGGAGACACACACACTCTGAGGAGAGGGCGGTCAGAGCTGTGCCTCCAGGCTAGAACTCACTGAATTCAAAGGCCTGAGGTCCACCTGGTTCATTTGTTTGAAGCCCCTGCATCTCTCCAGGCTTACCTGATAATCTGCTGTGTGCAGGCTCCCAGCTGGGTGCTCAGAATCAGATGCACACTCTGTGCTCACTTCCTGCCATCCCTGGGGTTCAGCAGCTCCACAGACATCAGGATGGAAGGACCTCAGAGATGGTCTAAGAGGCTCTGGCTTCAGATAATGCATGGATATGAAGTAATGGTAGATAGACAGACTCACAGGACAGAATGGGTGTCAGGGCCAACTATATCTGTCATGGAAATGAAATTCATGGGTACAGAGGGAAACATGGTTCGGTCCCAAGACCCCACCAGCTCAAGAAGGAAGGACCCTTTTAATTTCAATATAATTTTGCAGACCCCCCTCTTTATTGAACAAAATTTTATTGATGATTTAATATATGCCAGATATAGGCTGCTGCTGCTGCTGCTGCTAAGTCACTTCAGTCATGTCCAACTCTGTGTGACCCCATAGACGGCAGCCCGCCAGGCTCCCCCGTCCCTGGGATTCTCCAGGCAAGAACACTGGAGTGGGTTGCCATTTCCTTCTCCAATGCATGAGAGTGAAAAGTGAAAGTGAAGTCGCTCAGTCGTCTCCGACTCTGTGCGACCCCATGGACTGCAGCCTACCAGGCTCCTCCATCCATGGGATTTTCCAGGCAAGTGTACTGGAGTGGGGTGCCATCGCCTTCTCCGAGATATAGGCTAGTAGCTATCTTTTAGTATCAGTTGATTCAATCAATAATGCCAAACGCCATCAAGGATCAGTGATCTCTCTGTTAAAGGAGGCGGTCATTGCCCACTATAGCGTCTACACCTGTTTGGGGAGTGGTAACCTGGTAGGTAGTGGCTCGGAGAAGATGCTTCACATGCGTGGCAGCTCCTTGGACGCCAGAGAGCACAGCATAGAGATGAGAACCTCTGATTGCAACTAATGCTTAGGTTTTCATCTTTGGTTTCGATTTTGCTAAGTACTAATGTTGCCTCCACAATTCATTGAGTACATTTTGTTGACCATGTCAGGAGCCAGGAATCTGAGGCCCAGCACCATTCTCATCACTTTTCAAAATGGATTTTTGCCACTTTTAATATCTTGTGTCCTCTGTCTTCATTTTTTGCTTTTTCCTTCCATCTTTCCCTCTTACTCTCATAGCCATCAATTTAAAGATGTACCCTTATTCTGTTTTTCACTTGGTGAAATAGTTCCTCCCCCATGTCTTGTGATCCTTCGTCTCTAAATGCAAGAGCTACTTAAGGAAGTATTATTATTATTATCAATATTATTCTGTCTTTTATTAGTATCTACATTATCCTTTGGAAATAGCGCCTCAGAAACTGTGAGCAAAAAATCATTTCACTTCAGTGGGCCTGTTTTTGCCCGTGTAAAAGTAAGATATTGGTCAAAACAGTGTCCTGATGGGAATGTCAGAACCCTGAGTGGTACACACTCACAGGCATGCTCGAAAGAATTCCATGGTCAAGCCAGTTGCAGAGCCACACCGACTCCCCTCTGATTGATTCTCAACACACACTAGTGTGTAGCAAAGACTCTGATAATTCCTCTGATGAAGAAGCCTATTTAACCCAGGAATTCCCATGCCTATTTGATTGAATTCCATCCCACGCCTGCTTTGGGAGGTATTGGACAAAATCCTCTCTGAGTATTGGACAGGATAAAAACTGCCTGAAGTTCCCAAAGGAAGTGCCACATTCAGTAGCAAATCAAGGAAAAAGAGCCCTGGTTCCAACTCCTCCTTTGCCCAGGCTGAATACGGATGGCACTGAGCACGCTGGCTCTGCTCTGCTCTGCTCACTTTCAATATCGGTTTTATCACAGCATCCACAGATCCTCACAACCCCCCCCCACACACACACACACACATATGCAGACACAGCATCCACAGATCCCCACCACCCCACACACACACACACACACACACATGCAGACACAGCATCCACAGATCCCCACCACCACACACACACACACACACACACACACATGCAGACACAGCATCCACAGATCCCCACCACCACACACACACACACACACACATGCAGACACAGCATCCACAGATCCCCACCACCACGCACACACACACACACACACACACACACACACACACACACACACATGCAGACACACCCCTTGGGTTACAGACAGTCTGCTTCTGTGAAGACTGATTATCGGCGCAGTTAATTTGCTCTCAACAGCCACAGACAGGGAGCCCTGATAAACGTGGCCCCTGGGTTAATGCTTGGGAAGATTTAGCCCCTGCAGTGCAGCAGACTTGTGGAGCATTTGAGACATCGATGGTCTTTGCATCCTGAGTGATGGGGGCTATGACACAAAGAGACTCCGGGAGTACTAGGAATGGTCCTCTTTGGCAGGAGCAGAAAGAATTTTCCTGGAAAGAGAAAAAATAGTCCTAATACTATAGCAAGATGGATGAATATTTCTCTCAAAAATATATTAGTTTTCTTGTCCCCAGGAAATGGGGACTCTCTCTCTCCCAGTGCCCAGTACTTCCGACCTTAACAAGGTCCTGGGAGAAGCCAAACACATGAGCCACTTCTCAAGTCCCCAACAGCGCCCTCCATGGAGTAACCCCCTCCATGAATGCAGAGCCCTCTGTGAAGCACTCACTCTGTGCCTCTTGCTGTGAGTCCTCAGAACAACCAGGGAGGCTGAGAGTGTCACGTCACTTTCACACACGAGGACACGGTGGCTTGGACGGAGGGAGTGCTGTCAGCTCCAGGTCACACAGCCAGAAAGGGACCCAGTAGGATGGAGCCCAGGTCAGCTCAACCGAGCACTGAAATGTACTCTGTGCACTGTATCTGTACTCACTTGGGTACCGTGCACTGAGTCCATGGGAACTCCAGCCCTGCTCAGACATCCTCTCCTAAGAAACTCAATTTTAACTCCTAGAATCCCACCTGCCCCAACCCAAACCCTTAAAGCCCAGCTCAGGGCAGTTTCAGCTCCACCATACTAGCAGTGTGACCTGGAGTAAGTCACTGAGCCTCTCTGAGCCCTCAGCCCTCTCATAATCAATATGGAGGTAAACTTGCTTGCCTACTGACCATACAGGACATTGCATCAAAGGTCCTGGGACTTGCCCTCTTGCAGGTAAGGGACTGCTTGATGCTCCATGGGCAGCAAATGTTCCCCTCTCTGAGTCGTCTCCTCTGGAACTGAAGCAGGCCCCAGACGAACTCCTCGCCACCTCCCCCAGACTCACGCTATTGCTCCAAAGAGTCCCAGGGAGGCCCTGATCTGTGGTGGCATCTGGAAAACCCTTGTTTGGCTGTAATCAACCGACAAACCCCCTTGTTCACTGAACCTTGGCAGTGAGCTAAGCATTGTGCTGGAGACCATGGAAGTGGACGCCAAAGGCCCTGCCTCGGGAGCCTCAAAGTTTCCTTGGGGACATGGTAGAACAAGCTCAGAGCAGCACAGTACACGCGACACTGCCTGAGGTCATGCTGCTGTGGACTTGGAGGGTTATGAATTTAGAAGACACCAAGAAGGGCGCAGCCCTCAGAAAAGACTTCTGGCCGCCCCACCAGACTGAGGGAAGGAGAGCCAGGCTGTATCCTGGGAGGGGTAGGGAAGGGGTAGGCAGCAACTTTTGCACAAAAGGGACTTCATGCAGGAAAGCCAGAGATAGCTCTTCAGCTGCCCAGTATTCTCTGGAAGGTTTGCTTTTTCAGTCCACTTCAGATCTAGGTCTTCTTGAAGAAAGTTAATTTTTTTAAATATTTTTAAGCATTTAAATAGAGCATTTTAAAGCAACACTACCCCACCTTGATTTCCTCACAGACCTGTTTGTACGTTTAGGGTATTCAAATGTTTACGAAGATAGTGGTAGAAGAGTGGGCAGAAAAAAACGAGAAGGGGCAGGACGTCTGTGGTGTGGGTTCTGGCCCCACTCACCTGGCAGTTGTGACTCTGTAAACGCTGCGCCTGCACAGAGGTGGAGTCATTGTTCTGGGCTGAGGCCCAGGCATGTGCATTTGTATAAATCTACCCGGTGATCATGAATGTGCAGCCAGGGCCAAGAGCCCAGAGCGACCAGCCTGCATTTGACCTCCTGGTAAGCACGGGAGCCTAGTGTTTCAGACCTCCTCTCCCCTGAGAGCTCCTCACCAGCTGGTCACTTCTGTCTCCTACAGAACCAGTCCTCCTCCCTGGCCATGCTGGATCTCCTGCACGTGGCTCAGGACATTGCCTGCGGCTGTCAGTATCTAGAGGAGAATCACTTCATCCACCGGTGAGTCTAAGTGACCTTGCTCTGCCCTCACCTTCCAGACACTCCCCTACGTGTCCCCAGGGATTTTTTTGATCCGTATGTAAAGTGGGATCATGTGCTGTGCTGTGCTTAGTCACTCAGTCGTTTCTGACTCTTTGCAACCCCACGGACTGTAGCCCGCCAGGCTCCTCCATCCATGGGGATTCTCCAGGCAACAATACTGGAGTGGGTTGTCATGCCCTCCTTCAGAGGATCTTCCTGACCAAGGGATCAAACCCAGGTCTCCCACGTTACAGGTGGATTCTTTACCAACTGAGCCACCAGGGAAGCAAAGTGGGATCATAAAACATTTATATCAGCGCTGGAGACCTGGATGAGCTCTGCCTGACCTCTTGCAGGGACCCCCGCCTGTGTCAAGTCCTAGGTCATGTTAATGTTTCTGTATCTAGAAGACTGAGCTTCCTAGGTGGCTCAGTGGTAAAGAATCTGCCTGTCAAAGCATCCAGGATTCAATCCCTGGGTCAGGAAGATCCCCTGGAGAAGAAAATGACAACCCAATCCAGTATTCTTGCCTGGAGAATCCCCACGGGCAGAGGAGCCTGGAGGGCTACAGTCCATGGATCACAAATAGTCAGGCACAACTGAGTAACCAAGCATGCCACATTATCTAAAAAACTGGGCTCCTTAAGGGAAGCTTAAGGAGTTTGTATTTTCAGATCTCTGACTATGGATAAATCAAGGCAACAACCCTATTTTATTCATCTTCATATCCCCAGCATATAGTGGCACACAATAAATGTTTATTGGATGAATTATTTTTTCTAAAATACTCAGAAATGAAGAATGAGAATTATTTTCTTTACCTCTGTACTTCATTTCTTCTACTCTGTATGACCCTTGTGTTTAAATGGTGTTTGCACTGGTACATCAAGTCCATGTGTAATGCTATAGACATGAGAGATGACGCATATTTCTTTCCACGTGGCTATCCATGGCTTTCTCAACAGACAGCTTGATTCTGAAATTTGAAAAGTCAAATAGATTGTTAGACTCTTTGCAAAGCTCTTCCTAATGACTTGTTTCTTATTTAGTAAATAATAACCTGGTGAACAAATAAACATTCATGAACCCATCAAAGAGTAAAAGACATGTTGCTAATCATTAGAATATGTAAATATAACATAGAGAATGAGAGACGCTGTATGAGTTTAGAAATAGAAGAGCATGGAGGTAGATAACAAGCTATGTTTTCTTCCCTAATAAAGGGGATGTTAAAGATCAAGAAATACACTGGCCTAGTTTACCGAAATCATTCTGAAAACAAGGCCAGAAGCTCACACCGGCTCATCCTTTGTTGCTTCATCATTTTGGCCCTCAGATCTTCCTCTTGAGTCTCAGCCTTTCCAGCTTGCAGATCATTGTGCTTGATAGAAATAACAGAAGCAAGAGAGAAGCCGAGCCCAGTTCTTTCTGTTCTCATCCAAAGCCACACTCTCTGCTTCACAGCGCAGGTCAGCCCTGCCACTGTTGTTCTTGCCCTTTTTATTGTGTCTAGAACTTTCCATAAATCTCAGCTCTGGGCTTTATTGGTGCTAAGACATGACAGGGTTGTGCTCTTTTTAGAATAAGTCCTTGGCTAGAGCCATCTTTCCATCTTTTTTTTTTTCTTTGAAGTATAGTAGAATTACAATGTGTTACTGCTGTACAGCAAAATATGCATTCTTTTTCATATTCTTTTCCACTATGGTTTCTCAGACTGGTGTACATGGAATGAATAGATGTCTCTTCATCTCTTGTCTACCTCCTCTAAGTCTGAGCCCATCGATAGCAACGTGACCCATCCCCTTAGTGACTTCAGATCTCTCCCTTCACTTCTCCCCGAGGTCGTCTCTGCCTTTTCATCTCCACCCCCGTGTTAATTATCAAGTGTCCAGAATCTCTGACTGAGGGATTGTGTCTACTTTTCCTCTGACGTTTTGAAATCTGCTTTCCTAAGGGATGATACATTTTGACCATATCCAGTGCCCTGTTATTACTGAAAATAAGATAACAGGATCAAAAATTCACTCAAGATTCCTATTGCTTCCATATCTGTAAATAGTTGCTGAAGGTCACAATAAGATACCAGAGTAATATTTTGTTGCTTCCTTTATCTTTTTCGAGAGATGAAATTGTCAAAGATTGAATCAACAGTATGTTCAATGATCTGCTTTATAAGCAAAAGGTGACGATTAGCAGAAATTGTCCATCTCAATCAAAGCTGTCTTCTGGGGTAATTGGTTTTAGGAAAGCATCTTTTTACATCTTCTAACTGGCTCGAGGCTGATGGCATCCTCCCCCAATAGGTTTACCTTAATTCTCTCTCCTCCACCATCTGCCTTAAGATTCACAGACTCCCATGCACACACATCTCCTGAATTCAGAGCGGACTCCCTCATAGATCCACACACTTCCATTTTTCTATTAGATCTGTTTCCTTTGGACATGGTTTATTGCCATTTCAAGAAATATGTGTCATTCTACCAATTCTTGGTGTGTTCTATGATATTACATTTACTTTCTTGCCATTAAATTCAAGATAAATTTTTTAAGCAACCATTCCATGCACATCAACGGAAAGACCTTTCCGGAGCCATAAATATTGTTCTTGGTTGACTTCACTATATTTCTCTTGAGAAGCAATGGCTACATATCCTACTATATTTTCTTCTTTTTGATGTCATATGTGTTATGCTTTTATGGTTTTCTTAGGGCATTTTATGCACCATTGCTCCTCAAAATTCAACTTAAACCTTCTGGATTAGGGCAGTGGCATTAATAACACCCATCTCCCACCCTAACCAATTGTTCTGCTATCCTAAGCCATGATCCCCCATCCAGATCTTTTTTGCAAAAATACTATCCAGCTGTTTATTCTCCATGTTCCTTCTTTCTCAGCCAATGATCATGAAACCAGTTGAAACTATAAAAACACCACCCATCCCCCCAAGAAGTACTATTTTTTTCTGTCCAGGACGTTAATGTTATTAGAAACCCATTCCATGAGTTTGAGCAAACTCCAGGAGATAGTGAAGGGGCAGGGAAGCCTGGCGTGCTGCAGTCCATGAGGCCACAGAGAGTCAGACACGACTTAGTGACTGAACAACAACAACATTCCAAACTTCGTCTGGCTGCATCCTTAATCCCCACATGCAACTCAAGAATGGGTTAGCAGTCAGTGAGTAGAAGCTGATGAGTCTTGGAAAGCTTCTGATCCAGCCTTACATGCATGCTATGGAAAAATAGGCCCTAACGACTGGAACATAATGACTAAGACAAGATAACTTTATAACAGGAAAGAAGTGATTCTTTGGCCTCATAGCTATGATGCATACAGCTTAACAAAGGCTTTAGATAAAATCATGGATGTAAAAACCATGATGGCGTATTAAAATATAAAACTAGAAATATTTGGGGAAAGCCTTGACCTACTTGAATCTCATGGGAACCATGCTGTTCCAGAACATTCCTTCAAACAACCAGCAGAAACCAACCAGCAATCTGTACAGAACAATAGCCGAAGGCAAAAAACATTTCTGTGTCCCTCTATTATCTTCTTTTAAGTTTTTTGATAAAATAAGGATAATAATAGCACCTTGTGTCTTACAGGGCTATGGTGAGAATTAGATATGAAGCAGTTAGAACAGTGCTTAAGTACATAGTAAAAGGACAATCAATTTTCTAGTTCCTATTATAGTTATTTTCATTATTGTTATTCCATTAAATATTTTCAGTCATCTCCCCTAATCCTTTTCCATTTCCCTGTTGGTTGGAGACCTAGAATTGCTTAGCTATTTCTTTCATACTGAAGTCTAATGTAGTAAAGGAAATACAGAGAAGAAAAGGGAACTATTTGAACTTTAGATTGGAGGTGAAAATTCTTGTGATTCTTATACCTTTATCTTTTTAGGAATAAAATTACAAAATGCATTTTCTCTTTTTTTTTTCATCCCAGGGACATTGCTGCCAGGAACTGCCTCTTGACCTGCCCAGGCCCTGGAAGAGTGGCCAAGATCGGAGACTTCGGAATGGCCCGTGACATCTACAGGTGAGTGAAGACTGCCATCACCCATCTGAGCTCACCTTCTCCACCGCATCCCCTAGAGCATTCTGGTGCCTTGTCAACCTGCCACCTAAAATGGCATTAAGCTCCTTTTCAGCACAGGGGCAGCCTTAATTATTGTTCATGCCTGAAGGGCTAATTCTAGGATCTCTCTGCTTGCAATAATTGACGCTAAGCTCTTAATTAGATTGTCTTTCTGGTTCCAACGCTTTAGTCCTAGCATGTTCTAAGAATAACCTGAATACTTCACATGGAAAAAGTTTCTAGGTAAACTTTAGCTTAATTAACTTTAGCTTTCCTCAATACTCAGGAATTCCAAACAGACTTAGCTTCCATTGCCCTAGGCAAGAGCACCTTGGAACTGATAGGAGACTGGGCCCAGCGCATTGCTCTGCATTTCCCACGCCAGGAGACATGGAAGTATAGTTCAAAGCCCGTCGGTACTTAGCTCAGCTTCATCTCTTTTTCCCCGTCACATTCTTGAGGCTACATCAAAAACAAAAACAAAAACTTCCCTGGTGGCCTGCTGGCCAAGACTTGCGCTCCCAATGCAGGGGGCCTGGGTTTCATCCCTGGTCAGGGAACTAGATCCCACATGCCTCAACGAAATTCAGAAATCCTGGGTGCCACAACTAAGACCCAGTGCAGCCAAGTTAAGTAATTCAAAAGAAATCAATAAAATAAAAATTTTAACTGAAAAAAAGCCCTCTATTGTACACTATCCCACACTTCTCTTCCCAACCCCTAGTTTCATCTTTGTCTAATTATTAACAACAGTGATTCACTCCATGAGCTGAGCAAGCCACTATCTTGCACACTCACTTATTACACCTTCCCTAACCCAGCAGTAGAGTGAGGAGAGGTGGCCAGGTAGACCTTTCAGTCTTCGGACAATAAGGGAGACCCCTGTCGGCCTCCCATGGAACTGATAGCAATCTCCTCGAGTGAGAATGCTGATGGCATCCTGTTACCACAGGGCAGCAGCGCACGGAAACTCAGTCCAGTTCAGTTCAGTTCAGTCGCTCAGTCTTGTCCGACTCGTTGCGACCCCATGAATCACAGCACGCCAGGCCTCCCTGTCCATCACCAACTCCTGTATTAGCTATCTTCATCTCACAAGATTACCTTCCAGTATGAACAGGAGTATATTTAAAATATGTTATATTTTGTAGTGGATAAAATGTTATCAAGTTACAATTATGTTTAGCATAAAAAAGTATTCATGTGGAACAAAGAGTATAGTTCCTGTGGAACAAACGAAACAGCATCGACGCGAACCAAAATTTGACCAAATTCAGTTCAGTTCAGTTAAGTCGCTCAGTCGTTCCGACTCTTTGCGACATCATGAATTGCAGCACACTGGGCCTCTCTGTCCATCACCAACTCCCGGAGTCTACCCAAACCCATGTCCATCGAGTCGGTGATGCCATCCAGCCATCTCATCCTCTGTCGTCCCCTTCTCCTCCTGCCCCCAATCCTTCCCAGCATCAGGGTCTTTTCCAATGAGTCAACTCTTTGCATGAGGTGGCCAAAGTATTGGAGTTTCAGCTTCAACATCAGTCCTTCCAATGAACACCCAGGACTGATCTCCTTTAGGATGGATTGATTGGATCTCCTTGCAGTCCAAGGGACTCTCAAGAGTCTTCTCCAACACCACAGTTCAAAAGCATCAATTCTTCGGTGCTCAGCTTTCTTCACCGTCCAACTCTCACATCCATACATGACCACTGGAAAAACCATAGCCTTGACTAGACGGACTTTTGTTGGCAAAGTAAAGTCTCTGCTTTTAAATATGCTATCTAGGCTGGCCATAACCTTCCTTCCAAGGAGTAAGTGTCTTTTAATTTCATGGCTGCAATCACCATCAGCAGTGATTCTGGAGCCCAAAAAAATAAAGTCTGACATTGTTTCCACTGTTTCCCCATCTATTTCCCATGAAGTGATGGGACCAGATGCCATGATCTTAGTTTTCTGAACGTTGAGCTTTAAGCCAACTTTTTCACTCTCCTCTTTCACTTTCATCAAGAGGCTCTTTAGTTCTTCTTCACTTTCTGCCATAATGGTGGTGTCATCCGCATATCTGAGGTTATTGATATTTCTCTCAGCAATCTTGATTCCAGCTTTTGTTTCTTCCAGCCCAGTGTTTCTCATGATGTACTCTGCATATAAGTTAAATAAGCAGGGTGACAATATACAACCTTGACATACTCCTTTTCCTATTTGGAACCAGCCTATTGTTCCATGTCCAGTTCTAACTGTTGCTTCCTGACCTGCATACAGGTTTCTCAAGAGGCAGGTCAGGTGGTCTGGTATGCCCATCTCTTTCAGAATTTTCCACAGTTTATTGTGATCCACACAGTCAAAGGCTTTGGTATAGTCAATAAAGCAGAAATAGATGTTTTTCTGGAACTCTCTTGCTTTTTCGATGATCCAGCAGATATTGGCAATTTGATCTCTGGTTCCTCTGCCTTTTCTAAAACCAGCTTGAACATCTGGAAGTCCACGGTTCATGTATTTCTGAAGCCTGGCTTGGAGAATTTTGAGCATTACTTTACTAGCGTGTGAGATGAGTGCAATTGTGTGGTAGTTTCAGCATTCTTTGGCATTGCCTTTCTTTGGGATTGGAACGAAAAGTGACCTTTTCCAGTCCTGTGGCCACTGCTGAGTTTTCCAAATTTGCTGGCATATCGAGTGCAGCACTTTCACAGCATCACCTTTGAGGATTTGAAATAGCTCAACTGGAATTCCATCACCTCCACTAGCTTTGTTCGTAGTAACACTTTCTAAGGCCCACTTGACTTCACATTCCAGGATGTCTGGCTCTAGGTGAGTGATCACACCATCATGATTATCTGGGTCATGAAGATCATTTTTGTACAGTTCTTCTGTGTATTCTTGCCACCTCTTCTTAATATCTTCTGCTTCTGTTAGGTCCATACCATTTCTGTCCTTTATCGAGCCTATCTTTGCATGAAAAGTTCCCTTGGTATCTCTAATTTTCTTGAAGAGATCTCTAGTCTTTCCCAATCTGTTGTTTTCCTCTATTTCTTTGCACTGATCGCTGAGGAAGGTTTTATTATCTCTCCTTGCTATTCTTTGGAACACTGCATTCAGATGGGAATATCTTTGCTTTTCTCCTTTGCTTTTCACTTCTCTTCTCTTCCCAGCTATCTGTAAGGCCTCCTCAGACAGCCATTTTGCTTTTTTGCATTTCTTTTCCATGAGGATTGTCTTGATCCCTGTCTCCTGTACAATGTCACGAACCTCTGTCCATAGTTCATCAGGCATTCTGTCTATCAGATCTAGTCCCTTAAATCTATTTGTCACTTCTACTGTATACTCATAAGGGATTTGATCTAGGTCATAACTGAATGGACTAGTAGTTTTTCCTACTTTCTTCAATTTAAGTCTGAATTTGGCAATAAGGAGTTCATGATCTGAGCCACAGTCTGCTCCTGGTCTTGTTTTTGCTGACTGTATAGAGCTTCTCCATCTTTGGCTGCAAAGAATATATCAATCTGATTTCGGTGTTGACCATCTGGTGATGTCCACATGTAGTCTTCTCTTGTGTTGTTGGAATAGGGTGTTTGCTATTACCAGTGTGTTCTCTTGGCAAAACTCTATTAGCCTTTGCCCTGCTTCATTCTGTACTCCAAGGCCAAATTTGCCTGTTACTCCAGGTGTTTCTTGACTTCCTACTTTTGCATTCCAGTCCCCTATAATGAAAAGGACATCTTTTTTGGGTGTTAGTTCTAGAAGGTCTTGTAGGTCTTCATAGAACTGTTCAACTTCAGCTTCTTCGGCATTACTGGTTGGGGCATAGACTTGGATTACTGTGATGTTGAATGGTTTGCCTTGGAAACAAACAGAGATCATTCTATCATTTTTGAGACTGCATCCAAGTACTGCCTTTCGGACTCTTTTGTTGACCATGATGGCTACTCCATTTCTTCTAAGGGATTCTTGCCCACAGTAGTAGATATAATGGTCATCTCAGTTAAATTCACCCATTCCAGTCCATCTTAGTTCGCTGATTCCTAGAATGGCGACGTTCACTCTTGCCATCTCCTGTTTGACCACTTCCAATTTGCCTTGATTCATGGACCTAACATTCCAGGTTCCTATGCAGTATTATTGCTCTTTACAGCATCGGACTTTGCATCTATCACCAGTCGGGTGCCGGGGGCAGCGGCCGACAGGGGCTAGGCCGGGCCTGGGGCTGGGGGCAGCGGCCGACAGGGCCTAGGCCGGACGGAAACTCAGGAGTCAGCAATGTTTTCACCTAGTGTTAGCCACCACTGATATCCACCGCATACCTGGTAAAGCTCGGCTTCACCCTCTTCCACCACCCAGAGTCGCAGCGTTCCTTCACCTCCTGTCTCAGAACACCCAGGAGTGCCTGTGCTCTAAGACTTGAATGTTGCAGCGAGACTAAATGAGTCACATGGTCTGGCCCTTCTTCTCCGCCCTCAGCACTGACAGGTCGCAACTCCAGGCTTCAGTCCCTACAGCCCCCTGCTTCCCACAGGCCCCATGCAACAGCACGTGTCACGAATGTCTCCTGTGAGAGTTTCTTTGCCATTCAGCTTCATCAGCACCCCCAAGAAACTCTTCCTGTACTTTTCCACCCACCACCCCCACCCCGGGTAGAACAAACCCATTCTTCTTTGGTCATTGAGTTTCCTCTTCAATATATACTTTTGTCATCATAAAGAGATGGGAATACCAGACCATCTGACCTGTCTCTTGAGAAACCTGTATGCAGGTCAGGAAGCAACAGTTAGAACTGGACATGGAACAACAGACTGGTTCCAAATAGGAAAAGGAGTATGTCAAGCCTGTATATTGTCACCCGACTTATTTAACTGATATGCAGAGTACATCATGAGAAACGCTGGGCTGGATGAAGCACAACTGTAATCAAGATTGCCAGGAGAAATATCAATAACCTCAGATATGCGGATGACACCACCCTTATGGCAGAAAGTGAAGAAGAACTAAAGAACCTCTTAATGAAAGTGAAAGAGGAGAGTGAAAAAGTTGGCTTAAAGCTCAACATTCAGAAAAAAAGATCATGGCATCTGGTCCCATTACTTCATAGCAAATAGATGGGGAAACAGTGGCTAACTTTATTTTTCTGGGCTCCAAAGTCACTGCAGATGGTGATTGCAGCCATGAAATTAAAAGATGCTTACTCCTTGGAAGAAAAGTTATGACCAACCTCGACAACATATTAAAAAGCAGAGACATTACTTTGCCAACAAAGGTCCATCTAGTCAAGGCTATGGTTTTTCCAGTGGTCATGTATGGATGTGAGAGTTGGACTATAAAGAAAGCTGAGCACTGAAGAATTGATGCTTTTCTCTTGAGAGTCCCTTGGACTGCAAGGAGATCCAACCAATCCATCCTAAAGGAGATCAGTCCTGGGTGTTCATTGGAAGGACTGATGTTGAAGCTGAAACTCCATACTTTGGCCTCCTCATGCGGAGAGCTGAATCATTTGGAAAGACCCTGATGCTGGGAAAGATTGAGGGCAGGAGGAGAAGGGGACGACAGAGGATGAGATGGTTGGATGGCATCACCGACTCAATGGACATGGGTTTGGGTGAACTCCGGGAGTTGGTGATGGACAGGGAAGCCTGGCGTGCTGCAGTTCATGGAGTCGCGCAAAGAGTCGGACATGACTGAGCAACTGAACTGAACTGAACTGTGTGTTCTTACTGCAGTTAATTATGTCTCTTTCTTCCACTAAACCATATCATTGTAAGAAAGAGACTATGACTTATTTCTGTCCTCAGCACGTGGCAGAATACTTCACACGTTGTTGTTCAGTCACTCAGATGTGTCTGACTCTTTGCAACCCCACGGACTGCAGCACGCCAGGCTTCCCTGTCCTTCACTATCTCCCGGAGTTTGCTCAGACTCATATCCATTGAGTCAATGATGCCATCCAACCATCTGCTTCTCTGTCGACCCCTCCTCCTCCTGCCCTCAAACTTTCCCAGCATCAGGGTCCTTTCCAATGAGTCGGCTAACCATTCAATTCATATTTCAGTCAGTTATTTATTGAAGTAATTAATCTAGGCAGCTGGTAGGAAGCCACCTCCCATAACATACCAGGCATAAGAAAACAGGGCTGGGGTGGAGCTGGCTTCAGAGGTAGGAATTAATTTATTAGTTTTTTTTATCAGTGAGTTGCATTAATGATGTCACTGACAAAAACTAGTTACCTCATCTCTCGGATGCCAGCTTCACGCCAGGCCTGTGTTTTCCCTGGGGGCTGTGCTAAAGGAAGCAGCTTCCCACCAGCCACCTAGAGGACTTGGAGTCACGTGCCTGTGTTGAATTAGATGCTAGGTGAGTGCCGAGGAGGACCCAGAGTAGTAGGACACCAGCCCCACTCCTAGTCCTCCCATTGTGTATCTCACATTACCGTGGATCATCAGGAACTGTACTCATAAGGTTGGAGTAATGTTATTCATTGTGAGTTACAGTAAACAAAATCCATCAGGGAAATCTAACCATCTGCTGGTGGGTATTTTAGTCATTGCATAGATCTTTCCTTTCACACCTCCGGCGGGCTGTTTCATCTCCTATTAAGTGACACTAAGGTTGTTAACTAGGTGATCTGTGTCCCCTGCTCTCCCCCTGAACCACAAGAGCCCCTTGTTAATTTCAGTTCGTAGACCTTGTTTTTTGCCACTCTCTCAAGGTACTTAGCTCAGAGCCATCTCCAGAACCAAGTCTGCTTTTCTCTTCTCCCTGCAGAGCGAGCTACTACCGAAAGGGAGGCTGTGCAATGCTGCCAGTCAAGTGGATGCCCCCAGAGGCCTTCATGGAAGGAATATTTACTTCTAAAACAGATACATGGTGAGTCTTTCTGCTGCTCTCCTCCAGGTCTCATCATGAGCCTTCAGGTAGAGCTCATGAGTCAAACGAGCCCACATTCTCTTGTGGAAGGGTAAGAGAGAAGACAGCATACCTCTAAAGCAGAGCCCACATCAACAGAGCATCAGAATCACCAGGAAGTCTTGGTAAGACACAACTGAATGCCAGACCCCACCCTGAGAGCTTAGGATTCAAGAGGTCTGAGGTCACTGAGAAGTTCCATTTCTCACAAATTCCCGGGCTGTGCTGATACTGCAGGCTGGTGGACCACACACAGAGCCACATGTAATTTTTTTAACATAATAACAAAGTTGGATTTATTCCAGGAATGCAACATTGAGTTAAGATTAGAAAAATGATCGATGAAATTCTCCAATTGACAGAATAACAGAGAAAAAGAAATTATTATCAGCACAAAAATATCAGTGATGGTGATACACAGCTAAAAATCAGTTTGGAAAACACTATCTGCACATTAGATCTCCAGAAATCATTCATCCTGCATAACTGAGACCTTGTGCTCCTTGACTAGCCTCTCCTTCTCTGGCAATCATCATTCCATTCTCTGTTTCTGTGATTCCACCTATAAGTGAGGTCATGTGGCATTTGTCTTTCTCTGCCTGATTTATTTCACTCAGCATACTGTCCTCCAGGTTTATCCCTGTTGCTGCAAATGGCAAATTTCCCTTCTTGTTTAAGGCTGAATAATATTCCTCTCTGTGTGTGTGTGTGTGTGTGTGTGTGTGTGTGTGTGTGTGTGTAAAATACATGCCACATGTTCTTTATCCATTCATCCATCAATCAGTATTTAGGTTGTTTCCATATCTTGGCTATTGTGGATAATGCTGCAGTGGTCTTGGGAGTGCAGATGCCTCTTCAAAATACTGATGTTATTTCCTTTGGATGTATACCCCGAAGTGGGATTGCTAGATCTTAAGGTAGTTCTATTTTTAATTTTTTGAGCACTCTCCATACTGTTTTACATAATTCCTACAAGAGCAACACATAATTTTAAATGGCATTCAACCTTTGTTCCCTCCCAAAATACACACACACACAGAGGAATCTTTTTTGCATAAAAATCCACAAGGATGAAGACAACAATGACACAATTTTGGAAACTGGAAAGTTTACAGACAAATGGTCCCTTACATGTGTGTGTGTGCTTAGTGGCTCAGTCGTGTCTGACTCTTTGTGACCCCATGGACTGTAGACTGCCAGGATCCTCTGTCCATGGAATTTTCCAGGCCAGAATACTGGAGTGGGTAACCCTTCCCTTCTCCAGGGGATCTTCCCAACCCAGGGATTGAACCCAGGTTTTCTGCATTGCAGATGGATTCTTTACCATCTGAACCACCAGAGAAGCCCAGTCCCTTACTTAGGAGACTAGAAAGTTGACACCTACATCCATCTTGAAGTAGCCTGCTTCACTCTGCCTGGTCAGGAGCCCCAGAAAAGCCCAGGAATGGAAGGTGCCACCACCTCTAAGTAGAGGTGCAGCAGAGAGGAAAATGAGCTACAGATTTGTTTAAAAAGTAACTAGATCATTCCCTCACCTCTGCCCCTCCTCTACCATCACACAAGGCTAGGGGTTCCCTCTCTGAAGAATTGAATTCTTTCTGACCTTGGGGATATCAGACATCAGCAAAGGTGGATTTTCTACTATAAGCAGATACAGTAGAGTTTAAGAAGTCTGCCTACTTAAAGGTGCATGCCTCCTCCCTCCCCTCAGGGCCAAGCACATGGCAGCTAGGCAGGAGGCGATCAGAAGATTCTCATTGAAGGAACTGACCCATGAAGAGAAAAACTTTAGACATCGCAAGTGCTAGAGGGCTGAAAAATGGCCCTCCAATGGTATCAGGCTCTCATCCCAGAAACCCTCATCAGGAGGAGTCTGCATCACCAGTGTCCTCACAAGAGGCAGAAGGAGGTTTGCCTCACACCCAGAGGACAGAGGCAGGGGTTGAAGAGATGTGGCCACAAGTCAAGAAGTTCCAGCAGCCTCCAGAAGCTGGAAGAGGCGAGGAACAGTGTGGTCCTGCATACACTTCACTTTCAGCTCTCAATACTGACCTCAGACATCCAGCCTTCATAACTGTGAGAGAATAAACTTCTGTTGTCTTAAGTCATCAAGTCTGTGGTACGCTGTTACAGCAGCCAGGAAACGAATGCCCCTCATGAAACAAGCAAGTCAGTTGCCCACCCGTTGACAAGCCTCATCTACACAGAGCTTCCCATCTTGTCGGGTTCCAATCTTAATATATGAACAGAGAGCCAAGAATCTACAAACACTTGAGAAAAGATTGTGATCTGAAGGAAGCAAACATATACAAAGGAACTTGGAGGAAGAAGAATGCAGAAAGTTTAGGAAAACTTTTAAAAACAATATCTTTTAAAAACTTTTTAAAAAATTTGGAAAGTTAAATTATTGCAACCATAATCTTAAGGACAAAAGATTATTTAAAACAAGGTTCTGGGGACTTCCCTGGCGGTCCAGTGGTTATGAATCTGCCTTCAATGCAGAGGATACGGGTTTGATCCCTGGTTGGGGAACTAAACTCCTAAGAGGCAGCTAAGCCCGTGTGCCACAAAGACTGAGCCTGCACAACCCAAGGAAAGATCCAGAAGGCTGCAACTAAGACCCAATGCAGCCAAAAATTAATTAATTAATTATTTTAAGTGTTTTAGGGAAAAAGCTCCTGGATAGAAAAATGTGATAAGAGAGCCTTCAAGGAGATGGAGCCTAGTTCCTTGGAGCCCATGTGGGCAGCTCACAGCAGCATTTTTTCAAAAAGCACAGAGAGGGAAAAGCAGAGGGAAGAAAGAAACTTGGCAAACACTACCTCTGCTAGGCAGTCAAGGTCAACATCAACAGCAGTAGATCATGTTGATAGCACATACCCTGACATATGATGAAATGGTAGTTAACCTCTGAGGTCTTTCTCCCAAAACCCATTAACTCCAGTCTAATCATAAGAAAAACAGACAAATCCTAATATGACATTCTACAGAATTTCTGACCAGAACTCTTTGAAACCGTCAAGGTCATCAAAAATAAGGAAAATCTGAGAAGTTGCCAAAGTCAAGAATAGCCTAAGGAAACATGACAGCTAAATATGAAGTGACATTCTAATGGAGTCTTAGAACAGAAAAAGGAAATTCAGCAAAAACTAAGGAAATCTGAATAAACTATGGGCTTTAGTTAATAATAATTCCTTAATATTGGCTCATTAATTGTAACAAATGTATCACATTAATGTAAGATGCTAAAAATGGAACTGAGTGTGAGGCATGTGGGAACTTTCTGTATTATCTTCATAATTTATTTACAACCTAAAACTGTTCTTAAGAAAATAAAGTTTTTTTAAAAAGATGATGATAGATATGTGAAAGTAATAGAAAAGTTGGAAGACAGAGTTGAATAAATCTTCTAGAAAATAAAACGACTATAAATAGATGGGATAGATAGGAAAGGAAAGACAGTTAAAAGGATTAGACCATTGGACCCAATTAGCTGACAAATAGGAGTCCCAGAAAGAATGAAGAGCAGAAATGAAGGGAATAAAAACATTAAAGAAATAATTCAAGAAGATTTCCCAGAAGGTCATATGTTTTCAGAATGAAAGCATCCAGAAAGTGCTAAGCACTGTGAATAAAAAAAGCAACCCCATGAACCCATCACTGTGAAATTTCAGACCAATGGTGATGAAGGTGGTAAAAGTTTCCAAGGATACAAATAAAATCATAGTAAAAATTATCAGAGATGAAAGACAGGGAATCCAAACAATTGAATTTCTCAACAGCAACGTGAGAAGCTAAGAAAATGGACAAGAGTCCTCCAGATTCTGAAAGCCTTGCAGTGAGATAAGGTCAGAAGACAGAGGAGCCACGATAATCAGAGTCCCTCTTCTGACCCATTTTTTGATAATGTGCATAAGAGATTTTGTTGTTTGAAGCCACTGAGATTTGACTTACCCAAACCCATTAGGTCTCAAAGTGTGGTCCTCCGATCAATAGCATCAGCATCACCTGGGACCTTGTCATAAACTCAAATTCTCAGTCCCACCCCAGGCCTCATGAAGCAGAAACTCTAGGGGTGGGGTCCAGCAATCTGTGTCTTAAGGAATCCTCAGATCATTCCATGTGCACCCAAGTTAGAGCACCACCCACCTACCCTCTCCAGGTACAGATAGTAATTTGGGTAACTGTGTAATTTTTTTTATTGGAGTATAATTGCTTTACAATGTTGTGCTAGTTACTGCCATACAAGGAAGTGAATCAGCTGTATGTATACATATATCCCCTTACTCCTGGACCTCCCTCTCATCCCTGTCCCTCACACCCCTTGAGGTCATCACAAAGTACCAGGCACTTGCATATCCTACAACCCAGCAATCTAAGTGCCTGAATTAGAGAGACTTGGGTAGGGTGTTTATCTGCAACATAGTTTACAATAAATAATAAGCAAAGATAGCCTAACTGTCACTCAAGGGGAAGATGGAAAAATAAAATTGTGGTTTATTTATATCATGGGACTTCCCAGGTGACACAGTGGTAAAGAATCTGCCTGCCAGAAATCCCTTGCATTCCTATACACCAATAATGAGAAAACAGAAAGAGAAATTAAGGAAACAATACCATTCACCATTGCAACAAAAAGAATAAAATACTTAGGAATATATCTACCTAAAGAAACAAAAGACTTATATATAGAAAACTATAAAACACTGATGAAAGAAATCAAAGAGGACACAAACAGATGGAGAAATATACCGTGTTCATGGATTGGAAGAATTAATATAGTGAAAATGAGTATACTACCCAATACAATCTATAGATTCAATGCAATCCCTATCAAGCTACCAATGGTATTTTTCACAGAACTAGAACAAATCATTTCACAATTTGTATGGAAATATAAGAAACCTCGAATAGCCAAAGCAATCTTGAGAAAGAAGAATGGAACTGGAGGAATCAACCTGCCTGACTTCAAGCTCTACTACAAAGCCACAGTCATCAAGACAGTGTGGTACTGGCACAAAGATAGAAATATAGATCAATGGAACAAAATAGAAAGCCCAGGGATAAACCCACGCACCTATGGACACCTTATCTTCGACAAAGGAGGCAAGAGTATACAATGGAGAAAAGACAATCTCTTTAACAAGTGGTGCTGGGAAAACTGGTCAACCACTTGTAAAAGAATGAAACTAGAACACTTCCTAACACCATACACAAAAATAAACTCAAAATGGATTAAAGATCTAAACGTAAGACCAGAAACGATAAAACTCCTAGAGGAAAACATAGGCAAAACACTCTCCGACATAAATCACAGCAGGATCCTCCATGACCCACCTCCCAGAATATTGGAAATAAAAGCAAAAATAAACAAATAAACAAATGGGACCTAATTAAAATTAAAAGCTCTTGCACAACAAAGGAAACTATGAGCAAGGTGAAAAGACAGCCTTCAGAATGGGAGAAAATAATAGCAAACGAAGCAACAGACAAACAATTAATCTCAAAAATATACAAGCAACTCCTGCAGCTGAATTCCAGAAAAATAAACGACCCAATCAAAAAATGGGCCAAAGAACTAAACAGACATTTCTCCAAAGAAGACATAGAGATGGCTAACAAACACATGAAAAGATGCTCAACATCACTCATTATTAGAGAAATGCAAATCAAAACCACAATGAGGTACCATTACACACCAGTCAGAATGGCTGTTATCCAAAAGTCTACAAGCAATAAATGCTGGAGAGGGTGTGGAGAAAAGGGAACCCTCTTACACTGTTGGTGGGAATGCAAACTAGTACAGCCACTATGGAGAACAGTGTGGAGATTCCTTAAAAAACTGGTGATAGAACTGCCATATGACCCAGCAATCCCACTGCTGGGCATACACACCGAGGAAACCAGAATTGAAAGAGACACGTGTACCCCAATGTTCATCGCAGCACTGTTTACAATAGCCAGGACATGGAAGCAACCTAGAAGTCCATCGGCAGACGAATGGATAAGGAAGGTGTGGTACATATACACAATGGAATATTACTCAGCCATTAAAAAAAATACATTTGAATCGGTTCTATTGAGATGGATGAAACTGGAGCCCATTATACAGAGTGAAGTAAGCCAGAAAGAAAAGCACCAATACAGTATACTAATGCATATATATGTAATTTGAAAAATGGTAACAGTAACCCTATATGCGAGACAGAATAAGAGACACAGATGCATAGAACAGTCCTGTGGACTCTGAGGAAGAAGGTGAGGGTGGGACGTTCTGGGACAATAACATTGAAACATGTATATTGTCATATGTGAAGCGGAACACCATTCCATGTTCTATGCATGGGACGGATGCTCAGGGCTGGAGCATTGGGATGACCCAGAGGGATGGGATGGGGAGGGAGGTGGGAGGAGGGTTCGGGAGGGGGAGCACTTGTGAACCCATGGCTGATTCATGTCAATGTATGGCAAAAACTACTACAATATTGTAAAGTAATTAGCCCCCAACTAAAATAAATAAATTTATTAAAAAAAAAAAAAAAAGAATCTGCCTGCCAATGCAGGAGACACAGGAGATGTGAGTTTTAAAAGGCTGATAAACATAGCACAATTGTGACTTTAAAACTTTTTTTATCAGATTATCTTTATTGATTCAAATTTCTAAGATAATTTAATCTGCAGTCACTTAAGCTAGTTATATAATTTTAGGAAGAGCAAGTTTTATACCAGAAGAAACAATGTGGGATTTTTTAAAAATATTTGTTTTATTTGATTTTTAAATGCTTCAGTGCAAAGCTTTGGGCCTTGTGGCTCCTATTTAAGACAGGCTTACTTTATAGGTGATTAAAAAAAATTGGCATACAAAATATAGATTTACCTGATCTGTAGGATTACTAGATAAAATACAAAATGGCCAGTTAAAATGAAATTTCACATGAACAGTGAATAATTTTTTGGTATAAGTATGTCTCATGCAGTATTTGGGATATGAATGCGTGCTAAGTCACTTCAGTCCCATCCAGCTCTCTGCAACCCTGTGAACTGAAGCTCCACAGGCTTCTCTGTCCATGGGATTCTCCAGGCAAGATTACTGGAGTGGGTTGCCATGCCCTCTTCCAGGGGATCGTCTCAACCCAGGGTTCGAACCCTCGTCTCTCATGTCTCCTGCACTGGCCAGTGGGTTCTTTACCACTACCACCACCTGGGAAGTCCAACTGGGATATACTAATACTAAAAATCCAACCAGTCCATCCTAAAGATCAGTCCTGGGTGTTCATTGGAAGGACTGATGTTGAAGCTGAAACTCCAAAACTTTGGCCACCTGATACGAAGAGCTGACTCATTTGAAAAGACCCTGATGCTGGGAAAGATTGAGGGCAGGAGGAGAAGGGGACGACAGAGGATGAGATGGTTGGATGGCATCACCGACTCAATGGACATGGGTTTGGGTGGACTCCGGGAGTTGGTGATGGACAGGGAGGCCTGGCGTGCTGCGGTTCATGGGGTCGCAAAGAATCAGACACAGCTGAGAGACTGAACTGAACTGCATACTAAAAAGGTATTTCTTGTTTATCTGGAATTCAAATGTTAATGAGTGTCCTGTATGGTTATCTGCTAAATCTCGCATTACTTACCTGAAATTATCAGCGTCCGGTAACCAACATGACTTCTCATTCCCTTGAACTCTAAGAAAATAAACATCTATTTGCAATCCATACAGTGATTCTCTCAAAGAACACTGCAATTTGTCTCCCTAGCTATGTATCCAGATAGGCAGAAAACATATTGCTGGGATTCGTTAAGCCCTGCTACTTAGTTTCTTCCATGATTTTGCTTATTTTGTTTTGCCTTGGGGGGAGGCAGAAAGACCACCAAACAGAGAGGAATAATATATGCACCAGGTAATTTGTAGTTAGTAGACTCAAGAAATCTATTAACGTATTCAAGTCTGTCTTGAATTAACTGTATAACAATCTCTGCTTCAGCCTTCTCACCTGAAAAATATAGAAACTATCTTTGCCCAATTCTCCTCAAAAGAATCTTTGAAAGTTCACTTAAATGATGTCAATAAAGGTACTCTGTGTGAATCACTTCCTACGTGTCCCATTCTTTGGCGCCCTATGGACCACAGCCCGCCAGGCTCCTCTGTCCATGGGCTTCTCCAGGCAAGAATACTGGAGTGGGTTGCCATGCCCTCCTCCAGGGGATCTTCCCAACTCAGGGATTAAACCCACATCTCTTAAGTCTCCTGCTTTGGCAGACGGGTTCTTTACCACTGGAGCCACCTGGGAAGCCCAGAGAAGCTTTTGTTGTTCGGTCGCTCAGTCGTGTCTGACTCTTTGCAACCCAATGAACTGCAGCAAGCCAGGCTTCCCTGTCTTTCTTTCACCATCTCCCAGAGCTTGCCCGTCACCATCTCCCAGAGCTTGCTCAAACTCATGTCCATCGAGTCAGTGATGCCATCCAACCATCTCATCCTCTGTCATCCCCTTCTCCTCTTGCCGTCAATCTTTCCCAGCATCAGAGTCTTTTCTAATGAGTCAGGTCTTCGCATCAGGTGGCCAAAGTATTAGAGCTTCAGCTTCAGCATCAGTCCTTCCAATGAATATTCAAGGTTGATTTCCTTTAGGATTGACTAGTTTGATCTCCTTGCAGTCCAAGTGACTCTCAAGAGCTATAGTTTCAGAGGAGCTATAGTTCCGTAAATTTTTGAGGTAATGTTAATGTCAGAAAACTGCAACCAGATACTAAAACAAAGATAGACTTTTTTTGGCTAAAAATACTAATTATGAAATCACATGTTTTAAAGTTTTAGTCAAAATATCAAAGGAGATGATTTTGAAACACATAGAAATCATTTTAAAGTTCATTTAAAACAAATCAAATACATTTGTTTGCATTTCTGATTTTGAGAAGTCAAAATACATTTGATTTGATTTTGAGAAATCAGATACATTTCTTTAAAAAGAGAGAAGTAAGGAAAAATGCTCTACCGGATATTAAAACATTAATACACAAAAAGTAAGAGAGACTTCCCTAGTGGCACAGTGGTTAAGAATCTGCCTGCCAATGAGAGAACACAGGTTCGATCCCTGGTCCAAGAAGTTTACACATGCCAAGGGGCAAATAAGCCTGTGTGCCACAACTACTGAAGCCCACACTCGAGGGCCCGGCTTTACAAGAGAAGCCGGTGCAATGAGAAGCCCGTGCACCGCAACTAGAGAAAAGCTTGTGCGTAGCAGTGAAGACTGAGCACAGCCAAAAACTAAAGTGAAAGAAAATGGCATCAATGCAAGAGGCAGACAGATAGATGAAGTGAATAGATATCCTGGAACAGACCCGTCTCACTCACAAGTCAATAGTTGATGAGAACATTATTTTAGGACTATGTAGTGTTAAAGAGTGGTTTTAGAAGAGCGAAGAAAATGGGATCCTTACCTCACACTTTACACCAAACTCAACTCCAACTGAATGGGAGAAGAAAGAAAAAAGAAATATTAATACAACTGGAAGAAAATAGCAGACATTCATCTAATCATTGGTAAAGAGAGGAGTGTACAATCTCTGAAACAGATGGAAGACATCACAGAATTTTTTAAAATAGATTCAACTACCTAAAAATAAAAATCTTTGGTATGCTAACAAGGAAAATTAGAAAGCAACTAATAGAAGTGTTTGAACTTTGAATAAAAGATTGACATCTTTGATAAAGTATGTTTATAAATCAAATTACAATATGTGGTTTAAAGTGGATAATAAGTGGTTAAACATGAAACATTCACAGAAAAAAAATAGAGTGAATTAACACACATTCAACCATGTTAATTATCCAGTCAATAATCATAATTTAAAATAATCTACCATTTTTTACCTTAAAAATCAGCAGAAGTTCTCATTTTTAGTAACAACACTCAGTGTTGATGAGAGTGTCTGATGCACAGTACTGGTTGATGATCAGCAATGCTCTGGAAAGTCACATGGGCAATATGCAGAAATAATTTTTCTGTGTTCATATTATTTTGATCTAGTCATTCCATTAGAATTATCCTAGATTTTACTAGATCGTCCTTATCCTAGATTTTACTAAATTATCCTAATCCTAAATTCAGGAAATTTATTCTAAGGAAATTGTCCTTTTAAAAATGTATAAAGATGTTCATCACAATATTTTTTAAATACTTCAAAAATTGAAAACAATAGCCAAAGCAATCTTGAGAAAGAAGAATGGAACTGGAGGAATCAACCTGCGAGACTTCAAGCTCTACTACAAAGCCACAGTCATCAAGACAGTGTGGTACTGGCACAAAGATAGAAATATAGATCAATGGAACAAAATAGAAAGCCCAGAGATAAACCCACGCACCTATGGGCACCTTATCTTCGACAAAGGAGGCAAGAGTATACAATGGAGAAAAGACAATCTCTTTAACAAGTGGTGCTGGGAAAACTGGTCAACCACTTGTAAAAGAATGAAACTAGAACACTTCCTAACACCATACACAAAAATAAACTCAAAATGGATTAAAGATCTAAATGTAAGACCAGAAACTATAAAACTCCTAGAGGAAAACATAGGCAAAACACTCTCCGACATAAATCACAGCAGGATCCTCCATGACACACCCCCCAGAATATTGGAAATAAAAGCAAAAATAAACAAGTGGGACCTAATCAAAATTAAAAGCTTTTGCACAACAAAGGAAACTATGAGCAAGGTGAAAAGACAGCCTTCAGAATGGGAGAAAATAATAGCAAACGAAGCAACAGACAAACAATTAATCTCAAAAATATACAAGTAACTCCTGCAGCTGAATTCCAGAAGAATAAACGACCCAATCAAAAAATGGCCCAAAGAACTAAACAGACATTTCTCCAAAGAAGACATACAGATGGCTAACAAACACATGAAAAGATGCTCAACATCACTCATTATTAGAGAAATGCAAATCAAAACCACAATGAGGTACCATTACACACCAGTCAGAATGGCTGTTATCCAAAAGTCTACAAGCAATAAATGCTGGAGAGGGTGTGGAGAAAAGGGAACCCTCTTACACTGTTGGTGGGAATGCAAACTAGTACAGCCACTATGGAGAACAGTGTGGAGATTCCTTAAAAAACTGGGAATAGAACTGCCATATGACCCAGCAATCCCACTGCTAGGCATACACACCGAGGAAACCAGAATTGAAAGAGACGCGTGTACCCCAATGTTCATCGCAGCACTGTTTACAATAGCCAGGACATGGAAGCAACCTAGAAGTCCATCGGCAGACGAATGGATAAGGAAGGTGTGGTACATATACACAATGGAATATTACTCAGCCATTAAAAAAAATACATTTGAATTGGTTCTATTGAGGTGGATGAAACAGGAGCCCATTATACAGAGTGAAGTGAGCCAGAAAGAAAAGCACCAATACAGTCTACTAATGCATGTATATGGAATTTGAAAGATGGTAATGGTAACCCTATATGTGAGACAGAATAAGAGACACAGATGCATAGAACAGTCCTGTGGACTCTGAGGGAGAAGGTGAGGGTGGGACGTTCTGAGACAACAGCATTGAAACATGTATATTATCATATGTGAAGCGGAACACCATTCCATGTTCTATGCATGGGACGGATGCTCAGGGATGGAGCGTTGGGATGACCCAGAGGGATGGGAAGGGGAGGGAGGTGGGAGGAGGGTTCGGGAGGGGGAGCACATGTGAACCCATGGCTGATTCATGTCAATGTATGGCAAAAACTACTACAATATTGTAAAGTAATGAGCCCCCAACTAAAATAAATAAATAAAATAAATAAAATAAATAAATAAATAAATAAAATTAAAAAAAATAAAAATGTATAAAGTGTTCATCACAATATTTTTTAAATACTTCAAAAATTGAAAACAATATGGAAATGATACAGCAAATTATGGCACAACTACTGAGTGGAATTTTTTATAGCTATGTCAAATTCTATTTATAAAAGGGTTTGCATTAGCATGCAAAATGTTTATGCTATAATGGAATTTGCCAAAAAAAAAAAAACAGTCACAGCAATTATGTAAAAAAATTCTAAGCCCAGAATCTTGAACTAAGAAACATAACATGCTGGTTATCCTTTTATGGATCTTCACGTGTGGCTGCTTTCTCATTCTTTTCTATTTCTCCATATTAAAATTTTTTATTGTGGAAAAATGTGAAATTAAGCAATTAAAATTTTCCATGTGTGCATGTCTGTGTGTGTCTATGTATGTGAGACCTGTGTATATGTTTATGTGGCTGTGTGTACATATACATATGTCTCTGTATGTGTGTCGGAGTATTTACATGTGTGTATGTGTCTATTTATGAGCATCTGTGAATGTATTTGTGTGTATGTCCGAGTCTGTGTGTGTGTGTGCGTGTGTGTGTGTGCGCGCGCGCCCACACCCACACCTCATGTCCTGTGTGCAGGTCCTTCGGAGTGCTGCTATGGGAAATCTTCTCTCTTGGATACATGCCATACCCTAGCAAAAGCAACCAGGAAGTCCTGGAGTTCGTCACCAGTGGAGGACGGATGGACCCACCTAAGAACTGCCCGGGGCCTGTGTATGACTCAGGATTTTCTACAATTTACTAAGCACAATTTTCCTTTTCAAAAAATATCTGCAGCCACATATGCTTTTTAATTTTTAAGATGAAGGAACAGATGGCTGACCTCACTTAATATGCCCCAAGATAGGAGTGTGTCTGTAGTTTCAATGAGATGGTTTATTCTTCCTGCCCCTTGACAGCAATAATGCCACACCCCAAAAGGTATCCATTGTCTGGATGGAGGCTGTGGACTCACCAGGCTCACTTGCCTCAAGCACCTCCTAGGACTCTGTGTCGTGGACTCCACCCCTGCTGCCTTACTCCAAAGGTCTTGAGTCTCCTTGAAGTATCTCTATTCCCTGGGTTTTCTGCTGTCCTATGTATCTCACCATGGACTCCATGCAGTCCATGGGGTCACAAAGAGTTGGACACAACTGAGCGACTGAACTGATCTGTCTCACCTCCTTCCCACAACAAGACAGATGGGAAATACAGTTAGAATATTCTGCCCCAGAGGTGAAGTTAATTCAGGAATGGAACAAACGAGCCCTGTATGATACCTTCACACCCTGCCCATAAGCAGAGGGCAGCACGTGCAAACCCGGCAGACAAGATGAGTCACCACCCTGGAAGACAGTGCTATTCCAGTCCCATTAGAAAAGCGCTGGGGGGAAAAAACATATTTTTCATCCCATTTTTCTTGGTTTTAATGTACGTGCTTGTTCTTCTTTTAGATACCGGATAATGACCCAGTGCTGGCAACATCAGCCTGAAGACAGGCCCAACTTTGCCATAATTTTGGAGAGGATTGAATACTGCACTCAGGTATACACACCCCCCCTCCCCCGCCTCCTTCAGCTAGTATTTATATGGAAAAGTCTTGAAGATGGCGAAGACCAAAATGTGAAATAACAGTTACACCAGCCAGGAGATATGAGTTACGCTCTTGAAGATGAATATTAATTATCTATAAGTACAATGAGTGGTATCTCAGTCTGCCTGTTTTGTAAATACTAGTCGCTGTCGCTTAAGAGGAGTTGAGCTGGGAGAGGGTCTGTCCAAACCATGCAGCTTCCTGCAGTCCTGCTGGTCCCTGTCCAGATCCCACTCCCACTTCTGTCAGTAAGGACTGCATTTTTCCTGTTTTGATGTTAATAGAAATGCGGTACATTTGCAGCAGATAACTAACTATGCCTTCTACCTCCTCAAGAGTGGAGGGCATCAAGTGAGAGCCCTGGCCCCCAATTTCCTCCGTCTGTGTCTGCACCATCCTCGGTGGAGGGGTGTCCTCCTCTACTCCAAGGTCTCAGGGGCCTTCACACCGACACTTCTCACCTCCAGGCTGCGTGCATTTTCTTTCCCTCTTTCTTACCTCTCATTCTGCCAGGATATCAGATTCTGGAGAACCTTTTAGAAGTCAGACAACAAACCACCACCTCTCTAAATTCCCTCTCCTCTTAGTTGTGACAATAGACATACACATTTTCACACTGGAGTCATTTCCTGTCCTCATGATTCCATTCTTTTGGGTCCTTTGAGCTCAGAAGGCATTTATCTATATAGACTCCAAGTTATTTGGGGTTTTTTTGTTTTGTTTTAGAGAACTTGATGTTCAGTGGCTTTTAGATTATTATGTTGTAATATTAATGGTATGCATCCACTTAAGTACATATACTTTGGAGTAATTTTTTTCTCCAAAGTACATAAGATCCCTCTTAAAAGCCAGGAGCTCTGTAAAAGCATATTTTGAATGACTCATTCTAGAAATTAATAATTAATAGGGAAGGAACGAAAGATTAACGCAGAGAGAATTAGAAGGTAGTTATTTTTTATGCTTAAACTCTTTACTGATGAATACTGGACCTATGTGCTTTTCTATTAAACTGAAGTAATGGTTTTCCCAATTTGCACAAAATAGTACAGGATTAAGTTTCACCAACTTTAAGCTTTCTTCCACAAATCTTCCTCAAATCTCTAGCAGCTGCTTCTGCTTTTCTGTATCAGTCTGTCGCTGTAAAAATGATATAGCACAGAGTTGATTTTGTAAGTGGTTTTCCTCATAGCATGTCAGTATTTCTTGGGTTTCATCAGATCCAAACTTGTTGAAGAACCACTTCATTGTGATATCAGCATGTGTAATGATGTGATGATATAACCCAGAAACGTTATGATCAAGTGCAGCCTCCATCCAGAGGTGATGGAAATGCGAGGAGAACCGGAGGTTAACCTTGTCAGCCAGCATGGTGTGTCCCTCCTCCCTTTCCCTCCCCTCCTCTCACTCTCAACAGACACATTTTGAAGTCAAACATAGAGGGTTTGTTTTTTTTTTAAGTGTTTCTTTGGGAAATGGGCTTCCCTGGTGGCTCAGAGGGTAAAGCGTCTGCCTGCCATGTGGGAGACCTGGGTTCGATCCCCAGGTCAGGAAGTTCACCTGGAGAAGGCAATGGCAACCCACTCCTGTACTCTTGCCTGGAAAATTCCATGGACGGAGGAGCCTGGTAAGCTACAGTCCATGGGGTTGCGAAGAGTCGCACACAACTGAGCAACTTCACTTCACTGGGAACAGACTGTAACCATTTTTTAAGCTAATTTATAATTTTTAAAATCCATTCATCTGTGAGTTTTGCCTAAAGCTAGTCTCTGCAAAGCGTTTCTTTCCTGAGCCCACTCTCCTTCCCCAGGCAGTGGGGCCACTTCCGGGCACCCTGTCCCCGCACGCTCTTCTGTAACAGCGCCTCTCCTCCAAGCTCTACAAAGATGAGGACGATTTCGCATGTGTTTCTTATTCTCCCTTGCTTACAAATTAATATATTCCCAGTAAACCCCGAATGGGTTCCTCATCTGTGACATAAGTTTGGATGACATCATCGCTAAGGTTATCTTCCCATCCACACGTTTGGCCTGTGGTTCAAAGTCTCCATCCATCCATCTCTCCCGCCTGTAGGACCCAGATGTGATCAACACCGCTTTGCCCATAGAATACGGGCCCCTCATGGAAGAGGAGGAGAAGGTCCCCATGAGGCCCCAGGACCCCGAGGGAATCCCTCCTCTCCTGGTCTCGGCGGCCCAGGCCAAGCGAGAGGAGGGCCCGCGAGCCGGCCGCCCCCGCCGCTCTGCCCTCGGCTCCGCCGGGCAAGGCCGGCAAGAAGCCCGCGGCCGCGGGAGGCCTGTGTCCGAGGCGGCGCCCCCCGCCGGCCGTGGACGGGGGACACGTCAACATGGCCTTCTCGCAGTCCAACCCGCCCTCGGAGCTGCCCCAAGTCCAGGGCTCGAGGAACAAGCCCACCAGCCTCTGGAACCCCACCTACGGCTCCTGGGTTACAGAGAAACCCACCAAAAAGAACACTCCACCGGCCAAGAAGGCGCAGAGCGAGCGGGGGCCCCCGGGCGGCGAGGGCACCCGTGCCGTCCCGGCCCCCGCGCCCGCCGCCCCGCCGCCCGGGCGCCTCGCTGCTCCTCGAGCCGTCGGCGCTGACCGCCAGCCTGCGGGACGTGCCTCTGTTCAGGCTGCGCCACTTCCCGTGTGGCACCGTCAACTACGGCTACCAGCAGCAGGGCTTCCCCCCGGAGGCCGCCCCCGGCCCGGGCCGCTACGAGGACCCCGCGCCCCCAAGAGCCAGCCTGCGCCCTGAGCCCCAGCCCGGCCTGGGGAGGGACAGGTAACGGCTCCTCCGCAAACCACTGACCAAATGTCACTCTTCATTCTGTGCCAACTTGTTTTGAAGTGCCACATCGAAAGCTGTGTTTTCAAATTGCTTCTAAAGGTTTGGAGCACGGGTTCATCCCAGTCTTGCAAAAGGAGAACATCTCATAAAGACGAGTGATCAACGCGAGGCCGGGACGGGGCTGCGTAGGGTTCTGACGGCCGGCTGGTGTCCACTTGCTCCTGCTGCTTTCCCTGTCCCGTGTGCTCTGCCCCACGCTCGCAGAGCTAGCCGCTCCTGTTTGCTAGTCGGAGTCATAGGTGTTCCCTTACCTGGTTAATGTGGGCCTGGACCACTTGAGAGCAGAGGGAACAGAAATAAAGGAGTTCTCTGCAGTGTCAGTGCGGGGACATTCTTTACTTGGAAAAGAAAAATCATAGACAACTCACTGGAAGGTCACTGTGAATGACGCTGGGTGCTTTCACTTGTGCTATGTCATCGATGATCATATCATAAAAATGTGGTGAATAGTTAGACTAGTAGAGAGAAAATGTGTATACACTCACCTGAATGAAACACAAGTACTCAAAGTGCTTTGAGGATGGTAAGATCCAGAGAGTCCAACATCCTGGTAATATACCTCATGCCTTAAGAAGACCCTCCCATTAATGGTGAACAGCGGAGTGTGAGGTTTCTTACTGCGTCGAAAATTCAAGATTTAAAATTTTAATTACTTATTTTAAAACTTAGCACTAAAATAAACTCCGACGATATAATTTAAAATTTTTTTAAAAATGTAAGCAACAGTGATACATCGACGCATAAAAACGTATCCATTCATGGGCATTAATGTTACACTTCCTAACAATTTCAATCATGAAGGTTACCAAGTTAAAGTTTCTTCTCCTGGAGGTGAATCACTGGAGCAGCAGGCCCTCCAGTGGTCCTAAGGAGAGGTACTGATTCAGTATCCTTCCTTCCAGGCTTCACCCCAGTTCCAGCTCCTTAATAGTGTGTGAGTCTAGCACACATTGGAACAGAAATTGACTGAAACACAAGGCATAATTTGAATACCTGTCAAATACAGAGTAAAACAATTTTTTTCTCTGGGTGACAAGTGAAGGAATTAAGGAACACGTGGAGTGCTGAGGTTGGTAGTGACATGTTACAAAGAGAGTTCTGAACTTGGTTTTCACACGTGAAATTTATCTCCATTGCAGACAAGTTGGGAATCTGTTAAATCTTACACACATACGTATGCAATGATGCTTTATCAGAAAGTTTTCACCTCTTTCTTTCTGCTGCCCTCATTCTCTTTCCCAGTTTCATTTCTGGTGGTAGCTGTGCCAGAACCTCACTTTGGGATGAAAGCATTTTTTATCACTTATTAAGCACTAAACATTCCCAAGCAAAAGGACTGTGTCTATCCACCTTCCCCTGCCTTCTCAACTCCACTTGCATCAACAGCCTCATCTGGATGTGAGGCCATTCTGTTCTAAGCCAATACCAGACCTGTGAGTGTTGATTCCCCTATGGCAGAACCTTGCCTAGTCAGTAGTTCTTCACATCTTGAGAAGCTCGGATACCTTGGACATCACTTTTCTTTATCCTCTTGACTGCGAAAACTCTCTTCATCGGACACACATGAAGATGAAACATCAATGAACTCATCTCTAAATACTTGTATCAATAAAGTTTTAGCTCATGCCCGGCACAAAGTTAACAGTCTAATTATATAACCATTAACTCACAAACCACCTGAAGGTGTCCAAGAATCACACTTTGAAAAATACCCTCCTAAAAGGATGACAGAGCAACTGTCATAACAAGAACAATTTTACTTCATATTTGTGACACCAGTAACCAATTAAACAGGGAGCATGCTACGTGGTTAAATAGCCAACTCTTTCATTAACAAGGGAAAAATCTTATCCCTTTCTCTTCTTAAAAACTACACATCCACTACATTTTCAGGTTGTGCCTTACTACCACGGAGATTGATTTGTTGCTTCTCTCTAATCGTCTTTATTGGTATGTTTTCATGTAAATGGTAGTCCAATCTTAAAAGCCTGTATACATGGATAATAAACAACTCCAGACTGAGATATGATGACCTCAAGATGTTTCATTTAACTTGCTAATCGCCCAGGTATCAGCACTCCAACCATATGGCTCCAGAAATTCATACTGATGCTGTGGACTCACGTATTTATTAATTATGATGGAAAATTCCACCTAGAACATGGACAGGCACAATTAAAGTCTGTAGAAGTGACATTAATTAAGCCATAAGCTAGTATAATTATTCATGTTCCATATCTATAAAGAAGCTCATCGTAAGTTCACAATCATTCCATTGGGAAATTGGCAATTTGTAAGGAATGACTAGTTTATCAATAGGTGGTACTTCAATATTTTAGCAGATCAATATAGCAGGAACAAACTTTTATTTCTTTAGAAAGAGTAAGATCTACCTGGTAGTTGAAAGACCAGATTTTTCAGGTCCAGTTAGGATGTGTGTCCTGGCTGTCCATGGGTTCTCAGATCTGTCTGTACCTCAGTGTCTCCATATACAAAATGAGGAAAGTAACGTCCCTTTCTCCCTGCCCCTCAAGGAGATTACAAACTGTGAAAGCACCAGCACTCCCTCTCACATCTCTTGAATTCCTTAGTGAATTGGGTTGGTTGTGGGGAGAATTTCAAAAGTTGGCATGTGTCTCTATACACCTGCCCTCCCACTAGTCCCATCTGGTCCTCGCAGCTCCCCTTCTGTGCCACGTGGGCTTCATCTGTCACTTGTTTAATGACAGTAGCAAGAACTCTACCAGAACAAAGTCCTTTCAGCTCAAAAGAAGAGTGTAAAGACTCTCTGCTACACTTAGTGTTAAAAAATGAACAACAGAGGAAGACATTTAATCAACTTAATGAATTTTTTTTAAAGTGTCTGGCCTCTCCATATAGTTTTTGATAAACTCTATAGCTGGGAAGGATTGGGGGCAGGAGGAGAAGGGGATGACAGAGGATGAGATGGCTGGATGGCATCACCGACTCGATGGACATGGGTTTGGGTAGACTCCGGGAGTTGGTGATGGACAGGGAGGCCTGGCGTGCTGCGATTCATGGGGTCACAAAGAGTCGGACACGACTGAGCGACTGAACTGAACTGAACTGAACAGCTATAAGATATTACATAACCACAGATTAACTTTATTTCATAACACTTGGGGCTTTTACCTCCAGATTCACAGGGCACACCACCAAAAATCCCCAGTGGCTCAGTGGTAAAAAATCTGCTTACAATGCCAGAGCTGAAGAAGACACGAGTTCAATTCCTTAGTAGGAAATATCCCCTGGAGGAGGAAATGGCAACCCACTCCTGTATTCTTGCCTGGAGAATCCCATGGAAAGAGGGGCCAGAAGGGTTACAATCCATGGGGCCAAAAAGAGGCAGACATGACTGAACTCACACATACCACTAAAAATTCTAAGTGATCAGGCTATTTTGACAGATTTTTCTCTAGTAATAGTAGAATTAAAATTCACATGAGCTTTGTAGACCTAAAACACGATGCTTATGACTTTAGACTACTCTGAATAACAGACTTCCCATGGCAAGATTCATAAAATGTATGAAGTGCATTGTCAATCTATCTTTAGCTAATGACTTTTTAAATGGGCCCCCAAAGAACACACAACTTGACTTTGCTAAGTTCACTGCAGCAGATGGTTCCCTGTGCTGTTGTGTGAACATATAAAACAAAAACCAGAAATTCCTATAATCTTCCACAAGGTGCCCTAAAATAAAAGATTATTATTGAGAACAAATAGTAAGGCTTCTACTAAGATTCTGTTTTGATTTGGTATCCTGAGTAGGTGTATTTAATTTTTAATGCACCACTCAAACACAAAGCTATTTTTAGGTCTAAGTTAATAACTTTTAAAACATTTGAAAAGCTCAGTGTAAGGAAATAATATGACATAGCGTTGGGGGAGGGGGGACACAGCTTCAGTGTTCAGTAAATGTAGATGTGTGTTACCCTTCCACGTAAAGATGGCACCACCAGGCTCGCCTCAGGAGAACCCCAGATACCGTGTCCATTCCTCAGATCCCTCTGTTTGGCCTGTGCTCAGCAGTTACCCCACTCCATTCATCTACTAAGGCCTACTCCCTCCCTGAAAGCAGTTACTCAAAATTAGTTATCCTGCCATCACTAAAAGCCTCGTTGGGCAGGCGAGTTTTTCAGCCAGTGTTAGTTGAAAGACAGTCTTACTAAATGAACCCACTAAGCCTTAGTATATTAGTGCTCCCTAGAGTGCTTACATTGTGAGAGGTTATTTGCCAATACAGATGATTATCAGACTGATAAAAACCTCACACGCTTGTAATATTTTGCATGGTTTAGCACTCATCAATTATTTGAGAAGCAGCATGCAGACCAAGCGCAGGAGTTGAGTATAGGTATTAGACAGCAATTACCTACCTACATGACTCCAGCAAGTTAAATTCTCACTTTCTCATTTAAAAACATGAGCAGTTTGGTCTCAAAGGCCCCCTTCCAGCTCTGAAGACTGATTCTGTAAGACTTCACCTCTGTGTAAGGTAAATCCCAACATCTGGCCCACAGTTGGTAGGTGTGTGTGCACAAGTGTGTGTGTGAGAGAGAGACAGAGAGACTCTTAATTCATTCAAAGCCAAAGCCAATTAATTCAGTGCACAATCCCAGTGATCCAAATTATGTTTAATCTTCACTCAAAAGGAGACCAGAAAGAAGTTTAGCATCAGTTCTCTGTTTATTGTTCTATTCAAAGATCTCTTTAATAAATCATAAAATCATTAACATAACAAAATGAGGTTAATCCAGGATGGTTTCCTAAAAGATGCAAAGGTGACAAAGGACTATGAAAATCATATCTATTTAATGACCTTCACACTCACCATGACACCACTTAATTCTTTTTTGTTACGTTTGCTACAGTGGCAGCCTTATTAGCAAAGTAAAATCATGTGACTTATCACTCGAAGGTTCTCTTTCACCATGCCTAATATTCAATGACAGATCTCATGTACTTTCTGTCCATGACCATTCCCAGAGTAACAAACCCCAAGATGAGCCGCATGTTGGAGACCAGGCGTGTCCATGGAGTCAGGCCTCCCTCAACAAACATCATGGAACCATTTATGATGAGAAATTCATAGTAACTAGAGTCCTCTCGCCCAACCACTATCGGATTGGTTAGAATCCTCTTCTCAGCTTTGTGTAGACACCCATTGCCACTGGAGGGCAATTTTTAGAAACCTGTGCTGGATTATAAAGCTTTATAGTGGATCTAGAAATAGGGAATCTCCAAAAGATAAGCCAATTCAAGTGTCCCCAAAAGAGAAGACTGTGACGACTGCAGGCAATTTTCTACATTTTAGTGTATCTAACAGTTGAGAAAAAGATTTTTAAATATTTTTTCTTTATTCCACAAAAATATGTGGTATTTCACAGTTCTCAGAGAAGTAAGATTAAAGACAAATTATTATTATTTTTTATTTTTTTAAATTAGTTTATTTTCTATTTTTTAACTTTACAATATTGTATTTGTTTTGCCATACATTGACATGAATCCACCATGGGTGTACATGTTTTCCCCTTCCAGAACCCCTCTTCCACTTCCCTCTCCATTCCATCCCTCCGGGTCATCCCAGTGCACCAGCCCCGAGCACCCTGTATCATGCATTGACCCTGGACTGGCGATTTGTTTCACATATGATAATTTACATGCTTCCATGCCATTCTCCCATATCATCCCACCCTCGCTCTCTCCCATAGAGTCCATAATACTGTTCTATTTATCTGTGTCTCTTTTGATGTCTCGCATACAGGGTTATATTTACCGATTGACTAAATACCATATATATGTGTTAGTATACTGTATTGGTGTTTCTCTTTCTGGCTTACTTCACTCTGTATAATAGGCTCCAGTTTCATCCACCTCATTAGACCTGATTCGAATGTATTCTTTTTAATGGCTGAGTAATATTCCATTGTGTATATGTACCACAGCTTCCTTATCCATTCATCTGCTGATGGGCATCTAGGCTGCTTCCATGTCCTGGCTATTATAAACAGTGCTGCGATGAACATTGGGGTACACGTGTCTCTTTCAAGTCTGGTTTCCTCAGTGTGTATGCCCAGCCGTGGGATTGCTGGGTCATATGGCAGTTAAAGACAAATTATTTTTCTTCATGAATGTAACCAGTAAACAGCAGGTGACATTTGATAAAAGAAAACAAACTAAAGCAGGACATGGACTGGATTTTCCTGTCTCACACCAGGGAGTGTGAAGTGAGACCTCAAGAAACCTCAAGAAATTAAGAATATTTCTTAATTCCCTAAGCTCTAGTCCCTTCAAGAAAGAGAAAAGATCGCTTGAGAAAATCACAACATTTTTAACAGGTACATATAATCTATTGGAATTCTTATTAGAAATCCATTTTTACTGGCAGGTTCAACAAAGGAGACTGAAAATTTTCACTTCCATCCTCTTCTCTGTTGTGTATAATGCAAAATCCACTTTCCTCTGCCATCAATATGGTATTTTTCTGACTATTAAAATTCATTCAAAAATCCACGTTAGGATATTCTCCCAAAGATACTGCATAGCAACACCTATCCTTCATAACAAGAACTGTCAGGGACAGCCAATATCATCAACACTGTTGACTGAGACTTAAGCTGAATCTCAGAAGTCATATTAGACAAAGAGTAAAAAGGATGACTTGAAACTGTGCACGTAATTTTAACATGATTCATTTCCATGTCAGTCTCATTTGATTTGTTACATGAAAAATCATTGATTTGATCTTCATGAAGGTAAGTGTTCTTCAAGTAATGCCTCTCTTAGGCTGGAGCTGAAAGAACTTAACTTCTATGAGATCAACACAGGTCAAAGAGAACACAGCATGTAGATACTTAAACTTCCTAAACTTTAGGAATGCTTCAAATTCAGTTCAGTGCAAGTAGCTTCCTGAGACTCCCTATTTAATTTAATTTAATTTAATTTATCCAATTCAAACAACTCTGACATAATATCCAGTCCTGAGACTGGCTCCTCTAAGAACAGAGGCAGACAAGGTGCACGTGTGAAGACCTGAATATCTACAGGAGCAACAAGCTTGAGACCTGGGGGTTCATGAAGGATTTCAGAGCTGAAATTAAATCATATTCATGATCGCTGGTCAAGTGACGGCAGTGATCACTGGAAACAGGTTATGTTTTAGCTAAACAGCCTCAATTTAAACACCGAGGGTGTCTTTACTAACACACAGCTCAGAACTTACAGCCAGCCCCTCCTCAGCACCAAGACCACACTTTCCAATTTGAACTAAAAAATGACAAGACCCACTGCCGTTTTATCATGAAAATTCTGTTATATTTTAAAGAATGAGAAGAAAAAAGGATCCTACCCCCCAGTCTGTGCCTTTCTCCTCAAGGGAAAAGGCTATGAGCAGAAAAGAGTTTCATTTCTACCACGCATAATGAAAATATATTGTTGTCAGTATGTGCCCATCCACTCTAACTCCTCCACATAAATTTCTTTCTCTCTCCTTTAAAAAGGAGCACTGGCAAAAATTTTGCTAGAAAAAAATTATTTTTGCCTATGCAAAGGCATCATATTCTGGTTGTAATAAAATCTTAACACGACTTACATAACTTGTTCAACCCCCACACAATCTCCATTAAGAATATCTGTTGTGTATTCAAGCAGCTTATGTGACATTGTTTGTAAATAAGGGTCTATGTACCAAGGGATATTACTAAACAGTTACTAAAATCATATGTGATAATGTGAGTTTTGTATTAACTACTGTGTTTGTATAATAAATAAGTGTAGTAAAGCAAAGGGCATGAAGAAAAATAAAAAATAAATTCTCCTACTTGCCTGTCATGTAATGAAACGTATTATATGTCTCTGAGTCAATCATTTAGATAACTAATATCCAGTGAACAGTTAATTACTAGATCTATATCCTAATTAAGATGATTCTTAACACATTAGGTCTCTAGCCATTGGTCAATGTGGCTTAAATAATATCACATAGTCTAAATAGGTAGGTCCAAAATAAAACTCTGAAATAAAAATGCTTCACTCCAGAAACCAATGCTGTACACACACGGCTGAGATCCAGTCCACCCTCTCTGTGTTAGAGCGCACACGTTACTGTGTCCTCTGAATTAGCATCATAGCACAACGGAAATTCAAAGCCGGCTCCAGGGAAAACAGATAGGCAATTAGGTGACCACCCTGTCCTTCCTGTTCCCTTTTCTACCCTTGACACCCAGCATGTCACTATTCGGGGTAAAGGTGGGCTACCATGACTCAAACCTTTCTTGTCCCTTGTCCTCCCTTCCCCAGCAAAATGTACCTGTCCGTGGCCTGGCTTCTCAAGCCCACCTGGCTGAAGCTGGCAAGACAGTACCTCTACTGTAAACCATCGATGGCTTCCACTGCCTCTGCTCATTCAACAGCATTTCCTGAGCATGTACTAGGTACCCAGTATTATTCCAAGTGTTAGGGATGGAGCGATGAACAAAACAGTTAGAACCCACCCCTTAATGAGCACAAAGTTGGGCATAACCAAGGGTGGTAAATGCTAAGGAGAATAATAACACATGAGAGGGATAAAAATGCTCAGGAGAGGACGGTGCGAGGGACTCACCACGGTTAGTGTCTCAGCTCAGAATCTGCAAATGTCTGTATCTGAACACGTTTAAAGCACTTAAACATACTGCCACCAAATTACTTTAAAATATAGAAACAAAAGCCTTTCAGTAGGAGGTAGATACTTATTTATATATAATTTTAAATCTATAAACTCAAAGTTTTCTATCCTAGTCTAAATAAATGAAATCCCACTGGTATAAAAGGTAATTAAGCAATTTTAGAAAACCACAGAAATATATTATTTTTTAATGACTCTGTGCATCAAAACAAAGTAATAAGAAAGTAGCTAAAAACATAACTTTATTTGCTGAGTAGAAGCATGGCACTTCTTAAGACTCTCAGTAGGTATAGGACAAATCCAAGTCATTACTGCGAGAAGAAAAAAAGTTAAACACAAAGCATATGTACTCCGAGTACCTGAGAAAAGGAGAGGTGCAGGCAGGGTAATGACAACATGCCACTCCAAACCAAAGCAGCTTCCCTTTTTATTAATGCTCAGGATATGAACTTTGAATGGCAGAAGCTAAACACAAATGAAAACACCTAATTTTTATGTAAACATACACATTACATGGATTTAATAATCCTAAATATGAGAACAACTGGTTCTCTGACCTCAAAATAAATGCAGTGTTGGCATTACTGTTACTAACTTATAGGGTTTTGCATTTAACAGGAAGAATTATGGACACTCAAGTTCAGTGTAGTCATGGATTTCATGGTAAGATATAAATAGAGTTTTTAAGAAATAAACTATATAATAAAATAAGTTTACTTTTGAATCATAGTACAGTCACTTTCTTCAATCAAAAATATTCCTTGATTATAAAGCAGCCTTACTTTGCAAATGTATTTCAGGAAAATAGCTCTAGCAATATTTGAAATTTCATACTTTTTTTAAAAAGGCAGCAAAGCAACAGAATTTAGATTTTAAACAGTATATTGCAAAATAGTTCAACATATTCTTTCTAAAGCACAAAGCAAGCTCCATTTTGAAGGATGCTTTTTATCTTATAAAGCAAACTGTTCTGATATTTCTGTGGTAGTTAGAGTCTGAATACCTATGATAAAAGATAAATCTTTGTACATATAGGACAAACTTCAACACATATCCACAACACAAATGTTTTGCATTATTACATCACTCTATTATGAAGCTTAGTTTGTTAACATGTACTCAAAAGGAAAATAAAAACATAATACAGTTCTGCAGCTTTATAACAGGCTGAATTCTGCAACAATCGAAAACATGAAACCAGCAGCAACAGCAAAGGCAACACCAATCTTATGAATAATAAAACAAAACACCAAAAACCATAACCATTTAAATGAATAGCTACTACATTCTTCTTAACATATCTTAATTTGCTCTGTCTTAAATATACTTTTTTTTTTTAATATTTTTCATCCCCAGAGGAAACGATGGCAAATTCTCCACAAAGAGGAAAGTGCATCATGTTTTATTTTCAAAGTGCTTCGCGTGTGTGTGTTTTATAGATATGTCTAATAAGGAAGTTAAATATGTGCAAAGAGTTCCAATTGTGACTTGCATTCATGAACCTAATCATGGGATTTTGAAGCTCCTCCAGGTGAGGCAGTCACCAAGACAGAAGAAAGATCTGAGATGACGCACTGGGCAGCAGAAAGAGCCCAGGCCACAGATAAGGAGACCTACATTCTAGCTGGAGGGTCTGCTAACCAGGTAGCTCATGACCCAGGTGAGGAAGAGCAGCTTCAGAAGCCCGCAGCAGGAGAGGTTGGGCCCACCCACCCCCACAGCTCTAAAGTATCTGTAGGTGGGACATTCCCAGAAGGGCAAATAACTAAACCCAAAGACAAGAAAAACGCACATCATCCAGCTACTACTCTCGCCATCATCCAGCTACTACTCTCGCCTTGTCCTCAGTGGTACAGAAAGAAAGAAAAACTTCAAACAAGGTCATGTGGACGTCTTAACATTAATCAAAGCTAGTGAAAACCTTCACAATGATGGTGTATGGAAAACTCACTACTCTGTGCAAAAATGAGACTCAGTCAGTCACCTCATGGCACGTTTTTCCCAAGTTTAAGAATTTTCTTGGGTCTAAAGCTTTAAAAGCTTTAAAAAAAAAAAAAGGCTTATTTTTACATTGTTTAAGAGACCCATGATTCCTACAGTTCATATTTCAAGCTTTTTAAAGGGGTCTCTCTGAATTGTTATAATGGTCTACATGAAGATAGTTGTATTTTCAAATTTTAAATAATGGCTAAGTGAAGTAAACCATTCATCATGGACTTTTTATTTTATATTGTGTGTGTGTGTGTGTGTGTGTGTGTATGTGTGTGTGTGTAAGCTCATTTATTATAATACTGTAGAAGCCTGACTCAACAATTCTCATCCACCAGCTTGGACCCGTTTATTCCCCGGTAGGTCACTCTGCTGGGCCTCACAAGGACCCCGTGGTTGGGCTTGCAGGTGAAGTAGCGTTTGTCTCCCACTGCCCCGTCATTCTTTCCCTTGGGGCTTCTAAGCTCCAGGCCCAGCCAGATCCCTGAGGCGAAGTCAGTGGGGCCCACGTACCTCACGGTGGCCATCTCATTGGAGCTGGTGAGGAGGACCTGAGAGCCCTCGTGCAGCTTCACACTACCCTCCAGGCCGCCGGCCGTCGTGCTGCTGCTCCAGCTGCGGTGCAGGGTGGGCTTCGACCTGTGCACAGGGGACGGAGGGAAACGCTTCAGCGTGAAGCCGCACGATGCCCTGCGCCATGCTCACTTCCACGGCCAGGTTCACAAGTCATTCAATACAATATTGTAAAGTTAAAAAATAGAAAATAAACTAATTAAAAAAAAAATAAAACAGCACACTCGGCGTTCACAACTTGATCTTTTCTATTCTATGTAGCAACATTAGGATATACTTTTGCTTCAAGTTTTTCTCTTCAGGCTATTTTAATGCTACCCTCATCTGGATTTAAGATTTCTCTAGCAATTTATGTATGTGCACACACATTTTATACCTATTTAATGAAGCAAAAAGAATGAAACCTGGTATTTGGCCATGGTAAATTAAAATTACCTTTTGTTCACCTTTCAAATATTTCTTTACATGAAAACCATTTTTAAAAACTGTTAATCCACAACTTTGGAAACCACACGCACACACCCCCCTTATATGAAGGAACTCCAGTTACATTTAAGGGTTCGCCACTCCCCTTGCCACTAACATCAGGAAGGATCTTAGTTGCCTGGAACAGGATTCCTCTCCTTTCCTCTACAACAAAACATTACTTATAAGGTACTGCCTCCAGGCACCGGCCACCCACATGACCTGATGACACAACTCCCGGGCACTCACACATGCAGCCCAGACAAGGCCTTATGCCAGTACTGCCCAGAGCTTCTTCCACTGTCCCTGGAAGTAGCTAATCCTGAAACCTGCCCCAGATAGAAATATGACCAGGATCTTGTTGCTTTATAACCTGAGACCTCCCAAAACAGTCATCCAGAAACCACCACGGTGAAGCCATCCACCGACCATCCACACCATCTCTCCACCAAGAGAAACCCTTATCCTGGCCACACAGTCGAGATAACAAAGAACCTGTTACCAAAACTGCACGGAGCCTGATTATGAGCAGAATCTGGGTCCTGCTTGTTTTCCATTTTATTTCACTCTCTGTATTTTTAAATACATTATCACACACACTGTGTCTCATTTCTACATACTTCTACCTATTAACGCTGGAGAAAGGAAGAGCACTCTAATTTTCTGGGTAGGAAAACTGAGGTAAAAAGCCTGTCCTATGCCACATCTGACAAATCTGAGTTTTAAAATGCAATGGGAAAAAAAGATTATTTACCACGTTGAATGTACAAGATAAAGTTAACAAAGAAATACATAATACGTGTGTGTGTACATATATATATATATATATATATATCCTCCCCAAAGTGATATTTTTTGGCAACCTGATGAAATTACTCTGAATTTCACGTGACACTATCTACCACTTCCTGAGCACTTACTATGTGCCAAACACATACATTATCTCATCCAACCACACCCAAACCAGTGAGGAATTAAAAGAGTTAAGCTATTTGCATAAGGTCAGAGAGGTGGCAAAGAGGAGTGTTGGTATTCAGATCCAAGCTATCCAAGGACAAAGGCGAGACTCTTGCTCACAACCGCAGTGAGTATTAATAATTGAGAAAATGTTGAAAGATAATAATGTGGCAAAATTTACGCTTTAAATTGATTATATTTCCTCAATAAGAGTATGTTTTTTTAAAAAAAAAAACAGGGTCTAGTGTCAATCTGTAGAAGGATGAGTGAAGCTTCCTTTATTTTTATTTTCAAGGAAAACCAACAAAAGTGTTGATATTTTCTTCTCATGTCAACACATCATCTTGTGCATATCCATACCTGCTGTATCATCCCCACGGTTCAGATTTCTCTCTCCTTCCCTGGTTTCTCTGTATCATGCTCTTCCACTCACCAACATATTGACACTGATTTTGATACCTCTCCCCCTTCAAAATCTTCTATATCCTGGTTGTCTCTTCTTAGTAATTTCTTCCATTCTGCCTAAGAACTCTTGAATATCTTCAACAAACTGGAGCATAAAGTTATTGCCCTTAAACTCTTTCAGCTAGTCAAGTGAGGAGACCAATTTCAAAACCTCACAATTGGTAAAGGTTTTGAGGAAGGGGGAGAAACAAAACTAAACCCACCCAGCTCTGCTAAATAGTACCTGATAGTGCCTCAAGGTTCTCACGTGAAATCTCAGATCTTCGTGAGGCTTCCCAGTAACTCCAGACCAGCTGATTACATAAACTACCTGACTGACGCTCATCTGTTTGTTAAGTTCTAATGCATGGGCTGTAATTCCAGGTGGCTTTCAGGACCCCATGACTGGTGCATGTCCCCAGCTCAGCTAGACGTTTTCCCCCCAGGGCACAGTTAATAGATTAACTGGAAGAACTTAAAATTGAAAAAAATAAAAAACTTCTTAACCCAATCAGTCTAGAAGAGCCTCATATTCCTCAAAAAATATTTTTGAAGTTTCTTAAAGTTTCAGTTATCTATTGGGGGAATAAAGTGGGTCTGGGGGAAATAAATACAAATGAGAAAGAGAAAAAGGAGATTCTGTCTACAAAGAAACAACAATAAAAGCCTTTTGAGCACTATATTCTACAAGAGGAAGCGGGAATATTTTTTAAAATAATAGTAAGATTACCTTATGCAAATAGGCCTGACATTTCTTTTGTGGACTCCCCAAAATAGTACGTCAATTCTCTAATTAAGTAAACAGAGTGTAAAATCAATCTACCCTATTCAAAGATAACACAAAATGTAAATTCCTCCAACTTTTATTAATAGTACTAAGCCTTTTGAAGATATATTCAGGACACTACCTTTAGTCATTGGTGACATTTTTAACTGAGCTTGCAAAGGAGGGACGAAGAATTCTTCTCACTGACACTCTCATCAGACCTCTTCTCCTAGGTGTTAAAACTCTACCATACAATGTAAAAGATACAAAATTTCCACTTTTCTTCCTTCACAGAATCCTGTCATGTTCATCTTGAAAGATGTCTTTCTAAATCTTCTTAATACTCACTTGGCAAAAGCATTTCTTCTGTTAATCTCTTTTTGGGATGAAGCAGAAGTTGTACTGAAACTTCTCCTGAAACCTAAATACGAAAGTCAAGGTCAGAAGAGGAAAAATAAATCACAAATTTGCAGTACTTGTTGAAAGTTATCTTTTATCATTTCTTCTATAGACTTCTATTTTACCAAATGGTTCTCTGAAAACAGACAGAAAAGAAAAAAGTGCAGGTAGAGTGTAACAGGAGTGTAGATTTCTTGACAACTGCTATTTTACCTTTCTCATCAAACCATGCACTACATGAATAAATCAAGATCATAACGTTACTTTTGGAGGCTTTTATTATAAACTTTCCTGAATACTAAACAAAATCAGATTATACATTGATAGAGTTGAATCTTTTTTACTCTCAAATATTATAATCTTGACAAATCACATTAAAAAAATAGAAGGATAAAAATGGTTTTAAAAACACTATTACTAAATATATTGTGAACAATAAATTTTAGAGTTTCTGGTTTTTGGCATCCCCAAATGACAGAGTTCTTAAAAAAAAAAAAAAAAGAAGACTTCACAAAAGGTAAATTTTTTAAAAGATACGTTTAAAAAAGAATGGGATTTCCAGTTCTGGCAGTTACAGCACACCAGATGTGCTGAATGAATCTCTTGAATGAAGCAAGTATAATTTAAAACAACAATAATCTTAAAAAAAAAAAAAATACTGTTGAGCTCATACAAGTGGCACAATTCCAAAAAGGCCAAAAACCAAAAAGAGAAACCATGAGAGGTTTCTCCCAAATACTCCACCACCCTGTACCCCAGGACTAGACTGCCCTCTGGAGAACCTGGGGCCTGCCAAGATGGGGTTCTGACACAAGTGAGGGTCTTGAACAGCTCACCCTCGGTGTAAAGTTAAACAAGAAACAAAATGAAACACCACTCAGATGAACACAAAGGAAAGCAGCCTGTGTCAACCCTACCAGGCAGAAGGCAAGTTCCTTTTATCTGTGTAATATAAAGGCAACAACACTGCAGAGAATGTAAACTAAAGTTGGCAGTGCCTTGTAGGCAACTGGCAGAAGTAAATACAGGCGTACCTCAGAGATACCGCAGGGTCGGTTCCAGACCACCACAATAAAGCAAATATCTCAACAAAGCGAGTCACAGACTTTTTGGTTTCCCAGCGTATATAAAAGTTTACACTACACTGTAGCCTATTAAGTGTGTGATAGCATTGTGTCTTTAAAAAAAAAATGCATGTACCTTAATTAAAAAATACCTTATTGCTAAATATTGCTATCCATCATCTGAGCCTTTGGTGAGTCACAATCTTTTTGCTGGTGGAAGGCCTCGATGTTGATGCCTGTTGACTGATCAGGGTGAAGGTTGCTAAAAATTGGGGTGGCTGCAGCAATTTCTTAAAATAAGCGAACAGTGAAGTTTGCCACATCAATTGACTCTTTCACAAATGATTTCTCTGTGCAGCATGTCTGTTTGATAGCATTTTACCCACAGTAGAACTTCTTTCAAAATTGGAGTCAATCCACTCAAACCCTGCTGCTGCTATATCAACTGAGTTTATGTACTGTTTGAAATCCTTTATCATCATTTCAACAACCTTCACAGCATCTTCACCAGGAGTAGATTCCCCCTCAACAAGCCATTTTCTCTGTTCATCCATAAGAAGCAATACCTCATCTGTTCAAGTTTTATTATGAGACCGCAGCAATTCAGTCACAACTTCAGGCTCCATTTCTAGCTCTCTTGCTATTTCTACCACTTCTCCAGTTACTTCCTCCACTGAAGTTGTGAACCCCTCAAAGTCATTCATGAGGGCTGCAATCAACTTATGCCAAATTTCCATTAATGTTGATATTTGAACCTCCTCCCATGAATCATGAATATTTTTAATGGCACCTAAAGTGGTGAATCCTTTCCAGAAGGTTTTCAATGAACTTTGCCCAGATCTAAGAGAAGAATCACTATCTCTGGTAGCCATAGCTTTATGAAAAGAATTTATTAAATACTAAGAGTCGGAAGTCTCAAAATGACTCCTTAACTCACAGGCTACAGAATGGATGTTTAATTTTATTGTACGTGTCCATCAGAGCTCTTGGGTGACCAAGTGCATTGTCAATGAGCAGTAATATTTTGAAAGGAATCTTTTTTTCTGAGCAGTAGGCCTCAACAGTGAGCTTAAAATATTCAGTAAGCCATGTTATAAATAAATGTCCTGTCCTCCAGGCTTTATTGTGCCATTTATAGAGCACAGGCAGAGTAGATTTAACATACTTAAGGGCCCCAGGATTTTCAGAATGGTAAATGAGCACTGACTTCAACTTAAAGTTACCCACTGCATTAGCCACTAACAGGAAAGTCAGCCTAGACTTCCCTGGTGGTCCAGTGGCTAAGACTTTGAGCTTCCAGTGCAGGGGTCCCTGGTTTGATCTCCGGTCAGGGAACTAGATCCCACACGCCACAACTAGGAGTTTTCATACCACAACTAAAGAGCCCACATGCCACAATTAAGGCCTGATGCAGCCAAATCAATCATTTAAAAAAAAAAAAAGCTACTCCTCCTTTGAAGCCTCACATTGACTTCTCCTCTCTAGCTGTGAAAGTCCTAGATGACATCTTCTCCAATACAAGACTGTATCATCTACATTGAGGGATTCCCAGGTGGCTCAGTGGTAAAGAATCCACCTGCCAATGCAGGAGACATGGGTTCAATCCCTGGGTCGGAAAGGTCCCCTGGAAGAGGAAATGGCAATCCACTCCAGTATTCTTCCCTGGAAAAATCCCATTGATAGAGGAGCCTGGTGGCTACAGTCCATGGGGTTGCAAAGAGTTGGACACAACTGAGCACACACACGTACCCATGTCTACATTGAAAACCCACTGTTTAGTGGAGCCACTTTCATTAATGAGCTAGCCAGACCTTCTGGATAACTTGCTTCAGCTTCTACATCAGCACTTGCTGCTTCACTTTGCACTTTGATCTTATGGAAATGGCTTCTTTCCTTAGACCTCATAAACAAACCTCTTCTGACTTCAAATCTTTTCTTCTGCAACTTCCTCACCTCTCATGGCCTTCACAGAATTGAAGAGAGTTAGGGCCTTGCTCTGGATTAGGTTTTGGCTTCAGGGAATGTTGTGCCTGCTTTGATCTTCTCTCCAGACCATTAAACCTTTCTCTGCATCAGCAATAAGGTTGTTTCTTACCATCTGTGTGCTCACCAAAGTAGCACTTTTAGTTTCCTTCAAGAACTTTTCCTCTGCAGTCACAACATGGCTAACTGTTGGTACAAAAGGCCAGCTTTTGACCTATCTCTGCTTTTGATGTGCCTTCCTCACTAACTGTGATCATTTCCAGATTTTGATTTAAAGTGGGAGACATGAGACTTTTCCTTTCCCTTGAACACTCAGAGGCCACTGCAGGGTTCTTAATTGTCCTACTTTCAATACTGTTGGTTTTCAGGGGATGGGGAGGCCCAAGGAGGGGGAATGAGATAGAGTAACAGCCAGTTGTGGAGCAAGTCAGAACATACACAGTTATCAGTTCAGTCCAGTTCGGTCGCTCAGTCGTGTCCGAATCTTTGTGCCCCATGGACTGCAGCACGACAGGCTTCCCTGTCCATCACCAACTCCTGGAGCTTGCTCAAACTCATGTCCATTGAGTCAGTGATGACATCTAACCATCTCATCCTCTGTCATCCCCTTCTCCTCCCGCCTTCAATCTTTCCCAGCATCAGGGTCTTTTCAAATGAGTCAGTTCTTTGCATCAGGTGGCCATAAGTATTGGAGTTTCAGCTTCAGCATCTGTCCTTCCAATGAATATTCAGGACTGATTTCCTTTAGGATGGACTAGTTGGATCTCCTTGCTGACCAAGGGACTCTCAAGAGTCTACTCCAACACCACAGTTCAAAAGCATCAATTCTTAGGCACTCAGCTTTCTTTATAGTCCAACTCTCACATCCATACATGACTACTGGGAAAACTATAGCTTTGACTAGATGGACCTTTGTTGATTTATTGATCAGGTTTGCCATTTTATATGAATGAGATTCACCATGCCTCAAAACAATTACAACAGTAACATCAAAGATTACTGATCACAGATCCACCACAACAATATGATAATAATGAAAAAGTCTGGGGCTTCCCTAGTGGCTCGGTGGTAAAGAATCAGCCTACCAATTCAGGAAACACGGGTTCAATCCCTGGTCTGGGAAGTTGACACATGTTACTGAGCAACTAAGCCCATGTACCACAACTATTGAGCCTGTGCTCTAGAACCTAGGAGCCCACGTGCTACAACTACTGAAGCCCACACACCCTAGAACCTGAGCTCCACAACAGGAGAAGCCACCACAATGGGAAGCCCCCATCTGCCACAACTAGAGATATGCCTGTGTAGCAGCAAAGACCAGCACAGCCAAAAATAAAACTTAAAAAAAATTAATGTTAAAAAATTTTGAAATGTGAGAATTACCAAAATGCAACCCAGAGACATAAAGTAAGCAAAATGCTGTTGGAAAAATGATGCTGAGAGACTTGCTCAAGGCAGGTTACCACAAACCTTCTATTTGTAAATATATATATATATACACATATATATATAATATCTGAGAAGCACAAAAAAAACAAAGCACAATAAAACAAGATATGCCTGTATAATCATCTTGAGAGGCATCAACCTAGGCTTCAGAGAATTTCCATATATTAAATTCTAAGTAGGTAAAATAAGTATTTCACAATAAATTACAAAACTCACAAGGAAAGAAAGTGCTACAAGTTAGGCTCAACAGAAATAGATGGCAGAATCAGACTCACAAAGATTTCAGATATTGAAGTATTAAACATAAAAGGTAACAATATTTAAAATGCTTAATAACTTAAAAGAAAAAGTCTTGAAAATATAGGAAAAGAATAAGTGACAATAAGTAACAACCACACAGACTTACAAAAAGAAAACAAATGAAAAATCTTTGTGGCTGATTTAGGCAGTAGTATAAACACAGCAGAAGAAAGAAACAGAAAGGTAACTCTGAAAATATCCAGAATGCAGTCGAGAGAGCGAAAGTTCTGAGAAATATAAAGTAGGCATGGGAAAGTGAAAGACTGGACTATCCTACTCATCAGAGTTTCAGAAGAAGATAATAAAGAACATTTATAGAGTAAATCAAAGACACTAATTCTCAGATCCAGGAGGACCCAAGATGCCAAACAGAATAAACAAAGGGAAATCTCCACCTAGACACAATCAGGGTAAAACTGTACAAACCAAACCAAACAGAAAGGATCTTAAAAAGCAGTCAAAAAGCAAAGATAAACCACCTACCATCACTTCATGGCAAATAGATGGGAAAACAACAGAAACAAAGACAGACTTTATTTTCTTGGGCTACAAAATCACTGCAGATGGCAACTGCACCCATGAAATTAAAAGATGCTGCTCCTTGGAAGAAAATCTATGACCAACCTTGACAGCATATTAAAAAGAAGAGACATTACTTTGCCAACAAAGGTCAGTATAGTCAAAGCTATGGTTTTTCCAGTAGTCATGTACGGATGTGAGAGTTGGACTATAAAGAAAGCTGAGAGCCGAAGAATTAATGCTTCTGAACTGTGGTCTTGGAGAAGACTCTTGAGAGTCCCTTGGACTGCAAGGAGATCCAACTAGTCCATCCTAAAGGAAATCAGTCCTGAATATTCATTGGAAGGACAGATGCTGAAGCTGAAACTCCAATACTTTGGCCACCTGATGCGAAGACCTGACTCACTGGAAAAGACCCTGATGCTGGGAAAGATTGAAGACAGGAGGAGAAGAGAACAACAGAGGATGAGATGGTTGGATGGCATCACCGACTCAGTGGACATGAGTTTGAGTAAGCTCCAGGAGTTGGTGATGGACAGGGAAGCCTGTCATGCTGCAGTCCATGGGGTCACAAAGAGTCGGACACGACTGAGCAACTGAACTGAACTGAAACCACCTACAATGGTACAGATTAGACAGACTCATAGCTGACTCCTCAAAACGCTGACAGAAGACAGAAAACAGAAGAATGATAATCATTATCTATCATTAGGAAAGACTATCATTAGGAAAGACTATCATTAGGAAAGACAGTTAAAAACTGAGAGCATTTGCTACCAATAGACCTTTTCTTAAAGAAATTTTTAAGAATACAAATGAGGTAAAAACAAAATGATTTCAAGAGGAAATTCAGAGGATTTATGACTAAAGATATTGGTAAACATGTATAAGCAAATTAAATAAATATCAATTATATAAAAACTATTATAATAATGTGAAATTTGTCAGGAAAATACAATAGAAACAGAATAACTCAATTTCTAAGGATTTTCTGTCATTTGGAAAAGAGTAAACATAATAATTGACTTTAGGCTTTGTTAAGTATGTATGTCAAAGTACCTACAGTAATATCTAGGAAGCATATTTATAAAGCATAACTTTTATACAAGTAGAAGATAAAATGAGAAAAAGAGAGCATAGGAATATAAACAGAATGAAGGTAAGAGAGAAAAACATTTAAGTACAAAAAGGTTGAAATATTAGAAAAAAATAAATAACATAAGTAAATCCAAATATATTCGTTACACAATGAATGCAAATAGGTAAAACTCTCAGATTAAGAGACAAGGATCGTCTCTTTTTTTTAAGTAAAATCCAATTATGTTCTATTTAGAAGATATTCCAAAAAACATGAGGACATAGAAAGATTAAGGCAATGGCTAGAAAAAAAGTTTTTAGGCAAATACTTAACCACAAGAAGGCTGATACAAGGTAAAAAGAATTACTATAAAGCAATACAACTGACATTAACACCAAAATGAAGAACCATGTTGGTATAAATCTAATAAAATGCATATAAAATCTATATTAGGAAAACGATAAAACTGATGAAAGAAATCAAAGATCTAAATAAATGAACAAGTATTCCATGCTCATGGGTAGGAAAATTCGATACTGTTAAGCCATCAGTTCTTCATAATTTCATCTACACATTCAATGCAATCCCAATGAAAATACCAGCAAATTATTTTGTAGCCATCAACAAACCAGTTGCAATGTTTACATAGAAAGGCAAAAAGCCCAGAATAACCAACACTAAATTGAGGAAGATGACCAAAGTCTATTACTACAATTGAAGAATTTCTATAAAGCTACAGTAATCAAGACAATGTGGTATTAGCAAAGAAAAAGACAAATAGATCAACAGAACAGAAGAGAGGACCCAGAAAAAGACTCACACAAACACAGTCAACTGCTCTTTGACAAAAGAGCAAAGACAATTCAACAGAGAAAAGACAGTCTTTTCAACAAATATGCTAGACCAACCAATATTTGCATCCAAAAAAACAGAATCTAGACATAGATTTACACCTTTCACAAAAATTAACTCAATGAATCATAGATGTAAATGTAAGGCACAAAACTATAAAACTTTTAGAAGATAACATAGGAGAAAGTTAGGGTAACCTTGGGTGTGGTGAAGACATTTTCAATACAAAACCAAAAACACAAGGCATGAAAGAAAAAACTGATAACTTGGGACTTCACTAGAATTAAAAACTTCTGCTCTATGACAGACACTGTTAAGACAATGAAAAGCCAAGTCACAAAATAAGCAAAAACATAAGTTTGCTATTTTGACTACTTAAAAATTAAAAGCTTCTGCTCATCAAAAGACACCCAAAAAGGGAGAGAAAGGGGACAAAAGACAAGCCAAAAAAAGGGGAAAGATATTTGCAACAAACAAAACTGACAAAATATTAGTGCCCCAAATATATAAAGAAACCTACAAATTAATAAGATAAAAACAAACCAACCCCCCAAAAAAATAATGAGCAGAAGACCTGAACAGCTATGTCATAAAAAAGGCAATGTACGTGGTCCATACACATGGAAGCGGGCTCAACTTCATTTGTAATCTGAAAACCGCAAATTGAAACCACAAGGAGATGCCATTTACATCCTTCCAATGGGCAAAGACTTCTAAATCAAATGGGACTACTGTTGCTGAGGCGAGGAGTGACAGAGACTCTCATCCATTCCCACGTGGACAGTCTGACACACCAGGAAGGCTGAAGATATGGATATCCCATGCCTGGCAATCCTAAAGGAACTTTTGTAAATGTGTACAATGGCATAGCTTCTGAATAGTCAAAAACGGGATATAAGTCAAATATAGACTGGATAATGTATTTTAGGGCTTCTCAGATGGCGCTCATGGTAAAGAACCTGCCTTCCAATGCAGGAGACATAAGAGACCTGGGTTTGATCCCTGGGTTGGGACAATCCCCTGGAGGAAGTCATGGCAACCCACTCCAGTATTCTTGCCCAATGGACAGAGGAATCTGGCGGGCTACAGTCCACAGGGTCACAATGAGTCAGACACGACTGAAGCAACTTAGCAAACAAGCACAGTATGTTTTAATGGAACATTACATAGCATGACTTCCCAGATGGCTCAGATGGTAAAGAATCTGCCTGCAATGTGGGAAACCTGGGTTCGAGCCCTGGGTCAGAAAGATCCCCTGGAGAAGGGAATGGCAACACACTCTAGGATTCTTGCCTGAAGAATCCCATGGACAGAGGAGGCTGGCAGGCTACAGTCCATGGGGTCGCAAAGAGTCGGACATGACTTAGTAATTAAACTACCATCACCACTACACAACATAGTAAACAACAACCAAAACTAAACATACATTATTTACTGACATCTATATATGATGGATAGACATTAAAAACAATCAAGGGAATAACTGACATACAATGCGAGATACATAACCCAGAGACTGCTGCTGCTAAGGCGCTTCAGTCGTGTCCGACTCTGTGTGACCCCGTAGACGGCAGCCCACCAGGCTCCGCCGTCCCTGCGATTCTCCAGGCAAGAATACCAGAGTGGGTTGCCATTTCCTTCTCCAGTGCAAGAAAGGGAAAAGAGAAAGTGAAGTCGCTCAGTCGTGTCCAACTCTTAGCGACCCCATGGACTGCAGCCTACCAGGCTCCTCCGTCCATGGGATTTTCCAGGCAAGAGTACTGGAGTGGGGTGCCATTGCCTTCTCCAACCCGGAGACAGGGCATATGAAAAAGGGAGGCAAATGAGACTGAGCAATACTCAGGACATACAGGTAATCATCTTTGGCCATGGGGTGGGTAACAGATATCACTTTATGATTACATAGCTAAACAAATATATTTCATATATTCTTCTGTATATACATACACTTTACAATAGAAAAAAGTTCAACAAAGGAACAGAAAAGAAATAATTATTAGGAACACAAAATCGTAATCTTACCAGGATAAGAATGATTCTGTTTATTTGAAGAAATTTCTGAAAGGGTATCCAGGGAATCTGTTACTCTGTGAATAAAAGAAGGAATGCAAACCTAATTAGAAGCAGCTGGTCTTCATAGTTAAGACTGGCGCTTAACTGAGGGTTTTGCAACAATGGCTATATCTTTTTTTTTTTTAACTTTTTGATTTGTATTGGGGTATAGTCAACTGACAATGCTGTGATAGTCTCAGGTGAACAGCGAAGGGACTCAGCCACACATATACATGTATTCAATGGTCACTTCTTATTTTACTCACTGGACAAGCATCTACTGAGTATTTATTAATAAGCCAGGAATGAATTTCAATTTAGCACTGGAGACAGGCACTAATCAGACAGAAGAGGTCCTTGTTATATAAGGATAGCAAGTACAGAGAAAGTCAACTTCAAGTGAATTCATTTTAAATAGAGGCCCAACTTTGTTTTTTGGAGCTTTATTTTCAAAGATGGAACTAAAAAAGGTGAAAATTTATTTTATGTTAAATATAACAAATGTTAGGTTATAATTATAAAAACATTACATTTTTATATTGAAAAAAGACATCAGCTGAGTCTGTGTATATATGTGATTTTTCTTATAAAACCAACATCTTTTATGTTATATTTGACTCTAAGCACAATCATAAAGGACACATTCTTTACAGGTCTATTTTTTTGATATTCAAATCATTCCTTATTTTTAAAAAGCCAATCCTATAAAACAGTCTCATTTTCTTTCAACTGTTTACTGACCTAAACCAGAAAAGTCTTCATTCTGTCCATCACTTGTTCCAGCACACTTTGTTACCATAAAGAAATCCTGCAACTCTTGCATTAATTGTAACTTCATCTTGCAATCCACGTGCATCATCTTTACATGATACATAACATAGGGCAATCAGTGAGAGACTAATGAATGCAAAGAATATGACTTGATGAAGCAGAGAGGTACTTGAATTTAGTTGTGATGGAGAGTTGAGAACTTAATTCTAAAAGTGATCAGTTCATTAGTAAGAAGTACCTAATGGTATGAACTAAGAATAAGAAATTTAATACTATGCTGATAAAAACCACTTGAGAAAAAAAAAAAAAGAGAGAGAGAGATTAGATCTAGTCACTGAGTCTCAGAATTTCTCTAAAGAAATACTGGCTTTTACATATGTTGATAGAAGAAAAGGAATTAGCTAGATGATAGTTGGGTGATAGTAGAAAGCCATCCAAGCAAAGGAAGTAATATGTGTGAAGATTCTGGAACAGGGGCACAGTTTTTTAATGGAAATGTTTTTTCAAAAAAGACGAAAAAAAAAGGGCCAACAACAATCTGGGGAGGAGAGTGATGCAAGGTGAGGTTGTGATTGGTCACTATGTGATTAACAACTGTTCTAAGGAGTCCCTTCATGAAGATCAGTGTGATCGTTAAAGAGCTCCCAAGCTGGTTTAAATTAGAAACTCCTCAAAATCAGGCATCATGTCTGTTTTATTTGCTTATAGAATGCCGAGCACAGCACAAAGTGCTAAAAGACACTTAATAGTATTTGATGATGATGAATGAGACAATCAGAAGATGACAGGAAGACAGCTGGTTGGAGACAGCAGTTCATTTAGAGAGAGCCGGGCTTCGTCTAAGAGGAGGGGGCTGCTTTTAAATGAATCACCTTAAAGAAGACCAAATAGATGCCAAAAAAAAAAGAGAGCAAAAAATGTGTGTTCCATAAACAAAGCAAGAAGAAGAAGATAAAACTTGGAGAGAGAAAGTGGCTTCACAATATAACAGACAAGAAAGCTGTTACAGCATAAAAGACACTGAATGAAAGTTGATCAATATTTACTGTGTGTACGATATGCCAAACTATATTCCTTGGGTAGTCAAATATGAAACAGAGAAGCTCAGTCCTCATGACTAGGAGACAAATCAAACTTTTAAGAGACTGCACCTATGTGTTAATGAAGATTTGTTCAAAGTAATATGAGAACCCAGAAGACTGACTGGTGACTCGGTATGGATTTTATTCCCAAATCAATCACTTATAAGATATAGGTCCTGAAGAAAGCCACTGAGCCTCTTTTAACTATAATAGGATAATGGTTAAAAGCACACATTCTTACATTAGACTCTCTGGGCTCAAATCTTCACTTGGGCCCTGGGCACAACTGCACACCTCACTTAACCCTCTGTGCCTTACTTTCCCACTTGTGAAATAGGGATAATTATGGTACCTGACACACAGGATCACTACAGAAGAGTAAACAATACATATAAAGCACTTAAAATAGTGCCAGCACATCTAAGTGCCATCAGTTACTGCCTCTTTTTCTTTATTTATAAAATAACTACCAAAAGCCCCCCTGCAAACTGTCTAAAAGCAAGGGCTTAGGGAAAAGCAAAGTAACAAGCCTGGGCTGAGTCCAGCTCCACCATTAACTAGTGTGGGAGATCAAAATACCTTACTCCAAACAGGCTGCTCTAGCACAAGGATTATTTTTAACTAAAGACATTCGAGAATAAACAAATGCAAAAAGAGGCTTTCTCTGAACTCCCGTTATCTGCCTAAAACAGATCTTCCCAAAGAAGAATTCAATTGTCATAAATCCCCTCCCCAGAATTTCATCAAGCATGGAAGATTGACTTGCATCACAGGAGAGGAGTGCGGAGTTAATACCACACCCAGAGAGACACTGTCACAGACTATCACATCCCCATCCACTTTCCTAAAGGCCCACTGATCTTCCCTAACATCATCTGCTCTCACATAAGCAGCTTTTCACCCTCTCCCTTCCCCCATTAAGATGGTCTACAAATTCTCCAATGTCACCATTCCTTTGGGCATTCACCGCTTTCTGTGATGCCCCCATGCATGCAAAGTTAACATTTAATAAATGCTATGCCTTTTCTTCTGTTTATCTGTTGTCAGTTTTGTTCACAGACTCCATCCTCTCCAGTTAGTGAACTTAAGGTGGTACAGGACAAGTTTTTCATTCCCTACATCAGCTACATGACTTTAGCAGTTACAGTGTCTCATGAAACTTTTCTTTACCTGCAAAATAGGAATAATCATAATACCTTCTATCTCATAGGTCTGAGGGAAATTGATGAAGTACACGGTACAGAGCCCACAACTCATTAAATGCTCAGTAAATGTTTGTAGAGACCCTCCTCAACTTACAATGGGGTTATGTCCCAATGAACCCATCTTGAGTTGAAAATGCATTTGATTCACCTAACCTGCTGGACTTCATCGCCTAGCCTTGTCAACCTTAAACATGCTCAGAACACTGTCATGAGTCTACAGCTTGGCAAAACCATCTAACACCAAGCCTACTTTAAAGTCAAGCGTTGAATGTCTCGTTTAAGTTACTGAATACTGTATTTAAAGTGAGAAACAGAATGGTTGTGTGGATACAGAAGGGTTGTAGGTGTATGGGTTGTTCACCCTCATGATCACGGGGCTAATTGGGAGCTGCAGCTGCTGCCCTGCCCAGCCTCATGAGACTGTATCATACTGCATACGGCTAGCCCGGAGAAAGATCAAAACTCAAAATCTGAAGTACAGTTTCTACTGAATTCTTACCACTTTTGCATCATCATAAAGTCTAAAAATAGTAAGCTGAACCACTCTAAGTCAGGGACCATCAGCAGTTATTGTTTTCTAGTTTACCTGACTAAATACTTATTAGAATCAAACAAAACATTTCATTGAGGGTACTTCGTCAAGTACTTTGCAGTTAACTTATAACTGCAAAGCATTACAAGTTAAATGCTATAAAATCACAAATAACAAGAAAAGGATTAGATTAAGTACATCATAGAAGAAGGAAAAGAATACAAAAATTATATGTAACTATTCAATTTAAAAAAAATGAAAAAGAAAACGGATATGAAAACTGTTAAATTTGCCAGGAGGCAGTCACACAGTCCAGTTGGAAGGGGATGAGACAGGACTCCCAGGTTGAGGTGGCAGGTCTAGTCTCATGAATGTGATTGTACCATACGTGTTACTGCCTATTTAAAGATCAGTATTCCATTTCCCATCCACCGAAAAGCCTATCAGGCCAACTTCTTTCAGCACATTAAGTCATTTCACACAGTGTACCTAGAATTTCATAAGGACTTGTTTCTGCTCAACTTATTTTTTAAAACCCAGAGTGAGCTGGAGCAAAAGTGTACTATCTTCAGAAGAAACACCAAGGAGGTGTATTATATATAAATCCTTGAAGCTTCACTTCCCCCCAAAGATGTACTGCCTATCTATTTTTGAAAACTAAAGAAATCAGAGGAAAAAGCCATTTTGCTTCCATTAGGTTTGTAGGAGAATGAATGGGGTGCCTGCTGGCAGGAAATTTAATGTAGTTAGGATGTGACTGAAGCAATCAGAGAGCATTTTCACTTTTGTTTGCATGACAGATTAAGCTTGCTGCTCTCACTGTTCTGAGCAGCAAACACCACTCCTAATAGCCTACACATACTCATAGGGTTTGCAAATGAGGAATAAAGGAGGTTTTTAAAATTGCAACTCCTCAGCAAAGCAAATTTAGCTTCCCATGAGCCTACCCTCTGAAGAAGGTGGTTGGTTAACCCCTTAAAAGAAGACATGGTCTGTAGTTAGTGCACATCTTTCACACAGAATTAGTGACTCTAACTCATTGCGCATTATAAAAAGTTCTTGTTAATAATGTAAATTTCATTTTTTTCTCACCTTTGAACCCTGGATGGGGGAGCAAATATTCCATATCTTGGGGAACAACTAAAATACTGCACACCTCCAACTGAACCATCATTCTTGCCATGGGGTTTCTCAAGCTCTATCCCGTACCAATATCCTAGAACAAAATACTGGATTTTAAAAGCATCTGCACTTTATCCAAAACTGTTATGTTATTACACAAACCCACAGTCTAGATGGTTTAACATTCTCACATATGACCAAAGTGATGGAAGATCATTGAGATCATTAAGCCTTCAAACAATAAAATTATAAAACAAAATTTGAAAGTTTCAAAAATGAACCAGAAAAACATTTCACAAGCATAATTGCAGAGTTGGACATTAAGGGAGAAAGACAAAATGCACAAACACAAATTTGGCAAGGATTAGCTATTATGTAAGTAGTGTTTGACCAAATATATCTAAAAGCTATAATAAGAAACTGTCCTTAACTTGGTAATACAGTCTGTTTGAGATGGGAGCAATGCAGCATAATATTGAGATGCATAAGTCATAAAATGAACATGCAATCTTTTCATTTTACTCTCCCTCTCCCAACACGAGAATACCACAAACAGTTCTTAAATAATTAAAGAGGGACAAAAATAATATGGAAAAGGACTAGCCTTCATGGTGACTCTTCTTTTTCTTTCATTTTTTCCCTACCCAAGATGGAAAAAAAAAAATCATTTTTAACCTAAAAGATTTAGATTAGCTAATAGGAAGAATTTTCTAAACAGCTTTCAAGTATTTAAAAGGGCACTCTGAGGAGAGTAATGGGATTTCCTTTTCCAGGGAGCATAAAATTAAAACAGTGTGATTGCTTTTAGTGTGGCAAATATTAAATAAATGGACACAGACTCCTAGAGTAATGGCTCTGGATGAAAGTACCTCTAGATTAGTTAAATGTACCCAACAGTCCATTCATTTCTTGTTTAAAAGGAGAATACAATAGTGATTGTACTTGGTCTCTCAGAATCAGTATCAAATAAAGATATGGATATTGAGAAATTTACTACAAATGACAAAATACGGAATATTGTTTCCTTCAGATTAATAATCCAGAGAGTCAATTATATAACCTCTAAAATGACAATCTAGAAGTTCTTAACTCTTTTTTCCTCTTATATTCAAAATGATGACACTTGAGTTGATTTCCGATATCGGAGTTTGAACTGGAAAGACTAGTTTAAGGCATGTGATAGCCTTTTATACTGAAACAACCTACTCTGCACAGGTACAGAGAGATGTACACATACCTACTGCTTGGCCATACTAATGCCGGGCATTGCATTTCTGAATATCATTAAACCAGGTTATTCTGGTTGTCGTTGTTATTTCTGAGTGCCACAGTTATAATTTTCCAAGTTTTATATCCTCCTGCCTTTGATGCTTTCCTATATAATTTGTACATTTTCCCATTTTAATACACCATATCACTGCTGCATGTTTACCATATACCTCTTGAAAGTATATGTGTGAAAGCATACAGCAGGAAGGCATTACAGCAAGTGTTAACAAGAGTGACTACACACTGTCTGGCAGTGGTGAGGGATGGACATAGCCCCACGCAACCAGCACCTTTCTTTCAGAGGTAGCACTGATGGCTAACCATGCCCTCTGTCAGGTCTAAGTCTCATAATCTATAAAAAGGCTAGATATTACCACTGTTCTATAGAACTGACTGATCTACATTTTGACGCCACAAGAAATATATGCCACTACTTTCTGAAAGGGCAGAAGGACTTTAACAGAAAATCTCCAATTTTTATACTGTTTATTTGTTGTTCAGTTGCTAAGTCATGTCCAATTCTTTGCCACCTCGTGGACTGCAGCTCACCAGCCTTCTCTGTCCTCCAGTATCTCCCAGAGCTTGCTCAAACTCATGTCTAATATCTGATTATTACTTTTCAAATTTCTAAGTATTCTATGTGTGCTCAGTCACTCAGTCATGTCCAACTTTTTGCAACCCCATGGAAAACTGTAGCCCGCCAGGCTCTTGCATTTCCTGCATTGGCAGATGGATTATTTACCATTGTGCCACCTCAGTTCAGTTCAGTCACTCAGTCGTGTCTGACTCTTTGCGACCCCATGAACCACAGCATGCCAAGCCTCCCTGTCCATCACCCACTCCCTGAGTCCACCCAAACCCATGTCTATCGAGTCAATGATGCCATCCAGCCATCTCATCCTCTGTCATCCCCTTCTCCTCCTGACCTCAATCTTTCCCAGCATCAGGGTCTTTTCCAATGAGTCAGCTCTTCGCATCAGGTGGCCAAAGTATTGGTGTTTCAGCTTCAACATCAGTCCTTCCAATGAACACCCAGGACTGATCTCCTTTAGGATGGACTGGTTGGATCTCCTTGCAGTCTAAGAGACTCTCACAAGTCTTCTCCAACACCACAGTTCAAAAGCATCAATTCTTCGGCGCTCAGCTTTCTTTAGAGTCCAACTCTCACATCCATACATGACCACTGGAAAAACCATAGCCTTGACTAGACAGACTTTTGTTGGCAAAGTAATGTCTCTGCTTTTAAATATGCTATCTAGGTTGGTCACAACTTTCCTTCCAAGGAGCAAGCGTCTTTTAATTTCATGGCTGCAGTCACCATCTGCAGTGATTTTGGAGCCCAGAAAAATAAAGTCAGCCACTGTTTCCATTGTTTCCCCATCTATCTGCCATGAAGTGATGGGACCGGATGCCATGATCTTAGTTTTCTGAATGTTGAGCTTTAAGCCAACTTTTTCACTCTCCACTTTCATCAAGAGGCTCTTTAGTTCTTCTTCACTTTCTGCCAAAAGGGTGGTGTCATCTGCATATCTGAGGTTATTGATATTTTTCCCAGCAACCTTGATTCCAGCTTGTGTTTCTTCCAGCCCAGCGTTTCTCATGATGTACTCTGCATATCAGTTAAATAAGCAGGGTGACAATATACAGCCTTGACGGACTCCTTTTCCTATTTTGAACCTGTTGTTCCATGTCCAGTTCTAACTGTTGCTTCCTGATCTGCATACAGGTTTTTAAAGAGACAGGTCAGATGGTCTGGTATTCCCATTTCTTTCATGATTTTCCACAGTTTATTGTGATCCACACAGTCAAAGGCTTTGGCATAGTCAATAAAGCAGAAATAGATGTTTTTCTGGTACTCTCTTGCTTTTTCGATGATCCATCTGATGTTGCTAATTTGATCTCTGGTTCCTCTGCCTTTTCTAAATACAGCTTGAACATCTGGAAGTTCATGGTTCACGTATTGCTGAAGCCTGGGTTGGAGAATTTTAAGCATTACTTTACTAGCATGTGAGATGAGTGCAATTGTGCAGTAGTTTGAGCATTCTTTAGCATTGCCTTTCTTTGGGATTGGAATGAAAATTGACCTTTTCCAGTCCTGTGGCCACTGCTGAGTTTTCCATATTTGCTGGCATATTGAGTGTAGCACTTTCACAGGGTCATCTTTCAGGATTTGAAATAGCTCAACTGGAATTCCATCACCTCCACTAGCTTTGTTTGTTAGTTTGTTGCGCCACCTGGGAAGCCCTAAATGCTCTTTCCTAGGAGTTCAAGCAATGGCACCCCACTCCAGTACTCTTGCCTGGAAAATCCCATGGACAGACGAGCCTGGTAGGCTGCAGCCCATGGGGTCACTAAGAGTCGGACATGACTGAGCGACTTCACTTTCACTTTTCCCTTTCATGAACTAGAGAAGGAAATGGCAACCCACTCCAGTATTCTTGCCTGGAGAATCCCAGGGACAGGGGAGCCTGGTGGGCTGCAGTCTATGGGGTCACACAGAGTCGGACACAACTGAAGCGACTTAGCAGCAGCAGCAGCAGGAGTTCAAAACTTAAAAGTCAACCTAAAAACAATTGTATCCAAATGAATCAAACCATTCAAACCTTGTTTAATAAAATCAGAGAAAGGAAACTGAGAAAACATGGTGATTGTGGAAAAATAAACTACCTTTGGGATTTCTAAGTTTTTATTTGCGAACCATATTAAGAACATTCTAACTAATCTCAGTTACTACCTAAGTTACTACCTCAGTTACTACTACTACTTCGAGAGACATGAATTATAAAACATACAGCCCATCCCCAATCAATTAGTAACTGGACTACAATTATAAATTGTATTAATGAAACGAGAATGTGCTCGGAGACCATTCTCTGTCCTTGTCTTATGGAGAGGTGCTGACCATGTGTTCACAGATGTTTGTAGAGAAGATAGCCTTGGGAGATGGAGACAGTTTCCTCTGGCAGAGGACAGGTATAGTTACTGTCTCTATAAAGGTTCAGATCCCTTAAGCTTGGGGCTCCTCTCCTGTAGCACAAACCACTGGGTGTACAGGGGTCGCCTGGCCCTCCTCCCTATCTTACTCTCTGAGAACTAGGGCCCAGGAAACAAGCAGAAGGAAATGTTGCCACTCTAGCTACCACTACTGATGAGAGCACTGAGGGTCTCTGTCTCTGACCCAAGAGTCTACCATCTTCTGCCAGCATCGATGGAACGAACCATGGTCATCCATCTTGCAAATAGGGTAAAATCTCAGATCTTTCAGAGTTCCTGACAGAAGGCTACAAACTTTAAAAAAAAAAAAAAAAAAAAAATCAATGTTCTCAGTAACCTTTTCCTAAAAAATCCTGCAATGCCACCATGTGTCAACATAGCATATTGCTATTTAAAAATACAAATGTTGTATTCAACTGGCTTCTATTTGAAATTACAATCACCCAAAATGCAAAAGAAAGATTATCTTCACTTTTGGAAACTCAGTATTAAGTTTAGATTGGAATGAATATATAAATACACAAACATGCATCTTTAAGGTCCCAGGGTGCGCAAAACCTTTTTCATCTCCCTTTGAACCTCTTTGTTTGCTTTTCTCTCTAAGCCATTCTGTTAAAAGCTGTATGCAATGAACTCATTATCCACTCATTTTAAAGACTGTGCTTAGCACGAATCTAATCCTAAAATGTTTTCTCTGTTATTTAGCACACTTGGCAATCAGTGAGAGTGAAACTGGAGAGTAACAACTAATTTTAACTTTAGACAATTTAAAACACAATTGTCAAGAAAAATTCATAAGAAATAATCAGCGTGCTTGAAAACAGTCTGCATCTGAATCAACATTTTGCATTTTCTGTGCCAGAGCGACCATCCATAAGAACTATTAATCAAGAATTCTACGTTTTATTTACATGTAAATTCTTAAACCTTTTGTATTCTAAAGAATTCAAGTTGAGCAAAGACTATACAGGTGAGTTACCTGGAGCAAAGTTTGTTGTCCCAAAGAACTTAATGGTGCCAATTCTCTGGCCTGCCACCAACACCCTGTGTCCAATTCGGAGGTCTCCTTCACTGCGCCCACTATTTGCTACAGATGCTGCTGAGGAATTCAAACCTGTGTGGGGATTGGTTGGGGAAGGGGGTGGGACAGGAAGAGAGAGAAAAAACAAAGGGAAACTCAAAACCACATTAGCCAAAAAATTACTATGTATTCTAACCAGTCTAGTTAGTTGGAGGTTTCAATATATGCTGCTTTCTTCCTTACACACGGCATCTACCGTTGTGTTTCTCACATGTGAAGGAAAGCTACTCAAATGAAATGTGAAGGGTTTCCTGAGACGATCATTGCTCTGGGAACTTACAAGTGACACTTGGTGAAGCATCAACTTTATCCTGACTTCCTGGGGGCACTCTTACAAGAACAGAGGTCAGCACACCCTTTCTGTAAAGGGCTATATAGTAAATACTTCAGGCTTTGCAAGCCATGCTACTCTGTCACAACTGTTCAACTTTGCTGTTGTAGCTCAAAAGCAGACAGACAAAATGAGCACGATGTGTTCCAGTAAAACTTTAGTTATAAAAGCAGGTGGTAGGTTGGATTTGGCCCATGGGCTGCAGTCCACCAATCTCTATTCTAGTAAATAGAATAGAGAATCATAATAGTTCAGTGGGACTTGGTATAAATGATACATACACAAATGTAATTTAAAAGTGGAACTGCTATAAGGTTCCAGTTACCCCCAAACTGATTTCCTTACTAGAAACAAAAGCACACACCACCTCCCCTCAGACTTTGATTCAAACCTAAACCCTGAAGTGCCCACGACTGAACATCAGATGTTCTAGAGCAACACATTCTAGAAAGCTGCTCCATTATAACAGAGGACAGGTAGACCTCTGCGGCTTCTCCCATCAGTCCAAAAGCAGACTGGAACGGCTGTCATCTGAGAAGGGCTAGGGAACCCTCCGTGAGGGTACTGGATACAGGGCAAGTCAGGCTGCGAACAGGGAGAAACTAAAAACATGTCAACAACTGAAGAACACAAACCCGGGGAGAAGGGAAGTCTAGGGCAACTGTACGCTAAAAGGGCCTAGGCCCTCAAAATAACAAACATTTCCCAAGCACTTCACAGTTTACAGAGTGCTTATCATGAGAATTATGATCATAGACAAGATACAAACTCGGGAATGCATGAAGACATGGTGTTCACAGGGAGTAGGTGGCACACCTGACTTAAAACCCAGACCCTGTGACCAAAACCCCTCAGGTTTCTGTCTGCAGACAATGGATCAAGACAATGAGCTCGACGTGGGACACAGTGGGGCCGAGTTCACAGACCTCCTCCCCGACCTGCCCATCCCCCAACCCCTTCTTTCTGCTCCTCTTTCTCTTTAATTTTTTGTCCTTAACTTCTAATAATGTCCACTCCCTACAGTCCACACCTCCCCAAATGCAAATCACTCAGTCTAGAAAAAAATTTAAGGAAATATTTCTGGGTTTGGAATATGGACTTTCTCTCACATGCGACCCATTCTCTCTCCCTCTCTTTTTAAAAGGACCTCTTTCTTACTCTAACTGATAACTTTCTTCATCTCTATTATTTAAACTTACAAATCCCCTCAAATTTATAAAAAGAAAAAAATGTTAAATATGAAGGCACACTAGAACTACTTCATATAAAGGATAAAAAAGACAATTCCATACCCATACATAAATTTTAAAATCAAGTCACTGTCAAAAGCCTAAATTCCAAATGAAGAAGGCCTTAAAATGTAATTAAAATGAGGACGAAGAGGATTGCTGCACCACTGCATTGTCTCACCTCTGTTCCTCACAGCATTAAAGAGAAACTGGTTTCAGGGGAAGGGGAATCTATTCAAAAAATAGATATTCAAGCAAAATTTTCAGGTTTTCCACTTTCAGAGAATGTTTACATTTATTACATCATGTTACTATCAAGGATTTTTTTTTTTGCTTTTTTCCCCCATACAATAAACTATCTTTAAGAAAATCCCGTCCTGAACATTTTTTCACAATAAAATACTGATTCAGCACAAGTATTAAAAGTATTAGTAAAAGGATCTAGTAATTACTATGAGATTTATTAAAAACAAGTTATGCTAAAATGACCTGACCTCCTTTCTATGCAGGCAAATAAAGTGAAAGAAAGTGAAAGTCGCTCAGTCATGTCCGACTTTCTGCGACCCCAATTCCATACAGTCCATGGAATTCTCCAGGCCAGAATACTGGAGTGGGTAGCCTTTCCCTTCTCCAGGGGATCTTCCCAACCCAGGGATCGAACCCAGGTCTCCCGCATAGCAGGCAGATTCTTTACCAGTTGAGCTACCAGGGAAGCCCCTAGGCAAATAAGTGAACTGCAATAAATTCAGTATTCATGTGTTGATTCCAACAAGAAAAAGTGTTCTCTATATCCTTACACATAACTGAAGAAACGTGGATTGAATGGGATCATGCAGGCTTCACAGCGAGCTAAACAGGTTTTCATTGTCAACCTCTCCTACACAGTTTTAAACAATGACTTGGCTAAAAATGGAGAAAGCATGCTTTTTTAGATAAGAAGATAACTCTAAAGTGTGTGAAAAGCTACACGCAAGATGTAAAAAACAAAACTCAGAGGGATAAAAATTCTACCATTAAATTAAATGAAAATAAATGTAAAGTCCTACGGCGAGCCATAAAATGAAGAAACTTAACTTTTGGCTCTATTTGAGCCAATGATACAGTGTGGTCACCAAAATTGCATGAGCAGCCTCAGGCTGGACTTATACTAACAGGCAGAGCTTCAGCTCTCTACCAGCTAGCCAGGAGGGTCCCGAGGACCCTACAGCACAAGGAAGAGCTGAAGGTACTTGAGACAGAGGCGGAGTTTAACAGTAGCAGAGAAGCATCAGACAGACCTGTGGGTGCAGCCCAGGTGTGCACTTAGAAACTGCCATCATGTACCAATACCTGACCTCCCTAAGCCTCAGTTTCCTCATTCATAAAGTGAAGGTGGTCATGATATTTCATTCATTTTGAGAATTAAGTGAAATAAGATATGCAAGATGCCTTTAATAGATATGAAATAATAAATAATGCATATTACATGTTAATTATTAACATTAGGTTTAGATTAGAAAAGAGATAAGTAAAGAAAGAGAAGAGATCGTACAGTTTCCAAGTATCTGAGGATCTGTCATAAAGTTCTAATAGGAACCTTACAGAGGCTGGAGTCCTTAGATACACAAGGAAGAGAAGAAGTAAATCCAGACAAGGAAAAATGGCAGGCACATGAGGAGAAAGGCAGAGAGATCCAGAGTGTGCTGACAGAGAGGAGGGGGGTGGGGACTGGGAGGAAGACAGGAAAGGGGCAAGTAGTTCAATCTGACTGAAGTAAAGGGTTCCTTCTACACATTTAAAAAGAGCAAATCTACTTACAAACAAACCAAGATAAAAAACACCAAGAAAGCCTGGTTGAAAAAGCCATAGATACCAGCACTGGCTCTAGATGAGAGAGAAGGGCTTTTGCTCATTGTCTTCCTGTTATTGCCACGTGCATTCAGTTTCTTGGAGAGGCTCTGCTTGTGCTCCAGAGAAGATATAGAGGAGGAGCTGCTGATGGATCCAATTAGGGGAACTAAAACAACGGTAAAGGAAAGGAATACATCAAAGGGTGGAAAACAAGCAGTGAACCAATTAGATGCTTTTCCAGGTAAATCCTCTGCAACTCTCCATTCAGCTTCTTCCATTGTGAATTATCTTAGTGTTGAGTTAAATGCCTGATTTCATCAAAATACACTGTAGTTCATACAAACAAGATTTTAGAGCCCAAGCAATTTTAAGGATCCAAAGGATCCACACCATATGATGACAATCTTATATAGAAAAGTGTGGTCATGTAATCAATTTAGACCAATTACCTATTCCAACCACCACTGTCTCTCACCTCTCACTTGAGATGAGTTAGTAGAATCACAACTTATTTATATAGAAAACACAACTAATGTATTTTTAAGGTAACAAAAGCTTAATATTAAAATGTTCTGAGTTAACCTGAAGGCAAGCAGGAATACTTTTGAATTTTCTATTCATGCTCTATTCACCCTCTGATTTGACAGCTATAGACAACTTAATTTTTTATCTATTTCAACTTTATTGAGTAATAATTGATAAATATAATTATATATAAAGTGTACAATATTATGATTAAAAGATATAGTGGAATGATTAACAAGATCAAGATAGTTAACACATTCACATCCATCACCTCACATGGTTCATTTTTTGTCTGTGTGAGTGGTGACAATGCTTAACATCTACTCTCAGCAACTTTCAAGTATAAATTGTAAAGGTAACTTTAAATAATTCTATCAAGACATCTACACTATGGAATTTCACTTTATTCTCTGCATCTAGTCCCGTAATTCACTACATGTACATAAGAATCACAACACAGGAATTTATACAAAAAAAAAAATATGTGTGTGTGTGCACTTTATTATGAGCTGGTTAGGGGATTTTCAAGTATAAATTTTTACTGTACCGAGTCTTCCCTTACAAACTTTAAAGTTTAGCCTCATATAAGCTATATCACTATATTGTTTTAAAGTTCCATCAGTACATTAAATTTTAAGAATAGAAGTTATAAATTATATTACCATCTTTCTCTGCTCCAGTTTTCAACTCTTCACCAGGAGGCAATGAGAGTGTTGATTCTGAAGCACTATCTTTTTTTGATATCATTAATCCTAGAACACAGAAACAAAACACATTCAGCAAGAAAGAATTTTAACGTTAAACATAAATACGGATTCGCTTTTAAAAGTACAGACAATCCTCACTGAAATCTTCTCTACTTCTGAGAACACACTGGATAATAAATTCACAGACATCAGGGGCCAGTATTTTATTATTTAAGGGAAAGAAAAGAATGTATTCTTAGCCCATCTGAAAACCCCAATCAATTTCGCCAAATATCACTAAACTATCTTTTAAACTTATTTTAAAATCCACTTAGGAATTCTATATAATATAAAGCATTTAAAACACAGCTATCTAACCATCTGATACTTAGTACACTCCTTAGTGCTTGCACAGTGCTAGCAGGTAAAACAAACTTAACATGCCTATGACAGCTGCACACTTATTAAGATCTGCACACAACTCATGATTTCACTGGTGTGTGCAGGCAAATTCACTGGGGCAGACTGCCTATTCAGATAGTGGATTTGTGGTCAAAATATTTTTTACAAATCATTATAGAAGCTTTTCATTTAAGTGGAAGTCAGATATTAAGAAACCTTGTACTCTCTGTCACTGGTATTCTGAAAATGACTACTTGACTCTCACTACACTCTACTCCCACCAAAAAAAAAATATATATATATATATATATATAGTTTAAAAAAGAACAAGCTCATGAATAATAATCTACCTTATCAAGACTTCTGTTTTAATTCTACAGAACTAAACCATTTAAATAAGAAACCTAATGATTGTCATCCAGTTTTGAATTCCATCTAGAATCCATTCCAATTCTACTTGCTCACGAAGAATTTTGGGTGGAGAACTGAGCTTGGCACTCTGAGCATCACAAACAAAGCAAGCCATAGTCTCAGTCCTAAAGAAAGACCTTTTCAATTTCGCAAGGCAGAAAGACATGAACAATCAAAATACAAGGACATGTTTGATACAAGCCCTAGCACTGTGGGGGGAGAAAATAATCATTGCTGTAAAGATTAATTAACACCTCATCAAGAACATCACTTTCCAATACGCATCTTGAGAGACAGGTCAGATTTCTTGCAGAGAATACTGGAGGTATGGTCAGAAAGAACTAGGATAGGCATTATGCACAGACAAAGAGAAAATAAAGACAGACAGGGTCAGAGAAGATTGAGTGGATTGGCTGGAATGAAGTGGACTTTGGGGGACGCAGGAGAAGTAAACCGGATGGATGGGTCACATTACAATCTTAAGAGGGTGACAAGGTTGGCACTCTTCAGTAAGAAACAAGCCTCTGATGCCCTGTGGAGAGGAGGGCTGGAGTGACCACTCACAGGTGGATGTCAACCGGGCAGCCAAGTCTAGGAGGAACCAAAAGGAGGAGAGACAGCAAGCAGAGGCTGGGAGTGAGGGCCAGAACTACAACCACAGGCGCTGGATGGACGGGTTGGGAAGAGAGACTTTGTGAAGGCAACCACAGAGTAAATTTCTTATCTTCAGTTATATTTGCCAGTGCTAAAATAGCCATTGGAGTCTTTCCTTTTGTCTGAATCGTTAGCGATAACTGGAGATTCACTTGCAGTTGTGAAAAAACAATACTGGGCGAAGTCTCACACACTTTGCCCAGTTTACCCCAAAGGTGACATTTTACAAAACTATAGCATAAAATCACAACCAGGGTACTGACACGGCCACAATCCGCCAAGCTCAGATTACCTCAGTGCTCCTCGTGTTCCTGTGTGTGCTCGTGTGTGTGTGTGTACATGCATTATTTGGTTCTTCCTTATATCTTCATGTCTCTGCCGAAATCTTCCATTTGCCTCAAGAGGGTTCACCCTTAATTCTTAGAGGGTTATAATATATTTTTTGAAATATTTACCTGATAATTGTATCATCTCAGGGATGGCATCTTTGATTGCCTTTTTCCTTCAGAGCTGTCGAGATTTTCCCGGTTTTTCAATTTAGAACAACTTTTCATTGTATCCTGTACATTATAAACATTATTTTATAGGACTCTGGGTCTTGTTTAAAATTCTATGGAGAATGTGGATCGTTTTGTTCTGCTCTGTTTCAGCAGGCACTGGACAGTCAGCAGGCAATTAGGTTCAGGCTGGAAATTCCTATCCACCTTCTGTGACTGTGGTTCCAACATCAGTTTGGTTCCCAAAGCTTCTTTGAGATCTGGCTTGTGCATTGTGTCACCCAGCAGTCAGCCTGAGATCTGAGTGGAGGTCTGTGCAGACCAAAGCCTGTGGTCAGATGCATGTACACACAGCTTGGCAGTAAGCCCCCCCATTCTGAGAGCACTTTCTTGAGCTCCCTCCTCACATGGTCTCCAGAAGCACCCTCCTCTTGATATTCTGGATAGAATGCCTAGGCTTTCATTGCTCTGCTCTGTCATACGATCTCTTGGAGCCAAGCAGTGAGAAAAAAGAAGAAAAAGTAATGGGGACTCCATCCACGTTCTCAGGACCACAGTTTCTCTGGCCAAAAACAAGGGTTCCCTCCCTTGGGGGTTTTAGGTGCCCGGCCATCCCCTGCTGCTATTACAACATGCAGGACTGCTTAGGAACTAGGGTGTGAAAGAACCAAAGAGATTTTTTTAAAAAAGCAATTGAAAAGGAAAACAGGGATTTCCTCCACCTTGTCTAGTAGGAGATTCCTTTTCCTGCTCCTCAGACCAGAAATAGAGGGTTCCTCTTCGAGCTTTCCTTCCATATCTGCTGTGTACTTCTGGGCTTCATGTTAAAAGAATACCATTTACAGAGCATCAAAAAGTACAAAGTACCTAAGAACAGACCTAACAAAACAAGTGCAAAATATACAGAAAACCATAAAATTTTACTGAGATATTTTTTAAGGATCCAATTAAATAAAGTGATATCCCAAGTTTATAGTTAAAAGACTGAATATCATAAATGTCATTTCTCAAATTGATTTTAGGCTTCAATGCAATACCAATTAAAATTTCAATAGATAATTTTTTATTTTTTGACACTAAAAATAGCATTAACAGAATTTGTTAATTCATTTGTCTAGAAGGTAATTTTCTGTTGAGGAGAAAAATAACTCTTGATTTTGGGACAAGCACTTTTTTGAGATATAATTCCAGTTTGTAGTTTCAAACTGATATTCTTTCACCCTGGGGATACATTTATCATCTTATTCATTTATTTTTCCTTTTTATTTTTTTAACTGAAGTATAGCTACATAAATAATATATTAGCTTCAGGTGTACAACATTTGTATATATGACATTATGAATCAGTTGCCACAAGAAGTCTAGTCACCATCTGTCACTACAGAGTTATAACAGCATCACTGTCCTTATGCTATGCACTACATCCCCGTGACTTATTTTTTAACTACAACTTTGTGCCTCTTAATTCCCTTTTTCCCAGCGCCCCACCCCTCTCCCAACAGATTTTTTTTAAAGAAATTTAACAGCTTATTCTGCTAAGCAAGAGAGTTCCAGAAAAACATCTATTTCTGCTTTATTGACTATGCCAAAGCCTTTGGCTGTGTGGATCACAACAAACTGTGGAAAATTCTGAAAGAGATGGGAATACCAGACCACCTGACCTGCCTCTTGAGGAATCTGTATGCAGGTCAGGAAGCAACAGTTAGAGCTGGACATGAAACAACAGACTGGTTCCAAATAGGAAAAGGAGTACATCAAGGCTGTATATTGTCACCCTGCTTATTTAACTTATATGCAGAGTACATCATGAGAAACGCTGGGCTGGATGAAGCACAAGCTGGAATTAAAACTGCTGGTAGAAATATCAATAACCTCAGATATGCAGGTGACACCACCCTTATGGCAGAAAGTGAAGAAGAACTAAAGAGCCTCTTGATGAAAGTGAAAGTGGAGAGTGAAAAAGTTGGCTTAAAGCTCAACATTCAGAAAACTAAGATCACGGCATCCGGTCCCATCACTTCATGGCAGATAGATGGGGAAACAATAGAAACAGTGGCTGACTTTATTTTCCTGGGCTCCAAAATCACTGCAGATGGTGACTGCAGCCATGAAATTAAAAGACGCTTACTCCTTGGAAGGAAAGTTATGATCAACCTAGACAGCATATTAAAAAATAGAGACATTACTTTGCCAACAAAGGTCCATCCAGTCAAGGATCTAGTCAAAGATCTGCATGGATAAGGCAATCAGAGGACAAAACCCAAGGTAACAAATAGCAACTGGGTAGTGTGGGTAAGAATGAAGAGATCAAAGAGACCTGGGTCATCAGGGGTCCTCACGGAGAAACAGGATGTGAGTAAGGAGGTACACAAAGGCACGGACCTAAGGGAGAAGTCAAACATTGCAAAGAAATAGCTTGGGACAAGTATGAAGGGAAGAGTGAGAACAATATATACAAAAGACAGTGAGACATGATCAACCACAGCTCAACTACAAAACAGTAAGACCCTCCATCAGTGAAAGGTCTCTGACAGCCAGTTTCAAGAGTCATGACTTTCTCTGACTGAAAAAAAAAAAAAAAAACTCAGTAGGGACTTCCTGGTGGTCCAGTGGTTAGGACTTTGCCTTCCCTGGTTGAGGAGCTAAGATCATTCATACCTCCCAGCCACAAAACCAAAACATAAAACAGTAGCAATATTGTAACAAATTCAATAAAGACTTTTTAAAAATGGTCCACATCAAAAAAAAATCTTAAAAAAGTCACTAAAATTCTTGAATAGGTGAGAAACATAAAGCTAGTTGTGTTGCATAAATATTTATCAGAGGTATAATGTCTAGCTTTGAGGTTAGATAAAAGTATGGAGATAGATGGAGGGGGAAAGGAAGGAACATATCTGAAATACTCTTGCTAGGAATTAAAATCATAAACCAAGTACTTTGCAGGCAATAAATTCAGGTTTCACAGGTAGCTAAACAAAAAGTCTGAAGCAATATAAGGTATTCCATGGATTAAAATTAAAACAAGATATCTAACGTTCTGGTTTGACCTACCAGTATTTACTTTTGACGTTACGTGAGCTACATCAATTTTCTGGGACCTGATGAGAGGTCCAGCTTTTGTAGAAGGAGTGTGTGCTATATTCTTCCTTCGATCTTTTGCTTTACTTATCTTTGAAAGAGGTGCAAAAATACCTAAGAGAGAAGGCAGAATTTTAATATTAAACAATTGAAAGCATTTCAAATAAAGGGACAAGTACAACCATTCAGTAGCAAAACATCTTTAAGTTCTTTTTGAGTGTCTACTAGGTGTCCTTGTAGTGAGAGAGAGAAAAAAAAGTAAGAATCAGTACTTGCCCTCAGAGAGGTTACAATCTAGTTGTCAAGACTAACAACATACACAGTAATTCAAGAAGCACATAATCAGGCATTATGTGAAACTAAGGAAAAAGAGGAATGAGTAGAACTAATAATTATACTTTTATACATTATAATTACTTCTAAATACCAGCAAATAATAATGTACTATATAAGCAGCGGTCCCCAACCTCTTTGGCACTAGGGATCAGTTTTGTGGAAGACAATTTTCCCATGGATTGGGGTGGAAAGGATGGTTTCAGAACGATTCAAGTGCATTACATTTACTGTGCACTTTATTTCTATTATTATTACATCAGCTCCACCTCACATCAGTAGGCATTAGACCCTGGAAGTTGGGGACCCCTGCTATATAGTATAAAAACTATTCTTTCATGTCACTTTATCTATAGCTCCTTAGGGCATATTTTTTCCCATATTACTACTTTTTATGTCCATGTTTTATCTCCTTTCCAGACTTTAAAGACAAAATTCAAGATTACTCATCTCTGCATTCCCCCAATGTACCTAATTATAGTGCCTGACACATAGTAGGGATATCAAATACTTTTGAATACAAACTATAATCTTCCCCAAAGGCTTATCCCTCAACATCTGAAAATTAGAAACAATACAGTGTGTGTTGGGGAGGAGAGGCATGTGGGGATAGGGGAGGGGGCAGTCTCTCTGCTGCAGCTGAGAGTATAAATTCCATTAAAAAAGAAGTTTATCTGGGCATAAAATTTCAGTATATATAAACAGGCAGACTTTAGACACAGTGAATATGAACTGTAAATACCAAGATTATTTGGCTCAGACATTTAAGAAGAAAAAATAAAGTCATAATATGTGTACTATACATTTCCATTCAGTGTTTACACCTAAACTAACAAAGACATATTATGACCAAAATGTAATACATTAGAACAACTTGTTTTAAAATAGGTTTTTAAGGACAACAAAAAGTGAGTGCTCTATTTATAGGTAACAATTGCAAACTATACTGCTTTTCTGCTAACCTTGACATTCTTTCCTCCCTTGGATTCTACAGTACTTCCTTCTGATCTTCCCAGATCTTTTGACTTCTCCACAGTGTTTTTTCTCTTCTGTCTCCCGACTACCAGATTTTTCTTTGACCTTCTATTCTTTTCTCTAAATTATTTTCCTTGCCAAATACACATACATTCTCAAGTCAAGTGTTTGAAGAAATAAATTATTCTATACTGTGGGATTGTACATTTGTAAAATCTTACTGGAAGACAAGAATTCTGCCCTAATTTACTTTATGATACTAACTATAAGGAAATACTCATATTTAAGAGGTACGAAGAAGGTTACACTTGTATATTATAAAGGAGAAGATAGACTTCAAGAATCAAAGCAATTTCTAGTTTTCTACTATGACCCAATCACACTTTAGGAAATTATAAGAAAATAATCCAAATTGGAGGAAAAGACTGTCTACCTGAATATGCCAACATTGCAATATTATAAGTAAGAGAAAAAACAATTATTTGGCAGTTGAAGGAATGAATCAACTATATTTATGAACTATTACATCACCATTAACAAGTAGAACAATAAAAATTACATAGAAATATAGAAAAATATGAAAAGCAAATTCAAGAAAACAAAAACTGAACTGTAAGTTCGATTGCATTATGATTATATCTGTGAGAAGTTGTATGTGTGGATATAGGAAGGACTGAAAAAAATCAAAAACCAAAACATATTTATGAGTGCAGACTATGAATTATTTTTCAAATTTGTTTGTGTCACTAAAGTCACAATAACATTGTTCAATGAATGAACTATATAGTTCTCATCCCCATTGCTTTTTTTAATTAACTAAATCATTTGAGAGAAGCAAAACTAAATTTAAAGCAATGATTGGATACAATCAAAGTTGAAAGTGTGTGCCATATACGTGCTAACCTTCCTGTTTAGAATCTCATGCTAATCAAAACAGTGATGGGATTCTCCTCAGATCCTGACATATAATTATAAGGCTTAACTAAAAATAAACATCTAAGGAAGAATTATTTTTAAACAGAAGAGTAATGAATTTCTAGATAAACATAACCCATTTTGTTTACCCACAATTCCTCCTAAAACTCTACTACAATTTTAACAAGAAATAAAAACATTAACACTAAAGAAAAAATAAAATTAAAAAAGAGAGAGAAAAACACTAAAGCTTCCAAAGAAGTTTCCAAAAATAGGGAAAAGGAAAAAGCAGAAGAAAGACTCTGAAACTTGTAAATAGCAACATGAAATCTCAAGATAAGAGCTGGCAAAGTACTGCCTGAGAGCCAGGTCCTCCCTGCCACCTACTCCTGCAATGGTTCTGTTGGAACACAGCCACACCTATTTGTTTACATATAGTCTATGCCTGCTTATTCACTACAACAGGAGAGCTGAAGAGTTGCAGCAAGAGACTGTATGGCCCATCAGTTTAGTCCAGTTCAGTCGTGTCTAACTCTTTGTGACCCCATGGACTGCAGCACACCAGGCTTCCCTGTCCATCACCAGCCCCCGGAGCTTGCTCAAACTCATGTCCATCCAGTCGGTGATGCCATCCAACCATCTCATCCTCTGTCGTCCCCTTCTCCTCCTGCCTTCAATCTTTCCCAGAATCAGGGTCTTTTCAAATGAGTCGGTTCTTCACATCTGGTGGCCAAAGTATTGGAGCTTCAGCTTCAACATCAGACCTTCCAATGAATACCCAGGACTGATTTCCTTTAGCATAGACTGGTTGCATCTCCTTGCAGTCCAAGGGACTCTCAAGAGCCTTCTCCAACACCACAGTTCAAAAGCACCAATTCTTTGGTGCTCAGTTTTCTTTATAGTCCAACTCTCATATCCATACATGAGTACTGGAAAAACCATAGTTTTGACTATACTGACCTTTGTTGGCAAAGTAATGTCTCTGCTTTACAATATGCTGTCTAGGTTGATCATAGCTTTTCTTTCAAGGAGCAAGCATCTTTTAATTTCATGGCTGCAGTCACCATCTGCAGTGATTTTGGAACCCAAGAAAATAAAGTCTGTCACTATTTCCCCACCTATTTGCCATGAAGTGATGGGACTGGATGCCATGACCTTAGTTTTTTGAATGTTGAGTTTTAAGCCAGCTTAAAACCTAAAATATGGCCCATAAAATCTAAAATTATTTACTACCTGGCCCTTAACAGAAAACATTTGCCAAGCTGCATTAGACAATAGTGTATCACCTTCCAAATACTGAAAGAACGTGAATTTCAACCTATTCCTGATCCCACTAAATTATCATATGAGGTGTAAGGGTAGAAATAAACATTTCTGGAATGGAAACTCTCAAAAAATTTACTTCCCATGAGTCCTCTGTGAAAAACCTACTGAAGGATGTGATCCACCAAAACAAAGAAGTCAACCAAAAAAAAAAAAAACTGACTTACAATAGTAAGAATATCAAATCTTTCTCTTCATAGTATGAAATCAATAGATGTCTAAAATTGGAAAGATTCCTATAAATATATTAGTCATAATATGAAATGAACATCAGAAGATAACAGCTAAAGAAGTAAAAAACATTCTTGCCTCTAAAGAACGGGACTTGGAGTGAGGAAGTGCAAGCCAGGGCAGGGTTTCATTACTGTTTTACAACAAATTTGACTAATTTAAACTAGGCATTTGTGTTTACTTTGGTAATTATTAAAAGGAATAAATAGGTTTATCAAATATTGAAAATTATTATAAAATTTTCATAGTTGCCTAACCTTAGAAGCAACCAAGATATCCTTTAGTAGGTGAATGGAGAAATAATGGAAGTCTATGATACCTCCAGACCATGGGAGTATTATTCAGTGCTAAGAAGACATGAGCCATCAAGCAATGAAGAGACATAAATGCAAATTACTAAGTGAAAGAAGCCAATATTAAAAGGCTACATACTGTATGATTCCAGCTCTATGACATTCTGGAAAAGACAAAACTATGGAGACAGTAAAACAATCATTGATTGTCAGGGGCCTGGGGGTGGGGGGACGGTGGCTGAATAGGTGGAGCACACAGGATCTTGAGGGAAGTGTAAATACTCTATAATACGGCATTGCTGGATACATGCCATTATATATCTGTCCAGACTCACAGAATACGCAGCATGAAGAGTGCATCTCAAGGCAAACTGTGGCCTTTGAGTGATTACGATGTGTTCATGTAGATTCAACAATTGCAAGAAATGTACCCTCTGGTGAAGGGATGTGGATGAAAGGGGAAACCGTGCATGTGTGGGGCAGGAGGTTTATAGGAAGTCTCTGTACCCTCCTCTCAATTTTGCTATGAACCTAAAACTGCTCTAAAAAAAAAACTTTTAAAAAATTGTTATAAAATTTCTATAATTAAAAAATCTAATATGTGCTAGAATTAACAGATCAATGGAACAAAACAATCCTGAAACAGACTGTAGCATTTAGAAGAACTTAATTCATATTAAAGGAAGTGCAACAAGTCAAAGGGAAAAGGATAGATTTAGAGAGAAGAAAAAAAAAACCTGTTGCTGAGAAACCTTTGGCTTCTGCTTCATCAGGGGGTGCTCCACCTCTCCTGCTCCCCACACCTCAAGTAGTGTAGCAAAGACTGGGCTCAGACAGCTGAGCTGGCTCGGCAGGAAGGACTATGCCAATTTCTGTATAACCCAACACATAACCCTGGCCCCCCAACTTGCGGTTTAAATATGTAAAGGGGAAAGGAAGAAGGGTCCTTGGGGATCCACCTTTGTCCTAATCATGCATGCCTCTCCTTGGGATGATGGGGTTAGGGAGGCCACACACACTCTGCTACAGTCTAAGCCTCTTTGATCTATATCAGCTCTCTCTGCTGCTAATGGTTTTGGTCTTGCCTTTAGTCTGCTGGACAGTTGCCAAAATTAGCTAATAGAGGAAAATTAAATTCTTAACCTCATACAACTAAACAAATAAACTCCAAATTAATTGACTAATAGAGTATTTAAAAATAAACACATTCAAAAGAATAAAATATATAACCTATAGTGAATCCTTGGATTAGGAAGAATGACCTACCTTAGCATAAAAGCAATTTTAAGAAATTATAAAGGAAAAGTCTTTTTTAACTGCATAAAATTACATGTCCAAAAACACTGCAGATGGAGTTCAAAGGAAAATGACAAACTAGGCAAAATATCTGTAGTAAATATAAAGGCTTAACATTTTAAACCTGTATTCACATTTTAAAAACTATTATCAGTTTAAAATAATACTTATATCCCAATTTTTTAATGGGCAAACAATATGAGTAATTATTTCTTGGGAATTACCAACACAATACAAAAAATACATGTGCTACAACAGAACATTTTAAACATTCCACTTCACCACAATCAAGAGAAATATGAATTCAAACAAATTTCACCTACCAAATTAGAAAAATTAAAGGAAATGGAATCATATAAAAAATCATACTTTCAAAAAATATTTAAAGATTTGTAGAAATTCTAATAGGATGTCAGTTAAAAATGCAGACTATCTACTTATAACCCAAATTTTGTGGAAAAAAATAAACAGAAAACATATACAGGCAATTTTACATTTTTCCCCCTTTTTTAATGTTTTTTAAATCTAATGTCATGGACATTTTTTATAAAGAAAAATTTTAATTGAGCCAAAAATGAGGCTCCAGCTTAAGTGTATGATGAAAGGAAACTGGTGAGTTTCCCAAATGGCCAGGCTCCAAAACAAAAACACTCCAAGCCACACTGCACCCTTGGCACAGAGGCCATGTCGTGACCTTGGACATGGCTCTAGAGATGGCAGCTACTATCATAACTTCTGTCCTGCAGTAACAACACGATCCCCCATTTGATACATTTATAACAGGTAGCAGGTAGTTAACATTTTTTGGGTGCTTACAGGGAACCAAGCACTTTTCTAGGTGCTTTCTATATTTATCAACACATTTAACTCTCACGTGAACTCTGTAGGTTTGTTATCCTCAATTTACAGAAGAAAACTGAGGCACACAAGAAGAGAAAGAAGGTCCCATAGCTGGTAGGGAGAACAGCTGATTCACACCCCAGCCATCAGGCTCCAAAGCCTGTACTCTTCACACACTATCCTGCACTGCCTCCCTATCGAGCTGCAAGATGAAGTACTGTGCAAACAGGGAAACTAACGTTATGGGAAAATATTCTCAACATAGTAAGTGACAAAAGCAATTAGAAATCAATGTGTCAGTGTGTGTGTGTGTGAGAGAGAGAGAAAGAAACAGAGAAAATAAAATTAAGCAAACATTTGTCATAGAAAGAAAGAATCATTCCAGCTCAGAAGCACAGTAATAAAGTTGGCCTCACTTGCTTTTCTAATTTTTTAAGTTTTTCAGCATCTAGATAGGCAATGGCAACCCACTCCAGTATTCTTGCCTAGAAAATCCCATGGACAGAGGAGCCTGGTAGGCTACAGTCCATGGGGTCGCTAAGAGTCAGACACGACTGAGCAACTTCACTTTCACTTTTCACTTTCATGCATTGGAGAAGGAAAAGGCAACCCACTCCAATGTTCTTGCCAGGAGAATCCCAGGGACGGGGGAGCCTTGTGGGCTGCCATCTCTGGGATCGCACAGAGTCGGACATGACTGAAGCGACTTAGCAGCAGCAGAGTACTGTAGTTCTTTGGTAATAGAGAATAAAAGCCCTCCTTCAGTCATGACACCACCACCAGCAGGATTCAGGAAGGTCCACAGAGCTGGGTGCACTCCTAGTAAGACAGACTCTATCAGCCACAAGACTGCTCAGTAAGAAAAGGCCAGTCTCTTCATTCATTTATAACCAGGGAGAATGCTTTACTTAAAAAATAATGAAAAGGGGTGAGATACATGGAAAGAGTAACACGGAAATTACTTACTATATGTAAAATAGAGAGCCAACAGGAATTTGCTGTATGGCTCAGGAAACTCGAACAGGGGCTCTGTATCAGTCTAAAGGGGTGGGATGGGGTGGGAGATGGGAGGGAGTTTCAAAAGAGAGAGGTTACATGTATACCTATGGCTGATTCATGTTGAGGTTTGACAGAAAACAAAATTCTGTAAAGCATTATCCTTCAACAAAAAAATAAACAAAAAAAAGAAAAGAAAAAGTCTATGAAATAGTTGAAATGGGTCATTAAATGCTGTGCCTCAGTCATGGATCAAATTCAACCATAAAAAAAAATTTAAAAAATGAAAGAGTAAAACTGTATTACTTTAAATTAATTTTCATCAAATTAGGTAGTAACTACCTTACCATATTTGGGGGCACATTTAAAGTACTGGACTTTCCCAACACTTCCATTGTTTTTTCCTTCTGGTTCATCCAACTCAATGCCAGCCCACTGTCCATTTGCAAATTCAGTTGTTCCACAAAATCTCAATGTTCCAACCTAAAGAAATATAAATCAGGGTAACTTTTGAGTATTACTTGTAATCTTAAATTTTCTACTCTTGTAACTTTATCACAGAAGTCTTTAAAAAGTACTCACTCAAAGCAGACTTCAGAAGAAGGAAAATATAACTGGGGATAAACACAGACATTAAATACTGATAAAAGAGTTGATGGACCAAGAAGGCATAAGAATCCTAAATCTATATGCACTTAACAACTAACGCAGGAACAGTGAGAGTCACATTTGCTGCATTTTTATACAGTAGTAATTTGGGGAGAACCACTACTGAGGAAGAGGGAGCTGCAAGGGGAAACCTGCAGACTGGAAGCCTGTAAATTCACTCAGTCCCTCCAATTTTCTCCTATTTAAATACAGATGTCTTCACTATTCAGTTTAACTAATAGTTTATATTCTTAAGTTATACTTTATCGTAACCGTGCATCTAAATCTCATGTTTTCCATTAAGTATCTTTCTACCTACACATTGAACTTAAAAACAAAACAAAAAACACCCCAAGCCACACTGCACCCTTGGCATGTAAGCCACGTCGTGACCTTGGCATGGCTTTAGAGATAGCAGCTACTATCATACCTTCTGTCCTGCAATAACAACACGATCCCCCAGCTTCAGGCCAAGTGACGTCAGCATCACCTTGCTAGTAACACGATCGTAATTTGGAAGCAAAGGCTTTGAGAGATCACATGACAGAGGCGCTGCATCCAGCAGCATCTGCTTGATTTCCTTAGCAGTGGCCGCGGCATCGGCCATTTCCAAGGGCATCTCCACCGGGTCTGGGACAACGTCAGCAGGGATCTGCCCTTTGTCATTCTACAGATAAAGAGAAACTTTTCAATTCATAATTGGCTCAGAGCTCTACATGGCCACCTAAAAGTATTCTGGGAAAAATCTTAAGTTAAATTCATCGATCATTTATTTATTCAAAAATATTCACTAAACACCTACTACCTGACCATTCTAAGTGTTAAAGACACACACAGTGAAGAAATCAATAGCTCCACCCTCAAAAAGCACACAGCCTAATGAGGGGCAGACTATAATCACATAAATAAAATGTATGGTGTATCAAAGGGTGAAAAGTGGCAGAGAGAAGAACAAGGCAGAGAAGAGGAACATGGACACGGGGGCAGAGAAGGCCTCGGTGCTGAGCGGCACTGGTGCAGAGGCCTAGGGAGGTGAGGGAACATGGGGCAGGTTAGCTGGTGGGGATGGCAGTCCAGGCTGAAGGAAGAGCAGGAGCTCAGGCTGTTAGCAGGTGGCATGCCTGGAGAACAACCCTGGACCCGACACTCCCAGTGGTCTCCTGAGCCTCCACCTGGGCTCCGTGACCTTGACCCACCCTGCCCACTCATGGTGCGACTCAGATTTCAAGAACAGAATCCATAGTTTCAACACTTCTAAAATTGGGGCTGGGATTTATCCTGCAGCAAAAAAAAAAAAAAAAAAAATGGTCAGTCACAGGGCCCACTAACATTTGCATGGTGTTTATATAAGCAAAACTCTACCCCATAGATTCTCACTTGGTTATCACATCAATAAAAAGCTTGTGAATAACAGAGATAAAAATCCTTGCCTGTTACAGATTTGTTTTTATTGCAGCAGGAAGGACCAACTAAACAAGGAAAATATTACTACCATTTCCAGTTTGCCAATTAGGAGACTTAGGCAAGGAGAGATGAATGAGTGATCACTCAACGTCATCTCCATGATTACTGCAGAGATGACACCACAGCCCACATTCAGCAACCACTGGACTCTCAGCTCTTCTGCTCCATGCCGTCCTTCCCTCAAACAAGCCCTCTTTCTTCTATGCTCCCTAACCAAAAACTCAGACTTCAGCAGAAATATTCCAGACTGTAATCTTCTCTTAATGAGATGAACCAAAATTCTTTGGCTCAGAAACCTTCTTCCCTTTTCTTCTCCTCTGATAATTATCTTTAAATGACCCACGTGGATAAAAGAATGAGACTTTTAGAACACTTAGTTTGCAAGGGCCTCACATTTTTTATTTTAAAATTCAAGTCAGTTTGGTCCCAAGTAAAAATATGGTAGGAAGACATGTTATCAAATCAGGGGGATGCTGATGAACTATTTTGATTCCCCAATTTCAAAGTACAAAATATAAAGAAAATTATCTATGGTGCTAATCTATACTCTTAAGAAAAAGAAAGAAAGGAAAAAACTTTTTTAAAATCACCAAACCTGTTCTGTTAAGTTGTAGGCTACTTTTATACTGAATATTTTACTTCAGATTTTTAAGTCCTCACCTTTCTAGAGTACGTCACACACTTCTATTAATTCCTACATAAAATTTAGCAACTGAAACTTCAGTGTTTAAAAAATACTAAATACTAATAAAATAATAATGATGTCATGTTAACATAAGAAGACTTGTTCATGATTATAGATTCCACTTTCTTCTAAAGTAGTGGCTAAGTTAGGGTCTGATCCAAGGGCTACTGCTGACCCACATGTAGATATCTTTTTTTTTAAGTATTAACTACCAAAAGTGGGTAAAATCTATTAATTATTTTGGGCTTGAATTGGTAATTTACCTCTGTGACATACCTCACTGCATCTTACTAGATTCAAAATACTCCTTCCAGTAATGGGGTCTTGCCAAGAGTTGCACTAGCAAAAGCAAACACCTATCACCTTCACACTCCAATCAACTCCTGGCCTTTGTGCACGCCACTCTCTGCTTAACAGGCCTTTCTCAGCTCCCTCCTGTACCTGGTTAATTCTAAACTCTGTTTAAGTATTCAAGTTTACCTATGCCAGGAAGCAGGCTTTCTAAGCCTTGGACAGACTCCCTTACCATGCAACCCCATGACACTCTGTGCCACACCCCGCCTGTCCCCCATTCTAACACACTCAACTTGACACGCTACAATAAATCTGCTGGCTCTCTTGTTTGTACCCCCCTCTAGATGACATTTTATTTGAGGACAGAGACACCTTTATTGTTCCAGTGCCATGTATTGTCCCAGACGCATGTATTCTCCCAGTGCCTAATAAACAATAGGGCACGAAGGATGGAGGCAGGGAAGGAGGAACAGAGGGGTTGGTTAAATAATTAATGGGGTTAAACAGAAAGAAAAGTGGCAAAGAACTGGGGAGGGAAGGCAAAACAGGAAAGCAAGGAAAAGAGAAGGGGAGGAGGCTTTTGCTAGCACTGCCCACTGCTGCCACTTCAGGAGAATGCACAGACCCAGTGAAGAATCCCTGCCAGAGCAAGTCACTGCCATTAATGCAACAGAAAAGAACACGCGTAGCCACTTTGGTGAAGACAATAAAATACCGAACGATTTGAAGTTTATGAAGTTCAGTCTTGTGTGTTAACTTTGTAAGTATGTAACTTGATCATGAAAAAATAAATTTTTCCTTTCAATTTTAACAGTTTACTCTGTTCTTAAATAGGCCTTTTTTAGACTGTCTGAAATAAAACTTCTTTCCAAAAGAATTTAAAATATTGTTTAATGCAGAAATATAAACTTTAATATATGCATTTTTATTTAACAGCTAAAGGCTTTATAAATAAAACAGAAGCCTAAATGAAAGATACTTTTAAACTCAAAGATGATAAGCTCTAAAGAGTATTTTATTTAGCTGAATGAAAGTAAGGCTAGTAGAGCTTATCAATATAAAAGGACTGAAATTCACTGCTATGCCTTAAACTTATTTGAGATAAAAGTTTATCATTATTACTCTTTATATGCCCCACAAAAAAATATAAATTATTTACTCATATGAGAGTTCCACAACAACATCCAGATTCAACTCTTTTCTGGGAGATAATGTTAGATGTTTTAATTCTTTTTAATATTTTTCACTTTTAATTTAACCTCTTACCCTAAATGCAGGATTTGCTCCATGCTCCAACAAGCATTTCACGGTACTTGCACACAAGTTATATGCAGCAATATGCAGAGCTGTTCCAAAATTAAAGTCACTGCAAGTGGCATCCACATCTGTAATTGAACATCACAAGTGTATTAACAAAAATTTTAGTTAATCTACTATAGTGTGAAAGGAGGTAGTTTGGGTTGGATTTATTTGGGGGAAGAGGGGTATAAGCTATTGACAAGACTTAAACCAATGCACTAGAAGAACCATTCTCACAATGGAATAAAATCTGCATATTACAATCTGGTTAGCTAATTTTTTTCTTAGTATAATAAAATTTCACTATCAAATGGACTCATGTTATCATGGGCTTTCTAACCATCACAAACTAAAGTATACTTAAAAGAAATTAATGGCAATAATTCATATTTGTAAAAGTAACTATCTTAACACACTCTTTCACTAACCTCTTGCATATTTGCCGCGACAATGATAATGTAGCAGGGTTCAGATCAGAGACTAGCAAACTGTGGCTCACGGCCAAATCCAACTCATCGTGTTTTCATAAATAAGGTTTTGTTGGAACACAGCGAATTGCATTCATTTATACATTCTCTGTGGCTACTTTCACACCACTCTGTAGAATCAAGTAGTTTCAACAGGGACCATGTGGTCCACAAAGCCTAAAATTTTACTATCTGCCTCTTCATAGAAAAAAGAAGGTAAAACAATGGAGACTTCTCAAACCTGCAACAAGGTACAATTAAACATACGCTACATGCTGTATTCATCCACAATACTTCATGATGAATTTGGATTTCACAGTAAGAATGAGAATCTTGCAATTCTAAGAACATTTTAAGAACTTTCAACAAATCATCAGGGTGCTATACATAGATACAAGATATACCCCAGATTTGGATATCCCATTTTGACTGTTTTTTATAACATGGCTTTAATATATCTCTGGTTCTGCTAATCCTACCTGCATCAAACTACCATTTCACCACCTTATATGCCCTACCCACAACTGCAAACAAACCAAGACACACTCGGAACACTGTCTTAAGTTATGAAAGACACTGTACTATCAAGAGAGGCTTTCTTCCTAACATCATTCAAAAAGTGAAAACGTAAAAAGGGGAAGAGGAGCTGGACAACTATATGAAGCAGAGGCTAGAATCAACATTCTGGGAAATTTATCTACTGAATCTCTAAAACAAGTCTTCTACAAATGGAGGAAACACCGCACACAGCCTTCAACGCAAAGTAATACTATGGCACTTGTCATTTTTTCTCTAAAGAACACTGCCCCACTGAAAGGAACCAAGGCTGCGGTGTAGACAGTCTGATGTCCAATTTGGGGACATCAAGCACCACCAACACAAGAAGAAAAAAAATTAAAATCTATCCTTTAATGGAATCACAGAATTTCAGAACTGAATACCACCTAAAATAAATATTCTTCATGATTTCAGTGCTCAGCCCTGAAGGTTTTATTGCTCTAAATTTCTGGCTACCCAAATAAGACTAAAGAACTATACATAGATTCAACTACACTTTATAAAATCCATGTTACACTGGGGAATGTGCAGAGATATAAAAAAATGAGATAACACTTTATTTTCTAAGTCTGTACTAAATCTTTTGTGAAAGGATAGTAAGTAATCTTCAATTTAAAAAATTCAAACTATTTCTGAAAAATAAAATGGGATTGGAACTCATACAGAACAAAATGGGTCACAAGTGAAAATATCTTTGAGTTATAATTTTTCTGCCATCAATAATGTGTTCAATTAATAACATCCAGTGGTGATCTTGTAGTACTTACCTTTTGGTTTAGATGTCTTCAAAATCACTCTTATAAGCTCAGGAACATCAAAATAAGCAGCATAATGCAAGGCATTCATGTTTGTCCATCGACTCCGCAAACTAACATCTGCTCCCAGATCAATAAGCTGAGTTGCAAATTTTACCGCTGTATCAACATCACCTAGAGAAGGTTTTCTAAATTACTTTCCTTCAATACAAATGTTAAGTTCCAATGGATGCCATCTACTACCTCATCTAAAAATCCAAGGCAAACAGCATACTGAATATACACTTACAACTCAAAAACTGTCACTTTTACAAGGAATTTATTCTTTCTAACAAAATAATCATACTCAAGGACATTGATAAACACATAGCTGTAAAGATGTTCATCACAGCACTTTTTATTATGAATAAAATTGTGAAACAACCTAAAAGTACAATAAGATGACACTGGTTAAATAAATTATGAGCCATCCATATAATGGAATACTATAGAGCCATGAAACCAGTGTACTGGACCCCTGCTGCTCAGAGTGCACTCTGTGGACCGCTGCCAGTCCCAAACTATAATTCACACTTTTGATAATGTTTCTCTTTTCCCTGTGTAATCATTCCTCCAAATATATTAGTTGAAATGCAATTTTATGCTTTTGAAAAATACTTGGACTTATATTTTATATGTCTTTAATTTCATTTTCCTATTACAAGGTCATTTTTATTTTATTTTACAAAAGTATCAGTCCATGATGGACTGCAGAAACAAAAAACAGAAGAGTCCTTCATCGTCAATAGTTTAAGAAGCACTGTCTCAGACTATTGAAACAGGGAGAGGTATTCACAATTTATCACTAAAAGGCAGTGGTAAAGCACAGGAGAATAACAATTTTGGAAACTATGCACATATGTATGTAGGAACAGACCTTAGACAGACATAAAGACCAGGGTGTGCAGTGAGCGGGATGCCTGGAAAAAAGCATGGACTGTTAAACCTTGCTGTAAACCCTCAGGAAGGTTCTAGGTGTTACTAGTTACTCTCACCTAGCAAGCAGGCAGGCATGAAGCCTGTTCCAGAAAAGTTGGGAGGTGCCAGGAGACTATAAAGACTCCCTCAAGAAAAGGGAGGAACAGGAACAAGCTGTGTGGAGGACCTAACTGAATCCTCACCTATTCAAGGAATATTATCACCATCACCAAGGTGCCCTTCCAGGGACTCTGGTTGACACAAACATACAAGCACAAACATGGATGTCTCAAGCCATTAACAGAATCACCACATACTTACCAATACCGTGAGCTCCAGATTTGCATGTATAATGCAGAAGAGTCATATCTGTCAATCCATCTCTGTCATTCACATTGCAACCTCTCTTAAGAATCTGAGGAAACCAAGGAAGATATGATTACAACATAAGAGTCTACTGATTTCAAACTAGTACTGAGGAACCAGGATAGTCAGTCTTATTGAATTAGTTCTCAACAAATCCTGGAGGAGGGAATGGCAACCCATTCCAGTATTCTTGTCTGGAGAAGCCCATGGACAGGGGAGCCTGGTGGGCTACAGTCCGTGGGGTCGCAAAGAGTCAGACACGACTTAGCGACTGAGCATGCATGCACAAAATGAGTAGACAGAACTGACTTCTCTTAAGGATGAATTTTAAGTCTGCACCCAATAACAATAATGAAAATTGAACTTGTCACCAGACCAAAGGAAACTCCTGAAGAGTATTCCCAAGTAATTTGTCACTCAAAATAGGTTCCTCAACTTCTCAAAGGACAAGCAAATTTCCTTTCTAATGAGAGTAACAGTATTTGAATAAGTATAAGCTCCCCTTCCTTAACACACGACAGTAAGCTGGTCAAGGAACCCAGCATTATTCTTTTACTCCTCTTGCAAAACATTCAGAGTTTTTAAATTATATTTAAGCCTAGATCTTTACCAAGCCACCCAAAAGTATAGATAAACATGATGGTAATCAAATTCCCTCATGAAAGTATTTTTTAATTTATAAATTAATTTGTATGAAAATATTAAAAATGCCTGCTCCCATCAAGAGTCAAAATGTCAGAACTCCAGACACAAGGAAGTGAGGAGCACAGGGGAATGATGGAAAGACTGTGCTGTGTGCGTGCTCAGTCACTTCAGTCGTGTCCCACTCTTTTGCAACCCTATGGAGCCTGCCAGTCTCCTCTGTCTATGGGATTCTCCAGGCAAGAATACTGGAGTGTGTTGCCATGCCCTCCTCCAGGAGATCTTCCTGACACAGGGATTGAACCCATGTCTCCTGCATTGCAGGTGGATTCTTTACCCACTGAGCCACCCTGGAAAGCCCCAATGGAAAGACTATACAGCACTAATTCACTTTTGGTGAAAAATCCAGAGATACAAAGAACAAGCATAAGCATCTTTAAAAGATTTCCCCTTTATCACCACCTATTTATTCCAATGGGGAAAAAAATCTTTTACAATTAATAATCCTAATAACATAAGATTTATGATATAAAAACTCCTTACCTCATTTCCAATAACGTCAATGTTTTGCTGGACCTGAGGAACCCACTGTCTTAAAATGGCAAACAATTCTGATACAGAAGTTTTGGGATCAAAGAGAATTTCCTGGCATGATGTATCATTAGGATCAAAGAAAGAAAACTCTGTTTAAAGAATTAAAAAAAGGCATAAGTTATATTTATTAAAATTTCCAAAAGCATATGTTAAAAATAATAAACAACAAGACCAAGACTCAAATGACACAAATACTTTTAGGTGCTAGAAATTTTTTACCTTAAGCAAGTCTCAAAAGCAAAGTCAGGATCACCAAAAATTATGAAGCACTTCTGAAGTACTGTGTGAATGAGATTTCCATGTATCACACCACATCTTATCACAAATGAAACAAAAATCTGAGTTCACTGATCTCAAACCCTAAACTGTCCAAGAACTTCCTCTAAAGCATAGAAAATGTGTCAAAGTTACAGGTATTTTCACCTCTCAAAATATAAATATGTCATGAACAGTAGATTCAGATCCATGATTAAAACATACATAGTAGAAAGAAATATGCCAGAATATTAACAGTGGTACTAGAATGATGTGTAATTTTAAATATTCTTGTTACTTCTCTGTAGTTTCCTAATTTTCTATAGTAAACAGGCATTACTTTTTGCCACTGAGAAGCCAGTGTGGGGACCTGCTATGTACACACAATAAGTACAATGTGATAATGCAGAAAGAAAGCATTGAGGCAAAGAGATTGGGTTATTTGGAATATGTATTAGTAAAGATGTGGAATACTAGACAAAATTAAACATGATTTTAAAATTCCTTAAAACTTCCTTAAGATTCAGAGAACAGATTATCCTATGGCCAGAAAATAAAAGAGAACAGAAGAAAATCAGATTCTTTAATCTTGAAAAAGAAGCTAGGGACTCTAAAAAAGCAGAAGCATCTAAAGAAGAGACACATTAGAAAAGCAGTATTTGCTGAGTGCTTACACTTTACCAAACACCTTACCTGATAGGTATCAGTCTCATTTTATAGATAAGCTCAGACTAACTAATACTTGCTCAAAGTCAGACAGCTAGCAAGTGACAAATTTGGGGCAGAAAACGAGGTCTGCCTCCAAAGTCTATCATCTTCCCTCTATGATGTTGCCTCCCCAAGGAAATTCACTATTGAGCTAAAATTTACAGATCTTAGCAGCATACATAAGTTATTTAAAGTTTAATTATTATTTAAAATAATTTCAATTCTAATCAATCAAAATTTCACCAAGATTCCTTTGTAGGAGGAGACAGACAAAATTACATTCCCATTACATTTAGAAAAAAATACAAACTCCTTTCTGAGGCCTAAAATGACCCTGCCTGGTCTGGCCCCTGCCTTCCTCCCCAATTTCATCTCCTGCCATTCTGCCCTTCAACCACTTTGCTTCTCAGCCACAATAGCCTTCCACTATTTCTCTGGATACACCAAAGTTTTTTCCCCAACTCCGTATCTTTGATTTCCTATTCTTCTGCCTAGAACACTTCTCTCAACCAGATGCTTCTGATTCTTCAGATGACCGGCCCACCTAACAACCACTCTGCTCCATTATCCTCTGTCCATTTTTTTTCTCCACAGAATTCATTATAACCTATAAAATTCACATTTTGTTTATTCACGTGTTCATTTATTGTCTGTGTTCCTTCCTAGAATGTCACTCTTGGTCACTGTGCTATCCCCAGCATCTGGGACAATACCTAGCACATAACAGGCCCTCAACAAATACTCACTCAGCAAACACAATTATGGATGCCATGCTTTAAGAGGACACTGACTATAGCATACTAAAAAGAGAACTGGAGTGAAAAGGGTCTAGAAATCCTGATGATGAGGGACTGGTAAAGGAATCAGAAATGTGTAGCCTAAAGAAGTACAGACTAGTTTAAAATATCCAAACTATCTTCAAATATTTGGAGGTTATCATATAAATAAGTGTTTGTTCCACACACATATCAAACCATTTGGCCAAAATTTTAAGGAGGCAAACTTTGAGTCCATATACAACAACAATTTTATCACAACTGAAACTTTAGCGATGAAACAAACTATTAGTTTCCTACTACTGAAGACATCCAAGTGGCTGAATGGTTACCCATCAGAGATCCTGAAACAGAATTTCTATACTAGGAAATGAGTAGGGAAAGCTGAACTATAGGTCCATTCAGATTCTAAGGACCTAGTAAGAATTCAGACAATGTTTAATTTTGGTTATACAAAGGGATCCATACCCATTTTCATCTTTCAGTGTATTTATTCAATAAACACTGACTGAGCAACTAATATCAACAAATGACTACCTTAGCCCAATGAGATAATAAAAAACAAAACGTGATTTCTACTCCATCCAAAGAGCTACAGTCTGGGAAAGGAAATAAGACAATTATGACTCAAAATAGAACAAGGTAAGTGCCATAAGCAAGGTACAAAGTGCTTTTGAAGGTTTTTCCTGCATAACTGATTTTTTTATATCTGAAAATCAATCCAGTCAGTTTTTGTAAAAACTGCAAATAACTCCCAAGATCTAGGCACAGGTTTTATGTAACACCTTTGATGACTACAAGGCAAGCTGCTACAGAATCCGAACATATAAAAATAGCATACTTGGAGATGAGTAGTTATTAGAATGGATATGACTAAAAAGACAAATTCACAATCCAATCATTATATTTTCACTAATATTTAAAAACTGCATCATCTCTACCTCCAAAGACAATTTGAAATGGTGACCCAATATTTTACTTGAAAAACTCTATCTAAATTAGAAATGTAACACATCCATCAAGCTTATCTTCCAGTTTTATTTTATTCCTTTATCACCTATCTGATAAAATACGGTCCCAGGAAAACAAATCTAAATAGATTAAAAACTAGAATACTACTAAATTTACATTTTACAAAGAATATTCAATGAACCAATTTAAATATGAATCCATCTCAAGCCACATTGCCAGGAAAGGTCTCACCCTCTCCGCATAAGTACAGAGCTTTTCTGGTTTTGTTTTACCATATTTCTGTATACACTGATAATTACAATGGGAGACAGTTGAACAGAATCCAAATTAGGCTTGTTTGTGTGTTAAAACATTACTTTTTGTTACATGGTCACCCAAATTAGGATCATTTCAGCAGTGATTACTTGGCTTGTTAATTAGAATCCCAGTATTTCAGAGATAACAGGGCCCTTAAAGAAGGCTACCTCACAGTGTTTTTATATCTTTTTCTTTTTTCCATACATGGCTTTTTAAACAAGTCAATATATTTAACCAAAAGATATATATCATTAGCAGAAGGATGCTAGATGTCTGAGCACCACTGCATTTTAAAAATAAAATCCTCTGAATCCACCGTGGTGCTTAAAATGAACATTTTTACATAGTAAAAATACTGACAGCAGAAATAAAGTGTTTAGCTTAAAAGGCAGGAAAAGCAATAAGCAATTGTTATTTTTGAAAAAGTAAAACTTCAGCAATTTTATGAAAACCACAACAAATGGTTTTAGGAAAAATTAGGAATACAAAAAGGTATAAAACAGAAGTCAAGTTACCAGTTCGTGTTAAACAAACACAGCTACTTAACATACCACAGTCTGAAGGCATTGGTGCTGCAGAAATGGAAAAGATAACTGGTGTATCAGAACCTTGAAATAAAAATGGGTATTTTCCAATCAAAGAACTTCCTTCTAATGGAAAATCTGGAAGGTCCTCTATGGTCATCTTCTAGAAAGCCACCTTTAATGAGAGAGAGGAAAAAAGCATATCATTATATTTGTATGCAACTTAGAATAACTGCCTTCAATCACAAATAGCCTACTTTTTAAAACATCTAACCTATTGTCAACCTTCAAACATCTCTTTAGAGAGTTAGGGGAAAAAATTCCTTTTAGCAAACCAGTGTTAATGAATATACATTGCTTCACACTGTCTCTAGGGTCAACAGCATACGTAATCTTTTTGGACAAAGCTCAGGAATAAAAAACTACTATGTATTTCCCAATAATAGGTGAAACATTTTTTAAACACTGAACTAATCTAAATGGGTGATGTCCTCTTTACTTGCAGTAACAAGTGAGGAGATAGTATCCCTGGTAGATGCATCTCAGACTTCTCATAGGATCTGACACAGCTTCTATCATGTCATCCAGTGGTTCGTGCCATCTGCTCATCACGTGAAAATAATCTAGTTTAGAACATTATTATTTTCTGACATCCCAGGAAACTTAATTGAAAACTGACCACATCACTTGTACAAATCTAAATCTAGAAGCTTACTGACATTGTTTCACTTCGGTAGAGGATATGTTTAGTCCACACAGTGGAAGGTGGAAGGTCATGCCTTTAAACCACATCTCTTATATTACCTCTTTTTCCCAGGAAACATGAGCACTCAGAATAAATTTGCTCCAAATTGGACAGCTGCTGCACCCTGATCCACATATCAGAGATGACACAGAATGAAGAGAAAATGTTAGTAAATCTGAACTATGAGGCTAAAAGCCTTCCAGTTTCTTCTGCATCAAATCTTTGAAGTCTGAAATATTATGAATCTCTTTATCTATTTAAAATATAAAGCAGAAATTATAGTACAAAGCTAAATAAAAATTAGTATAGATTATTTGAGTAGAAAGAGCAGAATAAGTAAAGATGGTTAACTGATAGTGTAGCAGATAATGCTAGGCTAGATACTACTCAATGGGTGCTCTATTCTACTTGGTTAACCAACAGTTTATCACCTTAACCTATCGCGCTTCCCTACCACCACCACCCTATTCCAAGCAGTCACCTTTCTGAGCTAAGTGGTTTCTTTCCAATTAGAGTCACATGCTTTCTAAATACTAGCAGAAACTGGTAAAGGGTAAGGCAATTTCTTTTTTCTCATAAGGTACAGGTTTACATGGTCATGGATATTATATATTGCATAACTTAATCCAGTGTTACTATGTTAAAGTCTCTCAACGTTTCTTGGATGCTAAAATGTCTCACCACTCAATACTTTGAATCATTTTGACATTAACCTGGCCACATAAATGGGAAAAAATGTTTCCATATGGCATGGTGAACTTCCTCAAATACTAACAATTCCAAAAAGTAGCACCTACCACAAGGACAGCTCTCCTTCAATACTGCAGCTTCCCTGTATTCAAAGTCAGTCAGGATTTCTGCTTGCTGGCCTCTACACATTAGCAGTAAATTTGGGGAAAACAGTCTATACCAGGTATGAAGTGTCCTTGGAAGCCAAGGAACAGAAATAAAGTTAAATAATATTAATCTGTACAAGGCACTACACTATTCTAGATGTTTCAGAGAATACAAAAATGAGTAACACGTGGCCCATGCTTGTTAGGTAGCTTACAATCTACTAGAGTGAATAAAATAGTACTGATAACTATAGTTGATAAAACTGAGTGAAATATATTCCATAACCTAAGTACAAGGAACGTTTGCAATAGGAGCTCCTGAGAATGAGAAATGGTGCAGTGAAAAAAGCATCATCTGAGAAGTGTCTTGAAAGATGAGTAGGCAGAAATTTAAAAGGGAAGCCCATCAAAGGAACAGCGGGCTGGAACTGGGCACATCTAGTAAGAGGTAAGGCTGTCATGGTTTTTTAGGACTCTTCTCAGTAATGCTTTATATACCTGATCAAATACCAACTATTTAATTCCATGAGCAGTGGGAAATCACTGACTTTTTAAAAGGAGACTGTCCTAATTCAAGCTGTTTTAGGAAGATTAATCTTTGACTACAGTCACACTTTGGGACTCAGCCATGTTTTTTACACTCTTAATTCTTCAACAAAATGATTAGGTGGTTTTCTTCCTGAGTTAGTTAAGAGGAAGCCACTTTTCAAAACTTCCCTTTCAAAGAGTGGGGTTCCCCACTCAAAAACACATTTAATAACTATTTATTAAATATACACATTTAATAAATATTCAAATCCTAGACTCAAGGTGGAAAGATGATTCATTCAACAAGATGTAATCAACTTTATTTTACATGTTAGATATTTCAAACCCAAAGAAGCTACTATATTACCTGAACAATGTAGTGAACATTCTTAACATGTATTTTGTGTCTCCATTGCATTTTTTTCCCTGTTCCCATTTCCTTTCTGTCATGAAAAGCCCAACCTTCTACTTTTTGTCCTACTTAAGAAAACTACACATCTCTACAAACTTCTGTATACTTTTAGAATCCTTTCCTAAAAGTGATTTCTGGATCTAAAGATCTGGGAAACTTGGTCAAATCTAGAGATGTAATGAGCTGGATTGAGTACATATTTTCATTTCAAATCCTACGATGGCTAATTGGTGATAATGAGTTATGCAAAATAACCTAAGATAAAAAAAAGTTGGCCCTAATTAACTGTGTATGTAACAGATGCAATAACAAGAATCAGATTCCCTAAACTATGATTTATATAGGAATTCCATCACCCCAAATCAGCTCTGAGTAAAAGCAACTTGTAACATGGTTCTAATATTTGGTGATTTTTTTTCAGATTCCTGGTCAATGCCCTAACACTGAATGGTGGTGAGTGGAGTTGCCCATTAACTTCTTCAGAGTGGTTCACGGCTATCAGGACCTCACTAAGGAACCTCACTGAGACCAAAAGATGCCCTCAGATTTATTTGGAATATGGTTAAAGGGCATATTACTCAAACTCATATCCTTGAGTAGTTACTCAGCTATTAGGAGATCCAAGCTGCATCCACATGAGTTGGAAACATGAGGCCCTTTCATTCACTTTCATACAGTATTCTGTTATGAGTGTTTATTTTCATGAGATACCAAAAAACATAATCTTACCAAAATAAGCATTTTAAGCATATTTCCAATGACCCATTTATTTGTTATCTACATGAAATTTATTTAATCATTGAGCAAGTATGGTGTGCTGCAGTCCATGGGGTTGCAGTCAGACACCACTGAGCAACTGAACAACAGGCCTTACAGAGAACATGAAAGATACCTGCCCTCAACAAGTTCATTTAGTCATTCAACAAATATTTATCAAGCGTTTCTTACTAAGTCTTGGCCTGGCATAGCAAAGATAAAGAAAATAGATGTGTCATCAAGTAGATTACAGTTAAGAACAGAATTCCTATAAGAAATTTGAAATTACTATATAATTGAAATAAGTGCTGGATTCAAGGGGGCCAGTGAAGGCTTCCTAAGGGAATAATTTAAAGCTGCAGTGCCCAACCAGGTAGCTACTAGCCATGTGTCTATACAAACTCAACCCCCATACAAGGACTCAGAAGTCACATGTGGCTAGCGGCTACCGTATTGAACACTGCAGAAGAACACTTCCCTCAGGATAGAAAATTCTGTGGGCTCAAATTCCAGATGAGAAAATATACAAATGCCTGAAAGGACAAAAAAACAGAGGCTAACAAACTAAGCAAGCCCATGGTGGTACTTAATTATACATCATTAACAAGGGAATAGCAAGTCTAAAAGTAACCAGATGTTCACAGATTTACACAGGGCTAAAGAGTTCAGCTGATACTATTACATGAAGATCACTAGTATGTTTCAAAACTGGAGTTGTTACAAGCCATAAAAGACATCATATAAATATTATTTTTCTAAAAGCCTTGCTGGTGGGATTGTTTCCGGTAAATATGAAACGTCTGAAATAAATCCTATAAATAATATACCATATGCCAAATCTTCTGTAAGACAGAAATAAACATATTCATTCCATTTCAAGATTCACTCTTTCAGCCCAGGTTGTCCATAACAAACGAAAGTATTTTAAAATGCATAATTATGGTAGCAAAACAGGGTGGAACCAGGATGGCTTTGCATCATAAAAATGCAGACTTCTGCTAATTCCAATTCTCTGCTTTCTCTACACAGTTGTTCCATGTCCTTCACCGGGTGATCTTCTGCCATTTAGACGACTTCAAGTTGAGCAGAAGATACATACATGACAAGTGCCAATGTGAAAGTGAAATAAGATTAAAGTAGTTGGCGGATGTTTCAAAGAAGGAGGGTGTTTCTTCACTGAAATATTTAAAAGACATCAATTTACACTCTGATATTGCTACAATGTGAACCTCAGTCTAGCAGGGAACATACAGCAAGTTATTATCCCATGAGAATATCCTCCTCTGATACATATCAAAACACTGTCTCAGAGTTAAAATCCAAATTGCCTACATAGTCTCTAGATTAGTGAACAATCTGACATCTAATTCAAAAGAAAGCTGACGTTATAAACCCATCAATCCAGCTCACAAGGATGAGGTCTAACCCGCGTCTCTGTTGAGCAGTCTCTAGGCAAGTGTTTTCCCCCAACTTCCCATGATTTAGAATTAAGGAATCTGGGGGTAGCGAACGACTGGAGGCAGAGTCATTTATCTTAGTCATTTATCTTTGAATTCTCTCCGGCAAAAGGTTTCTCAAACAGTTTAATAAGCAAAGAGTTGGCAAGAGAGATGCGAAGAGGGCCCTCGCAGGAAAACCACGAAGGGCTGGGCACAGCACGCTGCGCATCACTGCGCGCGAGAGGCTCTCCCAAGGGCGCCGGGGCGGTCAAGGTTGGGGCGGCGCAGCAGGTTTCGGCCCGTCCCAAACACCTGGCGGTATCTCATGCTGAAGTTAAACCGGCGTGAGAAACGGAAACCGGACACCCACGTCCCCGCCCGTGGGCCGCTCCAACCCCGCCCCCGCCCCAGGGAGGCCTCCAGGAGCCGGCGACACTGGCGCCGACTGCAGGCGACCCTGGGGGCGCTCTCAGCTCCCCCGCGCCGCCCTCCTCGAACCACCAACCGGCCCTGGCCCCCGCGCCCCCGCCCGCCCGGCCCGGCGTCCCCGCGCGCTCCCGCCCCACCTGCCTCCTCCGGTCCTCTCCGGGCGGCCGACGGGAACGCAGGGGCGCGGAGAGAAGGCCAAGAGGCTCGCTTCTCCGCCCGGGTGCCTGTCTCCGGTAGACGGCCGCGGGGCCTCCCGTCGCGCCGCTCCCCGCCCTCGTCCGGCCCCTCCCGCCTGCCGCCTCCGCGTCGCGCGCGCCGGAGCCGGGCCCCACGCGGGGTCGATGCGCGCGCGCAGTGCAGGCGCCGGGGCGGCGCGCAGGCCCCGGTCCGGGCCCCGCGCACGCGCCGGGGAGAGGGGACAGTAAGGGAGCGCGCGCCCCGTGCTCGCCGCCTGCTGCCTGCGCTTCCGCAGCCCCTCCGCAGACCTGGGCTGGGGTTCGAGGACAGAAAGGTCTGGTGGACTTCGTGCGTTAACCTTGCGAGTGAGACGCCAGTAGGATATTTCCACCCCAACACGAGGCAGGCTCTCTGCGGAACCCCACCTGGCCCTAGGCCATGCTTGGCGAAGCAGCCAGTGGCCTGCTGTACAAACGCTCCTCCATCAAAGCCTTTAGCTAAAACAATCTGACCTGCCTCTCTGTCTCGCATCCCTGGACTAGAAGCGCTCCAACACCCTTCTTAGGGGCATGTCTTACCCTTTTGGGGCTCCCCCCATCGCTCCGTACATGGCCCAGAATAGGGCCATTAGTCAATTACCTGTTTGCAGGCCTTGCTGTAAAAAGCCTAGTCAAGGCTATACCCAAGTGGAATAATTACACCCAAGTATGGCAGTGTAGATGCAGAAGAGGATGCACCAGTATTCGTCCCAGAAGTTTATTTCCCCTGCTGCGTTGCTCCCTTCTCACTCCCTTCTCTCCTGGCCCCCTTCTTCATCCCCCCTAAGAACCAGAAAGTGGTGATGAACGCTGGCACCCTGGTTCTCCATCCAGTGAAAGGAAAGGTGTTATTTGACAGTCCCTTAATGAAGGGACTGAATAAGTCCATGTTTCCCCGTGTCTGAAGTCTGTAACCCTGAGCCAGTAGTGTTACACCGTAACAACTCCCTCTGAGGCCTTTTTGATCTGATACACAAACTGCTACACTGTACTTACACGTTGACCAAACACAGTGCCTGGCAAGAGCTACCCCCGCTCTTCACGAGCAGAGATAAGTCCTCCCACGCTCTAGAACATCTTTTCCTGTTAGAATAATTGGCTCCAGACACTAGAAAAGGTGCTTAAGTCCCCCTTACAATATCCTCCCACCAAGTAGCCATAGTTGAGCACCTCCAGTAAGCAGGAATGCACTTCCTTTGAAAGCAGGTATTTTATCTTTGATTAGCCTTGTTGAAAAGTTCTTCCACCCTGAAAGCTAAAATGCTATTTCCTGGGTCTCCTCCTTAATGAGTTCCATTTCTCCCCTTTAGATTTCAGATCATGCCCAACTCTAAGGAATCCAGGACAAGCATGCTCAGTGCTCCTAGGCTGCTTCATATATGACACCGTTAATATCCACTCACCAGCATTTTAAGGGCCTCTTTATGGTGCATCCCAGCTTGTCTAGAGCTCTCTTAATTGTGATGCCCAGGAATGAATGGGATGTTCTGTTGAGTGCAGAGAGGAGAGACTGCCACCTCTTTCTTGGTCTTGTGCTTCTATTAGCATAGCTCAAAATATGAAAGTACTCGTTTGCAACAGTCACATCACATTGTCGAATCAGGTTGAGTATACTGTCAACTAAAATTCATAGTGCTTATGCAATATGTAAACACCATGACCATCCCACAGTCCCTGGTCAGCTGCCAGTCTCTCTGTCCCTGCAGGTCCAGCACGTCATACACTCTCAGGAGAAGTAACACAGATGCTTCCTCCTCCTTTTGGGGTTTCCTGCTCCTTCCCTCTGCTCTCACCACACCCAGTTCTTGTCTGACCCCACCCACCTGTTTAACTGGTTGAAGGAAGGCAGGCAATCTGCCCTTGGCTGACTTTAAGGAACTGTAAATAAGTGAGACTTTATTTGGGGGGGGGGGCTCCAAAATCACTACAGATGGTGACTGCAGCCATGAAATTAAAAGACGCTTGCTCCTTGGAAGAAAAGCTCTGACCAACTTAGACAGCATATTAATAAGCAGACACATTACTTTGCCAACAAAGGTCCATCTAGTCAAAGCTGTGGTTTTTCCAGTAGTCATGTATGGATGGGAGAGTTGGACTATAAAGAAAACTGAGCACCAAAGAATTGATGCTTTTGAACTGTGGTGATGGAGAAGACTCTTGAGAGTCCCTTGGACTGCAAGGAGATCCAGCCAGTCCATCCTAAAGGAAATCGGTCCTGAATATTCATTGGAAGGACAGATGTTGAAGCTGAAACTACAATATTTGGCCACCTGATGCAAAGAGCTGACTCATTTGAAAAGACCCTGATGCTGGGAAAGATTGAAGGTGGGAGGAGAAGGGGATGACAGAGGATGAGATGGTTGGATGGCATCACCGACTCGATGGACATGAATTTCAGTAAACTCCGGGAGTTGGTGATGGACAGGGAGGCCTGGCATGCTGCAGTCCATGGGGTCACAAAGAGTCAGACACGACTGAGCGACTGTACTGAACTGAAATAAGCCCTATTGTCAGTGAGCCACAGAAACTCATAAAGTTCTCTATGTAACAAAAGTTGCTATACTTTCCACCTATACAGTTCACTTTTATTGCTGATTTAAATTATCCCTCTGAGAAACCACTCTTAGTGGGTGACAGGGTATGGCTGGATGGGTTGTTCCTAACTATAATGAAAGTCTCTGTTAGAACCAGCCAGGTGACTGGCTTTTTCTGCCTCACCCAAACACTGTCTAGTATATTGGCAAATTCCAAGGATACGAAGCCATTGGAGAAAGAATCTCCCACTCACCTGGTTGCCTTTACTCAAAAAACTGAAGTTACTCAAGGATGCAAGCACTCATTAGAGCCCTGCTTCTTGGAACACCCCATGGGCTATACAGTTCTCAAACCAAGAGTTGGACTGGGCAATGATATGAAGCCAGAACTTGGAACGTGAACCATCAAAGGGGTGGGAAAGCACATGGGGAAATGGTCCAGCTGCAGCTGCTGAGATTCAATTATATCTGAAGGCACAACAAGGTTCTTGGACAATATAGCAATAATCCACAGTCCCAGAAGGTGACCAGAATCAGTGGTCAGCATCAGTGTGGAGACAGGGGCATTATTGACTCATTATTCTCATTATGAGCACAGTTTGATTCTTATCTTTCGAATCTTACTTGTTTTCACTTTACCAGTGAAGACTCAGACTCCAGGAGGCTGTGGAACTCACTCACTGTATCCTCGAAGAGAAATAGGATTCAAACCCAAGTCTGTGTAACATGAAGGCCTGTGTTGATCCACTATGTTGTATTATCTGCACAGGTGTCCTTTGGGGGCATTCAGGACACAAGAATGCTGCATGAGTAGCAGGGATCTTTGAGAAATTCGGGTAGACAAACTGAACATTAGCTTCCGGAAGGTCTGTTCAGTGGCTAACAGGACTGCAGTCCATGAGAACAGAGTGGGGGGAAAAAAATCAAAAGAACACAGTGTTACTTCCTGTACATGGGCTCAGGGTTGGATAGGATTCACAGGGGAGGAAGACAAGGGCTAATTTCCAGAATGCAAGTGAACAAGAGACATCTAGCTATTAGAATTGGGGTGCCAGATTTGAGCCCAACTGGCAGAGGTAGTTCCCAGGTGGCACTAGTGGTAAATAACCCACCTGCCAATGCAGGAGACGTAAGAGACATGGGTTCGATCCCTGGGTGAGGAAGATCCTCTGAAGAAGGGAATGACAACCCACTCCAGTATTCTTGCCTGGAGAATTCCATGGACAGAGAAGCCTGGCGGGCTGCCATCCATGGGATCGCATAAGAGTCAGACACGACTGAACAACTAACACATACACACACACACACACACACACACATTTAACACAGAGGTAGTTAAATGTAGAATATCAGAATACTATGTGCAACTCCTAAAATCCCTATCATGTTCACAGGTGAGAGGGTCATCAGCATATAAAAGCAATAGAATCAACTATTAGAAATTATAGGCCAGTATAACAAGGTTGCCAAATACAAGATCAGTTTCTAAAAATCAGATGTTTCCTCTACTTCAGCAGTAAGCACTCAGGAAATATAATAGACCATAAGAGACCATTCACAATATCAATAAAATTCTAAAGCATAATATTAAGAATTAACCTAGCAACTTACAAGATCTTTATGGAGAAAATTTTTAAGTTCTATTTAAGGACATAAAAGAAGATTGAATAAATGAAGATATACTATGGATAGGATGACTTTACAGTGTAAAAAATGTCCATTTAATCTCTAAATTCAATGTTACACCAACCAATATTCCAACAGGAACTCAAATTTTAAGAAACTTCAATAAAGTTCAATAAAGAAAACCTCAATAAAGAAAAATCAAATGTTAAATAAATCAAATCAATTTTGAAAAACAAGAGCAAAGAGAGACAACCTACCCTGGCAGATATTATGTTGTTACTACATAGTGATAAAAATAGTATGCTACTTGTACAGGAACAAATAGAACAGCCACACAAAATAGAACACTCAGAAGCAGACCTTGGGACCTCAATATTTGTAAGTATGGGACTGCAAATGAATGAGAAAAGTTGCAAATTATTTAGAAGATGGCTTGGGGAAAATGAGCTTTATTTAAGAAGAAAAAATAGAGTTGAATGCCCCATGTCTACCGTATTCAGAGTGAACTCCAGATTAATGAAAGATCTACATTTGAAAAGCAGGTAGAAAGTAGGAGAAACGTGGAAGAAAATCTTTATGTATGTGGGGTAGGGATTTACTTCATAAAACAAGATTGCAAAGCACAAACCTTCAAACAAAAGACTAGGAGATTTGACTGTATCCCCGTGGTTTCGCTTCAGTGAAGAATACCATGGAAAAAGTTAACAGCTGACAAATTGGAAGAAAATAGATATTCAAAAGCAGCAAGGGATTCATATCTAAAATATGTAAGTAACTTTTGAAAATCAATAAGAAGACGTCAGAGAACCCAATATAAAAGTGAAAAAAAAAGGATAGGAGTAGGCAGATTCACAGAAGGAGAAGCTAGAATGACAAGCACTCATAGGAGAGGTGCTCAAACTCACTAGTAATGAGAGAATGGAAAGATAGATGGTGTGATACTGCCGATAGCCACTGGTTTGCTGGTATATATAGCAGTTGAAGGGGAGTCCTAATTTGTAGTGTTTGCTATTTTCCAAGGTACAAATACTCTCACCTCTGATGATTTCAGGCTTCCAATGTGAAGCCACTGAAAAGTAATTGGGAAGAAAAGTGCTCCATCAGTTCTCATGAGTCAACTCCAACATGTCACTACTTTATCCATCAGCCTGGCAAAATTCAAAAAGATAATCTCCAGTGCTGGCAAAGATATGGGGAAATGGGAATCTTCAAGCACTGTTGATGGGAATTGAAACTGCTAAATACATTCTGTAGAACAATCTGGTAATATTTAGTGAAAACGTATCAGCATTCTTTATGACTCAGCAACCACCTTTGTAGATACGCTTCAGAGAAACCCTTACAAGAGTCCTGTAGGAATCTTCTTCATGTGGCTTCCAGGAAGCTGATTTCTCATTTACTAGTTGATCTTATCCAGTCCATGGCTCTAAATACCATCTCAGTTTTCATGATTCCAAAACGTCTGCCTCCAGCCCTAAATTTCAGACATGTATTCAACTGCCTACTCAGCTTCTAATCTAGAATATGCTCTAGATTAATAGACATCTGTTCATTAATAGGCATCTCAAATATAACATGTTCAAAATAGGACCCTTCCCCATAAACTTCCCATGTCAGTAAATAGGAACTCTTCTCTGCTGTGGGCTCATAAAAGCATCCTTTCCTTCTTTCATATTTTTGGATTCTACAAAGCAAAGTCCCCTTTGTCATTCTTTAAAAAAAAATTCATAACATAATTTATTAATGAAGAAATTCATCAACACCACTGAAATCCTTGCAAATTGATAGCCACCAGAGATCCCAGGAACTTCCTACTGATGCTTCTTTTGGGCTTGCCTTTCCCTGATCTACCTCTTTTTCTTTCTCAGGACTTCAACTGGGGACTGCCTGCTGAAGGTCTCACAAGCCGTATTAATCTGTGGTTCTCATTCCTGGTTGCACATTCAAATCACCTGTATACCTTCCACAAAATACATAAACCCTAAAGACTCTCAGATATTTTAGTTCAACTGATCTCATTCATATTCAGGCTATTCTTTAAGTTTTCTCTCTCTTTTGTTAGCCTGCTTTCCAAGTAGACAATATCAAATGAATTTTCAAAACTACCTTGTTCCTGTGTGTGACACCACTTCTGGGGCCCTCCAGTTGGTGCCACTCACAAACATCATGTGACACAACCACTTTTAAATTGTCTTTAGAGTCAAGCATAAAAGAAGAAGGAACAAAGGGAATTTTTCATGTTATCAGGATCAAAACTGCTACTGTTGTACAAGAGCTAAGTTTTTCGTACTGGTCACCCAAATTTTTGGACTTTCCTAGTAGCTCAGATGGTAAAGAATCTGCCTGCAATGCAGGAAATGTGGGTTCAATCCCTGGGTCAGGAAGATCCCCTGGAGAAGGAAATAACAACCCACTCCAGTATTCTTGCCTGGAGAATTCCATGGACAGAGGAGCCTGGCAGGCTACAGTCCATGGGGTTGCAGAGAGTTGGACACAACTAACACACACACTCAAATTTTTGGCCACCAAGACACCTCCAGAAACATCTCTAGCACACAAAAACAGCATCAGGTCAGTTTCAACTAGGAAGTTAGTTCCAGTACTCACCTCCCTCCACCAAACATACACACTGAAACTGACTCTAATCAAGTTTCTAGATATATCTATCATTCTATAGAAAATGTGAGGCATAAAGGAAAATCACAAACATCAGAAGGATGCATTCAGCCAAATCCAAACTATGGGAACCTCTCTCGGTTGAATAACCACTTCCAAAAAATAGCTAAGAGGAATTGGCATAAATCAAAAGAGACATAAGAGCTATCTCCACAACCTACACTATCACACCCTGTCTGGATCTGGAGTCAAACAAACAAATATGAAAAAACTCTGGAGACAAGGGAAATTTAGTCCAAATTGGATATTAAATGATATCAAGAAATTTTGCTAATTTTGTTAGGTATAATGGTAACATGATTTTGTTTTTATTTTAAAAGTTCTTATCTGATAGAGATTCATACTAAAGTATATTTATGATAAAATATTTAATATCTCAGATTTGCTTTAAAATGCTCCATTTTAAAATTTAAAAAAATGGTGTTGGCAGAAGTAAGGAGAGTCTTCATTTTATCAATTTTGACTTTTCTGAGCATGGAGAGCACAAACAAGGAGCTTGCAGTCCAGGAGACATATCACAATGTTGTGACAGTGTGAAACCTCCGAAGACACCGACGAGGATCCCCATCCCCCCTCTGCCTTCTGTCCTGCCACCTGTCAACCTGGTCCATAGGGACGTCATTCGTGCTTGGTGCCAGCAGTTAAAACTGAGCACCAAAGGCCCGAAACTAGATGGATATAAACGACTCTGTGAATATGCTTACCCACATCAAAAAAACATTCCTGCCACAGCACAGGAGGCCAGGATCCTGTCACTATCAAAAAGGATAAAGATAGAAAAGGGGGAACTACCACTGGAATGCTCTGTTGAGAGAATGTCTTCTGAAGGGGCTGCTCCTCCTGCAGCGGGGCCACCTGCCCTTGAGGGAGCTCCTCCGCCTCTTGAGGGAGTTGTATCCACTTCTGCCCCCGACTCAGAAGCTGTGTTTGCCGCCTGGAGCAGAATGACAGCCAGGGCCGTGAAGACGGAGTCGGTACGATCACAAGAGACAGGTGAGGTCCAGTGGTGTGTGGTCCACGGGAGAAGTCTCCCAGCTAACACAGAAGGCTGGGTTCGTCTACAGTTTCATGCTGGGCAGGCCTGGGTGCCTGGAAAACGAAGGAGGGTGTCTGCACTTTTCCTGATACCTTCTGCTGATTTTCCACCCCCACACCTGGAGGACAATATGCTGTGCCCTGAGTGTGTACACAGGAATAAAGCATTAACAAAAAGCCTGCAGTGAGATCATAATATCAGTAAAAGGGTACAGCTGTGATTATAATTACTGATAGAGAAGTGACTACAAGCAACTCCACGGTGACCTTAGACAGCTGAACTCTGGGCCCCTCCACCCTCTCCATGCTTCCTGCTTCCAGGGTACACAGCCTGCTTACAAGGTTACATGAAAAAAGAAAGCCTGTGAACTGATGGGAAACAGAAGCAGAAGTGACTGTCTCTCCAAAGATGCCCAGCCCTAAGGGAGCAGAGGATAAAGGAGATGGGGACATTTTAAAAATACTAAGTCACTGAATGGAATTAATTTGCTTGAAAATGCCTCAAGTAAATTTCTACATTGGACGAGATGGAAACACATTGGACAAGCAGAAATGTGTTTCCTGACGTGACACAATGTATCACTGACAATATTCTTGCCCCAAAGAATCTATTCACAGGGAAGCAATCAGTCCTGATTATGCCTCTTGTCTCAGCGTAATTAGGTGAGCTTACCTTCTTTTGGGTGTCAGTTACTTAGATGCACCCATCCGTATGTAAATATTCACAACCTATGCACTTAAGATGTCTATATTTTATGTATATGTGAGTTATATATAATTTTTTAAGTGTTCCGGATTGAATAATGCATTATAGTGCCTCTAGTAAAAAGGCAACTAGAAAATTTTAAAATTAAAACTTTTATTTTAAAATAAAATACTCTAGGACGGAGCGGGAGTGAGGTTGGACCAGGGCTGAGGCAGCCAACACCCCTCCTTCCCATCTCAGTGGATCCTGCCCAGAGTTTGGCTGTGGTTGCACGCGAAGGGGGAGGAGTATGACTTGGCGGTGCCGCGCAGGAGACAAAGCTGTCCAGTTATAAAGCAGGGATCCCAGCAAACACACCCGCCAAAGAAGCACTGTGGCATTACTTCTCCCTTCCACTTAGCAGCCCCCAAGGAGACTAACTGCCTGCTTACACAGAAACTAGTGGAGAGAAAGAGGAACTTCAGTGCAGGATTTTAATTTTGCGAAAATTAACCTGGTAAAAAACTGGATACGAGAAATTAGTGAAAGCAAAGAATCTTCCACAATCTGTAATTGAACATGCTGATGGGAAAATGTTTACATCTGGATCTTACAGATTAGGAGTACATACAAAAAATGCTGATATTGACGCATTGTGTGTTGAACCAAGACATGTTGACTGAAATGACTTTTTCACCTCATTCAATGATAAGGTGAAATTACAGGGAGAAGTAAAAGATTTAAGAGCTGTTGAAGAGGCATTTGTATCAATTATCAAACTGTTTGATGGGATAGAGATTGATATTTTGTTTGCAAGATTAGCACTACAGACTATTCCAGGAAACTTGGACTTAAAACATGACAGACTGCTTAAAAATTTAGATATGTATAAGAAGTCGTAATGATTGCAGGGTTTTGATTTCATTGCAAACCAATGAAATGGTTTTACGAGATGTTTTACATCTAGTATCAAACATTGCAACTTCAGGTTAACCCTGAGGGCTATCAAATTGTGGGCCAAATGCCACAACATCTACTCCATTATATTAGGTTTCCTCGGTGGTATCTCCTGGGATATGCTTGTAGCAGGAACTGGCCAGCTTTGTCCAAATGCGATAGCATCAACTCTTGCACATAAATTTTTCTTGGTATTTTCTAAATGATATATGTTTAGATCATATTAAAATAAAATTGATTATAGACACTGAAAAGTAAAATACTCCATTGTGTATGTGAAATGATCCTTCTGAAATATGTTGTATCATGACAATGCTCAAAACCCTCTCTTGGATCCTGTTGATTCAGAGGGAATGACTTCCAAGGCCTTCCTAAAGTGCCTTATACTCCATGCCCCCGTTTCCATAATACTTATATCCTCTAATTTATAATTTGTTTGTCTTCCCCAACAGTATAAAAAGATTTGTCAATTTTGTTTGTGCACGTGGGTATCACAACAACCTCCTAGAACTGCCAAACATGTAGTCGGTGCTCAATAAATGTTTATTCAATGAAAAAAAAAATGGTGTTGGGAGGGATAGATGAAAAGAGAATGACAAAGAATTGATAATTGTTACAGTCGAATAATAGGAAAATTATTCTTTCTCCTTCTATGTAAGTTTGCAACTTTTTCCCCAATAAAAAGTTTAAAAAGAAGAAGCTTAAGGAGGGCAGAAGTTTTAGTCTATTTCTGTTACTGCTGTAGCTTCAGTACCTACAACAGTATCTGGCACATAGTAAAAATTTAACAAAATATTTGTTGATTGAATAGGCCTAGCTCTTTAAGATTTATCAGTAAAGATAGATCATTAGATGCAAGGAATTTAGAAATCTCAGAAGTTGCCTTTGTATCACATGCATGCACATACTCTGAGGTGAGAGGCATTCATACATCACTAAAGCTACATCAAGCTGTCTTTCCAGCAGCTGTTTACAAAACCAGTACAGTTTCATCCTTGCTCACTGTAAATCATCAGCTGCTTTAATAACATCTTAATTATGGGTTGAGAATGTCAGACGCACTGGAGCTTCCTGAGAGTGGGTAGAAAGCAGCTTGTACCTTGTCAACAATGGATCGAATGACTCACCTAACAAAGAAAGCCACTGACAGAACAATTAGCTGGTACTGAGTCGTGGGAAAGTCTCCTTTGTGACAGAAACAGCACTGATAATAAAATCGGTTCTAACATTCCATATCTAACTGTATTTACAACAGCAGGGAACAGTTCAAGTAAAAATGAATGTGAACTGCTTTTTCAGATTCACACGGGGTTCAACCCAAGAGGAATGAGTTATAGTCTATCTTTTCAAAGCCCGTCAAAATTTTTCGTGCAGAATCTTGATCATCATCAAGATAATCACAACCGTAACGCACTGCTGAATGACAGTTCTAAAGGCAGCCAAATTGCATATTGATCCGTTAAACCACCAGAAGAGCACACTGAGTGCCTCCCACCGTAAGGGCAGCCGTGGTGTAAGAGTCACTTGTTTGCTAGGAAAGGAGGGAGAGTGAGCAACCCAGGTTGGAAGCCCAGAATCATCGATCCTTACCCTGAAACCCCAACAAATCACTTAACTCCTCTGAGCCTTAATTCTCTCCTTTGTAAAATGATGTAAAGAGGGCTTGCCTCCCTGTGATGCCTTGGGCACAAGGCCTGATGCAAAGTGACCGCTCAGCAAATAGCTGCTTGAACACCCCGGTGTGTGGCTGGAGTGTGTGTGTGGCTGTAAGACAGGAGCAGGTGAAAAGAACATCAGCCACCTGCCAAAGAAACAGTGTCAGTAACTAGGGATTTCCCAAGAGAAAGAGCACACTGCAGGATGAGGTGATCTGGAAAAGTTTCAAGGAAGGTATTTATTTATTTTGAATCTCTCTCTCTCTGTCTCTCTCTCTCTCTCTCTCTCTCTCTCTCTCTCTCTCTCTCTCTCTATATATATATATATATATATATATATATATATATATATATATATTTATATTTATTTATTTTGAAGTTATATATATATATATTTATCCTTGAAGCTGTACATATATTTTTAAATTTTTTGTTGGAGTACAATTAATTTACCATGTTGTATTAGTATCAGGTGTTCAGCAAAGTGAATCAGTTATGTGTATACATATATCCACTCTTTAAGATTCTTTTACCATATAGGTCATTAAGGAGTATTGAGTAGAATTCCCTGGGCTGTGCAGTAGGTCCTTATTAGTTACCCATGTTATATATAGCAGTGTTATATGTCAATCTCAATCTCCTGATTTATCCCTCCTCCCACCTTACCCCCTGGTAACCATAGGTCTGTTTTCTACATCAGTGACTCTATTTCGGTATATTGTAGATAAGTTCATTTGTACCCTTTTAAAATTTCTTTTTCTTTTTTGACCGCATTTCATGGCATGAACTTCCTCAACCAGGGATTAATCCCATGCCCCTTATAGTGGAAACACAGAGTCTTAACCACTGGACCACCAGTAAAGTCCTGTAGCCTCTTTTTAGATTCTACATATAAGTGGTATCATATGATATTTGTCTTTGTCTGCCTGACTTACTTTACAAGGAAGAGATAGATTTTGAAGTAAGTTGGGAGAACAATGAGATCCAGCAATATAAATGAAGAACTAGCATATACCGAGTGCTGTGCATTGTTCTAGGCACTAACATGAATTATCGTACCCCTGAAGGAGAAATATTTTAGTTTCACCTTCTAGTTGGAGAAATCAGGGCATAGAGTATTTAGATAAGTTTCCCAAGATCATGTAGTTAGTAGCAGAACCAGCATTTGAACACAGCGAGTCTAGTGCAAGAGAGTAAATATTTAATGATACTTCACAAGAGAAAGACTTGGAGGCAGAAAAACTAAATCCTCGTTTGTTTGGAGGACAGTAAAGAGTCTAGGTGGAGAAGAGTCTATGGTGCCTACTGGTTGGAGATGAGCTGGAAAGGTAGGGTTGGGCTAAACCAGGGGTGGTTTTGAATGTCACACTAACAGACTGAGAGACTGTCCAGTTGGGATGAGAAAGACACCTGAGTTTCTAATGAGGGAAAGGTGAAAGAATCTGTCAGCACTCTTCAAAATGGAAACTGCACCTAAACTTTATGCCCCATATCTGGTATACTCTCTTAATTCAAAGCCTGAAACAAAAGTGCATTTTAAAACTCAAGCATTTTGAAGTGAAATTAGCACCTAAAATAGCTACCTTGAGAGTCTTAGCCTTTATCAGTTCAACTTCAATAGATTTTTTTTAAATAGAAAATGATTTTTACAAATGATTTATTCACACACAGCTTAGTTTTTATATTTAACACATGCTCAATAATGACCTGCATTCAAAATGAGGTTGAGACAAGTTTTACAGATGCCCCTAGGGGATGGAAACCTACTATTTCTGCCTTTTCCATCATACCTCATAACCACTTTGCAGTATAACAAGAAGACCTGCATATCATCATTTTAACCACTTGGTTATTACATAATAATGTAATAATATATTAATCTTTTGGATATGTGCCTATTGCACAAAAGCACTATCTCAGCAGAAAAAAAAAAAAAAACACCAGCCACTCGGCTTCCCTGGGTGCTGTCCATTCGGCAAGGTGCTGATGTGCTTGCTCCCACCATATGGCATTTCACTCCTCTTGGCGCCTTGGTTTCTGTTTCTCCAGCCTCACCCATGTCCTAACTCAGAATTCAAATAAGGAAGTCTCTCCAAGTTCAGCTTGTCATGTGAAGCACCACACACCTAATAAGGAGCTGCATTTTCACCAGTTTAGAGGCACTGCTGCTATTGATAGTAACAATAGACTAGCATCTTTGCAAGCAAAGATGGATCTGCGTGCCTCTGTTGCAAAGGCTACTGGCCATGCACAAATCTCAGTGGCATCTGAGACTGAGCATCTCAAAGCACACTGGTCCACACAGTCTTCAGTTCCTGCCATCCAAAGAGGCCCAAGAAAAGAGGTATGACTAGTGAAGGGAGCTCCTGATTCTCCTTTGGCAAGCGTGTACTAAATAATTCTAAGTATCATAAATGCCATTAGATACTACCCTGAACTTAGGGACATTATAGCCTAACTTAGACAAAAGATTAAGATTCTCAAAAAAAAAAATGGGAAGGAGGATAGCATTCTAGGCTTTGAAGTTAGATATATAGGGTTTCTCTGGAACCAAGAGGGCTCCTGGGATATGGCACTTTCTGTTTTAAAACCAGAACAGTACCAAGGATACCAGAACAAGTTGGTCACTCCACAGACAAATGAAAGTTGAAGTTTAATTAGTTTTGGGCTCTTGAACAAATAAAATAACTTCTCAAAGACTCAGCGTTATCATTTGTAAAATGGGTATCAGAGTAGTACCTACTATATCCCATATTTCTTCTAAGAATTCAATAAGCTATTGTATAAAAAGAACTAAGCACAATGCCTAGTATTTAATAATTGACCAACAAGTATTAATTCTGTATATACAATCAATAATACAAGATAGCTTGCAATTAAAGACTGAATTAGTTGTTTGTAGAACTAAAAAAAATGAGATCAGAGATAACTGGATTGGGGAATTTCCTGGTGATTCAGTGGTTGAGATGTCATGCTTTCACTGCCAAGGGCCTGGGTTCAATCCCTGGTCAGGGAATTAGGATACCACAGGTCACACAGACTAGCCCCACAAAAAAGATAACTGGATCATGTAACAAGAAGTTTCCATAGTGGTAGAGTGAGCAGATAAAACATAGGTTGCCCAATTCAATTTGAATTCCAGATAAACAAGTAATTTTTTCAGGGTAAGTATGTACTATACTTTAAAAAAAATTATTTGTTATTTATCTGAAATTCAAATTTAACTGGATATCTGGATATTTTATTTGCTTGAAATGGCAACCCTAGATAGAGGAGGCAGAATTCAAATTGTTCTTTAGAGGAAGAAGGAAGAAAAAATGCCAGGTAGAGGGAGGCACTAGAGCAGCAGTGGACCAAAGACAGGAGCAATGCATGGGTCTTGTAAGTTTTTGGAGCAAACACCTTGGATCCAGGTTAAAGAGCCAGATTTGATGCAGAGTATATGGGAGCATTAGAGGTAAGGTGCTGAAGTCTGGGGATAAGGTGAGAATGAAAATGAAGAGATGCTTCAGAGAAAGAATGAATAAGACTTTATGAAGGAAAAGAATGGATTCAATATTTTGAACCTGAGTCACTATGAGAGGGACTATGTAGCCAAGGAGATCAAGTATGTAGCCACCTTTACAGTCTGGTAGGTAGTCTGAACTCATCTGGTGGTAACAGGAATAGAGGGGTGGGAAGAGTTGAATGCAGAGAGATATTATGAAGGAAGACAATGTCTGTGTAGTTTCACTGTGAAAAAAATTTTTTAATCCCTGCAGGGTCATTACTGGTGACCTGAATAAGCAGCCTCTTGAGGTAAGTTAACTCAGACCAAGAAGAAAAGAAAAAAAAAAAAAAAAAACTGTATTTAATGTCCTATCTGCTCTTCTCTTAGTAGTAAGAAGAGATTAAAGCTATGGGTTTCATGCTTTTCCCTCCTGGCTTTCCCCACTCTTCAGAGACCCCACAGAGGTCTCTGCCTGCCAGAAATGACAGAGACCTTCAAAGAGAGTGAGTTCAATGCCGCTAGGCAGTGGGGCCTAGAGAACTCAGGGCAACTTCACAGGGGGTCTTGAGTCACTATTTTTGTCCTCTCAGGCAAGTTACTTTCTTCCTGATGTGTGTACATGAAATTCTACTCTTGTACCAAATGAAAAAGCTACAGAACCTTTTGGTAGCTTTTCCCCAGACAGTGTTTCTCTTTAGAAACACTCCTTGGAATGAGCCTGTAATTCTGACTCAAGAAAGCAAAAGTTTCAAAATATCTACCCTGAGGTATATGTGAAAATAACAGTGTGCTTTGTCCAGGACACTCACCTGTGCCTTACCAGAAATGAGATTTCAAGAGAGGCCCAGATGGGCACAAGATTCATTTCATGATGAAACTTACCCAAATCATGTCACGGTCTTCTCAACGTCACCCAGAAAAAAAAAATTTTCAATTTCTCATGGGGCTTCCTCAACAAGAGCACAAATTGTTTAGAGTGTTGGTTGGGAGTGTATGGAAATAGGTGTTTTTATAATGGGCTCCCCTGGGCCCATAAGCAGATTCCAATTGGAGAAAGCCTGGGTGGTGGTGGCAGGCTTTGATTTACCTCCCTGGGGTGGAGTGCTCCTTTGAGTACTGCCAGCCTGCTTCCCTACAGGCAGCAAATACTCAATAATGACATTGCCTGTGGTGCTACGGATACCAGATTTAAAGGGCCAGAGGCCATCAGCTATGGCCCTTAATCTACCACTGAAGGTCCAGCAGCAATGGCAGAGGAGAGGGAATGGTTAATGGGGCCTGGCCCTTCACTTCATAGCAAGGAAGAGGCCTGGGAAACAGAGGAGACTCTCCCAAAGAGAGATGGGAGAATCAATACCCCAACTCATTCTCCCTCTCTCCAAGTTCCTACCAATATCCTTCAGAAGCGGGAAACCTAAGACCCTGTCCCACCCACCCCCAAACCCCCCAACCCCCACCTCAGCACTGAGTCTTGGCAGTGGGTCTAGAAGATATACTCAAGAAGATATTCACAGCAACCTGCAATTTCATACTTCCTGCTTTTAGAATCATAGGGTTATAATCTGGACTGAATCTCTTCAGAACTTCAAAAAATGTACTTGTTCCACCAATAAGCATTAGCTCTGCTTTCTAATATAAAGGGAACATTTTGAACAGAAATTTGAAAGGATTTCATCATGATTTCTGATGACAAGACATTGTGTGGGCCTTCTGCACTGTGGCCACAGATGAAGTAATAACTTGGAAGCACAGCCCATAATGATTCTCTGACCTATTCTTGAGGCTTTACTGACACCTGGCTGCCTGGAATGATTGGAGCCAGTACAAATTTCACAGGCACTGACTCAAGTGTGCAAAAACGTGATTTTCTCTATTCTCCTATAATTGAGTGTAATCTCTGCCTTGAGTCTCCATTCTGCCTCAAAGCAGAAAAAATTTAATCTAGTTACTCTCAGATAAATTCGTTTGAATTCAGTCATTCCGTAGTCAATTCAAGTTGATAATTCAGTCAAAATTAGGTTGAAAATGTCCTCTTTTATCCTCACTGCCCCCTTCTCTTCCCTGATCTCAGCTCCCTCAGAGCCTGCTTCTTACTCTTAGTCTGTGCTGTCTGGCTCTGGCTGCAGCAGATGACACATGCTCCTTTGGAGAGTTTGTGGGACACCAGGGACTCCCATTCAATTCTCTCCATTAAAAGGCTTCCCAGGTGGCGTAAGTGGTAAAGAACCCGTCTGCCAATGCAGGAGACATAAGAGAGGAAGGTTCAATCCCCGGGTCGGGAAGATCCCCTGGAGCAGGGCATGGCAACCTACTCTAGTATTCTTGCCTGGAGAATCCCATGGACAGAGGAGCCTGGCAGACTACAGTCCATAGGGTCGCACAGAGTCGGACACAACTGAAGTGACTTCACATGCACACGCATCAAGAGGATAGCTCTGTCCTCACCTGGTTTTCATACCTTATCCTGGGCCAACCCCCTGGGCTCTCTCTTTCTCTGCTCAGTCTGCTCCACATGGAAGCCTTGGGGATATTGTGGGTGGCCTCTTACGCCACTCTGACTTGTGGGAGATGGGAATGAGCAAGTCTCCACCCTCTTGCACCTCATATGCCTCACACCGCACACCATTCCTACTCTGGCACAACGAGGTGACCTGATTTTAAGCACTTCTGTCCAAGGCTTGCTGGCTTGCTCTCTCTCCAAGCTCAGTCTGTGGTTCAGGGAGGTGACGTGAGCACTTCTTTTCTCAGGACCCTCCAGATGAGGCCGTGAGATGCATGGAGGAAATCTGATGAGTGTAAGGAAAGAGAAGAGCACATCCATTGACATGCCACATTCCAGTCTGCCGGAGTATAGTCTGGTTTATTTCCATTCACTATTTTACCTTGTAAGGTACAACTCACAGTATTAGATTAATTTTAAGATTGAAATTGATCCGAGAAGAAATTTCTAAATGAGATTGTTTTTAACATATTTGGGGGAAATAGCTGCTTGTTGAAATACCTGTTTATGGTTAGCCCAGCACCCCAGCACCCCAAGTCCCCCTCTCCTCACATCTGCTTATTTAAATATGTATATTACTGAAGCATGGTGATCAAATTAGTCTCCTTGCTTAACAATCACACTTCTTAGCGTCATGAACTCCAAAGCTCGTCTTTCACTAAGTACTCACATACACATTTTTCAAGTCATCACATATGTTTGCCATTGTGTAGCTCTCAAATAACTTAGTATCATACGTCAGCCGGTTCACTTCCATTTCGAGAATTCTTTAAAATATTAAAGCCAGTCCCAGAAATCTCCATGAGAGGCCATAAGTTACAGTTATCCATCTTGAAATGTGTCCACTGTTAGCTGTTTCAGAAATAAAGCTCAATCTAGTCAAGCCACATCCTTCCATTTCTTGGGAACTCAACTTAAAAAAAAAAAAAAAAACTTTATAAAAAGAAAAGAATCCGCCTGCCAATGCAAGGGGCATGAGTTTGACCCCTGATCTTGAAAGATTTCCCATGCCGTGGAGCAACTGAAGCCCACATGCCACAGCTACTGGAGTCCATGTGCTGCAACTACTGAAGCCCTCTCCACAGCAAGAGAAGCCACCACAATGAGCAGCAGATGCACCTCAACGAAGAGTAGCCCGCGCTTGCTGCAGCTAGAGAAAGCCCACACGCAGCAAGGAAGACCCAGTGCAGCCAACAATAAGCAAATAATAATAATAAGCAACAAAAAACAAATAAACAAGTAAATAAATAAGCAATAATAAAAGACAAAGAACACTGTAATAGTAACTCCCTGAATATAAATCTGTCCAGGTATTTTACAAAGTATAAAGTTAGCATTTCTAAACATGACAACAGAGATAGAAATTATAAAGAGAAAGACTGATAGAATTGATCATGTGAGATGAAAACTTCTGTGTCCCTCCAAAATACCATAAACAAAATTAAAAGGAGAAGAGAAAACTTTGAAAAAAATTACCGGCAATGTGACAACTGATATGATCAGTCAAAATGTTAATATGGCCAACAAAATATATAATTTTTAAAATATACCAAATCTCTAATAAACTCATGAATGCAAATTAAAATGAGATGCCATTTTTCCTCTTTACATTCAGGAGATTTTTTTTTTAAAGGATAATATCCAATGCTGGAAAATTTGCAGTAAAGTAGACACATAGTCACAGTGCTGCTGAGAATGTTAACTGGTGAAATGTTTCTGAAGAATAACTTCACAATTTATACCAAAAACCTTAAAAATATTTATATTCATGGGGAGTAAAACTCCCTTCTCCCTAAGTGACTGCTCAGAATATTTCCAAAGACTAGAGGGAATTTGAGGGAACAACTCTACAACTGAGCAACCTGACACACTCTGCATCAGTCAGGTCAACGCCAACATCATAGTCATCAGCGTCAAGGTCAACATCAACAGCCATAAATCATGTTGCCAGTACATACTCTTGATATGATGTAATCAAAAAGGCACATTACCTCTGTGATTTTCCTCTCAAAACCCCACAGCCCCTATCTAACCACGAGAAAAACATCAGACAGAACTTAACTGAGGGACATCCTACAATGTGACCAGGACTTCCCAAAACTGGCAAGATCACCATACACAGAGCAAGTCTGAGAAACTGTTACGGAGCCTAAGAAGTTGTGACAACTAAATGTGATATGGTGCTCTGGATGGGATCCTGAACAGAGAGGTGACATCAGGTAAAAACTAAGGAAATCTGAATAAAGTATGGATTTTAGTTATAATCATGTGTCAATGCTGGTTCATTAATTAAAAACAACTGTATCACACTAACGTAAGAGACTAATATTAGGGAAAGCTGAGTGGTGGGGGGAGGTGCCTATACAGGAACTCTCTGCTCAGTTTTCAAGTAAACTTAAAACTGTTCTAAAAAATAAAGTCAATTTTTTAAAATTTACATTCTTTGGCTAAGCAATTCCACATCTCAGAATTTATTCTGAAAAAATAATCACGAATGTGAGCATGGATTTATCTACAAGGACATTTCAAGAATACTTCGATAGAAATAACCTATCAATAGTAAGATTCTGGCAAAAGAAGCTATCATTTCTCTCCTCAATGGAATATTGTGTAGCCATTAAAAGTGCGGTAAAGAATACCTGATTATATGAGTATAAATTCATGATACAGTAGGAGATAAGCTAGGTTCCAAACTGTAGGCACAGCAGAATCTGCCTTTATTGAAAAGGATAGATAGATAATCATTTTCATTTCTCTTTGAACTTATCTGTATTTTCTAAATGTTTACATTTGCATATACTGCTCTTTTGTTATGGTAAGATGCACATAAAACAATATCTGTCATTTTGACCTCTTTAAAGTGTACTATTCAGGCATTCAGTACCTTCACAATGTTAATGCGACCATCACTAAGTTCTAGTTCCAGAATCTTTTCATCACCACAAAAGGGAACCTTTTATCCCTTAAGCAGTCTCTCTCATTCTCCCCTCACACCAGTCCCTGACAATCATTAATCTGCTTTCTCTTTCTATGGATTTGCCTATTCTGGATATTTCATGTAAATGGAATCAGATAATATGGCCTTTTGCATCTAGCTTCTTTCACTTAGCATGTTTTCCAGGTTTAACATGTTACAATGTTATCAACACTTTACTCTTTATGACTGAATAGCATTCCATTGTATGGCTATACCACATTTTGCCTATTCCTTCATCAGTTGATGGACATTTCTATTGTTTCCACATCTATCTATAGTGTTATAGCGAATAGTGCTGCTATGAACATTTATATGCAAGTTTTTATAATAAATAAAAATATGCCATTCTTAAAAAATAGTATCTCTTTTAGTCTCATCAGGCTGCCATATCAATATATGATAGATGGGGTGGCCTTAATGACAAATTTATTTTCCCACAGTTCTGGAGACTAGAAGTCCAAGATCCAAAGTTTCAGCTGATTCAGTTTTTAAATATCAAGTATTTTTATTATCATCTGCCTTATTTGTTCTCCAATTATCCTTGGATAATTAATCTCTCTTAAACATAATTATAAATACTTGGCTGTTTGGAGGGAGGCTGATTTTGTCTTAATAATCCTAAATTTATAAAAGCAATGCATTCAAAAAAATTGTGAGTGAACAGGAATGAAATTTCCCAGATTAGGTTATAAGCAGTGGTTGGTGTTTCATGCCCCAGTCAGCAAAGACAAGCCATTCTTATGGATGTAAACATTAAAAAGAGAGAGAGAGAACTAAATCTGCTGTCTGCTCTTCAATCCGAGGGCAATTGTTCAGAAAATATTACAGTATTTAAATATAAGGAGAAATGCACAGAGTAGGCTACAATGTTACAAAAACTCTACTCGCTTTTCAAACCCTGAGAAATCGTGAGACTGGCTCCTCGCCCACATTCCACCAAGAATTCACGTCATCCCCCGATGTCTTTCCCCAAATGTGCCACGTTCACAAAACCAAAAATAACAAGAATAAAGAGTCCATTTTGAGAAGTTTGTACAACTAGCAGCCAAGATCTTTCCAAGGCCCAGGGTACACATGTTTTAAAGTAAATATACAAGTAAACAACTAGTTTCTTCAAGTGAAGAAATTAGATTCTGCTATTTCCCTACTGGGAATTAACAAGTGGTCCCACAGCTTATCTTGATGTTAACACAATTTTTCCAAGGGACCTTCTAATAACATGTGAGCAGTGATCTACAGTTGGGAAGAATTCTTGATTAATTCCTCCCCCATGGGCTGTATTCTGACTTCAAAGCCAGGAGCCCTTCCCCTGAACCATCCCTGTGTTATAGGAGGAGAGACTGAGATCTAGAAGTCAAAGGCAATAAGCTAGGGATTTTTCTTGGGCTTGGGAAGTGGAAGAAAGCTCAGAAGTGAAGAAAGGAAGGGATCCATTCACCCAGTGCATCAAGGACATTTCAGTGCAGAGTATCCTTTACAACCATCTCAGGGACCAGCTCCCAGAGACGCTAGGCTTAATTTAATCTTTCCTCTCTTCCTGGTGTGGGGTCTTGTCTAATGATAATGTTAAACTCTATTTTGTGGATGTTCAGTTTCTCAACCTGCTCCTCCCGAAGCATGAGCTACATGTAGTGTAATTAATGAAGATATGTGAAGTGTTTGCAATAGAGCCTAAAACACTCATGACAATAAATATCATCATCATCATCTCAAAGTCACTAAGATTGTTCACCTCTTAGGTTAATTTATGTGCATGAATTGTCTTCACATTAAATAGTAAAATCTTTTTCTGATTTAAAAAATACTATGATAAATAACTACTGCATTAAGAAGTTGGAAGAGCATGAAAGTATTGTATAACCTGATTGATGTTTGTACTATCTGAGCTGAAATCAGATTAAAAAGTCTGGACCAGTTGAGGGGGCTTCTATGTTACAGGGTTTGAGACTGGGGATCTCCTAATGACCACTAGTAAGGAAGGGATGGCAATCAGACTTCTATATTATTGCTCTGAAGGAAAATACTTTGTTTCCTATTAAGGCCAAACTATTACAGAACCAGTCATTGGCTCCTGAGGGCAGTTTTGAAAATCATCAACACACTTCAACCTGCTGATTTTGAGCTGTCACAGCAGATAGCCTGCAACATTGGGACACCCGGAGCCTGAGAGTCAGCCAGACCTGACCACTTCATTAAGATGTTTATCTCTGCCTCAGACACTAGCTTTTCACACAAGTCCTATATATTTGATCACTTTTTTTCTATCCACCTATGCCACGGGGTAGGTATGTGGGGTTACATCTATATGCATTTCTATAAGGACTTCACACTGAGAAACATCTGCTTCAGGAAAGGAAAATTAGCAAATTCATGACCTGTGCTTTCTTTTGTACATGTAGACACGTTGCTATTTATCTTTTTTGTTAAAGTAAGAGGTTGTTGCCTTCCCTATACACATCACTGTCTTTCCCTCAAGTATGGTAAAACACTATAAAGTGGAAAATGTCTATAATATGTTTAAGTCAATGCAGATAATACAATGGCCTAATGATTAGCAGCTGTGTAAAATATAAGCACAAAAAAAGAGAAGGAAATAATAAAAATTCAAGGTATGTAAAATGCAAGGGTTTTTTTTTTTGGTTTTTTTTTGTTGTTGCTGAAATCAACATGTCTTACTTTAAAATATCACTGGAAATAGAAGTTTACTTTACCAGTTAGAGACTTTAATTGATAGTTAATTTAAAGCTGTTTGGGCTTCCCTGGTGGCTCAGCAGTAAAAAAAAGATCCACCTGCAATGCAGGAGATGTGAGTTCGATCCCCGGGTGGGGAAGATTCCCTGGAGGAGGGAACGGCAGCCCACTCCAGTGTCCTTCCTGGAAGATCCCATGGACAGAAGAGCAAGTCCAAAGAGTTGCAAAGACTTAGACACAACTGAAGCCACTGAGCATGCACACACGCATGAAGCCACTTAATATATTCGGTTTTCCGGCCCCAGCCACCTCTCTGGCTGGCAAGAGCCCTGGGAGGTGAGCCAGCTGAGGGCCAGAGAACCAGGCATCTGGGCTGAGGGCAGAGGTGGCAGAGCTTGGGACTTCCTATGGGTCTAGAATTCATGCTAAGGGTCATCTGAAAGTCTCTACCCAGAGACAAACTTTAAACCAATGACCACCAGCCAAGCCTTCAATCCAAAGGGCCTTGTCAGAGACAGATGATTTGGAAGGGCAACCTGGAGAACTTCTTTGGGCTGCAGAGCAAATCCAGAGTTGCTTCTCACTACTTTGCTTAGGTTAGGGCTGCTTCTAACCCTAACCCTGTATCCTTCCCTCTGGTGGGACCCGTCTGGTTTCTTTTCACTCAGCATACTAATTTTTAAGTTTATGTTGTTACATATTCTATAGTTTGTTCCTTTTATTGTTGGCAAGTATTCCAATGCCAAATTTATGTATTTCCCTATTGACAGACAGTTGGATAGTTTCCAGTTTGAGGCTATCATGAATAAAGCTAATAGGAATATTCTTGTACCAGTCTCTTTTGTGGACCTTAGCATTCAACACTCTTGGGTAAATCCTTAGGAGTAGAAATGATGGGTCAGGAGGTGGGTGTATGCTTAACTGCTTTCCAAAGTAATTGGGTCATTTTACATTCCCACTCAGAGCAACTCTTCTCTCTTTTCTTAATTTGAAGCAACACGAATTCGAAAAGGAAGAAAAACAAAAGTGAGTCTTAATGAAAAATGAGAGGCAGTGAAGAAAGCGCTTCCTAAATTATTTGGAATAGTCAAGAAAACCTGTCTATAAGGCACAAAGCTATTTGACAGCTGATCCTCCAGGCAAATATTTTTATTTTGATCATTGGTTTGGAAATAATTTTAGCCACTTAGATCAAAAGTTTTCACAAAGATGATTCAAGCAAAAGCCCAAGAGGAGAAGAACTTATATAAAGAACCCTTCAGATGAGCGTGGCACTGTGTTAAATGCAAGAAAGAGAACTCTTCCCACTTGGCATGCTTGTTTACTGGGCCAACCGAGGCCCTGACAAATGAATCAACGTTTTGATGCCTAATACAGTTCACCCCCAGGCACTGAGTCAGCTTTGTGTTTCCCATGAGCTTTGCTTCAAATAAACAGATCGGAGAACTTTATTAATTATGCACTCTGGGGCATAGGGCTGTGATAGACACCAGGCTCTGCACGCAGCCTGGTAGCCAGTCTTCAGCTTGCTCCCGGCAGAAAAGGGATCCCTACGTCCTAAAACCTACACTGTTATTTTTGTTGGTTGCACAGCGCTTGGTAAGAGAAAGTGAAAGCAATAAAGGCAGAATGTAACTCCATTCTCAGTAACTTTAGGAGGGGCTCCGGGCAATCTTTTTTTTCTATTAGGAAAATTAAACATTGTCCACAAGCTGAATATCCCCAAATCTGAAATGATTACATCAAAGCCTGTCCCCCTCCTGCAGTTGGTGGGAATTACTGTGTGCTTAAAAACAGAAAAATGACACAAGGAGGTCTCAGAGAAGTCCTGAGGCAGCAGCGTGCTGAGCAAAGGGCCTGCACAGACTCAGAGCGGCAGAAACCCGATCTGGGACTTCAAGCCTCGGTAAGCAGTTATTTCCAGAAAGGACTGGGGCTTGGTCCTGGGCAAACTAGTGAATTTTCTCATGAATTTTATTGTTATAAGTGGCTTGGATGCCAGAGGGAGAGGAATAAGGAGTTCTTTTCTTTTCTTTTGAGTACCTACCACTTGCAAGGCACTGCGCCAAGCACTTACCTCGCATTAATTGACTTAATCCTCACAACAGCTCCATGAAGTAGGTGCCACTATCTCCATTGCAGAGATGAATTTTGCCCCAGGGAAGTTAAATAACTTGTGGAAATTCCCCCATCTTAAAGGAGAAAGGGTCAATATTTAAACCCAAGTCTTCCTACTCCAAATGCCTGCCCGCCCTACACTTTATGGACAGCAAGTGAAGTGAAAGTCACTCAGCTCTTTCCAGCTCTTTGTGACCTTTGTGTCCAACTCTTTGTGACCCCATGGACTATACAGTCCATGGAATTCTCCAGGCCAGAATACTGGAGTGGGTAGCCTTTTCCTTCTCTAGGGGATCTTCCCAACCCAGGGATCAAACCCAGGTCTCCTGCATTGCAGGCAGATTCTTTACCAGCTGAGCCACAAGTGAAGCCCTATGGACAGCAAAGAAAGTTTTAAAGAAGTTTTTAAATGGGCAGCTGCTACCTTAGCTATGGACAAGAGCACCAGGCTCAGATTGAGAAGCTGGGGTTGAAAAGGAAAATACATTTTTCCCTTAAGTTCTACTCATAATTGCTTTCCACTGCCCTACTTTAGCTTCTTTTCCTGTCAGTTCAGTCGCTCAGTCGTGTCTGACTCTTTGAGACCCCATGGACTGCAACACGCCAGGCTTCCCTGTCCATCACTATCTCCCAGAGCTTACTCAAACTCATGCCCATCGAGTTGATGATGCCATCCAAACATCTCATCCTCTGTCGTCCCCTTCTCCTCCCGCCTTCAATCTTTCCCAGCATCAGATTCTTTTCCAATGAGTCATTTCTTCACATCTGGTAGCCAAAGTATTGGAGTTTCAGCTTCAGCATGAGTTCTTCCAATGAATAATCAGAACTGATTTCCTTTAGGATTGACGGTTGGATCTCCTCGCAGTCCAAGGAACTCTCAAGAGTCTTCTCCAGCACCACAGTTCAAAAGCACCAGTTCTTCGGCACTCAGCTTTCTTTATAGTCCAACTCTCACATCCATACATGACTACTGGAAAAACCATAGCTTTGACTAGATGGACCTTTGTTGGCAAAGTAATGTCTCTGCTTTTTAATATGCTGTCTAGGTTGGTCATGGCTTTTCCTTCAAGGAGCAAGCATCTTTTAATTTCATGGCTGTAGTCACCATCTGCAGTGATTTTGGAGCCCAAGAAAATAAAGTCTGTCACTGTTTGCATTGTTTCTCTTTCTATTTGCCTTGAAGTGATGGGACCGGATGCCATGATCTTAGTTTCTGAATGTTGAGTTTTAAGCCAACTTTTTCACTCTCCTCTTTCACTTTCATCAAGAGACTCTTTAGTTCTTCTTTGCTTTCTGCCATAAGGGTGGTGTCATCTGCATATCTGAGGTTATTGATATTTCTCCCCACAATCTTGATTCCAGATTGTGCTTCCTCCAGACCAGCGTTTCTCATGATGTACTCTGAATATCAGTTAAATAAGCATGGTGACGATATACAGCCTTGAAGTCCTCCTTTTCCTATTTGGAACCAGTCTGTTGTTCCATGTATAGTTCTAACTGTTGTTTCTTGACCTGCATACAGATTTCTCAGGAGGCAGATCAGGTGGTCTGGTATTCCCATCTCTTTCAGAATTTTGCACAGTTTGTTTGTTCTCTTTTCCTATGAGAACGGTTTAATAAAAAGTGTTTTCCTGTGAGAGCACTGAGCGGCTATAGTCCACAGTAACTGGCCTTGAGCCAGTGGTGAGTTTTTCTGCTTTCCCCTCCAAGCCTCCAAGCAATCTACCTTCCTTTTCTAGTGTAAAGAAAAGCCACCTGACCTTCTTTATTCCCCGTCTTATTTAAAGACCTTCACCAGCACTAGAAAGTCGTGGTCTATTTTATAAGCCACATAAACAGCAATGCATCACTTCAGTTCCCATCTACTGTGTGTTTTGGGGTCTTCTGGGTAGTAACAGGTTGGAGCTTGCTGTGCCCTTATCAAACTGTGAAGGTCACTTCTCTTTAAGGATCTGTCATCAGCGAGCCCTTTGCTTCCTCTCTACAAATGTGTCTCTTCCAGAGCCTTTTGCAATTATGGCTCGTTTCTCTAGGTTTCATACAGCAGGCGTCTGAGCAGAATTAAAAGCATAAGCACGTGCAAAAATAATCCGCTTCCCAAGATAGTAAATGCTGAGAAGTTCTATATTAGAACACACTGTGAGTGCTGACTGGCTGGGGCCTGATTAACCTAATAGGCTTAAAGTTCCACTTGCCATGCACATCTGTTAGGACACGAGCAACACTCAGAGGCCCGTAATCCATGAGACTGAAGTCCTTCAGAATTGCCCTTTTGCTCACTAGCAGCAGAGGGCCCAAACTTTAGTACATCACCAAGACAGCAGCATTACTACCTCTGCAAGATGAGGCCAAGGAAGTGAAGAGAGCTGGTTGCAAGTTTAGGACATTGCACCTTGGACTTCAAAGGATTCTGGCCTGCAGATTGCCTGGATGGACTAGTAAGACTGCCTTCTGTTCCTATTTTGAATACAATTCTCTGAAAATTGTGAGGGTTGCAGGTGGGAGATGACGACAGGCTGACATCATGGGATGCACACCTTCCCACAGTGATCTTGTTAACAGTGTTGCCAAGAGTGGCATCCAGTTTTTTAAAAAGCCCAAAGCAATCCTGCCAGGACATCAGAGGGCCAGTGAAAGAGGTTCCCTCCCTTTGCTGGTTCAAAGTTCCACCTGCTATGACCCCGGAGGGGGCTCGTCCCAGGGACAACAAGCAGAAGGAGAACAGCCTAGTCCCAGGTGGACCCAGACTGTGGCTGACAGTCTCTGTCAGCTCACCAAGGATCCCACTGCAGGCAAAGCAAAAGATATAGAGAGACTGATCTCAGAAACCAAAACCTCCCCATCCCAGCTGAACAAATCACAAAGTTGCATGGCTACAGAAATTCCATTCAAGAGACAGAGCTCCCATGGGTCACAAGGGGCAGCCTTTTCCAGGGAAGAGAGTGAAGAAAGTAATACCCAGGAGACTTCCAAATGGGCAAAGAGACCAAAATGTCACAGGTCGAGCAAACAGGGCCATTACCGCCAAACCATCCTTCCTGCCCACAAATCTGAAGACAAGGTGGACTTTCCTGAGCCTCTGGTGAAGGCCCACCAGAGCACTTACACCTATCTGCATGCCTGCCTCTCCAAATATGAAGCAGTTCTGAGCATCATCCATCAGGCCACCCAGACCCACGAGATGCTGCAGCCCATGGTTGGCTTCCTGATGCTGTGTTTCGATGAGGTCAACCAGCTCTTGGGGGAGATCTCCAAGGATGGAGAAGAGCTCCTCCAGGAGGTTTGGGAGGATCTGGCTTGGCCGTTGAAGAAAGGAGAGCCCCAGGAGCAGCCAGATCTCCTGCAGCAGCTTCTGCAGTACACAGTCAGCAAGCTGCAGGAGCTCAGTGGCACGGTGGCCTTGCTCACCAGTAGCCTCCTGGAGGGCTCTGGCAGCTACCTCCACGCCGCTGCAGGCCACCTGAGGAACAAGCTGAGCACAAAGAGGGGCATGGATGAACGCCTCTTCAGGGCTCTGGCGCACCTGGAGAGCTTGGCGAGCAGCCACAGCGACCCTGAAGCATGGGGTCTACCCCTGTGCTCTGAGGACAGTGGCATCGGTGCGGACAATGAGTCCGTGCAGCCGGCAGACAAGCTGGGCAACCAAGCCAGCTGGGACTTAGCGCCGGAGGCTGCAGAGTGGAGGCCGGCAATTTCACCCACAGTGGAGGTCAGGCTGTCAGGACACACCTGGCAGCGAAGTCCTTTCCAGATGGATTTAGACAGACCCCAGGACTGCCCACTGTCAAGGCCTCTCACAGCTAAGGTTCATCCAGCAGTGCACGGTGGATCAGGGAGCCCCTGGCCCTCTGTCGCAGGCCCAGAAAACACTGCCTCCAGACCTTGGGGGCTGGGCCAAAGCACTCCGTGTGGTCCCCCCGGGATGGGGACTTCCGGTGAAGCACACCTTTCTGAAGACTCCAGGTACATGGACACTCCATCCCTCAGTGAAGGTGAGGACAGCAGCTCAGAGGAGGAGGAGGAAGAAGGAAGCTGCATGAGTCCACGCACCTGGCAGGAAAAAGCTTCCCATCCAAGGCCGCGGTCTTCACCTACCAGTGCTGAAAGCCCATTTCAGCCACACCCCCGGAGACTCAGGAGCCCCCAAGCCCGGGAAATGGTTCTGAAGATGAAGGAAGCGATCAGTGAAAGGATCAAGTTTGTTCCTGTGCCCTCTGAGCACCAGGACTGGATGGAGGAAGAGGAGAGGACCACAGTGCCCCCAAGACCCAGCACGGCAAGCGGCAGCAGGAGAACCCCCTCGAGGCAGAGGAGGTCCCAGTCTGAGGGGTGTCTGAAGAGCCACACAGAGGATCCCACCCTCCAGGAGCTGCGGAGGGTCCAAAGGGAACTCAGCCAGAGGCTGGAGGCGTTTTACAGCCTGGGCGCCCGACGGCAGGGGCAGAGCCAAGAGCCAGTCACGCAGCCCAGAGCTGCAACACTGAGGCCCGACAACCGCTGCCGGGTGGTCCCGAGCAGCACCATCAGGAAGCTAAAGTCATCCCTCACCAAGCACTTCAGCATTTTGCCAAGTCAGGACAAGAGCATCCTGCAGAAGTGCTGCTCCCGCCCTGAGGGAGAACAGCTCGGGCAGGGGAAAGCTCAGGGGCTCCCAAACATCATCCCATCGGGCGAGAGGGCCAGTGAGGCTCCAGGGGTCAGGGACCAGACCATCAGGAGCTGTCCCACCAGAACATCAGTCAAGAAACTCATTGAAACCTTCAGTCCCACCGAGAGTCTAAGGACGCTGGGGGATTCCCGGGACTCGGGGCCAAGCCCCTGCCCCAAGAAGTGGGGGGTTCCCACCATGCCTCCCAGATTCCCCATTTACAGAGGGCTGGCCCCGTTGTATCCAAAGCCTCAGATTTCTCCAGCAGTGGGTGGAGAATCTCTCAGGATGGGCCCAGGCTGGAGGCCCTTAGCTCCTACCTTTCCCCCTCTGCTCATAGCTGAAGCAGCCAACAGTGAGGACTTCAACTGGGAAACAGAAGAGAACCCAGAGAATCTCCCTCCACCACCTCTGGAAATCCTGATGGACCAATCATTCACTTCTCTGGAGCCCCTGGAGAGCAGCAAGCCAGCAGAGAGCCCCCTTGAAGGGACCCACGTGCCGGGGCTGGGAGGGACTGGCTCTGCCCGGAGAATGTGGGCTTCCCCAAGGCTAAGAGCCTCCATGAGCCCCACTGACCTGCTGCCCAGCAAGAGCACCGCCACCCTCACCAGGGCCCACAGCGCAGAGCCAGAGAACAGCAAGTGCGGCTTCAATACCGGAAAGTTCACCTACTACCATTCTCAACAGTACCCCCACTCACCCCATCATCGCTGCCCCCTGAAGCTGGAGGTCCTCTTGAAACCCCCACGGGAGGCTGGAGGGGTAGCTCAGGGCCACGAATGAGGGCAGATTCACAGCGAGGGACAACTCTGTGTGCCCTGAACCCTCAACCTTTCATCCGAAGGACAGCCTCTGACCCTCGGCCGGGCGTCCGCCTTCACCTGCCTGTCCCGGGCGCCACCAGCAGCGCTTGTGAATCCCAGCATGGCCAGAGCAGGTAAGGAGAGTCCTGCGGTTTGGGGGATAGAGCTGAGGGGCCCTTAGGATCATCTGGGTCAGTAGTTTTTAAACTGTGCTCCAAGAGAAGAACAAGTTGGAAAGGGTGTATCAAGATATCCAGTCTCCCAGTGCCCCAACCTGAAGCAATAATTTTTCGTCTGTTACACATTTCAGGTTCCCATGAAAGATTTCATTGCAAGAGGTTCTGCTGTAATACAAATAAAGTTTAAAACAACCAGGTTGGTCCAGCCACACATGCCCCTCTTTTCACAGGTGGGGAGATTGAGATGAAGTGACTTGGCCCCCAAAGTTGAGTCACAGTTACCTGTCTGGAGCCAGCAGCTTGATTCCTGTCCTTTCTGGTTTATATCTGTAGACCAGCATCTTAGCAGGAGGTACTTTTTGGTCCCAGGACTTTCTTTAAACTCTTTAAAACTGAGACCCTCAAGGGGCCTTTGTGCATTGCATCTATTGCTTTTTACTGCATTACAGATTAAAGTTGAGAGATGTCTAGAGTATTTATTAATTTGTAAAATGCCTCATTCTATGTTAACATAAATAATATAATGAAAAGTAACTATTTTTTTCCACAACAAAAAAATTGAGTGAGTAGGGTGACACTGTCTTCTAGTTTTGCAAACCTCTTTAGTGTGTGGGCTTCACAGAAAGACAGCTGGGTTCTCAGGCCTTCATCCGCAGGCAATCTGTTGTGATGTCACACATCCTGTAGTCTGGAAAACTCCACTCTGCATTCATGAAAGAATGAGAGGGAAAGGCACATAACATCTTAATATTATGATGAACACAGTTTTGACAACTTGGACACAACACCTTCCTCGAAAAGGTCTGGGAGGCAGCCAGGGGACACGCTTTAAGGACGGCTGATCCTGGAGGTATTGAATATAAAAGTTTGGCTTCCTCTTACTCCTGAGGACTCCCAATCCTGCCTCCTTCTCCATCTCCCCTTTCAGAGGGCGTAGAGGAAGAGCAAGACTTTCCCTGAGCACTGAGCACGAAAACACAGGCAGAAGGGCCCCCTGCCTGCCCTGGGCCGGCTGAGTTCCAAGTGTGTCTTTCTCATGAAGGGTGGCTGATGGGCATGTTCTTGGCCCAGCCACACAGACAGGCCGGGCAGGTGGCTGTGAGAGGACATGACTCAGAGTATAGCCACTGCCTGGCCGTTGAAAGGACTCATATGGTGATGTGGTTATTTTACAGGATATACAGGGACATGTATCTTTTCTTGAATTGTGGCATGGGGGGAAACATGTACATCTGAGGTTGGATAAAGAGGAACTCTTATCAATGTGTCCTGATATCAGATCGGACAAAGCTCAGCCCGCACCAGTCCTTACTATCTTTTCAGTGCCCACAGTTGTGTAAATCAGAAGTTAATTTCTGCCAGACTGATACGTGTTACAGACTTCACAGTCTGTCGAGGCATAAATGGTAATTTCTCACAAAGTACTCGGCAGTCAATTTTAAATAAAGATATTATCTTGGGAAAGTTGTGCGTGATTATAGTTATATAAACTTCCCCAGCCACTTGAAAGAAATGAAATATTGATTATTTTTGCACGAATCTTAATGTAACGCTGCTCTTTTCTTAAATCTAAAATGAACTTCCTATAGCACAGTGCCTTTCATTTGAGAACCTCTATAAATGTTAATGCATTATTCCTCACACTCGCTACTTACTTAGTTATTAGATTTCTAAAACTGTGCCCTTCAGGAGAAGAGCTTGAGAGAACAGGGACAATAAAATGGCATTAATTAAAAACACTAACATTTTAAAACAGCAGGAGCAATAATAAAGTAACATAAAATTGTTCAAGGAGAAAATACTGCCATTCTCTCAGGCTTCTCCTCGGAATAGGGCAGCCTAAAAGGTTGTTTTATGTCCTGAATTTCAATATGCGGAGAGATGGGGTGGGGTGGGGAGAGATTGTAGCTTGAAAGAGGTAGGAAGAGGAGGATGCATAAACAGGAGCCTTCCCAAGGTCATGTGGAAGGTCACAGAGTGACTCACACCCATTCCTGTCTCCTGGTCAGACCACACCTCCAAGCTCTTCCAGACTGTGTGACTGTGAGCATGTGATGGAAGTAGTGGGAAAACGCTCATTCCCCAGACACCCCCCACACTCCCCGCCCAACCCTTGTAAAGTTGGCATCTGCGAGCAAAAGCCAACCAGCTCTAAGAGCAGGGAGTTTGCAGCTCTGTAGCAGACAAGCATTTTTTTCTGCCCTCCTGTGTATGGGAAACAATGCCAGGGAACTGAGCATGATTTCCCCAAGATCATGCAACAAGTCAGTGCCAGAAAGCCAGGAACTGCTCAGAACAGGCTGTTTCCCCAAGCGGGGACTTGCAGGAGCAGCCCCACCCATAGTATCTTGCAGCCAAGGCAGGCTTGCAGGGTGCACTGGCCTGCATCTGGTGTTGATCTCCCATCTGTCATCCCATGCTAGGCATGAGCCCCTTTTTTAGAAAACATGATGATGTTGATACCTTCCCCATCTCGGGACCCAGGAATTGCACACAGTCCTTGGAGGCTTCCCCAGGAAGCTCAGTTACTGAGCTTCAACTGTTATTTACATATTGAATCCTCTGGTGGAGGCAGCTGTCTCTCTCCAGGTCTCAGTGTGTCCAGACTTGCTCCTCTAAATGCAAACGCAGTGCTTTTACTCTCTGCCAGGACAGGACTAGCCAGGCAGGGGCTCTCAGCAGCCATGTTTCCTGGATCCAGAGATACGGGCAACCTGCTTCCCCATCAGGTCTGGGAACAGGTGGAACCACAGCCATATAGCAACTGAAAAAATCGGCCTCCAGGCCTGAACCTCATGAAGATGTAGGACCTGGCTAGGGGAGGGGAAGACACAATTCTAGAACCAAATCCTGTGTCAGACCTCAGTGTCAGCATCCATGGATGCTGGGTACCACAGCCTGTCCCCTGGGCCTGCCCCTTCTGTTCCTGCTAGCCGCTCCAGTCCAGGGGCAGCAGAGTCATGCCTCCCCCTGCTCCAAAGGGGCACAGGGAAAACAAACAGTAAGGTGGGAGCTGTTACCCACACATCACTGGGTCCTGCAGGAACTCGTGATGGGGCCAGAGGCTGACATAGATAAGACTGGCTCTAAGGAACAGAGTGGGTTCCTCACTGCCTGAAAATCATGTATGTCGGCCAATGTCAGTGCCCACCCCCCTCACCTCCATTCCCGCCACCCTGATCTTGTCAGGGTCCAAACTCAAACTCGTCCTCTGCTGGTTGGATATCCCATGTAAGTCTAAGCACACAGAGCCAAGCTCAGTCATAATACAGTCAAGAAGGTCCTGTTGTGGGCAGAGAGAAGGGCTTCTGGTCTGTGCACATGGAGAGCTGGGTCTCATCCTGGCCCTGGGGTAGCTGATGGAGAGGCTCAGGTGCCATATGACAGAGTGGTCCTTCAGGTCCCTTGTGGGTATAAATCCCTGGTCATGCTACAAAAGAGCATCGGTGACAGCTGACTACTTATTGAATGCCTATGGTGTGCTGGGTAGTGCGCGGAGAGTTTTCCATGCTTCATACAATATTGAAACCTTTGAGTGTCCTGTGAGATGGGTATCATTACTACCTCCTTTTCACAAAGAAGGAAACTGAGAATCAAGGAGATTAATCAACATGCTCCAGGTCACCCAGCTAGTAAGTGGAAGGGCCAGGGCGTGAACCTAGACAGCCAACTCCACCTTCCATGTGGTTGTTGCGGGACTAGCCTGGCTGCCCGTGGCTGGGGTGGCTCTCTGAGCTGGTTCCCCATCTGGCCTGGGCTTGCTCTGCACTTGGGACCACCCTCCATTCTGTGCCGCCAGAGCACACTGGGTGGCCCTCTTTGCTCAGAGCCCCTTCACTGTGGCACTCAGCAGCTGGGAAGCTCTGTTTTATTCAAAGGCCGGGTCTGGGCCAAGCAGTTTTCATGTTATTCCATTCAGGAAAAAGGGTGGCAGCAGAGCAGAGCTGGGTTGTTTTTGCCTTTGTTTTATTTTGGTTTTTGCTGTTATCGCTGGTGTTGTTTTTATTTTTAATTCAACTAGCTAAGCCTAGCCCTTTATGGAATAAGAAGTGGTGGTTCAGATGGTAGAGAATCTGCCAGTGATGCAGGAGATCAAGGTTTGATTCCTGGGTCAGGAAGATCCCCCGGAGGAGGGAATGAAAACCCACTCCAGTATTCTAAACTGGAGAATCCCATGGACAGAGGAGCCTGGCGGGTTATAGACCATGGGGTTGCAAAGAGTCAGAAATGACTGAGCAACTAACACTTTAAAACAAAACAAAATAAAAGCCCGAGTTCTTGAGGGATCTGTTTTGTCCAGAGCTGCAGGATCTGATTATCCCAGGAAAAAACAGGACTCAGCCTGTCCTCTGAAATGCCAGGAGCGTGGCTCCCATGGTGCTCCACCAGAGGAGACGCCCACAAGGACAGCACCAGCAGGCAAAGCTGATACGGAAAGGCAGAGGCCTGGCACAAGGGCCCAAGACAGGAGGGCTTGAGAGAGACAGAAAGGAGAGGGGGCGGGGCCGAAGCAACGAGGAGGGTTTGACTGGCACCTATGCTTTCTCTCTGCAGCGGCAGCGAGGAGACCCCCAAGGACACAGAGCCGTGGAACAGCCCCTGTGGCCTAGAACTGAAGGGCAGCGGCAGGGGTGTGGCTCCATCCCCAGAGCTTTGTGTGCTGGGCCACGGGCTGCATCGAGAGGCCAGCGTGGGCCATGCCCAGGACAAGTCCCAGCAGAAGGAAGTGACCTGACGGGCTGCCAACTGAGTGACACTGATGTCAGTCACCCCAGAAAGCAAAGGTGACAGCCAAGCGTTAGCCCCAGAGAGGGTAGGCCAACCAGACTCCTGCTGAGATGCAGGAAAGGCCTGGAAGGGGCACTGCCCAAGGGGTCTGCTAAATTCTGAACAACTACTGTGTGCAGCCCTGCGTCCTGGTTTGCCTCGAGGGTTGAAGATTAGCTATCAATATGGACTCCGCAATGACACTCTTTAATCCTTCAAGTGTTGGCCTTAATTTAGCAGGAAAATGTATTTCCAGCATGCTTGATGAGCCAGGTGTTCATGAAACCATCTAATTCTCTCAACAATGAAGGAAGCAGACAGCATTCTCCTAGTTTTGCAGCAAGAAAACCAAAGTACCCCCACGCCTACTCACCCCCTGTGTGTCTTGTCTGAGCTCACCCAGCTAGGAAGAAAGCAGGAAAACTTGCACAGGTGTGCCTGGACCTAGAATCTATTATCTCTCATTACTTTGTTTTTTTAACATTCCATTGCCCTTTACTATCCCATCATTCCATTTGCCTGAAAGCATGCACCTAGTTGTACAAACAGAAAGCTTTTTTAAGGTTAATAAATGGCAGGGCATTCAAGTGCCCATTATGAGCTCTGTTGAGAAGCTGATTGCTCCAGAGATAAGAAGCTTGAGGTGAGATTAAGACACACAGCTCCACCTACCCGCCTTCTTCTGCTTCCCAAGCTCAACTCCAAAGTCCTGAAAGCCAAGCATCCAGCCCATTGGTGCAGTCCTGTTGCCTTTCCAGCTAAGCGTGTCTCAGATGCTCTGTCCTACGCACCCACGTGCCTCTCAGCCTGAGTGGGTACAACCAAGCCTCCCAAACAAGGCAGCCTTTTCTCTGTGCCCCATGGGGACTGAAGCACAGAAGGACGTGTGGGCAAGGGGTGCAAATGCACACACACACATACACAACCAATCTCCCGCACGGGTTTCTCAGCCAACTTTATTCCCAGTCATCTGCAGACCTTCTGCTGGAGTTGAAATTGAAGTGAAGAGCCATCGTTCATGCCAAAACCCTGTTTCTGCCAATTGAGCTAGATATTTGCGGCAGCTTTTGGAATTTTTCCACTGGAGGCTGTGGTGTGCTTTCTATTTAGAAAAGAAATTGCAGTAATTGGGTGATTCAATACCAGTGCAGTGGGTTGTCAAAAGATAAGAATTCTCATCCACAGGGTACAGCAAAGGGGCAATCCTCCACCTTTGCTGCAAAGCTGATTTTTCAAGTTTGGGAAAAATTAAAGTCTTCAAGCTCTGACTCGTTGAAGTGGATCATGACTCAAGAACATGTTAAACTGGGTCCTTTGAATTCAGCTACCTCCCCCATGGACAGGCTGAAGCTCTGAATAAGGGAATCCCTCTTTGACCTGTCCAGATACTCAGACAGAGGGGACAGGGACTATCTCTTCCAAGGCATCGAAGGAAGTATTGATTAGACTACCACGAGGGACCACAACTTGCCCCTCTATGGGGAAATGTCTGTGAATGCCCACCGTGAGATCGTGTTTGCTGTGTATCTGCTCTAATCCTCAGAGCAGAACTCAGGCCACTGTGGGGCAGAGTCACACCCCAGGCAGGAGGGTGGATCCTGGGAACTGCCTAGGCTGCAGGAAACCCTGGAAGTTTAAAGCCACCCAAGCAGGCAGGACCTGGGTAAGTGTGTGAGAGCAGCTAGTTTCAGGGAACTTGTTTGAGGTAGGGATAAAACTTGTTCAGGCCATCTCCCTGTATGGTTAGGCTGGCAGCATGCTGCCGAGGGCTGGGCCCCATAGGCAAGATTTCAGGAAGCAAGCAGTGCGGAGCCATCCAGCCTAGAGGTAAGAACTGGTCAGAAGGGGTCCTGCCCTGTGTGAGGTTTCGAGGCAGGCTTCCTGGAGGTCTGAAGAAACAACACAGAACCCCAGCTGCCAGGAGATGAGACAGGGACTCAGCTGATGAAACTGCATGCTACATGGGGACGTAACCCCAGCAATGACAAGTCTAGTGATAGAATGAGAATGGGGAGCCAGATCCGAAAGAATGGAAAGTGAGGCTGATTTCCAGCCCAGGCCCTGCCACCACCCCTCCAAAGGGCCTTATCTTAGAGGTTTGGGGCTGGTTTGAGTGTGGGGGGGTAGGAGGTGGGCTGAATGTACCCAGCTGCAGTGATATGAGGGAAAAGTGGGCAGCTAGGAGCCAGGCAGCATATTATGTAATGGAGGAGGCTCAGTATCAGAGAGAATGCCCTGGAAGGGTCTGGAATGAACCACTGCTGCCTTCATGAGGGTGCCTGGCAGGAGGTTCTATAAGAGGAGAGCCCCACCCCCATGAAAGCTAGGCTTGTAAAATAGCAGCCAACACCCACCCCTCCTGCCTGTCCTGCAGGCAGCAATGGAGGGATCCAGGGCACCCAGGATTCCTGCCAGCAACAGTGAAGCTGCTGATGAGTTTTCCTCCCCCTACCTCCACTGAGCACCTGCTGCACCAGGACAGGACAAGGCTGCTACCATATATTCTCATATGTCATGTAATGAGAGACCCAGAAACCTCTAGGCCCAGGCAGCAGGGGCAGTGAGCTAGAATAGCCATCAAGATGTCCAAGGACCCAAAGGCTTTAAGAATCCCAAGTCATCTTCTGGGAGAGTGGCAAAGGGGAGGGGTTGCTGAGGCCAAAGAGCTGGGAGGCAGAAAAGGTCTAAGATGAAGCAATGCCAAGCTGGCCCAGGGACAGATGAGCCAAAGATGTGTTTTGGGGGCTACTATCCCAACTACGGGTTTTCTTTGTGTCTCAGCTGGTAAAGAATCCTCCTGCAATGTGGGAGACCCTTGTTCGATGCCTGGTTTGGGAAGATCCCCTAGAGAAGGGGACAGCTACCCACTCCAGTATTCTAGCCTGGAGAATTCCATGGACCATACAGTCCCTGGGGTCACCAAGAGTCAGATACAACTGAGCAACTTTCACTCACTTTGCACTCACTCATCCCAACTACTGCACTCAGCCCAAATTGCATTCTGAATTAAACTCTGTAAAAATAAATTAAATCCACCCCGTTGAACCACTTGTGTGAAAATCCATTGTTTCACCGTTCCTGTGGCCAGGCCTTTCCTCAAACCTGTGTCTTTGGCTCTGCCTTGGAAAAAACTCACTGTTGGTGGCCATGTGGGGCAAGCCCAGCTCTAGAGCTTCTCAGATGGGTCACTCTTACCCACCTTCCCCCTGTGCCTAAGACCCTCATCCGTGTTGGGTCCGATCCACTTCCTGTGCTCTAGGGGAAGGGAGAGCAGAGATTTTTTGTTTTGTTTTGTCTTTTTTAATTAATTAAGCCAATGAACCCAACCCGTTAAAGACTTACGAGTCTGTTCTTTTTCTTCATAGTTAGAAACCAAGAAGGAATGTTGAGTATAAAGGCAAAAGCAAGCCCACATAGGAGATTCATTTAAGGGGTGCATATCATACCCAGATTCTTCTTGGGGCCAACTCCTTTTCTTCTTGGGGGAAGGGACGGCCATCCTCCATGCCGATGGGGACCCCAGAGCTGCAGAGAGGGAGGTGTTCAGCCCCCTCTTTATCCAACTCGATAGTAACATAGCAAAGAGTTCTGCCCCAAGGGAAAACCACAGTTTTCTAGGTCTGCCAAAAGGATTCATGGAGTAAAAAAAGTAAATATAATATTTAAGTGGAATAGTGATAGCTTTTTGCAAATATAAAAACAATCTTCAGAATGAAATATAACTTCCTTCCATAGTTTGGGTCTGTGTGGTTCTTTACTATAAGCATGATCTAAGTTCCTTCATCGCATCATATACCCAGTCCAGAACCTAAAATAACCCATGTTGATAGAAAATTCAGGGCAGACACAGACCAAAGAGACTTTACGTTCATTGTGAAGAGCTTACGTTTGACAAGACTTGCCTCATAAACCCGACAATGTGAATAAAAGGGATTTTAAGAAATATATTCTTTTTTCCTAAAATAACCCAGTATTTTTGTATGTATCAGGGGAGCTAGTGCCATGAATTATTAAGTATCAACATGCTTGTCAGTTAATCATCTGGTTGACTGTATACAGGCTGCCAACACCCACTCTATCTGCCAAAGCAAACTTATCAAAGGTAATATATTTTTAAGTAGCCCCACATCAAAGTCTGTTGAACTGCCATAAAGTAAATGTGTTTCAAGCCTATATTAACAGAACATGTTATACTGCACTACAGTTTCCTCCTTGTACTACCAGAAGTTTAAATAAAGTTCCATCAATCCATTCAGACAGTTTTATGAAATGTAATTAAAGATGCATTGCACACGCAAAGGAGCAAACAGTTAATTCACTCGGGACTCGAATTCAGTTTTATGGAGGACCCTGGATGCTGCTGGCTTGATTACACTCGCTGACTTCAGAAAGTAACTTTACAATAGTCTGTGGGCCCTGTATCAGGTGACTGAAGAAGTTGACCAACCTGGTAGTCTGGGTTCCAAATGCTGTAATTTCAGACATCCTTGAAGTCTGGCACCCAAGGCAACAATCTGACTGGAATGCAACAATGCTAAGGACGGAGGTAACGCCCCTAGACAAACCAGATGGGCCTGAAGTGAAGGAAGCAGAACAAAACAGAAGCAGAAGGAGAAAGAAGGGAGGATGTGGTGAATGTGATCATTGCCCCGGGAGCCAAACTCTCCCACTCCTCCTGGTTGGGCTGGAGACCTGACATCTCCATTGACTCGCCCTGTGATCTGGCTTTCCAGGCTCATTTCTTCAGCTACCAGGCAGTAATAACAATGCTAATCAACTAATCCTGCCATCTGTAAGACATGAGCAAACCTGCCTTTTCGAAACCATCTTTTGGAGCCATTTGAGGGAACTGAAGCCATAATCCCTCTGTCATCTTTGTTTTTAGTGTTCAGCTCTGCCGTCTCTGCATGCGAAGATTCTGATTAAGAAAAGAACTCAAGACCATTTCCCCCTCCTAGATCTGTGCTTTGATCCTTAGAGAACGATAAAAACAGCTGTCAAACTCCGCTAGAATTGACTTCCTTCTTTGAAGAATTCCGTGTCTTTCAAAGTGAAAAGACTTTTAAAACATTTTGCTGGCAATCGCAACTACATATGTCAAATATACCAAACAGGGGAAAAGCAAATTAAGCTTCTGAATCTCCCATTTATTCCCACATTGAGTCGTAAGTGATCTGTCAGTCAGCTGGTAGGAATGACTGGCATGTCTTCAGAATAGCAGGTTTTACTGGGATAAGACTAGAGTTAATCACAATTATTTCTTTGTGTGTAACACTCTACTTTTTCAAAATACAATTATCTATATTGTTTCATTAGATCTTTGGGGGAAAAAATCCTAGGAGATGAACAAAGTAAGTATTTTTTCAATGCATTTTAGAAATGGAGTAAAAGAGAGGCTGAAAGATGTCAGATGTTTTCCTCCAAAGACACATTGTCAGCCTGTGGCAAAGAAAGTCCCCTATTCCCTGGCCAGCCTTGGTTCTAACACCTATTGCCACAATGTTCAGATTATTACGGGGGACGGTCTAGGAAAACCACAAACTTCTCTGGAAGAAATCCTCTGTTTTCCCCAACTTTTACAGAAAGGAAATTATTTTTCATATCTAGCCAAAGTCTAGCTATAGGGATAGCCATTCCTATTAAACTAACTTAGATGGAAACTCAAAATTTCCAAGAAAATTTTAAAAAATAATAATCCCCTCTACGCACCTCAACCACTTCCCCATCCCTCCCCTCCATGCACACATAAAACTGTCCCTGGCATTAAGGAAAAAAAAAAGTCTTTTCAAAAAATATTTGTTGCTCATTGCCATGACCCCCAGAGTGGGCTTCCAGGTGAAGCCCTCTGGCAAAAGCAGACAAAGTCTTACTCTGGAGACACCTCTTCTACTTTATTGTCAGTGTCCCAGAGCAGTAAAAAACTGCTGGATGAGACAAAAAGGAAATACAGCCCCTAGGAAACAAATTGCCTTCATGAAAATTATTTTTCTGGCTTTTTTTTTTTCTCCTTTGGAAGGGGAAAGGATTGGCTATATTTACAAAACCTGGTGACATGTTAAAGCTTTGGTTCAGTTAACAGCTTCTGACAACAGCCCACAGAGGTGCTGGATCACTTTCTGGATGTAAAAATTCTCAAGGAGAACCCAAGGTGACGCTAAGAATAGCTGTCAACCCACAGAGAGGTAATTATAAAGCTGTGATTAAAGCAAAACAAAACCTTCAAATGTTATAACCTTCTTCACTGAAACACCAGGTGGTAGGATACAGAGAAACCATAACACCCTCTGAGTAAGCCCCAGTGATGATACGGACCAAACTGGACCCCCTGAATGGTCCCTGACTCAGAAATGCCCATCTAATGAGCGATCTGTACGCACAGTGATGTTGTCCTGCCTACCTGTGCAGGGACTCCTGAAGCCCTGCTGAGAACAGCAATCAGGATGCCGCTTCTGCAACCTGTCTGATCCTGGGTAGATCGGACTCCCAGGTCCCTCACTCCAGGGACAGGTCTATAGCTGAGGATAAAAATCTGATTTTTAACAAGCACCTTGTTTCCTGTCTCCCTCCCTTCTCCAGTCTCCATGCCTCTTCCCAAACAAAGGTTTCATCAGCCACATTTGAGAAATACCGACTTAGGGATGCTCATTCCCAAGTGTGGACTAGTCTGGGACCCTAACAACCACTCAGAGCACTGAAGCTGTGGCTCAGGCACTTCAGAGTGTGTAAGGATGACTGAGGTTTCTGATTCAGTTGGGCTGGAGTATGACCCAGGGGCCCCCACTTTAACAAGTATTAGAGATGCTTCTGTTGCCAGCAGGCATGGCCCACATGGTGTCTACACCTTCCCCACGCCAACAGCCTCCAATAATGATGGCATACTTGAAACCTTCCCCTTTTCCCAATCTTCTGCCTGCCCTTGAACCTCTGCCAAAGCACAAATGATCTTGCCAAAACACTCCCTGGCTATAGCAAGCTCTGAATGAAGAGTCTTTGCACTTCTCATTTGGTTGGTCTTCATTGATTTCCACAAATCCTATCCCACACACACAAGATTGATAAGGGAAGATCAGAGAGGTTGACAAGGCCACGCACCAGATGCAACAGTGCCTGGACTTGAGTCTAGGCTCTCTGACTCCAGTACCTGGCCTCCATTAGTCTCTGTCCCCAGCCAGGACACCCCAGGGCTAGCAGGTGGGGAGAGCTGACAGGCCAGACGCCCACAGGGCCAAAGCCATCGCTGCTTTCTACTCCTCTGATTTTACTGTGATTTCAGAATTTGGCCACCCATTAGAATCACTTGAGAAAAGAAACAAAGAGAAGACAGAGAAGAAATGGGAAAAGAAACTGTGAGATACACACACACACACACACACACACACACACACACACACACACACACACACACGAATACCATTTAGTCATGAGAAAGAAGGAAACCCTGACATCTGTACAACTTGAATGAAACTTAAGGGCATTATGCAAAATGAAATAAGTCAAATAGAAAAAGATAAATACTGCATGATTTCACTTATATGTGGAATCAGAAAAGGTGAATTCAAGAAACAGACAGTAGAATGGTGGTTACCAGGGGCTGAGGAGGTAGGGGGCAGGGGTGGGGGGCTGTGCTATGGGGAGATATTGATCAAATTGTACAAATTTCCAGTTATAAGGTTAATAAAATTCTGGGACTCTAATACACAACATGGCTATTATTGCTAATTATTCTGTGTTATATAGATGACTGTTACCAAGAGAGTAAATCTTAAATGTTCTCAACACACAAAAACAGTAGTGATTATGTGACCGGATGGAGGTTTTAGTTAATGCTATGGTGGTAATCATTTTGCAATATATAAATGTATCAAACAATACATTGTGAAACCAAGGCTAGTCATCAGTTAGACCCATTAAATTATAACTTGCTTAATAAATAATAACTGTAACCTGGCTTCACTGACCAAGTACTTCAATTGTTTTTACAAAATCTTGTGTGTCTTCCAAGCATTATGTATTACTGTTTGCCCAAGTTGTTTTTCGGGAACTTGGAGTCAGCTGTGGCCCAGCTCAAGCCAGTTAAGACTGGTTGGAACCACCCACCCTCCAAATGGGCATGTGTAAATGGCATGACCTCTTGATGTCACAGGGCCAAAAACTCCACTCTCAGAACATGCTAAGGCCACCTTCTTTGAAACATAAGTCCCATGAAGAAACATGTAGCTTAGTTGAATCTGTGCAGAGTGACAATCTTGTATCTCCAGTCTCCAATCACCTTTCCCCACACTCCCCATGCCTCAGACCATCGCCCTCCTGCCCCCCCCACCCCACCCCTTGCACTTCTTTATCCTATAAATGCCTATAAAAACAGAAAAGGCAGCTGCCTTGGCCCTACCCCATATGGATCCAGTCGAAACCCCAGGGGCGGGCCCCAGCCTGAGCATTTTTTCAGATCTCACTGGATGATTCTGAAGTACAATCAGAATGGGGAAACATTGCCTCACTCAGGAGACAAAAAATGAAGCAGGGAAGAGAGAATAAGAGGAGAAGTGAGCCTGTAAGAAAATGTCAAAAATTCCCAAGCAAGGAATTCCTAAGCAGTTACACATTTTCAGATAAGCCTTTGTTCCTTGATTCTGACACTGGAGAGGGAGAAAGTGAGAGAGAGAGAGAGAGAGAGAGAGAGAGAGAAAAGAAAAGCTCTTCCATAGCTCAAGGTTGTATTCCCACCCCAAGGGCATCTTGTAAGTAGATGTAACAACCAAGCAAAGAATGGAGTGGGCTCTGCTCAAACCCACCATGGTTTTCAGGACAGTCTTCATTCCCAATAAGCCTCATTCTTCCAAGCATTCCCGACAGGCTCAGGTTACTAATAAACTGTCTTTCCTTTGCTTTAAAAGTAATGATGCGGGAACTTTTTTTAAATTGGAGTATAGTCTACCACGTTTCGCCAGCCTCTGCTGTACAATGAAGTGAGTCAGCTGTACGCGTACATATGCCCCTCCCTCTTGGGTCTCCCTCCCACCCCGCTCCATCCCATCTCTCCAGGTCATCACAGAGCACGCAGCTGGGCTCCCTGTGCTGTCCAGCAGGTTCCCACTAGCTGTGCGCTTTACACATGGCAGCGCACATACACCAATCACAATCTCCTGGCTTATTTCCACCCCCCTGCCCCACCCTGTGTCCACACACCCATTCCCTACGCCTGCCTCTCTATTCTTGCCCTTCAAATAGGTTCATCTGTACCATTTTCCTAGGTTCCACATAATTTCCTGAGGCACCCAGAACCATCCAGCCCCTCCCCACTGATTTGTGCCAGGAGTGTCGCCCACAGAGCCCAGCTGCCCAGAGACTAGATTAAAACCTAAGATAGTGAAGGAAGGAAAAACCATATAAAGATTTATTCTTTGCTTTTCAGATGTTTTCAGTTATTTTAAACACCCAACTGTGAGGATGGGTACAAAGTACAGGAGACGGGAAGCTTCCGGTTTGAAAACAGAAGGCAGGACCCAAGTGCAGGAAGACAGGGGACCGTCTTTGAATTTAACTTCCGCCTTCAAAACCTCTCGGCTCCTACAGTTCTATCGGGCTTCCCAGGTGGCGCTAGTGGTAAGGAACCCGCCTGCCAATGCTGGAGACATAATAGACTCGGGTTCAATCCCTGGGTCAGGAAGGTCCTCTCAAGGAGGGCAGGGCAACCTACTCCAGTATTCTTGCCTGGGAAATCCCATGAGCAAAGGAGCCTGGCAGGCTAGGGCTACAGTTCATGGGGTCACAGAGAGTCGGACACAACTGAAGCGACTTAGCACGCATGTCTACAGTTCTAAAAAATTCTAAAACATTCTGACAGGCTCTAGGACCGTTTTTTTCTTAAAAATCTTTTTAGATCCTCAACCAGGTATTGAATCCTCACCCTGTGCATGGGAAGGTGAAGTCCTAACCACTGGATGCCAAGGAATTCCCTAAGACTCTAGGATCTGGACCAGCAGAAAAAGTCAGTCTCCCAACCAAACTGAAAAAGCCTACTTAGAGTCCAAGCAAACTCAGTTAATTAAATTGTGTAAAATCAGCCTCTTGGGTGTCTTTGATGGGTTCACCATCTAGCAGGTCTTTAACCTCAGCCAGTCAGAATCAACAAAGGACAAGGTGGTGCAGGGGGAAGCCCCAGCAAAGGTCACAAGGAGGTGAGAAGCCGCTCAGGCTGGGACTGGAATTACCCACACACTTGAGCCGCCTATTAAAAGCCCAAGCCCCAGGATGACTGCACCACGCCTAGCCTCACCCCAGGACGTTTGTGGCAAGGGGAGGGGAGAGCCTAGTTATGTGGTGGCAACACCACATAAAGAAAAAGAGGCTTCCCCAGCTGGGGGGCATCCACGGGTTTGGAAACAATTGAGTTGATTCAAAGCTTCCCAGCCTGCTCTGAGCTATACTCTCAGGAGGGGCTCAGAACACTGAAGTGGACCTGATGCTGTACCTGGGGGTGACAGTGAGGGATCCACTGGTGGGCCTGCCAGAAAACTTGCTGGTCTGAAGCTGGGCCTCGAGGACTTGCCTTTGGATCTGCCCCAGAGGTGCTATGGCTCCTTGGTTGGCACTGGGATGTTGCCCCTTCAGCCTTCACCTTACCATGTGTTAGAGGTCATGATCTGAGCTCTAGTTCTTCCTGGTCATACTGTTGTCAACCTGCTACTGGCCCTAGGCAAGACAGAGCCACGCTCACTGTGTCCAGAACCCCAGCCTGGGACATTGTTCCCCTCTCACTGCCAGGACCCCATCTCCCATTCTCTCATTGCTCCATCAGTGGCTCCACCTTCATGTTCTGGCCCAGCCCACATCCAACACACCTCTCCAACTCCGTGATCTGACCCAGCCAGAGTAACCTGTGTGGTTTCAGAGCTCCCACAAGACATCTGCACACCTGGAACTTTGTTCTTCATCAGGTCCTTTAAGTTTCAAGGGTGAGGGCTCCTCTGGTGGCTCAGTGGTAAAGAATCTACCTGCCAATGCAGGAGACATGGATTTGATCCCTGATCCAGGAAGATCCCACATATCGAATGACAACTAAGCCTGTGTGCCACCTACTGAGCCTGTGCTCTAGAGCCCAAGAGCCACAACTACTGTACCCACGTGCCACAACTACTGAAGTCCGCGTGCCCTAGGGCCCGTACTCCACAACAAAAGAAGCCACTGCAATGAGAAGCCCATGCACCACAACTAGAGGGTAGCCCCTGCTTGCCGAAACTAGAGAAAACCCTGCCCAGCAACAAAGACCAAGCACAGCCAAAAAAATAAATAAGTTAATAAAGTTTAAAAAAAGTTTCAAGTGTGAAACATAATCTAGTCCTCTTCAGAAGCTAGCCAGAAAGTCACCTTCCAGAAAAGTCTTTTAGTAATCCCAATGTCAGTATCAAACTCTCCTTGCCTTTAGATCCATTAGAAGGTTCCCATAGGACCAGCAGATGCAGCACTGAAGATATTGTAAAGCAGAAGCAGGATGCTCCCAGAGATGCTTGTGTTCACCCCACATCAGGCTTATGACAGATGGGCTGGATTTGAGTGACTAACTCAGGGTCTCTGGGTGCAGCAGGGCTTCTCCAGCTATTCACAGACAGGAGCTATGATGCAACATGGTCTGCAACATGGAGGGGGGGAGAGTCTGTGCTACACTTTTTCTCCCTGGTTCTTTGTCTCAGTAGCATCAGCAACTGGTTTTACTGTTGCCATGTTTTGTTTTCTTTCTAGAATTCTTTGTATGTCAGTCAGTCAGTTCAGTCACTCAGTCATGTTCAACTCTTTGCAACTCCATGGACTGTAGCATGCCAGGCTTCCCTGTCCATCACCAACTCCCGGAGCTTGCTCAAAATCATGTCCATCGAGTCGGTGATGCCATTCAATCATCTCATCTTTGATTATATTTTGACTTCTCTATACATTACAATGAATTTACCACCAAACGTTTTCATCACCATACAATTAATCCTCTTTTCCCTTTTTGCCCATCCCCACTACGACCCTTCTTCTATGGTAACTACTACTCTGTTTTCTGTAACTATTTACTTCTGTTTAGTTTGTTTGCTTGTTTGCTTGCTTTTGTTCTTTCATATTGCCCAGATGAGTGAAATCTTAAAATATTTGTCTTTCTCCACTTGATTTATTTCACTTAGCATAATACCTTCAAGTTTTACCCATGTTGCTGCAGGATTTCATCTTTTTTATGGCTTAGTAGTACACTGTGTGTGTGTGTGTGTGTGTGTGTGTGCGCGCGCGCAGGTGCACACACATATGTTACACGTGTGGGCAGCACATGTGCTGCATCATCTTTATCCATTCACCCAAAATTGGGCAATTAGGTTGTTTCCATATCACGTTCTGTTTTCTTTGTCGCAAATCTAGCTATTGAAAAATTCTCTGAGGTAAGAAAAAAATACAAGATAATAAAACCTTAGAAAAATAAGCAATTCTTTTATTTCTACTTCAAAATATACTATATACATCTGGAACTCTAAGGGAAAATAGACCAGGAGATTATTCCAGCATAAAAAATAAAATAAGATAAAAGTAATGGTTGCCCATTCCAAATCCACCTTTAATCCAGAAGAAAGGGGCATGAGCTGCCAGTTGTCCTGCTGTCAGATGCCTTCCCCCTGTCGGTGGCCTCAGGGCTGCCTCACGGGGATTCTGTGTCTAAGAGCTCCTGGAGCGTTTTGAGGACTTGCTTTGGCTGGCCGGCAGCCAAGTCCTGCAGCCGGGAGCCCATCTGCTCCTGGAGGCTCCTGCACAGCCGGCAGACAGCCGTGCGGACGTTCCCGCTGTGCCCTGGCAGGACTCCGTTCCCCATCATGCTGTTCAGAAAGTACCAGAGGACTGGAAGGATGTGGTGCTCCACGGCCTGAGGCTTTCGGGGGTAAACCGAGGCCACTAGCACTGTCATACAGAAAAGAGAGACAGTTACTTGAGTCAGGCACTCTCTCCCTCTCTCACCGCCTTCTCTTGGAAGGGGACACCAACTCTGTCCTCCAAAAGGCAGGCAACCCAGAGGGCCGACTGCCTGGGTCATTAGACGCATGACCTAAGGCTCACAACTTGCTTTAGGACCCATGGAAATATTTTAAATTCTTTTAAAATAAGAAGGGAAAAAAGTATGAAGATGTCTAACCGGCTTTACATTTGAGTTCATATCAACCAATCATAAAATATAATTTTAAACTTTTGGTTTGTTTGTTTATGGAGAAAGGGGTATGCAAAGGCAAAAGTGCTCAGAGCCTGTGACAGAGTAATTGGTCCCTGAAGCCTAGGGCAAAGGGAAGAGGCAGACACATCTGCATTGCAATCCTCCCTCTGCTATTTACTAGCTGTGTGAGCTTGAGAGAGCCACCCAACCTATCTGAGCCTATTCCCTAACCTGTAAAGTGAGGAAAAGAATTCTGAACCAAAGTCTTGAGATTGTTAGATAACAGATGCAGGTGAAGTGCCTGTGAGGGTACACATGTGACAGTAGGTAGCCCTAAAAGTGCTTTAATCTGCATTACCACCTAGGAGAAGTCACGCAGAGAAAACGTGTTCTAGGGAGAAAGATCAGGATTGTCTCAAATGAAGCATTCTGGAAAATAAAACTGCCAGCAGGAGATAGGACCATCATGGCCTCCCTGGTGTCTCGATGCCAAACCTCATGACAAGCCCAGTAGTAACGCAGGAGGCACAAACATGCTTTGTAAACCATCAAGCTCTGCACGGATCCTCATTCAGAGTCATTCATTCCAGTGATGAATCCTCCAAATCTGGTTACCCTAGGCCCCCCGCCTTCTCTAAACCCTGGAAAACTCAGACAGGCTAAAACCTGCTAGCAAGCCCTCCATCACACAGAAAATGCCAGAGCTGCCTCCAGTGTCAAGGCCATGTCAAGGGGTATCCCACACCGCTTCAGACAGGTTGCTACAGCCCTCAGCTTTGGTCACATCAACCAAAGTGCATTCGTTCTAACAATGCTTGCTTGACAATCAGCACATCCTGCGTGTCATTCTGCCAAAGGATAAGTGCTGGTGAAGGCAAACACTGCTGAGAGAAGCACTTGATTTATTTATGGGCAAAGAAACTGGAAGGTTTCCTGAGCTGAGACACACCCGGGAAACTAGCACTGTCTGAGCCTGAGCCCGGGCCTCAGAGGTTTCTATCATGACTCCGTTTCACTCTCACCTGAGAGGCAGGACAGTCGTCTGTTTCACAGAGGAGGAAACCAACACTCGGGGGTCAAGGAGCTGGCCCAAGGCCCCACAGCTAACAAGAGCAGAGGACAGAAGTCAAGCCCGCCTTGACTCCAAAGCCCAACCTCTTCCCACTCCTCGCTGCCCCAGATCTCTAGGAGTACCACGTTTCAGAGGCTGGTCTGGAGTTTTATTTTTTTAGAGAAACCCCCAGTTTGTCCTTCCTTCATCAACTCAACTTCATCCAATCCCCCAGGATACTTTGCAGCTTGTGCCCCTCTGATTTCAGAGCCTGGGACAGAGGGGAACCAGAGAGAATGGCCTGGGCCCCCCTCAGCTCAGCCTGAGGCTTTCCCTGTGCCATCTCCCGTGGACTGTGTACCTTGACTTTCTGGCCATACCCTCAGGGTTCCTGCACCCCACACTTGGGACCTCTTGGGGCACACCCAGTAACACACAGCCCTCCAAAGTCAAGGAGGTCTTCATTCCCGGGAAGGCAGGACTGCACCCAAGGAGCCAACTCAACCACGTTGATGTCATAACGTGGGAACCAAGAAGTGAGAGTTATGTTACCTGTGCTGAAAACAAACTGAGAAGAGAGGGCACTGTTAACCATGAAGCCACCTGGTCAGCCCCAACGGTGGTGGGAGGGTAGGAGGAGCAAAGGGAGATGGGAGGAGCAAGGGGAAATGGGAGGAGCAAATGGTGGGGAAGGAACAAGGGAGGGGAGGACCAAGGGGAGGGGAAGGGGAAAGGGAAAGGGGAGGAGCAAGGAGGAGGAGTCAGGGGCAGCCAGAAGGAAGGGAAAGAAAACCAATCATCCGATTAAGCCCCTATACTAGACAGCATATTAAACAGCAGAGACATTACTTTGCCGACAGAGGTCCGTATAGTCAAACCTATAGTTTTTCCAGTAGTCATGCATGGATGTGAGAGTTGGACCATAAGGAAGGCTGAGTGTGGAAGAATTGATGCTTTTGAAGTGTCGTGCTGGAGAAGGCTCTTGAGAGTCCCTTGGACTGCAAGGAGGTCAGACCAGTAAAGCCTAAAGGAAATCAACCCTGAATATTCATTGGAAGGACTAATGCTAAAGCTGAAGCTCCAATACTTTGGCCCCCTAATGTGAAGAACTGACTCACTGGAAAAGACCCTTATGCTGGGAAAGATTGAAGGCAGAAGGAAAACAAAGTGACAGAGGGCAAGATGGTTGGATGGCATCACTGACTCAATGGACATGAGTTTGAGCAAACTCCAGGAAATGACGAAGGACAGGGAAGCCTGGCGTGCTGCAGTTCATGGGATCACAAAGAGTCAGACACGACTGAGCTACTGAACAACAGCAAATAACTCAAAGGTTTCCTAAATCTCCACTGAATCTCTCCTGAGAGCATGGAGGTGAAAACTGTCGGGACCAGCCCAGTGCATAGCATATTCCCTACAAAAACTATCCCAGGAGCTGGGCCCAGGCAGTGCTCCCTGACCCCACCAAAGGCTGAAGGGCTCACTTCCCCCTAACCTCCCCCACTCCTCCCCCACTGACGCCTCTCCCTTGGACTCTCTCCTCCAGCAGTGAGAGACCTACACCCCGGCCCCAGAAAGCTCACTTCCACTCTCAATCCACATTCACTTGCTTGAGGGGAGCTGGGTGTCCCCCTAGCTGACAGCCCCAGCATCATGAGGAAAATGCCGTTAAAGTCGAGCTTAAAAGGCAGCTGAAGTAATTAGCAGAAGATTTACTCCCCTGGTAAGCTCTGCTATTATTAGTCCATGCCTTGTGACAGTTGAAATTTTCTTCCCTGTTTCTGGCTGACATGGAGTTAATAGAAGAACTGTGTAGAAACTCTTGTTTTTGAGCTCTCTTGGAAATAGATGGGTAATATTTACAGTAAATGGATACACACTCACCTCTGGGGCCCATAAAGTACCTGTACAATCAGAGAATTCTGATTTTGAGTAACAGGAAAGTGTTCATTGTCTGATATCCAAGGTGCTACATGATCCCATTCTCACTTCAGGGCACCCCAACCTGGCCCTCGAGCTGCATCATAGCCCCCAGCCCAATCTCACTCAGGCCATCTGCTTGGAGCAGGCCTGGCACCTGAACCGGAAGTAAGGGGCCACTCCAGGGGCCCTGGGAGGATTGAACCAGGGTGTAGAGGTAAGACCAGGAGCAAGAGATGAGGGTGGGCAGAGGAGCGGGAATAATGCCCTCAGGCAGGCAACACACACTGAGCACCTCTGGAATTATTTTTTCAAACCAGATTATTGGAACTTCCCTGGTGGTCCAAGGACTAAGACTCCACGCTCCCAATGCAGGGGGCAGGGTTCAATCTCTGGTCAAGGAACTAGATCCCACATGCCACAACTATAGATCCTGCATGCCACAACTTAGAAAAGATCCTGCCTGTCACAGGAAGATCGAAGATTCTTCATGCTGCAGCTAAGACCCAGCATAGCCCAGTAAAAAATACATTTTTTTAAGCAAGCAGCTTATCACATTTTTTAAATGGTCTGTAGGATTATTTGATGATTTTTTTGTCTAAGATACATGGGTGGCTCAACTACATGCCAGGAGAGAAGAAGAGAGACAGGCTGGAAGGCTGGGTGCTCACCGGACAGACGTTCCGTGACATCAAGCACAGCACGGCCACTCAGAAAGCGCACTCGCCCTGCAAACACTTGTAGAAGGCCAAGGTTGTCTGGAAGAGAAGGAGAGTGTCAGCGGCCATGATGCCGTGGCCTGAGTAGAGGCACCAGTTGTTCAGGGCGAGGTACCCGCCATGCCTTCACAGGGAAGGGCCCCTTTGGGAAGCTGGATTAATTTTTCCAGGTTACGATGGTGCCTGGAAAAATAGTGAATGTACACGGAGTGTTTGAGGAACAGTGAGTGGCCCATGACAGCTAGACTGGCGCCCACATAGGCCCCATTTACTCCCAGCAGATCTGGTTCATATTGTCTGTGTTTCTTCAAAACTGCTGTGAGCTTTAGAGCAAAATAGTTAGGTAGATAGATAGATATAGATGACTGATGATAGACGCATGATTGGTAAATGAGAGAGAGAGCAACATAGCTAAATAATTAAGAGGTAGGTAGACAGATAAGTATTATAGATGATAGATATAGATAATAGGTAGATGATAGACAAAGCATATGATAGATATAGATGATATTAATAGATAACGGATAGATGAATGATATAGAGAGAAAGATGGATGAATGGATACGGATGTGGATATAGAGATATAGTTTTAGGGGAAACTGAGGCACTGAGCCATAATCATAACTAGGATCAGAATTCAGAAATCATGTATCTCCTCGAAGCCTGAACTTGGGCTCTAACCAACAGAACATACCCACAGCCGGATGGTCAGTTATTTCCACACTGAACATTTACTGATATCCACTATGTAACAGTCATGGAGCTAAGAACTAAATGAAACCTGGTCCTCCTTCTGCTCCTCTTTTCCTTCAAGAGACTCCTTTGACAAAGAGATGGACACTCGATCATGAACTCTTACAGAGAGTGGGAGGCTCCATGCTCTGGAGCTACAGTGACCAACATGTCTCCATCTTCCCAGGACCTTCCCCATTTTAGCACTGAAAGCCCTGCATCCCTGGGAAACCATGATGGTTGGTCACCCTATCCGGAGCAGAAGCCCCGGCTGGTTCTGGTAGGGTCAGAGGAGGGAACGTGCAGGTTGGGGATGATGGCGGGGGCACAAATTATCTCTCGGTAGCTTATTTATAACCTTCCTGCACCCCTATACTCAGCACTCCAGTCATACCCATGGATGAAGCCTGGGACCAGAGCTCTTCTCACTTTTAAAGGAGTGTTTATTAGAGATGGACCACTAATGATAAAGCCCCAGAAAATGGGCTGGGGGATGTTCTGGGGATAAAGAGACTCGCTGACCTTCTTTGATTGTACTTCTAAAGTCAACTCCAGCCAGATCCCACAGCTAATGATTTCAGAAGCTGCTCCTTGTTCCCCACTCTAGCTGACAGCTCCTGGTTTCCTAAACTAATACACTTGAAAGTCCTGTATCCTTCACCAAATATCTGCAAGATGAAGCAAGTGGCCCTTTACCTGAGAAAGGGGTGCTAACCCAGACAATACACAATGCAGGAACAGACTCCTTTTACTCCTGGATTGCCCCTCCAAGATCTGAGGAGGTGCCCAGCACACACAGCTCCCAATATCTGCAATCACTGCAGGCACAGCAGAATTCCATGGGAGGTGAGCAAGGGCCAAAATGCATTCCTCAGGGATGCGGCTCTGGGAAGTGAGGTGCACCCAGCAAGGGTGTCCTGTTTCAGGAGCTGACCATCTCAAGGCCAGATTTCTCTGCAGGAGACAGAGATTAGCAACCTGCCTAAGGATGTTTTTCCAGGCATGTTCCACCTTCTCTGAGTTCCTTCCATGCCTCAGCACGGAGCCTCAGCATCCCCAGAGATGAGCAATCAAAGCTAAAAAAAAAAAATTTAAAAAAAAGCTTTGTTTTTCCCTTCAGGCAGCCATTCTAGCTAAGAGCTAACTTACGCTTCCCTTGCTTCCCTGCTGAGACCTGTAAGAAACACAGAGGAGAAAATATATACATGTACATCCTGTGCATCTCTGCAACTTGCAGAAGTTCCAGAGTCTAAAATAATTTGTTCGGGGAGATAAAAGAGATACCAGGTTCTAGAATATTTCAGTTAGCAAGACTTGGTCTCAGGGTGTCCTGGTAAAGCTATAAATGTGTAAGAATAGATTTTTATATCAACATCACCTGCATTATTGTTTCCAGGTGCTTCTGGGAAGGTTGTTCCCCCACCCATGGCTAATGATAGCCATGAGCTCACCTCTGAGAACAAGGACTTCTTCCCCTTGCTCTCCCCCATCAACACTCAGTCCAGAATGTTCTCTGGGTGCCGCTAGACCTCCCTACTCCTGGCCACTGACATGACCTCCCAGAGCCCGAGAGAAGTGGAGATCTTGGGGAATACTTGAAAATGCACAGCCAGTGGACATCTGTGCCAGCCCATGCTCCCATGGTACCTGACACACAACAGATGCCCAATGAATGCTTATGGACAGCAAGGCAATGCTAAAGCAGACACACTAAGTTGGCCTAAACTGGTCTATGCACCCCAGATACCACCCCAAGTAGTTGCCTTTCTGCCTCTGACTACTTCCATAGTGACAGCTCACCTTCTGTGTCACTCCCAGGTTTACTGGGAGTCAGTAAAGGACAGTGGCTGAGGGGGTAGACTGGGTCGAGATCGCCTGGATCTGAACCCTGGCCCTTCCGTGTTTAACTGTGAGACATTAGACAAGTCACCCTCTCTAAACCTCAGTTTACCCATCTAGAAAATGGGGATAATATTAGTACTTTCCACACAGAGCTGCTTAGGATACTGCCTTGAGAAGACAGTTACTATGCAAATATAAGTTATTGTTGCTACTATTACTATGATTACCCTAAAATACTCTGAAAGACCAACAACCTTCATGAACCTCAGCACCCTTAATTGAATCCTCTTCAATTAAGAGGCTGGAATCTAACTTTCAAAAACTTAAAAATCCATGCTCAATTAGCCTAACCCAGGGTTTTCATAGGCTCCTTTTATATACCACAAGAAGCCACACTGGCCTTGGTGCTGCCCACACAAAAGTGCAAGCAATGCCTTCAGTATAGAGAAAGTAGCCATGGGCTGGCAAGCCAGTCATCTTGGCCTCGCTGAGCCTAGTCTCCCCTCTCTACAATGGGCTGAGGTCTAGCAGGCCTCACACCTGTCGCATTCAACATGATTCCAAGGCTACCAGGTTCCAAGGCTACCAGGCTATGTCATCCCCAGGCTACTGGGAAGCCAGAGAAGAGCTTTTAAGAAAGCATTAAAAAAAGAAAAAAAAAAAGGAACATGGTATCATAGACAGTGGCAGCAGAGACACTGGAGTCAAACTGGGCTCCCAACAATAAGTACAAGAGTCAGTAAGTTATGACTTCCCGGGTGGCTCAGTGGTAAAGAATCTACCTGCCAAACAGGAGATGCAGGTTCAATCCCTGGGTTGAGAAGATCCCCTGGAGAAGGAAATGGCAACCCACTCCAGCATTCTTGCCTGGAGAATTCCATGGACAAAGGAGCTTGGGGGCTACAGTCCATGGACTTGCAAAGAGTCAGACAAAATTTAGTGACTAAATCACTACCACCACCAGTAGGTTATGTCACACAACTGAATTCTCTGTGGCCATCAAATCTAGGTCTGTTCATTGCAGGAAAACTGGGAATGATCCACCAAAACAGAAAAATACAAGCTATGACATAGCACGTGATGGAGCTGTTGAAAGTGACTCAAGTGCATAATTATATGTAAATACTCATGCTCTGCTTTTTTAAAAACAGGATGCAAATTTCAGTGTGTAATATTATCATGACACCATACACAAATGTACACAGAAAAAAATACCTAACAGGAAAAATGCTAACTGTCAGCAATGGTTTCTTTAAGGAGTCCAGACTGTAAGTTTTTTTCCTTCCAAATGCTTCCATTTTTCTTTCGCTCAATAATCAATAAGTATGACTTTTACAGAGGTGGAAAGTAAACTTTATATTTTTGATAAAGCTAACTAGAAAAACTACTTAACAGTGTGGGAAATTGAGTGGTGTTAAGTGAAAGGAGCAAAGTCAAAACTGTATTTACATTATTATTAATATTATGAAATTTGTATACATTCAGACAAAAAAACTGAAGATAAGAGAGACATTTTTAAGCAGCGGGTATATCAGAGGGACACACTGGATGAATTTTTACGTTTCATTAACAATACAATGTTGGTCATATGATTTGTATAAAGTAATGAATTTAAAGTCAGAGCAAAAGAGCAAAAGTAGATCTGATGCTGCCCATTTCTGAGCTTATCTGCTCCCTGCAGCAATGGCCAGGGGCTGCACTAAATAGTTTCTTTGGCGCTCAGTCTGAGCAGGAGCCAGGTGAGCTGTCAGCCCCCTCATGTTTTAATTAATGAAGTTTCTTCTGTAACTATCCCAGTAACAGAGCCTAAAGACAGAGCCAGCCAGTCTTTGCTCAGGATCTTTGCTTGATCCCTGAAATAACTCTCCTGAAATCAGAAGGTCTTGGTGCTGAGGAGAAGAGATGACACTCCAGGCTCAACCCCGGAGACGCCCTCAGGCAGGGAGTGACCAAGGGCAGAGGTCAGGGAACAAGGCTCCCGACATGTCTCCTTTTTCACTGTCCCCCAAAGCGAACATGGGCAGAAATCCCACCTGCTCTGTCAGCCAGCACACCACTGGCGCACTCACCCCAGGGAAAAGTGAGGGACTGGAAGAGATGTGGCGTCTGATGCCCAGACTATATCACCTGATTCTAGAAACAAGAGGTCACCTGAAAAGACCAGTCTCCCAGTTTGGCTGTGCCAACTGGACTTTATGCCAGAAGAGAGCCTGCCCCAGCTGTGTTTTTGACCCCCTTGAGCCCCACTGAGTGGGAAACAAACAGTAACGTGCTGTAACTTTCCACACAATTGTCTCATAGCATTTCACATCTCCTCTCCAGCCTGGAGCTCAGAGTCCCTCATGGGGCATGAAGAAGCCAGCTTGGGAGAAAGCTCCTTTTGCTCAAAGGACCCCACGCCCCTACCAGGAGGGGTCTCTGGGGGCTAAGGGTCAACTAGAGCTGCCGGGCTCGGCCTGGGTGATTCGAGAAAAAGGATGTATGCCCCTCCTCTCCTGTCACACCTGCCGCAGTCTCTACATCCACCACCCAGTCCCCCAGGACACTGGGAAGTTTTGTGGGTTGCCTTGCCCTCCTTCAGGGGATCTTCCCAACCCAGGCATCCATTATTTCTTCTGCAGGGCAGGCCTAGACCATTCCAGGTAGAAGAGGACTATTCTTTGGGAAAGCTTGGCAACTGAATCCTACCAGTTCTGACCTTCATGGATTGAGAAGTCAGCTCATTACTTCATAGTTAAGAACACTTCCAAAACCAAACATTGCTGGTTAGGCTGGGAGGGCATGGCTCAAATGACCAGGAGCCAAGACCCTGGGCTTGACCCTTTGGGAGCCACAGGAGCCTTGTGCCAGGGGGTCAGTGGGCTCCATCCATCCCTTTGAAGCCAGCTCCATTCCATTCCAGCCTAGCACAGACCTAAAGATTGAGAGGAGGGCAGGGCCCCCCTCCCCTGCCTCCATTCTCCTTGCACCAAATCCTCTGGCTGATGAACACAGGGAGCACTGTCAGCCATCCCCAAGGAGACCCTGTTCTAGGAGGAAAGGAGAACCATAGATATCTTCCTGGATGTGGCAAACTGCCTCAAGGTGGGTCAGATTATGAAAGCAGGCCATCCCTAGGCTCCCTTTCTGGGTGTCCAGCCCAGGTAGGTACAGCAGGGCCCCAAGTAGAGGAGACTTGAGCCTTGTGGCTGTGTGAGACATCAGATTCTGTAGCTCAAAGTTCAGGTGCTCCAGTGTGCCCATGGAGGTCAACTCAATGGCAAAAATGTGAAACTAAACTCCCTGGATGGGGAAGAGTTAACAGCTCCTCTCCCCAGGCAAGGGTGCTCAGCCTCTTCAAATAGCTAAAGCCTATTTTGCTTGGTGCTGATTTTCCCAATAAATCTAGGGCCCACAGTGATTTACCAAGAGCCTTGGTTATTGGCAACAGCAATCTCACTTACCCAGAGCAGTGGAGAGAACAAGCTGTAATTTAGAGCTGGATTTATTTTGTTTGTTCTACAGCAACAAACTCAGCAAATCATAAATTCCCTCTGAGATGAAGAGAGGAAATTGACAATATTTATGATCTCGAGAGGCGGAGAAGGGCCTGACCAGGCCTTTAATTTGTAACTGAAACTTTTCCTGGAGGCTCCAGCCAAGGACACAGCTGGTGTCCCAGCCCCAGGGAGCTGGGCTCAGGCCAGGGTGCGGGATGGGGAGGAGGGGTGGGTGTGCCAGGTGGTGTTTCCAGCCGCACTGTGGGGATGGATGCTCTGTGCATTCCAGAGGCAGGACATGGCTCTGTGCTCATCGGAACATATGGCAACAGAGCCAACAGTGGTTCTCAGATCACACACTTCCTCACATCAAGGCAAGACTAGTTTGTGAAAGACTACTGGTCTGGACATGAGTCTATCATTTACTACGTTCTCACATACCTGAGGTTTTGAACTTGCACTTCAGCCTGTGTTCTAGATACACCAAATACGACCATCTAATCATCTAGCAAAGGAATGGATAACAGAAGGTCATATACACACTGCTGTATTCAAAATGGATAACCAACGACAAAATTGATAACTGCAGGGAACTCTACTCAATGTTATGTACCAGCGTGGATGGGAGGGAAGTTTGAGGGAGAATGGATACATGTATATATATGGCTGAATCCCTTCACTGTTCACCTGAAACTACCACAACATTGTTAATCAGCTGTGCACGCATGCGTGCTAAGTCATTTCAGTCATGTCCAACACTGTAGCCCACCAGGCTCCTCTGTCCATGGATTCTCCAGGCAAGAATACTGGAATGGGTTGCCTTGCCCTCCTTCAGGGGATCTTCCCAACCCAGGGATCGAAACGCGTCTCATGTCTCCTGCACTGGAAGGCAGGTTCTTTACCACTAGCACCACCTGGGAAGACTGGTTAATCTGCTTTTCTCCAAAAAAAAAAAAAAAAAAAATTAACAGTATAAAGTCTGAAAAAAATAGAAATAGATGCACCAAAATTTCCACCTAACGTTCCAGAACCAAGATGTGATCCTGCAAAGCTCATAAGGGACAGAGGAGCTGCTGTTTTTCCTCATGTCTCTCCCTTGGCTTCTGCCTTTTTGTTCTTTTCATTCTTCCCCAATCCCCACTCCACTGTCACTCTCCACTCCTCACCCCAAATCACTGCAAAGGCAATTCTCATTCATTCCATGCTCAGCAAGTCAAAGGGATCCCAACCTGACTCCTATATTAGACAGTCAAGGTGGTCATCTTTGTCCTTTCCAACAGGCTTGCCCTCCTGTCTCACCAGCATCCTGCCTGGTTGCCATACAGACCACATCCCCTACTACTATCTCTACAACTGAAAAAAAGTTGACAACTCTTCTAACTCCTTCTCAGTGATCCTGATCTGTTTTTCCATCAGTGCCCCAATGGCTCACTCGCTTGGCACTGTGTGACCTGGGGTGAGTTATTTCCATCATGTGTACCACGAGGAGGCAAAACTAGGTTGTCTCCACTTCTATCAGATGGACATGACATGGAAAAGCCTGCCAATAAAGAACCTGGGAGGCCCTGGGCTGCCCAACCATGCCCTATGCAGCCTCAGGAAATATTGGGTTGGCCAAAAAGGTAATTCGGGGTTTTCCATAAGATCTTACAGAAAATCCCAAATGAACTTTTCGGCCAGTTCAGTGTTTGGTCTGAGAGCCAGTCAATGCCTTTCACTGCTCTGTTGATTCCAAAGGAGGGAAGGTGGGAATGTCCATCCTAAGCTTAACAGAGGGGCCAGGGAGGGAGCCAGCCACCTACTGGAGCCCAGCAGGGACTCAGAGCAGGCTCACCTAGACTCTCAACCATTGCATCCAGTGCTGTTGCCGCAGCCGTGTAAATTCCTGAGTTTTTGGAGTTGAGGTTGTCTGCTACAGCGATAATGATGGAGAGCAGCATGGGCTGTAAGCTCTCTCTCAGGAGGGGGATCATCTTGGCAAGGGACTCCAGCGCCCTCTGGTTCACCTTCTTGTTGGAATCCTGAAGCCTTGGGGTGAAAGCATCAAAGACCTATTGAGAGAACAGAAACCAAGAGCCCATGGGAACCCAGGCTGGGCAGGAGTCCTACAGCCCAACCAGCTGCCCTTGGCAGCGATTCCTCCTCCCTGGTGGGGACCATCCAGCCCATGTCAGGGTATTCCCAGTGATGAAGAGCTCACCTCTCAAAGAGGGAGGCGGCAAGAGGGGGAGGACCGTATACTGAGTACTCGTTGGGAGCAAAGGGCATAGAGCACCTTGTTAGGTACTCTGCACTCGCTCATGGAGTAATCTTAATGACCCATGAAGCACAGGTTCTCATCCTCAGTTTACCATTAAAAAACAAAACAAAAACTGAGGCTGAGAGAGGTTAAATGATTTGCCCAGATCACACAGCTAGTAAGAAACTTCAAGCTTGTGTCTTAACTACTCTGCTATGTGGCTTGGGTGTCAGCAGCCTCACTCCTGGAAGAAGCAGGCATCTGCCCTCATTTCCAGACTGTGAAAGCCTGTGCTTTCTCTGAACCCACCCATCCAGCCATCCTGGCCCAGTTGCCTGGTCAACCACATGTTCTACCCCCAAACCTCACGTGCATAGCTGGGTTGGGGGCAGCCCTTAGCCATGGCAACCTCCATCTCCGCCCTCCTCCCTATAAATCTGCTGGGAGGATGAAAAATGCCCAGGACGTCTCTGAGTGGTTCCAAGGTGCCCAACAGGAAGCAATGCCCTTGTCCTCTTGGCCACTTCCAGATAATCTTATGTCATTACCATGGAAATTGGAAAGCAAGTGTTTGTCAGGCTCCCTTTACCCTGGAGGGTGTGGCATAATGTCCAACCCTTTCCCGAGTTTTCCAGATTGAAGTTGCACCCACTGGGGGAAGAGACAGGACAGGTGTGGGGTGGCACTCACCTGGACCAGGTTGGCAGTGATGAGCTCTGGTTTGGCCCTGCAGTGCTCAACAAGCCGCCCCACACCTTCCATCCGAGACTGGTACTCCTTGGCCTCCAGCAGCCACGTCAGCTCCCGTAGCTGTTCTGCCATCTCCAAGCCACCCCGCATGGAGGAGCGCAGCCCCACCAGCCGTGGGCCATTGGAGCTGAGCCTGCGTGGAACAAGCGTCTGACCTGGGCAGCCCCAGGGAATGAACATACATCTTGTCCCATGCACAGCCCCCAAAGACAGATGGGGCTGAAACCAGAGTTTCACCTGCAGCTTAGTCCACTCGAGCCTCCCCTCCACCCACTGCTTGGGTTCACAGGCCTCGGGAACTCTGGAAGTGCCTTTTCCTCAGGAGGGTGCCAATTGGGTGCCTAGGGTTCTGTCCCCTTATCAGCGAGCAGGGCTCTTTCTTCTTGTTTTTTTTTTTTTCTTTCTCTTTTCAGAAGGTAAGTTAGGAATGGGGTGAGGGAGCTTGGAATGAGGGTGAAAATCCATGGAAGGACAACAGACACACTTTAATCTAAGAGTTGGGGAAGGTCTTGCCAGGAACCTGCATCCTGACCCCTGGTTGTCTAGGCTCCGCTCACATCCTCTGGGAAGAGGGAAATGTTAAGAAGCCCTATTGTCTTAACACTTGTCTTAACATCACAGGCCCATCACATTCCCCTGGTCTGTTCCAGCCAACAGGAGAGCCACTTCACACAGAACTCCTATCCTCCACCCCCAGTGCTCACCGGGGTCTCTGAGTTCTGCCCTACACCTGGGTCCCACTCAGCAGAGCCCAACATCATTCATGCTGACAGTCATCCCTATACCCCAGGCTCCTTGCCTAACTGTGTGCCAAGAGCTCTGCCTGACACTGTGAGCAATGAGATAAGAGGCGTGGTCTTTGCCCAAGGAGCTCATGGACCAATGGGAGGTGAAGGACTGAAGGGGACATGGGGGCAGAGGGGTAGAGGGCAGAGAGAGCTTCTGGGGGAAGGTCATGGTAGGGAGGGGGTCACATCTTATAGAATAAATAGGCATGTTCCAGGTGCAGACGACACAGCACAGGCAGAGGCACAGGAAAGAGAGAATTCGGAGGGCCGGGGTGCTGAGGTCTGGCTGAGAGCAGAAAGTTAATCTAGAAGAGGTGGAGGGGGCTTCCCCCAGGGGTCCAGCTAAGGAGTCCAGATGTTCTCCCGCAGAAGGAGTTTAGTTTCAGGTGCAGGAGTGACTGTCCGATTCCTGTTGGGTGTCTACCTCCTCCTGATGCTCACTCTCTCACCCCTGGGCCTATTCCTTCTCACTTGCCTTGACTCTACCTCTGCCTCTAAATTAGTCCCATGATGGCCACTCTGATGGAGAAAGGTGCTCTACGTGGATGGAGAAACCCTGAGTTCACATGCAGCCTGACCTCATCCCCCTTAAACAGCAGCTACACGGCTGAGACTGCAGGAACCCCTCTCTACTGGTAGATGCTCCCTAGCCCACGATTTGCCCTCCCCGAGATGTGGGTGGGGGAACCCTTCCCATAAACTCATCCATGAGCCCTGCTGACCAAGTAGGGCTCAGTTGCAGCCCAAATGCATACCCCTCCCCACCCCAGGGCCACAGCAGGCCTCAGGCCAAGCAGAATGTCATGGTCAACAGTCTTGGATGGGAAGCCCTAGGGAGACAAGAGCTACTGTACCCGTCCTGGCCAGGCAGCCCGTTTTCATACACCACCAGACTTCTCGACACCTTGCGGTCTTTGGCGGATGGAAGTTCATCACCATCTTCTATTCCCTTGAGAAATACACACACACACACACACACACACACACACACACACACACACACAACATAAGCTGAAAGGGGTGGCCCTCTGGGGAATGGCCAGATGCTCCAGTCTAGACCGAAGCAAGAGGAATAACCCCTTCCACCCAGGAGAGCTTGGGAGGGCCCTGGGGAGCCTTCCAGGGGTCAAGATCCCCACTTAGAAGATGAAGGCAAGAAAACCTAGGCAGGCACAAGGGACACAGGCAGTGAGAGGCAGAACCAGGTTTGAGCGCGGGGAAGGAAACACCACCCATCAGGCATCATGGATGAAATGAAAGCCTCTAGAGTGCATGATCCCATCCCCTGACTCAAGTGAGGGTTGCAGGCTGCCAGGCTCAGCCCTGATCACCACCCCAGACCAGCTCACACCTCACCGCCTGCCAACTCACCCGCTGTTTAATAGCTATCATGACCTTCTGCAAGTCATGGGACGGGAGGGACTGCTTCAGAAATGCATCAAACTTTGTGTTTGACGTCAAGATATTCACCATCTTCCTGCCATAAAACCTGCCATCGGAGAAAGAGCAGGATGAAACAACAGCCACAGGAATGCAATATAAATTTGCTTTACTGCTTTGCATAATTTTTCTAATAATAGTAATAGAATTTTTAATACTTTTTCTAATTGTGACAGTAATCCCAACTCAGAATAAACACTGACCATAATCCCATTACCAGGAGAAAACCACTATTAAATTTTTATATTATTTTATTATAGTCATTTTTCTATGCATATATTTTTTAGTTGATATCAGAATGTATATACAAGTTTTACCCAGCTTTTTTCACTTTATCATTAATCATCTCCCCATGTCATCCTTTTTAATGGCTAAATAATATTCTGTTGGATGGCTGTACCAAAGTGTGTTAACTTTTTTTCTAGCATGAGACATTTAGAAGTCTGAGAAAGGGTGTTGTGGGGCAATCTAGGAGGGAGGGGCCAACTCTACCCGATAAATAGTGGTGGTAGTGGGGGACCTTGGGCTGGGATCAAAAGATGAGTGTGAAAGATAGAAATATAGATCAATGGAACACAGTAGAAAGCCCAGAGATAAATCCACGCACCTATGGACACCTTATCTTCGACAAAGGAGGCAAGAATATACAATGGAGAAAAGACAATCTCTTTAACAAGTGGTGCTGGGAAAACTGGTCAACCACTTGTAAAAGAATGAAACTAGAACGCTTTCTAACACCATACACAAAAATAAACTCAAAATGGATTAAAGATCTAAATGTAAGACCAGAAACTATAAAACTCCTAGAGGAAAACATAGGCAAAACACTCTCCGACATAAACCACAGCAGGATCCTCCATGACCCACCTCCAAGAATATTGGAAATAAAAGCAAAAATAAACAAATGGGACCTAATTAAAATTAAAAGCTTTTGCACAACAAAGGAAACTATAATCAAGGTGAAAAGACAGCCTTCAGAATGGGAGAAAATAATAGCAAACGAAGCAACGGACAAACAACTAATCTCAAAAATATACAAGCAACTCCTGCAGCTGAATTCCAGAAAAATAAACGACCCAATCAAAAAATGGGCCAAAGAATTAAACAGACATTTCTCCAAAGAAGACATACAGATGGCTAACAAACACATGAAAAGATGCTCAACATCACTCATTATTAGAGAAATGCAAATCAAAACCACAGTGAGGTACCATTTCATGCCCGTCAGAATGGCTGCTATCCAAAAGTCTACAAGCAATAAATGCTGGAGAGGGTGTGGAGAAAAGGGAACCCTCTTACACTGTTGGTGGGAATGCAAACTAGTACAGCCACTATGGAGAACAGTGTGGAGATTCCTTAAAAAACTGGTGATAGAACTGCCATATGACCCAGCAATCCCACTGCTGGGCATACACACCAAGGAAACCAGAATTGAAAGAGACACGTGTACCCCAATGTTCATCGCAGCACTGTTTACAATAGCCAGGACATGGAAGCAACCTAGATGTCCATCGGCAGACGAATGAATAAGAAAGCTGTGGTACATATACACAATGGAATATTACTCAGCCATTAAAAAAAATACATTTGAATCGGTTCTATTGAGATGGATGAAACTGGAGCCCATTATACAGAGTGAAGTAAGCCAGAAAGAAAAGCACCAATACAGTATACTAATGCATATATATGGAATTTGAAAGACGGTAACAATAATCCTATATGTGAGACAGAATAAGAGACAGAGATGCAAAGAACAGTCTTATGGACTCTGAGGGAGAAGGTGAGGGTGGGACGTTCTGGGACAATAGCATTGAAACATGTATATTATCATATGTGAAACAGAACACCATTCCAGGTTCGATGCATGAGACAAATGCCCAGGGCTGGGGCAATGGGATGACCCAGAGGAATGGGATAGGGAGGGAGGTGGGAGGGGGGTTCAGGATGGGGAACACATGTAAACCCATGGCTGATTCATGTCAATGTATGGCAAAAACCACTACAATATTGTAAAGTAATTAGCCCCCAACTAAAATAAATAAATTTAATAAAAAGAAAATAAAAGTTATGTGAAATCTGAAAAAAAAAAAAAAAGATGAGTGTGTGCATGCTCAGTTGCTTAGTCACTCAGATGTGTCCAACTCTTTGCAACCCCATGGACTGTAGCCTTCCAGGCTCCTCTGTCCATGGAATATTCCAAGCAAGAATACTGGAGTAGGTTGCCATTTCCTACTCCAGGGGATTTTCCCAACCTAGGGATTGAACCCACATCTTCGGCGTCTCCTGCATTGGCGGGCAGATTCTTTACCCCTGCTCCATCTGGGAAGCCACAAAAAATGAGTAGGAGTTCACAAATGGGATGAGGTTAAGAAGGAAGTGGAGGAGGAAGGACGCCCCAAAAGACAGTCTGATAGATCTGCAGGTGTGCGGTTGGAAAATAGCAGGCAGAGACTGGACCCAAGAAGAGAACAGGATAGAGAAGAAGGAAGGTAAGACCCAGTTTAGGAAGATGTGAAGGAACTGGGCTTTAGCCTGCAGGTGATAAGAAGCTGAGGAATGATCAGATTTGCACTAAAATCAAAATGTCTCAGGACTTCCTGGTGGTGCGGTAGAAAAGAAACCACCTGCCAATGCAGGGACACGGGTTCGATCTCTAGTCCAGGAAGATCCCACAGGCCAAGGGCAACCAAGCCGGTGCCCCACAACTACTGAGCCGGCACTGCAGGGCCTGAGAGCTGCAACTGCTAAGTTTGTGTGCCTGCTGCAACTACTGAAGCCCGTGTGCCTAGAGCCTGGGCTCCGCAACAAGAGAAGCCACGGCAGTGAGAAACGTGCACATCACAATGAAGAGGAAGCCTCACTCGTTGCAACTGGAGAAAGTCCACACACAGTAACCAAGACCCAGCACAGCCAAAAATAAATACATAAACAATTTTTTCTAAATGTTTCAGGCAGCAATGTGGAGGATGGATCTTCGGGGACCAGGCTGGGGTCCAGGAGACCTGTTAGGAGGCCACTATAATAATCCAGGCAAGAGATGCTAAGGCCTGACATAGGCAGGAGGGCGGGGTTAAGTAAGGATGATCAGATTCAAGAGCGGCTAAAGAAGATGAAATTGAAGGGTTTGGCAGCTGATTGGAGGTGGAGCCTGAAGCATCCAGAATTATCATATTCACTCAATCTAAAACTTCATTAATTGTAAAAATGCACCATTAGTTTATTTCCGAAAGAAAAGCAGAAAAAGAAGACACGGGCAATTTCCACTGCCTTCAGAGATGCGGCCCCACATGTGAAAGCCATCCATCCTTCTACACGCTATCTCAGAAACAGAAGTAACACTTCTTGTGGGGACTGCCTTCCTTCCTTAGGTCAGGTAAAGTACTTGATGGTTGCTTTGTAAGAAACTGTGGAATGTGGGTCTTTCCTTCAATGATGAATGTTTGCATTAATATCAAATTTATGCCCCAACACTATATTTCCATGCATTTTCTCATACACAATAACTCTTCATTTCAATGCCAAAAATAGTGTAATATTTCTAAAGACATTTTAAACAACGATTAAACTCAACAATTCTCCACAGTGACTTCTTAAAATAAATTAAAAGGCTAACCAGCAAACAAAGTCTCATAATGTAGTTCCTACAACGCAAAGAGTAATTCAAAGGTTTATATGATGAGAAACGAGGATCAAGTTTGCAATTGTGTAGATAGTAAAACCCAAGTCTTAATTGCTGCCTGGCCAACAGCAACTGTGAGATATCTAGGATTCTAAGATATTAAAATGTGGAGGAAAAAATGAAGTATAACTTCCCCATTTTTAATCTTAGATGACTCAGTAAATAATAGTGACTTTTAATAAGAGAGGGAACACAGCCAGAGAAGCAGCCTTCGGGAGAAGGCAGTGAATTCATTTAGGATGACAGTGGGACATCCCGGTGATGGGTCCTGGGGAGGCATCAGAGAGATGGATGGATACTCAGAGAAGGGGTCGCCTAGAGGGAGACACAAGGGAGCATCAGAGTTTTGCTGTGACTGGAACCACAGAAAGTGATTGTGCAGCTCAAAGAAAGCTGCAAGGCAGGGATGAGGACTGAAGACACTCCTGAAGCCATGGCATCCGGGTGTGGGGGGAGATGGGGGAGAAAGACACAGAGGAAGGAGGAGGACCAGGGAGTGCGGTGCCATGGAAGCCGGAAGCATAGGGTTTCAAGAAAGAAAATGAAGTGCATTCAATGCCATCCAGTGTGAGAGAGTTTAGATCTGGAGAGGTATTAGATCTTAATGTCCCTTTCCCCACCCATGATGAAGAACAAACCAATCAAACCTTCTATTCAATACTTCCCTGACAATATTCCTCCCTTCAGTAGATGGCCCTTTCACTCACCCCACAGTTCATCTGAAAAACTAAGTGTCATCTCTGATTCCTCTTTGAAATCCTCACCACCAACCTGCTATCAGCTCTGCCTTCAAAATACACCCCAATCCACCTCCTCCCCCTCCTGCAGCCTCCAACACGACTTGCCCAGATTCTGGGGTAGCCATCCACCCGGCATCCCACTTACATCCTGGCCACTCTCCCCAACTATCAATCCTCCAGTGGTCAGAGAGACTTTTTTCAAAAAAATCAAAAGACTGGCAAAGACATCAAAAAGCATCCAAATGCATTAGCAATCAGGGAGGGGGGAAAGAAACAGTAGTGAGCTAGCACTTCTGTCCACTAGATGGGTAAACATGTGAAATCCAGAAATTGCAAGGTTGAGATGATGTAGGCACCTCAGAGGCAGGGTAGGGGGGCCTCTCTGGTAGCTCAGACAGTAAAGAATCTGTCTTCAATGTAGGAGACCCGGGTTCAATTCCTGGGTTAGGAAGATTCCCTGGAGAAGGGAAGGGCAACCCACTCCAGTATTCTTGCCTGGAGAATTCCATGGACAGAGGAGACTGGAGGGCTGCAGTCCATGGAGTTGCAATCCTGAGGGGCAGTCCTGTGGGAGGGCATGGGGAGGTTGCATGCATGTGATGCCGCCTTCCCGGGTGCACCCTGGGACAGCCCATGTGAATGCACAACCTGGGACACAGCACAGAACACAGTGTGGACGTGTCCTCTGGAGCTATACCGGGAGTGGTGGGGGCTCCAGACACAACATGTCATGAACTGAGAAGTATGATAAATGACCCCAACTCCAGCTTTTAAAGACTTCTACCAAAACCCCAACTCCTGACCCATGAGGCCCTCCCCAGCCTGGCCTTGCCCCCTCCCCATCACTGCCCACCACTCCCCTTGTTCACTGTGCTCCATGAAACCTCGCCTTCTCATCATTCAGCACCCAACTTAGCCCATCCCAGGGGATGTACCACCTTCCTTTGCTGGGACTCTTGCACCCCAAATCCTCAAAGAGCTGGGCCCTACTAGCTAATCAGTTCTCAACTCAAATGTCAATCTTTAGCGAGATCTCCCTTGACTCTCAACCTAAAGTAGTCCCTACCTTGTTCTCCATTACGTTTTTGTTTTGCCCCTTATCTGTGTCTAAAATTGTCATAATTATTTACTTGGTTATTATGCAACTAGGGGGTAAGATCCAAGACAATGGGGGTCTAATTTTTCCTGTTGTTACCTGTGCTCATAGTAATGAACAGAATGCACATCACATAGCTCTTGAAAAAAAATGAATGATTGGATAACTTTAAAGGGAATGGAGCTGGACCAGGACAGAAACTAGAGAAAGACCGCAATGGCTAGAGGGGGAGTGAAAGGTGAGGGATGGGAGGCAGATGGTAGGATTGCAATGGCTAGAGAGGGAGTTAAAGGTGAGAGATGGGAGGTAGAGGGTAGTGACCATTCCCTGAGCGGGCCTGGCTCTGGCTGTGGTGGTGTGGAGAGGTGGGATGACAGCTGTAAGGAAAGGACACAACTTTGTCCATCAACCATCCGTGGCCCTGGGGAAGTTGAGCTTCAGGGGCAGGACCCTCAGGGCTGGCTGATGGCCTTGTCTGCCCTGGGCTGACCAGGTCAGCCGTCCCCCAGGCCCTGTATTACCTGGTGTCCTGGTTGGAGTCCTGGGCCAGCCTCACCAGGTTGTGCACCAGCATGTCTGTGCTGTCTCTGGTGCCTGAGAGAAGCTTCTCGGCACCTATCTTCTCCAGGATGACCAACAGGTGCTCAGCAGTGCACTTCCGGACTAAGGGGTTTCGGTGGCTGAAAGGAAACACAGTCACGGCAAGGGCTCAGCCAAGGAGTGGGGTTTGGGCAGGGGGCGCCCCCAGACTGGCACACATGGACCTACAGTTGTGCCTACATGCTTCATGCCACAGTGGGCTCCCAATTTTGTCTTCCAGGGCTCAGGGGAATCTTCAAGGAAGAGCAGACCCTTCCTGATAATGGAACTGAGGGTGGACTAGGGGTGGACATGAAGCCACGTGACGTCCCCAGGCCCACCGTGTGTCCACCATCCCTGTGCTTTCCTGAGCTCATGTCTTGCCTTTGCCTAAATTCACTTCTCACCTTTTCTCTACCTAGGATACCCTACCTTGCCTTCTGAGTCCCCAGGCAAAACTAGTACTTTCTGGGGGGGAAGGACACTGTCCTTTGTCCCCTGGTAAATACAAGGGTACCCCATGGTTCCCAGGCAGCAGACACCAAGTCTCCCTCTCAATTGAATCCCCTGTGCCCCTCTGGCATGGTGACCCTTCAGCACTTCATGGGCATTTACTGTATGTTCATTGAGCTGAATTGAGACAGGAGGTGGGATAGGAGATTGATGGGTGATTTCTAGGGGAACCTGAAATCTTACAGGAGGAACCCATCGGGATGTCACCTCTTTCTTTTTCACTTCATTCAATGTGTCCACAGTCCATTGCATTAGGTGACACTGGCCCCTTCCTCCCCACTGGGCACCATCCCAGTAGAACACAAAGGGAGGCTTCCCTACTCAATGTGGTCCAGGGACCAGCACATTAGCATACAAGTCAGAATGTGCACTTTAGCAATATCCTAGAGAATTCCAATGCACATCCCTGTTCCAGGCTCCCATGGTTCTCCTGACAAGAATCAATTGGCTCAGTTTACCATGAGCACACCCTCCCTGCCAGGCTCTGCACTAGACACCTTTGAACCAGGGTCTCCTTAACTCCACAAGCTATTTTTGTCATCATCTTGCAGGTGAGGAAGCAGAGGCATGGGGAAGAATTCAGAAAAAAAGTTTCCAGAGAAAAATTGTTTTCTCCCTGGATAAAAACAGCCACCATCAGCACTCAATCATTGTTAAGTAGAGACAGGCACTTCCCCAACTCCTCTTTCATGAATCAATTTCTGTACTCTTCCCAACAATTTTATTATCATCCCTGGTCTCCTTTTACAGATGAGGAAACAGAAGCTTGGGGGAAGTTTAGTAACAATCCAGGCTGTGAACTTAGGTAATGTGGTTCAGGAGTGGTTCAAGGGCAAAGGCCTTCTGGCTGTGACACCTCACCCTGGGTTCTACCCAGTAGGCCGCCTGGCATAACGGTCAGTGACTGTCTTGTTGGGGGTGAGAGCTGTGTCACCCTGTAGGAGAAAGGGCTTAGGGGAATTCTTCTGGTTTTGCTGTTGGTGTTGGTTTTTGTAAAGAGAAAGCAGATCTGGCTGCAGAAGGGCTCCGAGAGCAATCTGTCCCCTGCTCCTCGCCAGAAAGTGAAGTGGGGCCAGCTAGAGCAGATTGTGTGCCTTGCTCTTCTCATGGCCCAGATTTCATCAGAAAGAGGCATCCCTCCCCTGGGTAGAATGAGGCCCAGGCCAAAGGCTGCCTCTGCCGCCCCATCTCTGGGGACAGTACCACGGCTACTTCAAGCTCCCCAGTGTTGAGCAGACAGTAGCACCCGTCCCTTCCCAGCTGGGGCCTGGGACAGCTACAAGCTGCCCTCATCATCCCCAGCCTGGCCCAGGAGAGGCGGGAGAGAGGCCCACCAGGGAGGAGGGGTCTTCCTCCCCAGGGGAAACGCTTGAGGCACCTACACCATCTCCCTGCTCTGCCCCTACCCAGAGCCTCTCCCCTTTGCCTCATCTCCCCAGGCTGCCCCCCATCAGGTCCCCACCTACTAGATGCCCGTGGAGGTGAGGGCCACCAGGGAGCGGGCGGGGGTCACGTGCTCCACCATGGCCCCCAGGGACCGGTTGGCCGCCCTTTGGATGAACCCGCTGGTGTTTGCCATCTTCTGGAGCAGGCAGCGGGTGATCTCCTCGGCCTCCTGGTCCATGTTCTTCTTCAAGGCCCGGAAGAGGTCTCCCAGGGTGCCGATGGCCAGGCGGGACACCTTGGAGCGGAGGTTGGTGACCTTGGAAAGAGATGCGTGGGGAACCTGCAGGACTGATGGGCCCTACCAAGGGCTCCAACACATAGGAAGGAGGAACCCTGCACCACCCCTCCCGCGGCCTCCACCCTCACCCAGGCCTAGGCTTCACCATGCTGGAAATGGAAACCCTGCAGTAGCTCTGGGCAAAACAGTCTCATTTTTAAAAAAAACATCATTACTTTCGTTATCATCATAATTATCAATCTTACTATTATCATTATCATCTGGAATTTGTACAACACTTAGTCTTGAAAGCACTTTCACAATTAATGTTTAATTTGATCTTCACAAGGCCCCCCAACAGGGACAGTCTACTCCCAAGGGCAGGGGGCATTGCCTCCACTTGTAAAGATACATCTTATTGCCCATCTGGGCCCGGCCTAGGCCAAGCCCTAGCCTCACAGGAGAAAGGATTTGGGAAATATTACAACTGCCCACAAGTTGGAGATCTAGCCCAGGAACACTCCATCCCTCCTCAAGTATTCTAAGTACAGAGGACAACGCAGGGCTGTGACAGATGGGCACACAGGATTCTGACTATTTCAATACCCAGAGATTGGAAGTAAAGAAACTCCGGGCCTCAATTTTCCAATCTAAGAAATGGGTGTCTAGCTCCCATCTCAGTGGCTGAAAGCAGAGAAATAAACAGGGATGCCCCAGGAGGCATGGGCCCCTCTGCAGCTGCTGTGTGACCAGCACTGGCAGTAGCACCAGGGAAGGGGGGCTGGGGGGGGGGGGTCAAGCAGAGCACACAGGACATGGGAGCCCTTACCTCCCCGGTCACAGCCAAGGACACATCGTGTAGCCTCCCAGTGAGGACCTCCGAGTGACAGGCTGCCAGACGCTGGATGCTCACCAGGCCCCTCTCCTTCATCTGCCTGAGAAGCGAGTCCAGGCCCTGTCATAGGTGCCTGGGGAGGGCACTCTACACAGGACACCCCCATTGCCATCAGCCCCACCACAGAAGGGAGGGATTTGATGGTGTCAGCAACAGTGTCTTGGTGTCACAGCCAGACTGAAATGCCAACAGTCCAATACAGGCCATTTTACGGGGTTCATGACCCACCCCAACCCAGGATGGAGGCCCACCCCCAGGACCCAGGCCTATGCCACACACAGAGCCTGCGCCTTCAAGAGAAGGCTCTTGAACATGAGGACTGAAGGAGACCTTCCTGCAAATGGGACCTCAAGTCATCACTTTGCTCACGACTAAGACTGGTGGTGCTAGGGGTAAAGAACCCGCCCACCAGTGCAAGAGACATAAGAGATCTGGGTTCGATCTCTGGGTTGGGAAGGTCCCTTGGAGAAGGGCATGGCAACCCACTCCAGTATTCTTGCCTGGAGAATCCCATGGAAAGAGGAGCCTGGAGGGCTACAGTCCATAGTGTCGCACAGAGTTAGACACGACTGAAGCGACTTAGCACACAACACACAAGACTGTGGCGGGGAGGAACACCGAAGCGGAATGAACTTAGAGAAAGGAAGGACTCTGACCTTCCTCAGGTCCCCATGGAAGCATTGCAGAGTCAGACTGTACTTCCTAGGCCCGGCTCTGGGGCACCACAGGACTGTTGGCAGCCCGGGACAGACACTGGCGGTGGGACTCCCACGCTCGCTCCCTCCCCCACCCCCCTCCGCGGCGGGACCAGGGTCTGCAGTGGGGGAGGGGCACGGGGCAGGAGCTCCTCTGCAGCCCCACGCCTACCCGGTCACAGCACACACGGGCTGTTTCCTCACCAGTCACTGCTCTCCAGGCACTGCAGGGCATCCACCAGCCCCAGCTCAGGGTTCGAGAAAGGCCTCAACTCCCTGAAAGCTCGGAGATCCATCTCCTCCTCCTCTTCTTCCCACTCAGGAGACCCCAAAGTGAGCACGGCGGGTAAGGACTGAGCTGTAAGTAAAGGAGAGGAGCAGGGGGTTCACCCAGAAGACCCGAGGCCTCCACAGCGTGGCCCTGAGCCCACCTTACTGAGAAAGGGAAGACGGGGTGGGGGGTCTGCAGGGCGAATGGACTCATGAGGGCTAGAAGCCAGGGCCTGGGCTGCACTCCCTGGGGAACCATGGAGACCACCTAACTCCTACCTCTCACTGACTGTTTTTATTCCTACCACTGCTAACCTGATAATGATCAACAAACTGGCCTGTGATAGGCTGCTTGATGTCACGTGACCAAGCCCACCCAGCTGGTAATTCGTCCCCAACCCTGCCCTGTCTGTGGCTGGAGGTGAGGCCAGCAATTCTATCAAGGAATGACTCCCTGGCTCTAATCTTGTCCCCAGCCAGGAGCCTGTGTTACAACTTCTCCTCCTCCTCCTTCTCCCCAATTCTCCATCCTCTGGTGAAGCCGGAGTCCCCCTGACAGTCCCTCAGCCCCTTCATTAGCAGAGCCAGGACTGGAATCCAGAGTTCTCACTTCCCACCTAGTTCTCTGCAAAGATTCATCTTCACATGGCTTTTACAATGCCATACCCAGGAGGTTCCAAGGCAAGAATGAGCTGAAGGGTAGTAGTCTCCTTAAAGCCAAGACACAAAGACCTCATTCATTTTGGATTCTCTTCTCAGCTTTGCCAATGGATCAAGAGTCATCAGCCAAAGTCTAAGTCCCTACGGGCCACCATGACTTTGGGTGACCTTGGGTGACTTTGAGTCTCTGGGTATCAGTCTGTTGTCCATAAAATAAGTAGCTTAGATTAGAAAGATCAATGTTTCCCAAGTACCAACCATTCAGTTACCACTTCCATGGGTTTTGTGGGGGGTTTTTTTTTTGCCATGTCTCTTAAGTACTTGTACCCTTATTTATGTGGTATTTTTCTTCAACTCACTTTTCAAACCCTAAATAAGTTTATTTAAGGGAAATTTATATCACTACCATAATTGGTATCATAGTGTGTGATAAATATTTACAGTCAAAGTAAAAGAATCTTGTAAATTGTCACTACAAAGTGGCAGTCAGCTTCTGATGTTTCTAGCCGGGAGGAAGATCTCTTTGTTTAAAAAGGAGACTCGAAAGTCTTAGTAAGGTGTTAAAAATTGGCACCAGATTAAGACTTTCTACTCAATGGTATCAAAAGAATAGAAAGAGAATGAAATAGAAAGGTGAGCCGGTATTATTTCTAGCACCCAAATGATGCCCTATTCTCCCACAAATGTCTTACAATATCCCATACTTAAAGAAACTCTGAACCAAGTTGGTTGTTTTCAAATGTTCTTTTGTAGCAAAATCTTTTCAAATGAAATCCCACGTGGAGGCCTAATATGCCAAAAGAGGAGGCAAAATAGACCCTCCTTTGGTAGAATGGGGACAGGGCCTCCTCTTGTCCCTTGGCACTTTCCTGAGTGTCCCATAGAACCGTCAGGTCCTTGCATCCCAGTCTGTAACCAGCCTTGTCCAGCCCTAACATTTTATGAGGCAACAGACAGGAACCCAAGATTTTCCCAGAACCCTTTTCTCTTCTTCTGGGTGTTTCTAGATATTTCCACAGAGGCTGTTATCAGCGTCTGTGATCCTGGTGCTCTGGTGGGTCCTCTAAGACATGTCACACAGGTTGGGCACACCTGTCCAGCCATCCACAATTCCCGTTACAACAGCCTGGGTTTCCAGGCTGGCCCATAGACACTCTACTGTTCCTCTCTCTGGCAACCCCAGGCTGCCCCCTGCTCTAACAAGGGCAACAAGCAGAAGCAGAGCAGCAGAGGTCACCCTTGCCACGCCCCTAAGCATCCAAGACAGCATACCGAGAGACGGATACATGCACCCCACCAGTTGGTCTGGGCCCCACCTGAAGCATGGCGGGCAAAGCTGGGTTCCTGCTTGCTGATGGGGATGCTGGGCAATGAGGCCCGACTGGCCCGCTTCCTCAGGATGACGCCGAGGTTGTTCCTGTGGGGGCTGTTCAGCCCAGTGGGCACAGACAGGGTCCTGCTGCCCCGGAGGGGAAGGAGGCCTGCAGAGGCAGAGAAAGTCCTTGGACAGAGCCAGTCCTGCCTGGCCCCAGAGCCCCACTTTGGAAAAGGGCCCACTGGTGAACTACAAGAGAGCAAAGGTGACTCCCTGTCCAGTCTCAGGATGGAGACTGTATGGATGGGAAGTGTGGAAATGTTCTCTTTTTGGTCCAGGTGTTGGTGAAGAAGTGTCAGCCTGAAGGCACCTTCCCCAAAACCCAGTACCTTCCTTCATCAAGGTCCTCCGGGAGCCCAGGCTATGGGAAGTGAGCTCTCTGTCCCTCTCCGGCTCCTTTGCCCTGCAGAATATCCCCATCTCCTTCATCTGCTTCAGCCTCATCTTCTCCTGGGCAGATCTGGCAATGGTGACCTGAATCTGGCACAAGGTCAGAGCAAACTCCGTCACCTTGCAGACCCAATTGTGCTTTCTGTACCTTCTTCATTCATTCATTCATCAGGAACATGAGTGGCTCCTGGGTGCCGATAGCTGTTCTGAAAATGATCAAAAACTCAGAGGCCTTGCTCCCAAAGAACTGTGTGGAGTGGTGAGATGGCAGCAAACAGACCAGCCTCTAATGTCAGGCAACCATGCACAGGAAGCAAAGTAAGGGACACAGGGTGATGGGGTTTGTTTCAGGTAGGGAGATCTCAAGGTGGTGAAACTGAAGCAGAGACAGAAACAAAGTGAGGAGCAGACCCTGAGTCTGGGGGCTGCTGGATGTGGCTGTGATTCCCGAGGACACTGGTTGGGATGCCCAGAGTCAGAGGCGAGGCAGGACACAGGTTGGGAGTGGTGGGGGTGGGGCAGGAGCCACAGCACGCTGGACCCGGTGGTCCATGGTGGGGACTTGGGCTTCTCCTCTGGAGGACACAGCAAGTCACTGGAGGTTCTGAACTGAAGAGTGACATGATCTGATTCTCTCTCTTTTTTTTTCCCTTTTTCTTTTTTTGGCTGGGTGGGGGGATTCTCTAAGTATTGTTCTTTATAACTTTTTATTTTGACATAATTAAAGATTCACAAGAAGTTGCAAAAATAAAACCAAGAATTTCCCCGTGGCAGGACTTGGACTAGGATAGCCCAAAAAATGATAGAATGACCAGATTCTGGACAAGTTCAAAAGTAGAGCCCACGGCTTTGGCTGATAGATGAGGTGTGGGATAAAAGAGAGACAGGAGGCGGGATGGGCCTGCGATTTGGGATCAGAGCAGCTGGAAGTCTGCAGTTGCCTTTTACTGCCATTCACAAAGAGAAGACAATGGGAAAAGGAAGTTTTGGGGTGGGGTGGGTGAGAATTTAACAGTTAAAATCTTGGATAAGGTAAGTTGGAAATATAACTAGAGACCTAAATGCAGATGTTGAGTATCAGTGCTATATAAATGCAGTCATATAATTTAACACCTTCTGGAGTTCAGGGGAAGGTCTGGGCTGGAGAGGGAGATTTGGCAGCCCTAACGCCATAGGTCAGGTATCAGGTTACAGCAGTCAGTGTAAATAGACAAGATGCTAGAGGTGTGAGTTCTGAAAGTGCCATAACATAGAGGTCAGGAAGACAAGGAGGAGCCAGCAAAGAAGGATCAGGAAGGATGTAACTAATGTAGTCAGAGAAGCAAGAAAGAAGTAGCCTTCATTACCATTCCTTGATGGGGAATTCAAGAAGGATGAGCCACAAAAGCTGGCGATGGGTCAAGTTGAAAGAGCGCTGAGACTGCTGCACATGGGAAGGTGGATCCACCAGTGTCTCAATGGGGACAATTTCAGTGGGACTGAGGGGACTAAGCCTACTGGCCCACACTCAGGAGAGGACTGGTAAAGAGACAAGGCAGAATTTTTGCTTTGGTTTGGTTTTCTTAAGATGAGAGAGAGCTGAGATGCTGGTGGGGATGATCCAGTTTCAAGGAAATTATTGTTGATGCAGGAGAAGGACAAGTGCTGGAGTTGGGATTGTCAGATGGATTAAGCTAGAACATTAGGAGAAGGAAGTGAGAAAATGGGCTGTTTGAGGTTGAGATGATGGTGGGAAAGATGTTATTTGCAGTGCCAAGGTCTATGGTATGACCATGGGAGTGAGTGGCTAAGGTGGGTAGAGGATGAGAACATTTCATGGCCCTGAATTATTCCTCCCTTGTCCCATGGTCTGTCACCATCACTGGAGAGGGAGGATGTGGTACCTGGACCTTATCAGCATCACTGGATCCCATATCACATGCACATAGCAGGCTTTCAAGATATGTTTATTGCACTCTTACATCTCTGTTTCAAAGGATGACCATAACAGTGACTCTGCATGTATGTACACATGCATCCAGATAATCACGATGGTGTGATCACTCACCTAGAACCAGACACCCTGGAATGCGAAGTCAAGTGGGCCTTAGGAAGCATCACTACGAACAAAGCTAGTGGAGGTGATGGAATTCCAGTTGAGCTATTTCAAATCCTAAAAGATGATGCTGAGAAAGTGCTGCACTCAATATGTCAGGAAATTTGGAAAACTCAGCAGTGGCCACAGGACTGGAACATGTCAGTTTTCATTCCAATCCCAAAGAAAGGCCATGCCAAAGAATGCTCAAACTACCACACAGTTGCACTTATCTCACATGCCAGCACAGCAATGCTCAAAATTCTCCAAGCCAGGCTTCAACAGTACATGAATCTTGAACTTGCAGATGTTCAAGCTGGATTTAGAAAAGGCAGAGGAATCAGAGATCAAATTGCCAACATCTGTTAGATCATCAAAAAAGCAAGACAGTTCCAGAAAAATATCTATCTCTGCTTTATTGACTATGCCAAAGCCTTTGACTATGTGGATCACAATAAACTGTGGAAAATTCTGAAAGAGATGGGAATACCAGACCACCTAACCTGCCTCTTGAGAAACCTGTATGCAGGTCAGAAAGCAACAGTTAGAACTGGACATGGAACAACAGACTGGTTCCAAATAGAAAAAGGAGTACATCAAGGCTGTATATTGTCACCCTGTTTATTTAACTTATATGCAGAGTACATCATGAGAAACACTGGGCTGGAGGAAGCACAAGCTGGGATCAAGATTGCCAAGAGAAATATCAATAACCTCAGATAGGCAGATGACATCACTCTTATGGCAGAAAGTGAAGAAGAACTAAAGAGCCTCTTGATGAAAGTGAAAGAGGAGAGTGAAAAAGTTGGCTTAAAACTCAACATTCAGAAAACTAAGATCATGGCATCCAGTCCCATCACTTCATGGCAAATAGATGGGGAAACAGTGGAAGCAGTGGCTGACTTTATTTTGGGGGGCTCCAAAATCACTGCAGATGGTGATTGCAGCCATGAAATTAAAAGACGCTTACTCTTTGGAAGGAAAGTTATGACCAACATAGACAACATATTAAAAAGCAGAGACATTACTTTGTCAACAAACAAAGGTCCGTCTAGTCAAGGCTATGGTTTTTCCAGTAGTCATGTATGGATGTGAGAGTTGGACTATAAAGAAAACTGAGCACCGAAGAACTGATGCTTTTGAATTGTGGTGTTGGAGAAGACTCCTGAGAGTCCCCTGGACTGCAAGGAGATCCAACCAGTCCATCCTAAAGGAGATCAGACCTGGGTGTTCATTGGAAGGACTGATGTTGAAGCTGAAACTCAACAGATGTTTGGCCACCTGATGCAAAGAGCTGACTCATTGGAAAAGACCCTGATGCTGGGAAAGATTGAGGGCAGTAGGAGAAGGGGACGATAGAGGATGAGACATTTGGATGGCATCACCAACTCAATGGACATGAGTTTGAGTAAATTCCAGGAGTTGGTGATGGACAGGGAGGCCTGGTGTGCTGTTCATGGGGCCAAAAAGAGTCAGACACGACTGAGTGACTGAACTGAACTGAACACATGCATGCTCTGTCGTGTCTGACTCTTTGTGACCCTATGGACTGTATGTAGCCCACCAGGCTCCTCTCTCCATGGGACTCTCCAGGCAAGAATACTGGAGTGGGTTGCCATTTCCTTCTTCAGGGGATCTTCCAGACCCAGGGATCAAACCAGGGTATCCTGCAACTCCTGTCTTGGCAGATGGATTCTTTTACCACTGAGCCATGTGAGAAGCCCAATGACTCTCCAAGTTTCACTAAATTCATCCAGACTAGGATCTGTATGAATCATCTGGATCAAGGTCACCTTAGAAGTACAAGGTATTTGTCAGCCTGTGAAACACAGCCTTTGGCTGATCTGCCTCTGAGTCAGCTGCCTCTAGGTTACTATCTTGGGTGCTGGTTCGAATTACTTGGTTAGGTTCACCTAAGCCCTTCTGCCATCTCCCTCACATCCTGCTTCCTTCTGAACCACGTGTGACCACCTTCTGTCCTCACCTCCCCCCTCAGCCCCACCCCTCAGCTCCCTGCTGCACTCTTCCCTTCACCCTAGGCCCCCTCACCTCTGTCCTTCTCCTCCTTTCCTCTCTTTTAGCCTTCACCCCAAACCCATCTACAGTTTCCATCCTTAAGGACCAGCGCAGCTGCCTCAAGGTCCTTCCTTGCTTTCCTCAAGCCGGTGCCGCACTTCTGTGTTTCAGAAACACGTGTGCCTTCAGTCGGTAGTCTACTCTGACCCCAGCTTCCTCCTCCCCTCACTTTCCAGTTACCTTGTTGGTTCCACTCTCCTTCGGGTCCTCTTCTTGTAACAAGGGATGAGCTTCTTTGGCATGGCTGAAGGAGAAGCATGTCAGCATCGGAGCAGACTGAGATAAAGGCAGGGCAGGTTTCTCAGGGGCAGCAGACCTGTCTTTGACAGGTGGGATCAAAGGTTTTGGCTCTGAGAAGTGGAGAACAAGAATAGAACTGAGGACACCCAGCACCTGAGAGCAGCAGCCATTGGGATTAAGGCTCTACAACCCTGTGGTTGGTGTCACATTTAACTGTCTAAGCCCTCCACCCTCAGTTCTTCTGCCCTATGCTTCCTTAAAAGGGAAAGGCACAGGTTAAATTCACTCTACAGCGCAGCACTGGCAGGTACAGAACAGGCTGCCTGAGGACCAACACCCTCCTCCTTTCCTGCCTCCGTCCATGCATCCATCTATTAACAGTTATTGAACACTTTATTCTAAGACTGGGGTGGGGTGGGGTGGAGGTGGAGAGGAGGGTGGGCAGGAAATAGGGGCAGACCTGTTATCTAAGAGGTTTAAGATATTTTCTGAGAATGTAAGTCTGTCTTAACTGGGAGGCATGTACTTCAGAAAGAGGAAAAGCAAAATGAGCCCATTGATCATTATGCACTACCATGCTCCTGTGTGAGACTGCAATACAGCAGGAAAGAGCTAGAGAACTAATGCCAGCCCAATGCTCTCATTTTACAGATGGGAAAGGTGAGACCCAGTGACCTTCAGATGCTCTTATGATTAACAAAATTCAAATTCATTTCCAAATGATATCAAATCCATAGTATTTCTTTGTCATTCCATATTTTCCCAATTAACGGACTTTAAGAACATGTTTCTTGTTTTATGGACATTAATTCTCCTTTAGTGAAAGAAATGTTAACCAGGTTCTCCTGCTCACAAAGTTTGGAGTTCACTGTCCTTGAGTGAACTTGTAAATCAGGGCTCCTTTAGGAAGGGGGGGGCCACCACCTGGGGCTGCCTGAGGCTGGAAAGGGTGTCTTGAATCTGGGGATCTGGCAGGGCTCCTGGGTCCCCCAAGATCTCTGCCTGGCCCCTGCCTTCTACCAAAGATCCCTCCTGGGAGAAGGCTCCAGAACCAAGGGGGAGGAGGGGCGAAGCCTTTGTCTGCCAGGAAGTAAGACAGGGTCGAGCGCGTAGGTGTCCAGGTGCCAGCTAACCAGGGCAGGGACTGCGGGAAAGCCCTCAGCTTCAGACACTACCACGTGAGCCCCAATCATGTGCCAAACGTGGTGCGCACATTGGGCACTGTTGTCCCCTGCCGACGGCTGGAAAGTCAGAGAGCTTCTTGAGGACTCTGCCAGTTTGTACCCCCCTTTCGCCTGTGCCTCCAAGAGACACCCTGGAAAGACTTGTCCAAGCAGCCTGGCCCCTGCCCCCCAAGCACCCGGTTCTCAAGCAACAAGCTGGTGGGGCAGACAAGGGAATAGCTCTAGGCTGGCATCTCCTGGCCCAAAACCCCCTTCTAGTGCTCTCAGGAAGCTCTCAAGGGACACTGGGTGCCCGTGTGTGTCACACTGGACTGCCCAACTCACCCTGCCGCAGCCCAGCCAGAGAGGGGAGACTGGCCGCAGCAGAGGTTTCCATGCCAGGCCTGCCTCTCGGTCCCAGCTAGGCATCCTGACCCTGGGGCCTCATGGGCAGCGGCCTCCCCCTGACCAACTGACCCGCTGCTGAGCTGATTACAGAGTGACCTGCCCGGAAGCTGGGGCAATCCAACCCAGGAACCAGAGAATCAAATAACAAATGGAAGGGAGTACAAAAAGATCACCCACGCTGAGAGATGGCAAGCAAGAGCTCCTGCTGCACTGGATAGCAAGCAAGAGCTAGCTCCTAGGCTAGCTCCAGGATGGGGTGACAGCTGAGAGGGGGATGAGATAGAGTGGGCTGTGGGTGCCCCTGTAAAGAGGCTCTCAGTCAGGTGTTCAAGGCAGCAGGAGATGCAGCTCCTTCTGGACTTGAGAGCAGGCTGACCGGCAGGCTTGGTCCAGACGAAACTCAGAGCCCTGTTTTCTGGCTGCATAGACCATTGATTCCCCAGGAAGCCAGCCTCCATGAGTAAACCGCTCAGTTCAACAGGAAGCCCTGCCCCTGCTGTGTGCACCGGAGATGGGGGCGAATCTCCGCCCAGCTCAGGGCAGAATGACTTCAAGTCCTCTCCCAACCCATGAGAGCTCTGGGACCCACTCCTTCTCCCCTCCAGGGTCTAAAGGGAATGACCCCCTTTGCTGCTGATGGGAAATCACCACTGCTTTGTAGGAGATGTTCAGTTCAAACTGAGCACAGGAAGGGAAGATGAGGCATTCCTGGCACTGGTTTTAATTGCAGTTTTTAAAATAAACAGTACTATTTGCTCATTCGTGTGTGCATGCTGTTGCTTCAGCCATGTCCAGCTCTTTGCTGCCCCATGGACTGTAGCCTGCCAAGCTCCTCTGTCTATGGGATTCTCCAGGCAATAATACTGGAGTGGGTTGCCATACCCTATTAAAGATGTACTATGTGCAAAGCACTGTGTAGACACTGGGAATACAGCATCACTAAGATAGGTGGTGATGCATTCATGGGCCTTACATTCCCAGGAAGACCAGATATACATTTTCTAACATAGACTTTTCTCACTGGGAAACACATAAACAGCAGAAGGCTCCGGGGGACTAACGGTGACAAGCGCAACACGAGAACTAGGACACGACATCCTGTGCTCTGGCCTCAGAGTATTCACTCAGCAGGATGACCCCAGCTGGGATGGCCGGAGGACAGGCCGTAGAAGAGTCTGCTTGAGTGCCTGCCCAGATATAGAGGCTCCTAATGAGGAGACTGTGGAAGTCAGGGGACCGGAGGTCTACAGGAAGGGCCAGAGCCTGGGCCAAACAAGACTCAGAGTTGCTCCATGGGACAGGCACAGCCTCGTAGATCAGGACCCACAGGGAGGACTTATGTAGCTTGAAGACCGTAGGCAAACACCCCAGGGCTCCCGACTAGGGCTCTAGGTCTTTGCCCATTGGAACCCACTATTGTCCAGCTGTGCTAACAGGGCTGGGGGCAGAGGTGAGCTAGGAAGTCCCTTTGGTGGTTCTGGCTAGGCACGGAGTGGGCACGGGGCACCAATAATCCTGGTGCTGCTTCCTCCTTCAGACCTGGTCACCTCTGGCTCCTGGCCCATAGCCTTGCCCCTTTGACCTCAAGCTAGAAGTTGTTTTCCCTTCCCCTCTGAGCAGAGGATGTGGCCTCAGAACACGTGGCTCAGCCTCCTTCAAGCTGTGGACCTTGGCAAACCTCTCCTTCCCTTCTCTAGAGACCCATTAGCAGAAAGGACAGAGGCCAAGGTCACCCACACCCAGAGAGCCTTCACTTTCCTCCACACAGCATTCCAGCCCCTCCTCCCTCTTCTGAAACCTCACCATGACCTGAGGTGGTCCCACCAGGTTGCACGAAAATGATGGGACCACCAAAGCTCCACCTGCATCGACAGTCTTCTCCATGCACCTGGCCAGACATCTAAGCATCTACCGGTGTCCCCAGCAGCACAAGTTGAACCCACTCACGAGTTGCCACCCACTGCCCCAAAGCCTGCCTCTCCCCCTAATTCCCTGTCCTGGTGAAGCCACCACCATCTGTCTGGCTGTTTACCCAGTAACTCTGACATGGGCCTCAGCTCCCTACCTGTTGCATCCCACGGCCATCCAGTCACCAGCCCCCTCCTCCACTTCTTCACTTTCCAAGCCCCTCTGCGCACTGACCACTGCAGACCAGGGCCCCACAGCCTCTGCCCATTCATGTGCCCACAGCTTCTCCCCTGGATCCCTGAGGAAACCCCTGACAGTGTGCACAGCCCATGCCACACTGCCATGGCCAAAGTGGCCTTCCTAAATCAGATCTGACATCACTTCACACCAAAAAGCCTCCAGTGTCACCTCGCTGCTTCAGGGTAAAGCTCATACTCCTCAGTTTAGCAGATGGGCCCTTCAGCCCTGCGTACCTCACCCCTACCCCGTCACACACAGATACAGCACTGCTGGAAAACTAGCCACTCCCTGAACGCCTCAGTCACTCTTCCTTCCCTACTCTCCCTCTGCTCCATCTCACAGACTCTGCCTCAGCCTTCAAAACTTAGTTCAGGCCTCAACTTCTCTGAGAAGTCTTCCCAGCCTGATTGAGATCATTTTCCACAGCGCTCCTCAGAATGAGAGGCAGCCTTCTATCTTAGCGTTTACCTCACTGGACTTTTAGTCAATGGTCTACTAGTAAATATCTCTCATGAGCTCCCAGAACACAGAAAATGTCTTGCTTGGCTTTGCTTTAATGACACCTGACACAAAGTATGGCACAGAGTGGTTCTTAACAGCTTTTAAGTGAGTCAATGGATGCATGGACACATAGACAGACAGATGGATGAAAGGATGGATGGAATGGTAATGGAGGCTCCCTCCCAGCCGTTGGGTAGCCTCACAGAGTCAATGGAGAGAAATCCATGTCACAACTTGATGGCAAATAGGCAGATACTTCAGCTATTTATCTGCCTAATCCATGCGTGACTAATCCATGGCAGTTAACATGGGAGGTTGACACCATGGAAGCCACAGAAATGTCCAGATACAGCCCCTGCCTTATAGTGCTGCAAGTTCAAGAATAGAAATGAGGTTGAAATAAAAGGTGAGCAAATAGGTAGGTGGGAGGTAGCTGGACAGCAGACAGGCTGGATGCTGTGTGAACAGAGCCTTTCCCCACATCCTGAGGAGGCCAGGGAAGACCTGACAGAGAGGGTGGACATGGAGCTGGGGCTTGAAAAACGTAGGAACTGATCAGCAGGCCAAGGATAAGAGGCTCATGTTGGGGCTGCAGGGAGGTGCCATCCAGGTCTGGACACAGGGGTATGGGGTGGGGGGCGGCGCTCAGGCTCCCACAGAGCAGCATGGGAGGAAGTGTGAAGTGGTGGACTGGGACACCCTGAATGTCTGGCCAAGGAGACTCCTGTTTAAGCTGCTGGCACCAGGAAGTCAATAGAAGTGAGGTGCATGGAAGGGGTATATTTGGGGAGGGGGGGTGGATGAAAACAAAAGATCAGGATGGAGAGCCCAGGGCCACAAGGAGATGGAGTAGGAGCTCCAGGGAGAGGTCAAAAGGGAGCCAGTAAGTACAAACTAAGAGCAAAGTCAGGGGCAAGCAGGTGGTAGCTTTCATATTGTCTCTCGTAGTTTAAGAAAGCTCTCATGGGATGTGGCAATCTGTTAGGAACAGGAGGCAAGAGTTGAAAATGATGCTGAAATTGGAAGATCAAAGAGCACTCCTGCACCCTAGTGGAAATTGGGAGGTCATGGGAGAGAGACAGTTAGGGGAAACATGAAGAGCTCCATCCGTGATGCTGTGGTGGTGGTGGTATACCCTCCCTCCTTCCTTGCCTCCAACGCTGGATCTGCATCAGCCTTGAGGGCCCTGGGAATGCTCAACAGGAGGAAGGAAGCCCAGGGGATGCGGAAGTTTCCCATCCCACTCGGCCTTGGAAGCCACCTGCACAGATAAGACTCCCAGGGGAGAACAAGGAGACGGAGGCGAACAGTTCTGGAATACATTTAAGAAATAAGGAAAGAGGGCACACAGGAGACTGCCTGGAAGTCAGGAAGGTGAGGAAGGCAAAGAATTCAAGGACATCAACAGCTCAAACCATGCCAAAAAGTCAAGAGCAGTGGGATGGGTGGAAAGGTCACTTATCTGAGGCCAGAGAATCATGAAAGCCACCAAGAACTCTCAGAGGGGAGGAAGAAGTGGGTGTCTGAGCAGGAAAGGAGGCGGTGTCAATGGTGAGGAGGTAGAGGTCGGTGGAGGAAGAGGTTGATAGAAAAATCAAGCAGAGAGTTTAAATCCAGGAGCAGGTCCACAGATGGGTTCCCACACTCCACCAGGGTACAGTAAGATGTGGACATGTATTTGGACAGAAGGGGAGGCATTGTGGGAGACAGGACGCTTGAGAGAAATGGGTACAGCAGACTCCAAAGAGAGTGCTCTCTCTCCTTCTCCTTCTCCCTCTCTATCTCTCCCTCTCTCTCAAACACACACACACACACACACACACACACACACACACACACACACACACACACACACACTCCAATATCAGTCTGGTCTGACTATGGGGATGATCTTGGCCATGTAGAAAGTACTGTCTGTCCCACTTACAAGCCATAAGTCCAGATTCATTACAACACAGAGATCCTCTACTCACTGATTCCCAGTTTTTTGGAGTATGAAGACCCCTTTTTAAATCCAAAACTTTTGTAGACTACCCCCCCATACATAGACACAATAATGCTTGCATTTTTAGTGCCCATTCATTAAGAAAATGCACCATCACAAAAAGCTATCGTGAATCCAATAGCGCTTTCAACGTATTCATACTCTATTCATCAGGGCAGCAACCACACGTATCAGGACACCGGTAGAAGATAGAGGTCAAGACACTGCTAATTAAGCCTATATACCCCTCCTGCTGGAGTCAAGGGTCAGCTCTGTGACTGCCCCAGGTCAGAGGCTCATGGTGGAGGACCCTGCCCTACACATATCTGGCCCCCAGAGTTCTGCCCTGGTATGGAGACTCAGTCATAGGGAGCCCAAGATCTTGGAGAGTAGAGGAGAGAGGACCACAAGGTAGTTTTGATTTAGGGCTGCTTACCGTGTGGTAGGGGGCCTCAGGCCCGTGAGGATGTCCTGGCCTAGAGGCAAGAGGCTGGGAAGGGAGCCAGGTGTGCAGGAGGTCCCAGCAGGCATCTTGGCCTTTGGGATGGGTGGGATCACAATGCCCCCCAGGGACTTGTGCATCTTCTCATCATTGCAGTGCAGGTACTGTTGTGAGATCTGTACCTGGGAGCAGAGGTGGGGGAGGGGTCTGGTCCATGAAACAATCCACTCTGGATGTCACCTCCCAGGTGCCTCGCACAGAGTGGTCCCTTCTATCCGCAGCACTGAGAAATATCCTGTTTCTCTTTCTAGTAACACAACCATGGGACCCCTGAGCTCATTGTTACCTAACCATTTAAACAAAAAGGGGGTCCTCTCATTCCTACTCCAACCCCTTTTGTCGTTATTATTAGTTGTTTCTCTGTTCTCATTTCAGAAAATCCTAGAACATCAGAGCTGAAAGGGATCCTCAAAAACATAAGGTCCAATTTCCTTTTCTTAGTGCAAACTGAGGCCCAGAGAGGGAAGTGAGTTGCCCAAGGTCACACAGCCAGCGAGGAGCAGAGTGGAAACCAGAACCTAAATCTCCTGAGTCTTAACCCAGGATTCTTTCCTCTCTGCCACAGTCCCCTGCCAAAAGTGGGGAGGGTCAGAACCATAGGAAATCCTGGAACATTTAAATCAGAGAAGGTTTGAGAACCATCACATGTAAAATGGATGGTCACACAGCCTCTGCTTAGGAGGAGCCAGCTCAGTACCTCTGGGGCAACTGCCGGAGAAGATACCTTCAGAGATGCTCAGGGCCCAGGAACAGGGATTGGTAAAGGATTGAAAGAAAAACAGAAGGACAGGGAGGCAAGACTCAGAGCAGTCCAACTGCCTTACCTCCTGGGCACCGGGTCTCAGCTCCTGGGGACCCTGACGGCTTGTGGGCTGGTCCAGGCCCTTCTCCTTGGCTCCGCTGGCTTCTGGGGTGGTGGGGATGCTCTGAATGGGAGGCATCGGCCTGGACACCCTCAGCAGCCTATGAGAGGTGGCCCGGGGGATGGCAGTCCTCAGGGGAACTCCTTTGGGGCCTCCACCGGGATCCAGAGTGGCTATACGAGGTGGGGATGGGGAGTAAGTGAGTCCCCGGAGTGTGGGGAGTGGAGTTAATTGAGTTGCTGGCAACAGTGCCTTATGTCCTGGGGAGGCTGGGATGGCGAGAGGAGGAGGCAGATGTTTCCCCAGCCCCAAGCCCACCCCTAGACTGTGCTGAGTGTCCTTTCCCACTCCTGTAAAATTTAGTAGAAAGTGTCAGTCAAAGTCACCTATTTAAAATTCAGAATAAATTAATTAAATAATTAAAATTCAGAGGCAGGTTGGGTAGAAATGGGAACAAAGTCAGTACTGAATTAGGAGGGAGGGCAGCAGGTTCTAGTCCTTGTATCCACCTGAAAACCACTGGGTAGCTTTAGCATAGTTGGCAGAAGTGGGAGGAAGAAGGTGGTCAGATCTGTGTTTGAAAAGAATTCCTCTGCTTTGAAGACTAGAAGGAGGTGAGGAGGGGAATGGGGAGTCCGGTTGGGAGCCGCTGCAGAGGCGCAAGTGGGAGATGGCATTCCAGGGAGGAGGCAGGGGCTGTAGAGAGGGTGCCCCCCTGACCACCTCTGACCCCAGCTGCCAGTTGCACACCTGCTGACTCTCACAGTCCAGATGGCCTGGGGTCCCTGACCTTAGGGTTGGGGGCTGGGCAGGGCCCAGGGCTCACCACGGGAAGATGCTGCCAAGCCCTCCGAGAGTCTCCTTTTCTTGAGCTTGTCCTTGATCTGGGTGGTGTCCCGGGCCACATTGTTGGCCTCTGACTCCAGCGAGGGGAGCGGTACCAGGGGGTGGGGACCCAGAGACAGGGCCGCGAGGTTCCTGGGGTGACCGTTCCTGACCTGCCAGCCCTTCAGGGGAGCATCCAGCTTGAGGCTGCCAGGGTTCCCACGCCCACTCAAGAGCTGTGACGGCTTCTCCAGGAGGGCGCTGGGCACTGGCTGAAGGGAGTCTGAGGGAGGCAGAGACAAGAGCTACTATGATAGAGGAGCCCACTCCCGCCACTTCCCTGGGTGCTAACACCACCCAAGCTCTGGGACCTCAGCTCTGCCTTCCCTGGGCTCATGGGGCCTTCCTGCGGTTCCTAGGAGAGCCCCACTTCTCTGTTCCTTCAGGAGCCCTCCGTACACCTCCATCCTTTAAGGCAGAGAATTGAAAAGTGAAGTGAAGTCGCTCAGTCGTGTCTGACTCTTTGCGACCCCATGGACTGTAGCCTACAAGACTCCTCTGTCCATGGAATTTTCCAGGCAAGAATACCGGAGTGGGTTGCCATTTCCTTCTCCAGGGGGATCTTCCTGACCCAGGGATCGAACCCACATTTCCTGCATTGCACGCAGACTCTTTAACATCTGAGCCACCAGGGAAGCAGCCCAAGGACCCACTTAAAACCAAAGGACATGTCCAGCAGGGACCAGGGTAAAACTAACACCTGCCCATGGCTTGAAGACACAGTCGGGCATCTAAACACACCCATCTCCTCTCTCCAGGATGAGGTCCAAGCTCTGCTCTGTGGTCACTGACCCTGTCTGCATGGCTGCCGGGTGGAATGGCCCATCTCGGTCTCAAGGCCCCAGAGAGGCTGCTGGGACACTCGAAGGCCATTTGATGTGATGGAGTCACCGGGCCCATACCCCCATCTCACCTTCTCTGAAAGTCTTCAGGCTGGAGTCACTACTTCCACCTGGGAGTGCAAGGGGCCCAGCACTGCTCTGGGGAACGCTGCCACAGTACACGGCCACGGGAGCCAGAACTTTGGCTGGGGACAGAAAGGCAGGGAGAGCAACATCTTAGAGTCCACTAAGGCCGGGATAGGGGACAGACAGCCCCGGGCACTCTGTGGCCCATCCTCCAAATCAGAGCCTTGCCCTCAGGTGGGGACTTGCCACCCCGACCCCAGCCAGCCAGGGCATTGTGGTCCCCACCAAAGTCCACCTTCCCAGCCCTCTCCACATGACTTCTCCCAGCTTTGCTCCAAACCCTCCCCACACTGCACCTTCTCAGCCTCCTTCATGGGCTCTCTGGTCCTCGGCCCTGAGCACAGTGGCCTATTCCCTGAACTCAGCTGACTCTCACCCTCTGAGCAAACAATCCTCAAGCATCCAAAGGACCCCAACCTATAACATCTAGGGACATATGATGGAGAGAGGCAGAGAGGATCAGTACAAATCACAAACTCTTTTTAAACCGCTTTGTGGGAAGCCCACTAGGAGCTAAAGCATTCTTTCTTCTTTTTTTTTTTAAGAGCTTTAAAAATTTTATTTATTTTTGACTATGCCGGGTCTTTGTTGTTGAGTGGGATTTTCTCTAGTTGCTGCAAGCGGAGACTATTCTCTAGTTGTGGTGCACGGACTTCTCATTCCTTGGCTTCTTTTGTCTCAGAGCACAGGCTCTAGGCATTTGGGCTTCAATAGTTGTGTCACATGGGCTTAATAGTTGCAGCTACCAGAGGGGTACATCTCTTTCAATTTGCATTTAGGTGCTTGTAGGATTGCTGGGTCATCTTTCTATTCCCATTTTTTAAAGGAATCTCCACACTCATTCTCCATAGTGGTTTTATTTGCATTTCCACTAACAGTGTAAGAGGGTTTTTGCACCTGGGGGGATTCACCTGTGCTAATTATCAGAGGCCAGCAGCTAGCTAGAGCACAGGCTCAATAATTGTGGCCCAGGGATTTAGTTGCTCCTAGACATGTGGGGTCTTCCCAGATCAGGGATTGAAACTGTGTCTCCTGCGTTGACAGGTGGTTTCTTTACCACTGAGCCACCAGAGAAACCCTTAAAGCATTCTTGTAGTAAAGAAATCTGCCACTGGCTTCCCAGGTGGTGCTAGTGGTAAAGAACTCACCTGCTAATGCAAGACATGTAAAGAGACATGGGTTCGACCCCTGGGTCAGGAAGATCCCCTGGAGGAGGGCATGGCAACCCACTCCAGTATTCTTGCCTGGAGAATCCCATGGACAGAGGAGCCTGGTGGAAACCGATAAAGAAATCCACAAGAGACAGAGGAGCCTGCTGCAAGTCCATGGGACATGTAAAGAGTCCCTGGGTTCGACCCCTGGTCATTGAAGCAACTCTGGTAGGAATTTAGAAGATTGGGTGCTTTTCTTTCCTCACTTGAGGGCATGGCAACCCACTCCAGTATTCTTGCCTGGGGACAGAGGAACCTGGTGGGCACATAGGGTTGCAAAGAGTCAGGCATGATTGAAGCAACTTAACACTTGGCATGGACTGAAGGGCACTTTTAACACTCGGACTCTCTTGGACACTTTAAAGTTTCCAAGTCCCCAGGTTGCATAACTGTTCAGTTCAGTTCAGTCACTCAGTCGTGTTCGACTCTTTGCAACCCCATGTACTGCAGCACACCAAGCTTCCCTGTCCATCACCAACTCCCAGAGCTTGCTCAAACTCAGGTCTATCAAGTCAGTGATGCCATCCAACCATCTCATCCTCTGTTGTCCCCTTGTCCTCCTGCCTTCAATCTTTCCCAGCATCAGGGTCTTTTCCAATGAGTCAGTTCTTCTCATCAGGTAGCCAAACTATTGGAGTTTCAACTTCAGCATCAGTCCTTCCAATGAATATTCAGGACTGATTTCCTTTAGGATTGACTGGTTTGATCTACTTGCAGTCCAAGGGACTCCCAAGACTGCATGACTATAGACAGTCCATTATGTAGACAGTCCATGTAGACAGTCTGCATGACTGTAGACAGTCCATTATGAAGAGTGTCAGTGAAACGCATGAACCCAGATTTGCTGGTGGCTTTGGCATTGACACAGTCACATCAGGGTCTTGGGGAAGGTGGAGCTTATCAAGGGGGAGTCTGACACTTCTTTTCCCCACCAGTTTCTACTTTCCTCATTACTCTGGTAGCTGCCCTGAAAGCTCATGCTGAATCAAGTTTTGCAACCCCTCTTATCACTCAAGGATGCAGCAGGGGACTCTGTAGAGTCTAACTCCCTTGTTTTCTCTCAGGCACACCGGTCTTCTTCTGCACAAAGTTCCTGGCCCTCAATCTCACTTTGTTGACCAAGTCAACCTCAGACACGTCCAGCCATTTCATTGTCCTGAGCTGACTGCTTGACCCCTCCAAACCTCTTTCCAGCCTCCCTTAACCCTCCGGGGTCAGTCGTCCATTCCTGCCCTTGACCTGACTTCATTCTTTTCCCATGTAATAAAGGTCTTGCCGCAGACTCTGCAAGTTCACTCAGTTTTATAAATTCTCTGCTGATATCATAGTGACTCGTTTCCACCCTGACAGGTAGGGAGGTGAATGACCAGAGATGATCAGTGATAAAATCAGGACAAAGGCCACACCTTCCAAATCCCCCAGTTTCTGCCCCAGAGTAGGTCCCTTGAGATACCATCTGGGGACAGGGCAGGAGGCAATGCCAGACTCTTTTTGCTGAGCAAAAAATCCTAACCCAGGAACTGAAAACACCTGCCTTCTGTCTGGAAGCCAGCCCACCATGTCCCCACCCAGACCCCAGCAGGCAGAGCAGCTCCTAGCAACCCTCCTGGCCAAAGAGAGGTTCTGGCCCAGCCTCTGAGGTCGTGCTGATTACAGCCTCCAGCCACTCGGTTCTCTGAGGAGAATTTTCCTCGCAATCAGAGGAGAAGGCAACTGCCTGTCCCGGTAGTGACAAGCAGCCCAGAATAGCTGAGAGACACGGCCCTTCTCCAGAGAGACGTGGAGGAGGTTTTATTCCACGGGTCCCAACACCCCACCTCTCGCCTCTCTGAGTGAGAGAGACTCAAGAATTTGTCAAGATGGCTGCTTCCAGCGAAACCCAGAAGGAACGTTCCTGGGGGGACAGACTGAATTAAAGTAAACAAGCTGGAGTCCAGGCTTTGGACGCCACAGACTCCTGCTACCTGTATCTAACCAGAATGCAGACTTTCTGTGCGAATCACATGTGGAAACGTGGTGTTTAGCTATAGCCCTTGTTCTCAGTCTCAGCTGCAGATCAAAATCTCCTGGGAACTGATTAGAATAACAGATTCCAAGGCAGCACCCAAGCCTCCACAGAAGCAGAGTCTTCCAGGCGACGGCCACAGGGCTTTGTCTGGTTATTTTACTTCCCTTAACTCCTGAGTGACTCTGATGTTCACACAGGCTTGAGAACCACTGGGCTGTAGTTCAGACTCCTTGTACAAGAAGACCCCAGCTCTGACTCTGACCTTAGGCTATCAAAGAGGATATGCTGTCTCAGTCTCCCCATAGTAATCATGTCTATGAAGCTAAAGAGAAGATTTAGAGCTGCCAGAGAGTCCAGACACGTGAGGTTCAACAGCACCTTCTGAGGAAGACTGCCTCCATCCCTCTCCCCACTACCTCCCTGCAGACCAGGATGGCCGAGGCTCCTCACGCCCTGAGGGACACCAACAGTATAGACGGGAACGCTGAGTACACTCCATGGCTTGCCCAGGCAACCCAGCAGACAGAGTCCCTTTCAGGCCTCCCCTCTCCTACGTTCACACCTTTGACCCCTCAGGCCCTCAGGGTCTACATACTGGCCTCCTCAGTGCCTGCCAAGGGGAGGTGCCTACACCTGTGTACGGACAACCATATCTTCTCTCAGGACAGTGGGTGGCGCCTCCCCAAGGCCTGGTGGAAACTTACAGATCTATGCCCAAACTATAAAAACCAGAATCAGATATTCCACTCCAAATGAGGACAAAGCTTTGGGGTTTGGCATGGTCAGTACTTAGAGCTGACCTCTGAGGCACAATCCACTGAACCACCGTTTGACCCATCACTGTCCTGGGCATCAAGGAGTGATTGTCCCCTGATGGGAAAACCAGTCCCTGACCTAAAGGGCTACAGTGAGGGGGTCCTGGGGACCAGGGTTCCCTCCTCACCCCCTGATGCTTTGAATCACCCAAGGTCGCTGGCTCCTCCACCCTCAGTCTCAGAGTCCCCACTCAGGAAATGGAGTGACCCGAAGTAACTGACCGTTGTCCACTCCTTCCACTAAAACTATGGCTAAAGAGGTTCCATGGTGACCCGCGCTGCAGGAATGAAGAAAGGTGACTGAAGGAGACTCAGGTTTCAAGTGGAAAGGGAACAAACAGGGACTGTCCCAGGAAAGAATGTCGTCAGCCCCAAGGGCAAAGTCCCCACCATGCTGTGCCTTGCACAGCCCACAGGGTCTACCTTGCTCCGGAGGGAGCTGGGCAGAGCCTGGTCCTCAAATGAACAGTCCTTAGGCAGGAGGGAAGGCTCTGAGGAGGGAGGAAGGGTCAGCACAGGGGGACTGGGATGGGGTTGGCCCCCAATCCTGGGACGTGGGTTCCAGTAAGTCAGAGAGCTCACCTGCTCAGATGTGTTTGATGGAAATGATAGTGCCGTGTTGGGGAGAGGAGAGCGAGGAGAAGGGAAAGATGACTGAGTCACCAAACCTAGAGTTTGAACCCAAAATATGTCCCCGCTGAAAAACTCACTGAAGAGGGGCCTTGGGGGTGGGCAGCCCTCCCACCCCACCCCCCACCCCAGGCTGCCCTGAACACCTACCTCGGGACTCCTGGAACTCTGCTTTGAGGTTGACACAGGGAGTCTGGGACCCTGCCCTGGCCCTCTTGAATGAACCTGGGCAGGTTATTTAATTTCTCTGAGCTTTGATTTCTTCATCTGAAAAAGTGTGCTAACAAAGGATTTTGTTAGGATTCAGTGAAGTCACGTACAAACATAATTTAGTACCATTGCTGGTAGGTAATCACCAATGTTGAGTATTAGCTCTTCCTCTCCCTCCCCACCCTGCATGTAAACACACATGCACAAACGTGCAAACCCACGCTATCTAAAAAGTTACCAGGGCCAGCCCTCCATTCCTCCAAGACAGACCCAGGTGACACAGGCACCCCTCACGAGAAAGAGACAGACACGTCTACAGAGTAAGAGGCTCAAGCTAGCTGGGTCTCCAGCTATTTTCATGGTGATTCTATACTGCCCAGGGACTGCTTGTTGAAACACCTGGAAAACCCAGTCTGTCCCGGTCCCAGGTAGGGATGGGCACATAGGGAGAGCCTCAGTGCCATCTGACTAGGCACCCAGAGACCCTCCGTGGAAAAGCTGCATCCTCACTGGGTCGGGAAGAAAGCAAGACCTAGTTAGGCAGGGAAGTAGGAAAGGCAATCCAGGCTCAGGAACTCTGAGCAAAGGCATGGAGGACCGAACAGGCTTATGAATTCAGTGTTTTCCAGGAGCGCCCAAGTCTAGGCAGGTAGTTGAGGGCCGATACCTGCACAGCTCTGTCAAGTCTGAACTTGTTCTGCAGGCAAAGGGAGCTCTAAGGATTTCGAGCAGAGAAATGACATCATCTAACCTGTGTTTTCATGCAGACTCCTCAAATGGGGACCCAGGACAAACTTTCCTAGGGAAGGAAGTTTTTGACAAAATTTTAGGACCCAAGCAGAGACACTAGCATAGCTTCTGGACTAGGTACAGAAAATATACATGTTCAACTGTGAGGAAAAGGTAAACGAGACTAAATTCCAACACCTGTGAGCTGAAAATACAAAAATCATTCAGTACTGAGTCTGGCCCCTAGTAAGCAATCAATACCCCATGGCATCACTTTTACATACATACTGTAATGTATGAAGCTTACGGCAGCTGGAGGACAGATGTGGGTGGACAGGGCAGGAAGTTGTGGAAATAACACTGGAGAGAGAGGAGAAGAGTGTGATTTGGGGCAGAGGTGGTTCAAATGCAAGAACAGGGTCAGATCTGAGAAAGAAGCAGGAGTCACGTCAGCAAGACAGGGAGACTGATGAGAATAGGAAGGCTGGGAGAGTCTAGCCGAGTCTAGGGATCCGATGAGAGAGCCGGAGCACAGGGTACCTCTGCTGCTGAGATGTTGAACACAGAAGCAGGTGCCAGCCTGGGAGAGACCCTGAGTCCTGGTTTGGACAGTTTGGTTTGTGGCTCTTCCAGGGCTCCCAGGTAAAGGCATCCAGAAAGTTGGTTTGAGACTCAAGAGAGGGTGATTTGGGCTGGAGACACAGGCCAGGAAACCCCTGAGAATCAGAGAGCCATTGAAGCCATGAGAGAAGATGTTGTCAGTAGGAACAAGACAGGCAGGAGTGCAACCATCTTGGAATCAGGACCCAGGAACAGCCTTGGGCAAAACAAGCCCTACAAGCTAGAGCACAAATGCCTGGCATACCTAGTGGCCACAAGACAAGAAGCTGAACTGTCAATTTCAATCTTATCTGTTCCTGTGCTTTCTTGCAGAAAATCCTCATGCCAACCTTTCCCCCACAGAAACACTCCCTGTTCCTGATAGCCACCCACTACTGATCAAAGATGTTTGACTATTTCTGGAAATTACCAGTGCTCATGAGACCAGCCCTCTTTTTTTTTATAAAGGCAACTCACCCCTTGAGCTGGCCCCTTTTCCCCACCTCTACTTTGAACACTAACTATCTCTTTTAATGAAAAGCTTTGCTTGCCTAAGAGTCTCGTGGAGGAATTCCCTGTCTGTCCAGTGGTTAGGCCTTGGTGCTTTCACTGCAGGCAGCCTGGGTTCAATCCCTGGTTGGGGAACTAAGATCCTGCCAGTTATATGGCATAGCAAAAAAAAAAAGAGGAAAATATTAGAAAAAAAAAAAGAGGCTTGTGGAAGCAATATTCATTTCTATAGTATTACCATCTAAGACTCTGGAAAGGGCCAGGTACTACGAAGACCTGACAACGAGAGAGGAGAACTAGAGGGAAGACAGGGAGGTAGGGAGTGGGTACCAGGAAAACCACAGGACCAGAGAATAAGCAGAAGTGTTCACACAGCAAAGAAGTCAGGAGGGGTAAGGACTGAGAAAAGCCCATTGATGTGGCCCTGAAGACATCAACCAGGTTACTGATAGCAGCTTCTGTGCCTGGGAGACCCAGAGATCACAGGTAGTTGCTGTTGAGAAGTGTGTGGAAGGTCAAGGAGATGATGGGTAGGGATCACTCTTCAGAGCTGCTGGATGGGAAAGAAGAGAGAGCGTGGGTGGCAGCTGGGGAGGAGTGAGAGTGGGTGAAGTTGGTGTTTGTTCTCTGTGTCTCTTTTAAGGATAGGAACTACCGGAGCATGTGCATAGGAGAAGGAAAAAGAGCCAGGAGAAGGGAAAGACTAGTTGTGAAGGGAGGCAGGGGAATTGATGGAGCAGGATCCCAGAGCTACCTGAATGGGAGGTAGGGGGAGAACTGGCTTAGGCATAGTCAGGTTCCCCAGGGACAAAAGGGAGGCAGTGGAGGGGAGTCCAGAGGGAATGGGCAGGAAGGCTTTGATATTGAAGAAGGAATTCATAGGGCCTGGACTCCATCTTAGGCCTGTTCGTGCTGATCATGTTCGGCCACCTCTCTAATGGACTCTGAACTCTGTGCTTAGTGCCTGTAGAAAGGACAATAGAAGGACAAGGCCCCCTCCGGACAGGGGAATCTTGAAGATTGTATTCAGGTTACTCATCACCTAAGGGAAAACATACACTAATCCCCCTACCTCCGGACAGGTCATAGATTTTTTTTCTGTCACCTCGGGCTTATTGATAATTGATTGTTTGTATATGGGGTTATTGCGATTGTATTTACCTTTCCTTTGTTTATGTAAGTCACAAGGAAATTGGGGTGGTGGGTTCAGACACGTACACAGGGGGTATAAAAGATTTTCACAAATGCTGGTCAGGGTCCTTGGCTAAGAGGAGACTCTGCCTTGGGCCCGTAATAAACTGCACTTCACTATCTGCATCATCCTTCTGAGTGAGCTTGTTTCCCGGAGCGCGTGGCTATAACATTATCATCCATGAAATAGGAGGTTAGACTGCTGAGCACGAGAGCAGTGAAGCCCTGTAATATGATGTATTTTGAACCCAGAAAAAAAAAATTCTGTTCCTTTCCCCACCCCCGCCCCAGCTGGATGCCTCCATCTTTGTTAGCCTGAGGCAGAGCTGATTTCCTCAGTGACTCTCAACTTCCAGATAAGGACTCAGCAACTCCTGGAGCTGGGAATCTCAAGAGCCTCTTGCCACCCAGAACCAGGAGATGGATACCCACACCCACCAGACCCTCTGTGAGAGGCACCTCAGGGCACCCCGCTCCCCACCACTGTCTCTAGCTATGACTGGCACATGGGCCAGCAGGAAGGCAGCGCCCAGATGGGATGGTACCCCCATCTTAACTGCTCCTTCTCTGCACCCCTCCACCAGCTCCGGAGCTGCACCCATTGGCTCTCCTGCCATCATGGGATCAGGTGGGATCAAGACTCCTGTAACCCTTCTGTCCTCCAGACAGTATCAGGTGTAGGCCCATGGGAATTTACAGAAATGCAGACAAATGTCCAATCCAGTACCTGGCACATAGTAATAACTCTTTTTTTAATGTATCTATTTGGCTGTTCTCAGTCTTAGTTGCAACACACAGGATCTTTAGGTGTGGTATGTGAACTCTTAGCTGCGGCATGTGGGATCTAGTTCCCCAACCAGGGCTCGAACCTGGACCCCTTGCATTGGGAGTTTGGAGCCTTAGCCATTGGACCACCAGGGACATCCCAGTAATAACTCATAATAACTGCTTGTATCATGAATGAATGAAGAAATCAAAATTAAGGCATATTTTTACAGACAGTCTCACTGAGCAGTAACTAAGCGAAGGAAACGAAGATTTCTTACTTTTGTGTTGATATGTGCCAAGCACTGTCCTCATGGTATAGATAAGAAGATTGAGACTTTTAGAAGTGACTATGGAGAAGGAAATGGCAGTCCATGGGATTCTCCAGGCAAGAATACTGGACTGGGTTGCCATTTCCTTCTCCATAGTCACTTAACTTCTAGAAATCTCAATCTTCTTATGTATACAATGAGGACAATAATATCTGCCTTGTTACTGTGTTTCAAAAGTGAAGTGGCATAATATTTAGCACCATGTAGCCCAGTTCTTGGCGCATATCAACACGGAAGTAAGAAATCTTAGTTTCCTTCATTTAGTTATTGTAGCCGGCCAGGCTCCTATGTCCATAGGGTCACAAAGAGTCAGACATGACTTGGCAACTAAGCATGCACACACACAATTTGGAATAGAAAAAAAAATTCACTAAAAAAAAAAAAACGTTAAGTAACTATCAAGACCACAGAGCAATTAAGTGGAAGCAGCAGGGCTGAAGTCCTCTGCTCTTGGAGGTGGTGGTACACAGTACTCCAGAGAGGATGCTTAGGAGTTAACAGACTTGAATTAAATTCCATCCCTTGCTAGCTATGTGACTTCACGTGACTAAACTTTGCTGAGCATGCATTTACCTGTAATGGAAATAACACAGATATTGACAGTGTTCAATAACATAGGACAGGCACTTAATGCTGTGTCCGGGCCCCAGCAACTGCTCAGTAAACAGTGGCTATTAACATTATTGTTTATTTAATAACAATTCTACTGCAGGCAATCGGACATTCAAGGAGAGGGAAATGCCCTGTTGGAAAGTCTTTGAGGCTAGAAGCTAAGAGCCCTGGCTGGGCTTCCCTGATGGTCCAGTGATTAAGAATCTGCCTGCCAATGCAGGAGATATGGGTTCAGTCCCTGGTCCAGGAAGATCCCACAAGCTGCATAGCAACTAAGCCTGTGTGCCACAACTGTGAGCCCATACGCCAGAGTCTATGCTCCGCAATAGAGAAGACACCGAAACGAGAAGCCTGCACACTGCAATGAAGAGTTGCTCTCTGCAACTAGAGAAAGCGCATGCCCAGCAATGAAGACCCAACACAGACAAAAATAAATAAAAAGATAAATAAAAATTAAAGAGGCCTGGCTGAGGCTGGGTGGCAAAGTGGAAGTGCCGCTTAGAGCAACAGGATGTCCGTCTGTTGCATGAGTTCCCCGGGGTGAGCAGGAGGCAGTGAGGAGGCTGAGGTAGGACACGCCTACATCTCAGTGACCTCCTGGGACAGGGTGAATCTCATGGTTAGGAGCCCAAAGCAGGACTTCTCAATCATTTTTATGCCCAAACACAGCTGAGGATTGTGGTCTTCAACTTGTCAAGCTCAGTGTGTGTTTTGGGGGGATGAGTAAAGAGAGTAAGAGGACAGCTGCCTATATGTCTAGGTCTGTGGCATATGAAACAGCTCCCCACACGCTCCCCAGGGATTCTGATATGAGAATCATTGGTCTCAAAGATATGAGAAAGCCTACATATGAGAGACAGTTTTATTTAAGCTGTATTTGAAAAATAATGAAGGAAGGAGGAAGGCAGGGCTGCCCTGTCTTATTGTTCAGGTTGGACACTGCACAAGAGCATCATAGTTAAGGGGAGACACCATTCACACTGCAGACACTACAGATCTGCACATTTATTATAGCCTTTCTCTGATGAATAAAAGTAAAATGTCTTAAGTGAAAGTGAAAAGTGAATGTTAGTCACTTAGTCATGTCTGATTCTTTGTAACCTCATGGAATATAGCCCACCAGGCTCCTCTGTCCTTGGAATTCTCCAGGCAAGAATACTGGAGTGGGTCACCGTTCCCTTCTCTAGGGGATCTTCCTGACCCATGGATTGAACCCACTTCTCCTGTATTGCAGGCAGATTCTTTACCATCTGAGCCACCAGAGAAGCCCAAAATGTCTTAAAGGGGCATCTTTTTCTAACTCACACAAAAGTACCAGATGAACAAGTGGCAGTCCTAGGGACAATAGGTATGTAACATATCCATAAATTTATAAAATCCAGAATATTCTGAGCCTTTCCCCACTCTTGTATATAATGTTAATGCAAATGTAAATTAGAGATCAAAATGTGTCCTAGTTAATCTAATGAAGTTTCACACTGTGGGAATAGGATGTGCCTTTACTTGCTTCTCCTGCCACTAAATTTCAAGCTGCAAGGAAATCTCAGAGGTCAGACACTCTCCTGGCTCTTAAAAGAGGGTCTCATGAAAGGTTGTATGACATACCAAGATCCACTGCCTACCAGGACCCACAGCCCTCCAGGCGTCATTCTAGCCCCTAGTTGGCAAAGCCCTGAGCAGGGTAGGGAAGAAAGGTGCCTTTTCCAATCTTCTACCGAGGCCTCCCAAAGCGGTCACTCAGCAGTGCAAAGCCTGGTCAGAGCCATGACAGTGCCTCCCCAGGGTCTGAATTCCTTGGTGGGACTCAGTGCTACTGAGTCAAATTCTGCCTGAAATTATGCAGCTTGGACCTGGAAGCCTGCTGCCCACCCTAAGAGTCCCACCTTCAGGAATGAGTCATCCCAGAGTTTGATCATAGTTCTGGAGTCTTGAATTAACAATGACCTGATCTACTGTCCCCAGAACGCTTTCTGTATGTGGTTTGGCTGTTCAGAGATCCCTGCCCAGTAGCTGGAGCTCCCAGCTTTAAGTTGCAGTCTGCGAACACTTACAGGTACCAGAGACTCAGAAGAGACTGGGAAGAAATAATACATCTTTTCCCATCATAGTCTCAGCAAAGTTGTTCTGACCATGCCTAGCATCTAAGTGTCTGTCACATTTCAGGAAAGTGCCCTTGACAACCATCTCCCTGTAAGAACCTCAGCTGACATCAGAGCAACACTCTGTCCTTCTCCCAGTGCCCCCAGGAGAAGCTCAACTCTTCTTGACCTAGAGCTAGAGTCTTCCATGTGCCTCTCCAGGGTCTAGGCCAGGTTATCCTGGGAAATCGAAATGGCTTCTGCGGAAGGCCATTGTTTTTCCCTTTGTTTAAGTGAAGGGAAATCCAAGGCCCAAGAAGGGATGTGAGTTGGACCAAGAAGCAGAGGTTTAGAAGTAGAGACAAAGTGAAAATCTCAGACCTCTAGACAGCTCCTCTGGAGCCCAGGTCATCAGCTCAAAGATCAGTGGTGGAGAAATAATGTGGATGAGAGATTGGTTTTCCAAGAAGCAGGATGAGAAGGTAGGAGGGGAGAGGGGCAGGAGAACAGAGAGAAAAAAGGAGGTCAGGAACCAGAGCAGAGTGGGCGGGGGGAGCGGCTAAGAGAGAGATCAAGGGGGATGGGAGCACCAAAAAGGAAGGAAAGTGAGGAGGAAGAAAGGTGAGGGCAGGTGTTCATTTCCTCATCATCACAGAAATGCAAATTAACATCAGAATGAGATGCTACCACCCTTCTGCAAAGGTTGCCAAAAATTAAAATTGTAGATGGTACCAAGTGTTGGAGAGACGCAGAGCATGTGTGGTGGGTGAGGCGTAAATGGGTCAACCACTAGGGAAAGACATGCAAACCCTATGCCCAGAAATTCCATCTTAGGCATCTATGCTAGAGCAAACCTCACATGCATGAACTCAGGAAGAAGTAGGAGAACATTCACAGCAGTTCTGTTGATACAGACAAAATCTGGAAATCATCTCAATGCCCCACAGGAAAACGGAGACATAAGTTGTGGTGTATTCATGCCATGGAATATTCCATGACAATGGAAATGAATAAACCAGGTCTCTACTCAACAGCATGGATGACTGCACAGAGTAATGTTTAGTGAAAGAAGTCAAACACAGAAGACACATAGAGTGCGATTCTGTTTATAGGAAGTTCAGAGGAAGACAAAGTTAAATTGAGCATTTAGAAAAACATGCATAGATGGGAAAACTTTATGGAAAAACAAGGGAAAATGAGGATACAATTGACCCTGTGGGGAGGGAGGCAGCTGTAACAAGGAAGGGCTCCATGGGGGGAGGTTCTAGGGTCCTGCCTGGATGTCTATTTCCTGACCTGGAGGTGGTGGCTACACATTCACTCTTCTTTAACTGTGAGTTCTATACTTTTCTCTGTCTGCAAGAGGTTGAGCATACAGTAATCAACTTCCAACTATCCATACTGGTCGAGCAGAGTCTGGGGCCTCTGTGGTGGCCCTGGGGGCACCGGGAGGCCTTCAGAGGCATGTCTCTCCGGAGCCCAGCTTGACGTCTCTGCGTCCCTCACTCCCACTATGTGCTCTTCCTTCAAATCTGTCAGAGCAAGCCTCCAGGGGCTGAAACAGAGCCAGTCCTGGGATCCAGCCAGCCTGGGGTCAGGGAGCTGCAGGCTCCATCCTCCCAGGATGTGGTGGAGAGCAGTGTGGGCTTGGGGGGCTCAGGGCCAGCCAAATGACTCACCCCTGCCCATCCGCCTGGAGCCGGCACCCCGTGCTCAGAGACCCACCTCAGTGACCCACCCACCAAGCATGACCCTCCCCAACCCTCCCAGCGCTCCCGAGAACATATCAGCCCCTTGAGGCCCCTGAGCCAGCATGGGCCCTTGTCCAGGACGGCTGGCTGGCAAAGCCTCAGTTTCAGGAAGCTGAAGTCTGTTCTGGGAAGAACAGAGTCATCTCTACAATACTAACAGCATGAAGAAAAGTGGCTTCTGTCTAGCACAGGGGCTTACGGTCTCCGTGCCTCACAAGCAGTGCCAAGGGAGGTATTATTTAACCCCCACTTCACAGGTGAGGAAACTGACGCTCAGGGAGGAAGGAGCTTAAGTCCACACAGCAGGTGAGAGGTAAAGCCAGAATTCAAACTCAGAACCCCTCCAAGACTTCCATTTCACATGAGTTCCCCGTGCCCCTAACGTTCTTCATAGCACGCACACCCACCCACGTCCTCCTCCCGGGGAGCCTCAGCTGGGTGAGCGCTTGAACCGTTCAATGTTGACCCCCAGCTCTGGCAGAGGCTGTGGCTGGGGAGGGGACAGCCCAGGACAGCTCCTCCTTCCTGGCGCTCCTCTCAGAGAGCAGGGACCCAACCTCCCCGTGCAAAGCTGACGTGGCAAGGCCCAGAGTGGCGAAGGCACCTCCCAGCAGTGACTCAGACTCCATCATGGCTGGGTGTCCCTCCTCTCACCACACCCTCGTCCTTGCTCCAGATCAGCTCCTTGACACCCCACCAAGGACTTCAGGCACCCTGACTCACCCTCCCTTCCCATCCCCGCACCCACAGCTTGGCAGACACATCACCTGTCACCTCTCCATCCAGAGGCCAAACCCCTGTCATCAGAGGAATCCAGGTTCCACAGTCTCTCTGCAGATGATGCTGCCGTGGGTCCAGGGAGGGGGAGACGGGGCGGCCCCACGCCTGGCCTGCTCTGGCTCTGGCCCAGCCTTGCAGCCCTGGGCTGTGGGCCTCCCGTCTGGGCAGGTGCTGGGGGCAGCCACTGGCCCCGCTGCTGGCACACTCCTGCTCGTCGCCTGGCTAGCTTTGAACAAACAAGGCTGCGTAGCAACCGCTGCTCCCTGTGTGGGGGAGAGGGAGCCAGGAGACGTTTCCCCATGGCCTTGTTTCCTCCAGGGCTTGCCTGGGGCTGGGCACTCCCAAGCGGCCAGCCTGTCCTGTGGGGCTGCCTGAGAGAGAGTACGAGGTAATCCAACCAAGGGCCAGCACGGCAGGCCTGGGGTGGGGACTCCAAAGCAAATAAACCCTGGTTTGGCCTTAGTAGGCCTCTGGGCCCAATTCTGCTTCAACTGTCAAGACACTTTTAGAGGCTGCAGGGCAGGTGGTATAAACATCCAGGCCTTGGCAGCAGGCAGAGTTGGGTTTGCATCCTGATTCTGCATCTTCCAGCTGTATGACCTCTGGCCAGTACTTAACCTTTCTCAGTCTCAGTTTCCTCATCTAGAAAATGGATATATTAACAGTATGACTTGTTAGGGTTGCTATAAAAATTAAACAGGTACATGTAATACCCTGTGAGTCTGTCTAGCGCATCGTGGCCCTCCATCATTGTTCATGTCCTCCCCAGAAATACTTGCATAGCAGGAAGCCCTTATGGCCGTCTCCCAAATCAGATTCTACTGCTCCAACTTTTGGAAACATGAATCCTAGCAGCCCATGTACACATCCTCACTGAGCCCATGCCGTTGAACAGAAATCCCAGGCTGGCATCTCCCACCTGGAATGACAACTGCTCCTGCCCCTCAGGCTACTCCCTTCTCACCTTCACCATCCAAGAGGCCTCGCTGATTTTATGCAGCCATGCAAAGAGCCACTCATGCAAAGATGCTAAGAATCTTCCCAGGCAGATCCCCCACCCCCATTCTTTACAGAAGAATCAGCAGGCATGTGAAATACAGAGCAGAGAGGGTTGGCTGGAGGCTGTTCACACATCCAGGAGGCCTGGCCAATTGAATCAGCATACCCAAGACTTGCCACTTGAACCCACTGCTGGCCTTCCTGGCCCTTTCCTGGGCTTCTCTCCTCTTCTCAGAGACATCACTGAGGTTGGGCCAGTGGGGGCCTCTCCTGAGGCTCTGGAAAGAGAAGCTGGCAGTAACCAAGCTCTAGGAGGGCCAAGAAGGACCAGGCAGTGAGCACCAGGAACAAGATTCCCCCCTGACAGACACTGGCCCTGAGCCCACAGACCCTCTGGGCCCCATGGGGAGACCTTCACCATGGCCCCTCAGGAGGTAAGCTGGTAAATGGAACAGAATTTCTGAACTCTTTCCAGCAGAGGCCCCATGAAGGAAGCACATCCTCGAAACCAGGACCAATGGCTGCAAGAAGTGAGGAGAGACTTAACTCCACTTTGCACTGGATCCATAAAGAAAGGTTGAAAGGCACGAAGAAACTGGCGTGAAGATGGGGAAACAGATGGGGAAACTGAGATCCAGCAAGATAAGCCCTTGCCCATGTCCCACAGATTGTTAGTGAGAGCAAGTCATCAGTGAGAATGCCAGACAGGGAGACAAGAGGAGGCCAGCCTCTGTGTCCCTTAACTCCACCAGGGGTTTGGATCGGGGGTTGGGGGGAGTTGGTGTGTGGCTGTATCTCCTGCCAAACTCATTCTCACAACACAGTGAGAGTCAGAGCTTCTGAAATAGAGATCCGATGGTAGCTCCCCAGATGGACACCTCTCATGGCTCCCAGTGTCCTTGGGGTAAAGGCCACACTCAACACCACGGCCAACAAGCCCCTCCAACCTGGTCCTGGCTCTCTCCTTTCTGCTCCTCACTGACTTTCATATCTAATTTTATCTTCTTTCTTAAAGAAGCCCCCAAGTTATTTAAGCATCAATCCCCACAGATGCAGGCAGATGCTCTAGAGAGACCTGCTAGCCAGGGCAGAGGGTCTGGAGGAATCCAAGTGGGTGGGAGCTTGCATGGAAGGTGTGGAGGGAGGAGAGACCAGATCATAGGGCCTCCAAAGCCACCTTCAAGTGTGAGTGCTCACAGGCCCCAAACACGTGGCTCTTAGGCCTCTAAGGAATAGCTCTACCCCCAGCCCCACCACACACACACACACACACACACACACACACACACACACACGTACACATGTGTTTGTCTGCCTGGAGAATCCTTACCCATTTTTCAAGACACACACACGCATATGTGCTTGTCTGCCTGGTGAATCCCTACCCATTTGTGCCTACTTATTGAATCCCTACTCAGCCTTCAGGACACACAGACACATACACACATACTTGTCTGCCTGGTGAATTCCTACCCATATTTCAAGACACAGGTTGTGACGGGTTGATCTGAATCTCCTAAAATTTCATATGTTGAAGTACTGGCCTCCAAGAACTTAGAATGAAACCATATTTGAGATGTAATTAGCTAAATTCAGAGGTGGACCCTGAATCAACATGACTGGTGTCCTTATAAAAAGGGGGACGTTGGACACACACACAGGGAGACTGCCATGTGAAGACTAGAGTGATGCTGCCACAACCAAGCAACTACCACGAACCAGGAGAGCGGCCTGGAACTTCCTTCCCCAGCACCTTCTGTGGCAGCGGGCCCTGCCAACAGCTTGATTTTGGACTTCTGGCCTCCAGCACTGGGACAGGACATTACTGCTGTTCCGAAACACCCAGTGTGTGGTGCTTTGTTACGGCATGCCCAGGAGACTAACATGGAGCACAAACATCCTTTCCAAAGGGAAGCCGCCCCTGTGTTCCCTGCAAGAGTCTGAGTGCAGCACATCTCTGCTCCCCTCCCCCCGACTCTGCTCTATGCCCATCAGCAGATGGAGGCCCACCTCTCTGGGTTATAACAACAGGCCCTCTTGCCTTCTGGTTCCCTTGGGTTTAGCTAATGGCAGCGAGAGAAGAGGGGCCAAGGTTTTGCTTTTCCCACTTCCTCCATACAGTCCTGCTGGGCTGGCTGAACCTCTCACCTGAAAGTCCCAGCTCTTCATATGAAAGTCCTGGCTCCTGCCAGGTAGCCTCTTTGTCTTGGAGGACCTATAACTACTCCTTTCACGTCCACGAGTGATGGAGGTTCCCAGCGTGACCAGCAAGCTGCTGCACCACCCTGCGGTTTTTCCATATCCTGCCCGCACCTACATAAACCCTCTTGACACTTTGCTCCAATCACCCAACTCGAGGATGCTTCTGTCTCCAACCAGTCCCCATGTTCCTATCATCGCACTCTTTGCTGAGCTTGATGACTCCATGTCTGTGTCCCTCCACCTTCTGCAAGTTCCCTGAAAACAAAGATTATGAGTGATTATTTACAAACACTCAGCTCAGAGCACAAGGCCCAGACTACCCAGAAAGCACTGAATAAACACTTGACATGAATGAATTAAATGGACTAACCAAGCATGTAGAATCACAAGCCAGGAGAAGGGCTCTTGAAAATACAGAGAAGTCCATGGGGTCACAAGAGTTGGACACAACTGAGTGACTAACACTTTCACAGAGGAGCCTGGCAGGCTACAGTCCATGGGGTCAAAAGAGTTGGACACAACTGAGTGACTAACTCTTTCACTTTTCACTTTCCCTTTACCTGGACGTGCACACAGATACATACACACACACACACACACACACACACATACACTAGGCTGCCTTGATGGCACATTTCAGGTCTTAAGATTCCCTAGAAGCACCACCAGCCAGAGTACACAGCAGACACTCAGAATACATGGTGGGAGTGACAATGTGGAGGGGAGGGGATGGTTAGGGGATGGAGTTCCCTTTCCCTGCAATGTTCACAGCTTTTCCCAGGAGCAGGCATGGGGGACTGTTATCTCCAGGCTACAGACCACTCTGGGCACCACATTTTGGGTGGAAGATGGGGGGAGGGGATTCTACCCCTTGGCTGGCACTGCCTCATTAAAAACTAACACTGTCCTAGCCACTCAGAAAGGTTAGGTCACATGGACCACTTGGGACAAGTCCCCGCTGGGAACCCCATGGAGGAGAATGCATAGGCTAGATTTGTAAAATGAATTAAACTGCTTCTTTCTTTTTAAGCCTCCACTAAGCAGGGTCCAGTAGAAAATGGAACTTCCGTCTCCATTCACTGGCAATGTGTCAAGGCTTGGCAGTGTGAGGCAGTGACCTGCTTTTACTGGGATGATGTGAGTGGGATCCAGTGGGAAACTGAACATCCATCCCTACTTGGGTCTGTGGGCTACACTTAACAGGATAACTGCTTGCAAAGAAAGGATAAATAGGATCTAGAGTCTCCCAATACAACACCCAAATGTCCAGGATAAAACTGGAAATTACTCATCATACCTACAACAAGGAAAATCTCAACTTAAATGAGAAAAGACAATCAGTGATGGAACACCAAGATGATATGGATATTGGGATTGTCTAACAAGGATTTTTAGCAGCATCATAAAATTGTTTGATGAGCAATTATGAACACGCTTAAAACACATTAAAAAAATAGAAAGTCTCAGCCAAGAAATAAGAGATATAAAGAAGAGCCACCTAGAAATTTAGAGCTGAAAAATACAACTGAAATAAACAACACAATGTAAATATGACTGACAGAGGAAAGAATCAGTAAAATTAAAGATAGAGCAACAGAAATTATCCAATATGAACAACAGAGAAAAAATAAACTGAAAAGAAATGAACAGAGTTTCAGGGACCTGGGGGATTACACCCAAAGATGTAACATTTGTACTGTTGGTTGAAGAGAAAGTGTGGGGCTATAAGAATACTCAAAGAAATAATGGCTGAAAACTTCTCAAATTTAGTGAAAGACGTTCATCTAGAGATTCAAGAAGTTGATCCAATTCCAAACAAAATAAATCTAAAAAAATCCGCTTCAAAACATACCATAATCATGGAGTGGGTTGTCATGCCCTCCTCCAGGGGATCTTCCCCACCCAGGCATGGAATCTGCATTTCTTACATCTCCTGCATTGGCAGATGGGTTCTTTACCACTAGTGCCACCTGGGAAGCCCCATCATTACCATATCCAATGTCAAAAAAAAAAAAAAGAGAGAGAGAGATTATAGGTAAATAGAAGAAATTAAAACTCTTGAAAAGGAACAAAATGAAAGAGCATATTTGAGGCATTTTAGGCTACTGCTGGGGCTTCCCAGGTGGCACAAGTGATAAAGAACACACTTACCAATGCAGGAGATTTAAGAGACGCAGGTTCGATCCCTGGGTTGGGAAGATCCCCTGGAAGAGGGCATGGCAACCCACTCCAGTATTCTTGCTTAGAGAATCCCATGGACAGGGAGCCTGGCGAACTATAGTCCATAGGGTTGCAAGAGAGTTGGACACAATTGAAGTGACTTAGCACACACAGGCTACTGCTAAATGCTAGCTAGTGTGCTTGTAAAGGTCTTAATTGTTTAAGGCATTTTGAGGAGAGTTTTCTATCATTTGACATGGACAGACTCCTAACTGATAAGGCAACTGGCTTACTGAGACTTCCTATCCAAAGACACTCATGCTTAGGAGAATGTAATGACTAAACAGAAAACCTCAGCCAACCCTTCTCACGGGGCAAGACCTAATTCAATCCACATGAACACATATCATATCCCTATTATGGACCTGTGTGGCATGGACAGGCTAATCAAAGAACCTTTCCCCAACACATAAGAGTTGCTACCGGACAAGAGAGGCAAGTAGGTGAGAACAGACTTGACCCTTCTGGGCCAGAGACCAGGGGAAGGTGCTGCTCTGAAGAAAATGCTCAGTCTGTGTTCAGATCTACTCCTCCTCACCACACTGTGGAAGGATATTAGCCAGCACAGCCTATCTGCTGCTGCTGCTGCTAAGTCGCTTCAGTCGTGTCCGACTCTGTGCCACCCCATAGACAGCAGCCCATCAGGCTCCCCCGTCCCTGAGATTCTCCAGGCAAGAACACTGGAGTGGGTTGCCATTTCCTTCTTCAGTGCATGAAAGTGAAAATGAACGTGAAGTTGCTCAGTCATGTCCGACTCTTTGTGACCCCATGGACTGTAGTCCACCAGCCTCCTCTGTCCATGGAATTCTCCAGGCAAGAACACTGGAGTGGGTAAACATTCCCTTCTCCAGACTGAAGGAATAACAAGCCACAGTGGATTGGGCTCTGCTCCATGACTCCAGGGGCTGGGACACTATTTTACAGATGTACAGGAAGGTGAGCTTCCTAACAAGTTCACAAATGGATCCCGCAGGAGGCAGTGAAGTCTCCAACCTTAGGCATGTGTGAGGAGAAGGAAGACAGCCCTCTTCCGGGCTCTCCCACCCAGCCTCCCATTCCCCAATCCATTAGCTGTGAGTATAACTGAGCTGACACCATCTTGGGTCCATTAAGTTCCTCCTGTCCTTCCACTGACCCTCCCCAGGACTGCACTGAGCAGTAAATCACTTCATTGTTGGCAGGAGTTTTGTAATTAATAGATGCTGTTTAATAATCATTAGAACCAGGTGGACTCTATGCTCTGTTAGTCCCTAAACAATGATGAGGAACTTGGCTGATATTTTCCCAGCACCCACGAGACTAGTTACCTGTCATAAATCTTGACTTAGAAATGTATGTCCAGTTTCCAGACACCTACCCCCTACCTTAGGTTAACTACCAAATTGTGCAGCTTCCAGATAGTTGTCTGCCCAAACCTACCCTGTCAGTAAATTACCCTGTAATAAACTGATTCATTGATTATATGGAGCTGCCTGACTCATTTTTCCTCAGGATACCTTCTCAGTTCAATGGGCATTTTTCATTCTTCCCAACCTCCAACAACAACCTCACTAAGAAGACTTACAGCTCAGTGATTCTGGAATATGGGGGAAATGGGCCACACAGTCCTCTTCATCTCAGCTAGATCCTATGTTTCCTTCCAGTTGTATTCTGAAATCATGCTATTGGCAAGACCTGCATTAGGACCAGTGGGAATCTCCATTCCAGCCATTCCCCAGGTTTGTTTTATGGAACAAATGTGACTGCAAAAAAATTCTGGTAAAGAATGTTTGGGAAACATGAATTTAGATAATGCTGCAATAGTTTCTTTAACTATACCACATCTCAGGGCATTTTCACATGTTCTATGCATTGTAATGTTCCAATAAAGGGATAGAGTATTGGAAAGCCCTGTATGGATTCCCTTTATGGGCTTTCCTGGTGGCTCAGACAGTAAAGAATCCACCTGCATTGCAGGAGACCTGGATTCGATCCCTGGGTCAGGAAGATCCCTTGGAGAAGGAAATGGCAAACCACTCCAGTATTCTTGCCTGGAAAATCCTATGGACAGAGAAGGCTGGTTGGCTACAGTCCATGGAGTCACAAGAGTCAGACACCACTTAGCAACTAAACCACCTTGGGAAATTCCTGAGGATGCAGTGGTAGAATCGGCACTTTCACTGCTATGGCAGTCAAAGTTCGATCCCAGGTCAGGGAACTAAGGTCCCCAAGCCAAGCAGCAAGGTCAAAACACGAAACAGAGTAGAGTATGAACCAGTTTCCAAATGTATATAACTGTAGACCTGTTTGTTCATGAACTACATCTCAGGGCCAGAGTCTTAAGGAACGTAAGTTACAAAACAATGCTCTGATCTGTCTCAAAGTTTCCAAAGCAACTAGCCCACAACTTAAGCCCAACTGACTAACAAATTTATAAATCAAATCATATTTTACCCCTTGGGACCATCAAGACAAATCAGATCTCAACAAGGTTGTCCAGATCAGTCAGGGTGTGGCTTTCCCCCTCTATCTGGTACCAGAACGTCCTTACTTCTCTACAGAGAAGTCTTCAGAAGCAGATGAGGATGAAAACTCCTTCCCATAAAAAAATACCTCAGAGAAGATATGCCAGCAGCCTCAGGAGTGAAGAGAGAGAGGGCAGACGCCTTCCCACCACCAGAAAGTTCTGTCAAGCATCTCCCCTGCCCCCTCAACCACCACCAATCTTTGCTGACAAAACTATCAGCTACCACAAATGCAAGCTTTTTGAGCAATTCAGCCTTATCTGGAATATGACTGATTCCCCAAGCCTCCCATGCAGCACCTGAGGAGCCAGGCTTCAGGGAAGTTTTCAAAGGCAGGAAGGCTGAGTCCTTGTTCTGTTGCCTTCAGGTCTGCTGATCTGCAGCCTCAAACCATAAGCTGGGGCTCCCTGGGAGGGAGAGATGAGGAAGAGGCATACACATCTTCTCTGGAGAGGCAAGCTGGGGCCAGCCAGAAGGAGAGCCAGGCCCGATGGTCTCTGGGCACTGGCTCTGTTTGACGAGGATAGAAAGAAAAGACTCTTTTTCTCACTGCTCCCCTGGGTGACAGTTACCATGGATATAAATCAATTTTTGGTGCTTGTCATTGCCAGTTGAACATTAAGAGCAGACTCTCCCCGAGCCACCGTCACAAAAAGATACATACACATGGGAGATGGCGACTGACGGTGAGCTCAGGTCTGCTGCCTGAGTGACGCCTGCTCCAGGGAGCCCACCCTGATTTCTAACATAACACACATGCACGCACAGGGCCACACAGTATACCCTCCTGTCAGGGGGAAGTAACTGGACATAGATGGATACTGATTAACTCCCTTTACCCTTCATTAGGGCTTTCCTGGTAGCTCAGCTGGTAAAGAATACTCCTGCAATGCAGGAGACCCCAGTTCAATTACTGGGTTGGGAAGATCCCCTGGAGAAGGGATAGGCCATCCACTCCAGTATTCTTGGACTTCCCTGGTGGCTCAGACGGTAAAGAATCTGCCTGCAATGTGGGAGACCTGGATTCAGTCTCTGGGTTGGGAAGATCCCCTGGAGGAGGGCATGGCAAACCACTCCAGTATTCTTACCTGGAGAATTCCATGAACAGAGGAGCCTGGTGGGGTACAGTTCAGGGGCTCGAAAAGAGTCAGACACAACTGAGCAACTAAGCACAGAACAGCCACATCCCTCATTAAGATTCAGGACACACAGAACTCAAAAGGACACTTTCCCAGAAGGTCCCAAGAAAATATCCAAAAATAAGCCCCTGAGAGAGGGCTTTGTAAGTCTCATTTAACCATCAGAGCTACAGTTTATTATGTGCTTCCCAGGTGGCACTAGTGGTCAAGAACTCGCCTGCCAATGCAGAAGACATAAGAAACGCGGGTTCAGTCCCTAGGTCAGGAAGATCCCCTGGAGAAGCAAATGGTAACCCACTCCAATATTCTTGCCTGGAGAATCCCCATGGACAGAGGAGCCTAGTGGGCTACAGTCGATGGGGTGGCAAAGAGTTGGACTCGACTGAAGCAACTTAGCACGCACTGTTTATTATTGCCCAGTCTAAGCAGTTTATAAATATTAGCTCATTTATCCTCAAAATAACATTTGGAGGTAGACTCTCTTATTATCCTCACTTTACAGATGAGGAAACTGAGCTCAGGGAGGTCACTCAGCAAACAGGGGTAGGGCCAGGATGAAAGCTCAGCTTGTCTTCTTCCATAGCAGTTCTACTGTAGCATCAATTTCTGGGGTCCAGACCCAGCCCTGCTCCTGTGATCTTATGCAAATCCCATTTTCTCATTTCTAAAATGGGAATACAAATATTCTCCCTGTTTATGTCCAAGGATTGTTATAAGAACAATGTTAAAGGTAATCCAAGTTTAGGAAAGAGAAAAAGAAAGGATATTAACATTCAGTGATTTTGCCTTATTTGTATTACTTCATTTTTGAAAGAAATGCAGGGAAACATCAATTCAAGCTTCCTATGCTCCGGAACTCACTCTCAAGGTGGTTTCCCTGATGGCTCAGATGGTAAAGAATCCACCTACAATGCAGGAGACCCAGGTTTGATCCCTGGGTTGGGAAGATCCCCTGGAGAAGGAAATGGCAACCCATTCCAGCACTCTTGCCTTGAGAATCCTATGGACAGAGGGTTCATGGGGTCACAGAGTCAGACACGATTGAGCGACTAACACACACATGTCCTGAAACTCACTCTCAAGATGGTAACTCAAATGGTAAAGAATCCACCTGCAATGCAGGAGACCCGAATTCAATCCCTGGGTCAGGAAGAACCCCTGCAGGAGGAAACAGCAACCCACTCCAACTTGTCTGGAGAATTCCATGGACAGAGGAGCCTGGCGGGCTACAGTGCATGGAATCCCAGAATCGGACACGACTGATCGACTTTCTTTACTCATGTTCTGGGACTCTTAGAGACTAAGAGATGCTGCTGCTTCCCTGTCAGCTGAGCCCATTGTCAGATTGGTGTTTGGTAGTTCAGAATGGAGGTAGACCAGTTGCCTGCTCCACGGGTGCTGCGCAAATCAATATGTCTGGAGGTGCTGGCCCACAGCCTAGACATTCTATCTCCTCTGAATTGGAATTCACTTTTGGTCCCTATCATGATACATGCTGCTGGGCTGTAGACATTCAAGGTTCTGTTTTGGGACCAGGACACCAGAAAAGAGAGCTGGAATAACCTCAGAGCCTTTCTGGGCCTAGCCCAGAAGTGGGGTTCAAAAAACACAAGCCCCGCATGTCAGGGGAGTTTACACAGGAAGGGAAGCTTTTCCTCCAGATGCCTGGGCTGCAATAAGAAATTTGCACAAAGCAAGGCTGACACCTAGTGGTTGTTTTCTACATTGACATCCTTCTAACGAGAAAGTGCTGTGCTAAGTCACTTCAGTTCAGTTCAGTCGCTCAGTCGTGTCCGACTCTTCACGATCCCATGAATTGCAGCACGCCAGGCCTCCCTGTCCATCACCAACTCCAGGAGCTTACCCAAACCCATGTCCATTGAGTCGGTGATGCCATCCAACCATCTCATCCTCCATCGTCCCCTTCTCTTCCTGCCCCCAATCCTACCCAGCATTAGAATCTTTTCCAATGAGTCAACTCTTCGCATGAGGTGGCCAAAGTATTGGAGTTTCAGCTTCAACATCAGTCCTTCTAATGAACACCCAGGACTGATCTCCTTTAGGATGGACTGGTTGGATCTCCTTGAAGTCCAAGGGACTCTCAAGAGTCTTCTCCAGCACCACAGTTCAAAAGCATCAATTCTTCAGCGCTCAGCTTTCTTCACCGTCCAAATTTCACATCCATACATGACCACTGGAAAAACCATAGCCTTGACTAGACAGACCTCTGTTGGCAAAGTAATGTCTCTGCTTTTAAATATGCTATCTAGGTTGGTCATAACCTTCCTTCCAAGGAGTAAGCGTCTTTTAATTTCATGGCTGCAGTCACCATCAGCAGTGATTTTGGAGCCCAAAAAAATAAAGTCTGACACTGTTTCCACTGTTTCCCCATCTATTTCCCATGAAGTGATGGGACCAGATGTCATGATCTTAGTTTTCTGAATGTTGAGCTTTAAGCCAACTTTTTCACTCTCCTCTTTCACTTTCATCAAGAGGCTCTTTAGTTCTTCTTCACTTTCTGCCATAAGGGTGGTGTCATCTGCATATCTGAGGTTATTGATATTTCTCCCAGCAATCTTGATTCCAGCTTGTGTTTCTTCTAGCCCAGCGTTTCTCATGATGTACTCTGCATATAAGTTAAATAAGTAGGGTGACAATACACAGCCTTGACGTACTCCTTTTCCTATTTGGAACCAGTCTGTTGTTTCATGTCCAGTTCTAACTGTTGCTTCCTGACCTGCATACAGGTTTCTCAAGAGGCAGGTCAGATGGTCTGGTATTCCCATCTCTTTCAGAATTTTCCACAGTTTATTGTGATCCACACAAAGGCTTTGGCATAGTCAATCAAGCAGAAATAGATGTTTTTCTGGAACTCTCTTGCTTTTTAAATGATCCAGCAGATGTTGGCAATTTGATCTCTGGTTCCTCTGCCTTTTCTAAAACCAGCTTGAACATCTGAAAGTTCACAGTTCACGTATTGCTAAAGCCTGGCTTGGAGAATTTTGAGCATTACTTTACTAGCGTGTGAGATGAGTGCAACTGTGCGGTAGTTTGAGCATACTTTGGCATTGCCTTTCTTTGGGATTGGAATGAAAACTGATCTTTTCCAGTCCTGTGGCCACTGCTGAGTTTTCCATATGTGCTGGCATATTGAGTGCAGCACTTTCACAGCATCATCTTTTAGGATTTGAAATAGCTCAACTGGAATTCCATCACCTCCACTAGCTTTGTTTGTAGTGATGCTATCCAAGGCCCACCCGACTTCACATTCCAGGATGTCCGGCTCCAGGTGAGTGACCACACCATCGTGATCATCTGGGTCGTGAAGATCTTTTTTGTACTAAGTCACTTCAGTCCTGTCCAACTCTGTGCGACCTTTTGGACTGTAGCTTGCCAGGCTCTGTTCATGGGATTCTCCAGGCAAGAATACTGGAGTGGGTTGCCATTTCCTCCTCCAGGGGATCTTCCTGACCCAGAGATGGAGCCCATCTCTCTTACATCTCCTGCATTGGATATAATGTAAAAATACATTTAAGTCTCCTGCATTAATGTAATGTAAAAATACATTAAATGTATTTTAATACATTAAAAATGTTTAATACATTTTAATGTATTTTAATATTTTTAAATACAAATGTATTTTTAAAATACATTAAAATATATTAAACTTTTTAAATGTATTAAAATACATTTAATCTATTTTTAAAATCTGTTGTTTAATGACATTCATTGAGTAAACTTTGGAACATATCAAAAAGCATAAAGAAGGAAAATAAAATGTTAAGAGAGAAAACCATTTGTAACATTATGTTGTATCTATCTCCTTTTACAATTTTTCTCTTTTTTAAAATGTATAGTCCTAGCATTCTACTTATTTATTTAAGCCACTGTATGCCACACAGGATTTCAGTTTCCCGACCAGGAATCACACCTGTGCCCCCTGCACTGGGAACCATGAAGTCTTAACCCCTGCACCTCCATTTGCATTTTATAATGTATTTTAAAAATTTTAATGTATGAAATGCATTTATGTGTTTTAAAAATACATTAAAAAGATGTAAGTTCACTTTCTTACCTGTGGAAAAGAGGAATTGTTCTTACTTTGTCTGAATTTTTTTAAAATGCCAGAGATAGGAAGGGGTTTCCTTTAGAACTTGTGCCCCTCCTCCTCTCCCATGAGGGAAAATGCCCAACAATTAACTGTTCCAAAACTCAGCCCTCTGCCAGGAGCTGTGCTCCAGTTAAGTGCTCATAGCATCCTCACGACAAACCACATTGCCCTTACTCTCCTGTCACAGATCAAAAAAAAGAAAGGTTTACCATCACCATGCTGCAGTGTGGACTCATGGTCGGAGCTTCTGGCCCTAAATCCAGGGTCTCCACAACAGACTGATGGATCGTATTAATGTTTGCTCTTTCATTTTGTGGCTTTGACCCTTCCACAAAAATCACCAATTAAGAGATTTTGCCAGTTGAACCAGCATGGAAATGTACTTAATGATACAGAACTACACACTTAAAAATGGTTAAAATGGTATGTCTATTTTACCATAACAAGAAAAAAAAAAGGGGGAGCAGACTTTGACAGGTTGGGAATAATTAACAAAATCAAAGTTTGCTGATGCAAAGAACTGACTCATTAGAAAAGACTGATGCTGGGCAAGATTGAAGGCAGGAGGAGAAGGGGACAACAGAGGATGAGATGGTTGGATGGCATCACCGACTTGATGGACATGGGTTTGAGCAAGCTCTGGGAGTCGGTGATGGACAGGGAAGCCTGGTGTGCTGCAGTCCATGAAGTGACAAAGAGTCGGACACGACTGAGTGACTGAACTGAACTGACTAAAAATGGTGAGCTTGTTTCTTAGTTGTAACCATGTTTTATGGTACTCATGGCCCCTGAACCATTAGAATGCACCCTAACAGGCAGCCCTCAGTAGGTGTCTGAGGAGACCCAAACACCAACATTCCACCCACAGTAACAGTCCTGTTTATTACAGGAAGGACCAGAGCAACACACAGGGAAGAATTCTGACCCTTTCAGTACAGATGATACACAGTCCATTACCCTCAGCTATTAAGACCATCCAGTTCATTTTTCCATTCCAATTCCACACTCTGGTGCAAAGACAGTCTGCCAATTACAAAACTGTGTGACTTTTCTGTGCAGGTCACCACCCAATATGAACACTGCTCCACTGGAGAGATGTAGTGTATTTCTATTAATAAATACACCATTTAAATATCAATTTCTCTTGGAAGCCTGGTCAATGGTCTGACTATATGAAATTACAACAACTCTATGGAGGACAAAATTAAGTTTCTGAACCTGTGAGGCTGTGGCCCAGTTTTGGACCATCACATCCACACAGGGCCCACTGAGGCAGCTGCCAAGTTGTCTCTGACCTCAGAGTCTGCACTGCAAGGCAACCACAACCCTTCCCCTCTTTCAAACTAGAACAAAATATACAATAAGGCCAAAGGCAAGGCTGTAACAAGATGTTTTCCTGCACGTTTATTTCCATTAGGAAATTCCTTTTAAACTTCAGCATCCAAAAAGTATAGTATCTCCTCGCCCTTTGAGCCATTATTACCTAGAAAGAATATGCCAGGCAATTTTCTAAGTGATGACTTTCAATTTTTGGATTTTTCATTTGACACTCCTCACCCCATAAAGTGCGATTTATAATCACCTTGTTCTTCTCAGAACTATTTTCATATTTAAAAATGACCCACACATACATGTGAATATTCATTATACTGCTGACAAGTACACTTTCACCTTCTCACACCAAGTCAGCCGCACCATATAGAAGAGAGGGCGCCACCTATCCTATGCTTTCTTCCACACTGTTCCTTTTTGAATGATGCCTGCTAGTCCTTTTACAATGCTGTGGTCTTTCATTCTGCCTGTCTTGTGATCCAGTGTACAACCTGGACACCAGGGACGGTGCTGAGGGGCCACTGAACAACACTGTACTGGATTAAGAGGAAAACGAATTTTACGCCTGAGCTGCTTTCAAAGAAAGGATCAACAAGCAGCCATAGGAAGGGCATCACAAAAACCTGGCAGGACCCACCAGGAATGTCAATTACTGCTGAAAGAAACTACAGCTGAGGGATGTCATGAATTCAGATTCAAAGAAAACAGAAGAGTAAGTAAACCTCGATTTCGCCTTTGTCACCTTCACTCTTTGTGTCCCTTGGGGTTTCTCCTAACTCTGATGCTCAGTTCCCTTCCTTTGCATTCACTCCCTGGAGAAGCTCACCTGGTCCTGTGGCTTTACTGACAATTATGAATCTCTCCCTCCACCCAAACTCATCCCCCTCTCCCTCCACCCCCCCATCCCCTCTACCGCCAAATCAACTGGGAATGGATTTACATTCCCAACAGGTATCTGTAACTTAACATGTCCCAAATCCAATTCCTGATCTTCCTTCCCAAAGCAGCTCCACCCACAGCTTCATCTTAGTCTCCTCATAACAAGTCATGCCTGACTCCTCCCTTTTCCTTACACCTCACCAAAATCCCATTAGTTCTAAACTAACCCCCCGAAACAACGAATTATCACCAAGTCCATTACTACTACCCTAGCCTAAGTCCCCATCACCTCTCACTTACACATTCTCCCTTTCTCGCTCTTTTCCAGTCACACTGGTCTCCTCTCATGGTTTCAACACATCAGGACATGTGCTGGCCTCTGCTCCTGCCATTTCCTCTGCCTTGAACACTCTTCCACTGATACCCACTTAGCTAACTTCCTCACCTCCTCCCAGTCTATGTTCAAATCTCATCTTTGCAATAAGCCCTACACCGATCATGTGTTTTAATTATGCAACTGTATTCCCCCATACCAACTCCCCATTTCCTTACTCCTTTCTCTGGTGCCTCAGATGGTAAAGCGTCTTCCTGCAATGAGGGAGACCGAGGTTCAACCCCTGGGTTGGGAAGATCCCCTGGAGAAGGAAATGGCAACCCAGTCTACTCTTAGCTGGAAAATTTCATGGAATGAGGAGCCTGGTGGCTCCATGGGGTTCCACAGTCCATGGGGTCGCAAAGAGTCAGACATGACTGAGCGACTTCGCTTTCACTTTTCCCCAAAACAGTCACCGTATCTTCTAACATACAGAATAGAATTACTTCCTCTTTATACCTTACACATCATACATTGTCTACTTCTTTTTAAAAAGTTTTATTTTTGGCTGCGCTTTGTTGCTGCTCGTGGGCTTTCTCTAGTTGCAAGCAGAGGCTACTCTCTAGTTGCAGTGCATGGGATTCTCATTGTAGTGGCTTCTCTTGTGGCAGAGCAGGGGTTCTAGGGCATGTAGGCTTCAGTGGTTGTGGCCCATTGATCTAGTTGCCCCTTGACACATACAATCTTCCAGGAGCAGTAACTGAACCCATGTCCCCTGCATTGGCAGGTAGATTCTTAACCCCTGGACCACCAGGAAAGTCCCTGTACTTCTCTGATAGAATGTCAGCTCTGTATCATGTAACTGAATGACAACAAGCAACTAAATAATCTGACAGAGTAGGTGATCAGTATGTTATGTGATTAAATCTACACTGCTGCTAATTCACTTCCACAAAAATTTTAACAGCCAGGCTTCCCTGGTGGCTCACAGTAAAGCATCTGTCTGCATTGCAGATCCCTGGGTTGGGAAGATCCCCTGGAGAAGGAAATGGCAGCCCACTCCAGTATCCTTGCCTGGAAAATCCCATGGACGGAGAAGCCTGGTAGGCTCCTGTCCATGGGGTCACAAAGAGTCAGACACGACTGAGCGACTTCTTCATGTGTGTGTATATATATATAAAATATATACACGTATCCATGTACCCAAAGTGATCTCACTACATAGATCCCATTTCTGACCCTCATAAGGGGTTAAAAAATCCCAAACCTAGAGCCTCACATCTACTTTCATCTAATACACTCATCCATACCCAGAATTTACTTTTACAAATTAATCTCAAATATTGCCACCTATTTAGTTTTCTCACCAAAAACATTTAAACAAGAATCTAATCGTAAGGACATTCTATAAGGACATGTAGGACATTCTATAACACAGGTTAAATTATGTGGACTTACTGAAATATCAAAATCATAAAACACACAAGGGGGAATATTCTGGATTAACAAAGCAACGGAAACCAAATACAGTATGTGATCCTTGATTTGATCAAGGGCAGAGAGTTAATTTTTCAAAATAAAAAAGCTAAGAAAAATTAATCTCAAAAAAAAAAAAAAAAAGACATCACATCCTCAAAACTCTTGACTGGATTAGGAGTGGAATATTCTGAAACTAGGAAACAGTCTTCATAACAAGTTTAGGACTTAACTCTGGATTTGTCTAAAACATGAAACAGTGAGCCTTCACCCCAGTTCTCTAGGTCGAGTCAGGCGGAGAGAAAAATCTGACTCAGACCACTGAACAGGGCCTGACGCATGACCACATGCACCCTTGCGACCATCACTGCAGCCTCGGTCTGCAGGAGCACGGCCCAGCCAGGTGCGACTGGTTCAAGGAGCCACCACTGGCTTCTGAAAATTCTTGGTTTCTTCACTTTGATACAAATTCTAGATTATCCAAAAAGCCTTGAAAGCATGTGCCTATTAATGCTACTGGAACAAGATCCTTTTTTAAAAAACCTTCACACCACAAGCCCAAACCTGTGGCTGTGTTCCCCTACATACACCACAAGACAAGCACTGGGTAAAGATGAATATTTATTCACTTTACAAAGAGAATGGTATTAAATTGCCATAAACAGCTCCATTTATAGACAAATATAACTATACATTACACCAGTAGCTGACTCTAACTTTCCCAAAATGCTTGTATGGCTCCAGCTCTACTAGTTGAGCATGGAAATCTGCCACCAAAGTGAGAAGTCCCTCAGAGATAATGGTTTTATGTTTTACATATTCACAGGTGGGAAAAATAAACCCATCTCCCCAGCCCTTTCTTAAGAGTTGAGCTTCCATCTGCATGTTCCCTAGAGAGCACTGAGCAAATACTGGCTCATTCTTAAAAAAAAAATGTTACTGATAATTTGAAAAGGCTTTTGTAGCACACAAAATACTTTTTTATACATACATAAAAAATCTTGAGTCAGATTTATTTTAAGGTAAACATACCCTAACACTGCCAAGAGTGGGTAATGAAAAGGAACACATTAAATTACGGAATTATAAAAATATTTTCTTTGGAAAAAAATTCCAACAAGGTTATCATTAATATCTAAAACCAAAGAGAAAAAAATAAACAATTGTTCTTTGATCCATTAGTAGTTTAAATAAAAATGAAAACCTCTTCAAAAGCAGCTGTAACTGAATCTTTTAAAAAGTTGCAGGTAATGAGCACTTCTAAATCTATACACTGGTGATTCTTTACAGGCAACCTGCAGTCAAGAAAAATCCTTAATATGGCTACTTCTTTAGTTTTTAATCATCATGATTTTTGTGTATTTTAAAAAAATATTTCACATGACAGCTCAAAAAATAAGTGGTTGTTTGGGGGAAGCACTCCAAATATTCAATCTGATTCAAATCAGATTACCACAGTTGAGAGGCTAGGAAAACTGGTGATTTTATTATTATTTTTTAATCACAATCACTTTTACTCCAGTTTTTAGTTTATCCCTTCATGTTTTATGAAAATGTACCAAATTAAAATTTTTTCACTAGTGCTGCTTCGTATCAGGATGTGATGAAAGATACCAACCTGAGACAGGAGCTGACTCCTTCATTAAAGTCCAGTTCTTGAACCCCTACGTGGGAAATGTCTTTCCATTTATGTCAATTCTTGGCATAACCAATCATACTAGGATATTGTATTATAAAAATATACCATATATTGGACACTCATGTCAGTACATTGCAGAGAATGTGTCTATTTACTGTGTAAAGTTTATTAACATTTGAATGAAACTCTTATTTACGCAGTTAGGTCTGGGGTGCTCAGGACAGCAAAGTGGCACAGGAACCACCATTAAGAATTTGGAAATGTGCAGCGGTCCTTGGCATCTGTCAGAGACAACCCTCCCCAGGAGAACTCGGCAGCAGTGGGTAAGCTGAGCCAGTTTACACAGTTCGTTTGGCTTGTTCTTTTCTGTTCATTCTTCTTCACTTTCATTTTCAGGATCTAAATCAGAATCGCCATTTAATTCCTTTTCACTTGCCACATCTCTGTCCTCACCATTTTCTTCATCTTTTTCTTCATCATCCCCTTCTTCCTCTTCATTCTCTTCATCAACATCCTCATCTTTTTCACTTGCTTTCTCATCCTCATCTTCATCCCAATTATCCTGGCGGAAATAGTAAGCAAAGAAAGCATGATTGACGGCCTCGTTCTTACGAAGTACAAGGATATAAGGTATATTTATGTACCAGGAAACAAATTACTCACATCAGAATCCTTATCTGCTATTTCATCATCAGATTCCTCTTCAGAAGATTCTGTAAGGAGAGGGAAACCTAGTTTTAACTTTGTGATCAGAGCAAAGGGCAGAGTACCGAAAGCTAGTAAACGGAATCAGACTCCTGAATTTACATTTAGAAATGTATTTAGCTGTCCTCCATCTAAGAAGGATTATGTTGTACTTCTAAAAGGAGCACAATGTTATGCCAATTATACCTCAACAAAAGGGGGGGGGGAGGTGGGATCACAAAAAGTGTAACTAATTCAGGTATGTTTTTATGTTCTTCAGTTATGTTTTATAGCTTTCTCTATAAAGGTTTTGTTTCATTTTTTAAAGGTATTTCTAGATAGTTTTGGATGCTGCTGTGAAAGGGATCATTTTTTTCTGAATGGGACATTATGGGCATATATTACTGGGACATAATAATGCTACCAATTCCTTTTTTGCTAGATATTGGTATCCAGTAAGCTTGCCTATTTGCATATCTTAATAACAGGGCAACTGCAGATTCTGCTGTATTTTCTATGTGGAGAAGAATAACAACTGCAAGGTCCAATGTTCTAGAATTCATTTCTTTTATAAAGTACAAATATCCAGAAGTAATAAAAGGTACACTATTGTCTTATTCCTGACTTTATGGGAATGCTTCTAAACTTTATGTCTGATGTAGATTTATTAAGGAAACTCCCTTACTTAAAATCCTAGGTTGCTTAATATATAGTGCTCATGGTGATCTGTTAATGGAGTAACTACAGTGATAAGGTTTCTTGACGCTAAATCATGTTATAATCTTTAAATACATTCTACTTGGCAACGAAACATGATTTTACTTCTATAATTAATCTGCTACTTAGGATATCTGAAGATGACCTGAAATGCTATTTTGGCTATGTTTTTCTGGTTCTGATTCATAAAATGCCTGAATTGTTCGTATATGACAGAAATGACTTGTTCCTTAAAAGACTGATAAAAGTCATTTATAAAAACCTGTGTCTGGTACCTTGTGAGGAAAGATTTTGATTAAGAAAATTTAAAACAATTAGTTCAAGGTTTCTATTTCTAAGTCAATTTTGGTCATTGAAGCTTCCAAGAAATTACCTATACCATCCAGGTTTTCTGTATCTGCATGGTTGTTCATGGTGTTCTTCTATTTAAATCTCTTCCACACCTAATGCACTTTTTTGTTACTACATTTGTGCCCTCTCTTTTATTTGATCACATTTTTGCCGGTTTCGCCAAGGGCTTGTCCATTTTATCAGGGAAGGTGTGCCAAAGCATGATCTTACTCACAAGTCACAGAGTTGAGTCAATGTGAAAATGAATTGTTTAGCCTACACCCTAAGTCTTTACCTTCTTCATACACCAACTTTGCCTTCTGAGCAGGACAAGTCGTTTCCTTTGTTTTCTCTGACGCTGTAACCTGAAAGATAATCAAGTGCTACTGTGAAGTGGAATGTAAATTTAACTCAAGTATCACACAACCTTCTCCAACAGTAAACTTCCCCAACAGTAAACCCTCAGCCACTGTAATGGATGACCTTAACATGATGTAGTTCAAATACAGGGCAAAAGGCAAGTGCATCAAATACAAGAAAGAAAGAATTACTCTGTGTATGCTGAAAATGCTTCTAAGGTAAGATTTCTTTCTGTGACCAAAAGCTGTAGCAATACCCTGTGACTCTTGTTCACAGCACCACCACCATTCTAACTATATTAACAACTGAAACACTGATGGTGACGAGTTAAAGTGACACAGGTACAACAAAGCTTTCCTACTCTCAAGTACATAACACTGCCTAGTTAAAAATTAGATCTTCATCTATCAATTTTTGTTTTAACTGAAACAGGGCACTTTCAACATTCAGGCAAACACTCCTTATTCCTCTCTCCATTACTATCACATTCAAATGTTTAGCACAAAACAATCTGATCTACTCACTTGTGTGATTAGAAGGATGAGCTTTCCATGAAGATGGGAGAGCTTCTGAAAAGTTTTTACTCTGCTTTCCATTAACTGGTACAGTGTCCCCAGCTGGGGTACCAGGTCAGGCAACTACATAAAAATGACAATAAAAAAGATACTTTGACACTATCAGAACAAAACATAGATAACAAATATGTAAATCACGCTCACATATGCCTGCATATTCAGCCCCAAGCAAATGCTTGCACTTCTAGCAGCAGTGGCAGCCTATCACATAGCCTAGCAAAACCTCAAATTTTCAGAGGCTAAGTGTACTAACAGCAAAAAAAATTATACATTTTTAAAAAAGAATGATACAAGGTCAGGAGAAACTGAAAGACAAGACAAACTGCAGGGTGGGACCTCTTTGTGTTGATCATATTATTTTTGAGAACATCAATATAAAGGAGACACTAAATAAAAAGTACCCTCCACCACATATTTCTTAAAAAGGACTTCACTCTGAAACTTCGTCTCTGATGATATCACAGGATCTACCTCTACCATTAGGTCCCAGTAGCTAGAGGAAGCTTTTCAGAGCTTCCAGAGACCCACAGGACAGAGTGACAGACTACAAAGCTGACCTTAGAGTATTTCAAACATACTTCCTGTTAATGAATCCTCTGACCTATGCTTCAGAAATTAAAGCAGGAAATTATTTTATTCGTCCCTCCAGAGCTGTAGAAATAGGGACCCCACTCTGCCCTTTAACTAGCCTTTACTTGCCCTCCTATCTCTGACACTAAAGTAAATAAGAGTATTTCATTCAAATGTTAAGTTTTAAACAGTAAAAATGAGTGTGTGTACATTACTAAAGCCCCCATGCCTAGCAGTCTTTGACTTAAGAGAAGGTGCTTAAAGATACCTGATAAGGAAGAAATTAAGGAAAGGTGGAAGAAAAGCACTGTTCTCTGAGGAAAGAGAACTATTTTGGGCTGCAGAGTCTACCCTATACTATACTTCCACAATCTATTTTGTCCTGACCTAGGTTATACAACTACCATTCCAGTAGTTATAACTTAAGGGTTGAATCCAGAAGGGATTCACTTCAAGTCCTCCTAAGGCTCTTTTCACCTCTAAGCAATTCAACGAGATCACAAAGTAAGTGCTGTACTATGCTTGTGGTGATCTCTCCATTCCCGTCACCAAGCCACTCAACCACCACCCCCCAATCTCCCAAGGCTTCTGTAAGCTAGGAAAACCAATATGCATTCTCACTGTTTGCTGTCTCTTCCCCCATTTTAATTCCCTGAAAGAGATCACCACAGACATACAGAGAACAAACTGCCAAACTCAAAACAGGTTATCCAGTAGTCTTTCCTATCTCAAACTACTGAAGGAAAAGGGGCCTGCGAACAACGGACAGTGATTAGGCAAGAATCAAGTGAAACTGTGTTAAGAAAGGAAGAGCAATTTAAAGAGCAATTAAAATTTTTCAACTCTCCATTAAAATCTTTGAAGAAAACCTACTGAAAGATGCTAGATAATCAAATAAAAGGAGGAAAAGGCCAACTGCATGATTTTATTTCTAGTTTAATATAACTGAATTAATGATGTGGTAACAACAGAACTTGTATTATGAGATATAGAACTATTTTTTTTTTTTTTCTGGTGCTGCTTTAAGATTTTACATTCCCTCCCTTACATCTGTATAGGTAATAAGGAGCTGACAGTAGCCCCAGCAAAACGTCAGGTATTAAATATTCATATAATTTTTATCACAAACTACCCATTTAGCCTCCTGAAGCAATGTACAACAGACATGTTAACATGGGGGATATAAACTCTAAAAAGTTACTAAGCTTTTTAGCAGGAGGTGCAGAGATACATATGATGTAAAGATAATTTTGCTAAACAGGTTGTATAAATAGAAAAACATCTGAAGGCTCCTATGTAACTTTTCTCCTTTCTGCATTTTTCAAGCTTCTCTACAGAATATATATTACTTCTAAAATCTGGGTCAACAAAAGACCAGTTTATAAAAGGTAACAACAATGACAATATGATATTGCACCTGGGGAAAAAAAACAAAATCTTTAAAAGTGGCTGACAGTAAAAGGATAGATGGTTTTTGTTAAGCCATCAGTTTATAATCCTTATCAAATCCAAACTATTCAACAACTCCAACTGAACAGACTTACTGTGGATAAGTAGGATGCATGGACCGTTAACACACATTTTAGCCACTGAACCATTAAAATAGCACTGAAAAAAAAAAACAAACACAACAAATCAACTAACATTCACAAATCCAAAAGTAAACACAACAGAGTTATAAAGATCTAGAAACGACTCCAATAATAAACCACTACTGAATATGACAGTCCTTTCATTCTTTCACTGGGTCTATTTGAGGTCTGTGTAATATATGAATCTCTTAGGGAAGGAAGGGGGTAGTAAGATGGACTAGGTAACAGGACAAAAACCCCTTCCTCTAAAAATAATTCAATCCCAGATATAAAACTAATGTTTTACTTCATAATTAGCTGATACCAAGGCAGTAAACTGGGCTCAGTTATGCTCATGTATCTGAGCCCAGCTATCATCATAAGGTATAAACAGCAGCAGATTTCCAAACCAGCATTAAGACAAACATAGGCCAAAAATGTAAGTCAGGCCCTAATTAATGAACTCTTCAACTTTCCTCTGTGAGTTCCAAAGTCTAATGGAGTCTATCAAGAAAAACAACTTCGAAAAGAAAAAATATATTATAGACACTGATGACGCCACAGTACAAGCTTAAGATCTTTGAGATATCAACACCCCCTGTGTGTGTGCTAAGCTGTTTCAGTCGTGTCCGACTCTTTGGACCCTATGGACTGTAGCCTGCCAGGCTCCTTTGTCCATGAGATTCTCTAGGCAACGACATTGGAGTGGGTTGCCATGCCCTCCTCCAGGGGATCTTCCCGACCCAGGGATCGAACCTGTATCTCTTACATCTGCCTGCATTGGCAGGCAGGTTCTTTACCACTGGCACCACCTGGGGAAGCCCATCAACACTCTATCTAAATAGTTAATCATCAAATTAACAAAAGATGACTCACAAAATTTAGTTATATAAAATTTTTTCCTTATAGTGTCTTTTAGCAACGACAGAGGTTGAGCAAGTTCTACAAATAGCCAGTTTTATACATCATGATTAGGCCTAAATCATTAAATAAGATTAATCCACTAAATGACCTGATAATAAAGTTGTTTTCTAAAAGAAAGGAGAAAAACTGTAACACAATCTTGGAAATAAGAATCATTCAATTTAAAATAGGTGCAGAGATCAATATTTCACACTTAAAAGAGTTTTATTAGAATTTGGGGCTACCTACTATGTAGTAACACACTGTCAGACACTGCTGTTATTAAACAACCACATTTAAAATATTTATAATATCAAAGCAATTTAGGTTGTCTAAACATCTTACCTATTAGGATGTCCTTGTAATCTCTTTGTAAGCTGAGGAAAAGAAAAACAGTATTAGTCACAGTACTTCAGAGCCAGCCAATCTCTATCAATTCACATGAAAACACATGCATAGAACCAAAGGAAAAGAATGGCTGTATCAGGAAATCATTATTCTTGTTTTCTAACTCCTAAATGTTTGACCAATTTAACATCATCTAGGAATACATTCCTAAAACAACAGTAATTATCTGATAAAATTCTAGGCTAGGATTTATGAATCAATGTCCAAAAAAGACACAAAGACAGAAAATAGATTAGTGGTTGCCAGAAACTGGGGGGTAAGGACAAATGCGGAGGGAGTAATGGATACAGGCTTTCTTTTTGGTGCAGCAGTTGTACAGTCTGTAATATACTATACCACACTGTACACTTTAAAGGTATGTATATTATATCGCAATCTTTAAAATATATAGAAAAAAATCTAGTTTAGGAAACTTCTGGCTGAGGAGATCTAATGGTCATCTACCATCCACTCTTAAGTACTCTGTTCGCTTACATACTGCAAATCCATGTCTGGATTTTCATCTTCGAGTCATAGCATTAGACCTTAGAATGAAAAGTGTACTCAGTTACCTCTTGCAACAACGGAATAACAGCATGCAGGGGCATCCTTAATACAGTTCTCTTGATTAAGTTTAAATTCTTAGTTTGAAGTACTTTCTGTGAGGGGAAAAAAAATATAAGTAAGCATACTCAGAAACTAAGGACACTACAGGAAATATTGTCAGTAAAAATGATCTTAAAAACCACACAATGAAGAACCAACTGAATTTTGGCAAACAAAGGTTGGGATTAAATGAAGAATGTTGCATTATTTCTTATGACTATCAGACAAGTCGAGTCGGCAAGTTATCAGGACATTTACTCCTTGGATTCGTTACCTTCTATCTTTCCCTTCAACCCACCTCCCTCAGGCAACTACTGAACCATATACTGGCTTGCATTGTCTAGAATTTTTATATAAATGAGACCAAGCTGTATGTACTTTTTTGCCTGGCTTCTTTCTCATAGCCTAAGTTTGAGACTCATCCATGTTGTTGATGAAGCAATACACACTTCCTTACACTGCTAGATAATAATTTGTTTCTCCCTTCACATGTTGAGGGTTCATTCCAGCTTGGGGCTGGTAGAAATAAGGTTGCCCTGACCATTCCTGTACAAGTCTTTGTATGAACACTGGTTCTTGTAGTAAACACCTAAGGATAGAATGGCACATTCTTGTGGTAGATGTGTCCTTAAGAAACTGCCAAACTGTTTTCCAAAGCAGGTGTACTATTTTACTTCCCACCAGCAAGACATGAGAGTTCCAGTTACTCTGCATCCTCCCCAACAGATGGTACTGTTTTTTAAATTTTAATAAATCTATAACGGGCAAGTAGTTGTCACCTCATTGCGGCTTTAATTTGCATTTATGATGATTAATGATGTGTAATACCTTTATATACACTCACTGGCTATTGGGATATCTGTGAAATATATGTTCACACCTTTACCAATTGGTTTTTACTTGAGTCTCACAAATGAGTTAAAAGAGTTCTATAAATTCTGGATTTAAGTTCTTTGTCTGATATATAAGTCGCTTTTTTTTGCCAGCCTATAGCTTGCCTTTTCATTATCTTAACAGTGCCATTTCAAGAAAGAAGCTTTAATTTTTTATTAAATCCAAGGGACCAATATTTCCCTAAGTGTGGACTTTGTTGGAATATAGTTTTAAAGAAAGAGAAAAAATAAAAGTTTACATGACAATCAGCGAGAGGTAAACATTAACTGGATATGTGATAATTTTAAGGAATCACCATTTACTTTTTTTAGGTGTGATAATAGATTGTGGTTATGTTTTTAAAAGGAATTGCTATTGTCAGAGTTGAACAGGGGTATATATGTGGTTGAAATAAGTAATAGGTCTGAAATTTGATCCACTATAACCTGGAGAGGGGTGTGGCCAACAGATAAAACAATAACAGATAGGTTGGTTAGTGTTGATAATTTTTGAAACTGAGTGATGGGTTCATTGTGGCCCACTGTACTATTACGAGATGTTTCTTAGAAAAAAAAAAAGATAACTGATTCACTTGACTAAGGAAGTTTTCAAAGCACAATTAAGTAAGCTAAGATGGCAAATAAGCTATATTTTTAAAAACACTATCAATTGTTTTCTGTAGCTTATTTTTCACCAAATCCTCACCGAGGTTTCTATACCATGTTAAACTAAAATTGACCTCCCCAGATACATACACTCACAAACTATTTTGAAAGTAATCTTAGGTTTTCACATATGTCTGGTTTCCTCCTTCATTTTACAAAATCACCTTAAACATAAGATATTCCCATTTAGATCAAAATATAAAGCAGAGAGAGATTATTCATGGGTTGCCTATTCAAGTCACACCTATACTAAGTGGCACTAGGAGTCATTAATAACAAATGCACTTAGCAAATGTAAACCTACTTTAATCTACTCAAGTAGTGCTTAAGTCCATTTTTTTTACACTTAAATTTTCTCTACAGACCACTTTCAAATTCTGGAATTTAAGAGGACTGAATTAAGCAACATACAAGCAGTCACCAACTTACAAACACAAAAATAGCAAATGCCTCCCTTTTATATACCCCCAACCCTCTTCAATTTTTCCCTCAAACCTCCTATCCATTGCCAAGGTTCCACCTCACCGCCCCCTCTCACGGCCAGGGGGAAATAAGTTTCTGGAATCCAGAGTAAAAACTCAGGAACGCATTTTCCTACAGAAAAAAATATAAATTGTGATCTAGAATGCTGAGTATTATAATTCAGCTACACAACGTTTATAAAGGCTTTTGTGAACTAAAGCCTAAGAACCCAGTAACAAGTCACAACAATATTTCTATGAGAAAATGCATTCCAGGTTCAAAATAACTCAATTCAATCCCTTTGTAGGTTGGTGACTGTCTGTATAGTGCCACCAAGAGACAGACATTTGACTAAATTCACAAAACATTAAATTCAAGATAGTACATGACTGTTCACTCTGTAAATGTTCTGTCAATTGCCTTCTAAGAAAAATTAACCATCTTATTTCCTTTAAAAACTGCTATAATACTTACATTTAGAATTTCAAAATCATTACTTTCTAAGCCCTGTGTGAGGAGAACTGGAAAACTATTTGTCTGTGGAAGGTCGTCCTTTTCCTTTTTTGTAGCTATATTCAGGGCTCCCAGGCGTTCTTCAATGCTAACCTACAGAACACAAATGACCAGTTAATGTTGCACCAGACAAGACCTAAACCAGTTTGGTCAAATTACTTTGTTTATGTCTCAGGAGACAAAAAGCTCTAACTGATTCACACCTCAACACTGAAAAACACAAACATGCTCTTTCTCATTCCAATAGAGTCTCATCACCATAAAGCCAATGCTGCAGACAAGTGTAGTATCTACAGTCAAAGTTTGCAGATTTTAGGGGGGAAAGAAAAAACACAAATCACAATTTGAGAATGTAATTCATAAAAATCCCTCTATAAGAAGATTCAAAAAAGATAAGGATCTGGCATCTGATTACTGCTGCTGCTGCTGCTAAGTCGCTTCAGTCGTGTCCGACTCTGTGCAACCCCACAGATGGCAGCCCACCAGGCTCCCCCGTCCCTGGGATTCTCCAGGCAAGAACACTGGAGTGGGTTGCCATTTCTTTCTCCAATGCATGAAAGTGAAAAGTGAAAGTGAAGTCGCTCAGTCGTGTCCGACTCTTCACAACTCCATGGACTGTAGCCCACCAGGCTCCTCTGTCCACGGGATTTTCCAGGCAAGAGTACTGGAGTGGGTTGCCATTGCCTTCTCCGATCTGATTACTAGAGCCTAAGAAAAAACCTATAATTTTCCCCTTCTATAATTTTCTATAAAAGCTTCCCCTTCTATAACTTTCTCTTGCCATCAACCTCAAGTCTCTTGCTAATAAATATTATCAAAAGAGCACAAAGACAGGTTCCCCCCAAAGTTTATAAGATGTCTTCCTATTTTTATTTGCTACAAAAACTCACTTGTACTTAACCAATCCCTTCTGAAAGCAAATCTAGCAACTATGTTCTGCCAGCCCCTTGGTAAATGAATCAAAATACAAATGTTCTATTACTACCAAAACAAACAAATATGCTTTGGTAAAGCCTCCTGCCTGGGATATGCTTTATGAAAAACAATTTTTAAAAGGTACGATGAAATTAAAGGGCTGGATTCAGCCAAGCTAGAGAGAGCTGGCCATTATTTTTACATACAGATACCATGTTATTGAGGAATAATTTTTATGAATAAAGCAAGACACTTAAAATCAGGTAAAGAAACATAACATTCTTTCTCTAACAATAAAACAGTTAAAATTTTAGATTATTTAGATAAGAGTGACAAGTGAATGGAAGACAAAAAAAGAGGACCTTTCATTGGCAAGTACAGTAACCATAAGAGGGTTTTAAAAGTTGCAAAAAAATGAAATTTGTAAGTGCTTTAAAAAATTATAACAATGATCACTTTTAAAGACTAACTAGCACTAAACCAGCCAGGAATGCTCAGACAGCCAAGAGACAAGGCATCACTGGTACTCAGCAACATGCGAAACCCAATGAAAATCATCACAGCAAGTCCTGGTTTAAACTACAATTACCCTATACAGCTAAAAATTAACAAATGGCCAGAAGAGCACCCTCTTTAGTTAACAGAGTTTTGTCCTCTCCATTTTCTGAAGTCTTCAGCTTTGACTCCATCCAATACATTTGTTCGATTCTCCCAAGTCATCTTAAATTTCAAACTCGAAAATGGTCAGAAGGATTGTATTATTACCTCCTTTTCCCCCAATTTCCTCTTGCTCTCTACTTCCTCGTTCTGTGGAGGAGCAGGCTTGATAGCTGCGTGATGACCAGGTATCCCGGGCACCAGAACTTTTGCTTCAGAATTCATCACTGGTGTCCTCACCTGTTACACAGGAATAGAAGGCATGTGACAAAGGAAATCATGTCTTTAGTCCTTGTAAGATTTATCCCTAGTGAGAAAACTAACAGATTTTAAAAGGTTTCTCTACTGAAAAACTTAATATAACTATCTTAATAGGGTATGAACTAAAGATACATTTTAATTGAATATGGGCATTTAAGTACAATCTGAACATTCATGGTTTTAAAGCTTTCAACACTGGGTAAGAGAATCAAGAAAAACAAAATCTACCGATTACTAATGACACACTGACTTAAAAACATTAATAGTGAAGCTGTACATTTTACAACTACCTTCAATAATTGATCTTTGCCAGAAATGCTCAGACAGCCAAGAGAAAGGTGTCATCTCTGAAACTCAGCCAGAAGCGAAACCATATGGATGTCATCATAGCATATCTTGGTCATAAGACTGCCAAACACATGTCTACATGTAGATGCCACATTATATTCAACATAGAGCATCACAATAATGCTCTTATATATGGTATTTAATTCCAGCCCCATCACAGATTCAGGTTTTATTCCACCCTGAAATACAACAATCCTCTCAACAAGGTTATGCTGCTTTTTAAGTACAGAAACTGATAAAAATAATTTATCGACAAATCTGATATTTACTCAGTGAACTGCATTGGGGGGATAGAGGAGGAAGGATTAAATAAATCCAAGGTTTTCAACTTCTAGTCACCTATGCACTCATTCATTCAACAAGTTAAGAACACAGAAATGAATAAAGTTTTACAATCTTGGTATCGAAAACCTAATCCCACAAAGTTAAGACAAGATCACAAATAAAGATAATATTTAAAGTCTAAACATAATATTACATAACGATTCAATTCAAATATCTTTTTTCTTACCTTCTAATGTACAATGCACTCACCTTTGTTATAGCTGTTTCTACTTTTGGTGTCCAGCAGTTTGAAGTATCTCTTATTAAACACATATGAGGTTCTCTGGAATTCAAAGCCTTGGGACAGGATTTTCAAGGGGGAAAGAAGGTGGGGGGGGGGGAAGTGTTAAAACAGAGTAATTGGGAGTAAGAATAAAGTGAAAAAGAAATGCCTACTTGTGCATATTTATAAAAATACAAAAAGGTATAGAAGGCTTCCTGGTCACTCAGACTGATCACCATTCAGACTGGGGGCATTTGAGGAAAATGGATAAACTCTGAAGACAGCAGACATAATGTTTACTTCCCTTAGTTATGAACTGCTCAAAGTTTCCACATGTGCAGCTTCAAAAGATTGAGATTTAAAATTTAACAGGTTTTAAAGAAAATATTATCAGCTCATTGCCCTTGTAAAGAATAATGTGCTAAAAAAGACTGGTCCTACCCTAAAATTTCCTACTGCTATCCTTCCACAGGCTAGTCAAAGACAAGCACTGGCTCGAAGGTGAATTTCTATGTCCTGATACAGTGATAAACAGGAGGTTTATGCAGCAAAACCCCTATGTATCTATAAGGCTTTAAAGTTATAGGTTATTTTCTATATCCACATAATCAATCAATATCTGAAAGACACAAAGCAAACAGGTAACAGGCTGCATCTGGAGAGTGGGATTATTAAAGGAGTCACATATGGTAAGAAGATTTATGTTCACAGCTTAATACTTCTCTCCCCTTTTTATCGTATCATATCCATGTATTATGTTTTTTAAAAGTAAGTAAATAGTTTTAAATCGAATCAACAACAGATTGCCTGAGCAAGAAATATTCTTTCACAGCCTCATCTACTGGATATGCTCATAATTACACACCAAAAGTCCTCAAGAAACTTCTGTAATCAAAAAATTAAAATCATTGCCCCGCCTATCACATTTCCACTTGGAATATTCAATGTGCGATATTACCACGAAATCTTATTTATCTTTTGGGTAACTGGGCAACATTCACCCATACCTGTAGCTACTAAGCACTTGAAATGTGACTAGCCCAAAGTGAGATGTGCTTACAAGTGAATAATACATGCCAGACTTCAAAGACATAATACCAAATAAAAGAAAGAGTAAAACATCTCAAATAATGTTTTATATTGACTTGGTGTTAAAATGCTATTTTGGATATATTAAGTAAAATTACATAGGTGACCCTTGAACAATGCAAAGCCTAGGGGCGCCGACCTTCCATGCAATTGAAAATTCATCACATAACTTACAATGTATCCATAGTTCTGCAACTGTGGACTCAATCCCTTGGATGGTGTAGTAGTATAGTACTTAGTACTGAAAAAATTCGTGTATAACTGGACCCACACAGTTCAAATCTGTGTTGTTTAAGGATCAACTATAGAACCAGAGTTCTCACAAGTTAAAATAAACCACCCACTGAAAGGTCCCTCAGTTAAAGGGAAATATATGACATCTTCTTAAGTATTCCAATAAGCAGAGCAATGTATCCTTTCACAATCATCATCTACCAGAGATGTATTGATGTTATACTGCTTTACTTCAGGAGCATCTACGTACCACTCGCTCAATGGTGGGCTGAAACCAATTGCCATATACAAGCAACAATGACATTTTGTCTGAGCAGAAACCAGCTGCTAAAATAGGGATAGGTTTTGGTGTTGATTTCTTGCCTTTCCCAGGTGTTGCTATCTGAATTGTACAGTTTGAAGTCAAAGGCTTTTTGCAGTACCTAGAAATGGAAAAACAATTAGATAAGAAAATGTGAAAATAGGACTTCCCTGGTGACGCAGTGGATAAGAATCTGCCTGCCAATACAGGGAACACGGGTCCAATCCCTGGTCCGGGAAGATCCCACATGCCAAGGAGCAACTAAGCCCATGAGCCACAACTACTGAGCCTGTGCTCTAGAGCCCGGGAGCCAAAACTGTTGAAGCCTGGACACTACAGAGCCCATGCTCTGCAACAAGAGAAGCCACCGCCAATGAGAAGCCCTATTTCAGCAGCTGTATCTCAGCCACACACATTCACACCACAGACATCTTACCACCAGTAAGTACACATCTTCCATAAATAATCCCAGTTCTAAGCACCCTACTAGCTTTCCAACTCTCTCTTCCTAGTTTCCCAAATCCACAACCATCTCCAGCCAGGATTTTTGGCCTCTGCTTTGGCCTTTGCCCTTCTATGGCCTATTCTCTTTGCAATGTCTTAAAATTTAGGTCAAACTCCATCAATTATCAGTTTAAAATCCTTTAATGGTAGGCTACTGCCCAAGGAGAAATGCCCCAGTCCTCACTGTGGCCCTCTTGTAGTCCATGTACACATATGACTATGTGAACAAAGGCCTCGAGGGCTACACACCAAAAGGTGAACAGCTACCTCTAGGGAGTGGAACTCAATGGAGCTCCAGAGACTTGGGTTTTATAATCGTCTATGTGTTCTGAATGTTTTAAAATAAATGTATACTGCTTTCATACTTCCTATTGTAAAAGGAAGGGTAGTGGTGGTGGTAGTTTAGTCACTAAGTCATGTCTGACTTGCAACACCGTGGAGTATAGCCTGCCAGGCTTCTCTGTCCATGGGATTCTCTAGGCAAGAGTACTGGAGTGGGTTTCCATTTCCTTCGCCAGGGGATCTTCCTGACCCAGGAATCAAACCCGGGTCTCCTGCATTGCAGGCAGATTCCTTACCGACTGAGCTACGAGGGAAGCCACCGACTAACAATAAAATGTTGAAACCATTTTAAAGTTTAACATCATTATGCACATGACTGAGTCTCAGTCCATGTTCACAGCATATGGCAAAAGTTGGCAAACTTTCTATAAAGAGCCAGATAGTAAATGTTTTTGCTTTGGTGGGGGCCACATATGGTCTCTATTGGATGCAGCCTGCAGGCCATAATTTACCGATCCCTGTTCTATGACTACTATACATAACATCAGCAACATTCCTCTCTGTCCACCAGAACACAAGCAATCACTGACCCACCACTGTGTGACAAGGGTAACACTATCCAAGTTAGAAATTAAAGCTTCACCAACGCTCAGAACAAAGTTTTCCTACTAAGCCAATTTCTTTTAAAATTTATGTTAGAACTATCAAAATTTACTAAATATGCAGCATAAAAAGCCACCCTCTTTAACCACAAATATAAAGAAATAGACCACAACTCCAAAACTCAAGTTTTCATGGGAATGTATGTATTCATGCAGACAAAGAATTAAAAGCTTTCAGAATGACCTAACTGAAAAGTAACAGAGCAAAGAATGCTGAGGTGGGAGTATAAATAAACAGTAACAAGTCAGGGAAAGAAAATAAATTTCTAACTTGAGAACTTTCTTACTTACCCATTTAATATGTGTTCAAAAAGATGAACTTGACCATCTCTGCAAACAACAGCTAACTTGACAGGCTAAAACAAAAATGAAACATTACTCTAATAGGAAATATACCTCAGTCTACTCTAATAATTACTAACTACTTATGAAAATCCAACCACCCTCTCCACCCTTCAAATAATAACCAGAAACAAATCAGAACGGTAAAGGTGGACAACTTTTGAATTTAAAAATAATCACTGCCATCAAAAGAACAATTCAAGTAGAAGTTGTCAAGCTTATAAACAGAAGTTTAGATTATGAAGACAGCACAGTCAACAACCACGCAGCCTGGAGCTTTAGAGGCACTAAGTCACTACCAAGTGCACTGGCTGACAACAGGGAACGGGCAGGCCCGCATATCTGGATTACTGAAAGCACCACCACGCCCTGTCCTTTCCCCTTATGAGTGCTCAACACAGAATCCAATGGTTACTTCAAACAGTCTAAGATTTTTGTTTTACTTCATTCTCTCTTTCCTGAACCATCACATCGTCAAAATCCTGATTTTAAAAAGAGTATTTGTGAAGTCCAAAAACAAAGTCTCAAAAAAAACGAGCCACTTACCTCTTCTTTGTTTTCTGACAAAGTCAAGTCAATATAGACAGGTTCATCTGTAACTGTAAAAGACATCACTGCATTCTTCTCTTTGTTTTCTGACCGGACCTGCCTAGATAATAAAACCAAGGTTTAGATGGCAAGACACTGGGAGGGGAAAAAAGGGGGCCTAACAGCATTTTCACCTTTTGAAAGCTAAATAAGGTAATTAAAGATAAAAATAAGCAAAATATTGTGTGTCACTACCATGTAACATGGTTGCATGGGAAAAGAGAAAGCATTAATGTGTCTGTGGCAGACTTAGAAGACGAGCAACCTTCTTTTCCATTAACCTATTTGTCTATCTTATCTATCATTGATGGCAATGCCAACTGTCTTGATCACTACAGCTTTACAAGTCTTGAAGTGAGTCCTCCAACTTCTCTTTCAAAGTCATTTTGGCTACTCTGCAGTTCCACTTGAATTTTAAAATCACACTGCTGGTATTTTGACTGGGTTCACTCAGAATTTATAGATTAATGTGAGGAGAATTAACATCATAGTAATATTGAGAAAACAGAGCCCAGAAATAAACAGATAAATGACCTCATTATTTGTTGATTCCTTATTTGAGAATATGCCTACTTGCTAAAATTTATTTGCAGACCCCAAAATCAGTATTTGCAGTGATTTCACGGTCTTTAATAGATACACACAGAACAGTGAAGAATATGAGCAGCCCAACACCCACAAGGTTAAACAAGGCAATGCTCTGCCTTTTTACTGCAGCTTTCATACTGAGGATTCTTTTCACAGCCTCCTCAGTGCCACACTTTTTGCTCCTGTGCTTTTGGTTAGTGATTTCTGTTTAAAATGGCCCACAAGAATAATGCTGAAGTGCAGCCTAGTATCCCTAAGAGTAAAAAGGCTAAGATATTCTTAAGGAGAAAGCGTTTGAGTTCGATAAACTGTTACTTAACATAAGTTCATCACCTATGTATTTGTGTATTAAACCACCAGCAAACAGACATTACTGAACTAATCCAGTAGTCATTTCTTTCAACAAAATCAGAGATTTTCCAAAAAAAAAAATTTTTTAAAAAGGTTTTTAAATTGCCCAGTCACAAAAATATTCAGCCTAGTGTACCTTTAAACAAGCACAGAGGAAGTTCTATAATGTAACGCCCTTAAAATTTTTCTCACAAAGATCTGATGTTTAGGCAGGCTCAATTTCTCATTACAAGTCAGTGTAAATCTAACATTAGACACAATAAAGCCAATCTCACATTCATCATGTATATTAACCATGTAAATATGACCAATCCTTTCAAGGTAATGCTACCCCCCAAATCCAAAAGACTACATACCAGACATTAAGTAACCGGTCATGGACTGCTCCAGATAAGAAATAAAGACCTGTAATTCCATCAAAGGGTTGGTTCTCATTCGGAGGTCTGATAGTAGTGAACGTAAGTGATGAAACTGGTGTCGCATGTCCTGTGAAGTGCTAGAGAAAGTTAAATCTCATTTAGGAGAGGATGGATATAAAGCAATAACAAAAATTAAGAGTTCACATGTACCAAAAACAATATAGATAATACATATCTGAAATCAGAGCCCCCGGCAACTAATTATTTATGCTATATTCCTCTCACTTTAAAAAATTTCATCTGAAAAAAGCTGAACATTAAAGATGTCCCTTCCAACTCCCGTGACCCTACCCCATAATGTTTTTTGTCCCATTTTTACCCTAAAGACTCACTTCATTCTACCCATTTTAAAGGGGTGCTTGGGTGCTCAGACACAGCCAAGGAATTGTAGGTCTTCATGTTACTCTCAGTGAGTCGAAACCACAATTTTAAGGCATCATCACAGCACCAAAAGTTCAGTAACCCAAGTACAGTAAATCAGAAGTCTACATCTCCACAGTTAAGTATTGTGTTAATTCTAAATCTCCCTAGTTAAATACTAAAAGTGTACCAAATCCTGGATGCAATCTAGAAATTAAAAATTACTATCATTATTACACAATTATAATTATCAACAGAGACTTAATTCAAATTCTACTCATTTCTTCCATTTATATTCATTTTTGCAATGCATGTGAAACAGACATATCTAATTTATTTTAACAGATTTGGAGGCTAAGTTTTGTCTATTAAAAATCTACTATTTCATATGCTTCAAAGTAACAAATCTTATAAAACAATATTCTCTGGTTCAGATTCCTGCCTTTCTCCATACTTGCTCCAGACCTCTGTTATGCTTACGACTAATTTGATTCACTCACTCTGTAGACTTCTTTGGTCTCCAAAACCCATAGTTTGATTGTTCGACCAGCTGAAAGCAACATCTTTCCATCTGGGCTGATACACAGGGAACTGACACTACTATTATCACCTTTCCATTTGCTGTATTGAAGAGAAATAAAAACATGTCAGTAAATGGGGAGGAAACTTTACTCAGAGCAAAAATAAAAAAACAAATCAGGCCTTAAAAATGCCACTTAAGATTCTAAGCCAAGTGGCAATCCCCTGAATCTTGAGTCAAGTAACCAACCCTGGACAGATCTCCAAGGTCCTGCCTCCCCAACAGGACACAGAATCTGGAGAGGTACCAGGGAATGAGTGAGTAAGAGCTATGAGTGTACAATGGGTAGCTGTGTATCCTGTGATCCATGATGTGGATTTTATTAAAACCCAGGAAACTGGGCATGCTGGCTGGACCTCTGCAAAGCCACTATTCCCGCCAAAGTTCCTGCAGTCTCTGAAAAGTTGAGAATTTACTTAGCAGCACAAATGATCTCTCAACCTACGGTACAAAAAGGCTATTTATATCCGAAATGCACACAGATATGTCCCCATCTGATAGAGTAAAATAAATTAGGTACAGATGATCCCTTTCTAATATCACAAATATGATTAGCAGCAAGAGGGTCTGCAGACAGTCACACACGTTAACAAACTTTTATAAGCAACAAGGAGCTTGGCCTGGCTATTCACTTATACAATAAGAAATAACAGCAGCAATTTTCCTACCAAAAAAGGTTAATTCTAAAGTGGAAAACATGTTGCTCTGCTAGTCACATTGGAACTGCCAATTAACTCATTTAGAAAAACAAAATTACTCTTTTGTCTAGGCTGCCAACATGCCATCCAGACTAAGGAAGACCCAAAACTTAGGAGACACGTGAGCCACGGCCACAGTTGCCTCAGCAAACACCGAAAACACCCAGAAGGCCAAGGTAATGTTGGTGGCATGTACCACCACCGAATCAACTTCAAAAAACATTACCCAGGGTACTTTGGGAAAGCCGGTATGGGGCAGTACCACTTAAAGAGGAACCAGGGTTTCTGCCCAACTATCAATCATTATAAATTATGGACCTTGGTCAGTACACAGACACAGGTAAATGCTGCCAAGCCCAAGACTGGAGCTGCTCCTATCACTGATGTGGCGTGACTGGGTTACTACCGAGTTCTGGGGAAGGGAAAGCTCCCAAGGCAGCCTGTCACCATGGAGGCCAAACTCTTCAGCAGAAGAGCTGAGGAGAAGATTAAGGGTATAGGTGCAGCTTGTGTACTGGTAGCTTGAGGTGACATGCTGGGAAATTCATTAAACTGTAACAAGGGCTTTTCAAAAAAAAGGGGAAAAACAAAAAAAGAATACTCAGAATACATAACTATCTCTTTATATTCAAGAAAGAACTCCTACGGACTTCCCCGGTAGTCCAGTAGCTAAGATTTCATGTTCCCAATGTGGGGGGCCTGGGTTCAATCCCTGATCAAGGAACTAGATCCCACATACTGCAACTAAAACTGGTGTAGCCAAATAAACGTTTTTAGAAAGACAGAGAAAGAACTTGATTAAAAAAAAAACAACTCAAAATAAAAATAGACAAACAAGGGCTTCCTTGGTAGTCCAGTGGTTAAGAATACACCTCCCAATTCAGGGACATGGGTTCAATCTCTGGTCTGGGAAGATACAGGCCTTGAAGCAATGAGTCCAAGAGCCCTAGAGCCCGTGTTCTGCAACAAGAGAAGCCACCACAATGAGAAGTCTGTGCAAGGCGAACTTGTCAATAAAAGTGAAAAACTCAACCTCACTAATAATCAAGGAAATGCTGCAATAATGAGCAAGAACTTTTCCTTCACCCTTGTTGGTACCAAACATTCTTGACAATTTTTCATCAAATCCCACAGCTTCAGCACTCACCTATACTCCTTATTTACTATCTGGTCACTGAATTGAGAGACTTTAAAGAAAAGACATGATCACCATCCTGACAAGCTTTCTGAATCTACCTCACCACTGAGCACTGAAAACGCCAGCACAGAGCTAACACCACCAAACCCGCCCCCTCCCCATTAAGAGCTTTGCAACCTAATGTGTTAACCTCCCTCCATCAGCAGTACCTGGGAACTTGTGTGAATTCCCAAGCCCCAACCTAGACCCACTAAATCAGACCTGTAGACACAAGTAGCATAATGGGCACTTTAAAGATGGGAAAGCAATAGGAAACATGACTGGTTCCAGAGGAGTGACCTACAATATTAACTCTGAAGGCCTCCCAAGCACTCTACAGATGAACCCAGCAACTGAGCCACACACCAACACAGGCTTTCCAATCAGCTTTTGAATGTCTCATTTTCAAAAAACAACAGGCAGTCAAGGATCTCCAGTCACTTGAAGAATGTCTTTAACAAGAAAGAAATCAAAATCAAACAAAAATCAAAACACATCCTCAAGAGGGAGATAATAAGTAAAAAAAACTTAAATCCTGCACTACTTCAGAGAATTAGAAAATATTACAGGCATGCAAGAAACATGACAGAATGAAAAAGAAATAGTCAAAGAACATAAAATAGCTCCCAGAAGTTAGTAATTTAGTTTGAGGAACTTAAAAATTCAACACAAGATTTAGAAGGTGAAATTGAAGCAATTTCCCAGGTAACTGAAGGACAAGACAAAAGAGTTAAAATGAGAATACAGTAAGAAACTTAAAGGATTAGTCCAGGAGATGTAATATCTAAATAACAGTATGTAGTATAAGAGAAAGGAGAAAGAGGGAATTAAATTATCAAATCTATAGTACAAGAAGAATGAAGAACATGGAATTCCCAGGCTAAATGGTCCCTCAAGGGCCAACATAATACACTGACTAAAAAAAAAAAAAAAAAAAAAAAACCACAAACTATTTCAGTGTATGAGAATAATTAACAATGAAAGCCAAAAAAAATGAACCAATGCTTCAAAATCCTGAGGGAAATTACTTCCAACCCAAAGTCTGTATCTTCAAATTATTAATCAACTGTGAGGACAGAATAAAGACTGGAAGACATGCATGGTAAATGTATTGAGATTGTGCTTGTCTGCCAGGAAGCTACCAATCTGTGTGTGCCACCAAAAAGAAGAAATAAACCAAAGAAGAGAAGAATGGGATCTAGGAAACAGAGGTTCCATCTGACAAGAGAATTTTCAAGATGATGAAAGGAAATCCCAGGATAATCACTAGAATAAAGCAGAGAAGTCCTCCAAGAAATAAATGAAACTGGAGGGAAGCCTACAAAGATTAAATAACTGATTGATCAACTGATGTGTCTGAAAATAAATGAGATTACACTACTGCAGGAATGAGACTGAACTAATGACAAGTATATACAGAACTAAGCAAATGAAGCAATAATACACCCCCAAATTTGTGCCCAAAGATAATACGAACAGTACAGTCCAAGTCTCATCTATAACAGTATTTAAATAGGTATAATGTGAACAGTGAATACTGTTTAATCAAAGTGTGACATTACAATACTGGGAAAATGGGGATGGAAAAAGGTAGGGACTAAGAGCTAAATCCTCCTCTTCCTAAAATGGAAAATATAATCAATTAACTATAACTACAGCATAAGAATGCAAAGAATGAAACTGGAAACACAACATTGTATGAGAGAGCATACTGGGTGAAAGTTCAGGCTGATTCAACCTCTCTCTTAAGTGCAAAACAGGGACGGACACCACCTTGCAGTGTTACAGAAATAATACTGTGTATAACATGTTGAACAGTGCCTTGAACGTTATCAGTCACTCCTGGAAGGACTGGCTTGGTGAACTCTCATCTGGACAGCATGTCAAAGTACAGTTGCATGGGCCCCACCCTGACCTAGTGGACAAGAATCTCCACAAGTGTCTCTTTACAACCATGAGTGTGGTTAATGGAACACTGACTGAACCTCTAGGCAGATGACTCACTCTGCACCACCAGCCCCAAACCTTCCGTAAAATTCTAACCCTCTCTCACCACCCCTTCTGCTGGGTCTAGCTTCTCTGCCTCTGAACTGGCTTGTCTGCTTCTGAACTAGCTCCTTCCCATACATTTCACACCGTCCTAGCAGATTTTCTTCCTAAAACATTATTTGGGTTACTCTGCTCCCACAACACTGACCTTCACTGTCTCCTGCTTACCAAACAATCTAAAACTCTAAAAAAGTAGTTTTAGTACAGCAGAAAAACACTGTGCCAGAATTCAAGAGAGCAGAATTAGAACTCCCCTGCCACTTATTAGTTGTAAGACCATGAGTATCATTATCTTCCTTAGGATCCTCCTCTGCGTAAGTTCAACTAGATTCAACAGTCCACATTCACTAAGCATCTACTACACAGTCACTCAGAGGATTAGGTGCTTGAACTAGAAGATTGTCTGAGATTTTTATCAAAAACTTACAGCCAGACTCTTATACAGATACTTTGGCTCATATCCTCTAACAGCCATTACTCCCCAGCATGGCCCTCCTCTTAAATTCCTGTACTCCATTCCAAGTAAATCTTTCACTTCTCTTTCTCCTAGCCTTTGCTCCTGCCATATCTCCAAGCCACATTCCTTTCCCCATCCTCAAAAAGATTCTCCTGCCCTCTTCTATCCATCTTACCTCTTAAGAAGACCAGCTGAAATTCTTCTCTTCCACCAGGCCTTCCCAACACCATCCTACTCATCTGACCAGTAATTACATGCTACCTTATGGCATCTCTTATGCAGTTATTTTACACCTGCACCGTTATTTATGTATTAAAATCTTTTATGTATTATGTTTTTTATGTATTTAATACATAAAACCTTTTATGTATTAAAATAAACTTTAATGTTTTAAAATCCTCTATGTCCAATTTGATTAAAAATTCCTTGAGAACAGTCTATAACCATACCAGTGTCTACATTCCCCATTGTATCCAACAACCAACTTTACTTATATCAAGAATAAAGCCATGATTTATCAAAACACTAATGCATTCCCAAATAGTCATCGAGCTATCCCCAAAGTATCAGTGTTACTCACCACTTTACTTTGCATGTCTGTGTACTCCATTCCACAATATGTTTATCATCTGAACAACTATACAAACAGCCATTGTCTTGATGCCACTGTATGCAATTGACTCTGTTGTCATGTCCACCACTCTGCAGATTTTAAAAAAAAAAATTAAAAAAAAAAAAAAAAGCTCATCTGGTATAATGTATAATATGCACCCTAGATTCATTACTAAACACTTAACTAAAATGTTAGGCCTTAACCTAAAAAAAAAGCCTACCCATTAACCTAATTAAAATGAGTCTATCCATTTCCAACATTAAAAATGAGATAAATCTGCTATAACTTTATCAAATATTAACTTTCTCTTCTCCTCTGCTGGAAAAACATACCTCATAAGTCAAAGTATTAGTCCTAAATGCCTTCTGCTTTTGATAGGAATGGCAGCACCAAGTATGATAAAATACTTCATGTATAGTGGCAATAGTCTGGGACACTTGAGTGAACTAGTAAAGTCAAATCTTAAAGGGTTTAAAGTCTACACTTAAGGTAAAATTCGCTTCTAATTAAAACTATCCTTGGAAATCCCTTTGCAAAAAAAGTACCACTCTCTCAATTTTAAAGATCATTGTTTCTTCAGGGAAACACTGAATGTTTCCATGTGTCATAGCTCACACCATATGGATGTAAGTTTAAATATACTTAGCATAGCAAAATGCTTGCTTACTCAGAGGCACCACATAGAAATGGAGACATCAACGGAGGAAAGACAAATTCAAGTCTCCCATATAACACATATTCCAGAACAAGCTCATTCAGCAGAGTAAGGTGTTAAATCAGGGTAAAACCTACCCTCTGAGCAATTACTGTTTTTTCACTCTTTCCACCTAAATTCACATTAATTAAATATACATACAATGAATCATGACTGTATACATATCTAAGCTAAGCATAAAGGTTAAACTCACTACTACTATCATACAGATTGCTCCCACCAAAAAAGAAAAATAATTTTAAATGTTAAATTCAATTACTTCCCTTCCTTCCTAACAGCTATCTACTCGAAGCCCTACTTTATAACCACACACACAAAACTGAACAAAGGATATGAACGGACAAATTCCACAGAAAGAGCTAAGACATTTTTTTTAAATCTCAGTAAGTAATCCAAGAGACACAAAGCAAAACAAATCAACATTTTCAGTCTGTTCATCTACCAATTTTTTAGCATTGTGTATCCATCCTGGTAAGGCTACAGTGAAAACGGCACTATCACATGTTCCTCGAGTGCTAGCATACCTTTTTGGAAAGCAATCTAGCAACTGTCCACTCATTCATTCATTTACTCATTCAACAAACATTGACTCAATACCAATTACTTCTAATAAATTCATTCGTTGCCAAAGATTTATAGATAATCCTGCGCGGTATCAAAATCACCTAAAAAGGAGTTCAAGCCTCCATCAGTATCACTGACTAAAACAGTATCACTGCACACCAGATGGCAGTTCCTGTTGACCACAGAAGACTGACCAAATCAAAAGATGGGATCCAAACTATAGTGGGGTATAGTGGGGTAAAAGCAAACAAGAGGCCCACACTCAACTTGCAGAGGAAGGAGGAATGAAAGGAGTGTCCCTTTACATATATCTCTGAAAGTTTTTTTCAGTTGTATACTATTTTTATAGTATTTAATATAAAAACAAGTGATATATTTTTAAATGCAGATTTAAAAATCAAATAAAAATTTTCACCTATTAAATAAGCTTGGGTTTTTGGTTAGTCTCATTGTTGTTTTAATAGAATAATCAATGATGACAAAAACAATACTGAAACACACGTACCGTGCCACCGCTGAGATAAGGACAAATTACGAAAACTTTCAGAAAAAATTTATACCATATATAAAAACACCTAACACACACCTTGGACTCATTAGTTATAGGTTAATAATTCTGGGAACCCATGTAAGAAAAAAAAGTTTTATAATAAAAAAATTGGAAACTACCTCAGTGGTCAGTAATAGTTATACCACCAAGGGACTATCCAATTTATAGGACTTTAGGCAACTAGTTCTGAACAAATATAAAAATTACTCAAACTGTAATATAATGGGAAGTATCAGGATACAAAATTGACTGACAGACGTCAACTGCATTTTCTAAAACTATCAACAGAGGATCTCTCATTGATAAATTTAGGTAAAGGTGGGGGGGTGGGTTTCAGGATGAGGGACACGTGAACACCCATGGCTGATTCACATCAATGTATGGAAAAACCACTACAATACTGTAAATAATTAGCCTCCAATTAAAATAAATAAATTAATTTTTTTTTAATTCAGGTATAATTTTTTTCCCTTTCTAACTTCAGGTATTCCAGATTACCTATGGATATATGTTACTTAAAACAGTCTTTTATTTATACATACAGAAAGCATTCCTATATACAGATAGGAATTAAGTGAACATCAAAAACATACTGTGATAGATAATTGTCTGAAACAAATTGTGCCAATTAAGTTACTGTCTTGCAGCACCAAGCCCACGTGTCTGCTCTGGATGCTGGGCTGGGGCTCTGCAAACCCCATTTCTGCTTTGCCAGTGGGATCATTAGTGGGCTCCAGACCAAGGGACCTGTTTCCTTCCTGTCTCCCAGTTTGCATCACCCCAGCGTTTCTTCAACCCAGCAGGAGCAATCCTTTCAGCAGCAGCTGAACTTAAGATGCAGTTTTTTCAACACTTGGAGAATCAGTCTCATCAGCTCCTTTCAAAGATACCAGCAGCCAGCTAGTGCCCACTCCCCCCTCTCAGCAGTCTGGACCTCAAGTCCATAGGGCCGATCTCCCTCGACAGACATCAGCAGCACACAGAGCAACATCTGCTTCTCAAAGGTCTGAGTTTCAGCAACAATCTCACAGCTTCCCTTGTTCCCAAGCCCTGGAGGTGGTGTGCTCCTTCCTTCAGCTACTGTCTGTGATACCCAGAGTTCTTCCCATCCTTTCTTATTTTAAGCGTACGCAACAGTTCTTCACTCTTCATATTCTGACCTATAATAATGACGAGGTTACCTATCACAGCTATTATCAAATATTACTGTTCAAAATTTTAAATATGGAAGGGGCAGAAAAATGCCCCTATACTAGAGATCCTATAGCATATCCTGAACTGCTCTGTTTTTCATAGTCAGTTTCCCAACATCTCTCTTTTATATAAAACATACACATACAGATATGTACTTACTATCAATTTACTGTGTAATTCTCCTTTTACTGTACTGTATAATAAAATACTACCAACTGCTGTACCAAGAGCCAACAAGTCAGCCTGGTTACTTGTTCCTATAGCTTCTGATTTCCTTTTTTTCCTCTGTGGACCTTCCTAGGGAAAAAAAAAAGACAATTTTTCATTTTATTATTTCAAACATTGAACCTTCATTAATGCATAAATGCAAATGCCCTCAAGCCCACAAATGAAATGTGCCTGCTTCTAAGAAATGTTTCTTTGAAGTGGAGATGGATTTGCTCTCAGATGATTTCTCTCTCACTACTCAGAAAATAATCACTCACGGGAAGAACTTCTAATACCTGTCCCTGTCTCCTACCTCTCTGAAAGGAAGGCAAACAGGAGAACTTAGAATGTTCTTGGTAGGGGTCTAAGGGTTCCAAGCAGCCTGTTTTCCACTTCTCAGAAACCAACCATTCCCAACAAGTCCAAATGAAGTCTCCACTCCAAAGCAAAGAGATTACAGATCAAGCAGCCAATATTTTCCCCTTTAACCACAAAATCTTTCCTTGCCTTGTGGCTTCATTTTCAGAAAATGGGATGCAAATGTTTTCATATTTATAAACATAAAATTACTTCAATTTGAGTCAAAAAATAGTTGAACTCTCAGAGGAGTGCGAAGCACACACACCCCACAGAGAAGTTGCTCAAGTGACTGATTAACGGTCAATCTGAAAGTCCCATGTTGTGTTCGTGATTAGTGTCAAATGGTCCAAGCCTTCTTCGACTTACTTCAAAAATGAAACTAACAGCTCCTATCTGTCCATCAAGAAGACAACCAATGAGTACAACTTCAGAGTACTACTTTAGAGTTTATAATGCTGAATAATAATTTATAATTTTGGAACTTTTCTTCCATATACTTGTAATTTTTTTAAATTACTTGTAGTTTTTTTAAATTAAAGCTTGTTAGCCTATGTTTTAACATAGAGAAATTCTGAGAAATCCATTCTTTTCATGTAAAAGAGACCAATACCATAAAAAAGAGAACATTTTTTTTTCTCAATACTGCAAGATCTTTGCTCTACAGCACATAAAAAACAGTTCACAATACATAAAATCTGCCCAACCCAAAAAACCACCAATGAAAACTGATGTTACCAGTGCATAGACTATCAAGGAGTAGATTTATAAGGCATTTTCCTCTTTTTTTCCTCTTAGTTATCCTATAGAGATGTTACATTTGAAGAATTTGATTCATTGGACATACTAAGTCAACAAAAAATTGAAAGATTTAACAAAAAATAAGATATCTTTAAATATGGAAAAAATAACGCACATTTTACAAGTCTTGAGAAATGTATTTACATTAATAAACCCAAAAGAGAAGTTACAATTAAGAGTCGAGTCTAAGTCTGATGGTCTCATCAGTAACATTTAATTCGATTGAACACTGAACTTGATCAAGAAGTGTCCCAGGTTCTACCTTCAGTTACATGAATTTCTAAAGCCACCTCTGAATGATCCCTAAGGGCAAATGTGGCTTCTACATAAGGTTATAAGCACAGACAACCAATTTCAGGCAAAGGAAGCAGGGGAAAGTGTACCAACCTAACAACTACCTCATCAGAAAACTCTTCTCTGAAAGATTCTAGAAAGTATTTCTTCTATTCTTGGTTTTCCCCAAATCAAATTAAAATTACCTACACTGAGGTTTCTAATGCGTGGGACATGGGCTGATCCAAATATGTGTATGTTTATCTGTAGATATGCATCTGCATTAAAAAGCACAAGGAGGGCTACCCTCATGGCTCAGTGGTAAAGAATCCACCTACCAATGCAAGAGACACGGGATCAATCCCTGGCCCAGGAAGATCTCACATGTCACAGCACAACTAAAGCCTGTGGGCCACAAGTACTGAGCCTGTGCTCCAGAGCCCCAGAGCCCCAACTACTGAAGCCCGTAAGCCCTAGAGCCTGTGCTCCACAACAAGAGAAGTCACCCCAATGAGAAGCCCATGCACCACAACCAGAGAAAAGCCTGAGCAGTAACAAAGGCCCAGCACAACCAAAAATAAATAAATAAAATTATTTTTTTAAAAGCACAAAATTTTAGAAATTAAACATTAACATATTCAAAGCCCTCATTTCCCTATCAGCAACATTTCTATTTTGGGGAGAAGCAAGCAGAGGCTAGTGGTAGGAATATTACAGAAATTATACCCAATTTTGAGGATCATTGGTCTAAACCTAAATAATAATCCAATTAGTTAACCTCAAAGTAACAACTCACATAAGTTTTCTCCAAGTTGGGTGATCTTTTTTAAAACTAACTTCTCATTCAATAGGATGCATATGTCCAAACAAGTAACACATGCAACCAGGTAAGTTTATATAACCGATGTGTTTTAGTGAAACCTAATATTTTAACCCCATTACTAAATATTTCTGAAATCAAGAGTTTAGTGGTACTAACGATTATAGATTATGATAGACTTCTGTTGGCGTTTTCTATCAGAACCTGTTATTTCTGTGATCAAAATTTCAACGACTCCCCACAGAAGAGTAAACCAAAGAAACAACTGCTCGGCATTCGGAAGCATCCACAATTTGCCTCCAGCCCACCTTGTCTAGTCTCATTTCCAATTCCATCCTTACACTACACTCCCTAGTCAAGAATGTGTGTTAGCTGCTCAGTTGTGTCCGACTCTTTGCAAACCCCATGGACTGTAGTCTGTCAGGCTCCTCTGTCCATGGAGTTCTCCAGGCAAGAATACTGGGGTGGGTTGCCATTCCCTTCTCCAGGGGATCTTCTTGACCCAGGGATCTAACCCAGATCTGCTGCACTGCAGGCAGATTCTTTACCACCTGAGCCACCAGAGTCTCGAATACACTTTTCCATCTGCTTGTCCCTCCTTTTGGAGAGAACTTTTTCTACCCATCTCAATTTTCAATTTGGTTTAAAAAAAAAAAATCAATCCATGCTTCAGGTTCGATCTCAAATATGCTCTCCATAAAAACCTCTTCTTAAGACTCAAGTCATACTCTGCTTTGCATTACAGACAAAGAGGGCTACCCTCATGGCTCAGTGGTAAAGAATCCACCTACCAATGCAGGAGACACGGGATCAATCCCTGGCCCAGGAAGATCTCACATGTCACAGCACAACTAAAGCCTGTAGGCCACAAGTACTGAGCCTGTGCTCCAGAGCCCCAGAGCCCCAACTACTGAAGCCTGTAAGCCCTAGAGCTTAAAGACAATATATGAATTGTCTTTATTTCTTCTTTAACATCTTAATCATACTGCTTTGTTTCATGTCATGCACATGTTAATGACATGTGTAAATATATAAAATAATGGAAAAAGTAGGCTAAAAATTTAGTTCATCTATCTGTGTTCATTCCCTGAAAATCTGAGTTTCAGGGAATTCCCTGGTGGTTCAGTGGTGAGGACTCTGGCACTTTCACTGCTGGGGCTCCAGTTCAATCCCTGGTCAGGAAACTAACATCCAACAAGCCACACAAAGGGGAAAAAAAAAGAGAGAGAGAAGAAAATCTGAGCTCCAGAAGGTACCAAGGATGAAGACCAAAAGGATTGGGTCTATTACTTAAAACTACAGAGCCTTTGCCAAGGTGAAGGGCTGGCTGAGATAAGCAAATAAATGCCAACAGCAGTCTCAAGAGAGCAGTGTTTGATCTAGAAGGCAATCGGAAGGCTGAGTGAGAATCTGCATGTGCCTGATTCATAAAAGCAAGGCACAGTACAGATGTGAAGACAAGAGAGAAAAAGCACAACCAGGTGATGAGAAGTCTGATTTTGATCAATTAAGCACTGACTTTTTAGGCTGAGATTCCAGAGTAAGAAGAGTTTACACACATACACACTCATAAAAACATGTGTGCATATAGCTGAAACAAGTTTCACCAAAAAACTTAAACTTTACTATGCAAAATACACTCTATATTGTCTACGTCATTTCTGTAATGCTATCACAATCCACTAAATCTATTTCACAATCCACTAATGGTTTGAAAACTATTTTTGAGAAATATTGACCTCTAGTCACTGAAAATCATGGCAAAGTTTCAAGTTTCATTCTGCAATTGGTCTCCTATGCCACCATTTCTTGGCCTATTTTGGCTATCCCTTACTCTGGCAAATGCTAAAGTTTCATGGGTAACAATGAACTAAATCTGTGCATTTTACATGTAATTACATACAGTATGTACATCAAAAATAAATCCTAATACAGAAGAATTTTTATTTCTGCCAATAAGATCTAACACGCAAACCTTACTCTTTTGAAGTTTAAACACTGGAGAGACCTTAAGACAGAGCATTATATGGTAACACAAGTGGATTGTGCTTCTTCTCTAAGGGTTAGGACTGGGGTTGCTCAGGTCTTTCCCAGAAACATGCTTAATGCTACTGTGCCTGCCCTGTCCAAAGCCTGAAATGCCATATGCTTCATTCAATAAGCACTAAGCTATGCAGGGTCATTATAACTGCAATGACAGCAAACCAACATAAATGCGTTTACTGTGGTAGCCAGTCTGTTTCTTCAGGACTTTTCAGCAGTTAGGGAAGGAAAAACTGAAAAGTTTGGATCTCAGAGGAGCAATGAAATAGCAGGTGGCTCAGCCACCTAACGTGTGCCTCCAGCATATCATCTAACATTTCAGCCTTAGTTTAAACACATAAACCTGAGACTCTAAAACAGCATTCACCCAGTCCATCAACCTGTCTCCTTGCACGTTCCTCATCATCATTTGCGGTCCTCTTCCTCCAGGCTCCATCACTGAAATAAAATGCTTAGCTACATAATACATACAAAAAAGTCCTAAAGACTACTGTGACATACATGCAAAGAATTATAATCATTTTGTGACCAAGAACAAGAAGCAGCAGTCTAATTTTTCTAAAAATTTAGGAACCACTGCTTTAACTCCTGTCACCCAAGAAACCTAGCACCAAATCATTTTTCTCCACTAATAAGTATAATGTCACCAAACTTTGTCCTTGGGTGGCAAACTGCCAATTACTAAACCAGACAGAGAATACTCCTATAAACTGACTTAAATGTAAAATAAAAGTTTACAAAAACATGTTAGCACTTAAGTGGCAAGGATCATAACCCAGGGACCTGGGAGCAAACGTAGAAAATGAAGATTTGCAGCAACTGCTATCTTTAAAAATCATCTGACTTTAAAATTTTACAAAGTACACATGCAAGTTTAATACAGGAAAATCACTTCTCTCCCTAATTTTCAAGTGAAATGGATGCTCCAAGAGAATACAATCCCAAGATGATGAACACTGGATGTCTCTACATTGCTCCCAGTTCTCAATTCTGTGACTCAAGATCTAAGGTTCAAGTAAGAGCACTGGACCAGGAGTCAATGCCCTCAACTCTAAGGGCCACAACTACTTCACTGGTTATTAAGGCTTTGGTGAAGTCAGTTAAACTTTCTTAGTTCTGACTCTCAACTTTTTAAAAATGTGACTTTAGGGCATTTCATAAGAGTCAGCTGGCTAAAGTGAGAGCATATGAGTAAAAGGATACTGAAGCCTGTAAAAACTTTTTTTAATGTCGCCCAACTCTTTTTCAAGGAGGCCTCCAAAAGTAAAGTGACTTGCTCAATGTGACAACACAAGTTTGGTTTGTGAGTATGAAACCAAACCCCTTTTTCTTCCATATCATTGTGCTATAAATCATCCCAAACTGATTTTAACAGGAAGTTTAAGACTAGGTAAAAGTTTTACTCCTCAGACAAAGGATTGCAAGGCAAGAGAAAATCAAGTGAGTGACAAAGGTCTGCCAGCCTAATAGTAACAATTTGTGGCTCATAATGAAGAGCTGAGCTCTAAACACCTGTATTCTAGTCCTGGTTCTATTTTTGGTGTTTTTCAAGTTGCTTGAACTGTTTCTTCTTCCTGAACAAAGCAAATAGTTTTTAATCTACTGTGCAGGACTAACCATGCAAATGAGAGACAGCAACAACACTTACTACTTGCAGCACTTACACCAGGAACTACTCTGGACGTTTTAGGCATCAGTAAGGAACACCACCTCCACCACCGCTCTTGAGGTGAGCACCGTTACTCCCCGTTTACAAATGAGGAACTAGAGGCACAAAAACAATGACACCAAGCCTGGATTCAAAGCCAGGAGTCTAGTTTGGGTCCTTGCATCTAACCACTGCTCCACATTTCCTAGCACCATTAGAATTACCATCATTTTACAAGACTGTTAAAACACAAACACAGAAATCTGAAAAGGAGAAATATGCAGAGTGCTGTAATCTTGATGACAACTGTGATTTTTTAAGTCCTAGTTTTGTGCACTGATAAGGCTTCTTTAATAGTCAACAGGAGTTACTTCATCTAGAAAGTATAAAAACGTAACTTAATATCTGAAAAATATCTAAACATACTCTTGCAAAGCGTAACAAATCAGATGTATCCCGACTTTCAACCTAAAAAGTTAAGAGGAAAGTTTCCTGGAATGGTCAGAGGGAGTTAAGATCTGTACTAAACAGGTTTTTTTTTTTTCCTTTTTAGTGCATTTGTGTTTAAACACTGACTTTTTAAGGTTGAAACAGAGTGTTAGCTAAACCCCACACAGCTCAATAGTGACATTTTCAAATCACACACTGCACCAATTCGGGCTGGCTACCTTATAGGTGCGGTACCCACGTGCGTCTGAGTTAGCGCAGACGTAGTCCAGTGACTCAAAAGTGAATGGCATCTTAACTGAGATGGGTCCCTAAGAGTGAAAAGCCTTCCCTAACTCAGCAGTAGTCCCGTCTAAGAGAAACTTCACTTGGACTCATGTTCGTTAAGTTAAGCTACATTTTCCCTTTACTTCCATGTTCTAATGTAGACTTCAGACTTGGGGAAAAGGGGATGCGTTAAGGGCGAGCCGTGCAGATGTTAAAATTTTAAAAGCAAGAAGGTTCAAATGGCTTAGAATGGAACCCAGGCTGGGAAAGTTGGGACTTTCAAGAGTCTCACATCCTAGACGTGGGAGAGAACACGTGGTGAGCCGGCACCCAAGGTGGGGGTGGGGGGTGGATGGGGGTGTCCGGAAGCAAGGAAACAGACTTGTTCATTTTAACTGCCCAAAGCAAAGTCGATGAGCTCGGTAAGGGTCGGCGACTAGTACTGCCCCAAAGCGGGGCTCTGTCAAAAGCCAGAGTTCTGAAGAGCGCAAGCAAGAGAGCCGGCCGGGCAGCAGGAAGCCGCCCCTGGGGGGCCTGGGGCCTCGGCGAATATGGCGGCCCCGGCGACGGAGAGGCCCAGACAGTACGGAGCCCGCCGGTAGGGCTCAAGTCCACTGCCCGTCCGATCTGGCCGCGCCCGTTCTCTCTGCCCTCGGGACAGGCCGCGCACGGGGGTGGAGGCGTGGGCCCACCCCGCGCCGCCACCGCGCTCGGTGCCTCCTCGGCCCGAGCCTCCGAGGGCCACGCGCGATGCCAGACCGCGCGCCACCGGGCCGGGGGGCAATGAGGCCGAGCCTGGGAGAGTGCCCGCCCCGCGCCGTTCCGCTCACTTTACCTTGGCCTGCAGCCTCGCTGGCGCCCAGGCCAGGCAGGTGCAGGTACCGCTGAGGTGCGCGGAAGGCACGTACTCCTGGTGTAGCCGGTTGTTGGCTGTCTCCCACACTCGCAGGTGACCGTCGGTAGACGCTAAAGCGAAATAGGCCTGGTTCTGCGGGGAGAAGGCGCAGGGGACCCCCGCGGGGGACAGGGAGTCGGCAACACCGCCGCCACCCGCCGCCATTGCTGCTCTGGCTCCGCGGCAGCCACGTGTTCGCTCGTGCGCAGGCGCTTCGGGGTGGGGCGGGGCCTGGAGGAAGGAAGTGGGGCGGAGGGAGCGCAGGGAGCTGGGGGAGTAGCTCTTGGAGACGCAAGCGAGCGTTGGACCGCCTACCCGTGGACGGGGGCCCGGTGGGCTCAGTGCTAATTTGTTCCGGAGACGAGTGAGTGGAGGAATGACAGGACTCCTGACTTAAAAAAAAAAGGAGAAAGAAAAAGGTGTTTTTTGTTTTAATTTAAACAACATGATTGAACGAGATGTTTGAAACAAGCGTTCAGTTATAATTCCGTGATTGTGACAACCTTTTCCATTTTTCCTTATCCACTTAAAATCTGTAATCCTGCACACGTTAACAATTTATTCAGTCATAATAGTATTAAAATAAAGGTAGGAGAGTCTATTCAGTCTTCTTTGGTCAAGATTTATCCCATGTTACCGCACCAAATGTTCAGCTTTTAATGTTTCCATAACATTTCACCAAATCTGTGCATTCTGATTCAAGAAATGTCAGGTACTACTCAACCACACCGAGTTTATTGACCAGCAGGAAAGACACACACACACACACACAGAAAGAAACCCACTGCCCTCAGGGCTATAGGAGACTCTGAATCTTTTATAAGTAGAGAGAGTCATGGTAAAATCTGCATTTTATATTATCTGGGATGACATAAACTGATTTACATTTTAAAAGGCCTCCTGCATGTTTCATGGAGACAGTAGAGGGGCAAGAATGAAAGCAAAGACACAAGAAATAAGCAGGATGCTGGGTTGTGGTGGTGAGAAATGGTCCAGATTCAGATATACCCTGAAGTTGGAGCCAACAGGACTTGCTAGATGGATTGATTATGAAGGATGAGGAAAAGACTTGAGTGAAGGATGACTCTAAGGCCTGAGAGAATAAGTGAATGGTGATACCATTAGCTGAATTGGGGAAATGGGTCTGGATGGAGTGGAAATCAAGACTTCTGTTTTGGACAGTTAAGGCTGAGATGGCCATTAGACGTCCAAATAGAGTTGTTCAGTGGGGAGTCAGATATATGAGGAAATCACAGATATAAATTTTGCATGCATTAGTATTCAGATGCTATTTGAAACTGTAGGACTGGTCAAATCATCTAGAATGTAGGTATAAATAGAGAAAAAAGCTTAGCCCCCCAAAGTGCCAATCTGTCAGGAACAGAAAGAGAACCCAGCAAAGGAGATTAAGAAAGGTTAACAGTGATTAAAGCCCTGGAGAATGAGATGCCCTGGAAACCAAAATTTTTATAAGGATTTCAGAGGCAAGACAAAATCAAAACCATGTCAAATGCTGTAAGATGAAGACTGAGAATCAGTGAACGTGGCAAGATCAAGATCATTGTTGGCTTTTCAAAAGCATTTTTAGTACAGAGGTACAGGAATAACTCATTGTGGAAAATAGAGGGGGGAATGGGAGGTGAGAAAGGGCAGAAAAGTACAGACAGCTGTTTCTAGGATTTTTGTTATAAAAGAGATTGTGCTAGTCTTCATGAAGATAGGTCTGAGCTAGAGTTACAGATTTGTTAGTCATAAATGAAAATAAAAGCTTGTTTTGCACGAATTATACATCAGGCAGTCTTCTAGGTGCTCTGTGTGTATTAATTCATTTAGTCCTCACAACAGCCTTAGGATGTAGAAACTATCAACATCTACTTCTTTCTGATAAGAAATTGACATGTAGAGCTGAGCAATGGAAGAAGAACTTGATTTCTAAGAGCTTGAGCACAACCAGACCCAATGAATATGTAGGGTTTATATAGATGACCCTCTGATACCCAAGCATATCAATTCCTTGACCTCCTCCCTTTCAATGATCTCTATGCCACATCAGCCACTCACTCCCACTATCATGTCCCAGACCTTGCCATGCAATAAATGCACCTATTTTATAATCTCAGTTTCCACACACCAGTCTATACTACCAACTCTGATCTTTTCAGCTCACAACCTCTAACTCCCAGCATTCAGCCAGTCCTTCTACCTGACTAGACCATCAATTCATTCATCCTATAGTCTTTTCACCAGCCCTCATCCCTCCTCCCTGATGGTTGCACTTTCCTCTTGATTTATCCTAAATTCTTTTGTTACAACCCTCAACTCCCTGGCCTCTTTCCTTCATCAAAGTCTTAGTAAAACCAGAAGCCTGGGGAGTTCCCTGGAAGGCCAGTGGTTAGGATTCCACAATTCTACTGCTGGGGCCCTAGTTCCATGGTCAGTTCAGTTCAGTTCAGTCGCTCAGTCATGTCTAACTGTTTGCGACCCCAAGGACTGCAGCACACTAGGCATCCCTATCTATCATCAACTCCCAGAGCTTGCTCAAACTCATGTCCATCAAGTCGGTGATGCCATCCAACCATCTCATCCTCTGTTGGCCCCTTCTCCTCCCGCCTTCAATCTTTCCCAGCATCAGGGTCTTTTCCAATGAGTCAGTTCTTTGCATCAAGTGGCCAAAGTATTGGAGATTCAGCTTCAGCATCAGTCCTTCCAATGAATATTCAGGACTGATACCCTTTAGGATTGACTAGTTAGATCTCCTTGCTGTCCAAAGGACTCTCAAGAGTCTTCTCCATCACCACAGTTCAGAAGCATCAGTTTTTCAGTGCTCAGCTTTCTTTATAGTCTAACTCTCATACCCATACATGACTACTGGAAAAACTATAGCTTTGACTAGACGGACCTTTGTCTATAAAGAAATCTCTCTGCTTTTTTATATGCTGTCTAGTTTTGGCATAGCTTTTCTTCCAAGGAGCAAACATCTTTTAATCTCATGGCTTCAGTCACTATCTGCAGTGATTTTGGAGCCCAAGAAAAGAAAGTCTCTCACTGTTTCCATTATTTCCCCATCTATTTGCAATGAAGTGATAGGGCTGGATGCCATGATTTTACTTTTTTGAATGTTCAGTTTTAAGCCAGCTTTTCCACTCTCCTCTTTCACTTCCATCAAGAGGCTCTTTAGTTCATCTTCCCTTTTTGCCATAAGGGTGGTGTTATCTGCATATCTGAGGTTACTGATATTTCTCCCGGCAATCTTGATTTCAGCTTGTGCTGCAGCCAGTCTGGCATTTCTTATGATGTACTCTGCATACAAGTTAAATAAGCAAGGTGACAACATACAGCCTTGATGTACTCCTTTCCCAATTTGGAACCAGTCCATTATTCCATGTCTGGTTCTAACTGTTGCTTCTTGACCTGCATACAGATTTCTCAAGAGACAAGTAAGGTGGTCTGGTATTCCCATCTCTTTCAGAATTTTCCACAATTTGTTGTGATCCACACAGTCAAAGGCTTTAACATAGTCAATGAAGCAGAAGTAAGATGTTTTTCTGGAACTCTCTTGCTTTTTCTATGATAAAACAGAGTTGGAAATTTGATCTCTTGTTCCTCTGCCTTTACTAAATCCAGCTTAAACATCCGGAAGTTCTCAGTTCACATACTGTTGAAGCCTAGCTTAGAGAATTTTGAGCATTACATTGCTAGCTTGTGAGATGAGTGCAAGAGAGTAGGAAGGGTGAAATCATGTTTAGAATCAAACCCCATACCTGCCAGAGATGCTCTGAGGGTTCAAACATACCTTGTATGCACCAGGACCCAGAGACCCCACAGAGATTGAGACAGAACTGTGTTTGAGTGTCTTCTGAGGAGGTATGGGTCAGCAGTGTACTGCTGAGGGGCAGGGGCTCTGGGTGCAGTATACCTAGGTATGGCATAAGCCCTCTTGGAGGAGGTCGCCATTAACCCCACCATAGAGCCATCAGAACTTACACAGGACTGGGGAAACAGACTCTTGGAGGGCACAAAGAGAACCTTGTGTGCACCAGGACCCAGGAGAAAGGACCCCACAAGAGACTGACTCAGACTTGCCCATGAGTGTCCAGGAGTCTCTGGTGGAGGTGTGGGTCAGTGGTGGCCTGCTGCAGGGTTGGGGACATTGAGTATAGCAGTGCATGGCATGGGACCTTTTGAAGAAGGTCCCCATTATCTTCATTATCTCCACCATAGTTTGGCCTCAGGTCAAATAACAGGGAGGGAATACAACCCCGCCCATCGACAAAAAATTGGATTAAAGATTTACTCAGCATGGCTCCGCCCACCAGAACAAGAACCAGTTTCCCCCTCAGTCAGTCTCTCCATTCAGGAAGCTTCCATAAGCCTCTTATCCTTCTCCATCAGAGGGCAGACAGGCTGAAAACCACAATCACAGAAAACTAACCAATCTCATCATATGGACCACAGCCTTGTCTAACTCAATGAAACTGTGAGCCATGCCGTGTAGGGCCACCCAATACGGACGGGTCATGGTGGAGAGTTTTGACAAAACAGGTCCACTGGAGAAGGAATGGCAAACCACTTTAGTATTCTTGCCTTGAGAACCCCATGAATAGTATGAAAAGGCAAAAAGATAGGACACTGAAAGATGAACTCCCCAGGTTTGTAGGTGCCCAATATGCTACTGAAGATCAGTGGAGAAATAACTCCAGAAAGAATGAAGAGATGGAGCCAAAGCAAAAACAACACCCAGCTGTGGATGTGACTGGTGATGGAAGTGAAGTCCGATGCTGTAAAGAGCAATATTGCATAGGAACCTGGAATGTTAGGTCTGTGAATCAATGTAAATTGGAAGTGGTCAATCAGGAGATGCTAAGAGTGAACACTGACGTTTTAGGAATAACCGAACTAAAATGGACTGAAATGGGTGAATTTAACTCAGATGACCATTATATCTACTACTGTGGGCAGGAATCCCTTAGAAGAAATGGAGTAGTCATCAGAGTCAACAAAAGAGTGCAAAATGCAGTACTTGGATGCAGTCTCAAAAACAACAGAATGATCTCTGTTCGTTTCCAAGGCAAACCATTCAATATCACAGTAATCCAAGTCTATGCCCCAACCAGTAATGCCGAAGAAGCTGAAGTTGAACGGTTCTATGAAGACCTACAACCTTATAGAACTAACACCCAAAAAAGACGTCCTTTTCATTATAAGGGACTGGAATGCAAAAGTAGGAAGTCAAAAAATACTGGAGTAACAGGCAAATTTGGCCTTGGAGTACAGAATGAAGCAGGGCAAAGGTTAATAGAGTTTTGCCAAGAGAATGCACTGGTCATAGCAAACTCTGTCTTCCAACACACAAGAGAAGACTCTACACATGGACATCACCAGATGGTCAATACCAAAATCAGATTGATTATATTCTTTGCAGCCAAAGATGGAGAAGCTCTATACAGTCAGCAAAAACAAGACCAGGAGCTGACTGTGGATCAGATCATGAACTCCTTATTGTCAAATTCAGACTTAAATTGAAGAAAGTGGGGAAAACCACTAAACCATTCAGGTATGACCTAAATCAAACCCCTTACTATTATACAGTGGAAGTGACAAATAGATTCAAGGGATTAGATCTGATAGACAGAGTGCCTGAAGAACTATGGTCGGAGGTTTGTGACATTGTACAGGAGACAGGGATCGAGACTATCCCCAAGAAAAAGAAATCCAAAAAAGCAAAATGGCTGTCTGAGGAGGCCTTACAAAGAGATGTGAAAAGAAGAGAAGCAAAAAGCAAAGGTGAAAACTCTGCATTTGAACGCAGAGTTCCAAAGAATAGCAAGGAGAGATAAGAAAACCTTCCTCAGTGACCAGTGCAAAGAAATAGAGGAAAACAACAGATTGGGAAAGACTAGAGATCTATTCAAGAAAATTAGAGATATCAAGGGAAGATTTCATGCCAAGGTGGGCTCAATAAAGGACAGAAATCGTAGGCACCTAACACAAGCAGGAGATATTAAGAATAGGTGACAAGAATACACAGAAGAACTACACACAAAAAAAGATCTTCACGACCCAGATAATCACGATGGTGTGATCACTCACCTAGAGCCATACATCCTGGAATGTGAAGTCAAATGGGCCTTAGGAAGCATCACTATGAACAAAGCTAGTGGAGGTGATGGAATTCCCGTTGAGCTATTTCAAATCCTAAAAGATGATGCTTTGAAAGTGCCGCACTCAACATGCCCACAAATTTGGAAAACTCAGCAGTGGCCACAGAACTGGAAAAGGTCAGTTTTCATTCCAATCCCAAAGAAAGGCAATGCTAAAGAATGCTCAAACTACCACACAATTGCACTCATCTCACATGCTAGTAAAGTAATGCTCAAAATTCTCCAAGCCAGGCTTCAACAATATGTGAACCGTGAACTTCCAGATGTTCAAGCTGGTTTCAGGAAAGGCAGAGGATCCAGAGATCAAATTGCCATCATCCACTGGATCATTGAAAAAGCAAGAAAGTTCCAGAAAAATATCTACTTCTGCTTTATTGACTATGCCAAAGCCTTTGACTGTGTGGATCACAACAAACTGGAAAATTCTGAAAGAGATGGGAATACCAGACCACCTGTCCTGCCTCCTGAGAAATCTGTAGGCAAGTCAAGAAGCAACAGTTAGAACTGGGCATGGAAAAACAGACTGGCAGCAAATCGGGAAAGAGTACGTCAAGGCTGTATATTGTCTCCCTGTTTATTTAACTTATATGCAGAATACATCATGGAAAATGCCAGACTGGATGCAGCACAAGCTGGAATCAAGATTGCCGGGAGAAATATCAATAACCTCAGATATGCAGATGACACCACCTTTATGGCAGAAAGCGAAGAAGAACTAAAGAGCCTCTTGACGAAAGTGAAAGAAGAGAGTGAAAAAGTTGGCTTAAAGCTCAACATTCAGAAAACTAAGATCATGGCATCCGGTCCCATCACTTCATGGCAAATAGATGGGGAAACAGTGGAAACAGTGACAGATTTTATTTTGGGGGGGCTTCAAAATCACTGCAGATGGTGACTGCATGAAATTAAAAGACACTTGCTCCTTGGAAGAAATGTTATGACCAACCTAGACAGCATATTAAAAAACAGCGACATTACTTTGCCAACAAAGGTCTGTCCGGTCAAAGCTATGTTTTTTCCGATAGTCACACATGGATGTGAGAGTTGGACTATAAAGAAAGCTGAACACCGAAGAACTGATGCCTTTGAACTGTGGTGTTGGAGAAGACTCTTGAGAGTCCTTTGGACAACAAGGATATCCAAGCAGTCCATCCTAAAGGAAATCAGTCCTGAATATTCATTGGAAGGACTGATGCTGAAGCTGAATCTCCAATACTTTGGCCACCTGATGCAAAGAACTGACTCATTGGAAAAGACCCTGATGCTGGGAAAGATTGAAGGCAGGAGGAGAAGGGGCCAACAGAGGATGAGATGGTTGGATGGCATCACCGACTTGATGGACATAAGTTTGGGTAAACTCTGGAAGTTGGTGATGGACACGGAGGCCTGGCGTGCTGCAGTCCATGGGGTCAAAAATAGTCGGACATAACTGAGCGACTCAATTGACTGACTGACTGAAATGAGTGCAATTGTTCAGTAGTTTGAACATTCTTTGATATTGCCTCCATGGTCAGGGAACTATTAAGAAGATCCCACAAGCTGCAAGGTGGCGCCAAAGCAACAACACAAACCTGGTAAAATTGGTAAAATCTAACTCTCCACCCACAAACAACTGAAGGTGACTAGAGGAAAGTCAAAACCACCTTATTATGACTCTTAATCTACTTTAAATTGATCACAAACCTCACATGGGACGTCAGTGCTAACCAGATTATCAGTTGGTCCCTAATTTCATTCACTGTTTCACTGTTGCTGTTCAGTCACAAAGTTGTTGTCTGACTCTTTGCAAACCCCATGGACTGCAGCACACCAGGCTTCCCTGTCCTTCACTATCTCCCAGCGTTTGTTCAAATTCATGTCCATTGAGTGGTGATGCCATCCAACCATCTCATCCTCTGTTGTCCCCTTCTCCCCTGCCCTCAATCTTTCCCAGCATCAGGATATTTTCCAATGAGTTGGTTCTTCCCATCAGGTGACAAAGGATTGGAGAGTCAGCTTCAGCATCAGTTCTTCCAAAGAATATTCAGGGTTGATTTCCTTTATGGGCCTTGATGCCATGATCTTTGTTTTCTGAATGTTGTTTTAAGCCAGCTTTTTCACTAGCATGAACCTGGGAGAGAAAATGCTAGTTGCCTTCAAATCCATTTCTCTCTTCTTAAGTATTAATATAATTTCAGATTTTTGGTTAGGATGATATTCAGTCGTAAAAAAGACTAAATTTCTCAACTTTCCTTGCTGCTAGATCTGGCCATGCAATTAAGTTCTGGTGAATGAAATGTAATCAGAAGTGATATATGTGTTTTTAGGAAAGTGTTTTTAGGGAAAGAGGGCATGACCTTCTTCCCCCTTCTCACTTCTTACTGAGTAGAATTGGGATAAAATGGCTGGAGGTTGAGCAGCCATACTCAATATTGGTACTTTTAGATGTGTGTAGGACAAAATATTTATATCACTGTATTTGTTATTCAAACAACAGAAAGAAAGGAATGCCATTTACTGTTTTCAATTTCAGAAATTATGTATTTAAATGTACTTCCCATATTTTGTCAACGTACCTTCTAATTCTTACTCCTTCTGAAATAACATCCAAATATCTTAAATAACATTTAAGAGATAATAAAGTAGGAATGATAAATTTTAAAACAATTGTAAGGCTTACAATACAGAAGGTTCCAACTCAGACCCATATTTAGCAGTGATAATAAAAAGAACTTTTCTTAAAACAAATCGAAATCAAAAGTGACACATGCAGTTGGGAGAGCAGGGCTGTTTTGTCTTTTCATGTTTAGGATTAAAAGAGAGAAGTCTTGATGACGGAGTTTACAATGGTTGATGTTTTAGAAAGCACAGATTAAAAAGAATTTATGTCTTTGAAAGTAATAACAAGACTTATCTTCTCAAATTTAAATTGAATTAGTAGCCCTCTGAACATATTCCCATGCTAGCTCTAAATTCAGTTGTACTGTTGACTAGTCTTTGAGAAGGGGTGTTACAGTACAAAGAGCATGGACTGCTGAACCAGACTGACCTAGATAGGGAACCGTGTCATGCCACTTGTCAGCTATGGGCTATTGCCCAAATCGTTTAATCTCCCTGGGTCAGTTTTCTTATGTGTAAAACTGGAATACTTATTTCTGACACAGGATTGTTGTAAACTTATATGAAATAAATATCTAATGTGCCTTGTAATGTCGAACCCTCAATGAACTTTTACCAATTGAATTAATATTAAGCAAAAAAGTTAGTGATATTAATGTCAAGTGAGATTTTGGACTCCATAGATAACTTTCCCCCCGTTATTAATTTTGTTTAGTTTTCAGGGTTAAATTCATTTTTATTTAAAAATTGGGGGGGGCAAACCCTGGAAATAAAAATTTTTTAAGAGATTCAGTAAGAGAGAATTAGAAAGCACAGTCAATTCTTTCTTTTTTCTTAAACAACTGAATTAATTTTCTCACAGTTTTTGGAAGCTAGAAGTCCAACATCAAGGTATTGGCAGGTCTGGTTTCCTCCGAGTCTTCTCTCCTTGGTTGTAGATGGCCATTTTCGGCCTATGTTTTCACATGGTCTTCCCTCTGGATCCTCATCTCTTCTTATGAGAACAGCAGTCATACTGGATTAGGACTCACTCTAATGGCATTTTAAGTTAATTACCTCTTTAAAGACTCTGTCTCCAAATACAGTCCCATTCTGAAGTACTTAAGGTTAGGACTTCAGTGCATTAATTTAGCGGGCTGGGGGTGGGGAATGAAATGCAGCCTATAACATCCCTCTACTCTGACACTTAAGTTTTAGCAAAGGTCTTTCCCTGATGGCTCAGTGGGTAAAGACTACGCCTGCAACGCAGAAGACCCCGGTTCCATTCCTGGGTGGGGAAGAGCCCCTGGAGAAGGGATAGGCTACCCACTCCAGTATTCCGGCCTGCAGAATTCCATGGAGAAGTCCATGGGGGTCGCAAAGAGTCAGACCTGACTGAGCGACTTTCACCTTCCCATTTTAAGACACTAAAATTTTGCTTAGTTTTGAGGAGGGTAAAATACTTAAACTAAGTATTATATTTTAGTTACTGAAGACAATTCTGTTAAATGAGCACACAGTGGATACCATCACTTTAATCTAGGGTGGCCTATTCCCAGGGCCTGGGGAGGACATGCAAGTGGTCAGAGCCTGGTCAAAAGGGACTCGCTAAGACCAGGGGAAGATGGAGGCGGTCAGCGGGGAAAGGAGAGACAGTCAGCAGGTGGTAGGTAGAAAGCAATCTGTAAAAACACATCTCGCGGCCAGTTTTACTGATGGTGACTGAGCGACGTTCCTGTTCCTGATGACTAGCGAGCTAACTGTGATACAGGACTTCAGCTTAGACAGCGCTTTGACAGGCTGTGTCTCTGTTAATCCTCTCGTTCCCGGACGAGGCTGGTGGAGATGTGTCAGCGGTCAGTTGTTTAGTCTGAACACATTCCGAAGAGGAAAACGCGCCCCCGCGCAGGAAAGGGACCCACTCATTGGGCAGTTACTCAGCGAGGACCGGCGGTTACCGCGCCCCCTCTGGAGACAGGCGAGGTAGCCGAGCTCTTCCCGCTCAATAGCTGTCCAGCCGAGGGAGGCTGCGTCACTGCTACGCGCGGCGAGAGACGGAGCCTCGCCGGGTCTTCCGTCACTCGCCTGCGACTGCGCCTGCGCGGATCGTCATGCTGGCGACCAGGTGTGTGGGTCTGGTCCTACTACCGCTGCGGCGCCTCCAGAGGTTTCCGGGATTCGGGACCTGTCTCTTCCTGCACCGCCTTGGGCGAGAGTCCTTCGAGAAAGGCCGGTTACTGTGTTTTAAAGCCTCACCTAGAGACACGGGAGATGAAGGAGAGCGCGAGGCGGCACAGAGGAAAGCCCCAAGCGCAGACTCGCCTCCATCTCTCCCTCCCCGCGTCCGGGAACTTGGGACCAGATGTCTGTCGTCGCTGGAAAGCCTCGGACTCCCGACCCCGCGAGAGGAATTACCCCCTCAAGAGAGCGAGGGCTCGAGTGGAGACCAGGGCCAGTCGGATCCTGCACACTCGGGATCCGGGAGTCCCTCAGTGCCCGCCTTGGTCCAGCCTGCCACCAAGGACGAAATCCTTCACGTCTCCTCTTCCTGGTCCGCTTCCAGAGTGGTGCCTTTTCGGGTTGGGGAGCTGATTTTAGCTGAGACTGGGAAGAGAGAAACACAATTTAAAAAATTATTTAGGTTGAGCAACGCCGGACACTTAAATAGTAATTGGGGAACAGTCCCTTTCAACGAGATCGTGGGGAAGTTCCCTGGCCAGATTCTGAGGAGTTCCTCTGGTAAGCACTTCATGCTGAGGAGGCCGGCATTGGAGGATTATGTGTTACTGATGCAAAGAGGGCCTGCCATAACGTATCCTAAGGTAATGCCATGGGAGTTACTAAGAGCAAAACGGATGCAGTACTACAGACCTTATTAATGTACTTAAAGCACCTCCCAGAATGTTTCAAGTTTCTATTCTCACTTTTTTTTTTTAAACCAATAGCTATAACTTTTACATATTTTTTGATTTCTAATTCTGGGAAGAAACAGCCAGATTTTCATTTTAACTTGGGAGCCTCGATTCTCTGATCTGTAAAGTGACTTAGTATTATGGAGTGATGTGGACTCACTAGGCATTTAATAAGAATGTACATTTATTCCCCATAATACTTAAGTTTGCAGGTTCAGCCTTCAAGAGAATGTTGAACTCTTGGGGACAATTGTTTAGTACCACTGTGGTGATATTTTAAGCATCATACTTAATAAGGTAAGTTATTATAGGTTGTTGTTCAGTCATTAAGCTGTGTCCGACTCTTTGCGACTCCACGGACTGCAGCATGCCAGGCTTCCCTGTCCTTCACTGTCTCAGTTTGCTCAAACTCATGTCCATTGATTCGGTGATGGTATCCAACCATCTCATTCTCCGTTTCCCCCTTCTCCTGCTGCCCTGAGTCTTTCCCAGCATTAGGATTTTTTTCCGATGAGTCCACTCTTTGCATCAGGTGACCAAAATATATTTTATCAACAATAGATTTATTACTATGCTTTTATCATTAGGGAAAAATGTTTGTATTAAAACAGCTAAAATTAGACACTAAACATAAAAGGGATATTCTTTAAAGGAAGTTACCTACCAATTCCTTGTCACAGTCTTATATCCATTGCTAGTGGATTATTTTAATCATTCATCATAGTAACTGTCCTTGAGTAGAATGTTCATTGGTAATTATAACAACTCTTCCTCCAGTCCTAGATGAAGAATCATTCATTATTTCTTCAGCAAATAACCACCAACCTTATACATTCAGGGCACTATCTTAGGGAGGTGTAGTGGTGAACTGTAGTCCTTGCTCTCAACATAGACCTCATGTCCTAGTGCAGTGGTCCCCAACCTTTTTGGCACCAGAGACTGGATTCATGGAAGACAATTTTTCCACAGACTAGGGTGGGGGGGTTGTTTTCAGGTTTATTTAAGCACATTACGTTTATTGTGCATTTATTTCTACTACTATTACGTTGTGATATATAATGAAGTGTTTCTATGTCTCATATGAAAGAGCCAAGGAAACAGAACTGCTTCTCGTGGGCATTCATTGAAAAATGATTGCTGGAGCCGCCTCCCACTCCTGTGTGAAATTATCTGTGCCTCCTCCCATGTGCTCCCAGGTGCCTGACAGATGGGAAAGGATATGTGTGTCTGAAAGGCTTTGAATTTGTGACGGAAACTTTTTGAAGAGTACACCTTAAATATTATGTGTCTATGTAACATTTGGTTCGAGTGTTAGTCCATCATTTTAGAAAATACATTTTGGCTTTCAGCTGGACCACTGTACCTGTTAAATATTAATAGTTTCTTATGCAGCCAAACCCATATTTAATACACAGTTTTCTTGTGATTCAACAGAGGATCATATTTTTTTGTAGAATTTTCACTGCAGCTTTTCCCAGAGAAGAAAAAGATAGTAAAAACTTAATTGATAATGCTGCTTATTAGCAACTTCAAAAGGTTTGCTATTGGGGGGAATGTTGAAATAAATGCTAACATTTACATTTTTCTCTCTATAGCATGTATAACGAATAGTGTAACAGTCAACTGCATGGTGTTTGGGAATTCAGCATCAGTATTACTTGCCCACTTAATTCTTGGCTGTGTGACTTTGGGCAAATTACTTAACCTTTTTGATTTCTCATCCTTATAATGGCAATGGTGGCCATTTTCTCATTATTATTCTGATTAAGCAAGATAATATTTGAGAGCAGTTTGCATAGTTAACAGATGCCTGGCACCTGGTGAAGTTTCAATAAACAGCTATTACTACTATCATCCATGATATTCCTGTTAACAAAACAATTCTTTAGTTATAAAGCTTGGCAAATGTGTCCTCCTGTCTGTTCCTGGTATCCTAATTCTAAATGAGAATTCATCATTTCATGCAGATTATGTAATAACTTCCTAACTTGTCTTTCTGCCTCTAATTTTTCTCAATTCTAGTACATTCTGTATTGCCCTAACAGATTAATCTTTATAAAATGTCATTTATGTTACGTCAGTGACACATCCTAGTTACTTACCATGTTAAGTTTAAATGTTTTAGCCTGGATTCAGATGAGCAGACTGTGTTTTATTCTACCTCTTTTTTGTTGAAAGCTGTCCCTACCTTGTGACTGTTTCCTTAAATTTTCTATGTCTTTAAGCTGGGGTGGTCTGCTGATTTCTCTCCTTTCTCTGAGCTCCTAATGTTACTTATTGTCTGTAATTTCAGTATTATACTTAAGTCCTTCTGTATTTGCTAATCAATTCCTGATCTCTCATTTTGTCAAGTAAACTATAAACTCCTGGTAGAAAGGGCCAGAGTTTAATCCTTTTTTTTTCCTCCACTTTTCTCTAAGCCCAACATAGTGTTCGAAGGAGTAGGTGCTTAGTACATATTTATTGGCCACACAATCACCCATGCTGTATTTCAATCATAGGATATAAATATGATACTGTCGATGATGAATATCCACCCAGGTGATACTGTTTTGGAAGCTGGCTCCGGCTCTGGTGGAATGAGTTTATTTTTATCCAAAGCAGGTAAGAGATTAGGGTAAATGAATTGAATTTAGATGACAAAGAAAACATTCAATCTGTTCATAATAACAGAAGGGTAAATAGATACAGATGTTTCAGAAAATGTTCACATAACTTTGTGATAGAGACCATTCTCCTTGAAATCAAATGTAAGCAATGATTTTTCTATTTTGTACATTTATTCAAGTCATTTTCTGTCTAACCCTCTCTCTGTTTGCTTTCTATTGCTCCTTCCATGCTCTTTTTTTAACTGAAATTTTCATTAGAACATAACACAGCTGCAGGAAAGTGCACAGATCGTTAGTGTATACCTCAGTGAATTTTTATGTAGTGACCACACTCATGTAGTTATTACCCAGATCAAGATAGGGAATATTATTGTACTATTGAAACTTTCTCAAATCCCTCTCAGTCCTTATCCTATCCAGAGGTAGAAGAAGGTAACCACTACTCTGACTTTAATCACCATTGATGAGTTTTGCCTGTTTTGAATCTTACATAAAAGGAATCCTTTAGTACTGTACACTTTTGAATCAGGTTACTTTCATTCAACGTTCTGCTTGTGAGGCTCAGTCATCATATGTAGCAGTGGTTTTTTCATTTTAGTTGCCATTTTATAAGTAAAGCACAGTTTGTTTATTCTGCTGTTGATGGGCATTTGAGTTGAATGTTATAAACAGTGCTCCAGTGCTCCTCTGAACATTCTTGTGCTTGTCTTTTGGTGCACATGTGTACATGTTTTTGTTGATAATAGTGCCAGATGAATACTCAGTATCAGAAACTATAGAAGGGGGAAAAGGGCTGTCAGCTGCTGGCAAGAGTCATATACTATTAGAGGCAAAGAATTATCATTGTTCATGGATAAATTAATTAAACTATTAAGCTAAAACTAGATCATGAAGAATTTTCCTTTCTTAGAGAAAGTCTCTAAAAATTGTCAGTTGGTTAAAGTACTGCTTGAAGGTCAAAAACCAAGAGGTATATAGTAAACATAAATATCTGTTCATGTTACCTCCACTTGAATTCTGGTTACTGTTGTTGTAGCTGATTACTGCTCCTTTTGGCCACTGAATTCCTCTGATTGTCAAGGTTGCTTTGGCTTGTTTGACTGCCTCTGCAGTGTTCCCTTTCTCACTTAATAATAGACAGCACTCTCTTTGGATAAATTTTTTTTTTAAATCATTCATGTTTTTATTAGTGCATTCTTTTTTAGCTAATAAACATTGTTAGAGCAGTTGTAGGTGTATGTGGGTAGATTTTATAAAGACTACAGATAGACATATACAGAATTAAACTTAAACCTTTTGTTTTTTGACCTAATGTCATCACATATAAACATATTCCAGCTTATACTGGGTCAGGAAATTCATTTTGGGTTCCTCACATCTTTTGTTGGACTCTTTTCTGTGTATAGTTAAAGGCAGCCATTTCTTCACAGTCTGTGACTGATTCCTAAATGCATTTGACAAAGTGAATTTATAAAAGTTTGTGAGATAGGAGTGTTCATATTTCTAATACCTATAGTGTTGGAGGAGTGTCACATAGCATGAATAATCCCAACCTATGAATGATCAAGAAATCATTGTTATTTACCTTCAGGATGGATATTTTTGCTCCATAATTTTCTAAACGTTTTGCTTATGCTACTATTAACATTAATTTTTATCCCTTGGGAACATGATGAATTACAGCTGGACTTATATTTTAAAGAGACATGCTGGAATTTAAACTCATTTTAACTATAGACTGATTGACCTGGGACAGCCTCCAAATCAAATCACCTCATATAGAGATGGATAGAAAATTGCTGTATTTAAAATGTAGTAGTTTTCTGTGAAACTGCAGTATTACTATGATAGTTTGAAAGTTTTTCAGACACACACAAAAATACAAGTATCTTTGAAAGTGAAGTGAAAGTCGCTCAGTCTTGTTTGATTCTTTGTGACCCCATGGACTATACAGTCCATGGAATTCTCCAGGCCAGAACACTGGAGCGAGTAGCCTTTCCCTTCTCCAAGGGATCTTCCAACCCGAGAATTGAACCCAGGTCTCCCACATTGCAGGTGGATTCTTTTACCAGCTGAGCCACAAGGAAAGCCCTAAGTATCTTTTAAGTATCCAAAAGGCCTAACTTCATCCTAACAAAAGACATGCAAGTTAAAACTACAGTGATAAACTATATGCAATTTTTAGGTTGATACAAAGTTTGATAACTGTTGGAGAGAGTATGGAGAAATAGGCGCTCTAATACATTATTGGTCAAGTGTAAATTGGTATCATTTTTTTGGAGAACAATTTGGTAATAATTTTCAAAATAAAAATTCACATATCCTTTGAATCAGCAATTCCATTTTTAGGACTTTATCCTATATATATATAACTGGCTTATGTTTACAAATACCTAGGCAAAATAATTGTCACTGCAGTACTGTTTGTAATAGTGTAAGATGAGAAACAAGCTAAATGGTCTTTGGCAGGTGACTGGTTAAATAAACATAGCCAAAGAAGGGAACATAATAGCTCTTTTAAAAAATGCAGTAGATCGTTAATCACTGAAATGCCATTGGTAAATAAGAAGAAAGGTACAGGACAGTATGTATGATGGGACACAGTGTGTGTTAAAAACAGAAAAAGAGATACTGGCACACTTGTGGAGGCACCGACTATTTTGGAAAGGGGAAATAACTGTGGGAGGGAAGGGGGAGACTGACTGGAGATTTGGGACAGGACAGAGACTTTTGTAACCTTGAACCACTTGAATTATTTTTTCATACCCATGTAGTATCTTTGAAAAATATATTTTTGACATTTTTAATAAACTGATTTATACCATGTACTGTCATAATTTTTTTTTTAATTAAGTTGGATCACAAGGACGAGTCATAAGTTTCGAAATTCGAAAAGACCACCACAAACTGGCTATGAAGAATTATAGACACTGGCGTGATTCATGGAAAATAAGTCATGTAGAAGAGTGGCCAGACAATGTAGATTTTATTCATAAGGATATTTTAGGAGCAACCGAGGACATAAAATCTTTAACATTTGATGCGGTAAGTTTTCCAAAGTGGGTCCTATGATATTACCTACTACTGAGTACAAAGAAAACAAAGACCACACTTCTTTTGTAAGGAAAAGGATCTTCCTTCATTATTTGTCCCATTTCCATTTCTAAGAGTGGGAGGAGTATTTTCCTTTAATATCGTGGTGGGATTTAGAGCAGAGATATATACTGAATTAGGTGCCAGAGTTGTTAATAAATGTGCCTGTGCCGTGCATGCCATACTCAGCCACTTCAGTTGTATCCGACTCTTTGCAACCCCATGGACTGTAACTCGCAAAGTTTTGGAAGCAAGAACTTCCAGAGGCACAGCTGGGTTTAGAAAAGGCAGAGGAACCAGAGATCAAATTGCCAACATTTGCTGGATCATAGAAAAAGCAAGGGAATTCCAGAAAAACATCTACCACTGTTTCATTGACTATGCTAAAGCCTTTTGCTGTGTGGATCACAACAAACTGGAAAACTGTTAAAGAGATGGGAATACCAGACCATCTTACCTATCTCCTGAGAAACCTGTATGCGGGTCAAGAAGCAACAGTAAGAACCTTATATGGAACAACTGACTTGTTCAAAATTGAGAAAGGGGCATGACAAGGCTGTTTATTGTCACCTTGTTTATTTAACTTATATACAGAATCCATCATGTGAAATGCCAGGCTGAATGAGTTACAAGCTGAAATCAAGATTTTCCGGAGAGATATCAACAACCTCAGATATGCAGATGATACCACTTTAATGGCAAAAAGTGAAGAGGAACTAAAGCGCCTCTTTTGATGAGGGTGAAAGAGGAGAGTGAAAAAGCCAGCTTAAAACTCAATATTAAAAAAACTAAGATCATGGCATCCAGTCCCACCACTCCATCGCAAATAGATGACTGCTTCTTGGCAGGAAAACTATGACAAACCTAGACGGTGTATTAGAAAGCAAAGACATCACTTTGCCAACAAAAGTCCATATAATCAAGGCTATGGTTTTTCCAGTAGCCATGTATGGATGTGAGAGCTGGACAATAAAGAAGACTGAGTGCCGAAGAATTGATGCCTTTGAATGTGGTGCTGGAGAAGACACTTGAGAATCTCTTGGACAGCAAGGAAATCAAACCAGTCAATCTTAAAGGAAATCAACCCTGAATACTCATTGGAAGGACTGATGCTGAAGCTGAAGCTCCAATCCTTTGGCCACCTGATACAAAACAACTGTCTCACTGGAAAAGACCCTGATGCTGGGAAAGATTGAAGGCAGAAGGAGAAGAGGGTGACAAAGAATGAGATGGGTGGTTGGCATCACTGATTCAGTGAATAAACTTAGGCAAACTTTGGGGGATGGTGAGAGACAGGGAAGCCTGGTGTGCTGAAGTCCATGAAGTTGCAAAGAGTTGGACACAACTGGGCTACTGAACAACAACCGACATTGAATATAGTTCCCTGTGTTATACAGTAGGACCTTGTTGTTTATCTATTTTATATATAATAGTATCTGGCAATCACAACTCCTGCTTTATTGCTCCCACCTGTTTCTCATTTGGTAACCATAAGTTTGGTTTCTATGCATTAGCAGTAGGATGAATTTGAGAAATACTAACAGATAGATTTGTAGGACTGGGTAATTTTAATCCAAACAGAAGCATCATAACCCTACAGATTCTCAAAAGAGAATTCAAGGTAAAGAAAATAATGACTCTAAGTTTCTGATTTGAGTGGCTAGTGAATGGTAATATTGTTGGCTGAGTATAATAGAGCTTTGGATTGGCAGGCTGCTTGGTAGTCTGATTTTTGGTCCTTGAAAATAATAAGAATACAATCAAAGAAATCCATTTATGTCCACAATGTTGGCCCCTTGATTAGTCATTGAGAATTTTACTTGGATATCTAATAGGCATCTTAAATTCATGTTCAAATCTGAATTCTCAAATATTTCTCCCCAAGCTTGTTCTTCCCATTGTCTTAGTCATTTTCCTCAATAGTAAATAAGGAAAATTTACTCCATTCTTTCAGTAGCTTAGGCTAAAAACATTGAATTTATCCTCACTTCTCTCATATCTCACAGCCAATGCTAATTCTAATTGGCTCTGTCTTATCACATTCAGTGCTATTTGCTATTGCAAGCCACCATCATCTTTACTTGCCCAAGTCAGAATATACTTAATGCCACTGAACTATACACTTGAAATGACAAGTTTTATGGTATGTTTACCACTCTCAAAAAAGTTTAAAAAGTCAGATCATGTCTAAAACTCTCCAGTGGCTTCTCTCTTCATGAGTAAAGCTAAAGTCTGTAAGATTCTGCGTAATTTTTCCCTCCCCCATTTCCACCACATCCCCATCATCCGAGAACTCTTCTCTTGCCACTTTCCCACTTTTGTCCCCACTGCAGCAATAATGGCCTTCTCAGACTCACCAGATATGCTTCAGCCTCAGAGCGTTTGTATTTGCTCTTCTCTCCATCTGGAGTACACTTCCCCATAAATGTCCACAGGGTGAGCTTAATCACTTTCTTCAGGTCTCTTCATGACCAGCCTATGTATAAAATAGCACTTCCTTTCCTTGCCCTGTCACTCTATCCTTCATAGTCTCCTTTATAATCCTGTAGTTCATGTCACTCATTACTCTCTGAATTACATATTCATTGAATTTTTGTTTAATGCCTATCCTTTAATTAGAATATAAGTTCCTATGAAACAAAATAGAATGTAAGCTCCCATTTTATTTTTACCACTTAGCAAGATACTTGGCACATGGAAGTTGCTCAATAAATATTTGGTTAATAAATTATTAATGAATGATGACCCATTATAATTTAAAAAAAAAAACTTGTAAAGAGAATACTTTCTAATTTATTAAATTTAAGGATGTGCCAACTAGATTAGATTTCTGGAGTTATCAGTAAGTCAGTTATTTTCTATTTTGGCTATTTATTTTTGTTTTCAATGAAAGTTTTTTGAAAATTTCACTTACTCATTGTATTCATTTGACATCTTTTGAGTATATAGCCTTGTATTCTGCAATTGAATGAAGAGTAAAGAAATAAGGGACATGATTCTTATATTTTAGAATCTCTAAAATTAATATTCAGAAGTTTTCTTTTGAACATAAAAATGCACATTTGAGATAGTGTGAATTTCTATTGCAAAAAGCAGAAATAAAGCATTGAAATTTTATATATACAGTGGACCTTTGAACAACACGAAGTTTAGGGGCAACAATCCTGCTTGCAGTCAGAAATCTGAGTATAACTTACAGTCAGGACTCCCTCTCCATGGTTCCATCATATCCAAGGGTTCTACATCTTCAGATTTAACCAACTGCAGATCGTGTAGTTCTGTAGTGTTTACTATTGAAAAAATCCTTGTGTAAGTGGACCTGCACAGTTCAAATCCATGTTGTTCAAGGGGCAACTCTGTGTGTGTGTATGTGTATATATAAAAGTAGCTAAAGATTCCTGTATTATCAATACTGTCAAGTACAAGACTTGCCATTACAGTTTTTTTGTAGTCAAGAATTATGACAAAATGTATAATAATAAATGTGCCTTTTTGAGAGAAGTAAAATGATCATCATCAGTACTGTATTCTAAAAAGTGAAATACTTTAACTGGGTATTTTAACTGCTTTCCCAAAGTGTATCATTTCACCACAATAAGAAAAGAAAATACATGCTTTATTTAAATAAAACTCAGTCTGATTCTCTTTCTCCACTATAGGTAGCTTTGGATATGTTGAATCCTCAAGGTGCTTTGCCTGTTTTATTCCCAAATCTTAAACAGGGTGGTATATGTGCTGTATATCTAGCAAAGTGAGTAATGTGACTGTTCTTTTTTGTAATGTTATTTTTTAAAATTTATTTTTAATTGGAGGATAATTGCTTTATAATATTGTGTTGGTTTCTGCTATATATCAACATAAATCAGCCATAGTTTAATGTTATTTTAAACACACTTTTGTTTTAAATATTAGGCTAAAATGGTCATTTTGTAACTGAGTTAGATGTATATTTTATCTCGTAAAACTGTTATGAAAGAGCATATGTCCCAAATTTAGTTATATTTCTGGTTAAATCATCCTTTACATAAACAGTAATAGAAGATGGCTATTTCTTCTGACAAATTTAGAAGAAAAGTTTTTAAAAGTGTAATCTATATTTTTTTACTTAGTATTCTCTTATGTGCCCTAACTTGCATTTTTACTTTTTTTCCTGTCTTGATTTAAGTATAGCATTTAAATTGGGATAAGAGGTATAGTGAACTTAAAATAAAGTTATTGCTTAGTAGAAGTTTAAAGTACATTTTTCACTTTTTTGAAAGCATCACACAGGTTATTGAACTTTTAGATGGAATTCGCATCTGTGAACTTGCCCTCTCATGTGAAAAGATAAGTGAAGTTATTGTCAGAGATTGGTTGGTTTGCCTTGCAAGACAGAAAAATGGAATTTTAGCTCAAAAAGTAGAACCTAAAATCAACACAGACTTACAAGTACACTCTCAAGAAAAAATTAGAATTGAAGGTGAGATGTTTCAATATGATGACCATGGTGAGCTTCAATTCTATTTTATGCATGTGTTTGCAATAATAAATGGAGAATACATTCTTGAGTGTATGAGCAATACATTATAAAAATATTTCTCAGGAATTTATTATTTTTTTCTATGGAAATTGAAATGTATTTATTCTGTTCAGTTAAAATCTCTTAAGAGAAAGAATCATGACTTTTCGTGCCTTTTATGTAAAACTCTGATACCTTTGAAGAATTGAACTTCTTATAATATTCATATTTGTGACAAGGGGGTTGGCTTATGAAATAGTTTAAATATACTATAGAATGTTTTAAATTTAGATCAGTGATTATCACTGAAGGGAAAGAATTTAATAGGACTTGGTATGCAAATAGCTAATATTCCAAAAAGCAACTTCTAGTATGCTGCTGGAATTTTTCCAGGAACTAAATTTAGTTCCTTATTATATGTACACATTATTTAGACTATAAACAAATTTTCAGACATCTATTGATTTATAATATGGGCTTATTCATTTGGTAATAAAACCATATATAAAGTTTATCATGTAATCCTCGACAAGTTGTTTCTGTAAGATAACTGTCAGAATAGCTCCAAAATAAACACTAAAAAAAAAAAAATCTGAGAGAAAAAACTTACAAGAAAGGGACAGTAATTTGTTGTTTAACAGTTTTGTAAACAAATTATCAAATATTTTATGTAGCTTATAATACATATTTTGTTCTATAACAGAAGAATCACATTCTGATTTTCCCTGTGGATTGTTTCCCTATATTGCTAGACCTGTACACTGGCAAATTGGTCATACTGGTGAGTAATTTTTTTCAGGCTATATTATATGGTGTTTTGTTCTCATTATTGCAATCACCTTACCTTTTTCTCCCCTTAATTTAGCTTTTCTTGTCAAGTTGAGGAAGTGCAAACCACAACTTAGCTGAGTACATCAGATGACAACTGATTGGAAGACTTGAAAAGTATTAAAATAGAACTTTATATTGCAAATCACTACTTTCATAGATTGGTATTTTTAGCTATCACTATGATTTGTATAACTTTTACATGTAACTTTGAAAAGTAATAAAAGCTGGAAAAACATATAACATTTCAAAACTGCCTAAATGTCCCATTTTGACACTTGTCTTGCAGTTTGGCATTTTGTAGTAAATGATTCCAAGTTGGTTTAGTTGAGCCATTTCATTCTTCACTTCCTGTAAACCACTCCATAGATTTATCTTTCTTCATGAAATTAGTTTTCTTTTCTTTGTTTGATTGATGGTCATTGGCTACCAAAATAAAATATGCATTTTGAGGTAAATTTTATGTACCTGTGTATTTTAAATATATACCTTAATGGCTTGTATGTATCTTAAAAAATAACAAGTCTAGGCTATAGTAAATAATAGGGAAAAAACTGATAATGATATCACTATCTTTAAAATTGTAACAAAAGATGTAACAATTCTTGAATCTCTTTTGCCCTTCACAGAACTATTTTAACAGTTTGAAAGAACATCAGAATTATTCTGTTGTTATATAAGTCAAATGTTTGGGGAGTTTCCTGGCAGTCCAGTTGTTGGAGCTTGGCACTTTCACTGCCATGGCCCAGGTTCAGTCCCTGGTCAGGGTACTAAAATCTTGCAAGCTGCATGGTGCAGCTAAAAAAAAAGTTTGGAGAGATACACTTTATAAATATGAACTAATTAGGACAAGATTTTATTATTCATAGGCACCAGTCATTTAGCATTTACGATGTGCCTTACATGTCTTAAGGACTTTATAATGTCTTTTTATTTAATATGTGTTGCTCATCCTTAAGGTTATCCATATTTTACAGATAAACATAAGCTTAGAATTATTGTTTAAATATAGATTTTTATAGGTTTTGAAGTAGTAGTGCCTATAAGGATAAATGCTACTTATCTCTTAGGCTAGAACTACTTAATATACATATCCTAAAAAACATTTTACATAATTTTCATTATGTGGAAAAATCTAGTCTAAAATCTCTGCCTTTTTAGATTTTATACCCTATAATAGAGATAGACATTAAAAAATCACACAAATATAAAACTAAAACTGTTATAAATGCTTCAGAAAAGTACAGGGTACAATAGAGATTTTGCTCAGGTAAAGTAATTACCTGTGCAATTGAGCCAAGACCTGAAGGGTAGGTAAGAGTTAACTATAGCAAGGAAAATGAGCACAAAAAGGGTCAGTGATATTGCGGTTGACTGAAAGAGACTGAAAAGAAGGTAGGGGTCAAGGCATGCAGGATCTTGTAGACCTGTTATGGAGTTGGTCTCTCCCAAGAAAAATGGGGTGCTACTGAAGGATTTAGTGAAGTAAGGGGTAACATGCTTACATCTGTGTTTTGGAAAAAAATCACTTTGGTTGCATTTAGAGAACTGATTAAATCATAAGCAGAGAAATCTTCTGGTACTTTTTCTGTGTGGTAAGTATCTGAACACTCATGTAATAATAATGGCTTTAAAGTTTTCATAACAGGGGGCTTCTTCGGTGGTCCAGTGGCTAAAATTCCAGGCTCTCAAACGCAGGGAGCCTGGGTTCGATCACTGGTCGGGGAACTAAAGATCCCACGTACCACAACAAGATCTGGTGCAGCCAAATAAATAAAAATTTTAAAAAAAATTAAAAAAAAAGTTTTCATAACATTTCCAGATGTATAGAAGTTCTAATATACATTTTTAAATTCCATCATGGAATACTCCCCATTCTTATGCCCTTCTATTTAACTGCTAGTGAAATTCTGTCCTTCATTTATTGTTTTGAACGCAGGCCCTAATTGTACTTTTTGGAGAAGGGGATGACTTACAGAGGAGAGAAAAGTTATGCCTTCTCCTGTTTCATGTAGAATAATTTGTTTGGTACACTGCTCAGTAGATGTTGAACTGAACAAGACCTAACAGTGTCGATTCTAATACTGAGTTGAAAACAAAACTACAGAAGCAAATAAACATTTATTTGTGTATTTAATCAAAGTCCAGTTTAAGCCCTTTATCCATCTCTTCATTGAATACTAAGCATCTTTATAATACGGTTTGTGGGACAGATGCCTTTCTCTAAAATTAGCTTTCTCGGTTCATGTCTGGCCCTGATTTACCATAAAATATTCCTAGAGATCTGTGACTGACTCACAACTGTCTTCCTAGTAACTTCCAGAGGTCCTGACTTTTCTACCCAGTAAATGGTCAGTAAAAGTTTGCTGATGGCTTTGAAGCCTACACTGGATCAGGTATTATTTCATCAATGTAGACTTGGTTGTTTTAGGGGGAAATGTAAGTATATAGCTCATGGATTGTGGAAGACTTTGATTTTGAACTTACTTCAGAATCAGTAGGAAAGTTAAATTTCCATGTTTATGCAAAAGCAGGTATTTTTTAAAAGTCTGTTAGTGTCTGAGTATTTAAAGGAAGGAAAAACCATTAAGTGAGAAATTTCATAGTGATACATAGTATACAATTATGAGGTGATTGGTAGTAATATACAACTAGGAATGGTGGAAAAGGAGAGAATCTAAAAAATTATTGTAAAGGAAGAACCAGATAAGCTGGTGGTTCACTGGATGTAGAGGGAGAGAAGCTATATATACCCAAACTTTCATCCACTGTTCAGAAGCCCTTTCCCTTATTTCTCTGGGCTGAACAGGATTCAGTCAACACCCAGCTCATAAATTACTTCCTTGGAACAGCCTTCACTGTGTCTCTTACCCTGCAGAGTTAATTTTTAAATTTTTTGTGCTCGTAAATGTTGATTATATAATTAGCATTGGGAATTTATAAGCCCTGATTATGCCTTCATTAAGGATTTAAAAATAAGATGACTAGAACAGTGGTAATGACAAAAGTAAATAAGAAAGTTCAGAGAAGGATTTGTTTTTGAGGGGAAATTATTTGCTTTTAGATTATATAGCAGTTGAAATGTCTCACGCCTGCCTACATGACCCAGGAGTAAGATTTGGTATATTGCTTTCTTGCCCTTGGCTTCACTCTAAACTCTGGAGAGTCCTCAGATAATACATAATAATATGCACCCATGTTTCAGATAGATTAGCCTAGGTGCCATAGGCTTAAAATAGCATAAGGTAATTTAGTTGGTATAAACATGTACTATCTCTTCAGATAAAACTGGGTTCCATCTTGGTGTTTTTATTGTTGCTGTTTCACTATGCAACTGTGACTTTTCTGAGTTTGTTTTTTCAACAGTAAAATGAATGTCATAGTGCCACTTCAGGATTTCTTGGTGGAGTCAAGTGTTAAATGAGAAGGATTTATTTTTGAGGAAAAATTATTTGTTTAAACCTTTATAAGATAGCTTAGCACATGATTGGTGATTGTGATGCATGTAAATTTGTAAAGAATGCTCCATTTATCCCCCACAATCTTATCAAAATCAACTATTTTATTCTTAACAAATGTTATAAATGTTTATATAAACTTGCTTGTTGAACATGTTGTTTTGAGAAAAAAATGTTAAGGTAGAAAAACATGATTTTAACCTGAAAATCAAGAAGTTGCTTGTATTTCAAAGAAGGATGGAAGCATGGATACCATCTATTGCTAGTTTAGCATAAAAGCCTGGAGCAGAGCATCAGTTCTTTGTATCTCTCCTGGAGAATGAATTGTCTGCAACCACAAACCTTAGGTGATTCTAACAACCTTATGTGAACTGGAGGAAGAAAATTTTGCTGAATAGAGGCCACTACTGGCATCAACAGCTGCTAAGGCAGTAACAGAATGACCACCATCCTGATAATATGTTATCCTTAAACCTCCCCAGCCCCGATTAGCTCACTCTTTTGTTAAACCTATTGAGGGAAAATGAATATAAGTGTTTATTGGTCAAGCGTATGTATGAACAATAATTTTTCTTTGTATTGCCTACCCTCTGTCATCCTGAAACAATAGGTTTTACATTAGCCTTCAGTTAATACTGAGAACAGAAATGAGAAAGTAATTGTTTCTTCCTATATAGGACTTATATATCCTACGCCAGGGTTTCAGGGTGTTCATCCAGAAATGGATGAAAGCACAATTCCATTTACAGTTGCCCTAAATCAAGTGCTCCCCTTTTCACCTAAAATCCCTCAAAGACCTGCTTTTTCTTTTCCTTGAAGCAAGCTGACTGGCAGAGCCTCTTCCTCCCTTGGTGCACTCTGATTTCCCGTTGAAATGTCAAAGCCTAAGCATAGACGCTGTGAAAGTGCTGCACTCGATATGCCAGCAAATTTGGAAAACTCAGCAGTGGCCACAGGACTGGAAAAGGTCAGTTTTTGTTCCAATCCCAAAGAAAGGCAATGCCAAAGAATGCTCAAACTACCGCACAGTTGCACTCATCTCACATGCTAGTAAAGTAATGCTCAAAATTCTTCAAGCCAGGCTTCAGAAATACGTGAACCGTGAACTTCCAGATGTTCAAGCTGGTTTTAGAAAACGCAGAGGAACCAGAGATCAAATTGCCAATATCCGCTGGATCATCGAAAAAGCAAGAGAGTTCTAGAAAAACATCTATTTCTGCTTTATTGACTATGCCAAAGCCTTTGACTGTGTGAATCACAATAAACTGTGGAAAATTCTGAAAGAGATGGGAATACCAGACCACCTGACCTGTCTCTTGAGAAACCTGTATGCAGGTCAGGAAGCAACAGTTAGAACTGGACATGGAACAACAGACTGGTTCCAAATAGGAAAAGGAGTACGTCAAGGCTGTATATTGTCACCCTGCTTATTTAACTTATATGCAGAGTACATCATGAGAAACGCTGGGCTGGAAGAAACACAAGCTGGAATCAAGATTGCCGGGAGAAATATCAATAACCTCAGATATGCGGATGACACCACCCTTATGGCAGAAAGTGAAGAAGAACTAAAGAGCCTCTTGATGGAGGTGAAAGAGGAGAGTGAAAAAGTTGGCTTAAAGCTCAACGTTCAGAAAACTAAGATTGTGGCATCTGGTCCCATCACTTCCTGGGAAATAGATGGGGAAACAGTGGAAACAGTATCAGACTTTTATTTTTTGGGGCTCCAGAATCACTGCTGATGGTGATTGCAGCCATGAAATTAAAAGACGCTTACACCTTGGAAGGAAGGTTATGGCCAACCTAGATAGCATATTTAAAAGCAGAGACATTACTTTGCCAACAAAAGTCCGTCTAGCCAAGGCTATGGTTTTTCCAGTGGTCATGCATGGATGTGAGAGTTGGACGGTGAAGAAAGCTGAGCGCCGAAGAATTGATGCTTTTGAACTGTGGTGTTGGAGAAGACTCTTGAGAGTCCCTTGGCTGCAAGGAGATCCAATCAATCCATCCTAAAAGAGATCAATCCTGGGTGTTCATTGGAAGGTCTGATGTTGAAGCTGAAATTCCAGTACTTTGGCCACCTCATGCGAAGGGTTGACTCATTGGAAAAGACCCTAATGCTGGGTAGAATTGGGGGCGGGAGGAAAAGGGGATGACGGAGGATGAGATGGTTGGATGGCATCACCGACTAGATGGACATGGGTTTGGGTAGACTCCGGGAGTTGGTGATGGACAGAGAGGCCTGGCATGCTGCAATTCATGGGGTCGCAAAGAGTCGGACACGACTGAGCAACTGAACTGAACTGAAGCATAGACTGACTTCTCTTGATACCTAAGGGGCTAGTTTGAATAAAATATAAGTGCTTCTGTTCTTCTTTCTTTAAATATTTGTTCAAATTGTGGTTGGAATTCTCTTCTAGTTCATACAGCCTTCCATCAGGGACTTCATTCTTAATGCTTTCACCAATTCCTTAGTCCTTAGCAGTCAGCTAGGACTTCTGTGGCAACCTATTTTTTTACCACAGAAGGCAGGATTTCATCAAAGAGGCCAGTATACCATCATAGGAATTCAGGCTGTAGTAGATTCAGACCAGGGTTCAATTGTCACTCTTATCACCTTGGGGAAAGTATTTAACCTCTCTAAGCCTCTGCTTCCTTATCTACAAAGTAGAAATACTAGTATTTACCTTAGGATTGGCTGTGAGTATTAAGTGAGGTTATGAATGTAAAATGCTCAGCACATTGCATGGAACATTTTAAACATCTAGTTAATCTTACCTGTTATGAGGATAAAAGAGTGTAAGCAAAAGGAGCTGGGAGAGAGGAGAGGCAACTCCTTAAAGGCAACTCTTATCTTATAATTTAGCCTATGGTAGATCCTATTTACCCTCCAATATGAGTGGACGAATAAAAAATTATGCTTGAAGAAGTTACAAGGGAAGAGACTAAACTATCAGTCAAAATATTTAGTGATTACTATGGCCAGTGAAAGTGAAAGTGTTAGTTGCTCAGTCGTGTCCAACTTTGTGACACCATGGACTGTAGCCTACCAGGCTCCTCCGTCTATGGAATTCTCCAGGCAGGAATATTAGAGTGGGCTGCCATGCCCTTCTCCAGGAGAGCTTCCCAACCCAGAGATCAAACCCAGGTCTCCTGAATTGCAGGCAGATTCTTTACTGCATGAGCCGGGAAGGAAACAATGACAGGCATGACCCCTACCTTCAAGAGTCTTAAGAGATTATTTTCTCTTGTAGTAAAAATTCAGTAGCTACTGCTATAAGGATGTGGTAAAAATAAATAGGTGAAATTCTGAAATAATGTGGGCCTCTTTATAGTCTTAGAGCCATAAGAAATTGCCAGTCCTATGTTCAGATGGGTGAAAATCTGGGACAAAGGCACTATAAGAAGTAAAAACAATCACTGCTGGTAGAATATTATTCTGGTTCTGTTTCAAGTTGGGAAATGTTGGAGAGAAACAACCTTTCTAAATATAATTTAAATGGAAATTAGAATGTGGTTGACTCAATGTATTTCCAGTTCATAGTTCAGTCCAGATGCTCAGTCGTATCCGACTCTGCAACCCCATGAATCACAGCATGCCCTGTCCATCACCAACTCCCAGAGTTTACCCAAACTCATGTCCAATGAGTTGGTGATGCCATCCAGCCATCTCATCCTCTGTCATCCCCTTCTCCTCCTGCCCTCAATCTTTTCCAGCATCAGGGTCTTTTCAAATAGGTCAGCTCTTTGCATCAGGTGGCCAAAGTATTGGAGTTTCAGCTTCAACATCAGTCCTTCCAATGAACACCCAGGACTCATCTCCTTTAGGATGGACTGGTTGGATCTCCTTGCAGTCCAAGGGACTCTCAAGAGTCTTCTCCAACACCACAGTTCAAAAGCATCAATTCTTCTGCGCTCAGCTTTCTTTATAGTTCAACTCTCACATCCATACATGACTCCTGGAAAAACCATACCTTTGTTGGCAAATTAATGTCTCTGCTTTTTAATATGCTGTCTAGGTTGGTCATAGCTTTCCTTCCAAGGAGTAAGCATCTTTTAATTTCATGGCTGCAATCACCATCTTCAGTGATTTTTGAGCCCCCCAAAATAGTCAACCACTGTTTCCTGTTTCCCCATCTATTTGCCATGAAGTGATGGGACCAGATTCCATGATCTTAGTTTTCTGAATGTTGAGCTTTAAACCAACTTTTTCACTCTCCTCTTTCACTTTCATCAAGAGGCTCTTTAGTTCTTCTTCGTTTTCTGCCATAAGGGTGGTGTCATCTGCATATCTGAGGTTATTTATATTTCTCCTGGCAATCTTGATTCCAACTTGTGCTTCATCTAGCCCAGCGTTTCTCATGATGTACTCTGCATATAAGTTAAATAATCAGGGTGACAGTGTACAGCGTTGACGTACTCTTTTTCCTATTTGGAATCAGTCTGTTGTTCCATGTCCAGTTCTAACTGTTGCTTCTTGACCTGCATACAGGTTTCTCAAGAGACAGGTCAGATGGTCTGGTATTCCCATCTCTTTCAGAATTTTTCACAGTTTATTGTGATCCACACAGTCAGAGGATTTGGCGTAGTAAACAAAGCAGAAATAGATGTTTTTCTGAAACTCTCTTGCTTTTTCGATGATCCAGCAGATATTGGGAATTTGATCTCTGGTTCCTCTGCCTTTTCTAAAACCAGCTTGAACATCTGGAAGTTCACAGTTCACGTATTGCTGAAGCCTGGCTTGGAGAATTTTGAGCATTACTATCGTGTGAGATGAGTGCAATTGTGGGGTAGTTTGAGCATTCTTTGGCATTGGCTTTCTTTGGGATTGTAATGAAAACTGACCTTTTCCAGTCCTGTGGCCACTGCTGAGTTTTCCAAATTTGCTGACATATTGAGTGCAGCACTTTCACAGCATCATCTTTTAGGATTTGAAAGAGCTCAACTGGAATTCCATCACCTCCACTAGGTTTGTTCGTAGTGATGCTTCCTAAGGCCCACTTGACTTTACATTCCAGGATGTCTGGCTCTAGGTGAGTGATCACACCATTGTGATTATCTGGGTCATGACGATCTTTTTTGTATAGTTCTGTGTATTCTTGCCACCTCTGCTTAATATCTTCTGCTTCTGTTAGGTCCCTACCATTTCTGTCCTTTACTGAGCCACCTTGGCATGAAATGTTCCCTTGGTATCTCTAATTTTCTTGAGATATCTAGTCTTTCCCATTCTATTGTTTCCCTCTATTTCTTTGCATTGATCACTGAGGAAGGTTTTCTTATCTCTCCTTGCTATTCTTTGGAACTCTGCATTCAAATGCAGAGTTTTCACCTTTGCTTTTTGCTTCTCTTCTTTTCACATCTATTTGTAAGGCCTCCTCAGACAGCCATTTTGCTTTTTTGCATTTCTTTTTCTTGGGGATGGTCTTGATCCCTGTCCCCTGTACAGTGTCATGAACCTCCGTCCACAGTTCATCAGGCACTCTATCAGATCTAGTCCGTTAAATCTATTTATCACTTCCACTGTATAATCGTAAGGGATTTGATTTAGGTCATACCTGAATGGTCCAGTTTATAGACTGCCAACAAATATCTGTATAGTCAATGCTATGGTCTTCCCAGTGGTCACATACGGTTGTGAGAGCTGGACCATAAAGAAGGCAGAATACCAAAGAATTGATGCCTTTGAACTGTGGTGCTAGAAAAGACTCCTGAAAGTCCCTTGGACAGTAAGGAGATCAAACCAGTCAATCTTAAGGGAAATCAACCATGAATACTTGTTGAAAGGACTGATGCTGAAGCTGAATCTCCAGTATTTTGGTCATCTGATGTGAATGTCACTGGAAAAGTCCCTTGATCCTGGGAAAGACTGAGGGCAGAAGGAGAAGAGGGTGTCAGAGGATGAGATGTGGATGGCATCACCGATGCAATGGACATGAACTTGGGCAAGCTTCAGGAGATGGTGAGGGACAGGGAGGCCTGGTGTGATGCACTCCATGGGGTCTGAGTCAGACATGACTGGGCAACTGAACAACAACAACCATTGTTCAAAACCACATAAATCACCCCAAAGAAACATGCAAATAAACTGTGGTACTTATACCATGTCATGACTAAAAATCAGGTTTTCAAGGACTAAATAATGACAAATGGGAAACGCTTTAAGATAAGTGAAAAAAGCAAACATGGAGAAAACAGAAAATAGAAACAGAAAAGTGTATAGTATTACAAAACAATATTAATAGAGTATGATATTGGCATAAAAACAGACACATAGATCAATGGAATAGAATGGAGAGCACAGACATAAACCCATACATATGGTTAATTTATGACAAAGGAGCCAAAAACACATTGGGAAAAGATAGTCTCATCAATAAATGGAGTTGGAAAAACTGAATAGCCACATGTAAAAGAGTTTACAACTGGATCAGTATCTTACACCATGCACAAAAATAAATGGATTTAAGACTTGAAACCACAAAACACCTAGAAGAAACAGAGGGTAAGCCCTTGAAATTGGTTTTGGCAATTGCTTTTTGGATTTTATACTAAAAGCAAAGGCAACAAAAGCAAAATAAAGAGTGGAATTACATCAGACTAAAAAGCTCTCTGTGGTATAGGAATCCATCAACAAATGAAAAGGCAACCTACAGAATGGGAGGAAACATTTGCAAATCTTATATCTGATAAAGGGTTAATATCCAAAATATATAAAGAACTCATAAAACTCAACAGAAAAAAAATCCAATCAAAAGATGGGCAGAAAATCAAAACCACAATGAGGTACCATTACACACCAGTCAGAATGGCTGCTATCCAAAAGTCTACAAGCAATAAATGCTGGAGAGGGTGTGGAGAAAAGGGAACCCTCTTACACTGTTGGTGGGAATGCAAACTAGTACAGCCACTATGGAGAACAGTGTGGAGACTCCTTAAAAAACTGGGAATAGAACTGCCATATGACCCAGCAATCCCACTGCTGGGCATACACACCGAGGAAACCAGAATTGAAAGAGACGCGTGTACCCCAATGTTCATTGCAGCACTGTTTACAATAGCCAGGACATGGAAGCAACCTAGATGTCCATCGGCAGACGAATGGATAAGGAAGCTGTGGTACATATACACAATGGAATATTACTCAGCCATTAAAAAAAATACATTTGAATCGGTTCTAGTTGAGATGGATGAAACTGGAGCCCATTATACAGAGTGAAGTAAGCCAGAAAGAAAAACACCAATACAGTATACTAATGTATATATATGGAATTTGAAAGACGGTAACGGTAACCCTATATGCGAGACAAAATAAGAGACACAGATGCATAGAACAGTCTTATGGACTCTGAGGAAGAAGGTGAGGGTGGGACGTTCTGGGACAATAGCACTGAAATATGTATATTGTCATATGTGAAGCGGAACACCATTCCATGTTCTATGCATGGGACAAATGCTCAGGGCTGGAGCATTGGGATGACCCAGAGGGATGGGATGGGGAGGGAGGTGGGAGGAGGGTTCGGGAGGGGGAGCACATGTGAACCCATGGCTGATTCATGTCAATGTATGGCAAAAACTACTACAATACTGTAAAGTAATTAGCCCCCAGCTAAAATAAATAAATTTATTGAAAAAAAAAAAAGATGGGCAGAGGAAGTGAACAGACATTTTTCCAAAGAAGACATACAAATAGCCAACAGGTACATGAAAAGGTGTTCAACATCACTAATTAGCAGGGAACTGCAAATTAAATCCACAATGAGTTAACATCTCACACCTGATAGAATGGCGGTTAACAAGAAATAACAAGTTTTGTAGGGATGTAGAGAAAAGGGAACCCTTATGCACTGTTGGATGCAGTCACTATGAAAAATAGTATAGAGGTTCCTCAAAAAATTAAAAATTGAACTACCATATGATCCAGCAACTCCACCTCTGGGTACTATCTGAAGGAAGCAAAACCACTATCTTGAAAAGATACATCTCCATGTTCACTGCAGTATTATTTGCAATAGTCAAGAAATGGAATGGAAACAACCTAATTGTCCATCAATGGATGAATGGATAAAGAAAATAAAATGAGAATATTTTATACACACACATACACACACACACACATCTTTAAAAGAAGGATATCTACCATTTGTGACAACATGGATGGACCCTGAGAGCATTGTGCTAAGTGAAATAAATGAGATAGTGAAAGGCAAATACAGTGTGATCCCATAGATACCCCACCAGATGGTGGTTGCACACAGGTGGTGAGGAAAGGGGCAATGGGTGAAAGTAGTGGAAAGTATAAACTTCCAGTAAAAAGATAAATGACAGTGTCTTCCTGACCCCTAACTGACTGGGCCCCTTTTCCTGCAGTGCTCTTGAGTCTGATATGGTGGGACAGCTCTCCCTCACCATGGGAATGAGCTCATGGTAGAGATTTGCAAAGAGAATGCACTGGTCATAGCAAACACCCTCTTCCAACAACACAAGAGAAGACCCTACACACGGACATCACCAGATGGTCAAACCGAAATCAGATTGATTATATTCTTTGCAGCCAAAGGTGGAGAAGCTCTATTCAGTCAGCAAAAACAAGACCGGGAGCTGACTGTGGCTCAGATCATGAACTCCTTATTGCCAAATTCAGACTTAAACTGAAGATAGTAGGGAAAACCACTAGACCATTCAGGTATGACCTAAATAAAATCCCTTACGATTATACAGTGGAAGTGAGAAATAGATTTAAGGGACTAGATCTGATAGAGTGCCTGATGAACTATGGTCAGAGGTTCATGACATTGTACAGGAGACAGGGATCAAGACCATCCCCAAGAAAAAGAAATGCAAAAAAAGCAAAATGGCTGTCTGAGGAGGCCTTACAAATAGTTGTGAAAAGAAGAGAAGCAAAAAACAAAGGAGAAAAGGAAAGATATACCCATTTGAATGCAGAGTTCCAAAGAATAGCAAGGAGAGATAAGAAAGCCTTCCTCAGTGATCAATGCAAAGAAATAGAGGAAAACAACAGATTGGGAAAGACAAGAGATATCTTCAAGAAAATTAGAGATACAAAGGGAAGATTTCATGCAAAGATGGGCTCAATAAAGGATAGAAATGGTATGGACCTAACAGAAGCAGAACATATTAAGCAGAGGTGGCAAGAATACACAGAAGAACTATACAAAAAAGATCTTCACAACCCAGATAATCACGATGGTGTGATCACTCACCTAGAGCCAGACATCCTGGAATGGAAAGTCAACGGCCTTAGGAAGCATCACTATGAACAAAGCTAATGGAGGTGATGGAATTCCAGTTGAGCTCTTTCAAATCCTAAAAGATGATGCTGTGAAAGTGCTGCATTCAATATGCCAGCAAATCTGGAAAACTCAGCAGTGGCCACAGGACTGGAAAAGGTCAGTTTTCATTACAATCCCAAAGAAAGGCAATGACAAAGAATGCTCAAACTACTGCACAGTTGCACTCATCTCACATGCTAGTAAAGTAATGCTCAAAATTCTCCAATCTAGGCTTCAACAATATGTGAACCATGAACTTCCAGGTGTTCAAGCTGATTTTAGGAAAGGCAGAGGAACCAGACATCAAATTCCCAATATCCGCTGGATCATTGAAAAAGCAAGAGAGTTCCAGAAAAACATCTATTTCTGCTTCATTGACTATGCCAAAGCCTTTGACTGTGTGGATCACCACAAACTGTGGAAAACTCTGAGAGATGAGAATACCAGACCACCTGACCTGCCTCTTGAGAAACCTGTATGCAGGTCAGGAAGCAACAGTTAAAACTGGACATGGAACAACAGACTGGTTCCAAATAGGAAAAGGAGTACGTCAAGGCTGTATACTGTCACCCTGATTATTTCACTTATATGCAGAGTACATCATGAGAAACACTGGGCTAGATGAAGCACAAGCTGGAATCAAGATTGCCGGGAGAAATATCAATAACCTCAGATATGCAGATGACACCACCCTTACGGCAGAAAGCGAAGAACTAAAGAGCCTCTTGATGAAAGTGAAAGAGGAGAGTAAAAAAGTTGGCTTAAAGCTCAACATTCAGAAAACTAAGATCATGGCATCTGGTCCCATCACTTCATGGCAAATAGATGGGATAACAGTGGAAGCAGTGGCTAACTTTATTTGTTTGGGCTCCAAAATCACTGCAGATGGTGACTGCAGCAATGAAATGAAAAGACGCTTGCTCCTTAGAAGGAAAGCTAGACCAACCTAGACAGCACATTAAAAAGCAGAGACATTTTTTTGCCAGCAAAGGTCCATCTAGTCAAGGCTATGGTTTTTCCAGTAGTCATTTATGGGTGTGAGAGTTGGACTATAAAGAAAGCTGAGCGCAGAAGAATTGATGCTTTTGAACTGTGTGTTGGAGAAGACTCTGAGAGACCCTTGGACTGCAAGAAGATCCAACCAGTCCATCCTAAAGGAAATCAGTCCTGAATATTCATTGGAAAGGCTGATGTTGAAGCTGAAACTCCAGTACTTTGGCCACCTGACGCAAAGAACTGACTCATTTGAAAAGACCCTGATGCTGAGAAAGATTGCGGGCAGGCGGAGAAGGGGACGACATAGGTTGAGATGGTTGGATGGCATCACCAACTCAATGGACATGAGTTTGAGTAAGCTCCGGGAGTTGGTGATGGACAGGGAGGCCTGGTGTGCTGTAGTCCTTGGGGTCGCAAAGAGTCGGACATGAATGAGTGACTGAACTGACTGATTAATAAGATAAATAAGTTCTGGGGATATAATGTACAGCACAGTGACTATAGTTAACAAGATCCTATATTTGAGAGTTGCTAGGAGAGTTGCTAAGAAAATCCTTAAAGTTTTCATCAGAAGAAAAAAACAAAAACTATGTGTGGTGATGGATGTTAACTAAAATTGTGTTAATCATTTTGCCAACATCTATTAAATCATTATATTGTCCACCTAAAACTAATACAATGTTACATGTTACTTTTATTCCAGTTTTTAAAAGTATGTTAAAGAAACCAATAGTTACCCACTGATAAAGCTGGATGGTGAGATTGGAAGTAAATTTATTTTCTTCTTAAAACTTGCTTTGAATAAAATAAACACTTCAAAGAAAATTGTTCAGGCTCTTAAAATACTTGGGATCCATGGTAAATTAGGTTTTAATTTAACAAAAGTTACGTTAAAAATCTCTTAGTTTAGGTAAGCTACCACAAAACAGATACCAAAACAAAAAGTAGCAACTGAAAAGGGGAACATTTTCAATACTAATTTAACTCATATTGTTAAAATTATTACATACCACTGCCTACAAGGACTACAGGTCAATAGATAACTTCAATTCATTACTAAGGTGCATAGATCTGCCATATTGCTAAATCATACCTTGAGAATAGCTATAAGCTTGAGAAGTATCAACTATTTTGTCCATTGAGAATAAACTGGGTGATTCCTGAGAATGTTTCTCCACCACCTCTACTGTATCACTGGATGAAGATGATGATGAAGACAATCCCAGTCTAACGTATCTTCCTTTTTTACCACATAGTGAACAATCTACTGGTGTGGCACTAGGTCCCCGGGGCAGTTGAACTTCATCTCTGTTGTAGTTTCTAACAGCTCCACTGTGATGCACAGAGCGTTCTCGTTGCCATATATAATGGGTTGGAGCAATGGCCATAACCTATAGTGGAAAGCTTTCTTTTAGAATTTTTAAGAAGATTTTAAAATTTAGTTAAAGAACAAAAATTATAACTTAAGAACAGCTATCTCTAAAACTATATCTAAAAAAGTGTTTTTTTAAAAAAGCATCTCCAGAGAGGGCAGTATTACCTATAAAGTGATTCATTGCTTGGATCTTTAAGATAACAATTGGCAGAATATTTAAATTATTTCTTAAAGGAAGTAAAACTGAAGCAACTTTCCACATTTTGCTCAGATATTCTAGGTTTTGGAAAGACAATGCCCCCCAAATAATACATCATTCTTAACTTTGGAATGTATTGGGTTGAGAATATTTTTAATTGAGGTTTCCACCTATGTATGTTTATCTTAGCATGTTTGCAATAATATCAAGAGATATGGTAAATAAGAACACAGGTAAGTTGCTTAACATCTCTGTTCCTGTTTTCTTGTCTGTAGTATGGAGAGAATAATACTGTCTATTTTAGCGGGTTGTTGCAAGTATTAGATGAGGAATTATTTAAAAAGTATTGAAGATTCTGCACTACATGTCAGACACTAAGGTGTGTTAGATAAAATACTGTCTTTAGAGTCGGGATAGACTTATTGCAAAGGAGAAAAGGAAAGATATACCCATTTGAATGCAGAGTTCCCAAGAATAGCAAGGAGAGATAAGAAAGCCTTCCTCAGTGATCAATGCAAAGAAATAGAGAAAAACAACAGATTGGGAAAGACAAGAGATATCTTCAAGAAAACTGGAGATACAAAGGGAAGATTTCATGCAAAGATGGGCTCAATAAAGGATAGAAACTTCTTAGTTTCTTATCCTGGCTCTGCCACTTGCTAGTCGTATGATGCTAGTTACTTAACCTTTGGGAGCCTCAATTTCTTCATATCTAAAGCTGGGGATACCATCCGCTTCATAGAATTGTCCTGAAGGTTAAATATGTATAAAATCCTTATCACATAGTAAACATCTGGCCAGTGAAAGCAAATGATAGCCATTTAAGAAGACAAGCTAGGGGAGTGTACCTACCTGCTGACCTCATGTCTAAAACTTCAAAACAGAATGTTACTTCTAAACAAAAAAAAATGTTTAGTTGTAGTTATCAATGACCCAAGGTAAATTAGAATTGTAGAATTTGAGAGCTAGACAGTGCTTTTAAAAAATATTCAAGTTTCTGGACAAAACTATAATTCAAAAAGACAGACAGTGCTTTATTAATTGCTTAGTCAAGTGATTTTTCAGACTGGTTTGAGGAGCCCTTGGTTTCAGAGACAATGCTGGGGGGCCCCAGGAGGGGCTAAGGGAAGACAAAGCAGGTTGGAGAACCTCAACTTGGGGGATCGTATAAAATTTTGTTTGGAAAGAAGCTTTTGTTGTTAAGAAAGAAAACCTTAACCACACACCCCACCCCCAGTCCTGGTTAAAGCCAAATCCCTCAGAAAATAGAGTTATTGCGGTTATTGTCTCATTCAAGGCAATGAATAAAGAATACTAGCTATGCTAACTTTATGATCATTTCTTTTAATTTTAAACTTTTTATTTTGTATTAGGGTATAGCCAGTTAACAATGTAATAGTTTTAGGTGAAGAGCAAAGGGATTCAGCCATCCATATATGTGTATCCATTCCCCCCAAAACTCCCCTTCCATCCACAGTGCCATATAACATTGAGCAGAGTTCTATGTAGCTATGCTAATTTTTAAAGTGTACTTTAGGATTGGATTTATTTTATAATCTGCTTCTTAAATCCTTCAAAAAAGTTTTCAACCAAAGACATGTAATAAAGTTATATATCTTTTAAAAGGCAGAAGTAAATAAGATGTTAACTGTAAACATATATTTCTATGACAATCTAAAGTTTGGTTAAGAAATACCTAAGATGAGGAAGTAAAATGTCAATTTTTCCTATTCATTCCATATTTATCTATAATTTTTCATCAGTATTTCTCTATTTCCCATATCTGGAATGGCCTTTCCCTTTATTTGTCTTAGCAATGCTTTTCCTTCAATGTCTGGCATAAATCCCACCTTTCTAGAAACTCCAGGTTTCAAATTTTGTTTCATTGTTAATCCTATATTAGGACTCAGCATATAAATGATAGTACTCATATATCTTATTATGCATGTAACCCCTTCCAGACAGGAACAGCTTCCTGTACATCTCTCTCTCAAATGCCCTCTCCATAACTGTGAAAGTGAAAGTTGCTCAGTTGTGTCTGACTCTTTGTGACCCTATGGACTATATAGTCCATAGAATTCTCCAGGCCAGAATACTGGAGTGGGTAGCCAGTTCCCTTCTCCACAACAGTACAGTCATTAAATATTTCTTAATGATAGATGAAAATAATAAATTAAGAGGCCACTGACATTACTAGCCTTCAACAATATAACTTTTGTAGAAACCCTACAGCAAAGTCTAATGAAGAGAGCAGAGGAAACTATGAAGTAAAGGGAACTCTGAAGCAAAGGGCACAATATAGAAGATTTGGTACTGTTCTTTCTGCAAAACTAGGCATCATAGTCTCTCCACATGCTAACCTAGAGAAGTGCATGCAAGTGCATACTCTTTTAAATATATATAAAGTCTACATATATTTTGCACACACATTAGAATGTTACAGTAATAACAACAGTGAATTAAAAAGAAAACTGTACCACAGTCAAAAAAGCAAGATTTTGGTCTTAATTCTATTTAGTTCCTATTCAGTTCAGTTCAGTTGTCGTTCAGTCGTGTCCAACTCTTTGCGACCCCATGCTGTGATTCATGGGGTCGCAAAGAGTCGGACACGACTGAGCGACTGAACTGAACTGAACCGCAGGACGCCAGGCTTCCCTGTCCATCACTAACACTAAGTCCACCCAAACCCATGTCCATCGAGTCGGTGATGCCATCCAGCCATCTCATCCTCTGTCATCCCTTTCTCCTGCCCTCAATCTTTCCCAGCATCAGGGTCTTTTCCAATGAGTCAGCTCTTCGAATCAGGTGGCCAAAGTATTGGAGTTTCAGCTTCAACATCAGTCCTTCCAATGAACACCCAGGACTGATCTCCTTTAGGATGGGGTGGTTAGATCCCCTTGCAGTCCAAGGGACTCTCAAAGAGTCTTCTCCAACACACAGTTCAAAAGCATCAATTCTTCGGTGCTCAGCTTTCTTCACCATCCAACTCTCACATCCATACGTGACCATTGGAAAAACCACAGCCTTGACTAGACGGACCTTTGTTGGCAAAGTAATGTCTCTGCTTTTTAATATGCTATCTAGGTTGGTCATAACTTTCCTTCCAAGGAGTAAGCGTCTTTTAATTTCATGGCTGCAATCACCATCTGCAGTGATTTTGGAGCCCAGAAAAATAAAGTCTGACACTGTTTCCCATCTATCTTCCATGCAGTGATGGGACCAGATGCCACAATCTTAGTTTTCTGAATGTTGAGCTTTAAGCCAACTTTTCACTCTCCACTTTCACTTTCATCAAGAGCCTCTTTAGTTCTTCTTCGCTTTCTGCTATAAAAGTGGTGTCATCTGCATATCTGAGGTTATTGGTATTCCTCCCAGTAATCTTGATTCCAGCTTGTGCTTCCTCCAGCCCAGCGTTTCTCATGATGTACTCTGCATATAAGTGAAATAAGCAGGGTGACAATATACAGCCTTGACGTACTCCTTTTCCTATTTGGAACCAGTCTGTTGTTCCATGTCCAGTTTTAACTGTTGCTTCCTGACCTGCATACAGGTTTCTCAAGAAGCAGGTCAGGTGGTCTGGTATTCCCATCTCTTTCAGAATTTTCCACAGTTTGTGATTCACACAGTCAAAGGCTTTGGCATAGTCAATGAAGCAGAAATAGATGTTTTTCTGGAACTCTCTTGCTTTTTCGATGATCCAGTGGATGTTGGCAATTTGATGTCTGGTTCCTCTGCCTTTTCTAAAAACACCTTGAACATATGAAAGTTCACGGTTCACGTATTGCTGAAGGCTGGCTTGGAGAATTTTAAGCCTTACTTTACTAGCGTGTGAGATGAGTGCAATTGTGCAGTAGTTTGAGCATTGCCTTTCTTTGGGATTGGGATGAAAACTGACCTTTTCCAGTCCTGTGGCCACTGCTGAGTTTTCCATATGTGCTGGCATATTGAGTGCAGCACTTTCACAGCATCATCTTTCAGGATTTGAAATAGCTCAACTGGAACTCCATCACCTCCACTACCTTTGTTCATAGTGATGCTTCCTAAGGCCCACTTGACTTTACATTCCAGGATGTATGGCTCTGGGTGAGTGATCACACCATCGTGATTGTCTGGGTCGTGAAGAATTTTTTTGTACAATTCTTCTGTGTATTCTTGCCACCTCTTCTTAATATCTTCTGCTTCTCTTAGGTCCCTACCATTTCTGTCCTTTATTGAGCCCATCTTTGCATGAAATGTTCCCTTGGTATCTCTAATTTTCTTGAAAAGATCTCTAGTCTTTCCCATTCTATTGTTTTCCTCTATTTCTTTGCACTGATCGCTGAGGAAGGCTTTCTTATCTCTCCTTGCTATTCTTTGGAACTCTGCATTCAAATGGGTATGTCTTTCCTTTTCTCCTTTGCTTTTCACTTCCTGTCTTTTCACAGCTATTTGTAAGGCCTCCTCAGACAGCCATTTTGCTTTTTGCATTTCTTTTTCTTGGGGATGGTCTTGATTCCTGTCTCCTGTACAACGTCACAAACCTCCATCCATAGTTCATCAGGTATTCTATCAGATCTAGTCCTTTAAATCTATTTCTCACTTCTACTGTATAGCCATAAGGGATATGATTTAGGTCATACCTGAATGGTCTAGTGGTTTTCTCCACTTTCTTCAATTTCAGTCTGAATTTGGCAATAAGGAGTTCATGATCTGAGCCACAGTCAGCTCCCGGTCTTGTTTTTGCTGACTGTATAGAGCTTCTCCACCTTTGGTTGCAAAGAATATAATCAATCTGATTTTGATGTTGACCATCTGGTGATGACCATGTGTAGAGTCTTCTCTTGTGTTGTTGGAAGAGGGTGTTTGCTATGATCAGTGCCTTCTCTTGGCAAATCTCTATTAGCCTTTGCCCTGCTTCATTCTGTACTCCAAGGCCAAATTTGCCTGTTATTCCAGGTGTTTCTTGACTTCCTACTTTTGCATTCCAGTCCCTATAATGAAAAGGACATCTTATTTGGGTGTTAGTTCTAGAAGGTCTTGTAGGTCTTCATAGAACTGTTCAACTTCAGCTTCTTCGGCGTTACTGGTCGGGGCATAGACTTGAATTACTGTGATATTGAATGGTTTGCCTTGAAAATGAACAGAGATCATTATGTCGTTTTTGAGATTGCATCCAAGTACTGCATTTCGGACTCTTTTGTTGACTATGATTGCTACTCCATTTCTTCGAAGGGATTCCTGCTCACAGTTGTAGATATAATGGTCATCTGAGTTAAATTTCAGTCCATCTTAGTTCACTGATTCCTAGAATGTTGCTGTTCACTCTTGTCGTCTCCTGTTTGACCACTTCCAATTTGCCCTGATTCATGGACCTAACATTCCAGGTTCCTATGCAATATTGCTCTTTACAGCATCAAATCTTGCTTCTATCACCAGTCCCATTCACAACTGGGTGTTGTTTTTGCTTTGGCTCCATCCCTTCATTCTTTCTGTAGTTATTTCTCCACTGATCTCCAGTAGCATAGTGGGCACCTACTGACCTGGGGAGTTCATCTTTCAGTGTCCTATCTTTTTGCCTTTTCATACTGTTCATGGGGTTCTCAAGGCAATAAAAGTGGTTTGCCATTCCCTTCTCCAGTGGACCACATTCTGTCATAGTTCCTATGACCTTAGGCAAATTGCATTAACTTTCTGAGCCACAAGGCCTTTTATATATGATAAAATAGGTCACTTAGAGTTATTAAATTCTACAATTTTATGAAAGTGACTTCTCTGAAGCATTGGTAGCACTTGATCTATCAGAAACATTATCCTAGTTTTTTTTTTTTACTTCATCTCACTCTTCTGTTATTTTTAGTGATTTCTTGGTGGGGGGTGGAGGTGGGCTTTGGTGAGTTTTTAAAATTTAATATTTGGTTGTTTTTCTCTATATACATTCTATTTCTCTATGATCTCAAGTGGCAGTATAATATAAGGTGTTAAAAGCAATGACTCTGGAGTTAGACTGCCTAGGTTTGAATACCGGTGTGCTGCTTTTCTAATTGTGTGACCTTGGAGAAGTCATTTAGTCTCTCTGTGCCTTTTTCCTTATCTGGATTACCTAGTTAGCTGTAGAAATTGTGAGAGTTAATACATGTGCAGTACTGAGACCAGTGCTCAGAAAGTATTATTATTATTTTCATTGTGGATCTTTTATCTACTACCAAACTTTAAAACATCACTTAATGAAATGACAGATGTCAGAGAACACAGAACACTGGGAAACCATCAGATGTGAAGTCAAGCTCTGATTCTGCCATTTAACTATGTATGATCTTGACTAAAGTTCAACCTCCGTGGTCCTCAGTTTCATCAGTTATAAAATGAGAATGCTGCAATCCTCAAAAGTACTCTTGTGAGGATAAGAAGCCAATTTATATGAAAATATAAATTTGTAAACACCATGCAAATATATAGTATAATTATTGTAAGCCAGTTTGTAGCTAGTATTGTAACTTGCGTTTATTTTAGGATATGTGACTAAAAAATGGGTTGGCAGTGTGTCTGTACTGGGCTCTTAATAACAAATGCATAGAACACTTAACTAAATTTCTTAGCATGTCTCCCTGCCCCCCCCCGCCCCCGCCAAAATTATCTATCTGGATATCTGGATAAGGGTCAGTGCTAAGGCTGCTCAGTAAAGAATTGTTCCATAGTCTTGCTTATTTTTAATTTTTTTTTTATTGAAGTACAGTTGATTCACAATGTTTCAGGTGTACAGCAAAGTGATGCAGTTGTATACTTTCTCAGATTATCTTCCATTATTGATTATTACAAGATACTGAATATAGTTTCCATGTTATACAGTAGAGGTGCTTGTTGTTGGTTTTCATGGATAAGAAAGTATGAAAAAGAAATGGAAGCTTTAAGTTCCATTATCTCAGTCAGTTGTATTTACTGAGTACCTACTACAAGTCAGGCACTGTTCTAGATACTGTACATGTAATATGCACAGAATAAAGACCCTCTTGGGGACTTCCCTGGCGTCCAGTAATTAGGACACAGCACTTTCACTGCCGAGGGCTCAGGTTTAGTCCCTGGTTGAGGGAACTAAGATCCTGCAAGTTGCACAATGCAGTCAAAAAAAAAAAAAAAAAGACCATCTTGGAGTTTATATTCTAGTAGGGGTAAATAGACATCAGCAAGGTAAGTAAGTAAAATAGAGTGTTATACAATGGCTAAGTGTTATGAGGAAAACCAGGAAAAGGAGTAGAGAGTAATAGAGGGATGTACTACTTGCTATTTTACCAGCTTTATTAGGATATAACTCAGATATCATATAATTCACTGGTTTAAAGTATGGAATTCAATGGCTTTTGATATCTTCAGGGTAGCACAATGATTACTACCATCAATTTTAGTACATTTTCATCACTTCATAGAGAAGGCAGTCACACTCCACTCCTCCTTCCCTTCAGCCTCAGGCAACCACTTTCTATGACTTTGGATTTATGTATTCTTCACAGTTGATGTAACTGAACCAATGTGGCTCTTGAAGGACTGGCTTCTTTCACTTGCATAAGGTTTTCAGCATTCATCCACTTTGTAGCATGTATCAATATTTTATTCCTCTTAATTGCCAAGTAATATATCATTGCATTGATATTTTGTCTATCCATTCATTAGCTGCTGGACATTTCAGTTGTTTTTACAACTATTGACTATTATGAATAAGGCCGCTTGCTATAAACATTCATGTAGAAGTTTTCAAAAAATACCTATTTATTTTTGGCTGTGCTAAGTCTTCATTGCTGTACTTTCTCTAGTTGCAGCAAGTAGGAGCTATTCTCTAGTTGTGGAGCATGGGCTTCTCATCGTGGTGGCTTCTCTTACTGCAGTGCACAGGCTCTAAGGGCACATGGGCTTCAGTAGTTGCTGCTCCTGGGCTGCAGAGTGCAAGCTCAGTAATTGTGGCACATGAGCTTAGTTAGTTGCTCCATGGCATGTGGGATCTTCCTGGATCAGGGATCAAACTCGTATCCCTTACATTGTAAGGTGGATTCTTAACCACTGGACCACCAGGAAAGTCCCATATACAAGTTTTTGTGTGGACATAATTTTCATTTCTTTTGAGTATAAAACTTAGAGTGGAATTGCTGGGTCATATGATCTCTGTTTAGCTTTTTGAGGAACTGCCAGACTGTTTTCCAAAGCAACTAAATGATTTTACATTCCCACCAGAAGTGGGGGTTCCAATTTCTTCACATCCTTGTCAATATTTGTTATTATGTCTTTTTTTTTTTCAAATTATAGCCTTCCTAGTGGACGTAAAGAAATATCTCCTTGATTTTGACTTTACATTTTTTTGATGGCTGTTGAGCATCTATTCATGTGCTTTTTTGCCCATCTGAATATCTTTTTTGAAGGAATGTGTATTCAGATCCTTTGCCCTTTAGAAAACTGGTGTTCTTTATTTCTGAGTTTTAAGAGCTGTTTATATGTTTTAGATACAAGTACCTTATAAGACAGATGATTTGCAAAGATTTTCTTTCAGTTTCTGGGCTGTCCCTTCACTTTCTTAATGGTGCCCTTTGAAGAACAAAATTTTTAAATTTTGATGATGTTCATTTTTTATCTGTATTTTCTATTCTTGCTTGTGCTTCTGGTTATTACATCTAAGAAACCTAATCCAAGGTCATGAAGATTTAACACCTATGTTTTAAGAATTTTATAGTTTTTAGCTCTTAAATATAGGTCTTTGATCCATTTGAGTTAGTTTTTATACATAATATGAAGCAGGGGTACAGGTGCTTTCTTTTGCATGTGGACATCCAGTTGCTTCAGCACAATTTGTTGAAAAGATTATTCTTGCCCCACTGAGTTTTCTTGGTACCCTTGCCAAAAGTCAACTGAACACAAATTTCTGGACTCTTCAATTTTTATTCCATTGAGGGAGATACTATGCAATATAGGGTGGCAAGGAATGATTTTTCTGAGGTGACACTTAGCAGAGTCCTGCATGAAGTGAGGAAGTGAAGCATACTAATATCTGGGGGAAAGCATTCTAGATAATAGGAATGGCAAGTGCAAAGACTCCAAGGTGGGAGCATCCTTGATGAATCTGAGGAATAGCTAGAAGGCCAGTGTGGTTGAAGTGAAGTGAACAAGGCTGGGAGATTAAAGTCAATGAAATAAGGGAGGAGAGCTGGCAGACCATGTGGAGCAAGATAAGGATGTTGCCTTTTACTCTGTGAGATGAGAAACCTCTGAAGGTTTTTGAGTAGAGGAGACATTATTTGATTTCCTAAAAGATTTACTCTGGCTGCTATGAAGAATAAACTATAGGAGAGAAAGACTGTGAGGGAGTCTACTTGGAAAGTTATGGAAATAGTTGAGGCAAGAGATGACAAAGTAGGGTTTAGTGGTGAAGAAGGTGAGAAATGGTAGGATGCTGGATATTTCTTTAAGGTACAGATCTGAAAAAAAAAAGCCTAGGGTGACAGTTTTTGGCCAACAACTAGAATGATGAAGTTACTGTTTATTGACATGTGGAAGACTGTAGGAGGAGCAAGTGTGGAGGTCAGTGTGGGAGAATCAAAAACTCAATTTTCAGCATGATAAGTCTGAGGTATCTACTAGATAATGAAATATGAAGTAGGAAATCAGATATGCCAATCTGGAATTAGGGGAGAGCTCTGTTGGTTCTCAGTGCTGAAGCCTTGAGAGACTGAACTTTTCTGTAAATCCCACTGACATTTTCAGTGTCAGTGAAATGAGTGAAGAAGTCAGTAAAAAATCAGTGAAAAAGCCATTACAACAACTAACTTAATTTTCAGGTGTCTAAAACATTGTAGTCTTTTATAAGCCACATCATTCTCTAACAGTCTGGCGCCAGCAATCAAGGTAATTCCAGCTCCAACAGAATAAAACTGTTGCAGTTAAAATGTGAGTCATTGTATCTTAGGAGTGGTGGGCAGTCTACCATGAGGAAGCATTGCCTATCCTGACCTCTTGCCTTCAGTGTCTCCTCCATGCACTTGGCTGAGTGTTCCATGGAGCTTGAAGCACTTACTTTGATAAAATCAGAGTGTTCAAATAAGGGCACTATCATACCAAGGATGGCAACAGGTGCACAAATTACCCACTCCTGACCTGGGGAGACAGTGACAAAAAATAACAAGACAGGAATTTTTCAATGCCCTGTAATTGTAATGGTCCTTTAAATTTATTAATGAGGATCCACTAATGGAAGGGAGGTAGTCATACAAACTCATCCTTTCATATTTTTCTACTGAATATAATCATGTGCTGTACCGTCTTCTAAGTTATTTCTGAATCTTTGCATTTCTCCCAATATTCAACAATTCTAATTTAATCCAAAAACATGTATAACTTCTATAACTTCATCTCATTAATATAATTAACAAGATTAGTTCTGGACAGAGTTCTGTGACACACCTCAAAAGTCTTCCCTCAGGCTGGACACTAATCCATTAATTGGCTTCTCTGGCCTGTAGTCTTTAAACTAGATATGACTTCATTTAATTATAGTATTATCTGCCCAAACTTTTCTGAACTAGTTCTAGCTTACAGTGATCACTGCCTTCCACTAATTTTCTACTCCAATATTTTTAGTTTGAAACATTAACTTTCTTTACTGAAAACCAGAACATCAGATAAAATAACTGATCTTTTAATTTAGTGTCTTTCTGCTTTACATTAATAGAATCTGTCAGCAAGGAAACTTACTTTATGTATGCTATATGAAAAGAGGTATAGTTTTTTAGCTTATTTAAATTCATTTAAGTTTTAATACCACACTGTTTATATTTCAACCTTGTGAATGTGAAATTTTGATACTTTAGTGGAAATTATTTAATGGAAATTATTATTCAGCTCCAATGTTATTACCCTGAGGTACTTTGGAATGTGCACACTATTTCTTCCTAATATATTGATGATCTTTTAGAGAAGAGAAACATACTAAAATAAAAATACTTTCTATGGAAGTAGGTTGTTCAGAAAAAAAGAAATGACAATTTTTAATAATTGTGCTATAAATTTAAAATATCAACATTTTAATATACAAGTTGTACTCATGGTAATCATCAAGGTTAACAGTTTACCCTTCATTTACAAAAAATGAAGCATTAGAAGCACATTAAAAAACAAGACAGGGAAAATTACATAAAGAGAAGACAGAGATTATATATATAAAGCATTTAAAAATCTTACCTCCTCACAGCATCGCCTGCTTACAATAGCCCTATAGTCAATTCTATCCCAGAGCTGGTCCCTTAACTTTAAGAAGTGAGGGAATAATTTTCTCCAGTTTTTCCCTAAAGCCCATGGAAAAATTTCGTATTTGGATTCTTCTTCATCTTCCTCAACTGTATTAGCGAGATACCTAAAAAAGAAGACCAACAACTCAAAAAAGAAATGGGTAAAGGACAGGAAGAGAGAGTTTACGCACATACAAAAAACCCAGCTTGTTTATAAACACAATAAAAGATGTTCAAGCCTTATGAATGATTAAAGAAATGTATATCAAAAATAGAGATACAATGAATTTTACATTGTTGAGTTCTGGATATTTTTATATTCCTATAAATTTTGAGCTTTGTTCTAGGATGCAGTTATTTGAAACAGTCTGATCCTTTCAAGTCTTGATTTCATGATTTGTTAGATGGATCTGGAGCAATGTTCAGTTTGGGCCTAATTAATCCCCACTAGGGCAAGATGTCTCCAAGTACTCTACTCAGTACTGAATTATTCAGTGTGAACTGGAAGTTTTTTCAGTCTGGCTGGTGCAAACAGGCACTGTTTGAGCCCCGGGTGAATGTTAGGCACTGTGTTCCCTCTAACCTTTTCTTATGGTCTTTCTCTACACTCAAATACCTGAGGGGGATTGGGCATGTACAAAAGTAGGAAAACAGGACAGATAAGAAAAAGAATCATTAGCCAATCAAAACTGATTGACATATGGTAGAAGTAATAGACAAAGACACTAAAACAGTTATAATTATTCCAGATGTTCAAAAAGACAAGTAGACACACTGAAAGTATACCTCTAGAGATGAAAACTTTGTGTACAGTGAAAATTACACTGAATGAGGCTAACAGCACATTAAATGTCACAGAAGGAAAGATTTGTGCACTAAAGACATAGCAATATAAGCTATCCAAAATGAAACACACCGAGAAAATGAAACAAAAATAATGAACAGAGCATCAATAAGCTGTGAGACAACTTCAAGCAGCTTAATAAAGGTGAAATTGGAATCCCTAAAGGGTGGTGGGTGGACAGAAAAAACACCTGAAGAAATAATTACTGAAAAATTTTGAAATTTGATGAAAACTATAAACCCACAAAGAAACTAGATAAACTCCAAAGCACAAAACATACAGAAAATTACACCAAAGCATATTGTAATTAATTGCTTAGGGCCAGTGATATAGAGAAAATCTTAAAAGCAGTCAGAGAAAAAAATAGACACATTAAATTATACAGGAATAGAGATAAGGATGAAGCGGATTTCTCACTGGAAACAATGCAAGCTCCACAGATGATTTTCTAAGAAAAAAAAAGGCAACTTGTAATAGAAGGATTTACAAAACATATAAGGGAACAAGGCAAAATGAACAGAAACAGGCTGTGAAGTGTGAAGATACTGGAATTAATAGACAAACACCCAATAAAGGGGGTCTTAAAAGCAAACAGAAAGGTAGGCAAATGATCCCAAGTGGAAGGTTTGAGATGCAAGAAGTAACAGTAATCAAAGATGTATAAATATGTGGGGAAATCTAAACAAATGTTGAATTTATAAAACAACAATAATAATGTCTAACTTTTTAGAGAGCATCATGTAGAACTAATGGAACTGTAAGATAAGAGAATAAACGTTGGGTCTTGTAATTAAAAATAACTAGGGTAATTGCTGAAAGAATAGGTGTAGAATGTAAGATTTCCAAAGAAGTAGAGGAAAAAAAGGTGTCAAAAGTAAAAATTTTTTAATTTCAATTAAAAAAAAGATAAAAGTAGAGGGGAAAGAATAAACAGAAAAAAAATGGAATATTTACAAAGTACACGACAAGATGATGGGAAAAAATGCAAATATATAAGAAACCAGAGTATTTTTTTCTGTAGTGAAAGTGAACTACAGCTACACATATCAATAGAGATTAGTCTCAAAATAATATCATAAAGCAAAAGAAGGAATTTACAGAAGACATGTACATATAATTCTTTTATTGTACAGCCCCAAAATAGGAATAACCAAATAATATATTATTTAGAGGTATATACATAGAAGCAAAAAACATGATTACTTGTGGAAGGAAGAGGCTCTAATTGGGAAACTGTGTGCTGTGACCTTCTAAGATTCTGGTAATGTTTCATTCTTAAATCAGGGGTACATGAATGTTTGTTTTGCTTTTATTCTTTCACACACACATATATATACACTCCAATCACTCTTCTGTAGATATTTCACATTAAAAATTTTTTAAAGCACACACAGAAGTGTGAGTACATTTCTATTCATGTAACATACACACTGGTTCATATATAGAAAATTATTTCTAGACAGATTAATATGAAACTGTTAATTATCCTTGGGGAGGGAGCTCAAGATCTTGAGATACGAGAAGACTTACTTTTAATTGTATACCCTATGTAGTCTTTTTAACCATGCACATATTCATATTTGTATGTGTGTGTATGTGTGTCTCAGTTTGTCCGATTCTTTGTGACTCCATGGACTGTAGCCCACCAGGCCCCTCCGTCCACGGGATTTTCCAGCTAAGAATACTGGAGTGGGTTGCCATGCCCTCCTCCAGGGGATCTTCCTGACCCAGGGATTGAACCCACGTCTCTTGCATCTCCTGCACTGGCAGGCAGGTTCTTTACCACTGGCGCCACCTGAAAAGTACCATTCATATTTAGTTACATTAACATGAGTACTTACATATTTTTATTCTTCCTTAAAATAATTATATATTTTAATATTATTTTATATGTATATTATTAATATCATAAAGGACCTCATTGTTAAACTCACTCACTTATTTGAGTCAAATTGTGTCCTTTGTGAAATTACATCAAGTAATTTCTCACTTTAGTATCCCTAGTAGTTGTTAGTAAACTGTAGACAGAGTTGGAAGAGATTGGCCCCTTTTATGCTTGCTGATTATGAAAAATCTATAATGCACATATTGAGTGCCGCACTCAATATGCCAGCAAATTTGGAAAACTCAGCTGTGGCCACAGGACTGGAAATGGTCAGTTTTCATTCCAATCCCCAAAAAAGGCAATGCCAAAGAATGCTCAAACTACTGCACAATTGCACTCATCTCACACGCTAGTAAAGTGATGCTCAAAATTCTCCAAGCCAGGCTTCAACAGCACATGAATCTTGAACTTGCAGATGTTCAAGCTGGATTTAGAAAAGGCAGAGGAACCAGAGATCAAATTGCCAACATCCGTTGGATCACAGAAAAAGCAAGAGAGTTCCAGAAAAAGATCTATGCCAAAGCCTTTGACTGTGGATCACAACAAACTGTGGAAAATTCTTAAAGAGATGGGAACACCAGACCACCTTATCAGCCTCCTGAGAAATCTGTATGCAGGTCAAGAAGCAACAGTTAGAACCGGACACGGGACAATGGACTGGCTCCAAATTGGGAAAGGAGTACGTCAGGCTGTATATTGTTCATCCTGCTTATTTAACTTACATGCAGAGTATATCCTGCAAAATGCTGAACTGGATGAAAACAAGCTGGGAGAAATATCAATAACCTCAGATACGCAAATGACACCACCCTTATGGCAGAAAGCAAACAACTAAAGAATCTTTTGATGAAAGTGAGAGGAGTGAAACAGTTGGCTTAAAACTCAACATTCAAACTAAAATCATCGCATCTAGTCCCATCACTTCATGGCAAATAGATGGGGAAACGATGGAAACAGTGGCAGACTTTATTTTGGGGGGCTCCAAAATCACTGCAGATGGTGACTGCAGCCATGAGGTTAAAAGATGCTTGCTCCCTGGAAGAAAAGCTATGCCAAACCTAGACAGCTTATTAAAAAGCAGAGACATTTCTTTACAGACAAAGGTCTGTCTAGTCAAAGCTATGGTTTTTCCAGTAGTCACGTATGGATGTGAGAGTTGGACTATGAAGAAAGCTGAGCGCCGAAGAATTGATGCTTTTCAACTGTGGTGTTGGAGAAGACTCTTGAGAGTCCCTTGGACAGCAAGGAGATCCAACTAATCACTCCTAAAGGAAATAAGTCCTGAACATTCATTGGAAGGACTGATGCTGAAGCTGAAACTCCAATATTTTGGTCACCTGATGCAACGCATTGACTCACTGGAAAAGACCCTGATGCTGGGAAAGATTGAGAGCAGAAGAAGGGGATGACAGAGGATGAAATGGTTGGAAGGCATCATTGACTCGATGGACATGAGTTTGAGCAAGCTCCGGGAGTTGGTGGTGGACAGGGAAGCCTGGCGTGCTGAAGTCCATGGGGTTGCAAAGAGTCAGACACTTCTGAGCAACTAAACTGAGCTGAACTGATAATGCACTATGGTACGGAGGAATCTGGTAGGCTACAGTCCATGGGGTCGCAAAGAGTAGGACACGACTGAGCAACTTCACTTTCACTTTTCAATATAGTATTAGGACCACATTATGATTCCATTCTACATTAACAATTTTTCAGGCTCCATGCAATGAAATGTCTGTATCTTACACATGTAAGTTGTCTTCTAATTAGAAATAGGTTTTTCTTGGAGCAGAGTTCATTTATTTTGCATAGGGTTAATTATGTTTATTCAAATAAAGAATTAAGAAATTATATGTTAGCCATTGAGGTATGCAGAAAAAGTAAGATACACATTCCTTACCTTTAAGAAGTTTATAGTCAAGTAGAAAAGGCAACCAAGTATGAAAAAAATACATAACTAAAAAAGAATATAGAAAATTAATAGTAGAAGTTCAGTGTGTTAAAAGAATATATAGAAAATAACTTGAATTAGTACTGTGGCTGAGAAAATATTTAATGAGAACTATTGAGTTGGGTGGGTTTCCCCTGTGGCTCATATGGTAAAGAATCTTCCTGTAATGCAGGAGACCCAGGTTTGATCCCTGGGTCAGGAAGATCCCCTGGAGAAGGGAATGGCAACCCACTCCAGTATTCTTACCTGGAAAATTCCATGGACAGAGAAGCCTGGCAGGCTACAGTCCATGGGCCTGCAAAGAGTCAGACACGACTGAGCGACTGTCACTTCACTTCACATTGAGTGGGGTTATATCAAAAGTATGATTAGATATAAAAATGGAAATTATGACTCATATTACTTTTAATATGAAGCTTATTATACAACATGCAATAAAACCTGACATGCTACTACACAATGTAGGCTAACAAAGTGCTTTGCTGGTAATAATTTTACAAAACTGTTCAAATCCAATTTGGGGCAAGTGGTAAGATTTACATAAAGTTTCTTTTGGCTTGTTTTCAATTTTCAGGTGAGAAAAAAACTACAAAATAGATATTGCATCAATATACAGATATAATACTAAGAGACACATTAACAGCAATACAGCTTAGTGTCAAATGGCTGGATTTGGCCATTGGCAAATCACACCTAAATCTGTGCCCCAGTTCTGATGCTTACTAACTTTTGTGATCTTGGAAAGCACTTAATCTTCCCAAGTTTCATTTTTCCTATCTGTAAAGTGGAGACAATTTAAAAATATATCTCATAGGAAAATTAAATGAGTTTATATAAAACATTTTTATGGTGCTTCGTACATGACACTCAAATTAGCTAATACTATTATATTCCTCCAATTTAGCAATCATCATCAAATTTTATACTGAGTTCACCTTTTCCTGTGCATGGGGAAATGTGTCTCCTGAAAACATGCAAAGAGCAATTTCTTCTAGTTCTATTTCTTGAATTACATTCTGAATTAAGTAGACTTTAAATTCTTCATTGCTAATAGCTGCTGTGATATTTAACTTCAATATGTTTATATGTAGCTCCTTAGTTAGGTACTTAAAATTATATTCATATATTTCAAACTGTAGCATTGTATCCAGGTACTGGGGTTTTGATACTGAGATTGTCTAGAGTATTTTCCACAAATGTTCAACTTAAAAGGGCAATAGTTATAATGATTTTTACTAAATATTAAATTTCAGAGAAGATATTCTGGCTATAAAAAGTCTCTAAGTCCAAAAGAGGAAAATTTGGGGATAATTCATATGGAACACTATATAAAGTATGACAATGTGAAAGGTACAATACAAACTCAAGTGGAATATTAAATAATAAATCTTAGGCATAAGATCAATGAAAAGAACATAAGAATATCCTATTAAAGTAAAAAAAAAAAACCATACAGCTTTTAAACAGGAAGGCCTATTCAAAGAAATATACCAAGGTTTAAACAGCCTCTATTTTAAATAAGGTATTGTATATATTGGGTTTCTCTGATAGCTCAGTTGGTAAAGAATCTGCCTGCAATGCAGGACACCCCGGTTCAATTCCTGGGTCAGGAAGATCCTCTGGAGAAGGGAAAGGTTACGCACTCCAGTATTCTTGGGCTTCCCTGGTGGCTCAGCTGATAAGGAAACTGCCTGCAATGCAGGAGACCTGGGTTCCATCCCTGGATTGGGAATAACCCCTGGAGAAGGGAAAGGTTACCCACTCCAGTATTCTGGCCTGAAGAATTCCATGGACTGTATAGTCTATGGGGTCACAAAGTGTCAGACATGACTGATAAATAACTACCATAAAAATCACTTAGCAGAAAGCATACTTACAGAGCAATAAAGAAATTTATCCTGGTATGCTCATTTACAGAAAATTTAGCTCTCTTGAAATAAACAAAGGTCATAGCCAAAAGATACTATAGAGAAAAAAGTTAAAAGTTAAAATTAATGTTTTGCTTTCATAAGTAAAACTGCTTTAAACTAGCTGTCTTTATATGCTAAAACAATAAAGCATTATTTATCTTTATTACAGAAACACCTGTTTGAGTCTTTATTTTTGGCTTCCTTTAATCCATATGAACAGTGAGAAATAGTTCTGGATCACTTATGATTAAGCCATAATTGGAATCAACTCCTAAATTTTATTCTTGCCAATATTTTTTGAACCCCAAACTCATTTTTTTATATTATTCAAACATACAAAGAAGCTGAAATAATAATCAAGGGAATAACCATACCCCTTTACCAAGATTCATCAACTGTTACTCTGTTGCCACACTGGCTTGATGTATGTGTATATGCAATTTTCCCGCCCTCAACTCTTTGAGTTAGTTGTAGACATCCATACTCAAAACACTCAAAATAATTCAAAAAATAAATTCTAACCAGAAATTAGAATCACATGGCTCTATTTTCACTGGGAAAAGTGTTTTAAATATATTATTAGGAAGACATGTCTAGCCTGTTATTAGGACCCATGCCAGGTTCTGCCTGTTCAAGTTAAAACAAGTTACAATACAAATATATTAGACTCCCTATCATAAAATGGCTAATTCATCCTACCTTCACAGGTTTGACCACAAAGGTGATTCCAAGTTTTTCAAGGTAACTTTCAGTAGAGGACTGGATACTAGTTTGTTAAGATACACTATTCCTGGTTAGTTACTTTAGAGACACTGCCCCCTGCTGTCCAACAACTTTAATTATTAAGGCACTTAAAACTAAAATTTTAACTTCAGAAGTTCACATGAACTGGACATTTGATATTAAGGCATTACTGTTAATTTTTAAAGGTATTAGTGACACTGATTATGTTTAGAAAGATCTCACTTTTTAGAAGTACGTCTTTAAATATTTATGGATAAAATGTTAGGCTGTCTGGGATTTGCTTCAAAATAATCCAGTTTTGGGCAGAGAAATGAGAAGCAAGAATGGCCATGAGTTGATGACTGTTTTAGCTGGGTGGTAGGTACACAGACGGTCTTTGTTCTATTGTCTCTACTATAATTTTAAATGTAGCACCACACATTTGAAATTTTCTAAAATTAAAATTTCAAACTTTAAAAGAAAACCTCCAATTTTATTTTTGTTACCTTAAGCTTAAAATAAGAGTTCATATCAATATTAAATTATTGGGTACTTAATCATGAGGTAGTCTGTTCATTCCATTTTCTGTTGGTTGGCACAATATCTTAAATGTGATATGAAGTCATGCTGCATTTTCTGATATGACTAACTGGTCTAAGATGACATTTATAAAGCTGAAATTCTAACTGTTTGGCTAAATCTAAAGAGTACAGAGACATCACAATCCCTACTGTATAAATCAGCCTCATGATGTTCTTTTATGAAACACTGATTCCTATATAAAGAATAAGATAAACTAATTTTACTCTACAAGATTATTGGGATTTGTTTCATTTAAATTATCTACAAAATATTAAAATGTATAATCGACCACTTTTATCAGATGTTATGACCTGATAAAAGGTAACAATTCTGATCAAAACATATTAAGCCTAATACAGCAAATATTTTATAACTATAAACGGAGTATAACTTTTAAAAATTGTGAATCATATTGTACACCCGTACTGTACATCAACCAAAAGCAAAACCAAACCAAAAAAACACCCAACCAACCAAACAAAAAACATATTACGTCTATATTGATTCTTGTTTTAAATCAAACAAATATGGGTTTAAGATTATATGAACCTAAATCAATAATATTTTACAATTCCTTGAGTACAGATGGAATGAATGTATGTTGCATACTAACATATAAGGATTCCATTTTGAAGGAGCAACGTTAAGTTAGTTCTTTTCTTAACTTTAATTAATATAATAGAAAATCATTATAAGGTTCATTAAAGTCCTGACAGTCCAGTGACATAAAAATGCTAGTTAATGATTATACTGTTATCAAATTTACCTTGTCTGCAATTTTACAGCAGCAGTCCATCCACAAGAAATCCTGAATTAAATCATCATCTACAACAAAAGAAGGCTATGACTTGTCTTTTGAAAACAGGTTTCCTTCTGAAGAATTAATTTTTACATAAGGAGATTATAAACAATGCTTATAAATCAAACAAAAATGGCTGGACTGGTGTTGTCCAAAGTATAGTTTTTGGTTCTTTAGTGTGTTTACCACTGCAAGCACTGTACAAAAAACTACCACTTTATCTTTTGGCTTCCCATCTGATGTGCCTTAATATATAGCCCAGACAGAGGGGGAATGCCAGAAATGTTTGATTTACTGAATATTCCAGTAGCTCTTTCAGGAAATGTTTTGGGTAGCTCTAGATGGGCTCTTTGTTAATTTCCAAAACAAATCCTTAAGAGGTGGAAATGGAATCTGACAAAAGATAACTCAGTCATTAAGAAATGACTCAATGAATACTCTGTTTTCTAAATATCTTTTACTTTTTTTTTTTAACCACTTTCTCCTTTTATGTACAGGGTATTTTTAGTTTTGGGTTCTTTTTCTATCCCCCTATTTATCTCACCTCTGTCCAATTATCTATTATCCAAATACACATGCAAATGTCTATGTAAAGAAGATTTAAAGTTCATTTGTTATTTATAACTAACATTTAATTTTGGAAAGACAGTATTATGACAAAAAGATCAACAGACAAAAGTACTGTTAAAAAGAATAACATCCAAAAAATAGGTAAAAAACACTCACTTCAAATGAAGGCTCAAATACATAATACCAAAATATATGTGTAGCTGTCAGAAAATAATTTGGAAAAAAAATCCACTTTTTCCCATTTCCCCCTCCATTTTTAGTTAAATAACTAAGTATAACTTTTTGTTACATCATAGAAATATCATCAGTGTAGTCAAATAAATGGAAAGTCCCAATATGAATCGATTTTCTGAGAATAATTAATCTCTGCCTTGTTAATTCCATTTCTATTTCTTAAATTACCTAAAATGTATTTTTCCTTATTTCCCACATTCAGTTACGAATAACAAAAAAGTTTGTGGGTAATAATTTTGCTCTACTCTTAATAAAGAGAGAGGTAACCTCCCTCCCCCATTTTTTAGACTTCTGTCCTCTCAGCAGGGCAAATACTCTTGTCCCTAACTCTCTCTTCTTTTATGCATCTCCTTTTCCTCTATAAGCAAGGAAGGTTGTTACCTGAATCTACCAATCTGTGATAGCTACTTGATTTGATTCAGTCCCACAGATAAGTACCAGAATCTATCTATCCAACCCTTTATTCTGTCTGCCTTACTACCTTACCTCAAAAAAAAAAAAACAAAAAAAAACGGTCCTCTTTTTTGGGCCAGTAGAAATACTACAAAGTTTCTTTTTGGCTATTTTTAAGAAGATTATCAGCAAAGTAGCACTGTTTCATGATCTGAACAAAATTTGATTTTATTATATGAGCATTATGATAAAGCATAGTTAACTTTTTATAATAGTCCCCAGAGATGATACTGAAACTTCTCTAGGTTCACTAACCTTGCCAGTTAGCTGAGTTTTAGCATTGAGTCCTGGGAAACCCCTCAGGCTCAGTGACACTGAGTCAGTTAGCTCACCTGAGACTTTATATGTATTTACTTTAAGTCAAACAAAACTCATGCTATGACCTTGAATTGCCCAGAATTTACATTTGACACTTGAATTAAGTAGTCTAGAAGCTAGATGAGTGAGAATTTCTACTCTAAAAGTAATAAAAACAAAAATCTAGCACTGGGGAAAAAAAAGACAAAGGTAAAAACAAATTTGGTTGGAGATAGAAACTCTGACACAGAAAATAACAGCATCCTTTTTGATTATCATGAAAATGATAAAACAGAACTTACATTCTCTCACTTTTAAGTACTTTATAATTACCTCTACTACAATATTTTAAACCTACCAAATAATTTAAAGAAAGCAGTCATTTCCTGACGCTGTATAACTAGACAGGGTCCTTTGGGCCGTTTAGATTTGTTGCTATTATGTGCATTTTTTTCAGATGCTGGCCAACTATCTTTAAAAATAGGACGCTTCAGGGTAATGGGTTTTTTAGGCTGATGCAATCTATTTGACCCCGATTTTACATGTACAGTGACGGTAGGTGGTGTCTCACAACACAGCTGATTATGTCTCATTTTGGTTTCCCACGATTCCTGTAAAAATAAAACACATAGTTATTTATCACACTCTTGTTCACTTCAAGAAAAGCTATGTTTCCTTTGGGCCTGGTATGCCTCTATTCCCAAATAATAAGATACTGCATACCATTTTGCTTTGACTTCTAGGGAACTAAAAACCAAATTTTAAAGTTAATTATAGAAACTGTGCTGAGTTTATAATCTATTTGTGGTATTCTTTTTTCCCGATAATTTTTATTCTGCTTGTATTGACATATTTTATCATGTGATTATTGTCATCTCAAACTTTCTATAGAATAAGGCAAACTGTTTTGAGAACTAAGTTATTATCAATATCATTATTATGTTAAAAAGCAATCTCACATACACACAAACATTTTCTAACTGGTTAATTCCTGGATATGTTATAAAACTCACTGATTCAACAAGTGTTTATTGATATTTTTGAAAAGTTAAAAACAATTCTAGCAAAGAAATGCATGCATTGAGGGATTTTCATAAATTGATCACTTTAATTTCTAAAGTTGTGAGTGTATGACTATGCTATTTGAGTGGCTGATTACCAGTATATATGAAAGTAAACTGCTATAGTCTAATAAAAATTGGAAGTTAATCCATCAATATTTAATGATATGCATAATCACTATTATGTCTGATGGTAATTAGTTCACATAATTACTAGTATTACTTTTATGATCAAAGTATTTATAGGGTAATAGGAAATGGAGTTATGAATAGACAAAGCAGCAAACTACTCTAAGACCCTAATGAGAATCTCTGAATCCATAACTCACAGTGACCCAGGCAGTGGTGCCTCCCTCGATGTTGAGTTAGGTACAGATTCTCCTTCCTGACTCTCAGAAACTTCCCTGCTGAAGGAAGGAATGGAAAATAAAATTGGATATAGTGAGGCTAGATCAGAATTGTCCAATATAAAGTGAGCCACATACATAACTTTGTATCTCTAAAGCCACATTTAAAAAGCACAAATAAGCAAGTCAATTCAATTTTACAAATATACTTTATGTAACTGAGTATATCCAAAATATAATTTTGGCATGTAATCAATATAAAAACTAATAAGACACTTTATATTCTTCTTTTATACTAAGTCTTTGAAATCTGGTGTGTATTATACTTATATCTCAATTTTGAATGCTAAAATTTGCAACAGTTAGTGAAATGCAGTCTTGCCAAAACAATGATCTAGGAAGTAAGGGAAAAATATTTTATATTCCTTCAATATTTAATTGTAAAGTAAAAATTCTTCAGTTGCACCTGCCACATTTCAACTGCTTAATAAGCACATATGGCTAGTAGCTACCCATATTAGACAGCACAGGGCTAGATTATGAAGAACTAGGCAGTGTAAATTATATTCAATTACTTTTATATATAATTTCTTCTCCTCTACTTTGCTTCCCTCCTCTACACTCCTCTTTCTCCCTAGATCCTCATCTGTATCTTTTTTTATCCCCCAAAGAAAAAGCAGCCTTACAATCTAGATGGAAAAAACTAGTTATGCTTTTCACATTGGGGTGTGAGGGCTAGGCTTAGGGAGTGGGGGACAGATGTACCAGAAAATAGAATAACTGTGGCACTTCTCCCAGGATGTCACTTTTACTTAATGTTAAGTAACTTAAAGTAGTGTTGCTTTATTAAAACAATCTGGGATATATGACCAAACAGAATGCAAATTTTCTATCAAAAAATAATGATCACATTTTACATTATCCTGCTTCATATAAAAATTGAGAAAATAGAAACAGGAGGAAATTCCCCAATAGAGATTCATTGAGATTAATAAGCAAATATTGGCAAGAGAGTTATGGAGAAGGAGCTTAAGGAAAGAAGCTATCAATGACACATTTTTGGTCAAATTCCAACTTTAGGTAACTTCTATTTTTGCTCTTCATTTAGACATACTAAGAGAATGGCAATAGTCAAATGAGAATTTTTTTTAAGACAGGATAATTTTTTTTATATTTTTTTCAAAATTTATTAATTGAAGGATAATTACTTTACAGATTTTGTTTTCTGTCAAACCTCAACATGAATCAGCCATAGGTATACGTGTATCCCCTCCCTCTTCAACCTCTCTCCCATCTCCCTCCCCATCCCACCCCTCTAGGTTGATACAGAGCCCCTGTTTGAGTTTCCTGAGACATACAGCAAATTCCTTTCGGCTATTTTAAATATGATAATGTAAGTTTCCATGTTACTCTCTCTGTACATCTCACCCTCTTCTCTCCTCTCCCTGTGTCCATAAGTCTGTTCTCTATGTCTGCTTCTCCATTGCTGCTAAGTCGCTTCAGTCATGTCCAACTCTGTGCGACCCCATAGATGGCAGCTCACCAGGCTCTGCCGTCCCTAGGATTCTCCAGACAAGAATACTGGAGTGGATTGCTATTTCTTCCTCCAGTGCATGAAAGGGAAAAGTGAAAGTGAAGTCGCTCAGTCGTGTCCGACTCTTAGGGACCCCATGGACTGTAGCCTATCAGGCTCCTTCGTCCATGGGCTTTTCCAGGCAAGAGTACTGGAGTGGGGTGCCATTGCCTTCTCCATTGCTGCCCTGCAGATAAATTCTTTGGTACCACTTTCTAGATCCCATATATGCATTAGTATATGCTATTTATCTTTCTCTTTCTGACTTACTTCACTCTGTATAATAAGTTCTAGGTTCATCCACCTCATTGGAACTGACTCAAATGTATTCCTTTTTATGGCTGAGTAATATTCCATTATGTATATGTACCCCAACTTCTTTATCCATTCATCTGTCAATGGACATTTAGGTTGCTTCCATGTTCTAGCTATTGTAAATGAACACTGGGGTGCATGTGTCTTTTTCAATTTTGGTTTCCTCAGGGTGTATGTCTAGGAAAGGGATTGCTGGGTCATATGGTGGTTTATTCCTAATTTTTAAAGGAATCTCCATACTATAAGACAGGATTTTAAAGTATGACTGAAGGCAAAGGGACAGAACTAGCTGAGAATAAATGTTAAAATACTGGACAAGAGACCTGGATTAAGACCTGATTCTCACCAGTGATATGATCTTAGGTTATTTAACTTCTGGGAGTCTCTCTTTTCTTGCTTGTGATAGTGAGATAATAAAAGCACTTTTTTTGTTTAGAAGCTGGTACATAGTAAGTAGTCATTTAAAGTTACCTATTATCAGGTATTGTTATAATACATATTTTGGAGGGTTAATGAGGAAAGGAACCATATGAATAACGCACAGTGCTGAATGTTTGGCAAAAACTCAACCTATGGCAGCACTATTATTGTACCTTTTTTACCGGAAGAGTATCTTTGAAGGAAAGAAGAGTCCCAATATGACAGATAACCAAATTTCACCTCAACTAATAAACGTAATTTAAATGTTAAAATTTTATTGGTAACAGGCACCATAGGTATAGTTTAATGTGCTCATGATAAAGAATAAAGTTTGTAAAGAGACAGGCTCTCAATTACTTCTAAAGTATTTTGATTTTTTTTTTTTTAGTTGAAGCTAGCTGGCCTACAGTCGTACTGGAAATGTTAGGAAAAGACATTTGTAAATTTTGATAAATAAATTTGTAAATTTTGAGTTGCTGAGATACAGCAACTCAGGTATCAGGATTCTGGTGCAGATGCTCCTGGAAAAAAAAGATGCGTTTAATGGGACACAAGAGGCAGGATGAATTAAAAACACTGCTATCCCGCGTTCAGCTGTATTAAGACGGGCGGGCTGCGGGGAGGCGTGAGCTCTTTCCTAAAGGCCTTACTTTCCGCAGCGGGGAGCGCCGGCTGAGGAGAGGGCACGGCGAGCCCTTGGGGACGCGTCTCCTTTGTCCTCTCCCCCTCCGACTAGTGAGGACAACCAGCAGAGCTGGTGAGCAAAGAGCGGCAAACTCCAACAAACATGGCCGAGGGGGGCTCCCTGCCTCTTTCTACTGCACCGTCGTCCTCCACCCTGCTCCTCCCGGCTCTGCGCAGTCCTACCGCTACGCCTACGCCTCCCACCCGGCACCTGAGGAAACTCAAGGGCGAAAGCGTGTGAGGAAGGGGTCGAGACGCCGCCGCCATAGCCTCACGCATTTAGGCCGGCGGGGTTGGAGGCAAGAGAGGACGGAGAGGCCAGGCACAACCAAAACTGCAGAGTCGCCGGCGAGGCCCGAAGCCGGAGAGCGAGCGGAGGGTACCTGCGGAAACCTGAGGCTGGTGAGCGATTGCCGGACTGGCGGCCAGCCTTTCCCAGAAGCCCTGCGCCTCAGACGGTTACTCGCAGTTCGCTCCACCGCGGGCCCCGAGATCTCCCGCCAACCCGAGCGAGGCCGACGCAGGCCAATCAGCGCCTAGAGCCCGCCCCTTGAGGGCGGGGGGGGCTAGCCCGAAGCTGCGCGCGCCACCTGCACACCTTCTACCGTTACCTTTTCTTGCTTCCCCTCCCGGAAAGGGCCTGGTAAAAAGGCGGGACCCTATCAGGCCTCTTCTTGCCTTTTAATATAACCCCTTTCCCTTGGACACATACCAAAGTCAGGCTTGGATTAGAGCCATTTATCTTCCCTCCAGCGAGACGGAGAGGCACCGCTGGGCCGGGACTTCTGCCCCACCGCACCAGGCATATACACTGGCAGGTAGGCAGAAAATGGAGACATCAATAGCGGGAGGACGAAGAATCAGAGAGGAACTTTGCAGCAGTAATTATAAATTGCTGCTACATAAAAATAATTACAGAAACAGAGGAAAAGACAACTTAAACTGAAAAATGTATGAATACTGTGGCTCACTGTGAGAAGGGGTAATGTTCTTCTATCCTGTTAAATCTATTGTTCTAACTTCTACAGGAACCTTTTCGTTTTGGCGGCATTCTAGCCCTTGGCCTGGTGCCTAGGATGTAAGGTGCTTAATGTTTGTTCAATGAATAAGTAAAAGGATTCTTCATAGCTTTTTAATTTTGTCCCTGACATTTTTTCCTCTTCACTTCTAATTTATAACCTGCTTCCTCACCCCTCTGATGTATCACGTTGCTGCAGTCTTCTAAATATTTTGAATGACTGCATACTACTCCAGAACGGATGGACCAAATTTAAATCGTTTTGATATTTGCATTGCTTCTAGATTTTTCAGCTACCACCATTGTTGTTGTTATTCAGTCACCAAGTTGTGTCTTGACTCTTTGCGACCCCATGGACTGCAGCACACCAGGCTTCCCTGTCCCTATCTCCCAGAATTTGCCCAAGTTCATGTCCATTGAGTCGGTGGTGCCATCCAACCATTTCATCCTCTGTCACGCTCTTCTCCTTCAATCTTTTCCAGCATCAGTTCAGTTCAGTTGCTCAGTTGTGTTCGACTCTGCGACCCCATGAATCGCAGCACGCCAGGCCTCCCTGTCCATCACTAACTCCCGGAGTCCACTCAAACTCATTTCCATTGAGTTGGTGATGCCATCCAGCCATCTCATCCTCTGTTGTCCCCTTCTCCTCCTGCCCCCAATCCTTCCCAGCATCAGGGTCTTTTCCAATGAGTCAACTCTTTGCATCAGGTGGCCAAAGTACTGGAGTTTCAGCTTCAACATCAGTCCTTCCAATGAACACCCAGGACTGATCTCCTTTAGGATGGACTGGTTGGATCTTCTTGCAGTCCAAGGGACTCTGAAGAGTCTTCTCCAACACCACACTTCAAAAGCATCAATTCTTCTGCGCTCAGCTTTCTTTACAGTTCAGCTCTCACATCCATACATGACTACTGGAAAAACCATAGCCTTGACTAGATGGACCTTTGTTGGCAAAGTAATGTCTCTGCTTTTCAGTATGCTGTCTAGGTTGGTCATAGCTTTCCTTCCAAGGAGTAAGCGTCTTTTAATTTCATGGCTGCAATCACCATCTGCAGTGATTTTGGAGCCCAAAAAAATATCAGGGTCTTTTCCAATGAGTCGACTCTTTGAATCAGGTGGCCAAAGTATTGGAGCTTCAGCATCAGTCCTTCCAATGAATATGCAGGATTGATTTCCTTATAAGATTGACTAGTTTGATCTCCTTGCTGTCCAAGGGACTCTCAAAGAGTCTTCTCCAGTACCACAGTTCGAAAGCATCAATTGTTCTGCTCACCCGTCTTTATGGTCCAGCTCTCACATCCATACATGACTACTGGAAAGACCATACCCTCAACTACGTGGACCTTTGTTGGCAAAGAAATGTCTTTACTGTTTAGTACACTGTCTAGGTTTGTCATAGCTTTCCTGCCAAGAGGCAATCATCTAATTTCAGTTCAGTTCAGTCGCTCAGTCGTGTCCGACTCTTTGCAACCCCATGGACCACAGCACGCCAGGCCTCCCTAGCCATCACCAACTCCTGGAGTTTACCCAAATCATGTCCATTGAGTCGGTGATGCCATCCAACTATCTCATTCTCTATCGTCCCCTTCTCCTCCTGCCTTCGATCTTTCCCAGCATCAGGGTCTCTTCAAACGAGTCAGCTCTTTGCATCAGGTAGCCAAAGCATTGGAGTTTCAGCTTCAGCATCAGTCCTTCCAATGAACACCCAGGACTGATCTCCTTGCAGCCCAAGGGACTCTCAAGAGTCCTCTCCAGCACCACAGTTCAAAAACATCAATTCTTCGGCGCTCAACTTCCCTTATAGTCCAACTCTCACATGCATACATGACTACTGGAAAAACCATAGCTTTGACTAGACGGACTTTTGCTGGCAAAGTAATGTCTCTGCTTTTTAATATGCTGTCTAGATTGGTCATAACTTTCCTTCCCAAGAGTAAGCGCCTTTTAATTTCATGGCTGCAGTCACCATCTGCAGTGATTTTGGAGCCCCCCAAAATAAAGTCAGCCACTGCTTCTAATTTCATGTACACTTAAAAAGGAATTTGGCCTTGCCTATTTGTGGTGCATGCAAGCTCAGTCCTGTCCAACTCTTTGTGACCTCATAGACTGTAGCCCGCCAGGCTCTTCTATTCATGGGATTCTCCGGCAAGAATACTGGAGTGGGTTGCCATTTGCTCCTCCAGGGGATCTTCCCAACCCAGGGATCGAAACTGTATCTCCTGCAGGCAGATTCTTCACCACTGAGCAGCCTGGGAAGCCCCCTATTTGTAGTACTTCCTAGCAATTAGTTCCTCAGTCAGCAACTCTGAAGAACGATTATTTAGTTCCCTTCTTTCTTGGGCTCTCACCCAGTTACATGATGGCAAAAACCACCTACGTGTAAGAGGATACAATCTGGGAATTCATTTTTCATTTTAAGCATCTTGGACATTTTCTCGAATGAACCAGGAAACAAACTGGCTGTGAAAACCTTAAATATCGATGCTCTTGAAAAAACACTGCTTCAAGCCTCATCCCTCTTTCTCTGGTGGTTCTCTTTTCCCCAAGGTATCAGGGTTTACTGTGATTACTAGTTTCCAGCCTTGGGTACAGAATGTTTACTGAACACTGAATGTCTACTACAGGCATGCTGCTTTGCAGACACTACATTTTCTTTTTTACAGATTGAAGGTTTGTGACAACACTAACAGACCTGTGCAAGTCTGTTAGCGCAGCTTTTCCAGCATTTTCTCACTTTATGTCTCTGTCACATTTTGGTAATTCTTGCAATATTTCAAACATTTTCATTATTATTATATTTGTTATGGTGACCCATGATCAGTGATCTTTGATGTTACTAATTATTTTGGGGTGCCACAAAGGGAACCCATAAAAGTCCTCTATAAATGTGTTTTGATTGTTCCACTAACTGGCCGTTCACTCATCTCACTCCCTTTCCTTGGGCCTCTTCCCTGAGACACAACAAAATTGAAGTCAGGCCAGTTAAGGTTTTACAGTGGCTACACAGTGTTCAAGTGAAAGGTAGAGTTGGATGTCTCCCATTTTAAATCAAAATCCAGGCATCTTTTACATAAATGGGACTGCATAAAATTTAAAAAATGAAATATTTGATATGTACAAAAAATATTAGTAATACATCTAAAACCAGATGTTCAAGCTGGTTTTAGAAAAGGCAGAGGAACCAGAGATCAAATTGCCAATATCCGCTGGATCATCGAAAAATCAAGAGAGTTCCAGAAAAACATCTATTTCTGCTTTATTGACTATGCCAAAGCCTTTGACTGTGTGGATCACAATAAACTGTGGAAAATTCTGAAAGAGATGGGAATACCAGACCATCTGACCTGTCTCTTGAGAAACCTGTATGCAGGTCAGGAAGCAACAGTTAAAACTGGACATGGAACAACAGACTGGTTCCAAACAGGAAAAGGAATACATCAAGGCTGTATATTGTCACCCTGCTTATTTAACTTATATGCAGAGTACATCATGAGAACGCTGGGCTGGAAGAAACACAAGCTGGAATCAAGATTGCCAGGAGAAGTATCAATAACCTCAGGTATGCAGATATACACCACCCTTATGGCAGAAAGTGAAGAACTAAAGAGCCTCTTGATGAAAGTGAAAGAGGAGAGTGAAAAAGTTGACTTAAATCTCAACATTCAGAAAATTAAGATCATGGCATCTAGTCCCATCACTTCATGGGAAATCAATGGGGAAACAGTGGAAACAGTATCAGACTTTATGTTTTTGGGCTCCAAAATCACTGCTGATGGTGATTGCAGCCATGAAATTAAAAGACGCTCACTCCTTGGAAGGAAGGTTATGACCAATCTAGATAGCATATTTAAAAGCAGAGACATTACTTTGCCAACAAAGGTCCATCTAGTCAAGGCTATGGTTTTTCCAGTGGTTATGTATGGATGTGAGTTGAAGTATAAAGAAAGCTGAACACCGAAGAATTGATGCTTTTGAACTGTGGTGTTGGAGAAGACTCTTGAGAGTCCCTTGGACTGCAGGAAGATCCAACCAGTCCATCCTAAAGGAGATCAGTCCTGGGTGTTCATTGGAAGGACTGATGTTGAAGCTGAAACTCCAATACTTTGGCCACCTCATGTGAAGAGTTGACTCATTAGAAAAGACCCTGATGCCGGGAAGGATTGGGGGCAGGAAGAGAAGGGGACAACAGAGGATGAGATGGTTGGATGGCATCACCAAGTCGATGGACATGGGTTTGGGTAAACTCCGGGAGTTGGTGATGGACAGGGAGGCCTGGCGTGTTGTGGTTCATGGGGTCGCAAAGAGTTGGACACGACTGAGCGACTGAATTGAACGGAACTGATAACCTGTCATACTTCCAATTAGTCATTTTTTTTAAACTTTAAAATTCTGCTTGCAGGTATTTTGACCCAACATTTTGAACAAACCAGTCTTGCTGATTATGATTAAAACTGGTCCCTAGGCCAAATTAAAATAGTGGATGCTGGGAGACTTCCCTGGTGGTCCAGGGGCTAGGACTCTGTGCTCCCAACACAGGGCGCCCAAGTTCGATCCCTGGTCAGGGAACTATATCCCACATGCCACAACTAAGTCCCAGTACAGCCAAATAAAGAAATAAAAATTAATGTTTAAAAAAAAAAAGTAGTGAATGCTAAAGCTTCAAATATTTGTAGTTGATTCTTTCCATTCAGGAACAGAAACTGACCAACATAATCCATGTGATCCATCACATTATCAGTTATCTAGTGTGTTCAGTGATTTTGAATGTCATGACATTTGGAATAAAGATAAATTTGAATACAGAAAATCATTAAAAATCAGAGAGGAAAAACGACGTAAATTAGACAGGGAAGAACAACAGAAATTAGTGACACTAGAATTTTAGATACTCTTCTCCTAAGAAACAAAGTTTTATTTATTTCAAGTAACAGTGTTACCAAGCAAATAATATTTGTAATGAACACAGTATATGAAAAGAAGCTGTTAAAGTGGTTTGAAGACTGAATAATTTTAAAATGTGATAAACTTCTATTCTTCAAATTCAATGACCAATATTAATTTGCTTAATTAGTGACTATTCAGTATTAACCTGACAAAATTATTATAAAAACTCAGTATAGAGGATCCAAATTAATGTGTTTTGACTAATACTAAGATTAATAAAAGACTGCCCTGTTTCCTCCTGAAGGCTTATTTTCTAGACCCCCTTCACATTGTGCCTACTAAGAGTACATCTAAAATTCTATTAAAAATTGTTCAACTTACTCTTCAGTTGGGAAGATATTTAAATCACATTAGATAAAAGCCTGTTTGACCTAATATTTATTTTAACAATTTTTAAAAAGAACCAATTCAGCATGAAAGACATTAAAAATCTATTTGAATAAAATGTGTTCAAATGTTTCACTGTAAAGGGAAAAAAACGACCAAAATAACCAGTCAGGCTTCATATCAATTAGACAACTTTTACTAATGAGAAAACTACATTTAAAATGTGCTTTTAAACAAAAAGGAATTAGAAAAAAAAAAGACATATGCATTTGAGAGAACTTTGCACTGTGCTGAAAATCAAATCTCCTGCAGTAATACAATACGCCAATTCTTAAGATGTAAGTTAATAGAATTCTCAATTTACATTTTCAAAGACAATATTAAGGTCAAGATTTTCACATCTATGGTAGCACTTATAGGAGGGCATTTATAAATATGATGTCCATCCCTATGAAGCTTACAAATTTGACAATGCTCAATAATAGCTTTTAGAATCACATCCAAAAGTGTTGCACCCAAAGAATTACAAATCAGTGTCCTGTAAGTTCTCCTTCTAAAATCTTTATGTTGACTCTTCTACTCCTGTCATTTGTTAATACTACCCTTAAAAAAAAGAGAACAGGAAAAGAAATGCTGCAATAAACCCTTGATCATGTACAGAAATTATTGCTACTATAGTTCACTACAAAGCATGTCTATACAATATCATATGAATTTTGATCATGAAAAATCAGAATAAAAATCTTTAATGACATAAGCCTTAAAATCGTATACAACATTCACATGGCAATATTAGACAGTCAAGCACCCAATACCATGGTTGACAAATGTCCCACTGACCAGCATTCATATAAATACATCCTTCGTACAGAGGGAGAAAAAAATAGTGTCAGCTTTCCAAGGCTTGTCAAAAAAGGATTCTCATGTTCTGTGGATCTAAAAACAAAAAACAACAAGAACAAAAAAAACCCCAAAAAACAAAACCAATGCAGGTGAGGGTGTTACCAGAAAGTTAAGCATGCCAAAAAGGTGTTGCGTGCGAATTAAAACCTAAAGCCAAGGTACCACATAATCACATTACCAACTAGTTGGGTATACTAAATGAGCCTTATCTTAAATGAAATGCTACTGCACAATAGAGCATCAATAAGTTAAAATCAGAGTGCACAAACTCAAATCGGTGGCAATTTCTGTATGAAGCAAAATATTCACTATCAGCTGTAACGGTTGCCCAAACTGATTAAATCACTCGATTGGACAGTTTGCATATTTTTAAAAATATCTCTAAATTCCTTTTTACTGTAATGAGGCATAAGTTTTCTTAGTAAGATCAAACAGGTACATAAGTAAATAAGCAATGGAAAATTAATAGTTGATGAATGTCTTCAAAAATCTTCCCACATTGCACTTTTTAAAATGTTTGGGGAAAAAATTTAAAGAATTTGCCATTATTTCAGCAAAAACAAACAAACAAACCAAAACAAGCCCAAAATAATTAAACAACCAAGCAACACTAAAACCACATTACACAGATGGATCATCATGCTTTCATCTGGTTTAACTATCACATCTAGTTTAACTGGGATGCTTTTCAGCTTTAAAAACTGTGATACGTGAAGATGTAACTTTAATGGGTAATTCTGAATTTGGATTTAACTTTGTTGAATATTATAACAGAGTATACTTATTACAATACAGTGTAGCACATCTTTCTATTAGAAAAAAATTTAAGATCCTTTACCCGTCTCCTTAAGTTAAAGGTGTGACATCATAAAGGGTGTCAAATGGCTGGATGGTTTTACAGTGCACACTTAAAGATTATGAAGTATGTCCTTAACAAATCGGATGGTTTCTTTACAGAGTTCCTTTCTTCACCTTTTCTTCGGTGGATTAGCTGTTCGAGGTGGAGTGACAGGACGTCCTGAATTCAGTCCACCATATTGGTACTTAGCTTTCTTTTCAGATGGTTTCAATATCTTAAAGTAAATAATTTAATAACAATGTTACCTTTTTCAAGTACAATAAGGAAATGTTACATAGTAGGCTTCTCAATAAATGACATCAATTGTAAAATTGTAGGAAAAAATAGCAAAGTTCTACAATCATTTCTCATATTTAAAAAGTATCAAAAAATAGATAAAAAGTACAAATGTCTCAATATCTGAATATTACTATTATTGGTCATTCCATTGACAATTTAGTGACAAAAGCTCAAGTACACGAAACCCATCAACTATTCAATCCTTAGATCTAAGTATAAAAATTTTCAAACTAGTGTATCTCTCTGATGAGGAAAAAACACCAAGAGTCAAAAGACCCAGGTTCTCATAATTCTCCTGTTTATTTAGAGCGTAATTAGTCACAAATTCTTCAATCTTCATTTATTATGTGTATACAGATCTTTCATTTAAAAAAAGCTATATATGTTATGTATTATAAAGTTCACCATTTAAAATGTAGAAAGACAACAATTTTTAACATATTTACAACTATGAAACCACTGGTATAATCTAACATTAGAACATGTTTGTCACTCCAGGAAGAAACTTTGTTCCCAAAAGCACTCACTCACTCTATTTCCATTATTGACTGCCCTAACCCCTTTCAACTCTAAGCAATCACTACTTTACTTTTCTCTATTGAACTGTCTTTTCTGGCTATTTTTAAAAAATGAAACCAGACAATTTGTGCTATTGTGACTGGCTTCTTTCACTGAGATAATGATTTTGATGTGGCATGTATGAGTACTTTATTACTTTTAATTGCCAACAACATGCCATTTTACGGATACTCCACATTTTGTTTATTCATTCTTTAGCTGATGAACATTTGGGTTGTTTCTACCTTTGTTTATTAAAAATAATGTTCCTATTAATATGTATATATACATGTATTTGAGTACTGTTTTCAATTCTTTCAGGTATATACCTAGGAGTGGAAATGCTGGGTCATATAGAAACTTTATGTTCAACTTTTTCAGGACCTGACAAACTATTTTCCAAAGTGGCTGCACCATTTTCCATTCCCACTATCACTATATAAGGTTCCAACTTCTCCACATCCCCAGCAATACTTTGGTTATACAAAACACACACACACACACAAACAAGAAAACAAACTATTAATACAATTCCATTATGGCAAATGTTGAAGGATATGGCCTGGTTACTACATTTAAATTCTGAATGAGAAATCAAACATTTAGCATTCAATTGTATTAGCTGATAGTAATGGAAACCCCTCTCACATTTTTTAAGAGAAATACAGTGTGTTAAGGACAAAAAAATAAAGTTATTTTAGTCCATGAACAAGAATGATTAAGTAGTATGCTAAAGCTGGTCTCTTTTTTAAATGTAAATGTTTCTATATTCACAAATGGATACTTTAAGATTATTTGGAAGGTTTTTCTAGGTAAATTTCTACATCATTTTCGTCATAGTTCATCAACTCTTTCTACTCAACACCTGTCCCATCCATTCATCTTGCAAAAGAAAACAAAATCTGAATTCACATTCTTTTAGTAGCGAAGCCACTACCTAAGGATTCATACAGGAATTTACCAATTTAAACACATGCCATCAAGAATGACTGACATGACTTAGGTTCCCTAAAACTCTAATTATACCTGAAAGGCTGGAGTATTTGTGAATGAAAATAGAAATCTATAGGGAGTCCAAGAGTGATAATTACTTCTGAATAAAACTGATTTCCTATACTTGCTCAAGGAAAGAACACAAATCTGAAAGAAAATTCTTCTGACAATAGTTTTAAATTAGATTTCTAGATGTTAACTTATAGTTACCAAAGGGGAAAAAGAGTAGGGGAGGGATAAATTGGAGTTTGGGATACAAACTACTATATATAAATTAAATAACACGGTCCTACTGTACAGCACAAGGAATTATATTCAATATACTGTAACAAATCAAAGTGGAAAAGAATATAAAAAAGAGTATGTATGTAACACTTTGCTGTATACCAGAAACTAATTCAATATTGTAAATCAACTATACTTCAATTAAAAAGATTTCCAGTTGTTAAAAATTTATATTTAAAAAGAGAACAAAAAGAAGAAACAAACTAAAGTATACTTATAGCATACCTGAAATGAACACATCAAAGTTTCATCCACACTCATCATTCCACCAGCATTATCAAACTCGCCACAGTAATTTGGCGCTGAAAACAGGGTTACCAATTGTCGCTTAGCAAAGAATTCATATCCATCTTCCACAACCTGGCAGAGAAAAAGTCAAAAGAAAAAAACATTTATGTATATTTAAAAATTTTCAACCACCAGTACTAATTAAGATAAATGTGACAAAGACCTGAAAAAATACAAACCCCTATTTGGTTTGGGAAGCCCAATTTTTATTCTTAAACTTACCCGAGAATATTAAAATTGGCTTTCCTTTTCTATAAAGGCAGGAATTTAGCTTAAATGAAATAAATTCATGATTACTGAAGTTTAAAAATACCATTTTCAAGTGTTCTACTACCATTCTCCATATGCTAACAGGAACAGTGTCTAAAGGGAGCTGAGATACCACATACTTCTTAGATGATGGCATTATGGTCCAACTATAAAATCCTTAATTCAACAAACAATAATCAGACAATGAAAGATAGATTATGTTATGAACATTTTTCTTCTCCTTTCTAATTTCCTATTAGTATTACAAACATTGAAAACTTTACTAAGCTGAGCTTAATTTACACAGATCGTGCTACTACAAATAGGCTGCTTATCGATTTTTATAACTCTTTTCCTTAATGATTTAAGATGATTTCTAGAATCTGTTGTCAATGCCTCAGTGAATTAAACAATTTATGTTTCTCAGATCTACAACTTTGAGAGGTAGGCAATGATATGTAAACATTTTCTATTTATTTACAGAACAGGTAAAAATACATTTGGAAGTCTTTTATGTATTCTCCTGCTGCTGCTGCTGCTGCTGCTAAGTCGCTTCAGTCGTGTCTGACTCTGTGCGACCCAATAGACTGAAGCCCACCAGGCTCTGCCGTCTCTGGGATTCTCCAGGCAAGAATTCTGGAGTGGGTTTATGTATTCTATGATTAAGCAAAATTATCCTGCAATACTTGGAGAAAGCACTTCCACAACCATCTACATTTTTATATAATTCCTACCTAGGTATCAGGCACATGTTCCTGTTGTTATTACTTCATGGTAAAATTTAGGTATTAACCTTTTCTGTTAAGACCTTGGCCACCTTATCAACTCCAGCTCAGCATACTGCCTAGCATTCAGTACATCCTTTTAGTTCTTAGTTTGCTTGTTCATATGTTTATTTATTCACATATTTACCAAAAGAACAGGGTTTTTTTAAAAAGGAAATTTTGTGTTGTTTCCCATTGTAAGTCTCTTAATTTTAGAGATAACAGGCTTGAAAATAAGCAGAACAGGATTTGGAGGTGTCTAGAAAATGACCATGGCATCCATCACTGCACGGGAAATAGGAGGGGAAAAAGTGGAAGCAGTGACAGATTTTATTTTCTCCAAAATCACTGTAGCCATGAGGTTAAAAGATACTTGCTCCTTGGAAGGCAAGTGATGACACACCTAGACAGAGTATCAAAAAGCAGAGAAGGCTGAGCGCTGCAGAATTGATGCTTTGGAATTGTGGTACTAGAGAAGACTCTTGAGAGTCCCTTGACTGGAAGATCAAACCAGTCGATCCTAAAGAAATCAACCCTGAATATTCCTTGGAAGCTCTTCTGTTGGAGCTTCAGCATCCAATACTTTGGCCAGTTGATGCAAGAAGCTGACTCACTGGAAAAGACTTATGCTGGGAAGATTGAAGGCAAAAGAAGAGAGAAGCAAAGAATGAGATGGTTAGACAGCATCACCAACCAAATGGACATGAATCCAAACAAACTCTGGGAGACAGTGGAGGACAGAGGAGCCTGGTGTGCTACAGTCCACACGGTCACAGAGTTGGACACAACTTAGCGACTGAATAACACAACAACAAGAAATCTTATATAAACACAATGCTCACTGATTAAAAGACAACTTTGCCAAAAGCAAAGAATTTGGGGATATGACTTCATTCAATTGAACTAGAAAATTTTAACAGAAAAAATGGCATGTGATATACAACATGTACAAAAAATGAGAAGCCTGTCATCTGTGTTACCACATAGGATCACATAAAGAGGTAGAAGCAGTCAAGGCTTATGGGGCACAAAGCTGCAGAAAAAAACTATATAAGTATATATAGCATACAAGTAACTCAATAAATTTTACCTTAATAAACAAGGAGTCTTTAAATATTTACAAATTTAAAATATGTAAGAGCAGCTAAAAAGGATTTTAAAAATGTATTTCAAATCAGTTATGTTCTAGAAAGCATGAGGACTGGATATTTACTTAACACCCTGATTCAATAATTACCAAGACTTTTTTACATTTATTTCATCTATCTCCCTGCTCCTTTTTCTGATGTATTTTAAAACAAAACATCTTACCACTACATACTTGAGCATGCATTCCTGGAAAATATGGACATCATTCTTACATAACAATACAATTCATCACAGCTAAAACAATTAACAATGACTCCTTGGTATCTAACACAGTCTATAATCAAATCTTCCCAATAATCTCAAAAATGTCTTTTTAAAGTGTGGTTTGTTCTTATCAAAATCCACACAATGTATTTGATTGTTATCTATAATATGTAACTATCATATTAAAATGGGATCAAATATTTCTAGAAGGTTGCAGACAAGCACTGAAAAATTTGTTACTATTGCAATACACTACAAAAATATATTCCTTTGAAATCTTTCCTCTTAGAGGATAAGAAAGAGTTAACTAATCATTAGGTTATTAATTGTGAAATCAAGGTATAGGATTTACCTCTTCTGTTTTTCTTGTAATAATTAGCTTTCTTAGATCTCAATTTTCTCAAAAAAAAACAAAAAAACAAAAACAAAAAGGCATATACCTGGATGAAGTTAATAAATATCAAAACATCCAAAAGTTTTGTATTTCATACCTGATGAGCTCGACAAATCAAGTCTAAATCATGACGATTCAGAAATTTACTGACTACATCAGCTCCAAAAGTGAAGGAAACACCGCGATCATTTTCTCCCCACCCTTGCACATCCTTATCTGGGTCAGACCACAGCAAATCACAGAGCAAACCTTTAAAGGATAAAAACATAGCAATGAAAAGACAGAATTTATAAAATAAAGTATATCTACATCACATTTCTTCTCCTGTCCTCCTACCTTTTAATAAATACTGCCAACCATTGCCCCCTAGTATCCCAGCCTATAAAACTCAGCCATTTTTTGTTAAAGTAACCACACATATACAATGTTGCCTGGCTTAAGGCAGTACTCCCCAGCCCTTTAAACAGGTAAGAAATATATGCACGGAATGCTCTAAAGGAATGATATTGGAAAAGCATCTTCATCTTTTGTCTATAGTTTCTCTGTATGGATACCAATTGACTCAGCAGCATTTCCTGAATAATTTCATCCTTTCCTTACAGATCCTGCTTCTGGTGCTGTAATCTATTCCATTAATCTACTTTATCACTGAGACAACAACACACTAAAGCTTTTAAATAAATCTTTCTATGTAGAAAGTCTATCCCCACTCAATAATTTTCTTCAGGACTGTCTTGGTTACTTTTAATCCTTTGTTCTTCTATATATAAACCTCTGAATCAGTTTGTCTAATTCTGTGAATCCAACTGAGATTTTGTTGTAACTGCATTTGATCTATAGATCAATTTGAGGGAAGAAAACATTTTCTACAAAAGCCTGGAAGATTTAAATAAAGTATGGAGGGACAAAATCAGATCAAATCCTTGACTTTATAGTAATGTTTCAGGCTTAAAAAAAAAACAGAGCTAAAAATATTTAAATATTGGTGACAGAAGATAGGATGGTTGGATGGCATCACTAACTCAATGGACACTGAATGTGAGCAAACTCCTGGAATGTGAAGTCAAGTGGGCCTTAGGAAGCATCACTACGAACTAAGCTAGTGGAGGTGATGGAATTCCAGTTGAGCTCTTTCAAATCCTAAAAGATGATGCTGTGAAAGTGCTGCACTCAGTATGCCAGCAAATTTGGAAAACTCAGCAGTGGCCACAGGACTGGAAAAGGTCAGTTTTCATTTCAATCCCAAAGAAAGGCAATGCCAAAGAATGCTCAAACTACCGCACAATTGCACTCATCTCACACGCTAGTAAAGTAATGCTAAAAATTCTCCAAGCCAGGCTTCAGCAATACGTGAAAGTGAACTTCCAGATGTTCAAGCTGGTTTTAGAAAAGGCAGAGGAACCAGAGACCAAATTGCCAACATCCGATGGATCATCAAAAAAGCAAGAGAGTACCAGAAAAACATCTACTTCTGCCTTATTGACTATGCCCAAGTCTTTGACTGTGTGGACCACAACAAACTCTAGAAAATTTTTAAAGACAGGGGAATACCAGACCACCTGACCTGCCTCTTGAGAAATCTGTATGTAGGTCAGGAAGCAACAGTTAGAACTGGACATTGGAACAACAGACTGGTTCCAAATAGGGATTAGGAGTACATCAAGGCTGTATATTGTCACCCTGCTTATTTAACTTATATGCAGAGTACATCATGAGAAACGCTGGGCTGGATGAGGATGAACACAAGCTGGAATCAAGACTGTCAGGAAAAATATCAACAACCTCAGATATGCAGATGACACCACCCTTATGGCAGCAAGTGAAGAACAAAAGAGTCTCTTGATGAAAGTGAAAGAGGAGAGTGAAAAAGTTGGCTTAAAGCTCAACATTCAGAAAACTAAGATCATGGCATCCGGTCCCATCACTTCATGGCAAATAGATGGGGAAACAGTGGAAACAGTGACAGTCTTTATTTTTTAGGGCTCCAAAATCACTGCAGATGGTGACTGCAGCCATGAAATTAAAAGATGTTTGCTCCTTGGGAGAAAAGCTATGACCAACCTAGACAGCATATTAAGAAGCAGAGACATTACTTTGCCAACAAAGCCTGTCTAGCCAAGGCTATGGTTTTTCCAGTAGTCATGTATGCATGTACAAGCTGGACTATAAGAAAGCTGAGTGTTGAAGAACTGATGCTTCTGAACTGTGGTGTTGGAAAAGACTCTTGAGAGTCCTTTGGACTGCAAGGAGATCCAACCAGTCCATCCTAAAGGAAATCAGTCCTGAATATTCGTTGGAAGGACTGATGGTGAAGCTGAAACTCTAATACTTTGGCCACCTGATATGAATAACTGACTCATTTGAAAAGACCCTGATGCTGGGAAAGATTGAAAGCAGGAGGAGAAGGGCATGACAGAGAATGAAATGGTTGGATGGCATCATTGACTCAATGGACATGAGTCTGAGTAAACTCCAGGAGCTGGTGATGGACAGTGAGGCCTGGCGTGCTGCAGTTCATGGAGTTGCAAAAAGTCAGACACAACTGAGCAACTGAACTGAACTGAAACTCCAGGAGATAGTGAAGGACAGGGAAGCCTGGAATGCTGCAGTTCATTAGGTTGAAAAGAGTTGGCGTGACTTAGCGATAACAACATCTTCATCATTCTAACAGTAGTATAAATCTTAGGAGGGACCGAGATCATCTTGGGAATGTAAAGTAAGAAGACCAATTAATCTACTCTGAGAAATCAAACATTTAATACGCAGGCAGAGAAGGAATGAGCAGTAAGTACTGGAAAGGTATTGTCAAAACAAAAGAAGAGATTAGACTAGCAAGTCTCCTGAAAGGGTAAGAATTAACCTAGAAGTAGGAAATGGTTAAGCTTCAAGTACAATGAATAAATGCTAAGGAAAGACTGTTTTAGAATGAGTTGGCGTCAAAGATTTTTTTTGATAATCCATATACTAATACAGCTTATAACAAAAGGAGATCTTCATTTTGAGTCACAGTATAGCTTATCTTGGTAGGGGTAGTATCTAAAACATACTGCAGAAATGGTGGCAATGTACACTTAATTTCTACCATCATTTTCTAAGCTCCTGTCATAAGAAATCCACCAATATAATAAATCCACTAGGATGGTCTCAATTTACAAGCTCTTTCTGGTTTCTAGAGAATCAGAAGCTGATTCTTTAAATACACACACACACACAGCTCTGTAACGCTCATAGTTCCCAGTCTGTTTCCACAAAAGCAGCAGTGAGGAGGTTAAGATACTATTCTATGATTTTTATATGATTAAAAAAACTAGAATGTAGTTGGCCTTCGGGACTATGTGGAAAATGCAACAGCCTGGATGCATACAAAATCAAATAATAGTAGCAACAGCAATGTGGTGTTCTTCAACCTTAACGGAATCAAGACAAGAATCTGAGAATCAGGGTTTAATGTTTATAATCCAAGCCCTAATGAATAAGTATTATAATCATTAGGCTATTGTTTCAACAATATTAATTTAGAAAATAAATTTCTAAATACGACAAACAATATGAAAGCTCAAAATGGCCATTTCATGGCATCTCAAAAACTTCCTATTAAAATATGATGGAAAGAGAAACCTAACATGCCATCTTTGAAACTGATTTATGCCTGAACTATACCATCAACAGGAACTCTCAAGATGTAATCACTTGAAATTTGTACCTTATTTTAAATAAATACTCTATTATTACTTAAGTACTAGCTTCTATTAGGTTTAGTCAAATATATTCTAAATTACAATCAAAATCTGGAAAAATGCATTTTTTAAAAATAATCAACACAAAAACACTGTGTTACTCTGTTATGAGACAATGTACTGCAATATGTCAGTGGCTTACTGATAAAAGAGGATCTATACAACTGTTTATATGGTTGATGTTTAGTCATGAGTAGCATTCTGAGTGATATCATTACGCTCTCAGTATGCTTTAGTATACTGAGCAAAAAATAGCAAGATCTTAGGCAAAAAATAAGTTTGACAGAACCATATTACAGTTATAATAAAATCTAAACTTCTGTACTATGGGGAATTAGTGGAGGGTGAAATATTTTGTATTATTCCAAGTAATCTGCAGTTAGCTTATTGACTACTAAAACAAAGCTCTATTTATTACACAATACAGTCCTACTTTCATTAAATATAATAAAGTTCAAATATGCCAACATTTTACATTAAAAATTGATTAAGGGACTTCCGAGGTGCTCCCAATGTAGGGGGCACAGGTTTGATCCCTGGTTGGTGAACTAAGATTTTGCACACTGCATGGTGTGACCACAAAAAAATAAAATTAAATTAAACTTCTCTATACACTTAACCTGTATCAGGGACATCAGTGGGTCTCATAATTCTCCGTATCTGCTCCATAGATTGCAGGTCTGGTGACAGTCCTATAAACGAAAACAGAACTCACAGTACTGATACCTAAAAAATTTTCACTCCAAATAAAAATCATTTAAAGTAGATTCACTATGTGAAATTAAAGATACTTTCAAGCATCCCTTTCAATGTTATCTTTAAAACACTGGGTTATTAAATAGAATCTCACCTTGATATAAAAGAACATTATGATTAGGTCTTCCTTATTTTTCCCTACCAGAGAAATAAAACTCCTTTTCATTTCAAAAGGTTTTTCAAGGAAAAAATCCTACCACTTTTCTTTCTTTCCAACCATTCCTTGCCCTTCATAGGAAGGCATTCAATTCTAGTCCTTCCTACTAAGAAGTTTGGCCACTTCTTCTTACCACTTAATCGTAAACATTTCCTAAATGTCTAGTGTTTACTGTACAATGTGTCAATTAACATAGTAAATTATGTTCTAAGAATAAACAACTTATTACCTCAGGCTAAGATACATGCATCTATCTTTTAGCATTTTTCTACCTTAATTCTTCCTGCACACTGATGAAAAACTATTTTCATTAAATTATCTCCCTGTACAAAAACCCAATGTGGTTATTAAACCATTCAACAAACTCCTTTGCCCAGTGCTCACATCTCCAAAATCTGATCCCATCATTCTCCAAAATATATCTGACATTCTAGTTGGGCCAGCCCTCACAAAGTCTTCAACTCAAAAGACTCTCACGTCCTCTTCATCTCCAAAACCCAAGCTTCCATAAATGTTTGCCCAACAATTCTCTCCTTGCCTAATTTTTCATTATAATTACTGTCAACAAGTACTCTGACATAAATTCCTTTCATTGCTCAATTATCTGTTTTGAAAATATGTTTTATCAACAGGTTTTAAAATGCTTCAAGATAGCCAGATCATACACTATCTATATTTTCACAGTATCCAGCCAACTGCTAGGCACATGTTAGTTTTTCAAATGAACTGTCATATATTTATCATTCTATTATTACTTTTAGGACTAAAGCAGACATAGTACATAAAGCCTAGAACTCTTGGCATGTGAGAATATTAAACTCAACTATATGTGAATTCTGATGAAAGGCATTTAATAGAGACAGGAAAATAGTCATGATCCTCACATTTTCACTGATAGTTTTCTGTCAAAACTGAGGCAAAGACATTTTTTTCAAACAAAACTTTGGTCATCCCCCTCATATATGAAATTCTTTAAAGACAAGTACTAAATCTGCATTTTCATTATGTATAAATAACCACAAATTTTCTAGTTATTAAGAGAGATTTTTGGCTATGTTTAAAACAGTTTTAATCACTTGAGTTTTCAAACAAGCACTGCTTTGGTTTCCCACAGCACCTCAATAAACATAGGCCCTTTCTAAACAAGGGAAGAAAAAGAAGAAAAGCCCATAAGGCAGATTTACTAGTCTACCTCCATGACAACAGAAGATCTTCTCATCCACAATGGCAGCTATAGGCAGACAGTTGAAACAATCAGTGAAGGTCTTCCACAACTTAATATTAAATCTTCGTTTGCCTAAAAAAAAGGACAAGCAAACAGAACAAATCTAAAACTGTTCTCATTAGTTATTCTCACAGCCACAGACTTATACATGATTCCAATTTTCTTTGTTTCATCTAGCACTTGTTTTTTTCTATAATGAATGTCACTTGTATACTTTTAGGGTAATACAGATAATAAACATTCAGCACATTCAGTAACATTATGAAGGCTAAAAAGATTTTGCCAGGTGTTTTATGAAACAAACATTTTTGCCTTTTAAGATCACTATAATATAGCAACTCTAAACAATCTAACACATTATTAATTTTTTCCATTCAACATGTTAAATACCTAGCCAAATAAGTAAGCAGAAGTGAAAAGAGTGCCTCTGGAGACTGTCCGTTTTAACTCTAATGCATTGGTAACATGGTATAAACTTGCTGCCAAGAAAGAATTTTCCAGTTGCTTACTGCTACTGCTGCTAAGTCGCTTCAGTCGTGTCCGACTCTGTGCGACCCCATAGACGGCAGCCCACCAGGCTCCGCCATCCCTGGGATTCTCCAGGCAAGAACACTGGAGTGGGTTGCCATTTACTTCTCCAGTGAATGAAAGGGAAAAGTGAAAGTGAAGTCGCTCAGTCGTGTTGGACTCTTAGCGACCCCATGGACTGTAGCCTACCAGGCTCCTCCATCCATGGGCTTTTCCAGGCAAGAGTACTGGAGTGGGGTGCCATTGCCTTCTCCGCCAGTTGCTTAACTTTTGAGTAAATTTCAACTTGGCACCATAGCAAGGATAAATAGAGACACAAAGGCTATAATTTTCCTGTAGTCTAACATTGAGAACTACAATAAAGACAATCTTAAATGCATGTTCACCTTTTTAGAGTTACTGAGTTTTCTGAATTTGGTAGTAAGTTGCAACAACTAACCAAGGGGAGGAATAAAAGACACAAAGCACTCATTTCTTATGCTTTTTATGCCATAACCTTTCTCTCAACGAACAAGCGTAACTGAAAGTGTTTACAAGCTGCTCTCACATACATTTCATTTGATTTCTTTTCTATCCTTAAGGGTATTCAAGTCCATATTTTATCTTTTAATAATACACCTCTATTTCTGATATAGCTTTAGAAAAGTGGTTACAGCTTGGTGTACTACAATCCACTTCCTGTCTACTGGTCTGATTTAAACAACTGAAACCATGTACTACACCTTAGAAATAAAAATGCAATATAAAATCATTCCGACTAGAATGTAAACTCTGTAAGAATAGAGATCATCTCTCTTGAGCACTGCTGCATTCCTAGTATTTAGAATAGTGCCTGGCATATAATACATCCTCAAAAGTTTGTCAAATAAATGATTACATGAATAAAAGAGATAGGGGTTCTAATAGCTCTACCATAATTAAGGATGGAAAAAAGCAAAAATAGGTTCTAACAGAGAATTCAGCACTGAAAAACAAAATTCCATTTGAAAATCATTGTAAATTGGTTCTAACTTTTAATTAACCAAACATATGTTCGTTCACTCTCTTGTTAAGTTAGTTGCTCAGTCGCGTCAACTCTTTGGGACCCCATGGACTGTAGCCTGCCCGGCTCCTCTAAACATGGAATTCTCCAGGCAAGAATACTTGAGTGGGTTGCCATTCCCTTCTCCAGGGGATCTTCCCAACCTAGGGAAGCCCATTCACTTCCATAACCTAACCAAAAGCAAAAAGACCAAAGTCAAATGTAACCAGGTCATCTGTAACACTCGGAAATACCACCACACAAAAGCAAACCAGTGATTTCTTAATGATGAAAAAGAGTACAACAAAATAAGGACATCCCAGGGTACACAACATCCTTATAGGTACAGATTAAAATTCTAATAAACTTCAAATTTTTAAATAATTTCATAGAACTTCTCAATATTTTTTTGTGACACAGGCTCAATAAGAGTTTTGATCGTATCACAAGAAAACTAAAACCTTAATGGAGACTAGAAACAGGCTACTTACTATCTATAGTGACCTCTGTTTCACTTGGATATTTTTACTACATAAACTAATTATAAGAGGGCCTTTCAGCTGAGTAAGCTGTAGTCAGCCTGAAACATGACGGAGGAGATCCTAAGGAACCTATTTAACTAATAACATGTTTCCCAGTTTCAGGTTCCTCTTCCATGAAAGACTCTCTTCTTGGGCTTCTGCTTGATCATATTTTTTTAAAACTCTTGAAAGAACTCTTCTGAAATGGAAAACTATTAGAGAATTTTCCAATTAAAAAGAAATGCTTTTATTTCTACTTACATTCATCATAGAATCCATAAATGCGATTGATGCTAGCACACTCATGGTTTCCTCTTAAGAGAAAGAAGTTTTCTGGATATTTGATTTTATAAGCCAATAGCAAGCAGATTGTTTCCAAAGACTGCTTTCCTCTGTCCACATAATCTCCTAAGAAAAGATAGTTGGCTTCTGGGGGGAAACCCCCATATTCGAATAATCGCAGTAAATCTGTATACTGTCCATGAATATCTCCTAAAAATAAAAAAAGCCAGTTTCAGAAAGTTTACAGTTACTGTGGTAAAGCAGCTTCTATGAAATGATTCTCAATGTTTATACCCTTATGTAATCCTCTCTCTTGAATGTGGGCTGTAACTAGTGGCTTACTTCTAACAAAGAAGATACAGCAAAAGTGAGATGGGCTGTCACTTCTGAGACTGGGTTACAAAAGATTGTAGCTTCCCATCTTGCTTGTACTTTCTCTTGCCTTCTCTCATGCTCGATGATGAAGCTGCCTTATGGAGAAGCACACCTAATAAAGAACTAAAGGAGGCCACGGGCCAACAGCTCTTTAGGAACTGAGGTCTTCAGTCCACTGGCCCATAAGGAACTGAATCCTTTCACAATTGAGCCTTGAGATGATTACAGGCCCAGATGGCATCTTGACTGTAGTCTTGTGAGAGACTCAAAACCAGAGGATCCAGCTAAGCTCTGCCTGAATTTTTACCCCACAGAAACTGTGACATGATAAATTAATGTTGTTAAGTCACAAAGTTTGGGGGTAATTTGTTATATACTAATACAGTTACATTCATTATCTGGTAAATTTAACTTAGGTCCACTTTTTTTATACCTAGTAGTGAGCAAACAGCAAAACCTTAAGAAATATTTAGTATAAATAATTTCTATTACTTTCAAATTATTTTTGTATGAAAGCATGTAAAGACTATCTCGTTGAGACTATTGAGTCACTTAAATTTTAAGATGACTTTTAATTTGCTTCATTTAAATTCATAGAAGGGACTGATCATTTCCACATAATTTCAACTATCTCTTCAAAAGCTGCTGGTTAAGTTCATAAAAGCTATGTGATAAATACTAACAACTACTGAAAGAAAAACTGCATTATCAAACCAGAAGTCAGTATAATACATTATACATACCACATCCTACTGTTATATAAACTATAGAAAAATGCTTTTCTGTGCCAACAGTTTTTCTGACTGCAATAATATGTTAACTTAAGGTTTAAGTTTTTGCCTTTGGCCAAAAGCCACTGTAAGACTTGAAAAATCAAATACAAATTGTATAGTTATATAATCTTCAAAATAAAAACAATCAAAACTAAGATATGGATACTGCCATATCAACCCCCCAAATTCTACACCTGTGTACTCGAATCCATATTCTTGATAACAACAGATCAACAATTTTTGACATTTCCCCCCCAATTTCATCAGAGTCCCAGATTTGTTTTTAAGTTGCATCTCACTGATTACTAGTGAGTCTGAGGATCTTATGTTTACTGGTCGTTTGAATTTCGTCTACAATCTGCTCCAACTCAATTTTTTTTATTGTATTGTCTTTTTCTTATTTCTAAGAACTCTTTGTACAGTGCAACCAGCAATCTTTTAATTTTCTGTGTATATAGCAAACATTTTCTTCTCATCTCTAACTTGTCATTTGCTCAAAGTCTCAACTTCTACAATTGTATGTAATAAAACCTAGCAAACCTTTTTTTCACAAAACTTTTTAGATGTTTTCTCTAACTCATCTTCAGTGTAGTGGATTCAAAAGAGATTGTTTCCAACTTTACCCATTTACATACCACAAATTTTCAGTGGTGCTTCCAATTCCAAAAGAATAGGCTGGCTGAGAAAGATCTCCCGAGACTTGATACACAAGCCCCGAACTTCTGCTTCAGTCATCTGTACAATCTTTCCTGGACGACATCCTCGTACTGGTAAACAGTAAATAAAATGGTCAGTTTTCTAAAATTTATCCATAAAATAGTAATTCTAAAAAAAGAAGTCATGCCTATATTCTGAGTATCAGAAGATTCACATAGGCACCAAACTACCAGACACCCTGTTGTGTTCCATGGCTAACAGTAGGTTATTCTATGATCTTTGGCTTCTCTCTGTCTTCACTGTTGCTCGTTTCCAATGCTCCGTAAGGCTGCTGCCATGGAAATGTGGTCTTCTTTGTTCTCCAGTGGTCAACTTGAGGCCTTGCAGCTCAAGTGACTAAAACTCATTAATTAATATGGTTCCCAGTAACTTCTGGGATGGAGTGGGGAGGAATGGTCCATGGAGAATTCCCTTATTTGCCCTATTGAAAATGAAGTAAAAGTGAAAGTTGCTCAGTCATCCATGGAATTCTCCAGGCCAGAATACTGGAGTGGGTAGCCTTTCCCTTCTCCAGGGGATCTTCCCAATCCAGGGATCAAACCCAGGTCTCCCGCATTGCAGGCGGATTCTTTACCAGCTGAGCCACAAGGGAAGCCCTTGCCCTACTGAACTGAACTTGTAATCATTTCTTCCCATTATTACCTTCCCTACTGGCTCTTTCTCCTTAAATACACTGAGAGCTGCCAACAGTTCTTTGAAAAAGCATTTATTAAAGAAAACAGAGACTACATTTTTATATACCCCCATGACTTCCCATTTACATTTTAGTCCGTACATTTCTTGCTAAAAATCACTGATTCCTTTGTTAGGTTGAAAGAGGCTAAAAAAGGAAAAGAAAAAAAAAAAGGCCTCTAATCCTGCAAAAGCCTATTCATATATATAATCCATTAATATAGTAATATAACAAAGAGACAGAGTTAATGTTGAAATGTGTTTTAAGCAAATATGACAGTAAGACCATTTCTGAAATTCAAACAACAATCAGAACTGCTTTTACTATGGGAACTTAGCCTTACTTCTACAGTAAGTACTAGTTCTCAATCAATTACCTACTTTCTGTAAACATTTGAATTTTTTAAAGTTGAAGAAAGACACAATCTTTTATCTTCCGCTAAGTATCTAAAAAACTAGCTAAGATTCAATGCCCTGCAATAGGAACAATTATTATTCTTGGTACAAAAATTTAAATGTGGGAAACGATGATTACAAAAAACATTTTACCATCAGTGCATCAAATACCTATTTTAGTTTTAGGAGGTAAAAAGCATTCTCCTTGAAGGATTAAAGGTTTCTGGGGGCTTTCAGATGACAAACACACACCTAAAAGTAATTATTTAGAGATAGCAGCAATGGACAAAACAAACAAAATACTTTTGGCTCTCATAGAAGTTTACACAATTTCTGCTGTGATTCTGTAGTAATAAAACACTTCTTGGTTATCAAAATTTAGTTTTAATTTGATGGCAATGATTATTAAGCAAATTAAGACGAGTGTGGGTCACTTTGATGTGTTGAAGTGTCTAAATTCCAGTGGTGAATATTTTATCTCATATTTGCTTTACTTCCTCTGTAAGCTCTGTCTTTAATTCTGGCCTCCCATGCAAGTACTTTAAGATACAATTAGGTACACTTCAACTAACATTTTTACAGGGCTAAAAATGCTTCAACTTTTAAGTCATGCTAATCCAAAGAAACTAAAAATTTACCAAAACCTCCTGTACTTCACTGCATGCTTTTTCCCAATTAGTATCTCTAAAAGTTAGGCGATTCCTTGCAATCAGTACTTTCTTAAAATTCTAATTGGTAATAGCTCCCCTACCCTCCACAGACAAATAAAACAGCGACTTTCATAATCAATCACTTCTAAAAGTTGATGAAGTTTAGAGAAGCTAAAGGTTCTTCCAAAGGTTAAGCTTCTGACATGTGACCAAATTTTAGGAATACATCAGCAAAATGATTGGGAGAATAGGGTAGACAGCTCAGGGCAATCCCACTATCTTTCAAAGCAAAAGTCATGCTCCCACCAGTGCAGACTCCAAGAATTCCAAAAACACTTCAAAATTCTCAGTTATCTGATAAAAAGGAATAAATCAAGGCAATCTGTTACACGGAGGAACTATCTATTGTGATAGATCACTATCACAATATTCATGAGGAATTACAGAATGTGGGTTTATGAACCTAGACCCAAGTGGCTTTAAATTATGAAGATACTATATACCTGCATAATTAATTTAGTGAAAAACAACTTCACATTGATCATCTCATTTAATCCTTTTGATATCCCAGGAATTAAAAAGGGAAGTTACTATGTATATTGTACAATAACAGAAAGAGATTAAAATAATTTGCACAAGATTACTAGAGGAGTAAAAAGCAGCAGAAAGGAATTGAGAACAAGGTCGTCAAACTCAAAAGTCAATAAATACTCTTTCTAGTCCACCACATAAAATTTTTTAGTCAAAAATTTCCCAGAAAAAAAAATTTTCAGCAGGTAAAAAGTGCAAGCCAGGTAAAAACTCTGTTACAGCAAATATCTACTGTACTATTACTGTTTATAAATCGGTTGAGCTATTATATAAAGTACACTTTATGTATACACCTAGGTAATCACCACTCAGATCATGACACAGAATACTTCCAGCAGCCCAAGGCTCCCTTAAGCCCTAACCATTCAATAATAATGCCCAAGGTTACTGTTCTTATTTCTTTCAGCATAGATTAATCTGTTTTTGAATTTTAGATAAATAGAAATTTATAGTATACACTCTTTTTGTTCACTGTCATCTGTGAGATTCATGCATGTTGTATTTAGCAGCCATTTGAAGTACTTTCTCATATGAATACACCAAAATATATTTATCTACTTTATTTGGGTCATTTCCTGTTTGAGGCTGTTATGAATGCTATGAATATTCATGTACATTTCTCTTTGTATACATGTAACAGGAGGATTGGAGGATTGCTGGGTCACAAAAGACTTAGCTTTATTAAGAAGCAGATACCACCAGTTTCCTAGAGTGGTTAAACCAATTTGCAATCCCACCAGCAATGCTGCTCTACCTCTTTGTCAACAATTTCAGTCAATTTGTTGGGTGTAGTGATATTCAGTGAGATTTTGGTTTGCATTACCCTTTTCATATGCTCAACAGGCCATTGGGACATCCTTTTTTTCCTGTGAAGTTCATTTTAAGTCTTTTGCTCATTCTTTAAAACTGGACTTAACTGCTTTGTAGAATTCTTTACATATTCCAGATGAATTCTTTGTTGGATACACTGTAAGTATCTTCTTCCAGTTTCAGTTCAGTTCAGTTGCTCAGTAGCGTTGGACTCTTTGTGACCCCATGGACTGCAGCACGCCAGGCTTCCCTGTCCACCACCAAATCCTGGAGCTTGCTCAAACTCATGTCCATCAAGTCAGTGATGCCATCCAACCATCTCATCCTCTCTTGTCCCCTTCTCCTCCTGCCTTCAATCTTTCCCAGCATCAGGGTCTTTTCCAATGAATCAGTTCTTTGCATCAGGTGGCCAAAGTATTGGAGTTTCAGCTTCAGCATCAGTCTTCCAGTGAATATTCAGGACTGATTTCCTTTAGGATGGACTGGTTGGATCTCCTTGCAGTCCAAGGGACTCTCAAGAGTCTTCTTCAACATCACAGTTCAAAAGCATCAGTTCTTTGGCACTCAGCTTTCTTTATGGCACAACTCTCACATCCATACACGACTACTGAAAAAATCATAGCTTTAACTAGGTGGACCTTCGTCAGCAATGTCTCTGCTTTTTAATATGCTGTCCAGGTTGGTCATAGCTTTTCTTCCAAGGAGAAAGTGTCGTTTAATTCCATGGCTGCAGTCACTATCTGCAGTGATTTTAGAGCCCACGAAAATTTCAATTCTCTTAATGCTACCTTTGATAAACTGATACATTTAATGTATTTAAATCCATCTTAAATTTATTTATTTTTTGGTGTCTTACATCATGTTCAAGAAATGTTTGCATTCTCTGAAGTATTTCCTTATGTTTCCTTTTAAACCTTTTAGATACTTTATTGTTGAGCCTAACTCATTCAATAATCTACCTTAAATTAATTTTGTTTATGGTTTGGAATAAAGGTCAAAGTTCTTTTTCTCCCCCTTAAAATTTTTTTTTTTCTTCCAGTTCTATTGAGATATAATTGGCATACACCTCCGTGTAAGTTTAAGGAGAATACTACAAAATGATTACCACAATTAAGTTTAGTGTAACCATCATCTCACATAGAAACAAAATAAAACAGAAAAAAAGCTTTTTTCTCTTGTGATAAAAACTCCCAGGTTCCACTCTCTCTTCTATGGCTGTGCATGTAGCTTGTGGGATCTTAGGTCCCCCATCAGGGACTGAACCTGGGCCCTCTGCAGTGAAAGTGCAGAGTCCTAAGTCCTGGACCACTAGGCAACTCCCTCGGATCCACTCTCTAGACAGCTTACATATATAACATACAGCAATGTTGACTATAACTATCATGTTGTGTATTACATACCCAGTATGTATCTCATAACTGGAAGTTTCTACCTTCTGACTACCTTCAATCAATTCCCCTCCTCTGGTAACCACACCTCTGATCTTTGTTTCCTATAAGTTTGTTTTTGAAGTATACTTGACCTACAACACTGTTAGTTCCTGGTGCAACACAGTGAGTCAGTCAATATTTCTATACATTTCAAAATGATCACCGTAAGTTTAGTTTCCATCTGTCACCATACAAAGGTACTGACTGTATTCACCAAACTGTACATTTCACACTCTTGACTCATTTGTCAACCAGGAGGTTTGTACCTCTTAACCTCCCTCACCTACTTCTCTTAGCCCCCACTCCCCGGCACCATCTGTTTGTTCTATCTGCGACTGTGTTTCTGTTTCGTTTGTTCACCTGTTTTGTTTTTTTAGCTTCCACATGCAGGTGAAATCATACAGTATTTGTCTTTGTTTGTCTGACTTATTTCACTTAGCAAAATACTGTCTAGGTCCATTCCTGTCGTCACTAATGACAAGATTTCATTCTTTTTTTATGGCTAATAGTCCACACATACCATATCTCCTTTATCCATTCACTGGATAAAGGGCACTCAGATTGTTTCCCCATCTCGGCTGTTGTAAATAAAGCTGCAATGAACAGAGAGGTGCACGTGTCTTTCCAAATTAGTATTCTTGTTTTCTTTAGATACACACCCAGAAGTGAAATTGTTGGATCCTACAGTAGTTCTAATTTTAATATTTTGAGGAGCCTCCATTCTGTTTTCTGTAGTGGTTGCATCAATTTGCCCCACACACCCAACAGTGCACCAGCATGTGCTTTCATCCATACCCTTGCCAACACCTGTTATTTGTTCTTTTTGATAACAGCCATTCCGACAGGTGTGAAGTGACATGTTGAACTTTTCCATTGTCTTCTGTTGCCTTCTTTTTGTATTCCCCCTTTATTTTTTCTCTCTCAGCACTGCAGAATTTCCACTCAACTATTTTTCCCTAGTTTACTACTCCTCTATTCTGCTGTTTCTAATTTGCTAGTATGTAAACACAACTACCAAATTGGTAATTTTAGTTAACATATTTTTTTGGTTGTAGTTTCCAGGTCAATGATAAAATTTTTCCTTTCCTCTTTACCTTGAGCATATTAAATGAGTTATCTTAAAGTCTGTGTGCTATCTCTAATATATGAATTCTATAAGGTAGATTTATACCTTTTCCCCCCCCCTTTTTTTTGGTCAGTTGATCATGTTAGCATTTCTATAGTATTTCACTGAATGAAATACTTGATTATGGATGAATAATTGTAGTAGTTTTTTATGACATCTTCCTCCATAGAGGGTTGTTTCCTTTAGCAGCAGAAGGGGTGGCAATAATGCACCCACATTTTCTGGAGGGCTGGTCTATTTCATTTTGCCCTTAATCTTGGCCATGATGGAGGTCTCAATGGAAAACTCAGGATACAATATAGTCTCTCTTACTTTGTTAAGTTTGAACTTCAACTTTTGCCATGCAGGTACTGGACAACGCTGGAATCACTGCTTAGATTCCTCTGGGTTTCTTAGTCTTCTCTTGCATGTGTGTATCTTAGAAGTCAATGACTTTAGGGGGACCCGACTACAGATTCTGAGGTTAGAGTCTATGTCATTCTCTCCTCTTTAGGACTTAAGTTTCAACTACTTTAGTTGCCCCAGACCTCACCTCTCCTCTTTAGTCCAGTAAGATTGCCACTTGTTATTTGGAGTCTATTCCCCTATGCCTCTAGGAGTGACTGGTGAACTCACCGGTACTTCTTTTCTCTTAAAGATCAAAACTCTCTGCTCAAGTGAAAACAGTAAGTACACAAAATATAATTATTGGGTATACACTAGAAATTCATATGATTTTATAAAGAATTTTGAGAAATCCCTTGCCAAGGACTAGACATTAAGGGCCATAACTCCATACATTATGTGAATGAATCAGTCATGCAACTTAGGCATGAGCACCAAGGTATCCTGACTCCTGATAAAGCAATCTTTCTGCAAAATCACATTTACAATTGAAAGGGGGAAAAACACTAAGGTCCAAGGGTCAAATTTGGTCCTTTATATATTTTTAATAACAGTTGGCGTGAGAGGTGGGAAAAAATAATACATTGTGACACATAAAAATTACATGAAATTCAAATGTTAGCATTCATAAATGAAGTTTTACTGGAACAGAACCACTCTCACTCATCTATGTATCATCAATACCTATAGGTACTTTCATGCTACAATGGCAGAGTTGAGTAGCTGTGGCAGCAACTACATGGGGTACCCTCATGGCTTTGCATTGTTTCCCAAGGTTCTAGAAATTGCAGCGATACAGCTGTAACTCAACAATGTCCTGAGTGCCATTTTATTTTACTTTTATTACTAGTGGATACTCATCATGTCAAAGGAAGAAAAGTGGAATGTGAATGTTTAAGGCACAATAGAGTGTAGGTTATTTTGTTACTGAATTAGACTACCAGGCATATTTAACTGGAGAAGGAAATGGCAACCCACTCCAGTGTTCTTGCCTGGAGAATCCCAGGGATGGAGGAGCCTGGTAGGCTGCCATCTATGGGGTCGCACAGAGTCGGACATGACTGAAGCGACTTAGCAGCAGCAGCAGCATTATATTTATGACTTTACAGCTAAAAGGATAAAATATGTGTTAACATTAGGAAACTGAGCAATCGTCACAACATTTTCAACTCACAGGAAAGTAACAAAACTTTAAAAAAAAATTTAAATGGAATCTCATTACAGCAGAATTTCTTCACAAAAATAGAAATGAGGCTGCAATGAAATAAGTTTCCAACTGATTCATGTATTAGCAAGGAAAGCCATTTACTAATGGTGACTTAATTAAATCATGTTTATTTGGAAAAGCTAAAGAAATATGTCCCCAAACTATATGTATTTATTGAAGTCTTTCTGTAAAAACAGCTCTCGAAGAGTTGACAACATTGGAAACAACATCAATAATCAGTTAAAAAAACAATTTCAAGTGGTTTCGTTGGCTCTTGATGAGTTCACAGATATTGCCAATCCTTATTTGTTGCTTATTTGAAGAGCCAACACTGAATTTGAAATGACGGAAAAGTTAGCCTCTATGAACAATATGACAACCACAGGCAAGAATATTTTCAAAGAGGGACTTCCCTGGAGGTTCAGTGGTTAATACTCCATGCTTCCACAGCACAGAGTGGGTTGGGGGTGGGGAGCAATGTGGTTCAAACCCTGGTGGGGGAACTAAGATGCCACAGTCCACACTGTGTGGCCTAAAAAAAATTTCCAAAGAAGCCAAACAAACAAACCCAAAACAATGATGGAGGTAAAACTATGCATAGAGCAGAAAAAGACTTAGTTGGATAATTTTTAAAAGCCTGTAAAAACTGAAGGTATTTAAAGTTATGGTGCAGTTACTCGGTGGAAAAAGATTCTAATCACACTATTGAACCAGTGATACCAATGATATACTTCATTAGCTCTCATAAACCTAACCACTGTCGGTTCCACAAATGTTTGTGAGAAACAAAAGCTGAATATCCTGACTTGCCCTACCACAGAGAAGTTCAGTAGTTCAGTAGTGATAAAGTTTTACTGATATTTTTTTTAAGGCTTAGGGCTGATACTGAAATTTTTCTGAATGAGAAGAGTAATCCCCAATCACTACTATCAAACAGAGAGTCAGTTTCATAAATTAGATTTTGCTACAAACCTAACAATGTTTCTCAATTAAAATCTAAAATTAAAATGCAAAAAAACCCAAAAAAACAAAAATCCTTGTATGTGAAACATATACTATGCTAAGTCACTTTGACAACTAATGTTGCCTGGGTCACAAGCAAATGTCAGGTTGCTTTATACAGTTTGAGGGCTGTCAAAAGTTAAAACAAGTGAGATTTTTACTCCCTCACAGTTTTGCACTGAATACTATTTTCTAAGCTCAAACCACAAGTTCTAACAGCATTCATTAGACCTTAGTGCTAATGCAAGATATATCAAAATTCATTTACTTGTGCAAGTGAGGAGCTTCCACCTAACCTTTCACTGGAATTGATTAATCTGTAATATAATGACATGCTAAAAGGCAAATATCAAGAGAGAACTAATAAAATCCTATAAATACCTTCCAAGTGATGACTAAAATCACTTAACTAAAACCATATGCTTGTGGATTGACATTTTGGCAGTACCTACCTGTCTGTGTTAAGACAGCTTCCAAGATAAAATACATAAAATCTCATTATAGATCAACAATAGACCGATACTTCCAATTGACTTTGATGATACAGGACACCAACTTTGAACCTCAATTAAGCAAAATGTTGTCTTCTCCCCTAAAAGAAGTCCCTTCTTCTCATGACTGCAAAAAATTAGACTCAATCACTATTTCAAATTCTTTTAAAAGTCTTTTCAATGCAGGTTTGTCTCTTAAATTACAAATGGTGTGTGATATGTATGTCTGTGTTGTGTGTATGCTAAAATTTTATTTTTCAATAACAATATTCTATTTTTTCCAGCAAGTTTTTACTAGTAACTGTCTTCTCTGAAACAGAAAGAATGTCAAGAGAATAACTCCACGTCTATATTTGCCCCATGAAATCTTAGTAATCTTCATTAACCTTTAATATTTTAATTTCTACCCTACTAAAATGATTCATTCAAGGTTACATACTAAACAGCAAAGTTAACTTAAAAACGTAAAATTTTTACAATTGGTTAAAATGTGCAATTTTGGTTTTAAATGAAAGAACTAGGCAGCTGCCATAATTTTAATTTATCTTAAGTTTGCCTGATAGTAATAATTAATGTGATTTGAGTCTACAGATGGTCTTCAGGAGCTCTGTAACCCCCGTCTGTAATACTGTGTATATAAACATGCATATTTTTCAGAGATGGCCCAGAGCTTTCATGATTTCTCAGAGGGGTCTGTGAATCGCTGTATCATTTCAGGTACACTAGTAAACAAACAGATACTGAAAAAAGAGTAAAGAAGAAAACTTAACAGACACAGGGGCAGGCTAGACATTTCAGGAATAGAAGAAGGGAGTGCTGTAGGCCTGTGGGTTCTGAAAGTGTGATCCTCTTTTTCACTGCATTGACATGTGCACAGTGAAAACAATGATGATTAAAACGCAGGCACCTGAGCAGAAACCAAGTCAGTGGCACTAAACTGCCATGCACTCACAGTGAAACAGAAAGATCCAGTTTCAATTTAAAATGCCCTTAAGCAGTAAAAATGATGAATTTTAATTATTAAATCTCCACCACTGAGTATACATCTAATACTCTGTATGAGGAAATGGAAGGTATCCATGAAGCATTCCTGTTGCATATTCAAGTACAATGGCTGTCTCCAAGAAAAGCTCTAGAGTGACTGTTGAAGTATCAAAGTGATCTAGCTCCTTTTTTTTTTTTCACAGAACATCTCTTTTGCTGGAAAGCACAACTAACAAACTATGGTTACTCACTCAATATATTTAACAGATATGCTTGAAAATCAACAAATTGAGCCTGTCATTTCAAAGGAAACAACTGACAGCATTTGTTGCTAGTGAAAATTAAAATTTTAGAAACTTTGTATCCAGCACCATGAACTTGACAGCTTCTTCATACTTAAGGACTCATCTGATACTTTATTCTAAATTAACAAATGTGATTCTTTAATGTTGTATAAAATGTGTCAACTTTGAACATCTGCATAAATCACCTTAACCGGTGATTTCTAAGATCTATTTAAAATGCAAGATAGATCAATGGATTTTGATGTAAGAGAACATTTCAGATTCTACATTACAACTAACCTTTAAGAAATTACCACTTGTCAATTTCTATTATACTATTAAAGAATATCCACCATTATCTATAAATGCTTTGAAAATACTCATTCCTTTTCCAACTTATCTGTAAAAGTACAGATTTTCTTCATATACTTCAACCAAAACGATGTTATCAAAACAAACTGAAGCAAAGCAGTTACGAGAATTCTGCTGTCCTCTACAAAGCTAGACATTAAAGAAATGTGCTGATCCCTAATATTTTTGTTGTAGAAAGCAAACTACTTATGTAAAGTGAACAGGTTATCAAAATTTTAAGTTCTTAGTTTTAATTTCTAACAGTACTGATAAACAACTCACACGAAAATTCTTGTTCTCAGTTCTTTTTGAGTATAAAGTAGTCTCAAGATTCAAAGTTTGAAATCCACTGCTCTCTAGTCCCTAATCGAAAGAAAGCTTATACCAAATCTCCTTAAATCACCTTTCACCACTTGATTCTGCCTAGAAATATCTCTTCCCCTCAGCACCAACATTAATATGTCAAACCAGATTATAAACACCGAGTAATAGGAAAGAAATGTTTTACACACACACACAGTACTGTGTGTGGCTGTATGCAACAAACAACTCACATCTGTAGATCCTCACCAGAAATAAGTCTTCTCAAAAATTACTGTGGAGAGGGTCCAGGGCTCACCAGCATAAGAAGCCTTACCTCATCTTGGCTCAGGTTTACACTAAACAAGAACACTAACATTTTCGGAGCCTTTATTATGTTCAAAGTGTTCTACCAGTTTAATTGTTACAAACAGATACATTATGAAGCAGGTACCTATTATCCTCCTCAAAATACAGAAGAAACTGGAGATAAGGTGAAATTGTAACACATGCAGAACCTGTATCAGTGTGTATCAATACTTAGATATACCTTGGGTAAACAAATGTACACCTGATTTTATTATTTAGGATTCATGTAACAATTGCAGCTAAGGTCTGATGTTCATAAAATACACTTCTGTCATTATATAACTTAGATCTTTCACTTCCACTCAGAAGCCTAGTCATTTTCTTTCACTACTTTGGCTCAATTATTTGATAAATATTCAAGAATCACAGAAAAACCTAAAAGTACCTATAAAGTTTCCTTCTCAGTTTTCCATTTAAAATAAAAGAGCCATAACTGCTAAGTACAACATTAGAGAAAGCTATGTTAATAGAAGTCCTTTAATTTCTTTTATAGGGAAAAGTAACTTGATTTCTTTAAATGTTGAAAATAGGTGGTAGGATTAAGGGAAAAGTTAAAATGGTGTTAGTCAAGCACTCAAATCAAGAAAATGTTTCTATCAATAGTTTGGTAACTGAATAGATGGGAACTCAGGCAAGGTCTGAGGAACAGCCCAAGGCTTAAACTCTTTTATGATGAAATAAACATAGTCTTTGCACAGAAGCAGGTAAATTTGGGAAGGGAGGGCCCTGAGGTCAGTGATTATTACGAAGGTTATGTATGTCCTCATAAATCACTTTGCTATATACAGGTGGATAGGCAGATTAAAGGACAACTGTCCCTGTCCTTTATCTACTTTTCCTATGTATGGCAAGTACCCACCTAGACCAGGAACTGAATTCCTCTACCAAGCTAGTGCCTACTGGCTATTTACACATACTTAACTTTAGAATGAATTTCTGCATTTTTAGCCCTCTACCTCTAATTATGGAATAAGGACTTAATTTCCATTAAAGCATTTTCATTTTATCCAACAGAGGGAAAATCTGAGTGCAGTGTATCACAGAGTATGAGGTGTAAAAAAAGCTGCATTTCCCCTACTAATAACCAAGACTTCAAAGGTAACCATATTCAATCTTGGAGGAAGGTGGAGAGTTTACAAAAATAAAGGAGAGTTGTAACCTCCATCTCTTTCTGCTTCCTGTCTTCACTGATCCTCTATTTTCCCAGAAACAGTAAGCTTTGAAATGACTACTTCCAGCCACTAGAGCACTGATTGCTGCCCAAGAGTATAAATATGTATTGACTCAAAATTAAATTCTAGAAGATTCAACTGTGAATCCGTATCCTCCACCACCACACCACACTAAGCCTACTAACATTTGCAAACCATTTCTTCTTGCATCCCTAGAGCCCAAGACTTCTAGGATAACCTTTTGTTTCAGAAACTGAGATTTTAATTATTTCTAAATATTCTGACATTCTTAACAGCCGCATTATTTTACCTGTTAGAGTTGCTTGAGAACCTAAGATATTAGAATGGATATTCTATTAAAACAATAAATGTGGATAATAAGACATCAAAGGAAAAAAAAATTACTTGATAAAATTTACTATCTTCCTCACTAATCCTAAATCTTAATATAATCCTGTCTCTAGAATCAAATGCAAACAGATTTCTAAATCCCAATAAATCCTAATCTTGGATTTGGACATTTATCAGAAAAGCCCTAAAAAAAAAAAAAGAAAAAAAAAGCCCCGTATTCAAATAAAATAATAACACTCTGGACTACTTCTTCAAACTGTCAAAATTTCCCTCACCTGGAACTAACTAACAGGAAAACCACCTAACCGCTCAATCTCTGAACAATGAACCATCTTTATGCCTCCTCCAGGTTTTCATCCAAAAAGAAGCAAGAGGAGAGAAAGCAACCTTCAGCCTATCTCCTCTATTCCTCAACCAGCTTTTTCCAAGAGACCTGGCCTTGGGTTTACAAACAACACTTGCCCTGCAGAAGCTGAGGTTGCCAAGATCAACTAGCACTTCCTTCAAACTGCCTAACCATTAGACTGTGGGGTCATAATTAAACAACTGAATCAGAAAAGAAGCTTTAAACAGTTTGGCAGTTCCTCAAAAGGTTCAACAGTTACCCATTGACAAAGGAATTCCACTCCCAGTTATATTACCCAAGGGAAATGAAAACATATGCCCACACAAACACTTGTACATAAACATCCATAGCAGTATTTTTCACAATAGCCCAAAGCAGGAAACAACTCAAATGTCCATCAAGTGACAAACGGACAAATAAAAATGTGGTACAGTCATACAATGAAATATTGTTTAGCCATAAAAGGAACAAAATACTGACACATGCTTCAGTCTAGATGAACTTGCAAAACATTAAAAAGAAGCCAATCACAAGAGACCACATAATGCATTATTTCATTCACATGAAATGTCCAGAACAGGCAAAATCTACAGAAAGTAGATTGGGGTAACTTAGTGCTGGAGAGGAGTGAAGGGAAAAGGGACTTGTCAGCTAATGGGAACAGGGGTGTGTTTGAGAATGGTGGAGAGAACTTTCTAATGTTGATGGTGGTGACTGATGTGTTGCACAACTCTGTGTATATATTACAAACCACTCAATTATACAATTCAAAAGGTGAAATTGCATGGTATGTGAATTGTATCTCAATAAAACTATTATTTAAAAAGGAGAAAGGAGAGACTTGGGAATTCCCTGGGCATCCAGTGACTGAAGGAACAGTGCTTTCACTGCAGGGGACCAGAATTCAACTCCTGGCTGGGGAACTAATATTCCACAAGCTGCGTGGTACAGCCAAAAAAAAAAAAAAAAAAAAAAAAACAATAAAGCTTGAAGGGGAGGGGCTTTAATATAGTTTCATTAATCTTCATTTTTCAAATCCATTCCTTTTCTTGACTTTCAAAAGGACACAAAAGAGGTAAACTTCCTATTTGCTTAGTCTTCCAGCTTAACTAAAAATGATCACAGCAGTTCCAAAAATTTAGACATCTGACAGGTTGTGATTAAGTGAAAAACGGATTTAAAAACAAAACAAGAATACACACATCCCAAGGTTTTCATCAATAGTGGGCCAAAAATATAAACACAATCATATTCTGTCATTTTTTTTTTTGCTAATAGTCTAATACGACACTAATATTCTACAATTTATCTTATAATATTAAGTTTAGCTTTGTAGCAAAGTAAAAAAAAAAACTGCAAGAAAACTTTTAAAAATTAACTCATAAAGCTATATAAACAATATTCTAAAGATGTAAAGTATCTGAAAGAAAAATGCACCGAAATTTCAACAAGTTCTCTCTGGATCATGGAATTATGGGGAGGAGTTTGGTTTTAATTCTTCACTGTTTCATATAAGAAATTCTTTCCTGTAAGAATAAGAATGCTTATTTTTATAATCAGAAAAGCATATCCCAGACACTCACACTTTTAAATGTACATGACATACATACATAATCAAATACATGATATAATTATATATAACAGGCACATGTTAGTTATCATCAGCTGATACAGCCCAGTTTTTAAACACTTGGATCACGTCCGTATTTGGGAGTAGAGCTAGCACAATCTTAACCTCTGGTAAGCAGATTCCCAAACAAGCAGATTCTACTCATCCTATTTCAACTCCTCCAAAGTAAACTCAACATGAACAGTCTGAATAAAGCTCCCCAGCTGATTTCTCTATACTCCCACTGCCATCCTAAGTCCTTTTGGAACTGCTCATCAAAGTAAAAAAGCTTTTAGTGGATTTCCCAGGATACTCACAGAAACTAGCTTCAATTTAAACAACCAGCCAAAAGCACGATGATAAACCCACAATAATGTAGTAGCAGGGTCACTACAGCTGATAGAGTGGTAGGAATCGCTGGCTTTGTAGTAAGTAAAACTTAATCAAGAAAATATATTGGAGGAATATGCACTGTCCAAACAATAAATTAGTATACTGTTTTGCATTAAATAATAACAAAAAAAATTAAATGTAAATGGTGCTTTGGAAATTCACATGATTTGCCCGCCTAAGAAAACACAAAGCAACTCATAAAATTTATACTATAAGTGTTATAGCTGACTGGTAATTTGATGTAATAAAAAAAAAAATCGAGACTATGTTATGGAACTACAATCAACATTTTAAAATGAGATCAAGTATTGCTGATCAAGTCCTGTACTTTCATTTAATACTAAAGACAAACCAAAAATTTAACTATAGCTATTCTGCTAAGCAACCTCACTTGAATTTGAGTTAAGTTTAATTAGCATGTAGTATCACTGAAAATCAAGTGATTTTTATTTGGAGACTAAAAAAAATTATTTCAAGACTAAAAATAACTACTTATTAGAAAACCCAAGTCTGTTTTGGATGTCTTTGGATAGGTCTACATTTTGCAAAGGAGAAAGGAGCCTGGAGAATTTAAGAATCCCAGGGAGGCACTGTCAAAACTAATATACTTCCCAGGATTAAGAAGCAAGTAATGGTACCCTTTACTGACAGAGAGCAGGCTGCAAAAGCTTGAAAATCACTTGTTTAAATCCTGAATGAAGAGATGGTGTCTTGTCTTTGTATTCCTGGTGACTGGCATAAAGCAGGTCAATAAATTCTTGCTAATTTAAAAGGGGAAAATGTCTGGAAAACGATCATCAAAAACCAGAACCGAACACTGATGTAATTCAAATTCACAGAAACAAACAATCACTTAGCCTATTTTCCCCACCATATCTTTTTCCTAATAACCTCAAACAATCCATGAGTGAAATTTCTTAATTATGTCTAATCATCAAATCATCTGACTTAAGACGTCCCACATCAAACATTTAAAAATACATAAGTCTATCTTGTCTTATGACTATAAAGTATATAATAAGTATATGGGAAATAAAAATGAAGAAGTTGGATACAAGCATATTTTTAAATATTTAAATTTACAAGCCAAATTCATGTGAGCATAAACTTCTCCCAAAGTTAACACGATACTAAAATTTAAACAGCTACATTTCCCTCTCAGAACAACCAACAAATAATTAAAAAAATAAAATTTCCCCCCAAAGCAAATCTCTCACAACCAGCAAGATGTTCTTATCTGTTAAAATCCAGTCTTAAACAGTGAACACTTCCTGCAGGCACCAGGGGGCCTCCCAGGAATAACTTGATAGTAAAGGAAAAAGCAAATAAGAGTTCCTGGTAAAACTTTGCTTCTTATTCAGTCTTAAAAGACATTCAGTCTCACACTGCTGGAAGACTTTCACATCTGGAGCAAATACACTGTAGTTTGTTACACAACCGGTACATACAGAAACTGCTGAGATACCGACACTTCGGCCAAAAAAAGGAACTAGCGCCCTCCCTTCCGCCCTCCAATCATACAATCTTCTGTGATGCTTTTCCATCACAGTAAGTACATACCGTTTCACTGTGAAAAACAATTATCTTCAGGAAATTCGAAAGCAAGTAACAACGTCTAAGTAATCCTGCCACGGTTTCTGACAGAGAGGACTCTAAATCTTTTTTTTTTTAATGGGTTAATTTCTTTCCTACACACTCACAAAGCAGTTAGTGATGACGCAAATGTCGGGGTAAAGGCATTCGCGGGCACAAGACCGCGATGGACTTTGAGTAATATCCCGGCCTCTGCATCCCTTCCTTCTCCCTCAATCCCCAACCCTAACATAGAACTATCCAATAGAAACAGAAGGGCCCAGAAACTTCAAAAGCTGCGAAGACTTGTAAAGGACCCTTTAAATACAACAGAGGCTTTACAATCGACCTTTTCTAAGTTTGTGCAGAAATTAAATCCTGCTCAAACCTATTAAAATTCTCAAACCCGAAAACCAATCCCTACAGCAAACGTGTGTCTACATATCTCTGGCGTGCTTCTTCGGCTCGGTCAGACTTGTTTTACTATTTTTTAAAGCTAAATTAGACATGGGAGGTACTCAGCTCTCGCTAGTGTTATTTGCTCCCTGAATAGTTCGCCCTGTAGGATCATGTAAAATTTGCTGAACAGATCAAACAGATCAAATTTACCCAGGGAGATTAAAAAAAAAAAATTATTTTTTTCACTCCCAGGACAAGAATCGGGAGGCAGCCAAGGGCAAGGCACAAAGAGAACAGAGGAGAAACACACGTTCCGTGGGCATACAATGCATCGGAGCATGCATCCCGGCCCCCTCCTTTTGGGAAGGGTCACCCTGCGCCCCTGCCGCGCGCCGCCGTGCGGGTCCCCGAAGGTCCGCGGGGGCACTGCCCGCCCGAGGGGACAGCCCCTCTCGCCCGGCCTCTCTCCCGGAGGCCGCTCCCCCGGCCCACCAGTTTCTTCGCCTCCATCCTCGGCGGCCGCCTCGGGGCGGGAAAAGCAGGGAAGCGGGCGGGAGCCGGGGGGGGCAGGTTTCCCTTGGGCTCCAGCGCCCGAGGGACCAGGATGGGTAAGGGAGAGCGTCCCCTCCCCGCGGCCCGCCGGGCCCCGACTCACCCTCCAGCAGTCGGGTAATGAGACTGTCCACGTTCAGCTCCCCGTCCGCCATCTTGTCGGCACCAGACGCTCCTTCCCGGCAGCGGGAACAAGGGCTTCTCGGCGGCGGAGTCTGAGGCGACCGCTCGGCGTGCCCTCACCTACAAGTCACGCGGCGTTTCGACCCCAGCTCCAACTCCCCCTTCCCCCGGGCCCTCCCCCCACCCCCTCCCCACCTAGCAGTGGAGCTCGCACACACTTGGAGGCACCCACGACAAATAAATAAATAAACAAGCGGAGCCCCACGAACCGGGCCGCGTCAGACCCAGCCGCCGCCGCTGCCGCCACCTCCTCCTCCTCCTCCTCGGCACCGCCCAACTCCGCAAAGCTCACCAGCGCCGCCGACGGCCCCACCCGCAGCTCCACTCACTCCACACCGCCCGGCCCCGCCACCGCGCCACGCAGCCCCCCGCGCAGGCGCACGGCGTACTCCCCGGGCGGCCCCGCCTCACCCACCCCCTGCCCTCGCGCAATCGCACTGGACTCGGTTCTCCCGCCGCCGCCGCCGCCGCGCCGCACCGCCCCCTTCGCGCAGGTGCGTCGCGCTTCCTCGCCAGTTCCACTGCGCTGAAGCTCAGCGGCTGCGCAGGCGCCCCGGAGGCTCCCAGGGTTTGCTGCGCTGGGGAAGCTCCCATTACGCAGAGCGCGCGTAGGCAGTACTGACCCTCCCCCGCCTCCCAGCTGGCCGGCGCTACGCAGAAGCGCTTGCGGCTGTTCCCGCCTCGCTTTTCTTTTGTTGGTTTCAGTCCCTGAGTTGGCAAGCAATTCCTCATTTTCAGTAAGCGGGAAACGTGGACTGGTGTTACCCATGTTTGAAGCTGGGTTTGTCCATTTGTTAAACGAGAAGAGGTTATTCTACTGGAAAAGTTTGACTTTGCAAATAAAGGGTTTTATAATCCAACGGTTCCACAAGGTTGGTTGCCAAGTGTCCGTGGATGAAATAAATTGAAGTGGGCCTTGGGAAGGTCAGCAATAAAAATATTTTACATGGGTCACGCTGTCTGCTTTCTTTGATCTCTTTCACATACTTTACATCTTAACAAGAAAAATACCTTCATTATATTGCTCAATCATTCTACCGTGTGATTGTCTTTGCATTTATCTCCTACACTCGACTGTGAGCTCCTACACGGTAATCCTAGTCTATCTTTGTGCCTTCAGCTCTCGCCACATCTGGTACGTAGAAGAGAGGGACAAAGAAACACTGAGGCTCAGAAAGGTTGGTTGCCCACCTCTTCTTTCCACCACATAATTCTGCCTCTAGAAAAGCAGGGGGAATAGTAGCCACGCAAAAGATCTAGATAAGCCAGAGTTTTTTGGCCTGTTCTCAGAAGTGGTCAGAGGCAAAGTCTTTAATCATTCCTCAGGTGTTTGTCCAGAAACTTAAGATGCTGTTTCAAGCTCAAGGCAGTGCTCCCCCCACTCTCATATCACTAATAATAACTAACATTTTTGAGATCCCTGTATGTGCTCTGGCACGGTTTTAAATGTTATAGAACATGTGTTATTTAATCCTTACACCAGCCCTATGAGGTAGGTACTATTATTATCTTTACTTTGTAGATGGGATTTATTGAAATGAAGAATGGTTAAGTACCTAGCCCCAATTCAGTGGCGGATCTGGGATTCAAACACAGGCATCTAGCACCAGCGTCTGCACTGTCAACAGTTGTTATATACTCCCCCTCAGTGTGTGAGCTGAGATGTTTAAAATATGCATGTGCTGTATCAAACGTTGAGAAAAGAAATCATAGGTTTTTTGGGGGGTGGGGTGGGGGGAGTGAAGCATTGTCCAAACGAGTATTTTATGATGGTTCAAATGACTTATAGAGATAGGATTTTCTAATCCCATTTTGTCTAGCTTTCTCTCCATTGCAAGATTTAGCATGTACATTGGTGGTGAACACAGACCAGGTGACAATCTATTACGGTGATCCTGTGTGAAGTAGTATTTGCTGCCAGTTCATCCTGGGGCCTTTAGGGGTGAAGGAATGGATCCTCATCAAACTCTTTTATTAATGAACATTAATTTATACCTGTTTTATTCCAGAAGGAGGGATTTAAACTAGCTTATATAAATACGTGCAATAGGATCAATTAAAAATAAGTACAGAGAATAATGGCAGAAAGTGAAGAAGAACTAAAGAGCCTCTTGATGAAGGTGAAAGAGGAGAGTGAAAAAGTTGGCTTAAAGCTCAACGTTCAGAAAACTAAGATCATGGCATCTGGTCCCATCACTTCCTGGGAAATAGATGGGGAAACAGTGGAAACAGTGTCAGACTTTATTTTTTGGGGCTCCAGAATCACTGCTGATGGTGACTGCAGCCATGAAATTAAAAGACGCTTACTCCTTGGAAGGAAGGTTATGGCCAACCTAGATAGCATATTTAAAAGCAGAGACATTACTTTGCCAACAAAAGTCCATCTAGTCAAGGCTATGGTTTTTCCAGTGGTCATGTATGGATGTGAGAGTTGGACGGTGAAGAAAGCTGAGCGCCGCAGAATTGATGCTTTTGAACTGTGGTGTTGGAGAAGACTCTTAAGAGTCCCTTGGACTGCAAGGAGATCCATTCAATCCATCCTAAAGGAGATCAATCCTGGGTGTTCATTGGAAGGTCTGATGTTGAAGCTGAAACTCCAATACTTTGGCCACCTCATGCGAAGGGTTGACTCATTGGAAAAGACCCTAATGCTGGATAGGACTGGGGGCGGGAGGAGAAGGGGATGACGGAGGATGAGATGGTTGGATGGCATCACCGACTCGATGGACATGGGTTTGGGTAGACTCTGGGAGTTGGTGATGGACAGAGAGGCCTGGCGTGCTGCAATTCATGGGGTCGCAAAGAGTCGGACACGACTGAGCGACTGAACTGAACTGAACTGAACTGACAGAGAATAATAGCACAAAAGAAAACTGAGGGAGAGATAATGATAAAACCAGCAGTATTGTATGCAAAATGCATGGCATAAAGTCCTTTTGGTTTGCTAGGGATAGGTCACAAGTACAGTTCTAAGCTTTCTAGTGACCAAGGAAAACCGGTCAGTAGCAAGTGGAGTAAGTGTTCTGGCTGAACTGGATCTGGAACTTGAGTAGACCAGCTTATGGACTTGGATGCCACTTTCCCAGATCTCTCCATGAGCCTCTAAGAGTAACAATGCTTTAGAACACTTAAATAAGTGTATTTTTATCCTCCACTTTTCATGGGACCCAGTGTTGTTGTTAAGTTGCCCAGTCATGTCTGACTCTTTATGACCCCATGGACTGCAGCATGCCAGGTTTCCCTGTCGTTCACCATCTCCTAGAGCTTGCTCAAACTCATGTCCATTGAATCAATGATGCCATCCAACCATTTCATCCTCTGTCATCCCCTTCTTCTCCTGCCTTCAATCTTTCCCAGCATCAGGGTCTTTTCCAATGAGTCGACTCTTTGCATCAGATAGCCAAAGTATTGGAGCTTTAGCATCAGCATCAGTCCATCCAATGAATATTCAGGCCTGATTTCCTTTAGGATTGACTGGGTGGATCTCCCTGCAGTCCAAGGGTCTCTCAAGAGTCTTCCCCAACACCACAGTTAAAAGGCATCAGTTCTTCAGCACTCACCCTTCTTTATGGTCCAACTCTCACATCTACAAATGACTCCTGGAAAAACCATAGCTTTGAATGTACGGACCTTTGTTGGCAAAGTAATGTCTCTGCTTTTTAATATGCTGTGTAGGTTGGTCATAGCTTTTCTTCCAAGGAGCAAACGTCTTTTAATTTCATGGCTGCAGTCACTATTTTGATGATTATTTTGGCTGCAGTGATTTTGGTGCCCAAGAAAATAAAGTCTGTCACTGTTTCCATTGTTTCCCCATCTATTTGCCATGAAGTGATGGGACAGGATGTCATGATCTTAGTTTTTTGAATGAACCCCCTTGAAAGAGAACCTTGAACACTGTCCTCAATTAGGGTCCAATATATGCAGATATGGAGAAGGCAATGGCACCCCACTCCAGTACTCTTGCCTGGAAAATCCCATGGACAGAGGAGCCTGGTGGGCTGCAGTCCATAGGGTTGCGAAGAGTCGGACACGACTGAGCGACTTCACTTTCACTTTTCCCTTTCATGCACTGGAGAAGGCAATGGCAACCCACTCCAGTGTTCTTGCCTGGAGAATCCCAGGGACGGTGGAGCCTGGTAGGCTGCCATCTATGGGGTCTCACAGAGTCGGACACGACTATTGCGACTTAGCAGCAGCAGCAGTAGCATATGCAGATATATTTAACGGACAAGGAACACCCAAAGGAAACTGAATTATACAGAGAGAAAGTGAGCATCTTAGAGAAAATCACTACAAGTGGAATAGAGCAGAGAGAGTCCAGTCTCAGCAGAATTCTAGGAGTCAGAAGGGCTTGGAGAGTGGTTCTGAGTACTGCCTACAGATGAAGATGGCCCTTCACTCCTACCCTCACCAGATTTTCTAGTGTCTTAGAATCCTGGATAAGAAGGGATTATTATGAAAATGAAAGAGCTATATTACTAGTGGTCCAACCAACTTTCCTGTGGGATCTGCCTCCAAAAATATTACATGAGAATTAAAATCAGACTTCTTCAGATTTTGAAGTTTGACTAGTGCATATACTATATGTTACTAAACACTTCTGCAGCTTTTGGGACAGCTCACTATAAACTCAAAAAAATTTTTTTAAAGAAAATCATATGAATATCTATGTCATATAAGGTTATTAAAGACTACATTATGCCTCATGTTAGTTTAGGTCAAAGGAAATTTGGAAAAGAAAGAAAAAATATAAAAATCACCTATAATTTCACCAGCCAAAAATAACCACTTTTCTGTTTTCTTTCTGAATGCACATGAGTGCTCAGTCGCTTCAGTCATGTCCAACTCATTGCAACCCTATGGACTGTAGCCCACCAGGGTTCTCTGTCCATAGGGATTCTCCAGGCAAGAATACTGGAGTGGGTTGCCATGCTCTACTCCAGGGGATCTTCCCAACCCAGGGATCAAACCCTTATCTCTTATGTCTCCTGCATTGGCAGATGGGTGTTTTTGTTTTTACCACTAGCACCATCTAGGAAACACTTCTGAATATATATATATATATATATATATATATATATATATATACACACATATATATATATACTTATTTATATAATATATAATTATTTTATAAATATATTTGCTATATACACATATATAGTGTGTTTCCCCTGCTATCTGAAAGTAGAGCATTCCTACGCAATTACCCTAGGACATATCTTGCTAACAGACACACAAAATAAATCAGATAAAGCACAGAAGCTCACAGACACAATTCAAAGTTATGGCAGCCTGATTCTGAGACACTGAGTATAGTTCCTAGGGAAAGAGCTTGGTGGTGCTTGGTGTGAGCAATGCCTCTGTCACAGCCCACTGCAGAACTAAGGCTAAACACTATTTTTGCTTCTCACATTTTTGGATAAATGAAAGTCCTCTTTAGATTTCTTTCAGTTAGCAGAAAAAGATACTCATGTAGGTCTTTTTTAAAGTCAAAGTTGCATAAAGTGAACTTTCTTAAAGCAGGGAAGAGATAGATGAATGCCTATTTTATAAAACTGGTCATGCTTAACTTCCATTTCATCCTACTTTGTTAAGTGATTTTTCATGCCACATTTATGTAAATCTCAGTTTTCAAAGTTAATTTAGACCTTAAAATGTAAGCAAGACATTGAGGACAAACGAAGAGGTAAGAGGTGGAGATCTGGAGACCAGAAAAGAAAGTGCTGCAGGCAGCAGCAGCAATAGAGGCAGTTGGAGCCACCATGAGGATCAAGGGTAGGTAGGTCCCAAAGAGACAGAAGCCTCACTTAGCACATACTGACACTGATGAATTTCTTGGCCTGAGTCTGAGCAGTGACCTGTGGGCAGAATGGGATCGCCAGTTAGGGAAGTCAGCAGCTTAGAAGCAGAGACACAAGAAAGCTGCCAGTGGTATAGGAGACATTGGTTGGAGCACTAAAGATATTCGGTGGGCTCTGTAGAGCACCTGAATCTGGAGACCAGCAGATTTTAGAGCAGGGAACTAGCAGGTAGTGGTCCTGATTGCATGCAGGAAACTGCCTACCTTTCTTTCTGGACATGCGGCCAGGCTTAGAAAAAGGACGAGGCTAAGGTCCTCCTCCTGGTGAGACCAGGATTGTTAATCTATTAATAACAGACTAATAGGCAAACCATTACCTAGACTCCCAACCCAGTAGGGCTTTAGATAGTGGTGTGTCACAGCTAGTTGTTAAACTTTCATGGAATTTTGCAAGCCAATTGTTAAACAATCATTATTTAAAAAGTAAATTATATAGACTTACAATAAATATAACACAGACAAAGGTGATGATTACTCAAGATTCATCACATTCTATTTATGTTGCTACATCTTACTATTATGTATAGTCTAACGGTTGTTAACATCTATCTGTAAGGTGGAAATAGTATATGATGAAACGCTATTATGCATCACTTACCAACTCTACTTTCAGTGACATTATATTGGCCAAAGTGGGAGGAATATTTACATGAAGGAAATCAGTGCGTGCTATAAATCCAGAGCATTTTTCCACTAGAAAACTGGTTGTTCAACATTTACCACCATGCCACCGGGCTTAGGAGTAACAACATGTATGTTAATATCCTTGGGTAATTCCAGAAATGTCTGTGGAGGGAAATTGGACTTCCTGATTGTAAAGGACTTGGGGAATCATGATTTAGGGTCTTAATAAAATCATGACCTTATTTGCACTTACTGACAAGAATTGCCTGGGCTAGACCAGTGCTCAGAGAAACCCAGCTATCACTGTACTGAGACCAGAGAGATGTCCCTGTGGATTGTCCTCAAAGAAGGCACTTTGGAACACAGTGAGCAGTAGCCTCATGATTCCTTTTAGTAAACACAGCACAGACTTTCATAGGGATGTTTTATATGCCTCTTGATATTGGTCAATAGCCAATATGGTGTGAAGCTGAGTAGCAAAGTATGAAGGTTGTGATAGTGACATATAGACTTTTGTTGCCTTGACTAATCCAAGATGGCTTATAAATGAATGAATCAACATTCATCAAGCTGTCCTTCCATGAATAAGATTCCTCTCAATCAAGTCTTGAAAGTCTTAAATGGCAGTAAGTTCTAAATTTCACTAGACATACCTTGAGGGCAGCCATTCTGTAATCAAATATCATAGGCTTTTGTAGTCAGCTTACTTCAAGGATATTGAGAAACCAAGTCAGGACACACGCATCAGTAGGAGGCTACCTCTATCAGTACAGAGCCAAGCTTCAGTGTACACCCAGGCAGGACCAAGAATTTTGCTTAGGATTTACTTTTGGTTTCATTTCAATACACATATGAGAGAATAATCAAGCACCAAAGTGATCATTTAAGTCATAAGGCATGTCCTCAGTCATTTTAGCCCCCCAGATTATAAAGCCAGGTATAACCAAATGCCTCTTCCCTGGCTCTTGATCTCAAACCTTCCCCTTCCCGACTTCTAACTCTCTCTTTCTGTGGAGTGCTGTCTCTTGAAGTAACTCTCTGGTATATCCTTCAAGACAAAATGATCACAAAGTAAATGCCTGCGAATTGAAGGAGTTAACTGGCTGCATAGAACAGTTAACTATAAGACAATGAAAGTCGGTTGGGCAACAATCACAAAGGATAGCTATTTAATATTTGAAGAGTTGATCTGTGGCTCTTTTTTCTTCTTTTTTGCAATTAGATTACAGGACCAGCTGTCTATTTAGGTCATGCTGTAGTTTGTTACAATAAAGCCACAATATCTACATATATAAGATAGTTTCTCTTTCAGGCTCTCCCATCTTGCTCATTCAAGGATATTCAAGAACTAACTCATTGCTGTGCTGGTAAGGAAAAGTATACCAAATGGAAAGATTGTTTCAAATAAAACAGTTTAAATGTTTTGTTTCTAATGACGGTAGCTCACCTCATTTAGTGTATCCAAATGATGTTAGTCTCTGTTTCAGTTGGCTTTCATAAATAAAACAAAGGGTTATTAAGTTTTTTAATGTAGTTATAAAATGAGTGGCTCTCCCTTAAGACCACATTAAAATTAATGGCATGTATCTCCTAAAATTAAAACCAGATGTGCCTGTGAGCTGTGAAAAATAGTTATTGGAGTGACATCCAACACTAAATAGACCCTTTTCTATAGGAAACACTAGTTAAATAGAATATTTTTGAGGGTTGTTTGTTCTGAGATTTTTTTTAAGTTATTTTTGAGTTATCTTGATTTAAACCAAATCTAGTCTACTATTAATACATTCTTAATTCAAATGCCCTCATGTTGTTATTTGAGGACATCTTACAGCAAATAGACCTCCAAAACAAAGTGAATAATGAATTCATTCAGTATTTATGAAATATTTTGTACGTTTGATACTGCACTGAAGAAGGCATGATCTTCTCAACTTTCAAGTGGTTTAATGGCTGTTTGGGAAAATGACCACAAAATGATTTGGATAGTGGTAAAGGCATTGGCTTGAAGGTAGGAGACCAAAGTATCTGAATAACCTTAAACAAATCTCTCCGTCTTTCTGAATCTTGGTTTCATTACCTACAAAATTAGCCCCATTAGATATCCAAAGCTTCTTCCAGCTCTTAACAAATCTTTGATTCTAGAACACAAAACTGAAATTCAAAATGTAACATAATATGGTACAGGCTGTCCCCAATTTAGGAACTGGATCAACTCCAAAAGGTCAATTGTTTGGAACACAGAATATATTTTCCCACAGAGACGATGGTACAAGTGGTGGTTAAATCTCAGATCCATCTGCAAAATCAATTTAATCCTTCATGTAACTGTAGACGAGTATCCATGGTAATATGGACTCTAACCACCAATTACGTATAACAAAGTTTATGGGAAAAGCCATTGAGGATTCTAACTTGGCATGGCAGAAAACATCTATCAGTGTTTTCCACTATCCAAAGCAATAGGAATGAAGAAATTCTAGTTCTAATTTAGAGGCAGACCTGAGCCCCAAATGTGAAACAAAGGCTGGAGTGGCAGATGGAGAGTGAGGGAGGCTCTGATACTTCTGATCTCATAAAGCAGGAGGGGGATGCTGAGGATAGTTCATGGCTTCTGGAGATTTGTTACTAGGGAGAAGTTGGCTCCAAACCAAAGGATAGAGAATGTAAGGGCAGGAGATAAAAAATAAGGGCATGAACATGTATGTGCTGGGAACTTTTTTAAAAAGATACAATTGTTTTGATCGCACTCACTTTGTGGTTGAGGAAATTGAGATCTAGAAAGGCTGCATTGCATTTAGCAAAACTAGGACTTGAATAGAGACTTAGGATTCTTCGTCTACACTCTTTTCAGTCCCACACCTCCCTCCCTACTCCCTCCCTACTCCCTCCCTTTCCCTCTGATTTTTACTTGAAAGCTACCATGCTGTGCAAGAACATGCTCTTTTCACCCCTCTCTTTCCTGTGCAGGAATCCCTGGAAGCCTGCACCCCACCCCCATCCTTATCCTCTTTTTCATCCCCTGGTCTTCCAGGACAGCCTGCTCAACCATCAGCACAGCACTTTTCTGTTTTGCCCAACAGTGCGACCAGCTCAAAGAATGACTCTCTAGTTGCTCAAAAGAAGCCTCTTGTACTCCAGTGCAGGTTTGAACAAGCCATCCAGAGAGCAAGCCAGAGTAATCCCAAACTCTAGTGACATTGGGGTGCTTCTAGTAGTGATGTTTCTGTTAGGACAGAACCCAAACTGGCTGGGAGAACCAGTGTCCCCATGCCCAGGTGACAGGCATTGCTCCTTTGTCAGAAAAAAAGGCTTCGGGGTGGGGGTGGGGGTGGTTCCTACCCTGTGCTGGGAATTTTTACTGACATTATCACACTTAATCCCCCTAAAAATCCTGTGAGGTCAGTATGTTTCCCTGTATAGACATGGGAATGAAAGCTCAAAGACTTTGGCTTACCTGAGTCACCATTTCAGTCTGATGTCTAAGACTTGGCTGGAAAAACCACACAGTACAACTTAGAGGTCAGGGCTGGTTCAGTAGACCGGTTCTGGGACAGGGTTGTGAGAAGAGGAGGTGAGGAGGGGGTGGGCCCTGGCAGTGGCTGTAATCTGCTTTGATGGCAGGGATAGTTCACTCACAGCAGGATGTGAGTGGGCAGAAGGTGAGTGGTTTTTCAGTAGTGCAGAGACTTCCAGAAAGAGAGGGAAGAGAGGTCCATTCACATCAATGGCTGGAGAAGGGTAGGAAATGCCCGCCTCATCCTCTTGAGAGGGCACCCAAGCCAGACAAACAATCCCACATATGCGACCCTGATTTGTCCATAGGTTACGCCAGGCCCTCCGGATCAGTCTTGGGAATGTAGTTCAGATCCTGAGCTTTTTAGAACGGGAGAGGGCAGGTAAGACCATAATACAAGTGGTGCAGCCGAGGGCCAGGAGCTGGATTGTGAAGCGCTGTGGGGTTTACATCAGTGCCTTTCATACAAGGTGCTGTAGGTTTCTTGTCAATCATCTCAGGAACTTTTTGAAAATATCAGTGTTTGATTTCCCCTCCTCCCCTGAAAGTGAAAGTGTTAGTCGCTCAGTCATGTCTAACTCTTTGTGACCTTATGAACTGTAGCCCTCCAAGCTCCTCTGTCCATGAGATTCTCAGGCAAGAATACTGGAGTGGGTAGCCATTCCCTCCTCCAGGGGATCTTCCCAACTCAGGGATCGAACCTGGGTCTCCTGCCTTGTAGGCAGATTCTTTACCACCTGAGTCACCAAGAAAGCCCATTCACTCCCATACTTAAACCAAAAGCAAAAGACCAAAGTCAAATGCCTTAGGGTAATTCATAACACTTGGAAATACCACCACACAACAGCAAACCAATGATTTCTTATTGATGAAAAAGAGTACAACAAAACAAAGACATCCCAGAGTATTCAATATCCTTATAGGGACAGACAAAAATTCTAATAAACTTCAAATTCAAATTCCTCCCCTTAGGAAGTCCTATCTGTTAATAATTCTCAGCATTGGGAGGAGAGGAGTAGATTTTGGAACAATGCCGTAGGAAGTTCTGATAGGAGCCCATGCATCCATTCTCCATTTTTCACTGGCATAGATTGCAAAAAATAAAACAAAGCATATCAAAGAGGCTGGCTCAGATAGGAGAGCCAGGGGAGGGTTCTTCAGGGGAAGGGGTCATTTCTGGTGGAGTTTGCAGAAGTATAAAGAGACTGGAATGCCTGGGGCAGAGAGTGTCCACAGGGAGTGATAGGAAATAGGGTGGAGTGACTAAAGTGAGCAGTCTAGGAGGAGCTACAATGCTGGGCAGGAAAGTTTAAACCTAGAGCTATTTGAAACAGGAAACTGTTCATATATTCTCCTTCAATGACTATTGAGCACCTGCTCAGTGCCAGGCACGATGTTACCTGCTGGGGATCCAGCAGAGAACAAAATAAAGTTTTTCCTTGTCAAGCTTATATTCTGGTAGGGCAAGTGTAGGGTAATCAATCCATCCCAATTGGCCTGGGACTGTCGGGGTTTAACACTGAAGGTGCCTTGGCCCAGGAACCCCCTGGGCAAAGCACAATGGTTGGTTTCCTAGGATGTGGAGTATGGATGCACATTCATGTGTAGTACCAGGGTCTATAAAAGGATTCCCTGGTGGCTCAGACAGTAAAGAGTCTGCCTGCAGTGTGGGAGACCCGGGTTCAATCCCTGGATCAGGAAGATCCCCTGGAGAAGGAAATGGCAACCCACTTCAGTATTCTTGCCTGGAAAATCCCATGGATAGAGGAGCTTGGCAGGCTACATTTCATGGGGTCGCAAAGAGTCAGACATGACTGAACAACTTCATTTTCAGTTTTCAGGGGCCATAAAGAGACATAAGGCAGGGTAAGAGGTTGGGGATAAAGAAAAATGGTTTTTTAGAGATGGTGGTCAAGGAGGATCTCTGAGAATGTGATAAATGACCAGCAATCTGAATAAAAGGAGAGTGGGTCCATGTAAATATCTCAGGGTGAGTTGGTGAGAGCTGATTATTTCTAACAAAGAGAAGTACCATATAAAGGCCCTGAGGTGGCAACATGCATGGCATAGATGAAGAAAGAACAGTCTTGACAGGTTGAGAGGAGGAGTCAGAAGCAGAGAAGGTCCCAAGAGAGTGAGACTTGTCAGGGACCCTGGATTACACTGAGTGTGATGGGAAGTCCTGGAGGGCTGAGAACAGAGACACAACCTAATCCCTAAGAATGCGGGGAAAATAAGAGTGGAAACTTGAAGACCATTTAGGAAGCAGTGTCATTAGAAAGTCTTGAAGAGTTCCTTCTCAAAACGTTTGATCAGAGAAAGAGTAGTATCAATGCATTTCAAGTAGATGAGCCTGGGCAGGATTGGGCTGAGCAGGGAATGGGAGTGGAGAGGAGGAAACATCTAGAGTTGCCTTGGTGATGAGATTAACAGAAGTTGGTGGTGCAGGATGGTACAGGGGGATGAAGGAGAGTGATGAATCAAAGATGATTCCAAGCTAGTCTTTCACACACTTGTTTTCCTAGTTTGAATTTCTCCCTCAATTGTCCTGATCCAAACTTCAGGGATCATGAAGTTTTCTCCTGGAATGAGGGGGGTTCCATGATAGCAAGAGCAGGCACTTGGGGTCTTACAGTCCGGGACTCACACCGTGTCTCCACCATGGACAAGCCATACCACTCAGGCAGCTCACCTAAACCCTGGGGCTCTCAGGGCCCCCGGTGGTGAAATAGGAATGCTGACACCTTCCTGGCAGAGCTGGGAGCACTGAATGAGGTAACACTCAGAGAGAACCTAGTTCAGAACAATGCTGAGCCCTCAGTCTGGGCTCATTCTCTCCTTCTGTTTGTACCCTTGGAGTTCAGGCCATGTCCCTACACATTTTCAGGAGGGATCAGTACCATATATGTCATTTTGTGCTCCTCGGCCCCCTTATCCTACCTGCCAGCCTATATATTCCATTAACACACTTCTATGTTTTGATGGAGTCCACAACTCTGGACAGTTGGTTCTTTTCCTTCTTCTGCCTCTGTTCAGATGTGCCTTTCCTTTCACTGGGATAGTTACAGAAACTTCCCAGCCCGTCTCCCCATCCTCCAACCTACACTCTCACATCCTTCAGGACACAACATCTCCAGGATAAAAATCTAAACACCTGAGCTGATCTTGCACTGTCCATGTTGCCTCTGCTTAGTTTTCCATAAACTTTCCTCCCTAATCTACCCCCATGTTTCGTCCCACTCTCTATCCACCATCCCTGCCAAGTCCACGGTTTTATTCCTCGTGCTTCCATGGCACTTCGTACCTACTCATGCTTACCTCCCATTATTTCTGTATAAAAATACCAAGGTATTTGATGCAGGAGTCCAGAGCTCAGTTTCTGGAGCCACCCAACCTCATACTCATACCAGCCCTGTTACTTAACAGCTGGGCCTAATGATTAGAGATTAATTAAAGGATGATACTTCCCTAAACTAGAATGCCATGACCTTGAGCAAGTTACTTCACCATTGTGCTTCAGGACAATAATAATATCCACTTCACAGGGTTGTCGTGAATATTGAAAGTTAATATATCTAAAGTGCTTAAATAGTACCTCCTACATAGGAAGCCCTCAAGAAACATTGCCTGTAGTTATTACATCTGTCTCCCTGAGTTTGAGTTCCTTAAAGGATGAGACTAGGGATTTAGTCTTAAAGACTTTCTTAAATCTTCTATCTCTTCCAAATAGTTACTTAAACATTTGTTGAACAGAGATATAAGTAAATCTTTTTTTTTTTTTTTTAAAGACTTTGTTTCCTCTTTTATTTAATTTTTTCCTCATTGAAAGATTTGGACTGTGCCCAAGCTTTTATTCATAAAATACTATTATTAATATTTTTAAAAACTTTAAATTTTAATTTCCATTATCAGTAAAAAATGACAAACAATTTTACAGCTCTTTTATACTTATTCACAGGTTGCTCTTCATTAAATTCTGTCCTGTGACAATTTAAATGCCTAACTCTAGGAAACTCATTAAACAATGATAGTTTTGAGTAGCAAAATATTATGTACCCAATAAATACCTTACTTTTCCATAGTATAGCTGTTACTGGGCTTTTATAACTTCCATTTATTTTTGCTAGTATAATAGGTAGATAGTGGTACACTAATGCCATTTTAATTTGCATTTTTAACAAGCCTCTCCATTTTTCCATATAGTGACTTACTACATTTATAATCCAGTGTGCAAACTTTGGGTTCATTTTTCTTACTTACGGAATACAGTCGTATATTGACCATACTTATTTGGATCTATATTTTGTATCAATTTCTATCAATATATTTTGGATGGGAGGATCCTATTTAGTCTATATATTGAGTATATGTATTTTCTTCATCCTGTGTTTTCCTTTAAATATATATTTTATATTTGGATATGTTTTGTTTATTTAAGCTCATCTATTTGGTCTCTACCAAAGGTATCCATTGAGTAAAATAGTAGACTGTTGTAGCTTAGAAGAACTTTAATGTCCTGGTCCTTATTCTTTTTATGAATGAGGACTCTGAGGGTCCGAGAATCTGAGTTAATACCACAAAATTGTCATTTTTTAGTAGCTAAGACCAAGTTTTCTCCTGTAGCTTGAATGAATAAAATGTGTTTTAGTTTAAAAAAAAATATTCCAGCTACTCCTGTGTGGAATGGGTTTTGCTTGAGCCATGAGATATGTAAATATAATGTTTAAACTACTCAGAGCATGAGAAGAAACATGGAAGTCACCTTCCAGTGACTATGTATTATACTTTGTGTGTGTACGTTTTGATGGATGTCTGAAAGCTGTAAGAAGGAAAGCAAAAGAGAACAAACACACACACACACACACACACACACACACACAGAGGGAAAACCCAATACATAATCTTTTTCTAAGTTAAAATAAAATTAGTATAGAATTAAAGAAGACCTAAATAAATGGATCTATGTATTATATTCATGAATTGGGAAAATGAGAATAAGATGTCGGTCTTCTCCAAATTAATTTATCGATTCAAGGCACTCTATCACAACCTCAATTACTTTTTTTTTGGAGTGGGAGGAGGTGGTTAAAATTGACAAGCTGTCTCTAAAATGTATATGGAAATGCAAAGGATCTAAAACAGAAAAGACAACCCTGAAGAGAAAGAATAAAGCTGGGGATTATACTACCAATAGCTTCACTGGTGGCTCAGATGATAAAGAATCTGCCTGCAATGCATGAGACCTGGGTTTGATCCCTGGGTCAAGAAGATGCCCTGGAGAAGGGAATGGCAAACCTCTTCAGTATTCTTGCCTGGAGAATCCCATGGACAGAGGAGCCTGGTGGGTTACAGTACGGGGTCCTTATTCTTTAGTTTAAAAAAAAACTAAAGAGTCACAAAGAGCTCACAAAGAGTCAGACACAGCTGAGCAAATAAAACACACACACACTACCAAATTAAAATATTTAATATAAAATTACAGGAATTAAGGTAATGTGGCATTTGTGCAAGAATAGACAAAGAGAGTAGAGTCCAGAAACAGACTTACACATATGTGGTGGGGGAAAATGGTCTTTTCAGTAAACAATTCTGTAGGAATTGGATAGTCTTATGAAAAAAAAAAAAAAGAGCTTTGACCTCTACTTCATACCATACACAAACAATTAACTTCAGCTGAACCACAGACTTAAATGGTAAAACAATAAAGCTTCTGAAGAAAACATGGGAGAAAATCTTCATGGCTGCAGGGCAGTCAAATATTTCTTAAACAGGATATAGAAAAGGTAATCATACAAGGCGGAGAAAGCAATGGCAACCCACTCTAGTACTCTTGCCTGGAAAATCCCATGGACGGAGGAGCTTGGTGGGCTGCAGTCCATGGGGTTGCGAAGAGTCGGACACGACTGAGCAACTTCACTTTCACTTTTCACTTTCATGCATTGGAGAAGGAAATGGCAACCCACTCCAGTGTTCTTGCCTGGAGAATCCCAGGGACGGGGGAGCCTGGTGGGCTGCCGTCTATGGGGTTGCACAGAGTCACACACGACTGAAACGACTTAGCAGCAGCAGCAATCATAAAAGGAAAGAATGATAAATTTGACTTCCTTAAAATTACTAAGTTTTGTGAAAGGGCAAGTCACAGACCGAGAGAAGATAGATCGATAGAGGCACAGATAGATAAATATCCAACAGATAGCTTGAATCTTATAAACCAATAAGAAAAAAGGCAAACAACTAAATTTTTAAAACGGGCCGAAGATTTGAACAAACATTTTGCAGATGAGATTGTTCAAATGTCCAATAAGTGTCTGAAAAAGTACTCAGCATCATTAGTCACTAGGGAAATGCAAATGAAAACCTTGATGTGGGCTTCCCTGGTGGCTCAGTGATAAAGAATCTGCCAGCCAATGCAGGAGACATGGGTTCGACCCTTGGTCTGGGAAGATATCACATGCTGCAAAGCAACTAAGTCCCTGTACCACAACTATTGAGCCTGGGCTCTAGTGCCGGGTAGCCACAACGGCTGAGCCCACATGCCGAAGCTGCTGAAGACTGTGCACCTTAGAGCCCGTGCTCCATGACAAGAGAAGCCACCACAATGCAAAGTCCACACACCGCAACTAGAGAGTAGGCTGCGATCGCCACCCCCCCCCCCCCCCCGCTCACTGCAACTAGAGAAAAGTCCATGAGCAACAAAGACTTAATACAGCCAAAAATAAATAAATAAATAAGTAAAAATAGTGTGTGTCTGTGTGTGTTAGTCAGTCGTGTCCAGCTCTTTGCAACCCATGGAACATAGCCTGCCAAGCTCCTCTGTCCATGGAATTTTCCAGGCAAGAATACTGGAGTGGGTTGCCATTCCCTTCTCCTATATATGGAGAGATATAAAAGAAAACCATGATGATGGTGACTTCCCTGGTGGTCCAGTAGTTAAGAGTCTGCGCTTCCAATGCAGAGGGTGGAAGTTCAATCTCTGGTCACGGAACTAAGATTGCATAAGCTGTGCTGTGTGGCCAAAAAAAAAGTATATACTATATGATTCCATTTATATGAAAATCGAAAATAGATAAATCAAAAGTGATTAAAGTCAGGATAGGAATTATAGGTGTGTGAGGCATAGGGATACTGACTGCAGAAGAATAAGTGAGAACTTTCTGGGGTGCTGGAATATCTGTAATGTTGATCCTGGTTTGGGTTAAACAAGTACACACTTACATAATGTATCAAAATGTACATTTGAGATTAGTATGCTTTACTATGTATAAATATGGCGCCTCAATGAAGAGTATTGCTCTAAAATTAAGGAAATTTCAATTTTCTTCTTTTTGCTACGTGTTTTCAATGTTCTCACCTTTTCCTCAGCAATATTTTCCAAAAAGTCTAAAATGAAGTCATGATGAATTGTAACAAGAGAAAAATAGAAGTTATTATTTTTAAAAGCTAGAGCGGTATCTCAGCTACCTATCCCAATTTAGTGCCCTGAGCCCTGGACCTAGCTAAAAATAGTTCAGAGCCTTGCCAGCTGGTGACCTGGGAACTGGGCTATGTTTAGCAGAAACCAGCACGTGAGTGAAATGCGGCAGAGCCAAGTGGAGCACTGTGAGTCTGCTAGGCATGGCTTGCTCTCAGCAAGCTGTTTGAGCCACGCTTGTCATCAGTAGCTCAGGCTGTTCCCTCCACTGCAGACCAGTGGGTAGTGTAGGCTCACAGTTCACTGGTGAGTAGAAGTGAGAGGGAGGGACAAGAATCCATACTGATTAGAATGAGAGAGACCCAGCCCTGGGAAGCAGATCGGATGTAAAGGAAGTCAGAGGAGTTAAGCCCTGGCTAAACTCAGGATATACCTTCCCTTTTTCTTCACCAGGTTAGACTCAGCTTTTGTTTTAGCAAAAATGTATTCATTTTTTAACAACTCTATTTTATCCTTTTAAATTGAAGTATAGTTGATTTATAGTATTGTGCTGATTTCAGCTGTACAGTAAAGGGAGTCAGTTTTGTATATATGCATTGTTTTTCTTTCAGATTATTTTTCCATCACAGTTTTGCTGTTGTTGTTGTTTAGTTGCTGAGTCGAGTCCAACTCTTTTGTGACCCCATGGACTGTAGCCTACCAGGCTCCCCTGTCCATGGGATTTCCCAGGCAAGAATACTGGAATGGGTTGCCATTTCCTCCTCCAGAATATCTTCCTGACCCAGGGATTGAACCTGTGTTTCCTCTGTCTACCTGAATTGGCACGCAGGTTCTTTACCACTGAGCCAACAGGGAAGCCACTTTTAATAACCGTAATAAGTTATTACAAGAAATTGAATATCATTCCCTGTGTTACACAGTAAACCCTTGTTGCTTACCTATTTTATGTATAGTAGAGACATTACTTTGTCAACAAAGATCCGTCTAGACAAGGCTATGGTTTTTCCAGTGGTCATGTATGGATGTGAGAGTTGGACTATAAAGAAAGCTGAGCACCGAAGAATTGATACTTTTGAACTGTGGTGTTGGAGAAGACTCTTGAGAGTCCCTTGGACTGCAAGGAGATCCAACCAGTCCATCCTAAAGGAGATCAGTCCTGGGTGTTCATTGGAAGGACTGATGTTGAAGCTGAAACTCCAATACTTTGGCCACCTGATGAGAAGCGCTGACTCATTTGAAAAGACTCTGGTGCTGGGAAGGATTGAACGCAGGAGGAGAAGGGGATGACAGAGGATGAGATGGTTGGATGGCATCACTGACTCAATGGACATGGGTTTGGGTGGACTCCGGGAGTTGGTGATGGACAAGGAGGCCTGGCATGCTGCAGTTCATGGGGTTGCAAAGAGTTGGACATGACTGAGCAACTGAACTGAACTGAACTGAACTTCTTAATTCCATACTCTGAGTTTATTTCCCCCACTCCTTCCCCTTTGGTAACCATAAGGTAAACAGACTTCTATGTCTGTGAGTCTGTTTCTATTTTGTATAGATTTATTTGCATTATTTTTTAGATTCCATAAAAGTGATATCATATAAATATTTGTCTTTCTCTGACTTCAATTAGAATGATACTCTCTAGGTCCAACCATGTTGCTGCAGATGGCAATATTTCATCATTTTTTATGGCTGAGTAATATTCCATTGTGTGTGTGTGTACACATACACATACCGTATCTTCTTAAACCAGTCATCTGTTGATGGGCATTTGGGTTGTTTCTTTGTTTTGGCTATTGTAAATAATGCTGCTATGAACATTAGGGTGCATGTATCCTTTTAGATTAGAGTTTTCATCTTTTCCAGGTATGTGCCCATGAGTAGAATTGCTCAGTCATATGGTAGTTCTATTCTTAGATTCTGTTTTTAGATTTTTAAGACCTCCATACTGTAAGAGATTTCACTCAACAATTTCTAGATGAGAGAACTCTATTTCTACATTGTGTTCATTTTGTAAAGGAAGGTATAAAGATGAGGGTAATTCATGGTACGTGACAACATTTAAAGAAATGACTTTAAATAACTTGATATGTTGCTGTTGCCAGTGGACAGATAACTTTTAGCCCCAAGTAAGATGCAATGAGATCAAAATAAACTTGAATTCAAATACTGTGGATGCCATTAGAAACTTTCTGGAAAATAAATCCATCCTGATGCATGATTTAAAATGGCTTAGAATACCATCTTTTCCATCCTTTAAGAAGCAGAAATCCTGAAATGTCATCACTGAAAAACAATCTGGGAGATGTTTCTAAGACTCTGTCAAGGGTATGGTCTCCCTTCCTATAATAACCAATAAACTTGGCTTCGCTTAATTAAAAAACATAGTCTGTGAGCAAACAAGAATGTGGCAAGCCAAATAATGACAACAAAGGTGATGACAATAATCATGGTAATAATAATGACAGGAAGCGGGTACCAAGGACTTACTAGGTGCCAGACACTGTTCTAAGGGCTTTACACGTCTTGACTCGTTTGATCCCTGCAATAGCCCTGGAAGATAGGACCTGTTATTATCCCTGTTTTACAGACAAATAAACTAAATCTTGGAGAAGTTAACTAACTAACTTGTCTAAGGCTGTATAGCCTAGCAGCTAGCAGTGGTTTTCAAAACTTTGGTGTGCTTACAGTTCCACAGAAAAATAATTGAAATCAGTATTCCTAGCCCAAGACTATAGATTCTGATTCAGAAGTGTGGGACAGGGCCTGAAAAATGCATTTTTAATAACTACCCAGGGAGTATTTTCTGTAGGTGGCCTTCAGACCACCCTCTGGGAATAAGTGGCCCATTTCTAGAAAAAAGGAGAAACTGGGAGTAAAAATTTGCCAGTGTTTGTCCAACACTGGCCTTCCCTGTCCAGCTGAACAGTAGCTCATTTGCCCAGCTAGGACTCTGTGTACTTGTAAAGAAAAAACACTGCTTAATGAATATTGCCTTTCCAAATATCCAACTCAATTTGTTCAGCTTCCATATTTAACTTTTAGCCATCCGACTTTAATTTGATTTCTTAAATAGATTTTTCTACCAGGAAGAGTGTGTGCTGACCAAATATATGAATTTCAGTTGGTAGTTATAACTCTCATAGGTAATGAATAAATGGCATTGTACTTTATTAATTAGTCTATTATAACTCTGATTAATGTGAATCAGTTCCCCAGAGCCAGCTCTCTGCCAAATGAACTGAGAACAAGGAGTTTACAAACCTGCAAACTTCAGGGCCAACATACATTTTGAGGCCTGACTTATGCTTTCCTTGGTCCTACTGAGCTGGAAGACACATTTTGAGATCCAGAATCCTAATACCACCATCCATCCACAAAGAGATAATTTCATCGAATTTAGTGAAACAATTCATAAAAAAGTATTCACTTGGGCCTTACTCTTCTGCACTTGGCTTTTAACCACCTGTGACCTCTGAGATCTTGAGGGGCATGGTGATGAATTTTTAACATCCTTGCCCTTTTGCTCTTCTCAAACGTCATTTCATTTGTTTGGAACATGGGTATCACCTGATAAATCTTACAAAGACTTACAGATGAATTTGGCCAGAGATAATGCTATGGAGACTGAACCAACCCATATTATACGCCCACCTTTTGCTTATTACATATTTTTAAGATAGAGTGAAAACATAAGGCAGGGTAAGGCAGTTACAGTTTCCACAGTCCCTCTAAATGAGGAAATTATCATGGTATTTGCCTCTGACATATTCTCCATCCTGTGCTCTAGATGGAAGTCTTATTCTTATTCCCATTCTCCTCCCCACCAGCCACCCTCCAGCCTTCTTTCTCTTCCCTCACTCACCAAGCCTGTCTCTCCTTTCAGGTCTGTTCCAGGTCTCCTCTCTGGTAATGTTCTTTACCCTTATTTTCCTATAATTGGCTCCTACTTTTTGTTCAGGTTTCAGCTTAAACTGATGACCTCCATCTGTTGCATTATTCAGTTTTGTTTTCTGTAGCAATTACCAGGTGCTGCTATTTTTCATGTTTATTATTTTTTCTTTTTTATAGTCTGTCTCCCTAAACTAGAATGCAAGACCCATTAGGTCAAGAATAATCTATCATGTCATATTTTCACTTTTATAGCTACAGTGCCCCAAACTATGCCTCACACGGGAGAGATGTTTGGTGAGGAAAAAAAGGGAGACAGTGGGGGTAGATGCTTCTGATCTGAGACTGATTCTGATTGTAGAAGGTATCCAGCTAGCTTTTCTTTGCTTAAGAATCAAATATTTTTATCCACCTTCTTTGGAAACAATCAGAGATCTTAAAGATGTGCTGAGTTTATTGCTTAAGACTAACAGTGGTTAAAAACCAGATGAGTTATGCTGAGAGGCTTTACAAGGTATTTGTCATCATTAGCTCATATTGTAATAAGTTATTACAATATGAAATCAGCAAAAACTGCTTAAGTGCTTGAATTCAGGTAGTTAAGTTTTAAAGTATAATAAAAAACAATCACACTGAAAGCTTTCTTTCCAGAGAGCTCAAAAATGCCTTTGTTGGCAGTAAATGGAGTAATGGCTGGAAAGAAACCTGGAAGTAGGAAATGAGGTTGCCTTCTGGGAGTTAAATGAGTAAGACACACACACACACACACACACACACACACACACACACACACACACAGATCGTGGTAAGTCAATTGAAGTAAGCTGATAGATATTCAGTATTCCAAAGAAAACTTTGGAAACACCTATAAATTCAGCCAAAGAGACCTAAGGGGTAATCTCAGGTTAGCAAGCACCAGAAAGTAACTGTTAACTTAACAAGTGTAAAGTTAATTGATGGTTTGGAGAAAACCTGGAAACCAGAGATGGTGGGCAGAGATGGTCAGCCTATAGCATAGAAAACCAAAGCCTAGGAAACCAAAGTTGGTAGCAGCTTCCCAAATACTCTTTGGGAGAGAATGGGCCTTGGCCCAAGAATATGAGCTCTTCTGTCTCTGTGGCAAATGTATCCTTTGATAAATCATCTCCCTACTTCTCCCTATTCAGTTGTGATGCTGTAAATACAGAATTTAAATCACTTTGTTCCCTGACTATAGGGAGCAAATGCCCCGATCTGCTGATGTGAGGGGCCATTGGCTAGCTGATTACATTTATCACTAAAATGGAATAAGTTTGAATTCTGGCTATATAGCAGTCTCTATGAGCTTGGGTTAGTTGGAGTCTATCCTGAGACAAAGTTCTAGAGCAGAGTGATTGTTGGCCCTGTACTGCATAGCAGAGAATAGACCAGAATTTATCCTGCTGTGACAGGCTGGCTCTGTGGAAATAAGGGCTGACCTAAGCTCTGTTCCTTCTCCCAAGTTCAACAGTAATACAACTCATATGACTTCCTGAGGGGATGTTGAGCAAGGGAAAGTTGAGAGGCCAGGAGTGATGGTGCTGGACACGTCCCCTGCAGAGGAGCCGTGGCTGCTTCAGACCATGGGTTGACACATTTTTTTTTCTGTAAATGGCCAGATAATAAATACATTAGATTTTTGCTAGCCATAAAGATAGTCAGCCACTTGATGTAAAGAGCCGAGTGATTGGATCCTGATGCTGGGAAAGACTGAGGACAGGAGGAGAAGAGGGTGTCAGAGGATAAAATGCTTGGATGGCATCACAAACTCAATAGACAGAGTTTGAGCAAACTCCAGGAGATAGTGAAGGACAGGGAAGCCTGGTGTGCTGCAGTCCATGGGGTCTCAAAGAGTTGGACGTGATTTAGTGACTGAACAGCAACAAAGCCATAAATATAGGTAGGTCTGAGAGAGGAACAAGGATTGGAGGGGCCAGACAAGAGCTATTGCCTCTTAGAACACTAAGGAGAACAAGGATTTTTAGAACTAAAGTGGAGGGGGAGGCATGGCAAGATGAGACTTTTAGAGAAAGCTAAGGAGAAAATGCCTTTGGCCAGGAATGAGATGAACTCAGGTAACTGGTAGAGAGTACCAAATTCAAAGGCTCTCTGAGACTTCTCATGAAGGTCTCCAAGCTACACCCTCACCTGCTGTGGGTCTGTAACTGCCTGGCTCTGCTGGGCCCTGTCAGCATTCTACTATCCCTTGGGTAAAGAGATATGCCCTTGGAGTTTGGACAACACACCTCAATTGCATCCCAGGAAATGAATGGGCATCATTTTGAAATTGCATCCTCCAGCTACAGGTGAATGTCTGTTTCTTTGAGGGGGAAATGAGGCTTACTGAATGAACCCAATTCAACCAACTCTGCCATTTGTTTTGGGGACTAAGTACAGTAGACAGTCGAAATACATATATTTTTTCTATGATAGCTTTTTCAATATACATTTCATTCTTTGAGAGTTCACTTAAAATTTTTATTTATTTAAATTCAAAATATAGAGATGAACAGATTAGTGTATTGACCAGAAAGCAAACCAGGATCACAGAGCATCTGGGGAGTTGGTGACAGAAATGTAAAGGGAACTTGGCCTCCCAACTTGGCAGGGAACTTGGCAGGTTCTAATCTGCTATTATCACTTTCTCCAGCAGTCATTCTTCTCAGATGCAGCAGTGGACAGGGATGGGCAGAGGGGTGCTGTATGGTTTGAAAAAGCTCTTATCCCTCCTTACTCCCATTTGAAATTCACTGATCTACAATTCATCTCATTTTACCTTGGGTAAACCTCCTCAGAAAAGCAACCTCCTCAGAAAACCTCCTCAGAAAAGCAAAACAAAGCATGCGTTTTACAACTCAAGCTGAAGATGGTTCTACTTATTTAGAAGTGGCCAGCAGAAGAGCTACAAAGAACAGAATGATTCCTGAATCAGCAAACCCTATGCGCTTGTGTGATGCAAACCAAGAGACTGAGACTGGGACCCGCCTCTGACACTGGCAAGAAGCTGCCCAATAAATCACAAGATAGAACCAATTTAAGGCCTCTCTTTTCCAAAATAGAAGAGAGGAGTTAAGTCTCAGACTTGTATTCATTTCAAAAGGATCAAAGACGGTAAAGTCTTTTAAAATTTGAGTCTGTGAAAAGTAACTTGAGTAAGATGACAAAGTCATACTCCATCAAATCAGGCTGAAGGGATACTGCACTCTCAAAACTGCCCTCCTGGATAAAAAGTAACTGTGGGGTTTTAGGCAGGTTAATGACATAAGGAAAACATTAAGAGAAGCCTGGAAGAGGCTGTAAGACCAATTTTGGCATCAGCATTGGAGAAGGTCTGTTAAATGCCTCAGCTGAAATAATAAGAAACCTAGAATCATATACATATACATCAGTCATATACATCAACTAGGATCATCTACATTTTATAGTTTGAATGGGTCCTAGAGGAGTTATCAAGATGAAGTAAATGATTCCCTCCTCTGGACTCAAAATCTATAGGTTGGGCTAGACCATACTCATGCCTCTAGCAGAGAATATGTATTACACAGTATTCCCATTATCTGAATCCTCTAGATTGGGCTTCTTGACCCCAAAGACTGTAGTCTTTATCATTGAATTCCTAACATTCAGCATAGTGTCTAACAATAAGGGTCCAGTGATGCTTGTTAAACCCACCGGAATAAGCTAGAATATAAGTCCTAGGGCAACAGAGGAAAAAAAATATTGAGAGGAAAACTCTCTCTGATCTCCCAGAACATGGCAGAGCTGACCTCAGTGTGTCTTTTTTTAGGTGAACACCCCAAGTCACAGGTAAGCATTTGCTAGACTGCCCAGAGCTATCACTTCCATCATTGCTATTAACAATATGGCTTGCTTATTTTGTCTTATTGGAGTATTAGAATGAGTTCACTCACAATTAAGTTCCTTGCTTTAATTACAGTAGAAATAAAAACTAGGCAGACAAGTGGCTTTGATTCAAGTATTTCAGAAATGTTTTCCTTTTGAAGTCTGAAGTATTAAGGGTAGATAAAAACAGCATCTGGTTTGAAGTTGAAAGTACAGGTTATCTCATGGAAAAAGATTAAATGTAATTCTGTGTATTTTATGACTATAATGGTTCATCAGATTTAGTAGCTGTTGGGAAACAATCATATCTTCTCTGTATCTTAATTATTTGGTTCTTTTCTCTGAAAAGACTAAAAATACTGTGAACCCTTAATTTCAGTGGCACAAAGAATTGTGCATTGCATATTTATAAGCCTGCCACAGGACAAAAGAAAGCGATAAAGAATTAAACATTACATTCTCTTAAGGAATATTTTTTTCCAGTATTACATAAATATCTTCGTACTTATCCATTTTCCTCTTGAAACCAAGTAACCCTTTGACATTTCAAAATGAAATAACTATATACACAATTTTTATATAGAGGCTAGGATGACTTTGTTCTTTAGAACTAAGTGCAATTAACCACACATGGCATATTATTCATTTGTCCTATGACCTTTGGAATTTAATTTCATGTTCTGAAAATATTTGCTTCTAAATTTAGCCAAGAAAATGAGGGAATGTCATGGTTGCTTTGCTGGCTGTACATTACAGGGGATTGTACCTAGAGGAATTTTCAAATGTGGGTGTTTAAAAAATGTATGTTGTTTGTCTGCTTTGGCATGTAAAGTGAAAGTGAAAGTTGCTCAGTTGTATCTGACTCTGTACAGTCCATGGAATTCTCCAGGCCAGAATACTGGAGTGGGCAGCCTTTCCCTTCTCCAGGGGATCTTCCCAACCCAGGGATTGAACCCAGGTCTCCCACATTGCAAGCAGATTCTTTACCAGCTGAGCCACAAGGGAAACCCAAGAATACTGGAGTGGTTAGCCTATCCCTTCTCCAGGGGATCTTCCAGACCCAGGAATCAAACCATGGTCTCCTGCATTGCAGGCAGATTCTTTACCAACTATGAGGGAACAGTTTAATAAAGGAATTTGGATGAGCTAGTGACATTTTGTAAGAGTGACAAAAGACATAAGTAATCCATAAATCATTCATTTATTTCACAACATTTTCTTGATTTCAGCAAAATTACTATGTTCTTGTTTTAAAATAAAAAAGAGCCATATTTTATTTGTTTGTCTATTTATTTATTTAGGCCATGTTGCATGGCTTGCAAGATCTTAGTTCCTTTACCAGGAATTAAACCCAGGCCTAGGGCAGTGAAAACTCAGAGTCCTAACCATTAGACCACCAGGGAATTCCCAATTATGTTCTTAAAGATTTTCATGTAATTTGTGTTCAACTGACAGTAATAACAAATTAAAAATAAAGTGCAATCTCATTCAAAATGTTTAAAATTTGAGTACATGTTATCAAAATGTAAGTTAAAATGAATGTACATTTTAAATTATAATTACTTAGAATATTTTCAAAAAGTTACTGCTTTAAACTATTTGTATTATCTGTTAAAATTAAAGTCAAAATGTGAAAATAATTCATGAATACACCATTTTAAATAAAATTATTTAAATATAGTTGAGCTTTTAAATTTAACCGAATATTTTATTAAATCATATTAAATATATTTATAAATTTAAATGATTGCAATCTTTGTGTTTAATATCCATCTAGTTATCAATATAAAGAATAAGCATTATGTTTCATGCAGCTACGTCTACATATTTACATTTTAAAAGTAATATGAATGGTTTGCTTCTGTGAAATATCTTTAGTCACCTGTACAATTGTTACAAGTGCCATATAATTCTCAAGTGTCTCCAGGACTATGAGATGAAACACAAAGAGGAGAAAGAAAAGGGATTCTCAGCACCCCTTGATAATGATACTTCATTATACAAGAATCTATTGCATTCATACTCTGAAAAGAAGGGTTTGACAACTTAATTCATTTGTCTTTTCTTATCTAAGAGCTTCCGACACTCAAATCTTCCCAAAGTAGTTTTTATTTCTAATATGGGCAGCGTAACAACCCACAAACCTTTTATTTAGAAGACAGAGAGCAAAAGAGGTACAGAACCGGTCCTGTGAGTTCAGGATGGTGTTATCTCAAGAAGAAATGTTTAGCATCATGGGTTGCACTGAGCCAGCATGAAGTGATGGATCTCGGAGAGTGGGGGGCAGAGGCCTTTCATCAAGTTAGTGTGTGTGTGTGTGTGTGTGTGTGTGTGTGTGTGTGTGTGTGCGCGCGCGCGCGCGCGCGCGCGCGCATGCGCTACACACTGGGTACAGCTCAGAGTGCTCCGTTGTTTGGGTCTCAGGGGAAAATTCAGAATAAGTCATCTTAAAAACATCTGTGGTGTCAGAATTCAGAAGTACATATTTACATGATAGAGATCCTGCTTTAATTAGCAAATTACAAATAATATTTATGCTAACAATCTACTTCCCATTGTGCTGTGAGAATAGTTCTTTTTTCTTTTTCTTTTATACCCTCTTCCCCTTCTTTCTTTCCTTCTCTCTTGATCCCTCTCTTTCTATCTCTCCCACTGCCCCTTATGTGTTGACAGTGAAATCTAAACTGTTCTGGGATACATCAATCAATTTGCATTCTGAACTTGGCGCCAGCATTCTGTTTTGTTTTTTTTTTAGCAGTCTTATTGAGATATTAATAATAATTCACATACTATATATTTTTTTCATTGTGTACTTGTCAATTTTTTAAATTTATCAATTTCTTTCTTTAATAGCATGTGATTTTTTAATTAAAGTGTAAAGCTTGGTCCTTGGAAGAAAAGCTATGATCAACCTAGACAGTATATTAAAATGCAGAGACATTACTTTGCTGACAAAGACCTGTATAGTCAAAGCTATGGTTTTTCCAGTAGTCATGTATGGATGTGAGAGTTGGACCATAAAAAAGGCTGAGCATGAAGAACTGATGCTTTCAAACTGTGGTACTGGAGAAGACTCTCGAGAGTCCCTTAGACAGCAAAGAGATAATACCAGTCAACCCTAAAGGAAATCAACCCTGAATATTCATTGGAAGGACTGATGCTGAAGCTTCTATACTTTGGCACCTGATGCGAATAGCCAATTCATTGGAAAAGACCCTGATGCTGGGAAAGATTGAAGGCAGGAGTTCAAGGATGACAGAGGAAGAGATGGTTGGATGGCATGACCAACTCAATGGACATGAGTTTGAGCAAATTCCGGGAGATGGGGAAGGACAGGGAAGCCTGATGTGCTGCAGTCCATGTGGTCGCGAAAAGTTGGTCATGACTTAGTGACTAAAAAAACAACAACAATAGTTAATTTACAATGTTGTGTTAGCTGTGAGGTTTGTTTGTTTGTTTGTTTGTTTGCATAGTTGCTCAACCATCATCACAATCAACTTTAGAGTATTTTCATTTTTCCAAAAGGAAACTGTGTAGCCATCAGCAGTCACTTCCTATTTCTTCCCCAACTCCTCTCCCTCCATTCTTCACCCTTCCTTCCCCTCCCCAGACCTAGACAACCACGAATCTACTTATGTCTTCTGTCTCTATAGATGAGCCTATTCTGGACATTTCACATAGCTGGCATCCTATAATATGAGGTCTTTCATGACTGGCTTCTTTTACTTACAGTGTTTTCAAGGTTCACCCATGTTGTAACATGTATCAAGACTTCGTTTCCTTTTGCTGCTGAATAACATTCCATTGTATGTATATACCACACTTTATTTAGCCATTCATCAGTTGTTGGGCATTTCGATTGTTTCCAATGTATATTTGAGTTGTTTTCAGTTATTATGAATAATACTGCTATGAACATTCACGTACAAGTTTTTGTGTGGACTTATGTTTTCGTTTCTCAAGTATATAACTAGGAATGAAATTGCTGAGTCATATGACAACTCTATGTTCAACATTTTGAGGAATTGCCAGACTGTTTTCCAAAGAGGCTGTACCATTTTACATTCCCACTGAGGAAGGAGACAGATGGGCCTCTCGGCCGGACAGCTGATGTTTGTCAAGTGGAGTAAAATTGAAGGTTTAGTTTTCCCCAGACACTCCAAGGACAAAGTTAATGGCAGGAGCTGAGCTCTGCTAGAGTAAAGAGATGAGATGACCACTCCCAAGGTCAAGGAACACTTCCCTGTCTGTACATGTGCAGGAAAGCTCCATGGGGGTCAAAAAGGTAGGGAGTGCCACCCCATAGTAAGTGTGGACATACCCCCACAGGCCTCTGCAGTGGGATCCATCTTAGCAAAAAGTTGCACATGCATGTTGGGGAGGATTCTAGGACCACTCAGGTTTGAAAAAAGAAGTGAGATAATTGGCCAAAGGTAAACAAATACCCAGAAGAACTGCCCTATATAAATAATTTAACTGCCTCTTTACTGCGTTCCTCCTCATTGGAGAGGACGCCCATACCCTTTCTCTCGGGGTATTTTTCTGCCTTGCTTCTGTCTTAAATAAACTGTTTCTCTTTATGCTCTCCCATTTCTTGTGCTCTGTCTCTAATAATAAACTTTGTACCTGCTTTTACTCATTGGAAAAGACCCCGATGCTGGGAAAGATTGAGGACAGAAGGAGAAGAAGGCAACAGAGGATGAGATGGTTGGATGGCATCACTGATTCAATGGACATGAACTTGGGGCAAACTCCTGGAGATAGTGAGGAACAGGAAGGCCTGGTATGATGCAGTCCATGGGGTTGCAGAGAGTTGGACATGACTTAGCAACTGAACACTACCACCTGTTTTAACAGTTTTTCCCTCCTTGAAACATTTTTGCTTTCAAACAGGGGCAAGGACCAGGGCCACTTTGCTTCTAGCTTCTAGCCCCTGGTAGTCTAGTGACTAGGATTCTTGGTTTTCCATACAGGCTACGCAGGTTCGAGTCCTAGGCAGGGAACCAAGATCTCTGTTCAGGACCGCGCACTGCTGTTTCTCTGAGATCACCACCAGCAATACATGAAGGTTCTGGTTTCTACACAATCCTTGTCAACATTCATTAGGGTCTATCTTTTTTGTTATAACCGTCCTAGTGAGTGGTAAGTGGTGTCTCATTGGGATTTTGCTTTGTATTTGCCTAATGGCTAATGAAGTTGATATTTCTTTTTAATTGACTATTCCTGAAGAGAAAGAAAACAAAAATCTTTGTGAACACCCTCACTCAGTGCTGCACTCATGGTGTTTAGATAGAAACCAAATCACAGAATGAAAGTGTTGGAAGGGACCTTAGACCCAGGGCAGGCTCTTGCTTGCAACCCAGCCCACCTGCAGTTCATCCACTGTCAGAAAATTCTGATCTTTAGCATCTTTAGTGAGATTTTTTTTTTTTAATATGAAACTTTTTTTCTGAAATTTTTAGTTCCTGGTCCTAGCTTTGCTGTCTGAAGCCAGGTAAGCTCTCTCTTTACTCCAGGGTCCTTCTCCTTCCCTGACTCAACCCATCTATGTATTTTTAAAGACAAGCTTTGGCAGTCCACTAAGTTGTTGCCTTTTCCTTTTCTCTTTTGGGTTAATGAACGCAGCCCGAGGCTGGTGTGCAGATGTGGCCACCCTTTCAAGCTCGACAACTCAGCAGAGATCCTGATGGAAAGCCTCTAGATCAGAAAGGTGCAGACCAAAATCTGGGCAGAGGGGACATATGTAGCTTGAAGAAACATTCTGAAATCACCTTGCTTTGTTTTTAGTTACTATTTTTACTTTGAAATTTCAAATAGCTTTGAGAGGTAATATGTGACATTTGGGCTTCCAATGTGTCTCAGCAGATAAAGAACCCTCCTTCCAATGCAGGAGACGTAAGACACGCACGTTCCATCCTAGGGTCTGGAAGATCCCCTGGGGGAGGACATGGCAACTGACTCCTGTGTTCTTCCCTGGAAAATCCCACGGACAGAAAAGTCTGGTGGCTACAGTTCATGGGGTCCCAAAGAATCAGACATGACTTACCGACTGAGCACACACCCACGCTCGTGACTTCCATGTTTTACTGAAGGGGAACAAAGGTTAAAAGTCACTTAACCTTTGGATGCAGTCTGTAAGAATGAACTGGATGAATGGTCCTCCTGCCTTCTGTATAAAAAAAGGTATTGAGATGGCTAAAAAGTTCATTTGAGTTTTTCCATAAGAAGTTATACAAAAACCTGAACAAAATTTTTGGCCAATGCAATATTTTGTGCTCATTTTCCTCAACCTGGCACACAATGTAAAAGCACCTGTGATGGCTGCATGAGCATGTGACTATAGGTGTGAGTCAGGTAAGTATACAGGTAAGTACACCTATCTGTGTGTTAGCTCCAGGCCGTTGGTCCCCCGGGTGTTTAGGTCTCTCTCTTGAGACTGCTTTTAATCCGACTCTGGAACTCTGTGAGCAGAATGTCCTAAGCTAATTTCCCTTGTTTCATATTTCTAACTCCCATTCTTCCTCATCCAAACTGATACATTTTCTCTGGAAGACACTGTGCCCCCTTCTCCCTTTCTTAGAGAGCCCTCATCTTTCTCTTGTTCTCTGCCACCACCTTGGGAGACAGGACTGTTGCATTGGCCTCCCCTCTCTGCTCCTCAGGCCCTAGTCTTTCTACTCTGCCATCGCCAACAGCTATCACACTGCTTTTCTGGAAGCACAGGATCCCCCACCCCAACCTCCAACTCCATAGCTCGGAATGGAATTAGAAGCCACCCTTTAGAATCTGAACTTCTCACTTTGAGCAGGGGGCATGTCTTTCTCTCTTGGCATGGCTCTAGTCCAGTGACCTAGCAGCTACAAGTGCCCTTCATGGGCGGGTGACTGGATCCCAGGAATAGCTCATGGAATTCCTTCCTTTTCCTGGAATGCATGGAACTGATGCTCCTCTCAAAGCCGTTTTTTGGGGTCTGGTCCCTCTGGCTGGAAACCTCTTCCAAGTGTGCTCCCCTGGGTTCACTCCTTTTCATGATTCAGATGTCAGCTCAGAGAGCACTTCCTCTGCACTACCTTTCCTGGCGGCCCTCTAAGGGAACTTGGTGACAGAAAGGATTTCTTCTACTTTGTTCGTTGCGGTATTTCCAGCACCCAGAACAGTGCTGGCAGACAGCAGGTGCTTGATAAACACTTGCTGAATTAATAAAATAAAGCAGCCTCTACGTAAAGTACTAGGCTGCAAAAGTTCTGCCATTCTGTGATGGGCAAGAAAGAAACTGAGGAATGAACAAACAAAGGAGGAATCAATAAGAGAAGAGAGGGACAGAGCTCCCTGAAGGGCAGAGGACAAACCCGGATAGCTGGAGAGAAAATAGAATACAGAGTTCAAGGCCTGCCTTTCACTTTCTCTGATATGGAGAATGCTTTCTGCTATGATTAAAGGAAAAACAAGATTTACCTTGCAGAAAAGGACATTTTAGAAGAAACCAGGAAAAGAAACAACCCTTTCTCACGTCCCTCTTGCCTCCTTCTCTGATTTTCCAGTTTTCATCACCAAAGTTAAAAATGGGTATATATTTGGAAGTGTTCATCATTCAGTCACGTCCGATTCTTTTGTGACACCATGGACTGTGGCCCGCCTGGCTTCTCTGTCCATGGAACTCTCCAGGCAACAGGTAGCCATTAACGGGTAGCCATACTGGAATGGGTAGCCATTCTCTTCTCAAGGGGATCTTCCCGACCCAGGAACTTAACCCATGTCTCCCACATTGTAGCCAGATTCTTTACTGTCTAATCCAGATAAGCACCAATTCCTACCACATATTAGATAATTTCTTCGTTTAAAGTATCAGCAAAAAATGGGGTCTGAATTCAAAGGCCACAAATTATCTAAATCATCTGAAATTTTAAAAAGCAATTCCTCGTCAAGTGTGCCTTACATACTGAAAATTTTGGGCTGCTCTTTGAGGTGTTTTGCTCGCGATTGACTGACAATATATAAAGAAGTAAATAAAAGACGATTCTAGCTCAGAACCCCATTGTGCAACTATCCTGGATCTTTTTTGTCAGACTGGATCTTCTGCTTCCTTTGCCAACTGAGATCAGATGGATGCATTAGGTCATGACATTAATATGAAATTGTTTCCACATTTGTTTTTCTTTCTCCTTTCTCACCCTCTTTTTATTACATGTAACAAGTCAGACTGTAATTTTGAAAGCAAGGAGCCAAGACGGCCTGCTGGCACTCTGAGGCTGAGCAGTGCTGCTGGTTTTGCCTGGACCTTTTCATGACAGCCAGAGGGTATCAGCCACATGATTGTTTAGGATGTGTCATCATCCAGGGCGAAAATGACATCACCGGAGTGAATTACTCTGGGATTTTGCAAATCTGCAGTGCAGGACTTGCCAGAGAAAATGAAACCATAGCTCTTTCAGTCCTCTCGTCCCTGTGTAAGTAAATATTCTTTTTCTAGTGGCTTAGGTTTTATGCTGTAGAGGAACTTGGTCTAGTTCTTCCTGGTACATGAAAATGTAAAAGAAACAAAGATTTCATCAGTGTAATTATCCAGTGCTTTAGATCTCCATACAATGCTACATTTTCTTACCTCTCTGGATTTTGGTGCCTTACATTTCCTCTGTCTGGCATGTTCTTCTCCCTGCCCTCTCCCCTTGTCTTTCTGGTGAACTCCTACTTATCCTTTAAGAACATTTCAAATGACTCCTCCTAGGTCAACTTTGAGTACATATGCATTTAGAGTTGTTACACCTACCTGATGAATTAGCACTTTTATCAAAATGTAGTGACTCACTTTATCCCTAATAATGCTTTTTTGTTTTAAACTCATTTATCTGATATAATAACCACATTACCTTTTTTTTGGTGAGTATTTGACAGCTCTATATTCTTTCATGCTTTTTTCTGTCCTTTTGCATCCTTACAGTTTAATAAGTCTCTTCTAAAATATATATTTGGATTTCCTTACAGTTTAATAAGGCTCTTAAAAATATATTTGGATTTATAATATTTTTCAATCTAATACTTTCTCTAGTTTTAATAGGTCAGTTTAGTCCATTCACATTTATTGTGGTTACTGACATATTTGGATTTATTTCTATAATCTCATTTTGTGCTTCTCATGTGTACTGCTTTTTCTCTGCCACTTTTTCTAATGCTAAACTTTGTGATTCTTCCTTTCTCACAAACATGTTTCCTGAGCTACTCATATATGATTGAACCAGCAGTTTTCTGTCTTGTTTCTTTGAGTTTCTTCCAAGTAGGCAAATGAGAAGATTCTGGAGGATATTTGTAATTACTCATCAGAAAAGAAAAATAGCTAAGAGGAGATGTGGTAAAGAACTTTATTTCTTAAAAATTCGCACTGGGGACTGAAGCAGTTTAGCAGCCAATTAGCTAGTTTCCAAAATGATGAGTCAACATAGTGTGCAATGCTGGCTAGAGAAAGGTGGAATCTATGTAAGGTAAATGCTTCCAGTCTGAGGATGGTACCTAAGAGGCAAGTCCTTGTGAATTTGGCATACCTATATTACCATGTGCTGTGTGACCACATGAGGAGGCAAGCCTCCTATGATCTGTCTCTGTTCAATCAACTGTAAAACCCTCATTCATTCAGTGTGTCATAATCATATTTGGCCTCTCTTGACTAGAAATCATACTGTTCATGGGGTTCTCAAGGCAAGAATACTGAAGTGGTTTGCCATTCCCTTCTCCAGTGGACCACGTTCTGTCAGACCTCTCCACCATGACCTGTCCGTCTTGGGTGGCCCCACACAGCATGGCTTAGTTTCATTGAGTTAGACAAGGCTGTGGTCCATGTGATCAGATTGGCTAGTTGTCCATGACTGTAGTTTCAGCCTGTCTGCATCCTGATCCCCTCTCTCAGTGCCCACCGTCTTACCTGGGTTTCTCTTACCTTGGACGCGGGGTCTCTCTTCACGGCTGCTCCAAGAAAGCACAGCCGCCGCCCTTTACTGCAGACGCGTGGTAGCTCCTCTCGGCCGCCGCCCCGACCTCCCGCCCGGGGTAGCTCCTCTCGGCGTGCTCAGTGCACCGCCGCAGCCACCGCACTCAGTTGTGAATGATAGAAGCAAGATTCGATGTTGTAAAGAGCACTATTGCATAGCAACCTGAAATGTTAGGTCCATGAATCAAGGCAAATTGAAAGTGGTCAAACAGGAGATGACAAGAGTGAACATCGACTTCTAGGAATCAGTGAACTAAGATGGACTGGAATGGGTGAATTTAACTCAGATGACCATTATATCTACTACTGTGGGCAGAAATCCCTTAGAAGAAATGGAGAAGCCATCATAGTCAACAAAAAAGTCTGAAATGCAGTACTTGGATGCAATCTCAAAAATGACAGAATGATCTCTGTTTGTTTCCAAGGCAAACCATTCAATATCACGGTAATTCAAGTCTATGCCCCGACCAGTAACACTGAAGAAGCTGAAGTTGAACAGTTCTATGAAGACCTACAAGACCTTCTAGAACTAACACCCAAAAAAGATGTCCTTTTCATTATAGGGGACTGGAATGCAAAAGTAGGAAGTCAAAAAACACCTGGAGTAACAGGCAAATTTGGCCTTGGAGTACAGAATGAAGCAGGGCAAAGGCTAATAGAGATTTGCCAAGAGAAGGCACTGGTCATAGCAAACACCCTCTTCCAACAACACAAGAGAAGACTCTACACATGGCCATCACCAGATGGTTGACACCGAAATCAGACTGATTATATTCTTTGCAGCCAAAGATGGAAAAGCTCTATACAGTCAGCAAAAACAAGACCAGGAGCTGACTGTGGATCAGATCATGAACTCCTTATTGCCAAACTCAGACTGAAATTGAAGAAAGTGGAGAAAAAGTTGGCTTAAAGCTCAACATTCAGAAAACTAAGATCATTGCATCTGGTCCCATCACTTCGTGGCAGATAAATGGGGAAACAGTGGCTGACTTTTTTTTTTCTGGGCCCCAAAATCACTGCAGATGGTGACTGCAGCCATGAAATTAAAATACGCTTACTCCTTGGAAGGAAAGTTATGACCAACCTAGACAGCATATTAAAAAGCAGAGACATTACTTTGCCAACAAAGGTCCATCTAGTCAAGGCTATGGTTTTTCCAGTGGTCATGTATGGATGTGAGAGTTGGACGGTGAAGAAAGCTGAGCGCTGAAGAATTGATGCTTTTGAACATTGGTGTTGGAGAAGACTCTTGAGAGTCCCTTGGATGGCAAGGAGATCCAGCCAGTCCATCCTAAAGGAGATCAGTCCTGGGTGTTCATTGGAAGGACTGATGTTGAAGCTGAAACTCCAATACTTTGGCCACCTGATGCGAAGAACTGACTCATTTGAAAAGACCCTGATGCTGGGAAAGTTTGAGGGCAGGAGGAGAAAGGGACGACAGAGGATGAGATGGCTGGATGGCATCACTGACTCGATGGACATGGGTTTGGGTGGACTCAGGGAGTTGGTGATGGACAAGGAGGCCTGGCGTGCTGCAGTTCATGGGGCCGCAAAGAGTCGGACATGACTGAGCGACTGAACTGAACAGAACTGAACTGACTAGAAATCAGCCATAAACAATGAAGGGCTCCTGTCCTAAATCCTTACTCCAAGGGCAAGGGGATCCTGAAAGGCTGTTAAAGAACTGAGATTGCAGTTTCTTATACAAGCATGATTCTTTGTAACTGATATGTACCATTGAACTCAGTACTATTAACAATGGGTAAAATAAGGCCTTTAGAACCTATCTGAGATCCTAACCACTTTAAATGATATGTTTCCTTCACACATACACACACACACACACACACACATATATATATATATTTATATTTTTTTACTACACCATACAGCTTGTAGTATCTTAGTTCCCTAACCAGAGTCTGAACCTGGCCCCCTTGCCATGGAAGTGTAGAGTCCTAACCTATGTACTGCCAAGGAAATCTCCTACTAAAGTTCATATTTTTAGTGTAGGAAAAGGGAAGAAAAAAAAAAAAAAAAAAACCTCTGCACACCACCCAAAGCAGAGGAAGTGTTGAGTGCCTAACTTTTTCTAAACCGGATGTCGGCTGGGATAGCCAATCAGCAGTTGCTTGCAAAGATCAACATTGACTCCTTACTGACCACAAATGGATGGGGACAGTGAATTAGGTTTGGTTCAGTAGCCACCCCGTGCCCTAGCTGTAGATCTGGATGCTTCATTATTCCTTGGAGAGTCTTCCTTAGAGGAGAGAAAGCCATCTTCCTTCTCAGAGCTTTCTGGAAATTTCCGAGTATTGCCTACAAGGGGTCTCTGTGCCTACATTACCACACCCTAAATTGGCCTGGCTTTAAGCAGTTCTCCAAACTCTCTGCAGGATCCCTGTCTATCCTTTTGTATCTCTTTTCTCTGGCATTTGACTACCCTGGGCAAGGATGTCCCATCAGTCACTTACCAGGAATGTACCATGAGTCTACTATTTACTGCTCAGAATTCCTCTAGGTTCTGTGACAGTTCAGGAAAAAAAAAAAAAGACAGAATCTCTTCTCTTAAGTCATATACAAACCAGTTTAGGAAGCAATTTATCTGAGATGATAAAACACAGGATTCAAGTCAGAGAGCCTTTATCTGCACCCCAGGTCTACCGTATCTTAGGTGTGTATCTTGGGCCTCAGTTTTTTCATCTGTAAAATGGTGATAATAAAAGTAGCTACATAGTAAGTGCTCAATAAGTGTTAGCTCTTATTATTATTAATTATCATTCAGAAAGTCCAAGATGGAGTATAGGCTAATCTGGGCTGTGTAGGAACCTCATAATGCTTTCCTCAATGCCCTCGTTAGTCTTCTCAGACCTGGGGGAGGAAGTTGTGTGTTGTGAGTCACAGAAATGGATGGGGATAAACGAGTGGGAGAAGGGCTTGGGAGGCAGGTTGAAGAGCTGCAGTTGACGTCCTGGCCCAGGCAGTCTGCCTATCTCAGCTCAGTACACCACTGGGCTCTTTGCTGGGCTTGAAAACCAAAGAATTGGAACTTCCTTTGTCTTTGAAGAATTTACTAGCTCAGTGGGGATTCAAGACATAACACAAGATGCAGCTTTAATGTAATGAAGCAGAATCTGAATTAACAAGAACAAAATGACATGGTAAAAACTCCTCAGTGTAAAGAAATGCTTATTAATAAGTTTAAATTCTAGACTCTGGGTAAAATGTTCTGACTTTGTTAAAACCATGCACAGCTCTATGGCATCACAGCAGAGAGGCTCTTTTCTTATCCCCCGCCTCAGGACCCTGCCTCTCCCTCCCCTGTGTTGATTTTTCTTCCCAGACAAACTGTGATCTGGACCAGCCAGTGAAACATAATTCTGAGTTCTACCCACAGCCTTCCATGATTTTGGATGAAAGGCTAGGGTGATTTCCTAGGGGAGTCCCGTGTTTGTTTTCATGTTTTAAAGCAGGGCCTGGTGGAGTGATGAATGGTGAAAGCTCTCTTTTTAAAACAGCGAGGTTGACTCTAGGTGACTCTGACCGGGCTTTTGCAGAGGATGGTGTTTACTTTGCACGCTAATAACAGGGCTGGCTTTCTGGGAGTGTTTCAATGAAAGAAATTCAGAAGCCTCCATGGACCTCCTCCTAGCAGAGACTGCCCCGGCCGGCATCTCAAGGCAGTTCTATTGAACTTGGGATTTGGATGTGAGACACAGCTTTTGTCAGAAGACTTTTAATCAAATGTCTGTGTAGCTTTGCTCTCTGGATAAATGTGTGTGTCCAGCAGCAAGCACATCTCAGTCTTTTACTTGATTATGCAACTGTGAGAAGAAGAGCAAAAGCAGAGCAAAGCAAAAAACATGGTTGTGATTCTTTATAACTTAAAAATATCATTATGGAATTTGAAAGCACCATAGAAATCAATTGCAGACGTGAAAAACTGAAGCCCAGAGAAGGCAAGTGCTTTGTCTAAGCTCACATAGCAAATGAGTGTCAGAGCTAAGACTGAAACTAGGTTTTCTGCTTTGGTCCTGTTTTCTTCTCATTATCCTACTGCTGTGGACAACAATGGGCAAGTTTTTTCTCCCTTCCAATCATCTCTTCTCTTTACCCAAATCCCATGAAGAACCAAAATGATGCAGGAAGTCCTAATTCACTTCCAAAAGCAGTTTGTTGTCTGTTGGCCATCTTATGTGGCTTGCTGGTTCAATTAAGTTGTTCAGCATTTCATAGGAGGGCATGCAAAGTACCACTGATTCTAAATAAATCAATTCAGATATTCAGGGTTTATGAATATAAAGAATCTTGCTTTCTGTCTCATTGTATCTCTTCCCTGGCTTTCTTCCTCTACCTGCCTCCATTAAGATATTTTTTTCCTTTTTTAATGACTTGGGATACAAAATCTGCTGAAATCTTTAATATTTTCTTTCCTATTTTTTGTATGATCATTGTTATAATGACCAATGCTGTAACAATTTATATTTTGCAGGTTTTGGGGTATATTAATTACACCCTATAATTTTCTCAATTTTTCTAATGAGAAGGGGGAGGAGGGTGGATTGGACTAGGTAGAGAGACTTTTGAAAATGTGGGCAGGGTGTTTGTGAATGTCTGGGCAGTGGAATACTTCTCAGCATGGTGGGTGTTTTAACTCTCTGGAAACTAATAAGCAAGCTCCACACATACACTTGATGGAAGTCCTCCAGACTTGGGACAACAGAGAAACCTTTCAGAAGTCTGAACTGCATCCAAGTCAAATTATAGCTGGTGTGCTAGTGTAAACAGGAGGCAAAATGGATCAGAGGAAGTAACACTGGTCCAGGACCCCCAGAAAATCCAGGGCTTGGGGCTGGCTCTACCACTAGTGGTAGCTTTCTTGTCTGTGGAAGGGGTTACTCGTGGCTCCTACCTCCTGGAGTTGCTTTGATGACAAAAATAAATTGATGTATGGGAAGTGCTGAGTACAATGCCTGGCACATAATAAGCTCTTGTTATTTTTTAAAATTTATGTTTATTTGTTTATTTGGCTGGGCTGGATCTTAGTTTCCACATATAGGCTCTTAGTTGCAGCATGAGGGATCTAGTTCCCTGACCAGGGATGGAACTTGGGCCCCCTGCATTGGTAATATGGAATCTTAACCACTAAACCATGAAGGAAGTCCCAGTTCTTGTTATTCATATGAGATCCTGGTAGATTTCTAGAGGAATGACAGGTCAACTAGACAAGGTTCCTATTCGGGCAGTGAGGCACCAGGGCTATGGCCACGAGCTTTGAAGTCAGACACAGCTAGGTTTATCAATAGATTTCAGCACCAGCATTTAGTAGCTGAATGATCCTGGATCAGTAACCTAACTTCTTCTGGACTCAATACCCATCTCATAGGGTTATTGGATGGATTAGTGATTCAGCCCATGGGAAGGCCTTGGTTTATTGCCTTGCATGTAGTAGGTGCTCAATAAATGGTTACCATTCTAGGTTCTTAGAGAAAGGGGCCATAAGAAACTGGAGGAGGCAGGCAGCTGATTGGCTGAAATGAAGGTGTTGGCAGGACCACACTGTTTCCAGAGGCTCTAGAGGAAAATATGTCCCTGGTCTCTCCCAGCTTCTGCGGGCTGTTGACATTCCTTGGTTTATGGTTGGATTACTCTAAGCTTTGCCTCTGGTTTCACATGGCCCTCTGTGTATGTGTGTGTGTGTGTGTGTGTGTGTGTGTGTGTGTGTGTCTGTGTCTGTGTGTGTGAAATCACCGTGTGCTTCTCTCTTATAGAGGCACTTAAAATACCATTAGGTCCCACTTGGGTAATCCAGGATAGTCTCACCAGCTCAAGACCCTTCATTAAATCACTTCTGCCAAAATCCTTTTTTCTTATAAGGTAACACTTGCCAGTTCTAGAGAATAGGACGTGAGGTCTTTGGGGAGCCATGATTTTGCCCACACAGGGCCTGAGGTGTCAGTGGTTGGGACAGGATTCCAGGTTCTCTTTCCCAGAAGTAGGTGGCAAGGCCAGGAGGGGAGAAGAGCTGTCACCAAGGCAGAGGCAGGATGAAGCAGGGCAGAGCAGGAACATGGGGGATGCTGGTACAGACCATATGGTAATAGGCAGGGTAACATCAGGGTGACAATGGGCAGTGAAGCCGTGGGGCAGAGTGGAGCTCAGCACCAGTGTCTGAGGCAGGGGCCCCAGTGTCCTGGTCTGGGGCAGGGGCATGTTAACAGCCTCTAGAAAAGGCATGAGTCACTAGAACACTTGGCCCAGGGAAGGAAGAGACCAAGGCCTAGCTGATTGCACTGCTTGGGTTCAGAGTCTGGGTGGACGGTGCTGGGAGCCTTAATGACCGAACAGCAGCAACAGCTACTGGGAGCCTCAGACCTGAGAGCCTGTGCCCAATCTCCCTAAACTGGGCCCAGCTGGGGCACAATGAATAGGACCCAGTCCCTGGTGAGTTCACATCTTGCTGGCAGAGGCAGGCATATTCAAAGCGCTCTATTCATATAGCTCATATCTGTATGGGTCTAAGAATAGTTGTTCTACCTGGTGCCAGAGGGTGGTGGATCTAGAAACTTTCCAAGACACAATTTGAAGTGAGTCTTCAAGTTCAAGGAGTTTTCTAGGCAAAGATGGGCAAAGTCTGGGTGAGAGATAAGGAGACGTGAAGCTGGGGACACTAGCTGTGTCTTTGCAGGTTTCATAATTCCACCTTCCTGTGAGGCATGTGGCTTCTTCTTCACATCTAAACAAGCAGCTGAGCATTGCCAGGGCTTATCTTCAACTCAGAGTTACAATACAAGACAGAGCTCCGAATCTGGAGTTAGAACATGTAAGCGCGACTCATGGCTTTGCCTTGCCCAGCTGTGTGCCCACCTTTCACCTTGCCTTGTCCACAAGTGACCTTGTCCTCTGTGACCTTAGGCAAACCATGAAGGCCCTCTGAACCTGAGTGCCCTGTCTGTAAAGTGAGGGTGGTAACATCTTCCTCAGAGGATGATTTTTAGGATTAAGTAAAATAATGTTGGGAAAATGGTCTAAAAATCTACATGCTCAAATAAATGCTATTTTCCTCCTTCCTGAGAAGTAACGCAGCTTAGTCTGATAGACCATCACTGGGGCAAAGTCTCTTCCTGCTCGGGGTGGCACAATAATGTTACCTATAACCTTTATGGGTATTAAAGGCATCCCATCGTACCAGAAATTACACTTGTTTGTTTTCTCAAATCTATTTTCTTCCTCATTCTTCCCTCCCCCTATGCTCACAAGTAAACGTGCAGACGGATTCAGGTTGGTCCTTTCACATACACATTTGTGCCTCTCAATTTGGCCAGTTTGAGTTTCCATACTACTAAAAATAAGGGGTCTTTCAGTCATGGTGGTCCTAATAAATGCACATTCCAGACGCCAAGGGTCTACCATCACTCTCCTTCATCCTGACTTCCTGGAAACAGACAGCGCCCTCCACCATGGCTCCCGTGACCACTCCCATCATGCTTCTGACAGTCCATTTTCCAGAGCAACACCATTCTAAGGTCTGTAGGAACTTCCTGTTGAGAATTGTTAACATCATGGGTTTGGGGCAAGAGAGAGCCTGGGTTAAAGTCCCGGCTCTGCCTTTTACCCTCGAAGTTGCGGAATCTTCTACATGTGCAATACTGATAGTTCTGATCTCATAGAGATGTTCTCAGCATGAAAGAAGATACTTGTAAATTACTTAGCACACAGGATTACTATTTACTGGTTTGAAAGGGAAAGGTTAGAAATAAAAAGAAGCAAACATTACTTAGCAAGCTAGCAGAGGAAATGGTGAAATCAGCATTTCCAAACTCTCCCATGATTTTCAGTGATTGGGTTACCAGGGCAAATCCACAGTAAACAGTGATTTGATAAGAGAGCTGCTGATAAAAGAGCCACTCCCCAAAGCTATCTTTGTCAGCTTGAAATTTCTAGAGAGCCTTTGTCTCTTGACAAAGATATTAAGTTTCTAGGAGTTCTCTGATAAAATAGAGACGTAATTATTAAGAATTTTTGCTTAAAATATTTAACATCACATTGGGACTTAAGGAATGAACCACAGGACAGGTAAATTTTGACAGGGAAAATGGAGTTGAATGTATTTACGTGCTTAGTCGCTCAGTTGTGTCCAACTCTTTGTGACTCCGTGGGCTGTACCCCACCAGGCTCCTCTGTCCATGGAATTTCCCAGGCAAGAACCCTGGAGTGGAGTGGGTAGCCATTCCCTTCTCCAGAGGATCTCCCTGACCCAGTGATCGAACTCAGGTTTCCCACATTGCAGGTGGATTCTTTACTGTCTGAGCCACCAGGAAAGCTCTTAAAAAACATGTCCACATCCTGGAAACTGTGAGTGTGACTTTATTTGGAAAAAGCGTCCCTGCAAACGTAATGAAGTTAAGGATTTAGAGATGAGATCATCAGGATTATCACGGTGGGCCTCAATTCAAGGCCAAGCATCCCTATAAGAGACACAGAGGAAGACAGCCCTGTGGAGATGGAGCTGTGCCTGCCTCCACCAGTAGGATGTGAACTCACCAGGGACTGGGTCCTGTTCATTGAACTCATCAGCTGGGCCCATTTTAGGGAGGTTGGACACAGGCTCTCAGGCCTGAGGCTCCCAGTACCATCCACCAAGACTCTGAACCTAAGCAGTGCAATCAGCTAGGCCTTGGTCTCTTCCTTCCTCAGGCCAGGTGTTCAATACAGGTTTTCCATTAACACGCCCCTTCCCAGACACTGGTGCTGAGCTCCACTCTGCCTCACGGCCTCACTGAGGTCACCCTGCCCATTGCCATGTGGTCTGTACCAGCCTCCCGCAGGTCCCTGCTCTGCCCTGCTTTGTTTTATCTCTGCCCTGGTGATAGCTCTGCTGCTGGCCCTGCCACCTGCTCCAGGGATGGACTGTAGTCTGCCAGGTTCCTCTATCCATGGGATTCTCCAGGCAAGAATACTGGAGTAGGTTGCTATTCCCTTCTGTAGGGGATCTTCCCAACCCAGGGATCGAACCTAGGTCTCCTGCATTGCAGGCAGATTCTTTACCATCTGAGCCACCCAGGGAAGTCACTAAAGTGAGGGGCAACCTGGAATCTTGTCCAAATCACTGATGCCCTAGGCCCTGTGTAGACAAAATCAAGGCCCCTCAAAGACTTTGGGTCCTAATTCCTAGAACCTGCAAGTGTTACCTTGTAAGAGAAAAGGACGGGGGGTGGGGGGGGGTTGGGGGGGTAGGTCTTGGCAGATGTGATTTAATGAAGGATCTTGAGTTGGCAAGATTATCCTGGATTATCCAAGTGGAACCTAATGGTATTGTAAGTGCCCCTATAAGAGAGAAGCAGAGAGAAATTTTATACAGGCACAGACATACAGACACAGAAAGCCATGTGAAACCAGAGGCAAAGCTTAGAGTAATGCAGCCATAAAACAAGTAATGTTGACAGCCCGCAGGCACTGGAAGAGCCAGGAACAGATTTTCCCCTAGAGTTTCTGGAGGAAGTGTGGTCCTGCCGACTCTTTGATTTTGGCTGATTGATACCAGTTTTGGACTTTTGGCCTCCAGAATCATTTGATAATAACTTTCTGCTGTTTTAAGCCATCAGCTTGGTCAGAATTCCTTATGGTAACCATAGGGAATTAAGGAAGCCGAGAGCGGAAGGTCTGAGGTGTGTCCCATTGAAGATATTGTCTACCAATGCTCTGAGGCAGATAGAGAAAGGCCCATTTCAGGTGCTGTGCCTTCCATCTGGTCGACCTCCCAGTCTTTCTCATCTTGCTCACTCATTGATTGGCTCCTGCTGATTTGGTCAACAGCCAGGATTTATGTAATTCTTATCGTGGGTTTGCCGAACTCTGCTCCAGGCTCTGAGCACAAGGCAGTGTCCAAGGCAGGGGCGGGTCCTTCCCCTCAGAGTGTGCCAGTCCTGCTCAGGTGGAAATGCGCCAGCCCTCAGCCTGGGTCTTGGCCTCTGTTCTTGCTGTCACTCACTCTTGGATTTAGCAGTGGGATCACAGAGTCCTGACTTTAACCTGTTCTACTTGTTTACACCTTTGGCTATTTCCTGGTCTCTGCTCTCTTCTGTCTACTCCTTTCATTTCCCAGGCTTGGCACTTGGCTCCTGCTGTATGCCTGGCACTTTTGGGTCAACTGATGCTGACTGTTCCATTTATCCAGCACCCATGGTGGATCCATCCACAATTTGTGATTCTATTTTCTGACCTGGTCTCTTAACATCCAGCTTTGTCTCCTAAGTATAACTTCACATTAGTTCTTAGATCTAACCACTGCCCTTGATCTCCTGGCTCTGATCCCAAATCAGAAAGGTGTTAGTGATTTGCAGTTATCCACCTGCCCCACCTACCTGGATCTAGGACAGTGGAGGCACCTGGAGTGGGTTAAAGAAGGCCGTAGCAAATTGGACAAGATTTTGTTATTGCAACCTTCAGATGAATACCAGCCACACCAGCTGACAGTTTAATTGTCACAGTGCTTCCAAAGGAGGAAACAGTTGGCTGGTTTCTTTCTAATACATTGCAGCTTGGGCCAGGTTGGTAATTCTACTTTGTAGACTGTAAATAATCTCTTTGTTCAAAGCAATCTGTTTATTTTGGTGTGTCTTAATGATCAGCATACGCAGCTTTCCACAATTTTCTCTTCAGTTCACTTTCTACTCTTCCTTCTCTTTCCTAGGAAAGGGTAGAAAAAGTGAAAAGGGAGTGTTTGAAAAGTCTTAAAAAATTTTTTTTGGGGGACTTCCCTGGCTGCTAGTGGTTAAGAATCTGCCTTCCAATGCAGGGGACAGGGGTTTGAGCCCTGGTTGGGGCAACTAATACCCCACATGCCACGGGGCAACTAAGCTCACGTGTTGCAACTATTGAGCCCTCATGCTGTGCTGCACAACAAAGGAAGCCTGCATGCTGCAACGAAGACTTAGAAAATGAAAAAAAGAATAAAACACCTAATTTTTAAAAAATTGAAATATAGTTGATTTACAATGTTTTAGTTTCAAGTGTATAGCAAAGTGATTCCGTTATATAAATATATATATATATATATATATACACACACACATATATTTATTCTTTTTCAGAGTCTTTTCAATTATAGGTTATTACAAGATATGAGTATAGTTCCCTGTGCTATACCATAGGTTTTGTTGGTTATCTATTTTATATATAATGTGCTGATATGCTCAGTCGTGGCTGACTCTTTGCCATCCCATGGACTGTAGCCCACCAGGTTCTTCTGTCCGTGCAATTTTCCAGGCAAGAATACTGCAGTGGGTTGCTGTTTCCTTCTCCAACATATAATAGTGTGTATATTTTAATCTCAAATTCCTCCTTGAAAGGCCTTTAAACAAAAGAGATGTGTGTCTGAGGTTTTTAATAATCAAATATATGTCCTTTTAGAACACATGGTGTGGGTGAACCTGAAAGGATCTCTCTGTTTACTTCTCTACAGTGTTGTGAAGCAAATGAGTGGGGATATGGGGGAAGAGAGAAAGGAACTGACTTCTACTGAGTGCCTCTAAGAACCAGGCACTGGGTGGGTACTTTGCAGATATTATCTCATTTAAGGCTCACAACAATCTCCAGAATTAGGTACTATAATATTATCTCACTTCATAGATGAGGAAATTGAGATAGAAAGCTCAAAAGACTTGCCCAAGGTCATGAAGTTGGGATTCAGAGCTAGAATTGAACCTGCATACTGAGGTCGGTACCTGATACAAACGGAATAATAATAATGAAACACTTTTTTAGAAATCAGCTAGGAATGGAACTAAAACATGCCCAAAACACTCGAGGCATGTTAACTCTTTGCTAGAACAAGGGCTGACATGAGCTTTAGAAATCTTGAATTTTGTTCTTAATGGAGACTTAGATCTAAAAGTAGAAATATAAAAGGATAAAAGTATAAAAGGAACTGCAGTTGTAGCTGGAGGTTGCCACCTGCAAGTCTGCTTTTTCAGGTCTTACCTTAATTAACATTCCCAGAGCTCTTTAAGATACAAAGATAAGAACTATCATAGGTGTGACATACTGATCCCAAAGCAAGGAAACATTCCAGAAACACTGCAAGGGCCTGGATGATGCAGAGGTGAGTCCCAACCACCTGCATGGTATAGGGAAGGCCCTACACTTTGGAGATGCACCAAACTGAAATTCTGCAGGGAGATTTCAGTGCTTGGCAGAAGGTTCTCACTCTCATTAAATATAAATGCTGGGAACTTCCTGATGGTTTCCGGTTGTTAAAATTCTGTGCTTCCAATGCTGGGGGCCTCGGTTCGATCTCTAATTGGGGAACTAAGATCCTACATGCCTTGCAGAGTGGCAAAGAAAAAAAAATTAAAAATATATAAATGCTCTTGCGGACTTCCCTGGTGGCACAGTGAATAAGAATCCACCTGTCACCTGCCAATGCAGGGATATGGGTTTGATCCCTGGCCTGGCAGGATTCCACATGCCTTGGAGCAACCAAAGCCTGGGTGCCACGACTACGGAGCTCACATGCCTAGAGCCCGTGCTCTGAAATAAGAGAAGCCACTGCAATGAGAAGCCCATGCACTGCAACAAAGAGTAGCCCCTGCTACTTGAAACTAGAGGAAGCCCACACAGCAACAAGGACCCAGCACGGCCAAATATATATGTGTGTGCGTGTATGTGTTAGTTGCTCAGTTGTGTCTGACTCTGCGACACCATGGACTGTAGCCTGCCGGGCTCCTCTGTCCATGGGATTCTCTAGGCAGGAGTACTGGAGTGGGTTGCCATTGCTTTAATATATATATATATATATAATATATTATATGTATATACATATGTATATTCTTTAGAGGTATTAGTCTACTTTTACATGAATGGGAAGGAATTTCAGATTCTGTCCAGAAATCAGGTTTGGTTAGAGGAAAAGAAAACCTAGGGAACCTAGGGACCCTTGGTACCAGGGGCTGGGAAGAGAAGGTGCATACCAAGTCAGAAAAGTCAAAAACCAGCTCTACCCAATCCCATATTTGGCTTGGAAAGGGTCCCTGAAATGAAACAGTATTTCAGTTCTCCAGCTAAAGGCCCAGGTGCAGGCACTAACTACAAACAGGGACTAGAAACTTAGAAGTAGGTGGAAACTAAAGGGAAAGAAAATAACAAAGAGTGAGCAAAGGTATTTCAGAAATTGAGGTAAAAATGACTTCCCAGGGTGGACAGAAAGCCAAGAAACAGCAGTGAGTGATCCACAGGCAATGGGAAGAAGCAACAGAATCATTTCATGCTTTTTGATTTTTGATGACAGTCTTGTCATCAAAAGTAAATGCTCTGTGTTGTCCTCTTCACCTTGATAGCCTCACTGTCCTTACAACACCCCTGGCAAGGTGGTCTTATTATTTGATGTGGGGAAGCTAAGGTCCAGAGAGTAGAAGTACCATGTCCCAGGTCACCAGTTAATAGGTAGGACATGGGATCCAGGTGTCCAACTCCATGGCTGTGCTGTTCCCACATCCAGCATTATCAAGGATCCAAGGAACCAAGAGAGATGAACCAACACAGTGGAAGCAACCTGAGCTGTAAAGCCAGCAGATCTGAGTTTGGATCTGGGCTCCATCATTCATTTTGCCGTGTGGGCTCAGGAAGTGTTTGACCTTCTCAGCCTTCTTTCTGCCTAGTTACAGAAAGAGGGTGAGAAGTTCCCCCCCATCCATGTTTTAGAATCTATTCATTTTTCACTGAAGTGAAGATGATGGCAGTAATGATGTAAATCCTAACAATTCATATTTATTGAGTAATCACTCTGAGCATCTCTCATATATCAACATATTTAATTCTTACAACAGCTCTGTTAAGTAGGGATGATTTGATTTCCATTTTACTGATGAGGAAAGCAATACACAGTGAAGTTAAGTAAGTTGCTCAAGGACTCCTAGGTAGTAAGTAGGAAAGTTATGTTTGGTAAAAGAGGCAAACAAAAATCCCTAGGGCCTGGGTTGTGCAGATCTGAAAGGATTCGGGAATAGTTCACTTTGTGCCACCACTGCGCCCTGCACGGTCTTTGCTCAACAGGTGGGAGGGAGTTCAACAGGTGATGCTGGCAGTGATCAGTTTCTTCCTCTAGGTCCTCCCCACCCTGGTCATCTCCTCTAGCAGCTGCTCTATCTCCAGCTTAGATTTCCTGCTTGCTGTTTTTCAGCTGCAACCCCTGTGATTCAGTTCACCTTTCCTGCCAGACTTTCTCTTTTCAGTCAGGTCTTGGTTCCATCAACTGTCGTCAATCCCCATCACCACATGTCCACAGACTCTAGTTCCCTATCTTTTGCTCCTCGGGTTTCTCTCTTTCCAGGTACCCCGTCACTTCCCTGTGCTCACTTCTCAGGGCCTAATCTTTTTTTTTTTTTTTTTAGAAAAAAAAAGTGATGTCTTTATTTTTTTTTGTTGTTTGTTTGTTTTTTTTTAATTTATTTATTTTAGTTGGGGGCTAATTACTTTACAATATTGTAGTAGTTTTTGCCATACATTGACATGAATCAGCCATGGGTTCACATGTGCTCCCCCTCCCGAACCCTCCTCCCACCTCCCTCCCCTTCCCATCCCTCTGGGTCATCCCAACGCTCCATCCCTGAGCATCCGTCCCATGCATAGAACATGGGATGGTGTTCCACTTCACATATGACAATATACATGTTTCAATGTTATTGTCCCAGAACGTCCCACCCTCACCTTCTCCCTCAGAGTCCGCAGGACTGTTCTATGCATCTGTGTCTCTTATTCTGTCTCACATATAGGGTTACCATTACCATCTTTCAAATTCCATATACATGCATTAGTAGACTGTATTGGTGCTTTTCTTTCTGGCTCACTTCACTCTGTATAATGGGCTCCAGTTTCATCCATCTCAATAGAACCAATTCAAATGTATTTTTTTTTAATGGCTGAGTAATATTCCATTGTGTATATGTACCACAGCTTCCTTATCCATTCGTCTGCCGATGGACATCTAGGTTGCTTCCACGTCCTGGCTATTGTAAACAGTGCTGCGATGAACATTGGGGTACACGCGTCTCTTTCAATTCTGGTTTCCTAGGTGTGTATGCCTAGCAGTGGGATTGCTGGGTCATATGGCAGTTCTGTTCCCAGTTTTTTAAGGAATCTCCACACTGTTCTCCATAGGGGCTGTACTAGTTTGCATTCCCACCAACAGTGTAAGAGGGTTCCCTTTTCTCCACACCCTCTCCAGCATTTATTGCTTGTAGACTTTTGGATAGCAGCCATTCTGACTGGTGTGTAATGGTACCTCATTGTGGTTTTGATTTGCATTTCTCTAATAATGAGTGATGTTGAGCATCTTTTCATGTGTTTGTTAGCCATCTGTATGTCTTCTTTGGAGAAATGTCTGTTTAGTTCTTTGGCCCATTTTTTGATTGGGTCGTTTATTTTTCTGGAATTGAGCTGCAGGAGTTGCTTGTATATTTTTGAGATTAATTGTTTGTCTGTTGCTTCGTTTGCTATTATTTTCTCCCATTCTGAAGGCTGTCTTTTCACCTTGCTCCTAGTTTCCTTTGTTGTGCAAAAGCTTTTAATTTTAATTAGGTCCCATTTGTTTATTTTTTGCTTTTATTTCCAATATTCTGGGGGGTGGGTCATGGAGGATCCTGCTGTGATTTATGTCGGAGAGTGTTTTGCCTATGTTTTCCTCTAGGAGTTTTATAGTTTCTGGTCTTACATTTAGATCTTTAATCCATTTTGAGTTTATTTTTGTGTATGGTGTTAGGAAGTGTTCTAGTTTCATTCTTTTACAAGTGGTTGACCAGTTTTCCCAGCACCACTTGTTAAAGAGATTGTCTTTTCTCCATTGTATACTCTTGCCTCCTTTGTCGAAGATAAGCTGCCCATAGGTGCGTGGGTTTATCTCTGGGCTTTCTATTTTGTTCCATTGATCTATATTTCTATCCTTGTGCCAGTACCACACTGTCTTGATGACTGTGGCTTTGTAGTAGAGCTTGAAGTCAGGCAGGTTGATTCCTCCAGTTCCATTCTTCTTTCTCAAGATTGCTTTGGCTATTCGAGGTTTCTTATACTTCCATACAAATTGTGAAATGATTTGTTCTAGTTCTGTGAAAAATATCATTGGTAGCTTGATAGGGATTGCATTGAATCTATAGATTGCTTTGGGTAGTATACTCATTTTCACTATATTAATTCTTCCAATCCATGAACACGGTATATTTCTCCATCTGTTTGTGTCCTCTTTGATCTCTTTCATCAGTGTTTTATAGTTTTCTATATATAAGTCTTTTGTTTCTTTAGGTAGAAATATTCCTAAGTATTTTATTCTTTTTGTTGCAATGGTGAATGGTATTGTTTCCTTAATTTCTCTTTCTGTTTTCTCATTATTGGTGTATAGGAATGCAAGGGATTTCTGTGTGTTAATTTTGTATCCTGCAACTTTACTATATTCATTGATTAGCTCTAGTAGTTTTCTGGTAGAATCTTTAGGGTTTTCTATGTAGAGGATCATGTCATCAGGGCCTAATCTTGGGAGGCAGCTTACACTGGCTTTGCTCCCTAAACAGTTACCTCCAGGAGCATTTGGTCCAGTGGGATGTGGCAGAGGCTGTAGGACATCTGGAAATCAGAGAAGGAGGGAGGTAGGACATGATTGACCTTTAAGAGTACTTTGCCTATGAGTGACTGTTATAAACACAAAGATGGGGGGTTTCCCTGGTGGCTCAGTGGTAAAGAATCTTCCTACCAATGCAGGAGACGTAGGTTCGATCCCTGATCTAGGAAGAACACACATGCCGAAGAGCAACTAAGCCTGTGTGCCAAAACTGCTGAGGCTGTGCTCTAGAGCCTGAGAACCCAACTGCAGAGCCCATGCGCCGCAACTACTGAAGCCTGTGCTCCCTAGAGTCCGTTCTCTGCAACAAGAGAAGCCACTGCAATGAGAAGCCCGCACATCGCCACTAGAGAGTAGCCTGCATAGCAACGAAGACCCAGCACAGCCAAAAATAAGTAAATAAATAATAATAAAAAAACCTGATAAACACAAAGCTGATGTGTGCTGGGCCTGGATGGGGAAACAAAGTCTCAGGAATGTGCAGCTGGAGCTCCTGGCCACACACAGTATGACCAGACCCTATGAGGAGCCCCCTACAAGACCCCAGGCCTTGTTGCTTCACGTTTGAATTCCAGGGGAAAATCCATCAATTTAAGACATTGGAAAGTAAACTGAGCCTCCACTGCTGACCTTCTTGCTGCAATGCAACTCTCTCCACCCTCATCCTCTGAATTTTAAGAAGCTACAGGTGATAGTAGTTAAATGATTGGATGATTAAATTGACTTTTTTTTTTTCTTTTCGAAAGCCTTTTTGATTGCACAGGGCAAACCTGCAAGAGTAGAGATGCAGAAAAACCCACACCTCCATGGCTTAAAAACACGTTAAAAGACAGATGGAAGCTTGTGACCCTACATAACGAAACAGCGCTGTGCTCACTGGCCCCGGAGCATTGCACACCACAGCCATGGTGAGTAGCTGATGAGATGTGCACCCAGCTTGACTGTCAGACACCACCAAGGCCCTGCAGCCTCGTCTCCCTGCTGTGCTGCTGCCATTTGCACCCTGTGGGTCCTTCCAGGAGGTGGAGCAACCCCTTCCCCTCCTCTGGGCTTGGAGGAGGGAGCAACCTGACTGATGACACCCACCTCCCACAAAGCTCCTTTTAGAGCAGGCTGTAGCTTAGCAACCCGTGCCCCTGACAACTGATTTACTGGGGAAAAGCTTGACTTTCTCCAAGCAGGTTTCCTTTTTCTTCCTTTCTCTTTTCTTTTCCTTCTTTTCAAACAATCAGACCTTGACTATGACGAAGTCCTTGTGGATTTCTCCCAGAGATGCTTGTTTTACCTTGCCTGGCTTGCTTGGACTCCTGCATGGACACCAGC